>OY728163.1:1613774079-1615222717 GCA_963277665.1 Viscum album
TTATTACCCTAAAGAATTGACACACAATTATGAAAAAGGTTTGTGATTTCATAAAAATAAATATAATAGAGAAAAAATTCAAGACCTCTTTTCAAATAG
Organism: Viscum album; assembly: GCA_963277665.1. Classification (NCBI taxonomy): domain Eukaryota; kingdom Viridiplantae; phylum Streptophyta; class Magnoliopsida; order Santalales; family Viscaceae; genus Viscum; species Viscum album. The sequence goes on from OY728163.1 coordinate 1,613,774,179, forward strand.
TTAAGGAAATATTTTATTCTATAAATATGTTAAGATATATATTTACTTGATAATTTTCAAATTCAAAAGAACAATATTATCATTTGGGTTTTCCTTCAACTATTTATACTTCATCTATTAGCATAAGTTTCATTATAGGATGAAGTGAAACATTAACCTCTAACAACACATACAAATTTCAACTTAACCAATTGCGTAAACAGGTCACATTTGTCAATGATTATGATCCAACACTTTAGAATCCCTTCAATGATTTTACTTTATCCATATCAATCATCTATTTATCCTGAATAATTTTCTCATCATCAAGAACACAGTAAATCTTATCTTTCCCTCAACCATGTATTTCCCAAAAAGTTTAACATTACCCATAATATCATTTTGGGATATCATTCAAAATATTATTTCAAACCATTAATGATAATCTACTTTCGTAAAATCCTTCTATATTTATTAAAACATATGACGAGAACATAAGATATAAAATAAATTTATGAAATATTTCATAGCTCTATTTATAGAATCAAATTAATCATTCCACATTTGTTTTGTCAATAACATATGTTGGACCTTAATCCACATTCTTTTTACATGGTAAATTCCCTTAACACATGGGGAATTCATTTAATAGCCCCGCTTGAACCTTAGAGTTATATCATTAAATATTAGTTATTCTATCTTCACATTGAATTCATTGATAGGATGACCCCTTTTTCCACACATATAAAAAACTCTTAATCCACTCAATCAACGATCAGGTTTATTCTTTCCACATTTATCACCTGTGGTGAAATATTTCTTTCCCATCTTCAATTTATCCTTATTTTTAACATTATTTTTGTTTTTTATCATTCTAGAATTCATATACATTGGAGTTTTAGAATTTTTTATCATTATAGATAGAACATAAAAAAAGTTCATCATATGAAGAAAATTATTGAGGTGCTATTTTCCTTCAGTTCCTTATCATAATCCATTCAATGACATGATATATCTGGAATTACATATTGTGTATAAAAACTATAGCATACCACGATAATTTGGTAAATGTAGCTTCATACATTTCAACACATTCTTCATAATTATTATTTAAACTATGTAACATTATCTTAATCTCAGTCTATTGATCCCAAGGGATGTACTTATCAATGAATGTATCTTTAATAGTTATGCATTCCAAGAGTTCAATTTTGACTTAATCTCTTCTTCCCTACATTAATGACCATCGTTGATCATCATATCCATTGAAATAATACACTATTTATTTAACATTTTCCATTTCCCCACATACCAATCCCATAAATAAATTTTACATATAGATAATAAATTTATCATATTCCATTGGTCCAGTAGTCCTACATAATTATTGTGGTCTCTACCACATATAGAGATCCAACATCAAAGAATCTCACTAAGGAACATGTTTCCCCATCCAAGAAATGTTTAGTGTCATAATCGAGCAATGATTCCCAAATATATCCATAAAAGTTTTAGTTTTAATACAATATATATCAACTTTTCAATATGGAAACATATACATTTTCCACAAGTATAAATACCATTTTTCCTTCTTCAATCCATTTCATGAACATCGAAATATACTAGAATAGATAATAAATTTTTGATATTTTTATAATTATAAATATAGTGTAACAATTAACATGAATTTAAAAATTTATGCATACAAATTCTCATAACCATTAAAACAGTTTTTGGGGATATATTTACATTCAAATCATTCGTGATGAATTTTAATAAATATATGAATTATATTAAAAATATCCCCCTGGAGATTCAAAGTATATGTTTAATAAATAATGTTTTCCTGTATAAAAATATTCTTAACTAAGTCTTGATGTTCATTTTTTGAGATGTTACACCTCGATACATCTGTGCTAGAACCGCATCAACATATTATATCGGTATTTGGATATATTTATTAGAAAACCATATAGTCTTTTCCTAAAAAAATTAAGATGTTATTATCTAGATATTCTTAATGTCTACATTAGGATTTTGTGACAAAATATATGATTTCATAAATATATTTTCTATTGTTTCTACTAAACATATACTAATACCAATTGTAATGCGCTGACCCCATAATGCATAGAGTTAATGTCTACTTCCATTAAATTCGCATGATTACAAGGAAACAAATCTCAAAGGACTGAAAAATTTAAAATTTTGGAAAACCAAAATACACACATCATAACCATATCACATTGGGGAATATAAAATAAAACATCAATAAAAAAAAAATTAAAAAAAAATCCATAAAACTCATTCAAATAATTCATCTTCATAACCTCGGGAAAAGAAATAAAATAAATTCCATCTCAAATTCTCAGTGTTTTATAGTATTGAAAAAGTAACACAGAATCAATAAGAATAAAAAATTTGTAATGTTAAATACTGAACAAATTTTTGATTTAAATAATTGGATAAGGAAAAATCAAAAAGGAAAGGTTGATAACTAAAGGCGTGTTCCATTTAATCAATGAACTCATTAGGAAATGCATCCATGGATATTGTTAAAGAAAAAAATCTCAAAAATCATAAAAATAATAAATTATTTTTAAGTAGATAAAATACTTAATTTATGGATATAGGTACATGTAACCTTTACCATCAAGACTTTTTACAAGACAGTTTAGTATATCGGGTTGGAACCCATTAGATTATTCCAACTAATTCATCTCATGAGACTACTAATTCATGGATGGGATTGCATTAAACTATCCTCAACCTATAGGGAATGAATAATCCTGTTCAAAACATGTATATTTAGTTTACATTTAATCCCTAATATAGTGAATACTCGATTAATCACACAAATAACATACCATATCATATATTTGTATTCAATAAAAGGTACGATTTTATAATTAATTTACGATTTAATCAATGAACTGTCAAAGTTAACACCAAATGAAGAAAATATATATGGTTTAGGAAAAAATATTCATTTCAATTATATAAAATGAATTGAATAGGTGGATAAGTAAATGAAACAAAATAGTTTGTTGAAAAATGGTACGTCTTATTTGGGTAACTCCTTTTAGATTATACAAAAAGAAATCATGGGTTATGTATCCTAAAAAATAGAGACTCCTAGAATGAGTTTATGGATTTTAGGATCTTATTTTTTCATGTTTGGATGATACAAAAGGATTGGTATGTGTGAATAACATGGAGGGGTGAGTAGCTTTTAAAGTGGAGGAGGAGTGGCATTCTTATAAATATAAATAGGTTAAAATTGTTGAGAGGTATCCCATAAATCATGTGACTCAAATAATAAACCAAAATATTGAAAGTGTAGGATATTTTCTAAATATTTCCATAACATGGTTTTTGGGAATGGTTACAGGTCATTGCTTCCTTTATTTTAAAGTTTTGTACTTTGATATACTAATTTTTCTCTTAATCACAGTAATTAAATTTTATAACATTTACTAATATTTTTCATCAAAAAATAATTTTTAAATATTATTAATTATGAATCATTATTATTTAAAATATTTAATCCATTTTTTTAAATTCAAATAATATATGTAGAAGAAATTAAATTAATATTTATCTCATGGACGTGATGAAAAAATGGGTTTTATGGTAAAAAATATACAAATGTCTGAAATGGTTTCTTATCCAATAGCAATGTGAAACTTAATGAAATGACATTATATGACTATAAAACCAATTTGAATTATAATTTAACTATATAAATAAATTTAATTAAAATAAAATTTTCAATTAAAATTAAATATTTTCACTATTGATAAAAAAATGAAAATTCTCAAAAATACCAATAACTCACCCAATGATAAAGATAATATTAAAATTTCAAAAATGGGGGTTTTTTACATATAAATAATTTTTAGGTGTAATCATTCTGTTTTAAAATTGGTGTACCATTAAGAGAAGGTATGTTTTCCTTTTTTGAAAAATAGAGTTTTTAAGCATTAAACTTGATTAATTATTATCTTATACATATCAAATATCCTCGATAAATATAAAAAATTGACTGAAAATATAATATATATTTTATTAATATCATTTTGTAATATAATATAATTAAATTTATTAAGAAAAACTTCCTTTTAAATCAAACAAATATATCGTTATAAAATCTTTTTCTATATATTGAATTGGATATGATATTCATTTGTTTTTTATTTTATACAATGAATTCATAAATAGATTTTTATAACACATTTAATATTTTTACTAACAACCAATTAATCATCTATTATATATAATTATATTAAATTATAATTTTTTAATATATTGTTGATCGGTAAAACATAGTTTTTCATGCAACACAGACTATTTAACCAAGTTTTCATCATGTGCAATGCATGATAAATTAGTATTTCACACAATAACTGATATATAATAGATTTATTTGAAATTTTAAATACATTTTAATGTATTGAGATATTATATTCCTTTCAATTCATGATGTTCTGTGTCAAACTGGTTATTATCATTGTTGTGTGTATGGTAAATGTAAATTGTTGTTCGTAATAAAAATTTAATTTTAATATAAAAAGAAACTATTTTAAATTATTGTGTTGTTGTACGTGTTCTAATTCCATAATGATTAATTGAATCCATATTTAAGAAAAATAATAATATTGTAACATTGTTTGAAACTTTACTGAATTCCATAGTTTATTAAGACGTAACTCCTACTATTTTTAAGGAGAAGTATTTTATACATATGTTTTTGGTGAAATTTCCATAGAGAATTTTCATTTTAAAACACTACTATATATATGTGTCATAATTTACATACATTTACCAGGAAATCTTCATTAGTTGGTAGTCATTATAAGAATCACTAAATATTTACATCTAAAATGAAACATTGTATTTCAATTAAATCACATGTATATGAATTTATGAAGGTTATGTTAGTACTATGAAACCTAAACTTAACTATTGATGATAAAGAATAAGAAAAAACATTTTAATTTCTTTATAAAATTCATAAAAAAAGAGTATAAAAATAAAATATCAGCATGGATCCTTAACGCTAGAATAAGTTATATCTATGTTACCCTATATGAAACTATATTATAGACCTATAGTTAATGTTGATGTATAGTTTCTATTCACAATAGGTAGACCATATTTTATAGTTAAAATGAGTGTATTTAGAAGGTATAAAATAAATAATAAACAACCCATATCACAGACCTAGTACATGGAACAAAATATTTTTTCTTTTGTTATTGTACGGTCGGGAACACATTGCTCGAGTGTAACCAATAATGTGATATAGAAAAAAACATTGTACAGTCACATCTTGGGGATTTGGGTTATGTCATATCATATTTTTTTAATCTGTTCATCCATTAACATAACCATTAGTGGGTCTCAGACACAGTATTCTCATCCAACTTGTGCCCTTTTAATAAATCATTCCATGATTTGATATAAATAGTAAAATAGGATTTCATGTGAGAAAATAATAAGATTTGAAATGTATGATCTATTTTAATAGAAGTTTATGACCAAATTATCATTTAATTAATATATATTAATTGTGCTCACTAACTCTATATAAACCTTATTTCCCTAGGTTTCATTGCCCAAAATGGCCTCACCATTAGGAATGAATCAACCATTATAAAAATAATCGAAGTATCTAAAGCAATATTTATGTGTTACCTTATTAATCTTCTTTATGTTCTGATTAAAATGACTTACTCAAGATAGTTTTCTAGTTTGTATACAACTAATAAGGATAATACCCTATTATATTATTTAATATTGTGGAATTAAAACATCGTGTTTAAATATGGAATAAAATAGAAATGGTTTTTTATTTAAATCACACTATGAAACTTTCCATTTTGTAAAAATAAATAAATTAAATAAGAGTGTCACCTAAAAGAGAAATAACATTAAATATTTTTATATATTAGAAAAAGTAAATTCTAACATGTAGGCACTAACAATGACTACCTCTCATACTATAGGGTTTAATATTTTTACCTTTAAAGATTACATATGAAAATATATGAGGATTTACATACAAAAAAGTAAATATGAAGTTCTTAAAAACATTAAATTAGGGAAAATACTTGCTGAAAATTAGTTGGGAATAAATATTACATCAATGAAAATAGATAATGGATTAGAATATATATCCCCTATAATTATTCACTTTTGTGAATATGAGTTTATTATAAGACACTAGACTATTAGAGAAATCCCGCAATAGAATGATCATGGTGAACTAATTAATAGAAGAACTGTAGATAGATTTTGAATCATGATTAAAGTGTTAGATCTATTGAAATATTTATAAGAAGAGGATTCATGTTCATCATTTTACAAAATAAACAAGTTCCCATCCCCTTACAATAAATTTAAATATTCATATAAATATTGGAAATGAAAACAACCCTCTTATAATTACATTAGAGACTACAACCATACTACATATGCACATGTTAAAATTGATAAGCTCGGTCCACTAAATCTAAAATTTATCATTGTTGGAAATCATAAGGATATAAAAGGTTATAAAGTATTTGTTTCAACCCCAAGATTAGACAAATTTATCATTAGTAGAGTTGTGGTGTTCTCTGAATCTTATTCTCCCAAATCCAAATCATTTACACTTGATCGTAGTGATACATCCATAGTTTAGGGTGATGAAACCCACACTCTATTATATTTTTAGGATACTATATGTCCTCCTACACATGATATGTATCTAGTGACCTATGTTTATTTATGATATATTTCTAATTGAGATTCTGAATTCGAACCTCTTTAGAACATTCCGAAAAATAAGTTAACCATTGAGAGTGTTATGATGTTCCCCAGAGCTCCTTCTCAATTTATAAAATATGATATGTCTTCTAATGTCATCCATGTTTCCCAAAGTCATAGTATTGCAGATCCAAAACCCTTTAAGAAATTCCATAATGGAAATTATTCAAATTAATGTCAATTTTCGTCTTTTGAAGTGTGTTATTCATTATGAAAAATTAAATAATTTTCTTTCATTAATAAACCACCAAATTATTTGTTAATTAGTTATATGGGGATTTATAAGTTAATGGAAAATGACAACACTATAATAAAATTTTAATAGAAATAAATATTAATTCGTAATTCATTCCATAAATTAGATTGAATAGAAAATAATGAAACTTTTTCTAAAATTATTATGCATTCTTCAATAAGGAATTACCTTGAATTTAATACATATAGTGACCTTTATGTTGATCCAATTGATATAAAAAGATACTTACATTACCGTGAACTAAATGACAATCTTTATAATAATATTCTTGATGGTTACACTATATAATTGAAATATAACCATGTTTATCTTTTAAATATATCATTATATAATTTAAGAATATCCCCAGGGTAGTGGTTTAGAAAAATTGAATCTTTTTTGCATGATAACCATTTCACTGACAACCACTATGAATTTTTTTGTTTTAATTCAAGTAAAATAGAATACCTTACCTCAGGATTTATATTGATGTTATTGTAATTAAATTCAATATTATGATGGTCATTAATGTTGCAAAATCATAAATAAAATTCATGTTTCATATAAAGTAACTTGGTGAAAAAATAAAATTATAGGTTTAGAAATTATAATATATAGATAAAATAAACTATTACATCATTCATAACAATAATAATTTATCTATATCCATAAAAGTTGCTGATTTGAATCTTTCAAAACTCAACGCAATCCTTTTGGATAGTACATTAAAATCAATTTATTAAAACCATATATTATTGATGTTGATATCGATTTTAGGTATAAAATTATATATGAAAATATAGTTGGTAGAATCATGTTTCATATAATCTAATATAGGCCAGATGTAGCCATTTCAATATAAACACAAAGTAGATTTATGGTCATCCCATGTAAGACACATTATCATGACATAATGTTTCTTATTCAAAACCATTCTTTAACTACTAATTTGACTATTTATTATGTTAATAATTTAAATACTTGTACAATAAATGTTCTATATGTAGATACAGAATATGTAGGGAATAATGATACCAAAAATTCATTAGCTACGTATGTATTCAATTCCATTGGAGGCTATATATTTAGGAAATTCAATTTGAATTCATTGGTTTCTCTTTCAACCACGGAATCAGAATACATAACTATAACTAAGGATATCAAAAAATCATTATAGGTTAATCATTGGTCTGTGGATCTTAGGTTTTATGATTATTTTATTAATTTATATAGTTATATCAATATGTGTTATGTGTATCCATGAATTCTGTATACCATAGTAAATAAAAAAACATAGATATTAGATTAAATTTTATTAAATATATTATATAATTTATACCCATGTTTTAAAAATATAAACACATATTATTATAAGGTCAATTGTTTAAATAAAAGCATTTCATTATAAAAATTCTAATATTGTATAGATTTAGTTAATTTAGATCCCATTATATAAATATATGTGAAAGAAAATCAAAAAATTAAATTAAAAAAAAATTAGATTTTTGATATTATGTGTTTTTTTGTTTTTTTATTGACATTACAATATTCGTAATACTTTTATTTAAATTCTGTATAATTTATGAATGTAAAATTTGTTGCAATAAAATATATGAACAATTTATATACATCATAGTTTTATTTTATTTCATTATGGTTTTATTTATCGCGATACCAACTCATCCAATCTAGTTTACTTACTTCTGTGGATGGTGAATTATAGATCCACAAGGCTTAACACATGGTCATTGATTGGTTTTTCTTCCTATTTAGTCTATGATTTCAATCATTCCATGGAACTTGAGTGCGCAATTTTCAATTATATTTGGCTTTTATTCATGGTGATCACTATTTAGACTTATGTTTTCATGGTGAATGTGGTGTCAAAAGGATTGATTACACTAACATATAATCCCTTCGAATCATACACACACACACTCTCTCTCTAACTACTGAGATTATCTCCCATACTGGTTTTATAAAACCATTGATATTGGAGTGCTCATCTTCATTAGATATCATATCTTTCAGTTATTTTTATCCTCTATACACATCATGGTATTGTTGATTTTGGTGGAGTTCATGATGAAATCATTTCTATTGAAGAATTGTTCTCATGATCTAGATCTAATTTACTATATTTCAAACTATGTGATAGATTTCTTCAGCGACTTCTATTAGAGCATTAGAACCTTTGTTGTATTAGTATTAGGATAACAAGATATAAAAACCACTATGCCTCATATATTAAGTAACTAAATTATCTTTTTTTGTCTATTTTATAGAATTTTATTTTCAATGATTACATTATTGTCTTTCTGATTTAATATGTACTCTGTAAATCCTATTCACTTATATGTATAAAAATATTATAAAGATTTGTGAAGTATTACTACCATAAAAATATGTCCCAAAAAGACTAAATAGCGATAAATATTTATGTTATAAATACATTCATGTGTTCTTGCATCTTCTATATTTTATTTTCTTTATTCGACTAATACAAAAAAATGTCCCAATTTGTCCTTATTGGGTTTGTTCATACTACAAATTTTTTTTCCCCGAAATAGATTAAATATTTAAAATTACATTGAAACCAAAATATTAAGGTGTGATCTATTTTATTCAACACATTTTTCATGTGATAAATATTCATTAAATAACTAAAATTATCAATATAAAAATAATAATTAACATGAAATATTTACAAATTGAGATTCATTCATGAAGAGTATTAATATGTAGTTACATTGATTTTCACTTCGTATATTAGAAGTTAAGAATGCCCATCACACCTATTTATTTAGTTTAGTTCTGGATTAAGTTTTATAAAAACTATTTGAATAATTTAGATTACTAATATATGATAATTGATAGACTGAATTTTAAAATAAATATAAGTTTACAACCCATTGCTAATAATTTCTCATGCTTTAAATATAATATTTTAATTAGTTGTTGATATATTACTATTTCTAAAATTAATTTCTCATGCAAACATTTATACATTTAAAAAATTTAAAACATAATTAATTTTTATATAAAAAATAGTATGGTTTTAATAGTGTTGAGTTATAATGTATATTGTTGTTTTGGTAGTTTTTTCTGTCGAATATTGGTAGTGTTGATGATTTTGAAGGTGGTGATGACAGTATTGGATGGATAGGTATTAGTGAGATCCTTATTATTATTCCATTCGGATTTTTAATTCATACTAAATTACTTTATTATTTCATATTATAACTCATTTACATTTGAGAATATTTATATCTTAATAGATAATGAGATTTATGGGTTAGTTCACATAATTTTGGAAGGGAACATAATTGGTTATTATTCTGAAAGGGAATGGTTAAATGGTTTAAATGAATATAGACTTTGTTAAACAAGTTTTTGGATCCCTATATAAAATAATTTTTTGGTACTGAATAATAAATTTAATCCCTTTATTAGATAATTAATTATGAATTATTTATAGATCAATATTAAATTAAGGATTAATTTTTTTAGAAGTTGAATACTTGATGATTGAATGGTTATCATTATATTCCATAAAAATGGAAACTATTTTGTCATGTCATATACTAGTAATAGAATGAGTCTAGTGATTTGGATGTTTTTCCTAGTTTGACGGTGTTACATTTATATCATTAGGTTTCATTATTTTTATGCACCACCACCTGATTTGGTTGGGGTGGTTGATTCCTATATTGGTCTGGCATTTTGATCATTTCCTAACAAATATGTCATTGATTTTATGGTTGGAGGACTAATCCCGTTATCTTATATATCCAATTGTCAGATACTATATATGTGTACTTGAATAAGCTATAGTGTCTTGTCAGAATCACATATGTACCATTATAGTTTTTAATGGATATAATTAATTCTAAACATTTATATGTTGGATGTGGTGGTAAAAGGATTAGAAAATAATTGTATTACATGTGAATATATAAACAATAAGATACGGATAAAGGAGTGCATATTTATAAATGGAAATGATGGATCCTGAATTATACACCTTTGGATGTCATGGTGATTTGGATACGATATGTTGATGTGTCTGTAATGCATATTTATATATGTATGGGGTGTTTTACAATGGGGATGGGGATTTGGCTAGACTGGTTCGAGTTATTATTTCTCATGATTATATTTAGTTGGTGAAAGGATATATCCCACAATTAATTTCTCAAGGTTCCATTTCTCATTCATTTATTCTCTATACTTTTGATGTAAATATTCTCTATCATTATTGTATTTGTTCTCTTGCATTAATATAGAGAAGTTACTCTTGGAATAATATTAAAAATCATAATACAATATATATATATATATATATATGTTTATATATTCTAAAGGAAACCCAATTTCCAGGGTGAGACAATATGATCATGATTAGCTGTCTCAAATCCTTGTTAACGTAATTTTATTTTTATAGAACCCATCATAACATATATAGAAATATCATTTTCATCCAAGTGAATCTCAATGGAGTACCAATGTCTTTTCCCTTCATGTGTATTAACAATAAATCATTAACTACCTATTATAATATATTAATATTTTTGGTGGGTTTTAATATTTAATGAATGAATAAATGGGTGATACAAAATAAAATGAAAATTATAAAATAGACATTACAATGAAAAATACAAATTTAATGATGCTACTAATAAATTAAATGATCATAAGATAATTATTACATGTGAACCCTCATCGCCTCATTTCAAATATCATACCTACTAAATGAACACACCCTATAATATGATTGGTCATCCTATTATACAATATTTTTAATAATATATTGTTTTTATAAAACACCAATCTTACATCAAATAATTTTCACCCTTTGGTAGTAAGTTAAAGGGATCCTCAATTGAGAGAACCCCATATCCCACATTATTGGTAATAAGTAATACATGATCAAAAATAAATAATCAAGGATTCATTATATATCATAGTGATCATTGATGTGGGGGGGAATTGTTCATAATAATAATTTATTCCTAAGAAAACCATAGAGGGGACAGACTGGTGTTGTACATCTCAACAGTCTTTGATTTTAATGATCATAAACACTCTTAAAGTGTATAATATATTAATTTTAGAAATCTATATAATGATTGATTATGTCTATTTCAAACCCATTTAAAGAACCTTTTACATGTATAAATAGTTGATTAGAAGCCTAATAATAAGGTAATAATATCCATTCTGGAATATTGAATGAAAGTTGGAGGACACAACATGAATTTTTTTTGAAAGGATTATTATAGAATAACCCTCAGAACCACACCATAGAACAAGACTTATATTGTTCCTTTATGAACTGAATATAAAATATCCACAAGAAACAAATAATTTTACACAACCATTAATATCACACTAGGTCCTAGCATGGTTAAATCACTTTGTGAGATTTATTGTTCTAATTGTGGTATTTTCTCCATTTCTAAAACATCAAATCTTTAATAACATGGTTAACTACACAGTTTAAGGCACATCCTATGACATAATCATCCATTGTATGTGTTATACACAAAACAACCTCGATTATACTATATACTAATCTCAAAATTTTAATAACCATAAAATAATCCTTTGAAACTACACATTGTAGCCATGAAGATATGCGGTAGTTCCCTCAATGTTAGAAGAACTATAAAATTATCTCTTAAGACTTCTTTCCATAGTATTTTATCATAAGCCATAGAGACCCTATAAATGATAAAAGATGATCAATCACACCATTAAATTATACCTTAAGACCCTATATTTATGAGGATAAAAATACATAGAACATGGAAAAAATTATCACAAAGACTCTTGATGGATTCAATAATACTTTTTAAATAATTGACAGATTAAAATAGAGGCATTGGGAGGCTTTACAATCTACGTCGACACACATTCTATTCCACCAACATGAAAAAATTAATCATTTTCTATCAAGGTATTAATTCATTCTAAATAATCATTATCATTAGGGATTGGGAAAAAAATATTAATAACCAATGACTAGATATTATAATTTTAATTATCCCATAGTTTTTACAATATTCTTTATGAGAAATGATATAAATATTTAAGGTAGTTTCATCCTAGAAATATTCTATCATTTAATTTATTATAGTTTTTTTTATTATAACCATTAATGTGGGAAACCATGATTTTCATTCTATTTCATTTAAAAATTCATTTGAATAAATTCCTTGAGGTTTTAAAATTCCTAATGAAAGAAATACTTTGAATTGTATCTTTTTTCAAGCTATTTACTAAAAATAAGAGGATAGTTTTCATATTTTGGATACCAGAAAATAAAAGGGACTAATACATTAAATCATCAAGTCATTGAGGTGGTAGACATGGGGATACCTTCAAGTAATATTTATTAAAATCATTACCAAATATCATTACTCATATACTATAATAATTTTCAATTATTTTTTATATTCAGTTTTTCATTTATAAAATTTTATAATCCATCAATTAATGTGTAGTCATTTTTATTTTAGAATTAACATAATGCATTATTTTTAAATAAAATCACCCAATTATTCTACATTTTTTTAGCCCAATTATATTATTGATATATTTAATTATATTGTTGGGATTTCAAAATATTATTATTTTATGAAAAGGTTATTATTTTTTCATTCTTTTATAAATATGTTTTTATAATTTGATTGTTTATCCTTTAATCTTTTAAACATAAATCCCCATATTTTCATTTTAAATATACCTGGTATTTAATTTGCATCATGGGGAGTTTCATTTTTATATTTTCTTTCTAATACATTTTATTTAATTTTTATAATCATTAATTGAGTTTTCGAAAAAAGTTCATATTTTATCATGACTAATTATAACACATATGGTGGTCCTGATGGGAAATCATTGGGTTGAGATCTCTTTTTTTATTAAAAAATTTTTCTTATAGGAAATATAAAATGTTTACATTTCTTATATCTTTTTTATATCAATTTTGTAAAGTTGTTATGCATGATTATCATATTTTATTTTATAAATATAAAAAAAGACCCCTGATGATATTTCTTATTTTGAATTAGATTGTAATAATAATTATCGATTATATTATGATTTAGTGGATAATGAGTTTAATATAGTTTCATTATGTAAATCAAATCCATTAAATCTGAAATTTATTATAAGTTTTAAATGATGATATAAATAAAGTAAATGATACAAGTATTGGAATGTATTAGAAATAATTTTCGAGTTTTACTATGCACTGTAACAGTTCTATCAGTTGTATTTTTAAAATATTTACTAGTATTTCTATTAGGTAAAAATATATTGGTCAATATATTTCTATGTTAAAATTGTTAAAGAAAATCATTTGGGTTTTAAAAATATTTTGTTTTTTAAAAGACAACACAGTCCAAGAGGCTAATTTTTTTATGAATATGTCTGTTGAGGAACTCATTGGTTCTCTCATGAAATATGAGACAACCATGAGGATACAAGATAAAATTTAAGATAAGGTGGTCAACTAAAAATGTAAGAATAACTATATTTATGTGTAAAAAAAGAGACTCATTAGGGTGTGACAAAAATATCAAAAACATTTACAAGATGATAGAAACGTACAATAAAAATATATGCTCAACATGAAACATCATAAATCAAAATAAAAAATTCAAGGTAATTTGGGGTGATTGTAAGAATAAGTTCCACATCAAACCGGATTTTCCTTTGATAAGGAAACATTCCCAAGAAAATTATCAAGGTATGAACTATTTAATGGAGTTGACATATAGAGGTAGTGGGGACAAAATTTCAATATAAGAATCCACTAATGAATATCCCAATTGTCTTGTGAAAAATAGTGATAATAAAATTGATTGTAGTTCTAAATTATCCAACACTTCATCTCCTTTCTATAATTACTCTTAAAATTATTAATAATTTATTCAATGATTGATAGTATTATTAATTTGGAAAATGAAATTTGAAAAGTTTTTTTTCATATTTATTACCGATTCAAAAAACACAAAAAATGAAACAATTGTTGTTTTTAAAAATGAAATTCTTGAAAATAAGAAGTGTATTTTTATTTATATTTATAAGATAAACCAAATCACAAAAAAAATTATAATTTTAAATTATAACTCTCAAATACTCTCTTTATATTTTTCTCTTAGGGTAGATAATATAAATAATATATCATGTTCTGAAATAAAATATAAAAAATCACTATGGTATTGTTTTATCAATTCATTCTAGTTTTTAAACCATTCTAAAAGAACTAAATTTTGTAATGGTAATTTATCAGAATTTTTTTTCTAATTATTGGAAAAATTTATTCATATTTTTATAATTTGTAATATAAATATACTATATATGGTAGACATAGATGAATTCAAATTTTATTCTAATATTTAAAATAAAAAAACTTATTCCAAACAAGTTTTTTTATTAATAATTATTTTCAAAAGTGGGTACAAAAATTGTGTACCAAAATAAGTAGATTATTAATCTTTTATAGAGAAACATCCAACCCAATAATATTAATTGTATATGTATAGTGGGTTCCCATGATATATGTGTATTTATCCTAAAATTATATCATATCAATTATTCTTATGAAGAATATAAAAAAAAATTAGATGATACCTAATTCAATATTATCATTACTGGTATAATTGTTTTCTTAAACTCTACACTTTTTGAAGATGTTTTATTTTTCAATGGATCTAATAATATTCTAATAATTATTACTCAAATATGTAAGAGATATTTTCAAATTACTATATAAATTATTTTTTTGAAAACAAATATTACAAAGGAATGATTTTATATAATGAATCCCATTTTTAAACATGTTAATATAATATATTTTAAAGATATATATAGTCACGGACTTAAATTTATAAGTTAATATGATAGTGATACTTGTATTTGAAACTTGGACTAGGTCATTCTTATATTCATTTTCATTTAGAGCACAATCATCATCGATTAGTATAATATTGACAAAAATTCTCTTTTAATGATAGAATTGATTGGGTATCTTGATAAAATAATAAGAAATAAAAATCATTCTTCATAAATAAATTCATATTTCCTATTCTAAATCCTTTGAACTAGTCTACC
Source organism: Viscum album (assembly GCA_963277665.1). NCBI lineage: Eukaryota > Viridiplantae > Streptophyta > Magnoliopsida > Santalales > Viscaceae > Viscum > Viscum album. Next base: position 1,613,790,326 of record OY728163.1, read on the forward strand.
TGGACCGTTTTGGAATAATTTTTGTGTCCATCATTGGAGGTAAAATTAACACCTTTGTAATTATTTATGAATTTACTAGAATTATATGGCTATTTTTTTAACTCGTAAAAATATATTCTATAATTTATTTATCAACTATTTATGGAAATTTGAAAATCAGAATGTCTATAAAATCATTTCCTTTTGTAGTGTCCCCGGTGAAAATTCCAATAACAATTGTATTAATGTATTTTGTTTTTCTCAAAGTTATTATCACTCTTTTTTATGTTCTATAAATTCTCAACCAAATTATGTTGTCAAAATATGAACTAGGAAGCTCCATGAAATTTCTAGAAGTATCCTATATAATATTTACTATTCTTAAATCATTTAGGATAATGCCTTCAATTCCACATAATTTATCCTTAATAGATTTCTTATAGGACCCATCATAGGAAATACACATTATGAACATTGGAAGAGAAAAATTCCAAAAGACAGATTCATTTAAGTCATCAGTTTTAAATTCATTATTGTTAATACTAGGAAAAATATAAGAAATTTTTACACTAAATTTGATTAAGAAATTTTTCTTGGTTGAATGAATTGATGTAAATCCTTTTTAGTCATTAGTAAGAGAAAAAACACTCTAGTATAGTATATCCAAAGAAAATTTGACAAGAATGTTAATAAATAAAATCATTAGGATAATAAGTTCGATAAACCAAGTTTTACTCTTACTAAACCTCAATATTATAAATAAATTTTTGATACTTAAATGTCCTCATCCTCCCCAATACCCATGTAATGGAAACAATCCAAATATCATCTTGTTACGAATTTTATTCGGTAATTTCAATATGGGACTCATAATATAATTTTAATACTAAATGAGATTAAATATCAATATTTTATCTCTCATCATGAACAATATTCCCTTAATGACACAATTAATGATTAAAATTTAACACTAACCATGTATGATGTGTTTAACTTGTTTAAAAGGAACGACATTTAAAATATCTTGATCCTCCTAATAATCACTCTATTATTAGAACAATGTGTGTTTTTCAAAAAAAATCACAAATTGTGAAATTATATCTAAAACAATTCTCTACATTCTTAAAATGTCTATAATTCTATATGATATTTATTTAGGTGGAATGGTTGAACTCATTTCTCAACACATATCTATTTGAAACATGATCGAATTAGCCGTTCCTTTTAATTTAAATTTTTTTTAAAATGGATTCCATATTTCATTCCTAAGTAGTTTTATCTTAAATGATGTACTTATTGAATATAAACATTTTTCCAAAATCCTGAATCTCCATATTCATTTTTCCATTCAACTAAAACTACATAAAGATTAAAACAATATATTGCTACATTGTTTGAGATTTTATACAAATTAGATTTATCAAATGATTTAAAAATTTGGAAATTAAATTCCACAAATTCTCTCATAAACATATTATATTATTTACCAATCATCCAAATTATTCTTTGTGATGTTATTTTTAGCTAATGTAGAGAAACACATTGTAATTATTTTCCTAATTAAATGAATAATTATTTAAAATTAGTTTAACTATTGAACTAAAATTTTCATTATTGAACAAAATTTAAAAAATATTAATACTTAACATTTCAAAAAAAATTAAATAAAAAAAATGAAATTCTCTAATTTCAAGGTGTAATAACATTAAATACTATTTTACTATTTTTACAATCAAAGAAGAAAACATAGAAACTAAGAGTTGTTGGGCCCAAGTTATATGGTTAAAAAATAACCTTTTAAAAATTAGTCCAACTTCTATTTTCGTCCATATCATGTGGGAAAACACTTAAGTGATCATTATTTCTAAAAATCATAGTAAACCCTCTCACCCTAAGAACATTAAAATAGGACACCATTTTCTATATGAACTCTTTACGAAATGATATATCATTCATGAATTAAATTTCATAAACCTTCAACTTCTCTATTTCTTCACCTAAACCCTTCTTGTTGATTTGTTTTACTTCATAATAGGTGAATTGGTTATTCCATGAACACATCCCTTATCTCTCAATAACATAGAAATTGTGATAGGGATTTCAGTTAAAAAAATATGTTCTAAAATAATTCTAAATATTTTATGTCAAAATTTATTTTATTAAAAAATATTTTCCAAAAGTAATTAATTATTTTGGAAATGAATAATTTGTATGAAAATTCTATAAAAACTCTAATATGTGTACAAACAAGTGGATATTGTTCTAGTTAAGATGCTTGAAGGGATTTATCTAAAAAATATTTTTTAACCCTTATTTAATCCTATTCATAAAGTATGGGACTTACTACAAACCATGTTTGATACATCCAAATAATTTTTTGGGTTTTATTATTAATAATTTTAATTAAGCTTAATAATTAATTTTTTTCTTCAAAATATCCACTTTTCTATGTATTCTATTAACTCATTTTTGTCTGAATTACTATGATCCCTTAAAAATCCCTTGTTATTTAAATTTATGGATATCTAATCTAATTAATACTAAAATGATCATTAAAGTGACATTTGATTATTAAAAATCAATTTCTACAATTAAAAATATTATTTATCAAAAAAAGATTTTTCAATTTTTCAAGAATAGTTTTATTTCTATTTTATATAAACTATTATACTATGTTTTAATAAAATTTCAAAAATCTTTTAATTTTTTGAAACAATGTTTTTCAAAATTTCATCTTTTATGTCTATATAAATATAATTACTGATTATAAATGTAGTTTAAAATTTATATTTATATTATTTAAACCAATTTATTCATTCTTTTTTATAATCTATAATGGGGATATGTTTCAGTAAATCAAAAAAATAGATATTTTTATTATTTTGAAAAAATATGATCTCATTTTGTAAGTTATGTTTGGTGAAGAATTTTTACATGTTATAATATGAAATTCCAAATATGATGACAACTTTTTATTTTTATACACTTGTAAAATTTAATTGTTATTAAGGTTTAGTTACCGTTACAATGGGAGATATTTTTTTCCTCCCACTAATAATTTATTTTAATAATCAAAAACACTATTAATTTTTTTTACAAATGGATTTGTGCGACTAGTAGTGAGAATAATGAAATCCTATTAGAACTATTTGAATAAACTATGAAAAAATGTTAATGTATGATTAAATTAATTAGAAAAAAGGATAGGATATCCATGGATACATATTAAATGATCTTGGAAGGGTGTTGTTTGATTTCCCTATACCATGCGTCGTTATGGTGTATCCCTTAGCACCATATCGTTGAAAAATGATTAAGGCCCTTCCCTTAGGACAAAACCAACACCTAGCATGATCATATACATTTGTAATTTTTTTTGTAAAATTGCATTTATTCACACCATATTCGAACCCACCGATTTAAAAGAACATGGAGATAGCTACACCACAACATATATACATTTTCTCAATCATTATTTCCCTTAATGGATCACATAGAATCCGAAATGTTAAATTATAATTACCTCAAAATTCAAAGAACCTTAAAATCATCCACCAAGACTCCGCATTATATCCCATAGTGTACTCTACAGTGACCTAAAAATTAGAAAAATAATAAAATCAACCCTTAATACTTCACACCACAAAACCTTCTAATAAACAACAGATCCTAGCTCCATGGCATTGAATGTTCAACAACACTGAATGATTATCTAATGAGTACCTTTATTAATGATGTTAAAAATAAATAAAACCTGGATGAGATCTTCCTAATACTCTTTATAAATTCTAGAACATTACTATATGAATTATAGTATTTAAATGGTGGATTTGGTGGCATAAAAATTTATATAAACACACATTGTCATCCTCCAACAAGGTCAGATTACTCATTTTGCAAAACTTTCTCCTTAATTATAAATATTTATTCATAATATAGAGTATAAAAACTTTGTAATATCTGATCACACAATTCTATAATTATCACTGTACACATGAGTTTCCCATATCATTTTTGATAATAAAGACAATTCAACAATGAAATTTGTTTATATCAATATTATATCTTTTTTTTCTTTCGATTTTGGTTCTTACTATGATTAAAACAATAGACTATTGTTTTCATTCTATTTCCTTTTAAAAGAAAAGGGAAAACTATTTTTGAGGTTTCTATCATCATCATTATAGATATTTTTTGTTTTATCATTCTTCATTATATAACCTAAAACTATGGAGTTATATTTCTAATATTGGATACAAATAATTCAATTGTACAAATATATTAAATCCTTAAGAGATTGAGGTGGTTGAGGTAGGGTATCATTTCGAAACATTTTTAACCATCCGTTCCAAATATCATTTCTCATTTAATTATATCTATTTATATTATTTATCACATTAAAACATTTCTTTTAAAATTTTGTAATCCATTAATAAATGCATAAAAAAATTATTTTCTAAAAAACATAAACATTTTATTTTAAAATTTCATAATAGAATCACTATTTGTTTTATTCCTCTATTTAATTTACTATTACATTTAATTATTTAATTTCAATTTCATGATTTTATTACATTATTCTGTTATTCAAATTCTATTCAATTAATATATTAAATATATTTTTTAAAAATGGTGTTTTCCTCTATACTATTTCTCATCATATTTTTGGTATGATGAAAAATAAATTTCAAAAAAAATGAATGCTCAAAGACTTGGGTTGTTCACCAGATTTAACCACTAGGAGTTCATATGGGTTATTTACTCAATATCATTAATTTTTTAGATCACAATGATATAAAATAAAGAAAATTATTGAATATTTAAATAAGGAGAGATTGAAAAAGGAAAAATTATATTAATACAAACAGAATTTGATTTGAGAAAAATATAAATATAGTAGAAACATTAACCCATTTCATAAGTTATATTTACAAGTTGAATCTTATAAATATATAACTCACTGTTATAGTTTAGGGAAACTAATTTAAATTTGAATCACCATCAGTAGTTGTAAGACCATATATTTTTGAGTTTAATGAGAAGTATGATAAGTGGATTCCATGTTTTAATTCCATTAAATATTATTATAGGAGGAAACTATATATATCTATTTATCATCAGAGTCATTCCATGTTCTTTAATTATTTCTACAAGATCTCTTCAATCCACATGGATTACTAAAATATTAAACCATGGATGAAAATATTAGGGAATATTCTAAGTAACATCATCTCATAAAAATAAATCATGTCTTGGAGAGATAAGTAATAGTATAGTTTTATGCTTTCCCCTCAATGAACCTTTATGATAACACTTCATCATTATAACCCAAGAAATTTTATGATGGAATAATTTTCCACAATATTTACATGAAATTCACCATCTAATCATTATCCATCATTTTTATAAAATTATAATTTTTTCATATGTACTCATCCCCATGATATATTCCACACAAATAGATTCCCTATATAGTGTTCCGAATTCACATGTGATCTATGGTCATTTTCTTCAATGGTATAAAATCTATAAAACCTCAAAATAACACTCTCGTATTAGGTTCCATAAAACATACATTACATACTTAGTATGATACCATACTATAATGTTATGTATATATTGATCTGTAATCTTATAATTATTAATAATTATTAAATCTCTTACATGCTAATTATCTCTTCAAGTTTAGAGCATTGGATAACTAATATAAAATAATACCTAATAGGCCAAATGTTCTTTTATTCAAGAGAACATTTATCCATTATATAATAGACTAAATAATCCATAATGAGTATTCAAAAACTATTCAAAATTATTTCACACTTTTTTAAATTTTAAGATGCCACATATACTACTTTTGATTGTAACCTTGGAAAATGGAATGAAATTAATTGGTTCTCTCAAACACTTATTATGGAAAAAAATACAACTCATGTAATAATGGAATATAAATAGAATATATATTATTTAATGACTAAGTAATAAACATGAATCCATAGTCAATATGGAATTAATATATTTCTATATCCAAAAAAATAATTGGAGACATGGATATTAATATATACTAATATCATTCTGATGTAATGAATAATTTCACACATTAAAAATTATTTTAAAGGACATATAAAACGACACAATAGTGTTACATAATGATAAATATACAAAAACACCACCTCTTTATTCTTATCATACATGTTAATGCATAAAGTGGGTATACTATTACAGGCCCTAGTCATCAAATGATTATGTCTAATGTATTCATCATATTAGTCAATAATAATTGTGATACTTTTATGTAAGTGACCAATTTCATAAAATATGTGCATCCTTATAATGAATAATAAGTAATATCAATAAATAATCATACAATGTTATTAGTTAATAATCACCAAGTATATCTAAAATTTTACCCTTGTAATTTGAAGGGATAACGTGATCATTACCCTTTTAGAGAAATAATGTGGATGTTCAAACAATACATATACAACATTCCAACAATTATCTCTATGGGAATAATAATGTAGGGAATGCTAAAACATTTCCCCATAATAATAAATTGAATAACATGATCATAACTATTCAAAATAAATAAGGTGGATAGTTAAAAAATATATAGTCAAAATTAAAATAATCTTCTATATTGTAATGACAATATATAGAACACTATTATATTTCCCTATTCCAAAAAATGGAAAACATGATACTAGAAATTAATGGGGAAGATGGGGTATGGCTAAAAATACATTTTCATATTCATAATAATTATTCATATTTAAATAAAAATATACTAAATTCTAATAGATTTCCCTATTTCAATAGAATAACATAATTCTAAGGTGAATATTATCTAGTTTAAATTATATAAAATGTAATATTCACATTATATGGACAAATGAATATAAGATGAATAACATTCAGGAATAACATGATCATAAGATATAAAGTGAATGAGGTTAGATTGTTTCAAGTTAAAATAAACCCATTTAATTTTGAAACATGGAAGGTGATGACATAAATAAAAAAACTCCCTCACAACTGGTTACTTTTAATGGCATCATAGGAATTCTTATATTTTATATTACAACATCAATAAAAAATGATTAAATAAATATATATCGTGAAACATAGACCTCGTAATGGTAAATTGTTTTTAAAATTATACGTTAAATGGATGTGGAAACATAAAAGTGTTTTTAGAAAACATTTATATCATTGATGAAAAATACAAATTTACATGTCCCTTCTAAAGTCAAATTTTGAAATACTGATGTGAAATACTTTGAAAACATTATATTTAAAAATAACATCATTTCATGAAATGGGATATTTCATAATTAATGGGTTAAAAATTCAAATAATCTTATCATATAAAACCAACAATTAAATATTTATATAATATTATTCTAATAATTTTGAGAAGAATTTCATACATAATATAAATAAAATGTATTATTCATGTATTTGGTTAAACGTAACCAACTTGAACGTGCCGTGACTAATGGAAGAATATGATGTGGTTTACTTGTAATATCATTTTACTAGATGTATATTAATATATATTAGTGTTTATTGGTGTGATATATCATAATTTTAACTAATTATATAGTTAATATAATTAATATGGAGTAATTATATAGAAATAATTGATTATTTTCCTCTTAGTTCACTTTTTTTAAACTGTTGAATTCATGGGATCATTTATTTATCAAATAATTAATGGGTACTCTAATTTTTCATACCAAAACATTAATGATATCATAAAAAATTATTCATCAATTAATATCATCCTAATTTATATATATTCAAGGATTTTGGAAATTAAAAATTATAATCAATCGTTCCATGGAGGTGGTAGTCTACACATTCACATAGATTAAGACTTCATTTTTCCTTGACTGAGAGAAATGATTAATATGGATTATTGTTTCATAATAATAAACATGATATAAGAATCATTATTATTTATTATAATAAGATTTTATACCAAAATAGAAAGGTAGTTAACGAAAAAAAATACTTTATTAGAGATGGTAGTCTGCATGAAACATGAATGACTATATCAATTTTCATAATAGAAAAGCGAAATGGTGGTTAATTATTTTTAAAATGAAATAATAAAATAATTTATATATAAAATAATTTTTTAATTACACAGGTATATGAAAAAAACTGTAAACCTGTTTCTGACATTTTTCATCATTGTGTACCTTCTTTCGTATGGTGTAACCTGCTAAAGGCAGAATTTTACCATGAATTCCCACATTCTAAAGTATGGTTACAATCATCCTTTTTTCATAGATGTATACTCCTCGATAAAAAGTGATGATAGGATGTTGGTTCCTCATTCCATGGATTTCTCCTTAGATTATGTTGTTTCTTGTGAAGTTCATTCCGGGTGCCCTATCATTTTGGATTACAGGTAATTACACTGATTTTTATAGACATTCCTAGGGGTTACGTTAGGGAGACAACCTCCAATCATGAGAGTTGTCAGTTTGGGATTTGTTGAGAATTTATGGACTATGGAGCACTGGTACAAATGCATTATTTTTCATAAGAGGTCATATAATGATCTAGGAAACCCAAGTCTTCCTTTGTAGATGAAAAGGTATCATATAAAATTGGAATATCCTCCTTGGTTTTCCTCAGGAATCCCATGTTTAACAATTGGTGTGCCATGAGTTTTACACCATATGGAGATGAATGGTCACGATTTTAATATCTTCTGGAGCTAAAATGGACTAAACATGTCACATTTCACGGTGGATTATATTGATACATCCATAGGATGGAGAAACTCTATGGATTATAGGATACATGGATCAGGATTATAAATGAGAGCAGACTAGGGATAGTGCATCAAAAGAAGGGAAATTTTTACACTATGTAGGCTGATGTGGACACCATTGAAGGTGGATCAAGGGATGAATACCCAAATAAGTGGGACACCAATGTTTACCATTTTTTGGGATTGAACATCATGGATAATTCCAACAAACTCTATTTATAAGGATGATGTTTGAAGGTATGATGCGGGGCTTACGCCCAAAGATGGCCCCTCGCAAGAGGGATTCTCTTTATTGGATAAATATGGATCATGTGGGGATTATGAACTGATACCGCCCATGTTATACTAGGATCATTAGTAATATGGATGTCTCTATCATGCTAATATGGACTTAGGGAGTTCATGTTCTCCTCAAAATGTGGAATCCTTTCTAAGAATCTGGATTGATATAGATTAATTGTCAAAGTGGAGTGGGTTGAATTGATGGGGTGTGAAGAGTGCTAGTCTAGAACCATAAGATGGTTTCTTTGTATCCTAGTGGCTACGAATAAATGTCTATATAGTTCATATGTGTCATTGAGACACCTAAGAAGAAGCATGATAGAAAGGATCACGTGAATGGGGACTCGAATGAAGTGGAACTTATGGTCTGGCGAATGATCCTCCTGAGATATGGTGACTCAAGGGATGGACCACAATGGGAATCGATGATTGGATTGGACCCTGGGTATGATTATTATATATCCCAGTGGCTCAGAAGAAATTTCCATGTTGTTAAAGAATACAGTTGGGGCAAATGTAGTATGACGACTCAGATGGATAGAAGACGAAGTAATATTGGGGGGATCAAAACAACAAAGGACGGTGGATCTATGGTATATTTCCCACCAAGGTAAGATACAGTATCATCAGGAAAAATCCCTATAAGGGAGCACTGATGTTTACCATTTATAGGGATGGGACCTCGTTGATGCATCATACATACCCTGTTTAGATGACAATGATCAAAACTCATGAATATAGATGTGAGTGTCATTGGGCTTACACCAAGATAGCTGCTTGGTAAAATGGGTTTCACTATCAATACTAACCTTTAATCCAATGTGATTCATTATCAGTGTGATAAATGATAGGATGTAGTAGATTAATTGGTCATGTTTCAATTGGTGCATTAGAGAGAGATAGTGTGGGGAATATGTATTGGAGCTGCTCGAAGAAGCTTTCATTCCATGTGATAATGATCTAATTTCATCACTCCCATAGAGACAAGTTTGCATGGAAATGCCCAAGGTGTGGCATCCTAGGTGTATTGAAGTGGCTGATACTATAGTTTAACATCATGTGTTGAGGAAGATGGTATTGTTAGTATAACGTCATACGGCTTGGATGAGGGGAGATCACTCCTCACCCCTTGGACATACATAACTGATACCAACCCTCACATGGGGATGGGAAGTCATCATTAATCCTCGAAAGAAGCAATGTGGAGGATTGGTCCATTGTATGATCCACCTGATCATCTCTATGATAAAAAATAAAGTTTGATTAGAATCCTTTTTCAAACAAAAGAAAGAGATTGGAAACCAAAACATGGAACTACAGATGAGTAAAAATGAGTTAAATATATAAAATCTTGGAGGTCCATACAAAGGATGGTCTCTAAAAGAAAGGGGATTCACTAAGGGAGGATTTGTTAATCAATGGTGCTTCATATATAACTAGGTCGTTGAAAAGAAAATGGATTCATGAAGCATATGCATATTACCTTAACATGGAGCCCTAGATCAAAAGAATAGTGCTTCATGAAGGATTATTTTTTCAGGAATCCTCGAGTAACCCAACAGGAATCATTAATCATGATGGGTTTAGGCCTTAAAAAACTCAACCTAATCATATGGTGTGGTAAATAAGATCAATGGGATGGGAATTTCGTGATGCTCTAGTACCTTGGGGGCTTCATTTTTCGTTAAGTTCACGGTGCTTTTTATTTTCCTGAAATGAGATCACAAAAGGTTAATAGTCAGAGTAACCGTTCCATGGGGGTTGGGTTAGCCACATATTTATAGGGAATGGAGATTCTTTGCTGATTGGTAGCATACCGCTAAGGAAAAGGGGCTCCATGAAAGGAAGAGGATCCATCAGACAAGCAGAGTAGTCCTTCATTTACCATGGTTTCATCATTGATGGAGTCTGGATCACTGGAGTTCCATTATCTAGGATGGCGTAGTCACAGAGCACATCAGACTAATAGGATTTTTATTATTTCCTTGCACATTCACATTGCAGAAGAAATTTTTGTGGGAACTTTACAAGTCATTCAACATTTAGGACATTTTTACCCAATGTGATTGAATTTCATCTATAAATGGATGTGGCCTTATTCAAATAATCCCGGGAAATGAATTGTTTCACCCAAAAAATGTCCACTAGAAGTTGATCCAGTGGGAAAATGAGTTTTAGATTATGAGGGTCAATCTCCAAAAAACATTCTGGATCACAAATCTAGCTCGTGATGATGGGGCTTGATGCGTGCATATGCGAGGACACTATGATTCTCGGGCCGTGGATGCCTCCTTGATAATCAATCATATGACAACTATAAATATGGAATGATGGGAAAATTATATGTTTAAGATCTCCATGAACAACTACACCTGATATATCTTTTAACAAATTCATCCACCCCATGAATGTGCCTTCACAAATTGGGTTTCATAGACTATTTCACCAGGAATTCTTATTCATTTAACCAGGGCATTGTGACCTACTACCACTTTGTAAATCCTGAAGAGCATGGGGTTACATCAAGATACATGGTTTTACCAATGCATTTCAGGATTGTTCTTCGTGAACTATCCAATAATATCAACTATATCTCGGATTTGACGGATTCCTAGGAAGATTATCGAGTGTCCATTTTTAATGCATACTGATGAGGAGAAATGGTTAGTTATATCATGATTTGGGTGAATGTTTGGATCCCTTAAAACCATTAATCAATGTTAGAGTTTCAATCAGTGGCTGTTAAGTATTATCCTACATTAAAGAAGCTACATTTGTATGGATTTGGTCTAATAGATGATTTATTATCCCAGAGGCATGTAGGGATGAACTGGATTATGTGTTAAGTGGTACACTAGGGAAATATTATTTGTTTAGGGATGTTTGTAACAACCCAAGATTCCATGGTACGTTTCCTTTTGAATAATACAATAGCTTGTCTTATACGCAACTTCGAGTTCTCACACATCACAACCAATCAAACAAGCCATTATAAATACTAATACCAAATTTTGTAAATTTTATAAATTTTATCATTAAAATTAGACTTCATTTTTTTGATTCATAATATCAAATTTTGATTAAGGTGAAGTTTTTTTATTTTTCAGAAAACATTCAATTTTTAATGACTAGTGAAAAAACACTACGTTATTTGTTAAAACTGACTTTTTATTAAAATAATTAGATATGTTATTTTAAATTATTTTAGTTCATAATAGATACATAATACAAATATATTTTTAATGTAATTCATTGGAATCATTTTATAATAAGTTTAGATATATGAAATTTTATCCAATTTTTTACCGTCTTTTAACCACCTCCTAGGAGCATTTGCAAATCTGTATAAAACATAATTTTACCACTTCTATGAGTTGAATTTCAAAAATCCAAGATACCTGGTTAATATTAGTAAGAAAAATTTGGTTCAATAAGTTGAAAATAATTTCTGTTGAATTGCAACTTTTGACTTTTATTTACCACAGATAAAAGTAAATAGGGTAATTAACGACAAAAATAATATCATAATTACCCTAACACATGACCTAATTCTATTGAATAAGTATAATTCGACCAAAAAAACTTGAGGAATAAAATAATATCCTCTTTGGTCCACTTGTATTAAATTATTATATTTATTATTAGTTTATTTAAAGAAGAGTTAAAAGATTTAAATTCAAAGCTTAATAACTTAACCAATTTTAATATAGGGTTACAGACAATATAAATTTTCCTATAAATTTTAATTTTAAATATAAAAATATTTCATACATAATTGTATTTTAATTATAATTTTTAGACATTATATAAATTAATTTATTTATGACATAATAATGATGCATTAATTACCTCATTAATGAAATATTCAAATAATTGATATTATAAATATCCGAAAATATGTAAATTGAGACTTATAAGGAATTAAAATAATTTTCAAGGTTAATATTACATTTTAGGGTTGGGTAATTAAATTTTATTTGATGTCATAATGTTTTTATGGCTTTCAAAATAATCAAATACCAAATAGTGTCAAAATTGACATAATTGGTTTTTTAAAACAAATATTATATTATTAATTGATATAATATTACTGAAAGTACATGATTCGGCCAAAGGAAATATATAAGGTTATATATATTAATAATTAACCACATGGAAATCACTTTTATTGTTATAGTAAGCATATTAACCATATAATATAAAATTACAAAGAGACATGGTAAAAGTCAAACTATTTAACTATGAGTTAAATCTAAATGATAAGGTTAATTCAATGACCTAAACATGTCTAAACCTATTGGTTGAGAGTTTTTAGACCCATCCCCACCTTATCCTTTAAATAATTCATTTTTTTCCATTAAAAAAGGAAAATGATATTATTATAAAATAATACTTCAAGATTTTCCTAAAGTGACCCTTACCTCTCTTATAAAAGGGAACTTCCCCTTAACATATTTTCACACCTCCAATTCCTTTTGTATAAGAAATACCCTGACCGGATATCCTCCCAAAATTCCTCCCTTCATCCTAGAGGCCTTCCTTTGGTCATAATTCCTTCTTATGGATCCCTTTTGATCAAATCAAAAAGAAGAACCCGAAGTAGAGGAAAATATTTTAATCACCTCTTTCACGTTCTTTTTTTCTTCCAATTAATCATTCATTGTTGTTTCCATTTAAAATAATAACACCAATATATTCTATATAATTTTTTTTATTATAAAAATTGTACAACTATATTCATTATTCTATCCATCAGTAAATGACAAAGTCACCATACTTGTGTACGTACGGATTACCGTCTCCACATCGTGGTGTAGTTTTTTATTCAAACACATCATTATTGGGATGGGTATAATAATGAGTATAAATAATGTAAATAATAAATATAAAATGATAAAGATTATTTATAAATGATATACCATCCAATTAAATACAATTTCTCCATCAATATAATGATATTGCCGCTCGTGCGTACATACGGATTACCCTCTCCATGAACACGATGAGATTCATTCCCCATCAAAACCATTGAAAACTAATTTCTATTTTATGATTACTAATAATGTTTATAAACATAATATCATTCATTATACGAATCAAATACATCCTATCCATAACAAACATAGTGTAACACCCCAAGATTTTATAGTGTGTTATTTCTTCAAAATAATTCAATAACTTTCACTACACGCAACAACAAGTTCAATCGCACCATGACTTACCAAACAAGCTATTCAAAAGAGGTTATGAATAGTGTTAACTAAATTTTAAACTTTATATAATCCTTATAATTTTAGAATCCATATTATGAGTTTCTTAGATATAATGCAAGAACAAATTCATTTTCAGTATTGCACTTTTATCAACTTTTAATAGTGAACCCTTTTTAAATACAATATATTAAACTTTTTGACTAAATGGGGACATCAAAAATTTAAAATGAAACATCCCAAGCTTCCACGGTACGCTTTCTTTGAATAATACAGTAGCGTGTGTTGTACGAAACCTTGAGTTTTAACACACACCACAACTAATCAAACTAGCCGTTATGAATAGTAATACCTACTTTTTGAAATTATATATATTTTATATTTGAAAATGTACTTCATTTTTGGATTCGGAATATCGAATTTAGCCTAAGGTGAAATTTTGGTACATTTCGGATAACTTTCATATTTTGATGAATAGTGAAAATTACTAAATTTTAATTAAAAACAAATTTTTTAATCAAAATAATTAATAGTGATAAATTGTGAATTCGAGTGGTTTTAAAATATATTTAGAATATATTTTTACCATTTAATATAATGTTGGTCATTGTACATAATTTTACAATTAAACCGGACATAAACAAGTGTCAATCTTTTGATAGTTATTATCTCTTAAAAACACGCTTTTTGTTTTGACAGCGGGAATTAATTTAAAATTAATTTCTGCCACTTCTGTGTTTTGAATTTAGGAAAATGGATTCCATATTTGTAATCAGGATGTTCAAATTGTGTAAATAGGTAACTTTTATTTTTAGACATTTTGAATAATTACTGCGGTAAATATTTTATTTACCATGGTTAAGGGTAAATCCGGTAAATAAGGGTTACAAAATAATATTATAATAATACAAAATTACCCTAAAACGTGTCTTAACACTGTTGGTTGATACATGGTCTACCATGGGCATCTTTGGGTCGATTTTGGGACCCCATGGATCCACTTGTAAGTGATAATGACACTTTATTTTAATTAAGTTAAAATGAATACAAAAATGACACAAGCATATATCTTTTAGAAAAACAATTGTTACATAGGGTTATAAATGTTGGATTTTCGATTATAAATATTCATTAGAAAGTTAAAAAGATTTCATACATAATGATATTTTATTTATAATTTTTAGACATTAAATAATTTATTTTATTTATGACACAATGATGATGCAGTAATTACTAAAATAGTGAAAAATTAAAATAATTGATATTATAAATACCCAAATAAATATAATATGAAACTTTTAATGAATTAAACTAATTTTCTAGGATAATATAATATATTAGTATTGATTTAATTTACTTTTTTCGAAGTAATCAATCTGTTATGAGTTTCACAAAAATCAACTATTGAATAGTGTCAAAATTGACATAAAAGAGTTCTTAAAACAAATATTATATTATTAATTGATATTAAATTCCTAAAAATCTAAGGTTCGGCCAAGAGACTTATATCATGATAGGATCATCATTAATGGACCACTTGGGGGTCTCTTGGATGTATATAGTAAGTTTATTAACCATATTATATAAAAATACAAAGAGACATTGTAAAAGTGAAACTAATTAACTTAGAGTTAATACTTAAAGATAAGGTTGAAATAAGTACCCAAACCTGTCTAAATTCTATTGGTTGAGTTGTTTTCGACCCATCCCCACCTTAACCTTTGAATAGTCAACTTTGGAGCCATTAGAAACCGAATATGAATTTATTATAAATTAATATTTCTAGCTTTTCCAAAGGTGCCCCTCACCCCTCTTATAAAAGGGCACTCCTCCTTCTCATTTCTTCACACCTTCAAAGCCTTTTGGTTTGGACAAACTCTGCCCAAATACTCTCCCAATATCCCTCACTACAACCTAGAGGCCTTAGTTTGATCAGAAAGCCAACCTAAGGAGCCCTTTTGATCAAATCAAAAGGAAGAACCCGAAGAAGAGGTAATGATTTCACCACCCTTTTCCAAGTTCATTTCTTCTTCCACTTTTTCTTCCTTTATTGTTACCATTCTAAAATAATAACTCCAGTATCATATATATACTGTGATGTTATTATAAATATGGTACAACCATATTCAGTATTCTATCCACCCTTTGAATAACATGTCACCATACGTGCGTACGTACGGCTTACCGTCTCCACGTCGTGGTGTAATTGTTATTCAATATATTATTATTTGGATGGGTATAATAATGATGTGTAACTCATGTAAATAATAAATATAACATGATAATGATTCTGTATATATGATATACCATCCATTTATATATTATTTTAATATCAAATGAATGATATTGTCGCTCGTGCGTACGTACGGACTACCGTCTCCACGAACGCGATGAGATTCATTCTCCATCGTATCCATTCAAGTATAATTATCATTTGCTGATTTGAAAATGATGTTTAAGGACTTGATATCATTCTGAATACGAATAATATAAAACCTATCCTTTACAAACATGTCTTACGTAACAAAACATATAAAAGAAAACAAGTAAGTTAACACCCGAAACAACGATAATACTAAGATATTATTATCAAACCTATATTAAAAGATCATATATGATATCATATTAATGTATATGATTATTGTATAATTTAATAACAATTATTTCACCATTATACAGGAGGTTAACCTACCCCAACCAAGGAAAAGTACAAGGTAAGGGTTATTTCACAATCTCTTCATTATCCAAGGTTGTTTATATGTAATAATCTACTGGGATCTCTTTATCATCCACATCCATGTTTCTTAAAAATGTATTTCAAAACATTTTTACTATTTACTAGAATATGAGTTAAAGTCATTTATACCCTTTTTGACTTTTATAAGTGGTTTATAAATGAATCTTTCGGTCGTTTTCAAAACAAGGTCATTTTTAACCTTTTCGACAAAATTAAGGTAAGAATGTTTTTTTTACTTATACGGCGGGTGCGGCTATTTTCCGCCGTTATAAAATCTTCAAAGCTTCCCTTACAAGCTTATAAGAATATTTTCAAAGAAAATTTTTTATTTTATATGGATCTTAAATGATTTCAAAATAAAAGGACGTATTTCTTTAAAAAGAATTTTGATTTCATCTATGTCAACATCCTTTGATGGATTTTATGATTATTTATGGTTGATTTATTATGATACAAAACTTATATATTGTATTGAAGGTTTTGTGATATGTTTGACTGTGGATGTGCTATTTTTATACCATTCATAGTTTATGGTGAAAGTATTGACATTTCGTATTCTAGTTTTAATACGAATGTTTATGTTATGTTTAAACCTTTTCATATGGGAATGCATTGGACTTAATATGTGACGGGTGGAGCCCGCTATAGCTCCTCGATGCATCAGTAGGTCTAATGAGACAAACTAGTGTCTTGGCACAAGGCCTTGACAAAATCTTATTTGTAGTCTTGGCACGAGGCCTTGACTATGTGGTTATGATAGTCTGGCATTATGCATTCCAACATTATGAAAGTGGTTATTGATTTTTGCATGTGATTATTTGATTAGTAGAATATCCATGTGAATAAGTAAATGGCATTATTTCATTTTATTTATGCCATACCATGTTGAAAGTTCATGTTTGAAAGGCTTTTGTTTTAGTTATACATTGCCTTAAAATGTTTATTCTTATTTATGAAAGTTTCCGCTATATTGTTATCCTTACTGGGCATTTGAGCTCACCCCTTTTCTATGTTTTATTTTTCCCAGGATGTGAAGATGTAAGTTATGAATGACCTTCAGGGATATTATGAGGGGATTATAGTGTGGACTGTGGAAACATTATGTTGTTGTAGTAGTTTTTCATTTTATGATGTAATGTAAAACATATGAATATATCTAGTGTTTCCAAGGCTACTAAACCAATCGGTCTTTCGAGATTTGATCTTTCTTGTGATCATGCCAATGTTACGAAGTAATGCACCGAATCTGGGTAGCTGGGGTTGGGGCGTTACAGTTGGTATCAGAGGAAGTTTAGTACAAACCTTGGAAGCTAGATTTAGATAAACTCTGATTAGAGCACGTAGACCTAAGATGAACTTTGAGGATTAGTATAGAAGAACTTCCTAGAATTTTGGTATTGTAGAGATTTTGTGAGTTTTCCGAGCAATACATCCCTGTCTGGATACGAGCAGGTAGAGGCGGCTCTAGCACAGATGTACCTAGGGGTAAAACCCGAAAACACCGCTTTGATCTAGACTCGAACGGGAACTGGTGCACGACAACGGGCCTTGCTGCACTCTTGGTTACGACACTCCCGGGGGATATGCTTAGGATAACTCTCATTTTCTTTACAAATCTTTTTGAAGGGATTATGAGTATATACTTCTTCAAAGAAAACATTCTTATGATTATGGATTATATCCATAAATAGTTCAATTTATTTTAAGTGTTTTATAAGTATGGGATTATGTATTTTGATTCATAAACTGATCTAGTGTATGCCATTGTTTAGAAATGGCGCCCAGTAGAAGGAATGAGAACTCCAGAAATGCACATGATCCAAAGAGAAGGAAGGATCATATCTTTCATGGTCTTAAGCTAGAATTTATAAGAGAAATAGTCTCCCATGTATTATCATCATATGAAGAAATAATATCATGTGTTGATAAGATAAGTAAAGAGTTTACTGAGTCCTACGGCTTTGAAGGGAAGCAAGAGAAGAAAAGGATGGAAGAGAGAAAGATGGATAAAGGGAAGAGGGAAAAGATGAATTTTCCCATATGTGGTAACTGTGGAAAGAAACACCCTGGAACTTGCCTGAAAGGAATGGGAGTTTGTTATAAGTGTGGAGGAAAAGGGCACAAAGTACGTGACTGCAAAGGTAAGAAAATGGTTTTAAATGTACAATGCTTCATTTGCAAGGAGTTTGGACACTACGCGAACCTATGTCCCAGTCATCAGACTATGCCGCAAATGATGTTATTGGATAATAATCAAGTTATGATACTACCACAGATGAAGAGGAATGATTAGAGTTCTTATGTTGATTATGTCAATTGAGTGTTGTATCAACAATGTACTTGTTATAATAATTATGGAGTATATAAGGATTGTACTGCAGTACTATTTCATTAAGGACTTGAGATTATGTGGAACAAAGAAAAGTGACTCAATAGCAGGATAAATTTTTGGAAAATATATGGTTGAGAGAATGATAAACCATAATATAGTTCTGATACCGAAGTAGTGATTTTGGAATAATACATGATTGTTTTGGATAAATTATATTGGATATTCTTGACTACATTCGAACTGATTAATGATTTGTATATTCCATCATTTTTGGGGTTTAAAACATTTTTGGATTAATGAAGTATATCCAGCTTTCTATATGGAATAAGGGAGCATGAATGTAATCAATAAGGAATATGGTAATTCAGGATGTTTCAGTGTATTAAAAGAATACATGATGAAGGTATTCATATGCTATTACGGGGTAAAAAGGTTCTACATTATGTTTACCTTACTTATAAATGTTGGACTGTGAGTTTGGATAGAATTATTTTGGATAGTTCTAGTTTGGATTATTTTGGATTTCCATAAAAGGACAACCCGGAGGTCGGGCGGCAACCCGTCACGTCCGGCAAGGCTGCGAGACTTGAACCCGCAACCGAAGGGCGACAAGGGTGTATCACCTACCACTGGCCCACGAGATGTCCTGGATTAAATAATGTAGTTTTTATTAAAAGATCTTTTAGATGAATTATAAATTCGTTTATTTTGGAACCCTGTACAAATAGTATAAATAGAAAAAAAAATTACATTCTATTATCTTTTAGAGTGAAATATGAGTTTGTGGTAGAAATTTATTAGTGGATAAAACTCTAATTATAAAGTAAGTATATCTCCTTATGATCTTATCCAATCTCATAAATAAATTCCTCAACATTAATAAAAGGAACTTAGAACAAAAATGTTGTCCTAGATGGTACCTTAAATCATCACTAATTTATGGCTTTGGGATTGTTGGCCTTTTCATAGCCATGTTCTCTACCACTCTCCATCAGATAATTGATGGTTATATTTTTCTTCCATATCCATATTTTCCTACATGGAACCCTAGTATGTGTTATTTTCGGTAATCTTCATACTTTCCACTCTTTATTTTAAATAGAGGCCTCATTAATTCATTTTTCAATGTGGGATTTCAACTAAGATATTTTGAAACGTCAAAAATGTGTTATCCTAATACCCTATGTTTTGTTGAACCGATGGTATTTCAAATCATCATAGATTGATGAATTTAAGGACCTCAATTATACACTTGTTTGTGATTGATGACCTCAATCACTACCTATAAATATTTACGTTTTTCCTCCGATTTTAGGTCTCTAATTGCCAGCAATGTTCTCCTAATAGAGATCATAATTTGGTGGTGACCCTTTGATTTCTCTTTTCCTCATATTAAGACTAAATTTTAGTAACCCAATTTCTGATGTGGGTTTTCCCACAAATATATTTTTTATTTTCAACCTTTTATTTTCGAAGAACAATTTCAAATTGCGAGGACGCAATTTATTGAAGGAGGGGAGAATGTAACACCCCAAGATTTTATAGTGTGTTATTTCTTCAAAATAATTCAATAACTTTCACTACACGCAACAACAAGTTCAATCGCACCATGACTTACCAAACAAGCTGTTCAAAAGAGGTTATGAATAGTGTTAACTAAATTTTAAACTTTATATAATCCTTATAATTTTAGAATCCATATTATGAGTTTCTTAGATATAATGCAAGAACAAATTCATTTTCAGTATTGCACTTTTATCAACTTTTAATAGTGAACCCTTTTTAAATACAATATATTAAACTTTTTGACTAAATGGGGACATCAAAAATTTAAAATGAAACATCCCAAGCTTCCACGGTACGCTTTCTTTGAATAATACAGTAGCGTGTGTTGTACGCAACCTTGAGTTTTAACACACACCACAACTAATCAAACTAGCCGTTATGAATAGTAATACCTAATTTTTGAAATTATATATATTTTATATTTTAAAATGGACTTCATTTTTGGATTCGGAATATCGAATTTAGCCTAAGGTGAAATTTTGGTACATTTCGGATAACTTTCATATTTTGATGAATAGTGAAAATTACTAAATTTTAATTAAAAACAAATTTTTTAATCAAAATAATTAATAGTGATAAATTGTGAATTTGAGTGGTTTTAAAGTATATTTAGAATATATTTTTACCATTTAATATAATGTTGGTCATTGGACATAATTTTACAATTAAACCGGACATAAACAAGTGTCAATCTTTTGATAGTTATTATCTCTTAAAAACACGCTTTTTGTTTTGACAGCGGGAATTAATTTTAAATTAATTTCTGCCACTTCTGTGTTTTCAATTTAGGAAAATGGATTCCATATTTGGAATCAGGATGTTCAAATTGTGTAAATAGGTAACTTTTATTTTTAGACATTTTGAATAATTACTGCGGTAAATATTTTACTTAACATGGT
This sequence comes from Viscum album, assembly GCA_963277665.1. NCBI lineage: Eukaryota > Viridiplantae > Streptophyta > Magnoliopsida > Santalales > Viscaceae > Viscum > Viscum album. The sequence continues at coordinate 1,613,812,119 of OY728163.1, forward strand.
TAAGGGTAAATCCGGTAAATAAGGGTTAAAAAATAATATTATAATAATACAAAATTACCCCAAAACGTGTCTTAACACTGTTGGTTGATACATGGTCGACCATGGGCATCTTTGGGTCGATTTTGGGACCCCATGGATCCACTTGTAAGTGATAATGACACTTTATTTTAATTATGTTAAAATGAATACAAAAATGACACAAGCATATATCTTTTAGAAAAACAATTGTTACATAGGGTTATACATGTTGGATTTTCGATTATAAATATTCATTAGAAAGTTAAAAAGATTTCCTACATAATGATATTTTATTTATAATTTTTAGACATTAAATAATTTATTTTATTTATGACACAATGATGATGCAGTAATTACTATAATAGTGAAAAATTAAAATAATTGATATTATAAATACACAAATAAATATAATATGAAACTTTTAATGAATTAAACTAATATTATAGGATAATATAATATATTCTTATTGATTTAATTTACTTTAGTCGAAGTAATCAATCTGTTATGAGTTTCACAAAAATCAACTATTGAATAGTGTCAAAATTGACATAAAAGAGTTCTTAAAACAAATATTATATTATTAATTGATATTAAATTCCTAAAAATCTAAGGTTCGGCCAAGAGACTTATATCATGATAGTATCATCATTAATGGACCACTTGGGGGTCTCTTGGATGTATATAGTAAGTTTATTAACCATATTATATAAAAATACAAAGAGACATTGTAAAAGTGAAACTAATTAACTTAGAGTTAATACTTAAAGATAAGGTTGAAATAAGTACCCAAACCTGTCTAAATTCTATTGGTTGAGTTGTGTTCGACCCATCCCCACCTTAACCTTTGAATAGTCATCTTTGGAGCCATTAGAAACCGAATATGTATTTATTATAAATTAATATTTCTAGCTTTTCCAAAGGTTCCCCTCACCCCTCTTATAAAAGGGCACTCCTCCTTCTCATTTCTTCACACCTTCAAAGCCTTTTGGTTCGTACAAACTCTGCCCAAATACTCTCCCAACTTCCCTCACTACAACCTAGAGGCCTTAGTTTGATCATAAAGCCAACCTAAGGAGCCCTTTTGATCAAATCAAAAGGAAGAACCCGAAGAAGAGGTAATGATTTCACCACCCTTTTCCAAGTTCATTTCTTCTTCCACTTTTTCTTCCTTTATTGTTACCATTCTAAAATAATAACTCCAGTATCATATATATACTGTGATGTTATTATAAATATGGTACAACCATATTCAGTATTCTATCCACCCTTTGAATAACATGTCACCATACGTGCGTACGTACGGCTTACCGTCTCCACGTCGTGGTGTAATTGTTATTCAATATATTATTATTTGGATGGGTATAATAATGATGTGTAACTCATGTAAATAATAAATATAACATGATAATGATTCTGTATATATGATATACCATCCATTTATATATTATTTTAATATCAAATGAATGATATTGTCGCTCGTGCGTACGTACGGACTACCGTCTCCACGAACGCGATGAGATTCATTCTCCATCGTATCCATTCAAGTATAATTATCATTTGCTGATTTGAAAATGATGTTTAAGGACTTGATATCATTCTGAATACGAATAATATAAAACCTATCCTTTACAAACATGTCTTACGTAACAAAACATATAAAAGAAAACAAGTAAGTTAACACCCGAAACAACGATAATACTAAGATATTATTATCAAACCTATATTAAAAGATCATATATGATATCATATTAATGTATATGATTATTGTATAATTTAATAACAATTATTTCACCATTATACAGGAGGTTAACCTACCCCAACCAAGGAAAAGTACAAGGTAAGGGTTATTTCACAATCTCTTCATTATCCGAGGTTTTTTATATGTAATAATCTACTGGGATCTCTTTATCATCCACATCCATGTTTCTTAAAAATGTATTTCAAAACATTTTTACTATTTACTAGAATATGAGTTAAAGTCATTTATACCCTTTTTGACTTTTATAAGTGGTTTATAAATGAATCTTTCGGTCGTTTTCAAAACAAGGTCCTTTTTAACCTTTTCGACAAAATTAAGGTAAGAATGTTTTTTTTACTTATACGGCGGGTGCGGCTATTTTCCGCCGTTATAAAATCTTAAAAGCTTACCTTACAAGCTTATAAGAATATTTTCAAAGAAAATGTTTTATTTTATATGGATCTTAAATGATTTCAAAATAAAAGGAGATATTTCTTTAAAAAGAATTTTGATTTCATCTATGTCAACATCCTTTGATGGATTTTAAGATTATTTATGGTTGATTTATTATGATACAAAACTTATATATTGTATTGAAGGTTTTGTGATATGTTTGACTGTGGATGTGCTATTTTTATACCATTCATATTTTATGGTGAAAGTATTGACATTTCGTATTCTAGTTTTAATACGAATGTTTATGTTATGTTTAAACCTTTTCATATGGGAATGCATTGGACTTAATATGTGACGGGTGGAGCCCGCTATAGCTCCTCGATGCATCGGTAGGTCTAATGAGACAAACTAGTGTCTTGGCACAAGGCCTTGACAAAATCTTATTTGTAGTCTTGGCACGAGGCCTTGACTATGTGGTTATGATAGTCTGGCATTATGCATTCCAACATTATGAAAGTGGTTATTGATTTTTGCATGTGATTATTTGATTAGTAGAATATACATGTGAATAAGTAAATGGCATTATTTCATTTTATTTATGCCATACCATGTTGAAAGTTCATGTTTGAAAGGCTTTTGTTTTAGTTATACATTGCCTTAAAATGTTTATTCTTATTTATGAAAGTTTCCGCTATATTGTTATCCTTACTGGGCATTTGAGCTAAGCCCTTTTCTATGTTTTATTTTTCCCAGGATGTGAAGATGTAAGTTATGAATGACCTTCAGGGATATTATGAGGGGATTATAGTGTGGACTGTGGAAACATTATGTTGTTGTAGTAGTTTTTCATTTTATGATGTAATGTAAAACTTATGAATATATCTAGTGTTTCCAAGGCTACTAAACCAATCGGTCTTTCGAGATTTGATCTTTCTTGTGATCATGCCAATGTTACGAAGTAATGCACCGACTCTGGGTAGCTGGGGTCGGGGAGTTACACATAGATTACGTATCCAATTATATAGTGGAAAATGAATCAGTTAACACATGAAACGATGATACTAATAAAATATTATTAACAATGCAATATTATAAGAACATATATGAAATCATATTTATGTATATAGTTATTTTATAATTTAATAACAATGTTTTAACTATTATACATGAGGATAAAATACCATTTACTGAGGAAAATTACTTGGTAAGTGTTAATTTCACAATCTCTTTATTATCCGAGGTTGTTTTTCCATAAGTATCTACTAGGACCTCTTTATCGACCACATCGATGTTTTATTAAAAAATATATTTGAAACCATTTTTAGTATTTACTAGAAAATGTGTTAAAGTAATTTATAACCTTATTTGGGCTTATATATTTTGAAAGAAATATTTTCGTTATTTTCCAAACAAGGTACTTTATGGCATTTCCAATAGAATTAAGGTAAGAATGTTTTCTTAACTTATACGATGAGTGTGGTTATTTTCTACTGTTATAACATAGTTGAATCACCCCTTACAAGCTTCTAAGAATATTTTCAAAATAATTTTTTTCTTTTATAATTATATGACTTTTAAATGATTTCAAAATAGAAAGAGATATTTCTCTAAAAAATGTTTTTATTTCATCTATGTCAACATCCTTTTGATAGATTTAACACTTTTTTGATGTTGATTTATTTTGATACAAATATTCCATATTATATTGAAGGTTTTGTGATATGTTTGACTACAGATGTGTTATTTTTACACCAATCATGGTTTATAGATTAATAATTGACATTTCATATACTAATTTTAATACGAATATTTCTGTTATGTTTAAACCTTTTCATATGAGGAATGCATTGGACATAGTAAGTGATGGGTGGATCCTGCTATTTCTCCTCGATGCATCGGTAGGTCTCATTAGAAAAAATAGTGTTTTGCCACAAGGAAATGAGAAAATCTTATTTGTAGTCTTGGAACAAGGCCTTGACTATGTTGTTATGAAGTCTAGAACTATTCATTCCATCATTATGAAAGTGGTTATTTATATTGCATATGATTATTTGACTAGTAGAATATCCATGTCAATAAGTTAATGAAATTTTTTGAATATATCTCTTCCATATTATTCTAGATTTCAGAGTATAAATGGATTTTTTATTCTTATACATTCCCTTAAATGTTTATGCTTATTTGCAAAAGCTTCCGCTATATTATTATCCCTATTGAGCATCTGAGATCACGCCTTTCTATGTATTATTTTTCCCAGGTTGTGAAGAAGTATTTTATGGTTTACCTAAAGGGATAGGACAAAGATATATGTGTGTTCAAAAGAGGACAAAATGTTTTAGATCTTTTTGTTTCATGATGTAATGTAAAACTTATGAATGTATCTAGTACTTACAAGGATACTAAACTGATCGGTCTTTTGGGACATGATTCCTTGTATCATGCCAATGTTATGTAATAATGCACCGACTCTGGGTAACCATGGTCGGGGCGTTACAATTGGTATCATAAGAAGTTTAGTACAAACCTTGGAAGCTAGAATTAGAAAAAATCTGATTAGAGAACATAACCATAAGATAAAATTTGAGAATTATTATAGAAGAACTTCCTAGAATTTTTGTATTGTATAGATTTTGTGAGTTTTCTAATCAATGCATCCATGTATGGATATGAGCAGGTAGAGGCGGATCTGGCACAGATTTACCAAGGGGTAAAACCCAAGAACACCGCTTTGAGCTAGACTTGAATGGGAACCGGTGCAGGACAACGGGTCTTGATACACTCTTGGTTACGACACTCTTGGGGGATATGATTAAGATTATACTAATTTTCTTTAAAAACTGTTATGAAGTATTTTTGAGTATATACATTTTCAATGGAAATAATTTTATGATTATGGATTGTATCTATAAACTATCCAATTTATGTTAACTATTTACAGGTTCAGAATTATTTATTGTGATTCATAAATTAATCTAGTGTGTGACATTGTTTAGAAATGGTTCCTAGAGGATGGAATGGAAACTGTATCAATTCACGTAATCTATGTAGAGATTTGCCTCTTACACTAGATAATTATAGTAGAGCTGGTGAAGCATCTGGTGATGATCAACTTATCACCATACAGGGACAACTTTATCAGGTTATGAATAATAACCTTACCCGTATGGAGCACCCTGATCCACAACGTGGAGGATCAATGATAGACCGATTCATGAGGAAACAAACACCATCATTAAATGGTATTAAAAATACATTAGTAGCTAAGAAATCAATAAATTTTTTAGAGAAAATATTTCACGCTTTGGTGTGTAGGGAAAGGGAAAAAGTTTTCATGGAAGTTTATCGCCTCACGGGAGATGCAGATCAACCGTGTTCACTGATTCAAAATACCAAGGAAGATGATGAAGTGTAAAATATTGAATGGAGGTAGTTTAAAGAGTTTTTATTAGAAAAATAATTTCCTCATGACCCTCGAGCAGTTATGGAAAGTCAATTTCTGAGTATGAAGCAAAAAAAGGATGAGAATGTTACAAAATATGAGGCTAGATTTACATGGTTATCAAGGCATGTTGGAGATTATATACATAACCCATGAAGTAATATTTATCGATTATTTGATGGGTTAAAACCATTTCCCTAGTGATCATTAGTCTCACAATACATCTTATCATATGAAGATATTGTCTCAAGTGCTATCAAGATAGAAAATAATTCTCAAAGTCATACGAATTTAAAGCAAATCAAGAGAAGAAAAGATCAGATGAAAACTATGGAAATGTATATAAGGGGAAGAAGGGAAAAGTTTAAAATCCATACTGCAGTAAATGTGGGAAAAAACACCATGGTACATGCCTGAAAGGAATGGGAGTCTGTTACAAATGTGGTGAAAAAGGACATTAAGCTCTTGATTGCAAGGGAACGAAAGAGGATGTAAATGTTGAATGTTTCATTTGTAGAAAAAATGAGAATTATGAAAATTAATTTCCTATGTTCCAAGGGAACTTACCTCAAAAAAGGCCAAGGAATAAAATCAAAGCTTATAGGATCACTAATACTGAGTTTGAAGTTCCAAAAGTCATGGTGTCAGGTAATTTAATCGTTTCCTCATGTTCATCCAATTCTTTAGTTGACTCTAGATCATCCCACTGTTTCATATCTTCCAAATTTTCTATGAAAATTAGGTATTTTTAATTTGACCTAACAAGGGAGTTGTCAGTCTAAACACCTAAGGGAAATATCATCGCAATAATGTTTTGTTAATCAGTTCCCATTAGGGAATATAAATATTCTTTATCTGTAGATCTCATCATCATACCCATGATTGAATTTGATATAATCCTCAGATTCAATTGTCTTTCTCACCGTGATGCGAAAATTTTTTGTAAGAAGAAGGAGGTTACAATTTTTTATGATGGTAAGGAGTACATTATCTTTAGATTGGACACATCACAACCTGATTCTTATCTATATCCACCCCCGGTTTCTCAACTAAATTCATTTTTTGGGGAATAAGAGAATTAAATAACAATGGGTGAGGAATAGAATGTTTGAATAGAGGATGTACCTACTGTGCAAGAACATGTTGATGTGTTTCTAGAGAATTTACATGGACATTCTCAAGAATGAGAAATTGAGTTTTACATTGACTTAATTCCTTGAACAAGGCCCATATCGAAGACCTCTTATGGAATGGACACTATAGAATTAGTGTAACTAATGAAACAACTAGAGGAATTGAGTAATAAGGGATTTATTTTCCCCAGCCTTTCTACATGGGGATCCCCTGTTCTTTTTGTTATGACGATGGATGGATCTATGAGGTTGGGCATTGACAAAAGGGAGATCAGTGCTATAACAATAAATAACTTTTATCCCCAACCTCTCATTGATGATTTGTTCGACCAACTTCATAGACAATAATATTTTTCAAAGATTGACCTTCGATCTGGATATCATTAGTAGTGTGTGAAGAAGGATGTCATTCTCAAATCATATTTTTGAACTACGTACGGGCATTACAAGTTTATAGTAATTCCTTTTGGATTGAATAATGCACCCTCTGTCTTCATGGATATAATGAATTGTGTTTTCAAATAATATCTTGGTGACTTTGTAGTGGTATTTATTGATGCTATTTTGTTATAATAAAAAATATACAAAGATCATGAAAATCACTTGAGAATTATTCCTAAGACTCTTAGAAGAAATGAATTATATGGTAAGTTTAGAAAGTGTGAATTCTGCCATCAAGAGAATTATTTTCCTGGCCGTATTGTCTCTAAGGATGTAATATCTATTGATCCTTCAAATAACAAGGCAATCCATGAATGGATATCACCGACGAGTATAACTAAGGTATGCAGTTTTGTTGATTTAGCAGGTTATTAATGATGTTTTGTCTGGAATTTTTCCTGAATGGCTAACCCATTAACCAAGCTCACACATAAAGAGGAAAAACTTGATAGGAAAAATAGTGTACAGAATGTTTTGAAGACCCTAATAGAATATTATTCAATCCTCCTATCAGGACTCTACCATCAGGGAATGATGGGTTTGTTATTTATAGAGATTCTTTAAAGAAAGGACCTGGTTGTGTCCCAATGCATAATAATAATGTTATTTCCTATGCATCATGACATCTAAAAATTCATGAGAAAAACTATCCCACTCATGATATTGAGTTAGCAGCCATAATCATTTCTTTGAAGATATGGAGACACTATCTCTATAGAAAAAAATGTGAGTTTTATACTGATCACAAGAGTTTGATGTATATTTTCACAGAAAAAAAACTGAATATTAGGAAAAGGATATGGCTTGAACTACTCAATATTTACGATTTCACTATATACTACAACCCGGGGAATGAAAATAATGTGGAAGATGCTCTGAGTAGAAAGGATCCTGAAGTTTTGAACAAGATAATAGTTGACAAGGATCTTATTTTCTTGGATCTAGTAAAGACGGATATGGGAATAACCATGGAAGGTGAAACATCAATTATTTTTCAAATGGTTTACAAACCATCTTTACTAGAAAAGAAAAAAAAAGTTCTCAGACTGATGATGAGGAATTTAAAATGAAAATTAAAGCTCAAAACTATTAGAGATTGATCGACCTTGTATATGAATATGGAATTTTGAAATTTGGGAATATACTTTGTGATCTTGATATGCCTGATCAAAAAATGGAATTGTTGGATGATGCTTATATCTCCAATTTTTCTATACACCATGGGAGGACCAAGATGTATAGAGATTGGGAGGAACATTTTGGGTGGGACAACATGAAAAGGGAGACTGCTGATTTTGTGTCATGATTTATGGTTTGTCAACATGTGAATGTTGGAAGGAAATAGCCTGGAGGAGTCATAAAACCTCCTCCCATACCTGATTGGAAATGGGATAATATTATGATGGAATTTTCATGGGGCTACCAAAAACTCTTATAAGAAATGATGCAATATGGTTCATTGTTGATCATCTTACCAACTCAACACATTTTCTTTCTATAAGATACGATTTACCAGTTGAACGTATGGGGTGACTATAGATTAATGATGTTTTAAGACTTCATGGAGTACCTCTATTGATTGTTTATGATCATGATCCCCATTTGAAAACAGGATTCTGGAAAAGTCTTCATAAGGCCCTAGATACTGAACTTCATTTGAGCATTTCCTACCACCCACAAAATGATGGAAAATCATAACGGACTATTCAAACCATATGATACATGGTGAGATCTTTATCATGTGACTTTCACAGTATGTGGGATCAATATTTACCTATAGTATCATTTTCCTATAAACATTGCTTTTATTCAAGTATTCAAGTGGCACCATATAAGCGTTATATCGAAAAAGATTCCACACACCAACTTGTAGGGGATGATGTTGGTGAAAGAAAACTTGAAGACCTATAACTTTTTATGGGAAAAATGGAAAAGGTAAAGGTTATCCAAACCCACATCAAAGTACCTCAAAGTTGGCAAAATAGCAATGCTGATAACTGAACAATGGATTTGAAATTTCAGGTAGGAGATCATGTTTTCGTCAAGGTATCACCATGGAAGGGTGTTATACGTTTCGGTAAGAAGGGTAAATGACTCCCATGTACAATTGACCTTTTGAAATTTCAGAACAAATTCGAGTTGTAGCATATCATTTGGAAATTCCTTTAAGTCTTTCCAAAGTTCATGATGTGTTCCACATATAACTATTGTGAAAATAAATGCATGACCTAATGCATGAACTCACCTATGAAGTAATTTAACTGGAACCTAATATATCTTATTGTGAAGAGCATTTCAAAATTATTGATACAAGATAACAAGTGATGAGAGACCGGACGACTCATTTGGTGAAGTTCTATCGAGAAACCATATGATGAAAGAGGCAACTTGGGAACTAGAGAAACTTATGATGAAGAACCACCTGAATCTTTTTTGTGTTGTAGTATTATAGAGATTTCTAGGAAGACATTATTTGATTGAGGGAATAATGTAACACCCCCAGATTCAACGGTATGTTTCCCTTTGAATTATACAATAACTTGGGATGTACGCAACATCGAGTTCAAACACACCACAACCAATAAAACTAGACGTTACTAATAGTATTACTCACTTTTTGAAATTTTATAAATTTTACCATTCGATATGGACTTCATTTTTAGATTTCGAATATCAAAATTAGCTTTCGGTGAATTTTTGGTATTTTTGTGAAAACAAACAATTTTAGATGAATAGTGAAAAAACACTGTGTTATTGGTTAAAAATGACATTTTTTTAAATAATTAGTTATTTTATTTTAATTTGTTTTAGATAAAAATAGATACATAATACTTATATATATTCAACATAATTCAATGGAATCATTGTATCATAAGTGTAGATACATAAAATTTTATCGAACTATTAACCATATTTTACCCACCTCCTAGAAGAATTTGCAAATTTGTATAAAACATAATTTTACCTCTTCTGTGAGTTGAATTTCAAAAATCTCATAGACATGGCTAATATCAGTATGTAAAATTTGCTTCAATAAATGAAAATAATTTTTTGTAAATAGTAATATTTGACTTTTATTTACCACGGTTAAAAGTAAGTATGGTAATTTATGGTAAAAATGATATTGTAATTACCCTAACACATTTCTTAATTCTATTGGATATGTATAGTTCGACCATAAACAACCTTAGGAATAAAGTATGCTCATATTTAGTCCAGTTACATTGGATTATGACATTTATTATTATTTTATTTGAAGAATAGTTAAAAGAGTTAAATTCAATGTTTAATAACTAAATCATTTTTAATATTGGGTTTCACATAATATAAATTCGACTATAAATATTCATTAGAAATAAACATTTGTTTCCTATATCATGGTATTTTATTTATAATTTTTATACATTATATAATTTAATTTATTTATGACACAATGATGATGTTGTAATTACCTTATTAATGGAATATTTAAGTAAATGATATTATAAATATCCAAATAACTATAAATTGAGAAATATGATAAATTCCAGTAAATTGATAGTTTAATATTACCTGTTAGGTTTGTTTCAATAAAATTTATTATATGTGTTATAGTTTTTAAGGATTTCAAAAAAATCAAATACTAAATAGTGGAAAAATTAAAATAATTGAATTTGAAAAAAATATTATATTATTAATTGATATAATATTCATAAATATATAAGGTTCGTACAAAGAATATAGATAAGGTTACATATATTAATAATTAACCCCATGGGGTTCTCTAGTGTTGTTATAGTATGTTTATTGACCATATAATATAAAAAAACATAGAGACATGGTAAATGTCAAACTATTTAACTAAGAGTTAAATCTAGATGATAAGGTTTATATGCTGACATAATCCTATCTAAAACATATTGGTTGAGTGTTTTTAGACCATCCCTATCATAGACATTAAATGATTTATTTTTTAGCCATCCAAAACCCAAAATTATTCTATTTAAAATAATATTTCAATCTTTTACAAAAGGGACCCTCACCTCTCTTATTAAATGTCACTTCCCCTTCTACTAATTTCACTCCTCAAAAGACTTTTGGCTCATCCAAAACCTTCACCAATATCCTCCCAACTTTCCTCAATTCACCCTAGAGGCCTTCCTTTGGTAGGAAATCCAACCTATGGAGCCCTTTGGATAAAATCAAAAAGACGAACCTGAAGAAGAGGTAAATATTTCATCACCTCTTTCATGTTCTTTTCTTCTTTCACTTCATAATTATTTTTTGTTTCCATTATAAAATAATAAATCCAGTATCTTCAATATACTGTGATGTTGTTATAAAAATGTTACAACCGTATTCATTATTCTATCCATCATATAAATGATAAAGTCACTATATTTGCGTACGTACGGAATACCGTCACCATGTTGTGGTGTAGTTTATTATTCAAACACTTCATTATTTTGAAGGGTATAATAATGAGTATAACTAATTTAATAATAAATATAAAATTTTAATTATTCAGTATATATGATATACCATCCAATGACATATGATTTCTCCATCAATATAATGATATTTGTTCTGGTTCGCACGTGCGGATTACCGTCTCCACGAACGTGACGAGATTCAATCCCCATCGTAATCATTCAAGACTAATTTTCCTTTTATGATTAAAACTAATGTTTATGAATATGATATCATTCTCTATATGAATCAAATACATCTTATCCATAACAAACATGGCTTACGTAACCGCACATATAAAGGAAAATGAATAAGTTAACACTCGAAACGATGATACTACTAAAAAATTATTAACAAAGAAATATTATAAGGTAATATATAATATTATATTTATGTATATTGTTCATTTATAATATAATATAAATTTTTAAAATATTATACAGGAGGTTAACATAGCATCGACTTATTCAATGTACAAGGTAAGGGTTAATTTCACAATCTCTTTATTATACGAGGTTGTTTTTACGTAAGTATCTACTGGGACCTCTTTAATATCCACATCCGTGTTTACCTAAAAAAATGTATTTCCAAACATTTTTACTATTCACTATACAATGGTTTATAGTCATTTATACCCTTATTTGAAGTAATATATTTCAAAATGAATATTTCTGTTGTTATCCAAAAAAGGTACTTTATGACCATTTTGACAGAATTTTGGTAAAAATGTTCTCCGACGTATACGTCGAGTGCGGATATTTTCTACCGTAATAACATCAACAAATATTCCATTACAATATTATAAGAATATTTTCAAAATAAATGTTTTTATTTATTATTATATGACTTTTAAATGATTTCAAAATAGAAAGATATATTTCCTCAAAAAATGTTTTGATATCATCAATGTCAAAATACATTTGGGGGATTTTATGCTTGTTTGAAGTTGATTTATTATGATACAAATATTCCATATTGTATTGAAGGTTTTGCGATATGTTTGATTTTGGATGTGTTATTTTTACACAATTCATCATTTATGGATATATTATTGATATTTCGTATGTTAGTTTTAATGAAAATGTTTATGTTATGTTTAAACCTTTTCATATGAAGAATGCATTGGACTTAGTAAGTGACGAGTGGATCCTGCTATAGTTCCTCGATGCATTGGTATGTCTCATCAAAAAAACTAGTGTCTTGGCACAAGGTCTTGATAAAATATTATTTGTAGTCTTCAAACAAGGACTTGACTATGTGGTTATAAAGTTCGGCATTATGCATTCCATCATTATGAATGTAGCTATTGATTTTGCATGTGATTATTCGACTAATAAGGTATCCATGTGAATTAGTAAATGGAATTATTTGATTATATATTTTCTATATTATATTAAAGATTAATGTTTAAAAATATTTTTTTTAGTCTTATACATTTCATTAAATGTTTATTCTTATTTACTAAATTTTCTTCTATATTGTTATCCTAGTTGAGCATCTAATATCACCCCTTTCTATTTTTTATTTTACCTAGGATGTGAAGAAGTATTTTATGGTTGACCTATAGGGATAAGCTAAGTATATAAGTGTGTTGAAGCGGGGAAAAAATGTTGATGATGTTTTTATTTCATGATGTAATGTAAAAATTATTAATATATCTCGTACTTCCAAGGCCACTGAACTGATCGGTCTTTCGAGACATGATTCTATGTATCATGCCAATGTTATGTAATAATACACAGACTCTGGGTAACTGGGATTGGGGCGTTACATTGTCGACGGTCACTATAGTAAAGACCACACATCTGTCACTAATAATTACCTCTAAACCACCATGGAAACATTTATGGGAAAATACTGGAGGAAGAAACACCCCCTCTAAAATATAAGAAAATATTGAAGGAAGGTCTTGGGAAACTAGAGAAAAGGTGGACGGAAAATTAAAATTTTCCCCAGGGTGTCACCTTCACAGTGGAATGGTTCTATGCATACTAGGCATGCACATCCTGTATACATTTTGGGATGGTTCTAAGGTGACTGCGTCTGTATGAAGCACCATAGTCTTCCTAGTTCCACCTCTACGAACCATGGGATGGCATGCCCTAGTTTCTGAGCAGATGGTCATCACAAACCAATACATTTAATCTAAACCTTGATTTAAGTTAGCATTAACCTCTAAGACATCTGTCATATTTCAGAAATCTTAATTCTAGGCTCCATGTAAATTGATTTTCTCCATATATAGAATACTTGGGGGAGGAATAAGACATTTCTGGTGAAGGCAATGTAGGATCTAGTGTTGATCATGAACAACGGCTAGAAGATCAAAATGGATGTCTGCTTTATGTTGTGGTTTGGATATTTTCTGATCTTTCCCAAGGATGTGTCGACCAAGGGTGAGGGGAGGCCGAATAAGATGATGAAAAGTACTCATTAATATATGAGTGGTCCCCAGTGAGGCCAAGAAGCCTGTTACTGGTGTATTAAGGATCATATCAGTGGCGGTTGTGGGTGTACAACATCTAATATTAGAATTAGTCAATAATTAGGTTGGATGTATTTATTTCGACACTGATTTTGGGTCGGATTCTTTTAGTGGGAGATGAAAAAAATTGGTTGCATCCATACATGTTTATCGTGGTAGCGATGATGCAATATTAAAAGCACGTCTATATGGGAATCTCGATGCTGGAGAAGCTATATATGGTGCTTTTTCACATCAGTGTGTGGAAAAATATATTGTGCATGTGTGGGAAGCTTCACATTCTGTACATATAGATATCATCACACATGGAAGGATACGAATATAGAAATCCCATATTCCCTAAAAATACAAAAATTTTGACCAGTGATTCTGAATATTGTGGTGAGTTTCCCATTAAAACAGTGTTTGATAGCGATTTTATGTAAGATTGGGAGAGAGTTTAAGTTCATCATTAGCATGTTCCCTCTGGTGATATGGGTAAAAACTGACGATGGCATAGAAACTATACAAATTAGTACATATATATTGGACTTCTGCGGCGCAGTGCTAGTAGTGTCGGTGTATTGCGAGATGATCTGTGAACCATACACCCTTCATCGATTCAAGTGCCAGTTCATATTTATACAAATGGTTACCCTAAATGTGTACCTAGAAGTACATCATGAACATCACTCCTGAATGATGAGGTTGCTCTGGCTCGTGTTTACTTTGGAAAATATACAGATATGAAATGAGTGGACACTACTCAAATATATATTTAGACTAGAGTATAAATATCCATAGATCTGGGAAGATACTTATCCATAGTAAATGACGTTGAAGATGAAAATTATATCCAATGAAGGAGTGGCTCCTCTACATATAGGCCAAGGTAGAATTCTGATGATATGGAATCATGGGTGTAGAGATGATACACATCAAGGTAACAAAGCTATTATAGTTAGGCCAATGGTCTGAGAATCTACAACAATTGGTTATGAAAGCAGAGGAGCAGTAATACCAGATCCAATTCTCTCATACAAGAAATATATAGAGGAAGGGGGTCCATTGATGGGGTTTATTAGGATACATTCCTAGGATACAAGGAAATAATTTCACCTTGTGGAGATTCCTAACAATGTTTTCTGTCACCATTCTTGGAAATAATGGCTTACCTGCAGAATGATTCTTAACACTAAAAACCTATGGGGTCATCTATATAGTAATTTATTTCTTCTTGTGAAGACCATAATCCCTAAGGGAAGGATCCTTTCATCCTATGCCTTGGGGTCAAATTCATGATAGATTTATAGGACCTAGTTCGTTCTGAAAGCATTAGGCGTCCAATGAAAATCGAGTGCGGGTGTTAGTATACTTGACCACTCCATAGGTTATATCATTGGCTCAGCTAGAATAACATATCACTTTTCTCAGTGGAACATATGTATCATGGTGGAGGAAGGATCCATTAATGTAAGACCATAAGAGGATACTGAGGAAATATCTTCAAAGGAAGCCTCTCTAGAGTAAGGATAGATATTAGCCTTAGGGGAGACTTATTTAGTTGGATCTGCTGTTAAATTTGAAAGACGTTTTAACTCATTTCTATATTATATCACAATTATCATGAATTACGTATATTGTTTTCCTATAACCTATAAGATATAATAGAATATTTCAAAAGAGACTCCCTATCATAAAGATGATGGTGTGACCAAAGAAGAGAGGCAAGTTGTGAGGTTTGTCCCGGAAACAGATGAAGCTAGTAGGCCTGTTGGAGATGAAGAGGCTGGAAATCTCAAACTTTTGTTCCCTGAAACCTCGATTGTATATATAAGGACCAGTCCTTTTTATTTCAATAATGAAAACCCGAGATCATGAGAAACTATCTATTAACATTTTCACGTTTTCTACCTCAAAAAATCATACATTTTTCCATAATCGTCCAGACTAAATGATATTGACCCTGTCTGAATAGTCATGAGAGTTTTTGGTGTTTTTCTTGTAAGAATGGTCAGAGGACTCAGGGATCCTCTCCTGATAGGGGGTTGTTTCATATAGATATGAGAATATGATCCTTCTAGTCCTAATATTTTGGTAAAAAATCAATTGTGGTTGGGGGTGCCCTATCTGGTGGGGTATGAACCTGAAGATGACATGGTCAAACTTATCATGGTGGGATAATGTGATGATGATTAACTACATGATATTGTACCCGACCGATCAGAAAAGATTCTAAAGGAGAATCTTTTAGCTGAATTCCTTGCTTAATTTCTAGAGTATGAACATGCTAATCAAGAGGAGTTGGAAAAGTCTAATTATGCTGCATTCTAGAAAATTAGGGAATCATGGTGTTGGGTATATAAGTTTGTCAAGATCTTCATAAAAAATATTAGAGAACCACATTGTACAAGTTCTATGGGATCACTACTCCACTGGTGTATCAATCTTTGTGATAGATAGGCATATGCACGAGGTCTACAAATGATGATCTGGAACTACCTCCCCAAAAAATATAGGAAAGAAGTATCCATCTAGACGTCACCTGGAATCAGAAGAATTTTTATCCACTCAAGAAATTCATGAGGGTGAGTGAGAGTTTCATTATATTGAAATGTATCTAAATGAATTTTCTTCTTTTTCCACCACCCAATCGGGACAGGTCAGTAGATTGAAGGCACATCTAATTGAAGCACACGAGATATTGAGACATATATCTCATTAAATGTATGATCTTTTTGTTGAGTAGGACTGAATGATAAACAGGCTTGAAAATCTCTTTCTTGAAGAAAATGTATGGCAATGGGAGCTTGGGTGGTGACAGTAGATCCTGGATGTCACCAACTCGAAGGTTTCGGACCTGAAGCACTCCCTTAATGGGATGAATCCATAAGGTGTGAGTATTTTCCAAACTCATAAATATTATTTTCTTTCATTAGATTGATTGAATGGGAACATTATACTTTTATTTAGTCATCACACTATGAAATATCTATTAAACAACCATTAAATGATTTTTCAGTTAACGGAGGCCCAGTTCGGTGAGAGAAATAAGGGACAACCACATAATATTTTATATTATATGAGGGTGTCAAAAAAATCATTGAATACTTATGGTCCACTACAATTGTCTAACCACTAGGGTATTTTAGGATGAGAGAGGCTATTATTGGAGAATAGGGTCTCCCAGGACAGCCAATTTTCATTTCCCAATGTGCACTAGTGCACAAGTGGAATGACATCAGGGGAGTTGGAATCTTTTAGAACATGTTAAATGAAAGGTGTTTATAACGAAACCCAAAATTCATAACATGTGATGGATTGCTTCCTATATAGGATAACTACTGACCCTATTCGAAATACATTACATGCACCACTATCATGTCATGGGGACAAGTAAATGAGGGTTAATTGATTACCACGTTCAAAAAATAGGACCTAACTCGAAATTTCTTCTGATGTCTTCAAGAATGTTGGACTAGGATGGTAGGTGAGTCAATGAAGCATGAGAATAAGCATTTAGGGAGTCCCTTAGGATGTGAAATGGTATTAGGTTCCATGTAAAGGGTTATTAAAAGCATAGAGACATAGTTATTTAATGTTTCAAAATATTCCAACACTCTAGAAGTTATTCCACCATGACATAGATATCATTGGTCTAGGTGAATTAGTCTGAACAATGATCAAACCCAACTTTCGTGGGAGAATCATCTCGGATGTTGAGTGACAATTGAGGATGTAAAAACTGTATAAAATTAATATTATTGTGGAATAATACCTCTCAGTTGAATCATGATATGCATTGTAGTTTTAAGTGATTTTGGGTAGGATGATGAACATGAAGTTTAAAGTCATACGGTGGGGATGATGCATGGAACAATTCAACATAATGTGATCAGGTGGTTTCTCACATTCTAACATTATGTGACCCATATGTTGCTCATTGTTTAAGGATGTACTACCTAGTCCTTGAAAAAAAAGTAATGTAACATTTCACAGACTATTGGAATGCCTATTCATATAATATTGGTGTGGCATAGAGAAGAAATAAACCCACCATGAAAGGGGAATAAGGATATCCACATCACATAAGTACTCGGTAATATATGGTAAGGAAGTAAATGTTATTTGGTGAGATTAAAATATCATAGTGGGGATCTTAGTTTAGGGTTGTAGATTTTGGACTGTAACTGGGGACGAAGGGCCCAAAAGGATCATGAACATGTGGTTGGTCCCAAGACAAAATGTCTCGGTGTCAAAATGTTTCCTATAAGTATGGGAATAAAGAATTATATAGTTTGAAAATAGTTTATTAGGAGACCAACGTGAATCCTTATGTAGTTGTAAATAGATTTTAGTGGGAGACCAACAATGGAGGTGGTAATCCTTTCTATAAAAGATGCTGAACCATCCCATGATTATCATGGTGAATCATGAACTTTCTCAGGTAATGGTTGCAGTTTAACATCATGCAAAGAGGATTATGGGTTCTTCGTTTAAGGTCGAATAGTTTGAGAAATGAAGGTGTCCCAGTTGGGTATATATTGTGCAGTGTCCTAACAGACATAACATGAAGGTGCACCAATGAAGTCCCCACCACACAACATACCCTAGAAGTGTCCTACATATTGATTAAAGTGTTTTTTTTCTTTGGCTTATGTTTCTAGAGTAGGGTCATAGATCTTGTAACATGTTAATGGTGATCCAAAATGGATATGTGTAAAGTGGTTCCATAAAAACAATTACATTAAGAAGGACCAATGAGTCCCCCAAACAATATAAGTATCTCTAAAGAATATTTCATATGGTTTAATTTTATCAAAATTGGACTATAGAACATAACACACATTCGAAGAGTAAACCTGTGACACGTGAGACATAAAACATGACATGAATGAGGGAAAAAAGACCATTTATAACAAAAACTCCATAAAATGACCTGTATAAATTTCAGGGCCATAATGCTTGGATCATGGTCGAGCCTAAGGGGTCGATGGTTTGAGGTATTTTGTGGCAAGGCTCAATGGAAAAATGTATAAGTATCATTACATATCCCATAAGGATGGGAATTAAGACATATGTAGTTCATGAATTTCATGAACTTTAACATCATGTTTTAAGGATGAAAACAGATGTGAAAAGGTGATGTGATGTTGCGGTTGGACCCAAGATTGATGATCATGGGATCACTAAGTAAACCATAATAATGAAAATCAAGACACATGTAGTTCGAAAAGGCAACTTCCCAATGTAGGTCTGACCTTGAGATAGTGAGAGGGGCATTAGATATTTCTTGTTTGTGGATTTTTCTTTCATTTCTCACTCATTTTTTTATCAGCCGTACAATGGCGGATAGTTTATTTGTCACTACTAGAATCATTCCAAATTTATGTATTGACTGGTGGCATGATATATAACTAGTTCAAAATTTGATTTCCTCTCAGGAGATAACAACACACATGTATGCCATTTCTCCTCATGTGGCCCAGACAATGACATCGTAGTTTAGGTTCATGTGATATGATTGGTCATTACATCTTAATGTAATGAATTAAGGATGTTTTAATGAATTTTATTTTCATGAAACTAGGAAATAAGTGGAAAATAGTTATCCCAAACATGAAGTGCATGGTGTGGAAAAATGGTACTCATGTAACTGAGGCCAACGAAGCCCAAGATCACCACATACATTTAGTAAAACTATATAGATGATTTCATTTTATTGTGTTTATGTTTTATCCATTTGGATTCTCCATTATGATAAACAAATTTTGGACCATAGGGCTCCTAGTTTAATGTAATAGATTTTGGGCCAAGGTTGAGATGCTCCTCAATGTGGGTATAACCCCTACCACAACAACTAATCCCACACAATCCATGATCGATGCTGGAAATTAAGAGTTATGTAAGGACTTCCATACCACATGTTGATGAATAAAACATGGAAGATATAATAAGGGGACATAAAGGTTCCAAATATATTAACCCTCTCACCGGATGTGCGTAAGTGCATGGAGGAGCAACACCAGTGTTGTTTGAGTCCCACTATGACATAAAGAACTGGGAATGATGAAAATTTAAACTACAGACATCCGGATTATGGAAGAGGATAATGATGGGTAGGATCACTATTGACCATGTTCCCTAAATATGACCCCAAACTCCACTAGTGATGAGCGAGGAGTAATAATGAAAAATAGATTGTTGGATTATTTCAAAAAATATGATTTATTATTTTCTTTTAAAAATATTTTAGGGCTTTAGCCAATGATGGAAGGTGAGAAAAAATATCATGAGATCATCACCATTATGGTGTCCTTATAGATGTTCATTTATGAGGGAATTTTTAACCCAAAAAGATATTATGTGTGGTAATGAGTCATAGATGTGTCTGCGTGGAACTTGACACCATGTGCCTCAAGTTCCAGCACATTAGATCATGTAAATGGTAAGAGCCAACTAATCCTAATATAAAATACAACAATAGTGAAAATCGTTTAAGGTCATATTTCTTGGTCCTGATGATTTTATTTTATGGTCATAAATTATATAATATAAAGTATTGAAAATCATATATGTGGGGATAAACACTACCCAGACTCATAAGTTGGCATGATACATGCTCAATGCTGGAAAGAGGAGTGATATTTGGATTTCCCTATCATATGTGAGCACACAAAAATTGAAATGGGATGTAGGGTGAGAAATTCATAGCCAAACTAAAATTATCACACAACACATGCAGATTCATGATGTGGAAACACCAAGTGTGTCGAAGATCCCCCATAACATAAGGTGGTGGAAAGTGTGAATCATAACATCCGATATCTGGAACACAATGAAGATGGCATAAATAGGGAAGCTAACGATTCACAATGTTTGTAACACAAACATCCATTTCTTGTTACCTAGGATGAAGATATAAAAATGAGGGTCAATTTTTGACCATGTTCTACAACATGAGACCTTTCACAAAATGTTTACCAAATACATCTCGTGTGACAGACCAGGATGGTAGGATATCCGTGTGGCTACTCACCAGGTTTTTTGGGGCTCCCTTAAGAAATTGAATTGGGTGTGGATATAAATAATGGGACATTTGAATAATGAAAATGGATTTGGGGAATGTTCCTATGGAATATAACAGTTCTGGACACAAACCAAAGTACATTAGAGCATTTTGTTGTGGAAAATCCATATGAATGATAATATATTTCTTAAAGGATTTGGTTCTTAAGGAGGGGGAGAGGACTAATGACCAAGATGGATCTTACAGTAAATGTTTCCATTATTTTGAAATGTTTAATGAATTATTTCATGGACATATGTTCATAGTGTGAGGTCATAGATTATTGACCATAGGATCCCAGTTTATAATCGTGTGCCTAGGGTGTATCCATTTAGTTTAACATCATGAGGTAAAGATGGGGTGTAACACAATTTAATATCATGCAACTAGGAAACTGAGTAGAGAGATGCATCCCAAAGGAGATGTGTGTGGTGCAGAAAGAACCCAACATTCAAGGAGACCATGGAGATCTACATCGCACCACATACTCTCCAAGAGAAAGTCATGATATGGGGACAAAAGTATTTTGATCCAATGGATGGGACCAATGTCAAGATTTATGGGTGTCACTACATATCACATAATTATTGGAATCAATACAAACATATTTATTGATAATTTCACAGTATATGGGTAGTACTAGGGAGTGATTTACTCCCAAATGAAAATATCATTGTTGTTATACAGTTTATCATCATGAAAAAAGGACATGGTATAAAGAGGGAGAGGTATACCAAGGGAGAGTGAGGCTTCTAAAGATGAAATTTGAATTGTGGAACCATAGCAAAACCCTAGGTGAATGATGGGAAAGTGGTCCCAACATCACATGACACTCACACGTAGTTTAAAGTTATTATGATTATACTATATAAAATGGGGGATCTAAGTGATATATATATCTATATACGGACAACCTGACAGGAATAATGACCAAGGAGGTCTTCACCATAAGATTCATATCCAATTAAAACGTACACATAGTTAAATTGCATGACAATTGAACCTTGAATTTCTTGAAATTTAGCATCATGTAGTATAAAAGAAATAATTATTAGTTTACCATTGTAGAATTAAGACCATATGAAAATGATTATGACATGGATTTTTGTAGTGTGGAACCCTAAAGAATATTTGGTGAATTTTTGATAAGGGGGCCAAATAATGTAACATGAATTTACCAAAGACAATCAGGCCAGCGAGACAGAGGGTTGAACTTATAGATTGTCCCTTAGAAGAGACATATGGGAATTCCTATGTATCACATATGTATGGGAATCATGTTATATATAGTTATGAAATATTTCATGGTAAATGATTTTTGGAAGTGTAAATATATTCTCATGTGATGTAATTGTAGAAATTTGTAGTTAATCATCATACATCGAGGATGTATAGAACTTTCATATTAATTTCATTTTGAAAGTACCTTCAATGTCCTTTAGTTATAAAACATTGAAGATTTGATTTATCAGTTTACTTTAACATCATGTGGTAAAGATATTTCAACATTGATTAATTTCATGTTTTAAGGATTGGTGGATTTTAAGGTCATGTAAGATGAAAAATCAGTTTAGCGTCATGTTGTTAGAGAAAATTGGTTTGGAATAGATTTTACTTAGTCCCAAAGTTAAAGTATGATGGTGTTGCTAAGTATTCAATATGGATGGGAATTAGTCCCTGAGAATCTATTTGAATTTTTTGCATTTTAACATTACGTGGTAATGATTAGGTGTGAGAGAAATTCATTGAAAGGGACATGCATGGTGGGGTTTCCACAACTCAATGTTAGTGCGGAACAAGGAGGTAAAAATCGCACCACACATTCATGAGGAAAATCAAGACAAATGAGTGAAAGGAAAGCTATCTTAGGGATGGTCCTAGAGATTTTTTTTTCAAGAATCAGTGCATGTCCTATATGGATGTGAATCAAGCCACAAATAGTTCTATAAGATATGTGTTGTTTAACAACATTCTTTAAAGTATGGGAGAAAAAATCTCAAACCATAATGATATATGTAAATTGGAGGAATAACCCTTTGTGAATGTGTTCGAAGAGGCATGTGCCGCATCACATGATTTTGATTTGAATCTCACATAGATTTTGAGACGTGATGATTAGACTTAGGTACCCATTTTAACCTCAAGTTCCAGGGAAGAAAGTGCATGAGGTGTCTAAAAAAGGGAAAATGTATGAGATGATAAATATTAATTGATGTGAATGAGGAACATAGACACCCATGATACGCCACACATTCCCATGGAAGGTATTCCATGAATTTTTACATCATACAGTGAGTAAAATATCATTCTTTGTTTAATTTCATAGATTTAAGACTTTTAACTATTAGTTTAACATTATATATTTTGGACCCTAGTTGTGGATTACACCTAAAGAGGATTCCCATGTTCAACAAAGGTACAGCTTGGGATACATTTTATTGGTGCGAGGAGTGATTCTATGACCTTCTATAGTGACTAAAGAGTATGCACTATTGGGATATACCTTATAAATGATGTATAGTGCTTCCCACATGGGATCAAACATTTGTGGTTTCCTTCTAGGTATAATTTTTGTCCTCAGAGCCAATAATGTGTCACCTAGAAGATATTATTAGAGGCAAACCTCATTGTTTAATGCTCTGGTTATCTTGATTTTGTGTCTCTATAAATATTTAATGGCATGAAACCTATTTTGGTTGAGGGATTTCAGTTAAACTATAAGGACATATAATAAATTTTCTATTGTCTACTAATCATTGAAGGTTTTGTGGAGTGATGGAAAATTAATATAGATAGGTAGGAAAACCACTATAACATAATCCTGTGAATAATGAGTCACCTTGGATGAATAACATGTTATCATATTATTATCCAAATACAATTGGGGAGATTATCTAGAAAAAAACCCCTGTTTTGAAAAGTCATCTTCTAGTATAATGTTAGATATTGTCTTTTTAATAGCTATGTCTTACAATTTTCTTCCACATAGTAGCGAGAAATATGTTTGTGCCAAATAAAATATTTACCCAAAAATTTCTTCAACTGAGCTTCCCAAAACATGGAACTTTTTTCAGGAACAATAGCTTTAGGAACCCCAAATTGATTTATGATGTTAGATATCACAAACACAATAATGGAACTGGCCTTGACATCCTTGATCCTAATCTCTTCTTCAAACATGAAAAAATAAATCTATCACAATCCTAATGAAATTTCACAGGTGATCTGTTTCTAGTTGATATGGTACCACAACATCGATTCTCCAAACCAAAAAGGGATAAGAAAACATTATAGAGTGTATGGGGTTAGGAAGTCAAAAAAAAATATTTCCCACAACATGAAATGTGCGGTTATATTTTGATAAATTGATACAGTCATGGACTATGGTGGGTCATAATTTGCCCAAATTTTGTATATGGTGGGAGATATTTACCCTTAATTTGCAAGAAGTAGATGAACTAACATGGAAATCCTACATAACATAGGTAATATCAACTTTTTTAATGAAGTGTAGAAGTATTCATTCAAATCCACATATATAGATAATTTATCATGGTTGGAACCACTCTTAAGGGATAACCGAATTGCTCACCATTTGATTATCTCAAGCTCAGCTGTTTCTGGAAGAAGAGTTCCATGCTAGATATTTTTCATGAACGGAGTTGTCCAATTGAATATTTCATCAATTTTAGGGGGTTTGGAGGACTATAAGATGGCACACTAGGGGTAAGGTAGTTTGCCTTCTGAATTACATCAATTTCTAAACTACCATGGGTGATTACTCTTCAATGTCCAACATGGATAAATAGATCATCATGGTTAGGCATGACAAGGGTTTCAGTTGAACATACTAGGTCATCAGTTTGACAATTATCTGATAGGTGACCATTAGTGACCTTTGGCGCATAAGGTAACTGTTCCATCAGATGGTAAGCATGCCTAGGTAAGGGATTGAGTTTGGGCATCCCGACGACATAGTTAAAATTGACCTCCTCGATGACAATCTTAGAATCCCCTTTCACATGTAGGTGGGAAACATCAATCTCGATGGACAACTCAAGACCATTGATGAGAGCCTAATACTCTGAATTATTATTGGTACAATCTTCTGATATAAAGTGAAAATGAGGAATAATATCCTATGTAGGATTAATAAGGATGATCGCCATGAATAACTTATTGAGCATGGGAACATTGATCCTTTTACTAGTCTGGCACTGGGAGGAACCATCAAAATATATCTACCAACATGGCATTTTTTTGTCCACTAAGAAGATATCTTCATCTAAAAAATGAAGATCTAGTGATTGGTATACGGGGGTCACATGAGCAGGTAAAAATTCTTCGAGTGCTAGGCCCTTATAGCCTTATATGGAATGGACCAAATTTGAACTATTGAAGTATCACATCGCAATGATCTAGATGGAATTTCAGTATCATGGGGATCATAAGGTAATTTATCGTATTCTCACAGGAAACCTATAGTATATCATGATTATGTAAATAATTATGTAACTACTTCACTATGAAAACTAGCGTAAGGAAACTCTTCTCTAAGAGCATGTAATTGAGACAGAAAAAACTCTTTTTAACACTTTTTATTTTATCTGAGTGAGAATGGCATAGAGGGATCATTTTATAGAGGTATGGACCTCTTCATACCACTAATAGATGACGTATTTCTTCATGATCTTGTAATATAGATTACACATTCAGTCCATATTTGTGATGAATCCATGTATATTGGCTAAGTGGCCTAGATAGACTCATATCTACCAAAGGGTTCATATGGGAGGCATCTACTGATATCTTTGACTTTATCCAAGCTAATATTTTTTCTACCATATCTGACAATGGATCCATCAAAATTCCTAGTGGTAAAATTGAAGGTACACTTAAATGGGTTCATCTTGAACATCTGGGAGTGATTGATTTTGAACAGTATCTCAAGTTATCTAAAATGGTGTTGACACTATCATGAATTGACCACAAAGTCAAGCAGACATTATTCAACTAATTTCCTAATGATTGATTTGAATATGTAGTTCATATCACGCTTATAGGTGGATCATGTGTTCTTTATTCCAAAATGAATTACCTGATAATTGAACGTATCATGCGATTTTATGAAGGTAGTGGACTCCTTATCATTGGGGGACATTCAAATGGGTTTATACAAAAAAAAATCCCATCCATGAGGGAGATGTCCTAGAATCTAGTGTTAGCATCGATCAATAACTATATCATAGGAAGGGGAATGTCATCATTAAGAAAATTGATGTTGAGATCCCTGAAGTCCACGAAGACACAAATTATTACATTCTTCTTCCTAACAAAAGTGATTTTGGCCAATAATCTGGGGTACTATTCTTCCATGACGATCATTGAATTGATGAGTTTATCTATATCATCTATAACCATGACAACATGGGATGGGTGCATATTCTCGGGAGGCTATTTGAACCTGTTATGG
Source organism: Viscum album (assembly GCA_963277665.1). Lineage (NCBI taxonomy): Eukaryota > Viridiplantae > Streptophyta > Magnoliopsida > Santalales > Viscaceae > Viscum > Viscum album. The sequence goes on from OY728163.1 coordinate 1,613,838,739, forward strand.
CTCATTGGTAGACCAAGTTTGTTGATGGTGACTAGGGTTCCTAGTCCAAAAATTTCATCATAGCTCCAGTCAAATACATCATGATTCTACATTAGGAAATCCACATACTTATTTTTTTACTCTATAGAAATTACCACCTTGATTAGTTTCAGCCTCAGATCTATTTTAGTGCTAGGATAAACCGATACCAATGCATCGATGGTGGTGGAGATTCCCTCTTAGAATGAAGGATTCCTATATTTCAAATCATATTAATCACCTGAGGTATTAAAATAAATGGAAGAGATGGTCCATCTAGGCTAGATAATTTTGGAGGAACACCGGTGCCTGCTTGGGCAGATGAGGAATATACACTATAAGACTCCTACATTTCTGAAACAATGGAAACAAAGGGTAATGACCATATTTAATTAATCCTTCAACCGAGGGATCCAGACAATATGATATCTACTTAGAAGTGATGGGTCGGTCTATGTCAATTCAACCCAACTCAATGGAAGAAGCTCATATGGTAAATTGTTCTAGTCATAGGGAAAACAACATAATACCTAACAATGGTAGGGATTCTAGTATTACATACTCATGACATATATTGGAGTATGACATAATATTTTGACATTCTATACATTTGGAAACTTTTATTACCCTCATCGCATAGACAAAGAACTAATGGTCCAATTTAAAGGATGTGTCTTCCAGTTGAAGAATAGAGAGGAAAAATGCATCATCCAAGTGTTTACATGTGTCAGATGTGATATATGTTTTCTCAAACTCATTATTATAAGCATGATTTTCATTTCTCTAGTAATAAGACACATCCGTATTGTGATATTCATAAGAGGCATTCATAGAATCATAACCAAGGATAATTTCTACACAACCATTAAGGGAGTACATGAGGCACCAGTGATATGAAGAGGGAACTTATGGATGCATATGATGTTGAAGTCTACCCATCCAGGCATTTTAGGTTGTATCATGTGAGAAAAACATGAATTCATTGTCATCAATAAGACCATCAGACAGGGAATTCACCCATATTTTTCCACACTATCTATGCTGGGTCATTTCATAACCCTGTATCGTTATATAATAAGGACTCAAATCAAATTTTTTCTTTCCAAAATTGAAAAGATTCTAGTTCATGATGTGATTGACCCCAGATACTATCACAACAAGATAACAATGGACTTCTATTCCATTGAACTGCCCAGTGATTCATAGTGGGATGACATGCTAATATATGACTAAACTCTCATCTTTTTCATAGAAATTGATTATTGTCTAGAAATTTGATTGCTCGACATACTCTTCATAGAAATTATAATGTTCTTCAACATATTTATCAAAATAGAGGGGTACCTCATGGATTGTATGAGGTCTTATATAATGAATTTTTAAAGACTAATGGATATGATAATCAGTTTATTTTCATGCATTATATCTAGTTTCGTAAGAAAATCATACTTCCTTTCTAGGTGTACCATTTTATTGGAAGGAGGTTTCTCTATTAAAGGAGTTGTGAGAGGTATTACATGTCAAACTAGTGGATTTTGGATGGTGATGGAGATGTTTCATTACTCACTAACTTAACCATGAAAAACTACTATCAGATAAATATCATATGACTGAGGTCCTTCCCTAACAGAACATCACTGATCATGATACGACCAGAGAAGCTATGAATGGGAGAGTACCACGAATGGTGATGGAAATGAATATAATGAGATGGTGTGAGAGGTATGTATATACTAAGCTATGTGTTGAGCCTATTATCATGTCTCAATATTCATCATGTATTTTCTCTTGGTTATTGCCATAGTACTCCCAAAATTAACATAACCACATCCCTATTGGTGATAGCATTGACCATGAAGCTTAGGATGACCTTCTAGGAACTCTTCATTATTGGGAACCGTATAGGGATCTACCAAATCAATAATATTTTCATAGACATAATCATGCTCATCATCCAATAAATCTTCCAACGATGGTTGGATTCTAGGAGCAACCCTCATCTCTGAGTGATATATGGCTTCTACACTAATGGGGGACTCTATTTTTTCTTTATTCCATAAGCACCTTCTCTTCTGAGAAGTAGAAGGATTATATGTGGATACCGAAAATTAGCTAAATAATATGTAATGACTTTAGGAGTTTTGAGTCGATTAAAATGGGCGTATATAACACCATGATCATGAGTGAATACTATGTGAGCTAACAATTGTCATACTTATGAGATCCATGACTAGAGACACACTTAAATTCTCCTTCACCATTGATTTCATGTACTTCAAGATGCATCCCACCTATGATGGTGTAGGGGCCAATCTTACTACACTGTTATCAACCTGGTCCTAAATCCATTCTGTGAACATGGAGAATTTCTTGATGGTATTTCCAAGGAATATGTGTTAAGATATATAGTCTAGGAGATCAGTATGGTTTTCCTAATAGGGTATATTTCATTCTGTTTGATTCTTAATTCCTTAATGTAGGAAACTATGAATGTATGTGTTAACTTAGGCATCATTGAATGAGTAGGTCCAGTTTCCCCTATTTGAGTGGGGAACTCTAGGAGACTAACATTTACGTGGGTCTATATCCTAAATGGGGCTTTATATTGAATGTCTCTCTTAGGTGGTGTTGCATGATGGGGTAGTGCAAGACGATTCTTTGGTTGATGATGTTGTGCCTGAGGCTGGGCCTGAGGCTAATTCCCTGAGTTAGGGTATGGATGAGGGTCTACTAGTAACAATTATAGCTTCTTGTGGCTTCTATATTTACAAAAATTTTAATCTCTTTCTTAGTGGATCTTCTTGATGATGATAGAGGGGGAAATGGGCATTCCTCCATAGCTCGATGTGTGGATTCCTCAAGGAATTGTTCCTTTCCAGGGAAGTCCTAAAATCTATCTGGGAAATTATTATTGATGAGGGGGAGAAGTAATTAATTCTTAACATTCCCCCATTCACATTGTCAGCAATTGTTCTGGACTCAACGACATATTTAATGAATACATGAGGCCCTTCCATATGGAAACAAAGTCGGTGACTCTCCCATATATCCATTTTTCAACTAAAGTGGTTATCTATACTTTTCTTGCATAAGGTAGAGATCACATTAAAAAGAAACTTCTTGAAAAGAACTTCCCAAACAATAAATGACCTAATGGTAAAATTTTTGAACCCGAAAAACATAGGAACATCATGAATATTTACGAAACACCAGATCTGGTTTTTTTCTTTTTTGGTGTTCCAAGCACATGTCCAAACATTGAAATAAAGTGATCAAAATGATATTGTCTTCACCCCATAAATATGAATGGGGAGAAGGTATGATTATCAAAATTTGGGGTTCCTTCATGTCATCTACCCTTACACGATACGGTTCTCCATCATGTGGGGTTTACGCCTATCAAGTATGAATGGCATTGGAGTGGATAATGAGTGCAGACATCGGATATTCCTGGCAGGGACACCTAATCAACAGTCTATGGGTAGTATATTTGACATGGTTGAAAACATATGTGGCTCTTGGAGAGGCTGGAAGATTGGGTCGGGGAAACACTAGAGGAAATACCTATGGAGTGGCATGATCAGGTTCGGTTGGAGGCTTATCCTGTGGCTCATAGGATTCAGATAAAAATACAATACTCTCTTGTCATTGGATCCAATATCTATCCTATCAGTATTCATGAGATTTTAATGATCAAATGGAGGAAATTATTCAAGGGGGACATGTGTCATCCCCTATTTCCCTAGTGGGTGAGGGGTTGGATTCTATCGATGATCATTGTAGTTTGGGCATCGCTCATCAAGGCACTCAGTGAGGAGATATTCAATGAACATTGCATATTCTACATGCTTGTAGAGGAAATAATTCATAGTAGTGTCATACTTAGTCTTCCGTACTAGTCCATATGGGTTAGAGGGATTATAGGTTCCCATTTTGTTTCCCATTTTTCATTTCTTTAACAAGTGGTAATGACTTTATAGAGCTCTATAAGGCAATGTATTTTACTTTATTTGCGAGTGATGATGATTTTATGAGACTTCACATGTTATTACACTACCCTGAGAGGAAATTCTACCTTATCAAGCCCTACCAAAGTGTCCTCAAAATGGTGTGGATTATTTTCTTCCACATTCACCGTGACTACACCTGCTGGCATATCAATGATATCACCAGGTGAGTAAGGTTGGTGCAGGACAGGCCTGATGTATAGAGAGGAATACTGCCTTCATTTATAGATATGAACATGTAAAGTTGCCTCTTCAATAATTATATGGAGTACTATTAAGGTTTGAATACATCAATATTGAAGGGTCCAATGATAGCTGAGTGATGATGGGTGTTGAACCCCAAGAAGTGCTACGAACTCTACCATCCGACACTGCTAGCCAATGTTGTCACAATGCTTCTAGTTCTTTGGATTGGAATACTCAAGAACACCGAGTAGGAAATGTGTCTCCCATATATTCCAATAGGGAAAAATGACCTCATCTAGGGTGGGAGACTCCAGAATATAAATTTCAGGCGTAGTGATCGGCCAGTACAACTTGGACAGATGTTCGATGGCTAGAGTGTCCCACAAACTAATCTGCTTAGAAATGGGAACCAACTATCCCTTTTCATACTATTCAATTAGGGTTGGATGTGTAACTAGAGACATTACTGATATGGACCGTTGTGATGGTGGATATTCCAAAGGAAAAAATATTGAGTGATCATACTAGTTGATTCTTTTGGAAACATATATTAGATGATGTTCTAACAACATCATCATGTCCCTTTATGATGGAGTATTTTCCAATGATTCATGTGCAAAGGAAACGGATATTGGTTGTAGTTTTTGAGGTCTCTCATCACCTAAAATGACCAAGAATAACTCTTTCTGGTCTTATGTCGAGGTAGATACTGAAATTGGTTGTTAGAGACATGAATACATGGAAATTCCATGGAAGAGATCCCAAACATTGTCATCCTACATGTTCCTCTGAAGGGAATCTGTAATTCAATGAATATCACCTTCTAGGATGATATAAACCAGATACCAAGTTCCTACCTAGACTCTAATATAGTTTATTAGGGTGAAGTTTCCATAAATAAGTCACATTACAATTCAAAATATGAGAAGCGGACTCGATTTACAACAACATGGAACCTTTCAGAGTTATTCCTTCATAGAATATGGTTCTCCCTTCTACCCCATGAATTCTCGTCAAGGCAGGATAAGTCTTCAGAGTGGGGATGAACTCTATGTTGATTGGTGTTATAGTGGGTACCACATTTTATTGATTTGGTGGGAATATGGGGATGTTATCTATATTGTGATGCTATGGTGTGAGGAGAACCTGGTCATTATCAAATGGGACATAGAAAGGACCTTTGTGTTTGTGAGATTTCTTACATAAAAGAAGTTTGTATTGGTTTTTGGATTCGTGGGGAGGACCTCCTTGGTGAGGAGAGCTGGAGTTGGGAGGACCTCTACTAGAGATATTAATAACTTGAGGACAACATCCATGTTGGCATCATTTGGATTTGGGAGGAACGATGCACTAGTTGGAAGTGGTAGCATGAGGAGGACCATCATAATTATCAAACAAGACAATAGGAGGACCTCCATGATAGCTATTTATGGAGTAGGGAGCACCACTACATTGATGGTTACTAGATAGGTAATGGAATCATATTGATCTAGGAATAGAAAAAGTAAGACCCTCAAATTAATGATATGTGAACTGTGGATGGAATCTATATCGGGAAACATAGGCATGTTTGCACTATCTTGTAGGATGCCAACAAGGTTGGGAGGGACTCCACTTGAAAAAATATGGAATGTGTTGGGTGGTCCACTGTAGGGATGGGCATTTTAGTGGAGATTACCTACACTCTAGCTAGTGATGGTATGAGGATATCCTCAATATTGAATCTCATCATCATGGTTTGGACCGTAATAGTCATTGGATGCACTAATGATCAGAAGAGTCGACCTAGCCTTCTTGTGGGGTGGTTGAGGCCTTGATCTAGAATGGGTGTTGCTGGGTCCTGACACCGAAGTATCTGGGATTTGGTGGAATTAAATGGGGAGGCATGGGGCTTCGAATCCTTCATAGAGGATTCCACCTGACAGACATCTTCCAAAACATGCACACAACATGGAAACAAGTCATCCCGAATGAGGAAGGTAGAGAATCGTTGTATACCACCTATTACTTTTTCAATGATACAAGTCATTAGTGGTGTTGAAGAGTCCTAGGGGGGTCACAATGTGGGGACTCCTATGAATTAGATGAATATGTAATGACTCAGATTTTCCGTTCTTCATTGGGGTTGGAGATTAGATCATAAGAACATTCTGGGGAAATGCACCCAATGCTGTTTGATGTGGGAGTGGGGAGTAGTGTCTCCATGCACAACCCTTGTGGGCGGAAGTGATATAAAGGAAAAAAATCATCTATATCTTAATGTTCCGTGTAACTCATTGGAATGAATCCGTCCATCTCATACCATTGTATGAGTGCATCAATAACCCTCCTCTGAATAATTTCCAAGGATGAGATAGGGTGTGGCCTCCAAGTAGATATGGTCATTGATGATGTCGTGGAAGAGTTGGAGTCATGTTTGTATTCCTTTTAATTTTTCCTCCTTCTTCAATGTCTGGGACTGGGGAACTAGGTTTCATGTTTCTTGGGTCCTACAATGAATGAATTCATAGCTATTAGAATGAACAAAAGGATATAAATTTTAAATTCCTCAACATTGTGCAATCTTCCATGACACGAGTGTGAGACACACTCTAAGAATGACATAGACCATAGTTCCCAACAATTAACCGCACCAATATCTAGTGAGTTCCATGCCAAGACCATTATTTTTTTGGCAGGACCTTCACTAGATATATGGATATGGGGAGACACTCATCCTCTGATTTTTCAAATGCTATAAATCACATATTGAGGAGAAGAGTTTTTTTTTGGGTTCACCATATCTTTTTTGGATGCTTTTTTCAGGCATTGCCAACTCTTCACGGTGTCTAAAGAAGAAGATTCATTTGTAACCCATGTTCTCGGTTTCCAAAGGTGGGAGGAATTATTAACATCAATATAGATTTTGGCTCTTTGACTGAAATGGGATGATGGGATGTTAGTTCCCCCTTCTATGGTTTCTTACTTTGAATTCATCACCTAGTACGGGTCTCTATTATAGATTATGAAATTGATCCTGAAACCCAGTCTTGATTCCATCTCTTCATGGATACAAGATAATTATTCTACATCGGCCTAGATATTCGAAGGGGTCAAGTCAAATAGAATCATTCGGTTAGGATAGTAGTCACGTTGGGAATCTATGAGAATGTTTGGACAATAGAACACCAGTAAACTTGTATTACTTATCATTGGAGGGCTTCTCAAGGGTGCATAAATAAACAAAATCTTGTGAAAATAATATGGTATATTATTCCAGAGGCACATATTTTGAATATGTCCTCTAGAATTCCAGGTTTTACACATGTTAGGATATAATTTGAATTCACTGTGGTGATGAAGGGTCATGTGTTTAATGTATTTTTGAGATGGAATGGACTGACCATAACCCCCATTATGGTGGATCAATCAGGTACATATCTAGAATGGATCACCAAGAACGATCACCAAATAGTTATACCAGGACTCCAAAATAGAGATTATCCATGATGGTGCTTCCTATAAAGTGAAGGGTGGACACAGTGAATTCAGATCTGGATACTACTGATGGAAGATCAAGAGATATATACCCCAATTAAGGAAACCCAATGGTTTTCCATTGGATAGTATTGAACCTCATGGGAGCTTCCTATATACCCTTTTCACAATACTGATATTAAAATCTGTGTCGTTTGAAGGGATGATGTTGGGATTACACACCGAGATGGCACATCATAAGAGGATTTCTCTTGGCTGGATGAATTTGGATCTTGTAGAGATTATACACATAAATGTATCAGGTTATACTAAGAGTTGTGGAAATGTGGATGGGGATTATACATTAAGACATCAAATATATATGGAATTATATCACAGGGATGTGGAGGCTCGGGTAAGAATCAAGATGGACATGGAGGTAGTGTCCAAGTAGAGTGGATGGAATGGATGGAGTGTGAATGGTGGTGGGATTGAACCTCAAGAGGCTTCCTACATATCCCAATGGCTAGGAATAATAGTACACATAGTTATGATTGGGTAATGAGATACCTATAGAGGCATCCTGTGAGGATGGAGAACATGAATGTTGACCCAAAGAATGTGAAACCTCTATGTCATGGCATGATCCTCTCAAAACATAGTGATTCAAGGGAAATATCAGGATATGAATGGATGATGGGATTGAACCTCAGGTAGGCTTTTAACATATCCTAGTAGATGGGAATAAAATTCCATTTAGTTCAAGATGGTGCGTTGGGGATTACATTATCATACCCAGACCTTTTAAATTAAATTATTTTAATATTTCTTGGATTCGGTTAGTCTATTCAAGGTTTGGATTGAGTGCATGTTTAAATGTTTTGATATTTGATGTTTTTGGTGAGTTTTAGATCGATGCACAGGCACTGCAAGGTTGGCGGTAACCATGTAGTCGGCCTGGATTTCCCTGTGGTTTTCCATTACATAAAATAATAAATCATAATGAGAATGAAATAATTTAAATATATAAGACAGAATGATTATAACGTTGTTGTGTACAAAAAATGTGTTTTTATTAAAATTGTTAATGATCTTACTATCATTAATTTTTTTTAAATATAATAATTATTCGGTTGTTATTCACTTTGGTATTATTTAAAGAAAGTGAATAAAATTATTATTACTATTACTATTATTATTATTAATATTATTTTAATTACTATTATTATTATTAATATTAATATTATTGTCATTAAGAAAATTAATGGTGTTGTTATGATTATATAATTTTTAATATTATTATAAATGTTGATGTAAATTTTTTTTATTCTTTATATTTAAATTGTTATTATTATTATAATTATACTAATTTTTATTAGTAGTATTTCATAATTATTATAATCATTATTATTATTAAGATCTTTTTATTTAATTATTTGTAATTGTTGTTAATTTTAATTTTTTTAAATGGTTTTAATCCCTTTTTTCATGCCTTCCTCTCTTATTTTATCTCTCATGCACCCCCTATCTCCTCATTTATTTCCCCTTTTTTACTTATCACTCTTTCCACTCACCCCTTTCTCCAATAATTCCTCCCCCTCCCTCTTTTATCCATCACACCTCTCCCCCCATTTCTATCCTTATTTCCCTTTTTAATGCTTTTTACTCCCCTTTATCTCCCTCTCTCCACTCACACCTCTCTCCAATCACACCTCCCCACCTTTTATCCCTCATAAATCACCCCAATATCCCCATGAATTTATCCCTTTTTTATTTCCCTCTCTCCAATCACACGTGGTTTCAGTAGGTGTTTCCAGGGTTTTCTTTCCTAAAGTATTTCCTATGATGCTTTCCATTTTAAAAAAATTTATAAAATATATTTTATGCTCTTTGAAACCCTTAATTAAATTCTTATAGCAATTTTGAATTTATTTTATTTGTTAAAAATAGGTTTTAAATGAGTTTTAGTGTAAATTGAATAGTTTTATGATACCAATAAAGCATGTTTGAATTGCTTGTGCTTCATTAATAAGGAATTGAGCCCTTATGAAATGAATCTATGTTATTATATTGAAATGAAATTTTTTAATAATTAACATGGTTTGATTTGGTTATGGCTTGGTTATTGTGTTAAATTTATTTTGTAAGGGTTTAATGGATTCAATGATTTTAGATGATATTCCTTTAAAATAAAGTTGGTAATTGGTGATTTTAGGGGAAAAGCTTTATAATGTTGTCTTGTTGTGCGTTTTATTTCAAAAGAGGATTTCAGGTTTTTATGGTTAGATGTGGGTATACCATGCTAAACATGTTAAAATTTGTTGGAAAGGTTTTAATTTTATTTTAAGATTGTTTTATGTTCTATAAATAATGTAGGTTTCCTGTTATGGTTTTAAGGTAATTGGTGTTTTCTTGGAAGTTTACTTTTCTAAATGGATTTTAGTTTTCAAATAAACTTCATCCCCATGAGAGGTTTCAAAAAATTAATTTAAATGATGTGTTGGTGTTTGTTTAAGTGTTTTGGAAATCTTGGTTTATAATGTGTTCTTTAAGGTTTGTATATTCGGTATGAAACATATTTTGGTTTGGGTCGAAAAAGTGTAAAAGCATGTATGAAAATTTTTTAGTGATTGATTGTGTGTTCAGAACAAAAGGGCCCATTTGGATTTTTAAATGTATGAGTGGTGTTTTCAGGATATTTGGAATAAATGTGTGTGTATGGTTTGAAATATTAAATGTTTTCTAAATTTTTTAATGTTTATATGTTATAGCATCCCGGTTGGCACCTTCCTGTGATATGAAATGTATGTTTATAAATATGCAGCACCCTTATAAGAGGGATATACAATAGGGGTTATCACATATTGGTGTCCTTTTTTTGGGTAGGCTATTGTGGTAAGATGAGTCACGTGTGCGAGGGACTCCTACTTACATGATATCACTCTAATCACCTTGGGTTCTTGGGCGTCTTATGGATTATTGAGAGACAGTTTCCCACCAGTCCTGATTAGATGGGTTGGTGCCCCTGGTAGATAGAGAGGCCATGTGGGATTTGACACTGATTTTTTCGCTAGGGCGATCTGTGAGTTTTAGAATATGGGGCTTCACCATACGCTGGAAGGTGGTTCTGAACAGAGTGTGTCCAGGGGTTGTATAGGGATGTTCAGGATCACCCATGGTTAAATGTTATTTTGCTTTCTTATTTTCAGGTACAGTGGTTTATTTATAGCTTGTATAGCTTTCTTATTTTCTGTAACACTGGTTTATTTTCAGCTTGTATTTCTTGTTTACTTTCTACTACACTTGTTTATTTTCATCATGTATTACTTACTTGTCTCCCTTTTTCACAACCCTGATAACACTTTTTTGGTTTTATTTTAAGAATGATAAACTATTTTTGACATAATATATGGCATTATTTGATTCTCATAGTGGTAAAGAGGTGTTATTTTATTTAAATGTGAAAAACATATTTTTATAATTTTATTTCAAAACTAGTTTCATCGGAAAACATTGGGTAAAAAAACACTTGGATTCATTGGTTTTCTTTTGGCATCCCTAGTGAGCATTTTTCTTCTCACACCAATCCTTTACCATTTCAGTTGTAGGTTCAGCTATTGTTTAGGATTTTCCTTAGTGGATTATCGTTTGAGAGCAGTTTTGGGATTTTTTTGGAGGTTACTAAGGGGTTACACAAATATTGTTGAAGCGAGGCCTTGTTTTTATTTTTTTCTTTTTAGAGATATTATGTATTTTGATCGGTTAATTATTTATTTAAGTTTCAGTTATCTTCTTGTTTCATGATCCATATTATATATTTATTTATCTAGCCTTGGTTTTATCTCTTGGGATTAAATCATTCCCTCGTGTATACATTAAGGCCCGTCGCCAGTTTCCATCATAGGGGGATCGGGAATGCCCCTTGAGAATTGTCGCGGACTGGCTCAAGGGACCGGTTTAGGGTTCGTCTGGGATGGTTCGTGATAAAATGGTATCAGAGGAGGCCCTTATTACAAAGGGTGTTTGGTAGATGGATATTAGGATTGTTAGGACTCAAGAGGTAGGTACGATAAGGGCATCAGGAACCCTTTCTCATTCTGAACCTCGAGTCACCAGGGGTAGTCCGGGATTTAAGTCTTGTGACTATGATTTTTTAGGTATGACAACAGATTCAATCTGGTGTCATGTGCTGACCTCAGATGGAGTAGTGAACCATGTGGTGTAGGAGTTCATGGTTTATGATCCTCCTAGTTTTTGACACTTACATGGGGTGTGGCTCACTACAATTTCACCGAGATAAGTATAAATTCTAGTTCCTCATTCTGGTGGTTCTTTGTATGTTGTACTTATTATGGTTCTAGTTGGTGAAAGTGTGCTTTTAGAAATGGAAGTGGGGGTTTTTTCAATTGAAATGTTTTTCTATAAAATGATTTTAAATTGGTAAAGGGGGTTTTAAATTTGGATGTGTTTTAGTAAATACTTGGTTTTTTATGAGGAAAGGATGTGGCCCTTGGTATTCTTTGTGTAAGATCACATGAGTGTGGGTGGGTATGGTAAGTGTGTGGGGGAACTTGTTTATGGGATATGTGGATGGAAATGGGTGGACACACATGTGATGATCCATAGGATTCCTTGGGTGATTTTTAAAATATAATGGTTTTTGAAATTGGTTTCTTCTTGGGGAGTGGATTTTTTTGGCTTTTGGAAAGTGGTTTTGGTGTTTGAAAAATGACTTAGGTATAATGAAATTCTGAAATTTAAATGAAAATCATGATTCTGAAAAGTGGGTTTTGGTTTTTCTTATAATTGATTAGCTTCTTGGCCAGTTGTCTTGGATTGGGGTGTTCTTTTCGATTGTGTTTTGGCTTGAGGAATGTTTTGTTTTTCTGTTTCTTGTGTTCTTCCGAGTATGCTACTTAGAAATACCACTAGTCTTGTCGATGTGTCATGCCTAGGTTTTAGTTCTTTTATGTGTCATACACCTTTGAGGTGTTGGAGGTCTGTTAGAGGTGGTGGAATGAATTGAGGGAAGTGGATTGTGTCTTTGGGTGGTTAGGACGTCCCATTGTTTTTAAGGTTCGTTTCGTTTGAGGATTTTTTTAAGGTTTTAGTTTAGGATCAGTGCAGGTTGGTTATGTTATCATCATTAGAGTTTGGGGAGTAGTTGGTGATAGTTGGTTGTTCTTAAGGTTCCCTATGTAGTGAAGAGTTAATGCTTGAAGAACCTTCCCTAAGAGGTTATCTTTGTTGATCCTGGCACATAGTTCGTCAGGATGCCTTTGGTCTTGCCGTCGTTATGGTTGGCTCAAGCATTCCAAGCCATCAGGCTGCATACCTCCAAAGTCTTGTCATCATTGTGGTCATTCGGGTCACTGTGGGACGTTCTGTGGGAAGCATCATTTGAGGAAGGAGTTTTGATTGGTAGATTCCAGTGTTTTACTATGAGGCATAAGATGCTTCATCCATCAGAGCCCCAAACTCGGGTCTCAGGGTGAAGCTTTCGCACAGTCAACATGTCATAGGCATGGGAGAACTTTGTCTCATTCTTTATATTTTGTCTTGTAATAGATACATTATGGGTTCCATTTATCTTGTTTTCCTACTATTGTAAGTTCATATTTTATGGTGATAGTGCGATGAACTTATCCTTTCATGATCGAAGTAGTTGTGTTTTTCTTAATGTGACTTCTAGAATGGTTTCTTTTTCTAAAAAGTTTTTTTGGCGCTTGTGTAGGTTTTTCCTTGTTTTATTAGTGATTTTTTGGGGATGTGAGGTTATAGGGAGTTTTAGATCGGTGTGGGGAACTCTTAGTTCTGGTGGTGTTGTTATTGGGAGTTCCTTATTATGGTGCCTCAGTATGGGGAGGCCTTGTAGTGGTTTTCTTTTTTAGTCTTAATGGTTCTCTTATACTCTTGTGGAGAAATCGGTAAGTTCAGTTGGGAGTCTCAAGGTCCCCCCCCGGGGGTGGTGTGTTTGAGTTAAAATTCTTACATTAGGGAAATTATTGTGGTGGGGAGAACCCTCTCGTGTTCTCCATTTGTTTTCTGCTATACTATTTCTTTGATTAGTTAGGGTGTAGCTTGTAGAGTGAATAGTTAGTTTGAGGCTAAATTTTTTTCCAATGGCTTTAGTCTGGCATTGACATGAGTTTTGGTTATATTTCATCTGGATGACTTTCTAGGGGAATAATGTTTAGTGTATCAGAGATACTTTTCATACCCCGACCTTTTAAATTATAATATTTTATTATTTCTGTGCTTTTGTTAATCTTTTCAAGGTGAAGGTTGACTGCATGTTTAAAATATTTGATATTTGATGTTTTTGGTGGGTTTCTGATTAATGCACAGGCACCGTATGGTTAGAAGTTACCATGTGGTCAGCCTGGATGGCCATGTGGTTACCCATTACTTAAAAAAATAAATCATTATGAGAATGAAATAAAGTAAATATTTAAGACATGAAAATTATAACATTGTTGTGTACACAAAAATGTTTTTTTATTAAAATTGTTAATGATATTAATATCATTAAAATGGTTATAAATATAATAATTATTCGATTGTCATTCACTTTGGTATTATTTAAAAGAAAATGAATAAAATTATTATTATTATTATTATTATTATTACTATTGTTTTAATTACTAAAAATATTATTATTATTATTATTGTCATTAATAATATTGATGGTGTTGTTATGATTTTATAATTTTTAATATTATTATAAATGTTTTAATTAAAAAAATATTAGTATTTTTAATTAAATTTTTATTATTATTATAATTATAATAATTATTATTATTAGTATTATTATCATTATTATAATCATTATTATTAATAACATCTTTTTGTTTAATTGTTTTTAATTGTTGTTAATTTTTTTAAAGGGTTTTAATCCCTTTTTTTCATTCCTACCTCTCTTTTTTAACTCTCATGCACCCCCTCTCTCCTCATTTATTTCCCCGTTTTTACATATCCCTCTCTCCAATCACCCCTCTATCCAATCACGTCTCCCCCTCCAACTTTTACCCATCATGCCTCCCCTTTTATCTCACTTTCTCCCTTTTTTATTATTTTTAACTCCCCTTTATCTCCCTCTATCCACTCACACCTCTCTCCAGTCACACCACCCCACTTTTTATCCCCCACACATCACCCCACTTTTCCCATTAATTCATCTCTTTTTTCTTCTCTCCAATCGCATGAGGTTTCCGTAGGTGTTTCCATATTTTTCATTCTTAAGGTATTTCCTTTGATGCTTACCATTTTAAATAAATTTATAAAACTGTATCGCAGCTCTATGAAACCCTTAATTAAATTATTATAGACATTTGGAATTTATTTGATTTTCTTAAAAATTGGTTTTAAATGAGTTTTAGTGTAAATTTCATAGTTTCTAATACATAGAATGCTTGTATGAATTGATTATGTTTTTTAAGAAGGAATTGGGCCCTTATGAAATTCATCTTCGTTATTATGTTGCATCGAAATTTTTTATTAATGAACTTTGTTTGACTTTGTTATGTCTTGGTTATTATGTAAAATATATTTTTTAAGGGTTTAATGGATTCAATGTTTTTATTTGGTGTTAATTAAAAATAATGCGTGTAAGTGGTGATTTTAGGAGAAAATCATTATAATGTTTTATTGGTGTGCATTTTATATTGAATGAGGATTTTGGATTTGTATGGTTTGATGTTGGTATAGCATGATAAACATATTAAAATGTGCTGGAATGTTTTTAACGTTATTTTTGGAATGTTTTATTTTCTATAAATAAATTTGGCTTCTAGTTGTGGTTTTAAGGAAATTGGGGTTTTCTTGGAAGATTAGTTTTCTAAATGGATTTTAGTTTTCAAATAAAGGCCATCCCCTTGACCAATATCAAAAAATTATTTTAAATGTGATTATGGTGATTCTATAACTTTTTCCGAAATCTTGGTTTATAATGTGTTCTTTAAGGTTTGGCTATTCGGTTTGAAACATGTTTTGGTGTGGGTTGAAAAAATCTAAATTCATTTCTGATAATTGTGAAGTATTTGGATGTGTGTTTAGAACTTTTAGCATTTTAAATGTAAGAGTCATGTTTACATGATAATTTGAATAAATGTGTGTATCTTATTGGAATCATTAAACTTTTTCTAAAATGTTTTAAATTTTATATGGTATTGTATCTCAGTTGTCACCTTCATGTGATATGAAATGTATGTTTATAAATATGGGGAACCTTTATAGGAGGGATATCTGTTAGGGGTTATCGTATATTGGTGTCCTTGTTTGGGGTAGGCAAGTGCGGTGAGATGAGTCACACATGTGAGGGCCTCCTACCTACACAATATTAATTTAATCAACATGGGGTCCTGGGCATCTTATAGATTATCGATTGATAGTTTCTCATTAGCCTCGATTAGAGGGGTTGATGCCCCTGGTAAATAGAGTCCTTGTTGGATTTGACGTTGATTTGGACGCGGGGGAGGTTAGTGGGTTATAGACTCTGGGGCTTTACCATACACCAGAAGGTGGTTCCGAACCGAGTGCGTCTAGGGGTTTTCTAGGGATGTTCATGATTGTCGATGGTTACATCTGGTATTTCATGCTTATTTTCTAGTACACTGGTTTATTAATATCTTGTATTTCTTGCTTATTATCTAGTACACTGGTTTATTTTCAGAGTGTACTACTTGTTTATTTTCTACTACACTAGTTTATTTTCAGCTTGTATTATTTACATATCTCCCATTTTTATAGTTTTGATATCTATTTTTTGGTTTTATTTAAATAATGGTAAATATTTTTTGAAATAATATACGACATGAGTTGATTCTCATTGCGGGAAGATGTGTTATTTTGATTAAACCGGAAAACCTTATTTTTATAATTTAATTTCCAAACATGTGTCATAAGACAACTTTGGGTAAGGAAACACTTGGATTCAGTGGTTTACTTTTGGCATACCTACTGAGAATTTTTTTGATCACGCCTATCCTTTACCATTTCAGTTGCAGGTTCAGCTATTGTTCAATCTTTTCCTTAATGGCTGCTCGTGTGAGAGTAGTTTTGGGCTTTTGGTTTGAGGTAACCAAGGGGTCACATGGAGATCGTTGTAGTGGGGTCTCATTTTTGGTTTTGTTCTTTTTTGTGATACTTGGTATTTGGATCATTTCATTGTTTATTTAACTTTTAGTTGTCATTTTTATTCATTATCTATTTTTTCTATTTATTTATATGGCCCTAGTTTTATTTATTGGGGGTATATCGTTCCCTCAAGTATACATTGATGCCGGAAACTGGCTTACATTATAGGGGGATCAAGAACTCCCCTCAGGACATGTCATGGACAGGATCGGGTGACCGGTTCAGGGTCGATCTGGGTTGGTTTGTGACATACACACTAAGATGACCATAATGGATGAATGATGATGTTATGCCAGATGGATCAGAACAGCCATGGAAGTTATATTTGGGGGATTCGTCCCATAAAGGGAAGATATAACATCATGAGAGTACATCCCTAAGAGGTAACATCAGATTTTACTAGTGGTTGGGATTGGACCTCTTGGAGGCTTCCAAAGAACCCATTAAACAGACAAGTATAAAAACTCATGTAGTTCAAATTTGAGGGGCATGTGGGTTACTCCAAGATTGATGTATGAGAGAATGGGTTTCACAATCACTACTATCCTCTAATCTCATGTGATTCATTTATAATGTGACAAATGTGAGTATTTAGTAGATCAAATGGTCATGTCATGATAGGCACGACAGTGGGGGATTGTGTAGGGATTATGCACTGGAGTTTCCTCAAGAGGATCACATTCTGTGTCAAGACAATATAATTCCATCACTATCCAGGAATGAGTGGGCATGGAAAATTCATGAGGTGTGTCACCCCATGTGAATTGTAGATGGTGATACTATATTTTAACATCATCTGCTGAGGAATATGGGGCATATAATTTTAACATCCATAATCATAGATAAAGGGAGCTCACACCTCACCCCATGGACTTTTAAAACGTACAAAAATTCATAATTGTGGAAGTGAAGGCATTATTAATGCCCAATGGGAGTGATGTGGATGAGTGTACCATCACATGAGCCACCTTATCATACCTATGAAAAAAATGATTGTCGTGCCTATGATAAAAATAAAGAGTGTGGGAAATGCTACAAAGTACAGCATAGGAGGGACCCTGGAATCACTATGCCCAAGCCTAGAGGGCCATAAGTAAAATTGTATTAAGAAGAAACCGGCATCACGGATGGAGGCTACATGATCCACCGGTGCATCATGGAGAAATGGGAATTCATTAAGGAAATGGATTGCTGAATCATATGCCCCATTCCATAGTTTGAATCCCTTGATAATTATCATAGTTTTTTTGTATCAAATTGATGCTTGGGGGAAGCATCCTGTAACTGAAATGGTATTTTTCCTAAATAAAGGGATTATGGATTCAATAATAGATTCACTAATAAAGGTAGTTGAAAATAATAACAATGTGTTGGGTAGATCATGATTATACAATACCTTGTGTGATAAATTTTTGGGTTAGGTTCATGGAACACAATATCTTCACAAAACAAGACCTCTATAGCTAAAATTTCATAGTAACCATACCTTTGTCGGGGGTGAGAATAATTTTTTAATGTAATATGGATCACAATGCTCAACGGAATGCCTTGAAGGAAAATGGGATTCACTAATATGAATGGATTGGTCATTCTCATAGAGGAGTATTTCATATAGCTTATCATGGTCACTGAGGGTTTCGATCTCCCGTTATTACAATATGGTGACATGGTGCAATTGTTGAAGGTGTTAGACTCATGGGATTTCAATCAGCACCTCATGTGTTGGAGGTGCGGAGTAGATTTGCATGAGACCTTTTTTAGGTAGAACCATTTGATGATATTTTGGCCCATAGAGCATGAATTTCAACCCAAATGGTTAGGGACTTACTCAAAATATCGCGAGACAAAAATATCAGTGCCAAAAAAATGAAGTCATGTTAAAATGATAAGTCACAGGAATCACTTTGAGAAATCCTTGTAAGATCCCTTTAAAACTGATAACATTGGAAAATATCTAGTGAATAGAATCTCAAGATAGTGAAATATTATTCTATGGGATGTAATAATGGGATATTTTTAGGAGTAAACCTAATTTTTAAGAGTTACTTTAATTGGTGGTGAGAGACCCCATTTATAAAGGATTAGAATGACATTTTTAAAAATATTATAAATATATAAAAAGAGGGTACATTTTTAACATGTCATGTTTGACCAAAATTTAGAAACAATTCACTCTATAAGATATATTGTTACTAAAAACCTCATATACTAAATTAAACACATATTTTAATAATTTCTAATTCCTTTAACACTTCAAATATTATGTTTACCATTTACCCATTTAGAATGATAAAAACAGTTTATATAAGGAAATATTTTTTTTCTACCTAAAATTTATGTGGCCCAAATTAGATAATTGGGAATAAATATTTCTAAATTTCAAATCATTTTATTTTACTCATCTTATAAAATTGATATCATATTTTTTTTAAATAAAAAATCTTAATGTATTATAAACTATTTTTAGAAGATATTACTTATGTTCCAAAATATCAAATATGAGTTTGTAAATTACAACCAACATTTTAAAATTTATAAAATGATATAAATAATACATATTTAGTATTATAAAAATGTTTCATGAATTTAAAATTAATATTTACATAAAAATAATGTAATAAAATCCATGTTTTTTAAGTTGGTATTTTACATTTTTCCACTAAAATCTTTTTTTCATAGAAACATAGAAAATTAAAAACAACATTATATTATTATTATTATTTGAAAACTTTTATACTTATTTTGAAATTATAATTCTCAATTTTACAATGTAAATGTTGAAATAAATATTTCAGATTAAAGGATGTGAATTTTTACAAGAAAATATAACATCTTGATGTATTAACTATTCTCATTCATATTTCCCATTATCAACTAATTGAACTGGTGTTAGACAGATATATCATTACAAGTGCATTTTATAGTCATCAATCATTTGTTTCAAGAAATATAAATGAATATATCATACCATATATATATATATATGTACAAATTAACAAGAATAAAATTAGTTTCATTATTTTTGTCCCTATAATAATTTATTTAAATTCATATTAAAACTATTTTTTATTCAAATTTTATTAATGTTTCATATAAATGATTCTTATATTTATTCCATATAATTAATAAAATATGTATTTATGGTCTAAAAATATATTTCCCTTTCTTCAAGTGGTGTGTGTAGGGAAATATATAGAACATATGGACATATTAAAATAATGTAAAATATTAAAATCGTAGGGTGTCACATTATCCCCCTTAAATTAATTGAATCCTTGAATGTTTAATTTTTATTCACCAATTAATGTATATGATGGAATTATTAACATATTTAGCAATATATATATATATTCTAATATGGAATTAAAATTACTCAATTTAAAAATATAATGTTTCTAATCCTTCATAAAACTACATGAAACATTATTAAAATCATACACTCAAGTATGTATATTGAATATTCTCAATAATTTAAATTTCCCAACACCATTTGAATCTCAAATACATTATTCCACAATGCGATTATATATTATTTAACATATTAACTCTATATATTAACCCCTAATGAATTATTCAGTAGTTCATAAATTTTTAAACATGTTGATAAGTATTATAATTCAAAAAATTATGTAAATATCACAAAAAAATATCATGTATTAAATTTTCAATAGATCAATAGTAAATTTGAATCCAATACAACTCAAATTTTTTCAATATGATAAAACCCATTATTACCTCAACGTCATGCAAATATTAATCTAATGATTTATCCATACATCAATCAAACTCACATTTTCACCCATGTTTTCATTCTAAACACATCTCATGGAATATATATCGTTATAACTTGGGGAAATTGAAACATAAGGAGAGTGACATGAAATTATCAGTACCAGAAAACAAAAAACTTAGGTAGTACTAGAAAAAAAATAGAATTTATATTTTGTAAGGAGTAATTAAAAAACATGAATCTATAATCAACATGAAACATATTTATTTATATATCCTTGAATATAAGTAAAAACATAGAAATAAATAATACTAAACATATATTGATTGAATTTATATTATACAGAACTAAAAAATAGGAAGTTAGGTCCTTTTTTCATGACACTATTATATTTTTTTTAGCGGAATATAGAAAAAACGAATCTATTTTTTCTCATCAGATCCAAAGGTACCTTGATGGACTATATAGTTTTAGGCTCTATCCTTCAACTAATCTAGTCCAATGAATTCACCATAAGAGATGATAATATAATTACTACCATTCTCTAAGGATCGACTAATTGAATAAAACATGGATATTGTTATAAGTTATGATATGGAATTTCAATATGTAATCATGTTACTTTAGTAGTCAATAGTAATCAAGAATTTCACTACATTTCCTCATGGTATGGTTAATGGTCAAACAATACGCAGTCAACTTGATAACAAAAGTCCCTATATAAATAAAAATATATATAATTAAAAATAATTCTACAAGTAAATAATATCTATAATATGACCATATCCCATCTAAACTAAACGGTGGATGATTGAACAATACATTTTCAACATTTTAATAATTATCAATATTGGAATAATAATATACAAAATATCATAATTTTTTCCATTTTAATAAATGGTATTACTTGATCATAAATCATCTAGGGGAAGAAGGTTTATTGATAAAAATACACAGTCAACTATCCAATAATCATCCTTATTATATTAAAAATATATTTGAAACCAATAATTTCCCCATGCAGATAGAATAATATATTTCCTATGAAAACATCAAGAAATCCTAAATTTAAAAATTATGATGCTCACACAATATAGATACATGGGTATAAAAATAAGTAAATAATTGTAAAACATGAATATAATACATATATAAAAATAAGTTGTATTGTTTCAAGAAAACATAGCCCTAGTGTAACAATATAATGTAGAAGGTTGTCGATAGAAATAGAAAACACCATTCTAAAATAATGCTTCATATGGTATCACAATAATCAAATATCATGACACCAAAATTTTCATCCATAAAAAGAAAAAATATTTATAAAATAATACATAAACCCTCTTACGGTATATACCTTTAAAAATAGTATGGGAAAAGTAATTAAATACATTCAAGAGTATTCAGAAAATATTTTTATCATAGAAGTAAAATAAAAGATGACATGTCTCATTAAATTGTATTTTTGGAATCATTTTTTAAAGACGTTGAAAAAATTTATATTCAAAACTAAAATAAATGGATCCTTGAAATGGAATAATCATTATCTTTGAGTTATGGGGAAACGAATGAAAGATAGTTCAATGTGAACGGAAAACTCAACTTTTTTATTTTCTAAATATCTTTGTCTAAAAATACAAATATATGATGAGTAATAACATATTAATTTTACTTGAAATAATTTCCACAGATATTATTATAAATTAACTTATAATAAATTATTAGGTAGGTATAACCCCTTGAATGTATGTATTAATTTCATAATGAAATAAAAAAATCATGTTAAGGAGACTTGATTTGTCAATATCCATTACAAAAAACATATTCCCGGAAGAATGAATAATTTGAAAATGTATCTATGATTTAAAAAGGTATATAAATATAGAATATAAAATAATATATTAAAATATAATAAGATACCCAACATATATGAAATAATTTAATGTAAATGTCCCAATCTCAATGAAATATAATTGAGTTTCCAACAACTCATATGACTAGAGTAACATATGATTCAAAAATTATATGAAGAAAATAATATTATTTGGATTAATTTATTAAATTAACTAAATAAAATTGTCTAATTAAAATATTTGATACATTATATAAATATAAAATCATATAATGGAAAATAGTTCCATACCATCTGACATGTCTCAGTGAATTATAATTGAGACAATGAAAACCCTTTTGGCTTGTGTAACAATAAAATTAAAAACCATTGAAAGTGAGGGACCATAATTATACATAAGATATAATGATTAAAATATAAATCTTGATATGTTATCTCATATAGTATGTATATATATCACATACATTAAATTAGGTTCAAAAAACTAAATAAGTATCAAAGAATGGAATTTGGGATGAAATCCCCCTTACTTCAGTCATGATTTGTTTTGTAATGTAACCAAATGTTCCCAATATTTAAATTAGTTCATTAAATAAATAACCATAAGAATTAATTCTTAAAAATTATAATCATAATTTTTAATCATTCATTACATATGAATATTAGTCATTTTATACCGATTTCGACAACTACTGTGAATAATATTTATCACATTGAACTAGATTCTTAAAATTTGTGTTGGTATAAATTTTATTCAAAAATTAAATCATTCATGTATAATAAATGATACTATAATAGTTTTTATAAGTGAGTATGAATTTTATTAATCTCATTACATAGTATCTTTTGTTAGGATCTATGTTATTGAAATCAACTATGATCATGTTTTGATGTTTTCTTAATGAACGAAGGTTTATTTCTTAATTAATGACTTTAATAGTCATTAAAACATACCAGGACTAAAAAAAAACAATTATTTTCTTTGAAATATCATATAATACTAACAAATATGTTCTCATTGTCATCCAGGATATAAATTCATAAAAATTCATAAGTTGGTAGTTATACCGGAAAAAATGTGAATCTACCATGATTAGTATAACATAATTAAGTGACTCAGGTGTAATATAATTATACTAAAATTATGATATATTTGATTATTAATTATTAGAGTGATATATTAGAATTTTCTATAGTATAAATATGATATTATTTACAAAAACATAATATATAAGTGGAATATATTATCTCTTACTTATTGTATTTTCATTAAACGATTGAATCGAAGATAATTGTTGGTTGATTATATCATTTATAATTTCTATAATTTTTCATGAAGGAAAATTAACGATAGAACAAAAAAATATATATCCATTTATTCATTCTTAATTAAAATCAGCATAAGGTGGTGACATAAATGCATACTAATGTCAATCCTTCCATTGAGGTGGTATTCTAAAAGTATGCATGGTTGACGATTTGTGGGTCAATATAACATAATAAAGAAGAAAAATGTATAATTATTTCATAAGAATAAACTTAATATAAATAATATAATTATTTTTGAAATTTTAATTTTAAAGAATTCATGTATGTGGGTAAAGTAAAACGAATCATGAAGCTTTTTAGAAGAAAAAGTCCTCACAACACATTAATAAGAATTTCATTTTTCTTAAAATAAAAAATAAAAGGTGATTAATAACTATTCTCATGTAATAATAAAATTCAGTATATAAAAAATAATTATAACATTACATATTTATTTTTGAATAATAATTCTAAAATAATAATATAAAATAATGAACTTATATAAAAAAATTACTTATGTTGAGATCATTGAAGTATCCTTGAAATATCCCTTAGAAATGAATGGAATAGGATAATCTCTTGTGGACAAAATCTCAAGAGATTGAATGATTAGTCTATGTGAAGGAATATAGTAGGGTTTTAGTAGAAAAACTAATTTTTAGGATTAACATGACGTTGTGGAAGGAGGCCACATTTAAAAGTGTTGAGGATGGCATTTTTCTAAATATAGGAACATTATATTAATGGAAACTTTGTAAAACATTTCATATGGTTTCAAAGTTTTATAAATAATTGAGTTGGGAAGAGATAAGGTCAATAAATATCATATTATCAATTATTAAAATGTTTGTGTCATGTTTTAATCAATTTAACTTTGGGATTATTTCATTTATTATTTTCTCATTTATCATGGTAACACGTTTTTAGATAGGCTTACTTAATTTTTATTCGTAAAAAAAGTCGAAATAATTATATAATTTTCAATAAATTATTATAAATATTAAAACTATTTAATATTATTAAATTTATTAAAGGGGTAATAATTTATTTTAACATATAAATTTTTAATGTATTAAATTAATTTTCAGATAAAATTTAACTGATATTCTAAAATAAAAAATATTTGTTCTAAATTAAAATCACCATTTTTTTATTATAAATTCACATATATAATATTAATTTGGTATTATAAATATGTTTCTTGAATTTTTATTTTATTATTATAGTCTAATAATTTCATATAATTCTTGGTATTTGTAAAAAGAGTATTTTTACTATTAAACTAATAATCAAATATTTTCGAAAAATCCAAAAAAATAAATATTAAGCTTATATTATTCTAATTAATCTAAATAATTTACCCATAATTTAATATTAAAATTATATATTAAAAAATATTACATTTAAAAAAAGGTGAAATATACTGAAATTATTTCTGGAAAATATTTCCTTTATAATAATAACCATTATCATTCAAATTTACAATTATTTACAAATTAAATTATTATTTAAAAAATTATTAATAGAAGTCATATTGTATCATAATTATTCATTTTTATAATTATAAATAAATATCACCTATAATTTCAATAATTATAAAAATATGCCTCGTCTCAAAAAAATGATTATTATGCTTGTTTTAGCTATACTAATTGAATTTGATTCATAATAGATGTATCTATTATTTTATTTCTAAAAATAATTAATAAAGTGGTTACTTCTATTCATTCCCACTGATTCAATTTATAGGTTATAATGTTTTAAGCATCTCATAGATTTGTTTTATTTCATTTTTTCATGTGGAGAAGGATATAAAAATAATGAATTATTTACAAGAAGTAATATATTATAATTTTATGATGTTACATCATCAGTCATTTCAACCTAACAGATTATAATTATTTACATGAATATCCTAGTTATGTTCTATTTAGCTGCAAAATTGTATACATATCCTATACCATTATAAATAATATATTATGTATAGTATAAATCCAACATATTCCTCTAGTGACTAGTTGAAAATCAAACTTGTCTCTTTTATCCACAAATAAAATCATTTATATCAACCATTACGAATTTTTCAAAGGGAAAAATTGTATATATGAACTATAAATATTATAAATATCACTTGATTTATTCAAAAATATCTTACATAAAGGAATATTATATTGCACATGGATTATTCTCTTTAATAAAAACTGTAAAAAATGTAAAACATCACATTATTCAAGGATAATATATTACATATAATTTTTGTTGAGGTACAAATCAAATAAATATCATCCAAAATGATATACATACAAATGCATCATTAAAATTTATCCCTTTGTTCCCAACAAATTTAATATGACTATCCATGATTTTTCACTCTTCATCTTTATCTACTTAAGGATATTACATATTAGCCAAACTATAATGTCCTCTGTTGGTTCAATCCAGGAAATGTTATAAAAATGATTATCTACAAGACCTCGGGCATGCTTCCTCATGCACCAAAGGTATCCTACTAGTAGCGAGGTTCAATGATAGTACAATAGATATACGATACACCAACATTAAAGAGAATAATATTTTATAATCACAATGAATAATCCTCATTAATAAATATCAAAGTAAGAAAAATTAATAAACATATCATGTTTGAAAAACAAATGATATAAATATAGGATTGAACTACTTATCATAAATACAATGTTAGTCCACTAGGTCAATCACATGTGCATAAAAAAATAATTGATTGAAACTAAAAAAAATGCATTCTCTTGGACACCCCCAACCCATAACACATCCCATGCTCCATACACTCATTTGATCAATCCCACATTATAAAACACCAAGCCTTAGCCATGTCTATGCATATATTCAAGTGAGAGTCATCATGGGTACCCATGTGTAGTGGTGGATCGAGTCGAGTGTGAGTATATAACATAGTAGGACACCACCAATGTGATGTCATAATTATTAGTATTGGAATAATATATTCTTGTGAAATGTTCAATTTTAAAATAACTACTGAAATATATAAAATAAATTTTTTTCAGGTTTGTGGTTTTGACCGACTGTACCTACATTAACCAGTACTTTGGAGTCTTTCAGATGGTCTTGAAGATCGTGAAAATGTGTAATAATGAAGGATCTAAATCTATAGTATCCCTATCAAATCCTCATCACTATAGGGACCATCCCACAGTAGTCCTATCATGCGATCCAAATCGATGGTGGGAATAATCCTATCTCACTGATCTGGAAACCCAACCAATTGCCTATTGAGCATCCAACTCTAACATATTGAGGCCATAACAATATCATAATGTCCAATGACTCCACCCATAGTGGAATACATATCTAGATTTAAAAAATGTATATTATAACCAAAATATCTTGTCTCTAGACACCATTCATAGTGGCATGTACATCCAGATCCTATTCATGAAAGGCATAACCATTTATCAGGCACCTAATATAAGGTAGTCTATTTCATCTAGGACCCATATCCATAGAGGATCCATAATTAATCTCTATATCCACAAAAACATAAAACCGTGATTTCAATTACTCAAGAGTGTCCCATATTTATAACATGCTCCAACGAAAGGCATCCCAACCATATACACGACTCTAAATCCTTTCATCTGAAAAACTTAAGAACAACTCTATGGTCATCACACATTAAATATAGCAAGTTTTTGGGTCCAATGTATGATCATTACCATCATCATGATCCATAACTCCGTAGGACTCCTATGCCTACATGATATCTATTGTGAGACCAGTTACCATCTAACGTACAAGTGGAATGGTACCATTAGTGACATAGTGCATCTCCTCACAAGCCACATCAATGAGATGGTGAAATCTTATTCATGATCCTCAAGTACATTATGGGTTATTCTTATTAATAATCACATTCCCAATTTTCCTTTGATTATCCCACCTTAGAGTAGTCATTTCAAACGGAGAAGGTTCACTTTCCATTCTCAATCAATGGACCTGAATAGATCATTGTACAAGGGGATCCATTAATTCCTCATAACCCCTACGAATGGAATAAAGGGTCTCATATAACACCCTAGAATGATAAAGGGTAAAATGAATAAATAATATGACTCATGTCAACAAGGTTCACCTTCCTTTTTTGGAGCCTGTCTGATTAGAATTCTATAATTAAGTGATATTGTCCTATAGTAGTGATCAGGATAGGTGACCTTCTAGGATGTTTCCCAGGGTGTGTGTGAGTGAGGACAAAGCACACTGGAATGGACATGTGTTGTCCTATAGGGGTATTCATTATTCTGATGACCCATATATCCACATGGGTGGGCCTTAGGGTGGGGACCATGTGTCTGCGGGGAAAATGGTGGTACCTAGTGGGCCAGGACCCGACGACCATGTTATGGCGGGGTGTTTGTGCTATCATCGAGACCTAGTTATTACATTTGGTATCAGAGGTGGTACCCAGCCTTAAGTGTGACGCACTGCCTGTAATTATATGTAGGGCCCACAATGAGGACATTGTGCTCTAAAAGGGGTAATTTTAGCACTCCACAATGATAAAGGGTTAAATGACTAAATGATATGACTCATCTCAACAAGGTGCCCCTACCTTTTCGAGAGCCTGTCTGATTAGAAGTCCATAGTTAAGCATTATTGGGCTGGAGTAGTGATCAGGATAGGTGACCTTCTGGGATTTTTCCCAGATTGTGTGTGAGTGTTGAAAAAGCACACTGGAAAGGACATGTGTTGGCATGTATGGATATTCATTCGTCAGATGACCTGTGTAGGCACGTGAGTGGGCCCCAAGGTGGGGACTATGTGTCTGCAGGGCAACTAGTGGTACCTGGAGGGCAATGAACTGATGACCATGTTATATGGGGGGGGTGTATTTTCATAGGTTACCAGTTGTTACATTAAAAATGTAACACCCCATGATTTCATAGTACCTTATTTAATTAAATTAACTCAATAGCTTGCGCTACACAAAACACTGAGTTCGAGTGCACCGCAACTTATTAAACTAACCATTCAAAAAGCGATTAAGAATAGTATAAACTGCATTTTGATTCTGATATAAATTATATAATTTTATGATCCATATTATTCATTAGTCAAATGACCCATCCAGACACGTGGGTGGGCCCCAGGGTGGAGACCACGTGTCTTCGGGGAAACTGGTGGTACTTGGTGGGCCAGGACCCCACGACCATGTCATGGCGGGGTGTTTGTGTAGTCACTGGAACCAAG
This sequence comes from Viscum album, assembly GCA_963277665.1. Taxonomy (NCBI): domain Eukaryota; kingdom Viridiplantae; phylum Streptophyta; class Magnoliopsida; order Santalales; family Viscaceae; genus Viscum; species Viscum album. The sequence goes on from OY728163.1 coordinate 1,613,867,675, forward strand.
TTGTTACATTAAAAATGTAAGACCCCAAGATTTCAAAGTATGTTGTCTCATTCAATTAATTCAGTTGCTTGCCCTACATGCAACACTGAGTTCGAGTGCACCATAACTTATTATACTAACCGTTGAAAAAGTAGGTATGAATAGTAACAACATCATTTTGAATCTTATATACTCTATATAATTTTAACATCAATATTATGTGTTTCAAAGACATAATATAAGAACAAATTCATTTTTTTCAAATATAATACGTATTTTAAAAAAAGGAAATTATACCACCTTTTAATAGAGAATCATTTTTAAAACCAATAATTGACAATTTTATATAATCAATTTCATGAAATTAAATCCTTTTTTAAAATAGGGACATAAAAATTTAGTCTGCATAAATTTTCGGTACTTTTCTTATAACTTTCACATTTTGATGAATAGTGAAAAATACAATGTTTTAATTAAAAATAAATTTTTTAATCAAAATAATTTATAGTTATATATTATGAATTTGAATGGTTTGAAAGTATAATTATATTATATTTTTATCATTTAATATAATTTTGGTCATTATAAGTAATTTCACATTTAAATTTGACATAAACACATGTCAATCTTTTGATAGTTTTCACTTAAAAAAACCATTTTTTGGTTTTGACAATGAGAATTTATTTTAAATTAATAAATGAAACTTATATGTTTTTAATTTGGTAAAATAGAAATCTTAATTTAAATTGGAATATAAAAATTAACATAGGGTATATTTTTGGGATTTTTCTGAAAACATTCAATTTTTTATAATTAGTGAAAATACACTCCGATATTAGTTAAAAACCACTTTTTATTTAAATAATTTGATATTTTATTTTAATTTATTTTTGGTTGAAATAGATACACAATAACTATATACATTAAATGTAATTAATTGGAGTCATTTTATCATAATATTAGATATATAAAATTTTATCGAACATTTTACCGTCTTTTACCCACCCTTTGGAGCATTTACAAATTTTAATAAAACATAATTTTATGGCTTCTGTGAGTTTAATTTAAAAAATATGCGACACATGGTTAAATTTAGTAAGTAAAATTTTGTTCAATAAGATGGAAATAATTTTTGGTGAATAGTAACTTTTGACATTTATTTACCATGTTTAAAAGTAAATAGTGTAATTAAGGGTAAAAATGATATTATAATTACCCAAACACATGTACTAATTCTGTTTGATAAGTTTAATTCGACCAAAAACAACCTTAGGAATAAAATATAATCCTTTATATGAACTTGGATTGTATTAGGACATTTATTATTATTTTATTTAAGGAAGAGTTAAAAGAGTAAAAATCATGTTTTAATAACTAAACAATTTTTAATATAGGGTTATACAAAATATACATTCCACTATAAATATTCATTAGAAATATAACAATATTTAATACATAATTGTATTTTATTAACAATTTATAGACTTTAAATAATTTAATTTTTTATGACATAATGATTATCCCGTAATTAACTTATTATGGAAAAATTAAAATAATTTATATTATAAATATCCAAATAATTTTAAATTCAAACTTTTGATGAATTGCACTAATTTTATAGGTTAATTTGACTTGTTTGGGTTGGTTAAATAAATTTTATTCAAAGTGATAATGTTTTTATGGCTTTTAAAAAAATAAAATACTAAATACTGTCAAAATTGACATAATTGTGTTTTTAAAACAAATATTATATTATTAATTGATATTCTATTCATAAAAATACAAGGTTCGGCCAAATGGAATAAATAATATTATATATGTCATAAATTAACCACTCATGGTTCGTTTGGAGGTTTATAGTATGTTTATTAACCATATAATATAAAAATACTAAAAGACATGGTAAAAGTCAAACTATTTAACTAATAGTTAAATCTAAATGATATGGTTAATATGATTAACATAACATATCTAAAACCTATTGGTTGAATGGTTTTAGACCATAACCTCTTTAGAGTTTAAATAATGCATTTAAAATCCAATATAAACCTAAAATGATTTTATTATAAAATAATATTTCAAGTTTTTCCGAAATTTACCCTCACCACTCTTATAAATGGACACTTCCCCTTCTCTCACATTCACACCTCCAAAGCCTTTTGGATCAGCCAAACCCATTCCAAATATCCTCCCACAATTCTTAACTTCATCTTAAAGGTCTTACTTTGGTAATAAATCCATCTTGAATATCCATTATGATCAAATCAAATGGATAAACCCGAAAAAGAGGTAAATATTTCATCACATCTTTCATGTTCTTTTCTTCTTCCACTTCTTCTTTATTTGTTGTTTCCATTATAAAATAATAACTCCTGTATCATATTTATACTATAATTTATTATTGAAATGGTAATACCATATTCATTATTCAATCTATCCGATAAATGAAAAAGTCATCATACGTGTGTACGTACGGATTACCGTCTCGACGTCGTGGTGTAGTCTGTTATTCAAACACTTCATTACCAGGATGAGTTTAATAATGAGTATAACTAATATAAATAATAAATATAACATATTAATGATTCTGTAAATATGATATACCATCCAATTACCTACGATTTATCCATCAATATAATTATATCGTCACTCGTCCATACGTACAGATTACCGTCTCCATGACGTGATGAGATTCATTTCCATGTTCACCATTCAATGATGATTATAAAATATATATCTTTAATAAGTATGTAATATATGACATAATAATTATACTTTAGATATATATATATATATTTACTTCTATATATCTTATTCACTTAGTTATGTTCAATACGATATGAAAATAGAAACATCGTTTATGCGTACATAGGGCCTGCCGTCTCCATAAATAGTGTTTTTCATTTCATTTATATGTATATTATACTTATTTATATTCTAAATATGTATGATATATAAATAATTTTTTTATTATATAAGTATTTAAATCAGTATTTTTGTAATACAATCTAGAGTAACAAGTTAAAACACGTACGATAAAGAAAGCGATTATTACCGAAATGTTAATTTAATTTGGAAATTATTATTAAATGGGTAGTATAAATTCATAAATGAATCATGGTTGATAACAAATATAATAATAAGGTTCTGGTATAATTTTATAACATACTTTGGTATTTATACAGGAGGTCATACGTACCCTCGACTAAAAGAAGTACAAGGTAAGGATTAATTTCACAATCTCTTTATTATCCAAGTTTGTTTTTACATTTGTATCTTCTGGGACATATTTATTATCCATGTCCACGTTTCATAAAAGTGATATAAAAGGTATTATTTTTAAGGAATTTTTTTTACAAAAAATCATTTTCAATGTTTTAAACATTTAATCTTCTAAATCATTCTCGTTAATGTCCATGTTTTCAAAACGATATTAAACAATTTATTTATATGTACATGAATGCTTTTAAAATCAGAATTCCTTTCAAATGTTTCAAAGTGGTATTAGAAAATTTGATTCCAAAATGTATTTAAATGTCTTAATTTCTAACTTGTGTCAATTTTAAATTTTTCATGAAAAGGGGATAAATTTCTCAATGATTTCTGGTGATCATTTTCATCTATGCCAAAATATTTTACGGGATATTATTGTTTATCGAGGTTGATTTATTATGATACAAATCATCCATACTGTGTTGAATATTTTATGATATATTTGATAGTGGATGTTTTTTTTTATACCATTATGGGTTTAGGGTTAAAGTATTATATTTTCGTATGTATGTTTTAATACGAATGTTTATGTTATGTTTAATGTGTTTCATATGAGGAATGTATTTGACTTAGTAAGTGACGGGTGGAGCCTGCTATAGCTACTCAATGAATCAGTAGGTCTCATGAGACAAACATGTATCTTGTCACATGGCCTTTACAAAATCGTATTTAGAGTCATAGAACAAGGCCTAGACTATGTGTTTATGATGTCTGGCGTTATGAATTACATCATTATGAATGTGGCTATTGATTTTGAATATGATTATTCTACTAATAAAATATCCATGTGAATAAGTAAATGGCATTATTTTATTGTGTATTTTCTATATTATTCTAAATTATATGTTTAAAAGGTTATTGTTTTAGTATTATAAATTGCCTTAAATGTTTATACTAATTTATAAATTTTTCTGCTATATTGTTATCCTTACTGAGCATCTGAGCTCACCCCTATCTATGTTTTAATTTTCCTAGGATTCCAAGAAGTATATTATTATTGATAAGCAGGGTTAATATATGGGATTAATGGATTTATCAATTGATCTTTTATGATGTGTTTTAATTTCTAATGTGTAGTGTAACATTCATGTATGTAATCTATTTTCCAAGACTACTAAACTGATCGGTCTTTCGAGACTTGATATCTTATAATCATGCCATTGTTTAAAAATAATGCACCGACTCAGGGTAAATGGGGTGGGTGCAATATAGTTGGAATCAGAGGAAGTTTAGAAATAAGCTGGGAAACTAGATTTAGAAAAACATTGATTAGAGAACATTACCATAATATAGACATTGAGGATTAGTATAGAAGAAATTCCTATAATTTTGGTACACTAAAGGTTTTGTTTGTTTTCCAAGCAATACATCTCTGTTTGGATATGAGTAGGTAGAGATGGCTCTGGCACAAATGTACCTAGGGGTAAAACCTGAAAACACAGCTTTGAGTTTGACTCGAATGGGAACTGGTGCACGCCAGCGGGCCTTGCGGCATTATTTATCACGTCACTCCCAAGATATGTGCTTAGGATAATTCACATTTTCATTACAATCCATTATGAAGTACTTAAGTGTAAATGCATCTTTAAAGAAAACATTTAATGATTATTGATTATATGCATAATATTTTCAATTTATGTCAGTTATTTTACAATTTTGGAATTATTCATTGTGATTTGTAAACTATCCTATTGTATTCCATTGTTTAGAAATGGATCCTTGTAGAAGGAATGAGAATTCTAGCAAAACGCATGATTGACAGATTAAGAAGAATCATATATTTCACAATATTAAGATAAAATTTTAAAGGGAAATTGCCTCCCATGTATTCTCATCATATGAAGAAATATTATCATGTGTTAATAAGATAAGTAAAGATTTCTCTCAGTCCAATGTCTTTGAAGGGAAGAAATAGAAGAAAAGTATGGTAGAAGTAGGGATGGATAATCGGAATTAAGGGAAAGAATGAATTTCCTAGATGTGGAAACTATGGAAATAATAACCTTGGTAAATGATTGAAGGGAATGAGAGTTTTATATAAGTGTGCATAAAAAGGACACTAATTACATGATTGAAAGGGTGTGAAAATGGTTTCAAATGTACAATGCTTCATCTTCAAGGAGATGGGACACTATGCAAATCAATGTCCAAATCAGTAGAGTATACCACAAATGATGCTGTTGGATAATAATCGAGTAATGATATTACCACAGATGAAGAGTAATGACTAGTGTTATTATGTAGATATTAAATAATTATGTCATTTGATTATTGTATCAATGATGTACTAGTTATAAAAACTATGGTGTATATAAAGATTGTACTACAGTACTATTTCAGTACGAACTTGATATTGTGTGGAACAATGAAAAGTGACTAAATGGGAGGTTAAATATTTGGGAAAATATATGGTTGAGAGAAAGATAAACCATAATATTATTCTGATACTGAGGTAGTGATTTTGGTAAAAGATATGCTTGATTTGGATAAATTATATTGGATATTCTTGACTACCTTAAAACTGATTAATGATTTGTATATTATGTCATTATTGGAGTTTACAACATTTTTTGATATAAAGTGTATATAAAGTATTCTATAAGGAATAAGGGAGAATTAATGTAATCAATATGTTTTTATGGAAATTCTGGGTGTTATTGTGTTTTAAAGGAATACATTATGAAGGTATTCACATGTTATTACATTTAAAAAAGGGTCTTCATTTTGTTTACCTTCCTTATAAATTTTGGACTGTGAGTTTGGACAGAAGTATTTTAGATAATTATAAAGGATGGAATCAATTAAGTTTGACATTGTATACTGTTATTAATGTTAAATCTTTAATTGATATTTTTTTGGATTTTCATAAAAAGGGCAACTCGGTGGTCAGGTGACAACATTTCACGTTCAGCACGGCCGTGAGACTTGAACCGACAACTGAAGAGCGACAAGGGTGCATCACCAACCTCTATCCCACATGATTTCCTAGTTTGTATAATTTAGTTTTTTTTAAAATAGTCTTAAAAATGAATTATAAATTCATTATTTTTATAACCCTATATGATTAAGATAAATAGAAACGTTTTGAATTATATAATCTTTTTGAGTGAAATATGAGTTTGTTGTAGGAATTAGTTGAAGGATGGAACTCTATTTGTCAAGTATATATTTTTCCACTTATAAAATTAAAAAATTAATTCTTAAACATTAGGGAATGGATCTTAAAAACAAAAAAAATGTTATCCTAAAACCTTATGTTTTTTTGAATCGATGATATTTTACGTCATCATAGATTGATGGATTTGAGGCCCTAAATTTTATATTTTTTTGTGATTGATGACATCAATAACTCCTTATAAATATATATGTTTTCCTCCAATTATGTGTCTCTAATTACCACCAATTTTTTACTAATCGAGATCTTAATTTGGTGGTAACTTTTTCTTTTCCATTTCCCTCTTATTAAGAGTACATTTTATTAAACCAATTTCTAATGTGAGTTTTCCACAAAGGTATCTTTCTATTACTAACCATTTATTTTCGAAGAACAATTTAAAATTGCAAGGAAGAAATTTATTGATGGAGGATAGAATGTAACAACCCATGATTTCATAGTATGGTATCGTATCAAAGTAATTAAATAGCTTGCGCTACAAGCAACACTGAGTTCGAGGGCACCACAAATTATTAAACTAACTGTTCAAAAATCAGTTATGAATATTATTAACTAAATTTTGAATCTGATATACTCTATATAATTTTAACATCCATATTCTGTGTTTCAATAACTTTATATAAGAACAAATTCAATTTTTTCAGATAAAACAAGTATTTATCAAAAAAAAATCAATTTTATGACCTTTTAATGGCGAACCCTTTTTAAAACCAATATTTGTCACTTTTATATTTTCAATTTAATGATACTAAATTATTATTTAGAATATGTACATAAAAATATAGTTTGGATAAATTATTGGTACTTTTCTAATAAATTTCATATTTTGATGAATATTGAAAAATACTATGTTTTAATTAAAAAACAAAATTTTAAATCAAAATAATTAATAGTGATAAATTATGAATTTGAATTTGTTGGAAGTATAATTAGATTATATTATTATCATTTAATACTATTTTGGTCATTGTAATTAATTTCACATTTAAATTTGTCATAAATACATGTCAATCTTTGGATAGTTTTTACTTCTTTTTAAACCCACTTTTTGGTTTTGACAGCAGAAATTAATTTTAAATTAATAAATGAAACTTCTATATTTTCAATTTTGTAAAATATAATACATTTTTGAATTCGGAATATCAAAATTATCTTAGGGTAAATTTTTGGAATTCTTCGAAAAACATTCAATTTTTGATGAATAGTGAAAAAACACTTCGATATTGGTTAAAACCGAAATTTAATTCAAATAATTAGTTCTTATATTTTAATTTATTTTAGGTCAAAATAGATACATAATACCTATATATTTTCAACGTAATTCATTCGAGTCATTTTAAAATAAATTTAGATATATAATATTTTATCAAATATTTTACCGTCTTTTACCCACCTCCTTGAAACATTTGAAAATTTGAATATAATTTATTTTTTCTACTTTTGTGAGTTGAATTTAAAAAATCTGAGAGACACGGTTAACCTCAGTAAGTAAAATTTGGTTCAATAAGATGAAAATAATTTTTTTGGAATACTATCTTTTGACTTTTATTTACCACGGTTAATAGTAAATAGGGTGATTAAGGTTAAAAATGATATTATAATTACTGTAAAAATGTCCTAATTCTATTAGATAAGTGTCATTCGACCAAAAAAACTCAGAAAAAAATGATCATTTAGGTCCACATAGATTAGAATATTACATTTATTATTATTTTATTTAAATAAGAGATAAAAGAGTTAAATTCAATGATTAATAACTAACCCTTTTTTAATATAGTGTTATACATAAGATAAATTAGACTATAAATATTCATTCGAAATTTAACAAGATTTTCTATATAATTGTATTTTATTTATAATTTTTAGACATTAAATAATTTGATTTATTTATAACACAATGATAATGCAATAATTACCTTATTAATGAATGATTAAAATAATTTATATTATAAATATCCTAATTAGTGTAAATTGAGACTTCTGATGAATTAAACAAATTTTATAAGTCAATATGACATGATATGGTTATTTAAATAAATTTTATTCACAAAGTATTTATGGATTTTAAAAATTCAAATACTAAATAGTGAAAAAATTGACATAATTGAGTTTTTAAAACAAATATTATATTATTAATTGATATTCAATTCCTAAAAATCTAATGATCTCAAATAATGATCAAATAATATTATATATGTCATTAGTGAATAACTTTCGGTTCTCTTGGAAGTTTATATTATGTTAATTAACCATATAATATAAAAACACAAAGAGACATGGTAAATTTCATTCTATTTAAGGAAGAGTTAAATATAAATGAAAAGGTTAATATGATGACCAAAAACATTCTAAAACATATTGGTTGAGATTTTTTTCGTCCAATCCCAACATTATCATTTAAATAATTAATTTTAGAGCAATTATATACCGAAAATTATTTTATTAAAAAATAATATTTCAATATTTTCATAAGGTGACCCTCACCTCTCTTATAAAAGGGAACTTCCCCTTTTATTATCTTCAAACCTCCAAATACTTTTGGCTCGGTCAATACCTGCCCTAATATCCTAAAAAAATTTCTCCCTTCATCCTAGAGGCATTCCTTTGGTCATAATGCCAACCTACAGTGCCCTTTTGATCAAATCAAAAATAAGAACCTGAAAAGGAGGTAAATATTTCATCACATCTTTCAAGTTATTTTATTTGTCCACTTCCTCTTTCTTTGTTGTTTCCATTATAAAATAACAAAATTAGTATCTTATATATACTATGATGTTATTATAGAAATTGTACTACCATATTTATTATTCTATCAATCCTATAAATGAAAAAGTCACCATATGGGCGTACATACGATTTACCGTCTCCAAGTCGTGGTGTAATTTTTTATTCAAACACTTAATTATTTAAATTATTATAATAATGAGTATAATAGATTTCAATAATAAATATAACATGTTAATGATTATGTATATATGATATAACATCACATTACATTCTATTTCTCCATCAATATAATGATATTTTCGTTCTTACGTACGTACAGATTACCATCTCCTCGACGTGATGAGATTCATTTACATGTTTACCATTCAACAATGATTATAAAATATATATCATTAATAATTATGAAATTTATGTCATAATAATTCTACTGTATATATATATATAAACATATATCTTATTCACGTATTTCTGTTCAATAAGATATGAAATAGAAACGGCGTTTATGCGTACGTACGACCTACTGTCTCCATAAATGGTGGTTTCCATTTCATATATATGTATATTATACATATTAATATTCTAAATAATATATATATATATCATTTTTATTCTGTATGCATTTAAATCATGATCTATGGGATACAATCAAGAGTATCAAGTTAAAACACGTACGATAATGAAAGCGATTATTACCCGAAATTTTTATTTAACATGGAAATTATTATTAAATTGGAATTATAAAGTAATAAATTAATCATTAATGGTATCATAAATACTAATATGTTTCTGGTATAGTTTAATTACATACTAAGGTCTTTATACATAAGGTTAAACATACTCCCAAATAAAGGAAGTACAAGGTAAAGGGTAATTTCACAATATCATTATTATTCGAGGTTGTTTTTAAATTAGTATCTGCTGGGACATATTTATTATCCATGTCCATGTTTTATAAAAGAGTTTTCAAATGGATTTCTTTAAGGAACATTTTAACTAAAACATCATTTTAAATGTTTTAAATATTTATTCTTCTAAATCATTCTCCTTAATGTCCATGTTTTTAAAATGGTTATTAAGGATTTTTTATATGGACATGGATGTTTTTAAAATTTTAATACCTTTCAAATGTTTCAAAGTGGTATGGGACACTTTGATTCAAAAATGACATTAAATTTATTCCTTTCTAAATTGTGTGACTTTAAATATTTTCATAAAAAGGGATATTTTTCTCAAAGCTTTTTGCTGATCATTTTCAAATATTTAAACATCCATTACAGGATATTATTCTTGATCAAGGTTGATTTAGTATGATACAAATCATTTATATTGTTTTTAAGTTTTTTAGAAATATTTGACTTTGGATGTGTTATTTTTTATACCATTCATGATTTGGGGTTAAAGTATTGACATTTCGTATGGTAGTTTTAATAATAATGTTTTTGTTATGTTTAATACTTTTCATATGAGGAATGCATTGGACTTAGTAACTGACTGGTGGATCCCTCTATAGCTCCTCAAAGCATCAGTAGGTCTTGTGAGAAAAACTAGTTTCTTGAAACAAGGCCTTGACAAAATCTTAATTGTCGTCTTTTCACAAGGCATTGACTATGTGGTTATGAAGTCTGGAATTATGAATTTCATCATTATTAAAGTGACTATTGATATTGAATATGATTATTCAACTAGTAGAATATCCAGGTGAATAATTAAATTTCATTATTTTATTATATATTTTCCATATTATGCCATAGTTAATGTTTAAAGGGATTTTGTTTTAGCCTTTTACATTGCCTTAAATGATTATGCTTATTAATGAAAGTTTCCTCTATATTGTTATCCTTACTAAGCATCTGAGCTCACCCCTTTCTATGTCTTAATTTTCCTAGGATTCCAAGAGGTGTATTATTATTGATAAGAAGTGTTAAGCTAGGGGATTAATGGAATTCTCAAAGGATCAGTTATGTTATGTTTTACTTTCTAATGTGTAATGTAACGTTCATGTATATGATATATTTTCTATGAATGCTAAACTGGTCGGACTTTCGAGAAATGATTCCTTGTAATCATGCCAATGTATTAAAATAATGCACTGACTCTAGGTAATTAGGGTCAGGGCATTACATCTCAAGTTATGGCCACACCTATCAGGTGTTTTAGATTCTATATGGTTATATATGGTCATCAAACAATCCCTTGGTGACCGAGGCATCTTGATAGCACACACGGTCTATTTATGATCCTTTTTATTCACACATTTTATTTAAATAGTTCAATATAATTTAATAAATGTATTTAATTAAAACAACCCACTGAGTCACCCTCAGTTTCATGAAAAATAACCCACATATTTCATATAACAAATGATAATTTCCAGATGAAACCTTTGTGAGACCGCCTAATTTTATTCGGTACATTAAAAGTTTATCACAAGGGAATGAAAACTATTCCAAGTCCCATTGAAGTCCATCCAGCCTATTCCTCTATCAAATATGACCATGTACACCTCATAATTGACATAATCACATGAAGGAAAATTAATTAATTAATTATAATTGAAACAATTATCATCTTTTTTAAACTCTAGAATTACATAATTCTCGATAACTCACTAGTTGACCAACAGTCTTTGGTTCTTTGAGAAGTGGGTTTTTAGCCACCCATGTCACACCCACGAAATTCAAGATGAGAAAAATTTCCAAACCAAAAAACTATTTAGATTATCAGAATATCTAAAATTTAATGAAACCCCATTTAAAATTCAATGCATGATGTATATCAATATAAATGGTGAGAAAACATGTCCATATAGCCTCTTTGGCCACACTCATCATATAAAAGAAAAATCCCAATTATTCGTAGATGATTACACCATGATCCAATGGAATAAAAATCAAACCCCTAACAAAGAGATTCCAAAAATTAAAATTAGTGAATTATAATGAAGACATAAACCATTGGTTGTGGATACCTTTCTTTTTCACATTATAAAACACATATAATCAACCCCACTTGATTGTTGTTTGATGGAGAAAATATGGGTGAGAACCCATAGCTTATGTACAAAAAATAGGATGAAAGGGTGGGGCTACCACCTTAATTATTTAAGGGGGGAAATATGGTCATATTTACATATTAATTCCATGAATGGAGAGCTAGAATAAACCACTGGATGGTTGGTCACCAACTATTGATCAAGATGTTCTAGCCCCCTAGGCTTCACATAAGGCCCTATTGTACACCTAAGGTCCCTCGTAATCCCACATTAAAATTTCAAACACTTCTTTTGGGGATATATATGTCCTGGAACCTTGTTTTTAATATCAGTTCTCAAAAAAAAGGCCATTAATTTTAAAATTCAATTAAATTAAATTTTTCAATGCTCGAATGTATATACAATTTTACAACAATGATACCTGATTAATTCTCATCCATGATATGTCTTGGTGTACATATAACTAAACTTCTTATCCAATATTATTTATTATTTCATGTTTAAACATTTTCACTCTAGTTCATAATTCTTAGGGAACAACTAAAGAAGAACAAAAAATAAAAGTTGTTTATGACACCAAAACCCAATTAAATGCATGTAAACATGATAGAGACATTAATATGGTATAAAACTAAGCCCATATATATTTATAAACGAGCATTTACTTGTCTATTGTATCATTTTTTCCATTTAAATACCCACCAAATTGTTTGGATGATAACTTTCAATTCCAACACTTCAGTTCCCAGAACATTTGAATTTCGAACCAAACCTTCCACCTCATTTTCCAAAGATGTTATCGACATAGTATTAATTGACTATTCAAACTCAAACCTGAGAACATTGATATTAGATCCAAATTTGAATTCTGTATTCTCTAATACCAATCAACCTGGATTCAGGCTTACCTACATCATATTTTCGATGAAAATCCCTAGTCAACCACCCAACCACTCCCTTCATGCCCCAAACTGTGTTCCTAATGCGGATTCTATCATACAATATCTAATAATTCTTAGCAATGATATTTAATCCCCTTATGGGAGAATTTTATCAAAACGTATTAGCATCATCCACTAAATCATCCTTATGTACTTTATCCCAATGCCCCAATTATAATAGAACTCCCTCGACAATTTCAACCATCCCATTGAAGTCAGAACCTTATCCCCAATGTCAACCCATAGCTCCATCAACAACCATATCTTCTAGTTACAATTTCCCTTCCCCATTTACTAGTAAAATTCTGATCTAAGACCTTATTTAATCATTAAAATCCATTATATTCCTGGAAGCAATGATCGTACTCTGTCAAATTTTCCATGTATGGGTCCATTAAATCTTCTATATTAGAATGCTAAAAAGAACATTGTACAACCTGTCTCACACTTCCATGACACATCTCATATGATTTATTCATTCCTATAGCTAAAATAACACTCCCCCATTAGTTTAATCACTACCATCACACCAATAAATCCTAAAACTGATATCCTTCTCACATTTTCCATCCATCACTGATAATAACCATTGTGTAGTTCATACATGCTCGTTTTTACCACCATGTACCACTCCACCGAATCTATTGTCACCTTATCCCACTCCTACTATCTTGTATATAAAATAATTCATGTCAATTTTTACCCTTCCGTTAACCATTTCATGAAAATTGATCCACATTTAGATCATCCATCATTATTATTTATCTTCGCTTATTTTACCCAAAGATCTAGGTATCATGCCAAAAGTCATATAATTAATAATTCTATTCCTCAATCCCACTCATTAATATAACTATTTGAACCCCCAACCTAATATCATATTATTTTAATGATATTAGGGACATGCTAGCACTTATTGATGGCATGTTAGTCTTGATGAAGTAGTATTTCCATTATAAATTTTCAAAAAAATAGGTTTCTTACCTCTGCCATGATTCATACCACAACCACCACATAATTGAATTCTTCCATATCACAGGGGTTAGACAATATTTTATCCATGATAATAAAACATATCAATAATGAGAAGGGATTGACATCACATTTATCCATCCCCTCAAACTACATCTCAATACCCAAGGCAATTACACTCATAGTACTCACCCCCAAAACCTTGAGAACATCCCTTGAATCGGTATAAAAAGAAGAATAACATATTTATATTTCATATCATTATGAGAACACAAAAAATTAATAACCCCTCTCTTTGGTCTCCATCATAAGAAAAAATCCCCGACCCACTAGGTTCCAGCATACAATTAACGGTGGGTAGGTCTCCCCCAATCCCCACTAGGTCATGTATCACATCAATGTAATAACCTAAAAGGTATCACCGATGATCCCAGCTCAATATCTCACTTATTAAATATTAAAAACCACCACACATAGCATGGTATCTCATCCACTCCAAGAATATCCCATTAAACTACTCCTAGGATAATTATATATCACCATTTAACACAGTCACTACCAAATAGTTTCATCATAGATAAACTGAATAAAGGATACACACACTCAGGTTTCTCCAAAGTACAAAACATTTCTAGCATATGATGGAAAAAACTATATATATTATTATTAGTACCTTTAAATAACTAAAAAATGAGAACAACTCCCCGCTAGTGGTCTACAATATAGACACCATGTGCCTTTATGACCTAATAGGGTCACTTTACCTTCTGTGAACAAGGAAACGTTTTTCTTCCTCTCTAGAAAACATCCAATTATATATCAACATAGCATTTTTTCAGATGCAAATCCATATAAAATTTTCATATTTGAGTAGATTAACACCATGTCATTATATCAAAAATAAATGTACGAGAATTTGTTGACACATTAATAAACAAATCCTAAGTAATCAATGAAATCAAAGACTTATATGAAATAAATATATTAATATCACATTAATGATACGATACATGATATTCCCCTTTCCACTATAGTAAAATAGTAAAATAAAAAATCATAGGCCTCCTAAAAATGGGACAAGATCTATAAGTCCATCTTAAATAATTAAATCTCAAAAACCCATATCCACCACTCAAGGAAAAAATAATATACACCTATAACATCTGAAACGGAAATGAAAATCCCTACAATGGTAACCTACACATTCTAACAAATCTGATGTTCTCAATGAACCAACCTGATATCCATAAAAAACTCCAACACATTCCTAGTTTTCATTATACAAAGTCTCAAATTGAATTAGAAAAAAAACCGTGATACCACTTTGTAACATATGTCCATGGTTCAATCTATGAATAATAACAAGAAATGTTTTCCAAGTGATCATAAAAAAATCCTCCATATTTCACAAAGGTTTCCAAATAGTATCTACAGTATAATATGGTAAAGTTGTGATACTATACCCCAATATTAGATTGTGTGATAATAAAAAATCACCCAAAAAATGCACAACAATAAATATTATGTGTTTGTTGAATGAATAAGCTCAAAAAGACTAAGAAATAAATAATATTTATAATGTCCCGAACAACCATTAAATACATAAAATTCCCTCCTACTTTGATGATCACATATATCTCCAAAAATAAATCCAATAAACAAAAATATGGTAGCCACAAAATTTTTCTACGATGTGTTTTTTTTCAAAATCCATGTACTTATATGATCCATTTCACTTGATTAAACCATAATCCCTTACAGAACATGGGCCTACAAAAAACTGAGAGAAATAATAAATGACCAAGTAAAGTGGAAGAACATGAGGGTAATGAGAACATAACATAATACAGTGCCACCAATGTGGTACTCTATTAGCATAAATTTTCAAGATATGTTCATATAATTTAATTGTATATAAGATAAAATAAAAAAAATTAACTTTCTATTCATCATTAGGTGGATAACCATGATCGACTACATGTGATTCAGCCAATGTTTGGTTATCTTTGAGCTATCGTTAAAGATTGTTCCCTCTATGGGATACTAAACACCTAAATCCTTAAAAAATCCCATCTAAAACTAATGATTTTGGTTTCCATTCCATTGTATTCATATCCTTGGCTCTAAATAAATCATAACCCTTATCAAATATCATGGATTAGGGGTCCCAACCCACTGAAACTAATGTTTCCATCTCCAACCAATGAAATTCATATCCATAGTTTCAAATCATAGGACACAACCCATGGAATCCTATAAATATGATTCCAAATCAAGGAATCCAAAACCATGACCTCAAGGACTAGGA
Source organism: Viscum album (assembly GCA_963277665.1). NCBI lineage: Eukaryota > Viridiplantae > Streptophyta > Magnoliopsida > Santalales > Viscaceae > Viscum > Viscum album. The sequence continues at coordinate 1,613,884,042 of OY728163.1, forward strand.
CACTATCCATAGTGACATTAGAATCTAACACCAACTTTTTGTATATATAACCCTATATCAAGCTCCTAATCAAACTTATACCCTATCATATGAGCCTAAATCCATGGTCGTTCCACCAACAAAATCTAAACTCATGGAAGCTATAATCATTGAGCCTCATAATTTTTGAAACTACATTCAATATTTCCCAATCCATAACATGGATTCCCTACCAAATAAATCTATCAAACTCAAGCAAAGCCAACAATTTCACATATTCCTTGAGAGCACCATACATAAAAAAATTAATGTAGGGGCTGTCCAAACACCCAATCCCATATCATAATCCTCAACATCATGGTCTTACTAGTGTAGTACAGGCTCAATGTTGTCTCTATTTATTGTATTACATACACCCACACATAGGGTTAGTCTACAAAATATGATCTTAATGGGCCCTCTCAGTCTTAGTAATGAATTGGTTCCCAGACATGGGTCCTCAATATCAACCATAGTCACATTAACGCACCAGATTCACAAGGACATCACATCCCATTGCATTGTACACATGTAGGCTGATGTCTCCACCTACACATTCTCTCCCCCTCATAGTACATTTCCAAGGGATATTTCATAACTCATATTAGTTAAAGAGTGATTTCTATGTTAGTCTTCTCAGTTATCCAAGTATTACTCCTCCTATGGTCAGACCACCTAGGCCAAGTAGAATATAATAAGGGTGGATTTCTCCTCAATATTTTTCTTGACAAGCCAAAATTGATCATTATAAAAGGGGATACTCTAATACCTCAAGCCTATAAACATCAGATAAAGGGTCACACAGTCGAACCTCACATCCCATATTGTCTAAAGAATCTTAATTTTCATAAGGTCTTAACCCCATTTATCAATAGACATAGCATCAATGTAGCACACATAGGTTGTTTGGGGCCTAAAAAATTGGCCCATTTTTCTCCAAAATTTAAATATAAATTAATTAATGAAATTAATTAATTACACTATCAATGTGATTTCCAACATTATAATGCCGGATCACCAATATTTTTCATGAAAATGAATATTCTAAATAGAAATCATAGGAGACCACCTAACATTATTCGTATGCTTCAAATTTTATCACCAATGTCTAGTAGCTCTACAAAGGTTCCCTGAGAAATATCCAACCTCATCCGAAAATCAACGAGTTCCATCCCCATATCCCATGCCACTAAAACCTATCAAACATCACTTATTAATAAATTATCACATTAAAAATCAATTAATTAATTTAAATTAAACATATAATATTGTTGGATAAATCACCATAAACCTAATGATAACTGTTTCTTTGAGTAATGGGGTGTCAATGGCCCATAGAATATCCACCAAACCCATGATCTATTAAATTACTCAACTATTCTTCAAATATAATCATCAAAAATAATTTTAATGAAATAACCATGTAAAATATATATTGTAGCATATGAAAACTAAAATGATAAGAAAAAATGTGTTGATGGACTCTTAGGTCACCCTCTTCCTAGCTAGATAAATATACCCATCATCTTCATCTTATTACACCCTACTATGGATGACATGGAAAAAAACCAAACTAGGAGAAACCAAAAAAAAGAAATTAGAAAATTAGAAGAAAAAAGGATTCCAAAAGAGGTGGTGATATAACATTAATCAATCAGAAACACCTGTAAACAACCCCATCAAATTTTGGTTTTTAGGGGATAAGAATGGGGTAGAGTGTTGGGTCTACATGTCCAAAATAAAGAGAAAGGTATGGGTTTTTCCTTAATAACCCAAAGTGGGAAAATTGTTATTTTTCCCTTTAGTGACCCCACTAGCTTGATAGTGGTCTACAATTTCCCAATCTACAAAAACCACCATGACCACTCATAGGCACCTCTTAAGCTCCCGTGATAGCTCTTGGGCCCCGTTCAAGTCCAAAACACCACTTTTGAGGTGTTCCAAGTCCTGAAACCTAGTTTCGAATCATAGTTCTCAAAAACATAATGAAAGCTAATTTCAAAATTTATTTTTATTGATTTTAAATCACTATTACAGAGAAGGTATTTTACATAAGCACATATTAAACATAGATTCTATAATTAATTAGTAATTTAGAATATTATACCTAACATCCAGATATTTTACATATCATTTCTAACTCAATGAGTTTTCTATTTTTTTACTAATCTCTAATGTATAAAAATATATCAACTCTACTTTATTCATAAATTGGGACTTATTAAATTTTATTCACAATTTAATAAGGATTATAAATCTCTTGTAAAATAAAATAAACCCAAATTAAATTATTTTATTTATTCTAATACTCCCAAAAAATGGATAAAAATATAAAAAAATTAATCCATTTACAAATTATAGTCCAAAAAATCAATAATCGAAATATATTATAATTACCTTAATAATATAAAATTAGATTGAATTAAATTGAAAAAAATATGGAATAATATATATTAACATAATACCTCTATTGGTGGTTGAAAAAAAAGTCAACAAATCCTTACCTATGATCTCATTAAATCAATGCATCTTAAACATGATCAATTCCTAAGAATGATGCCATCCATTGATCACTAAGGAAATATAATATTATTGATGAATACCATCAGATAAAACCCCAAATGAAATTTACATAGAAATTACTTCATATAAGTATTCATGACAAAAAACTCATAGATCAATAGCATACAAGGGAGATATAAATGAATGTGACACATATGAATCAAAGAAATCTACATCAACAGATGATTTCACTAATATCATACCACAAATTTTAAAAGCCCCATTATTAGTATTAGCATATATTGGCTTGATAACATATAGCTTTCATGAACTCTAACTTCTATAATAGATACTAGTTCCAAAAATACCCTAATTAACAACACATGGATTCCTCTATTTACCTTGAAAATAGTGACCTAAATTTCCCCATGATTGTTTAGAATATCTCCAACTAGGAAATTATGTTTTCACAAATAGTTTTTATTCTATTCAATGTTATTGTAAATACCCATAGTCAGAAGTTGAAAATGAAATACTCTTTGTAAAATTCTATATATACCACTTTTTCCAACAACAGCAACACTTCATTGGTACTCAATGACACAATAACTAGATATTCCCTTTTTTTACACACTAATAAAAAATAGGACGAACTCTTTGATACTGGGGATAATATATTTTCATAATATGGTCGTCTTACCTATTAACACTCCAACTAAGTTCATCAAAACACCTATAATGACCTTTTATTTTAGTCTATATTTCTCGTAAAAATAAATATTTTGAGAAATATCTTATTTCACACTACAAACAAAAACATACAAAACAATTTCATTAAGATAAATATAACTATTATAATACAGAAAATCAATAGGAATGTGTAAATTTATGTTAATAGGGTATCAAATATATTTAAATATTAATATTATATTACCAAAGAAATTTAATATGAATAAAAAAACCTATAAGATCACTCTATTGATAAAAATATTTTTTGTTCGGAAATTTCCTTTCATATGCACTACAAATGTGTTTTGATAAACTAATAAAATTATAGTTAAATGATGATAAATTATATTATTTAAATGATTAATATATTAACACTAATTTAATTAAATATTTATTAAATATTTAAAATAATAAAAATGTAGTTGGGGTTCGGCTTAGTGGTAAGCACCCCATAATACTACATGAAAAATGGGGTTTCAAAACCCATTGGGCGCAGGTACTGTAGCAGACTATAGTGTTACTGTTGCAGCGGCAGCACTGTTCATCAGCGGGTACTGTAGCGGTGACAGTACTGTGCAGGTACTGTAGCAAGCGGGTTACTATTCACAGAATATGAATTGGGCCCAAAATTTGGGCCTACGGGCTATGTAATGGTCTAGAAGCCCACTGGGCCTTCGGGCTATGTAATGGGTTTCCCTCTACCCAGTAAAAAGTGGTCTTTGCTTTGATTTTATAAAAAAATGAGGCTTCGGCCCCAACCTTTAAAAAAAATTAAAATAATAACTATTAATTTTTAAAAAGGTTATTTCATATAAAAGTTGATTCATTTTATGATTCAATTTAAAAGTTTAACTTATATATATTATATAATATTAATTTTAGAACATTAATTTTTTTATTTATTATTATAATATTATCTTACTAATAATATTTTTTTGTATTTATGAAATTATTTTTTGGGTAAATAATATAAAATATAGTTTCTATAAATTTTAGGAATTGTATGATATATTATGGATATTAGAATCAATTAAAAATTTATTAATATATTTTTCCATATTAAATATGTATCTCCTAACTAATATTGTACATTTCAAAATATTCTTTTAAATTTGTAAACATATATTTTTCATAATGGGATGTAGGTAATATTTCTCTTTAAAAATACTTTTATTTTACTATACATTATTAATTTTTGAATTAATTTTTATCATGTTTATAAATACTATCTAATAAAATTTATTTAATATTTGGAATAAGAAGTTAAAATTTATTTAATATTGACTATTTCTTTTTAATACCGAAAAGTAAATTACATAGGTAAAAATTATATACCACTCTAATGGTTAAAATGGCATAAAGGTTCAAATAATGTATAAAAGCAATTAAATCATGTTAAAAACATGTATCATTATAATTGGTGAATTTATTTATTTAAAAACACTCATCTTGAATTTTTAACCACTTGGATCCACATTTATTGAAAATTTCATCACATATTAGAAAAATGACACTCCCATACATTAAAAAATGATCCCTTCCCCACAAAACTCATTCTCTCCCAAAAATTTCCATAGTTAATCTAAAATCATTAAAAAATCCTTAAAAATAAAAATCACATCCTATATGTTTTTTATCCTTAGAAAACCACCCTTAAGTGGTTAAATAATATTTGTAAATGAGTTCTTCCTAGGATTAATGAAAAAATACCTAATCACTCGATTTCATTCCTATTTATTTAAGTCTTCCTCTTCATGAAATAAGTATATTATAACATCCTATAATAATAATATATGTAACATTATTAAAATAAATTTTAATTTTATTGATGGAAAATTTATTATATATCGTCCACCTTTATCCATAGTAAAATGAAAACATCGCCCATGAATACATCTATGCTACTGCCTCTATAGGTCGATGTGTTCTATTTCTCCTAACCACCACACATGTATGAATATAATAGGGGTTTTAATGAATAAATATGATATGTAAAACTATATCAATATATTTATATGATTAATCTACTTCAACCTTATTTCATATTGTTGATGAATGAAAATTTCATTTGTTTATAAGTACGAACTACCCCCTCTACATAGAAACAATATCCTTTTTATCACCGTAATAAACGGATGGTTTGAATATATATAAATATAAATATATTAAATATATAAGATATAAAGGAATAATATATTGTATTAATATGGTTATGAAATAATAACAAAAAATGATTTATCACTATAAATAAATCCATTGATATCTATAAATTAAAAATGCAATATATCCATAGATTTCATTCATATGAAAAGTTATAATAGTTTCCATAAAATGATAATGGAAAGGAATATATAATTGGAAAAAAATATTTTAATTTTTTCTATAATCTATTAATGACATTCTTTGTATTATGTGATGATGTTTTATGTCACCAATATAAAACGTAGGATAAATGATCAAAACATTCTATAATAAAATTAGACATTAAAAATACATTGAATATATGATGAATTATTAAAATTAATGAGTATAAATTGTAATATATTTTAATATTGTCCCAATATATTTCATTAAGGAGGTAAATTTTGATAAAGAAAATATTAAACCACTATTTTGGAATATATGAGTAAACGTAAGTGGGTTTTTAATCTCCACTCCTTTTCATGAGTCATTATTGTACCTATTTTAATATTGTTTTAATGGTTTTATTCTTTAACAGTATGATGTTATTATTTTTCATTTCCTCTTTATTATCAATGGAATTACATTTTCACCTCAAAAATTTTACGAATTTCATTCTTTATACATTTTTATGTTATTAATAATAAATCTTATCCTTTTCAAATAAGAACATATTATGCCATGTACATGTTATCTATACTGACTAATGTTCTCCATCAATATTATGAAATATATGTATATATTACTTCTAGTTTTATTAAAATCAAAATTTAACATTTTTGAATGGATGGTTTTCCACTATTTTTAGGATTGGTTTTCAATAACGGGATTTTTTAAATTGTTGGAAAATTTTCCCCCCTTTCTATATTATTCATTATGTCTCAAATCTACTTTTCCCTTGGAAAAGATATATTTTTTTCATTGGTTATTTTATTGATAATAAAATCAAAATAATTATTGAAAATGTGTTCACATCCGTAGATAAAAATTGATATTTTAACAATTGAATCATAATGTGTTCTATTTTTTAGGACCTTATGAAATACTTTCGAAACACTGTAAAACATTATACTTAAATTTTCATCCTTAAGTAAAAAACTATTAATCTTCCATTGAATTTTTTTTCAGGAATCATCTTATTAATTAATTTATAATTTAACCTATTTGGATAAATTAAATTATTTATATCAATTGAATGAAATATTTGCGATACCATTTGAAAATGTTTTGGATCCAATTTTATTTCAGTGGGTTGTTTTTTCCATGATTGATAATTCATTTAATGTGGAACATATATATATAGAAAATTGATGGGTAGGTTATTATATCTCAATCTAACTCATTGTTTTAGGACTTATAATTATAAAATTATTCATTGAAATGATTATGATTTCTCATAAGTTTGGGTGAAATTGAGTGAAACATGAATGTGATGTTTCCGAATTCTTGTGTTTAGGGAGTATATATGGGATGTTCTACCACAATATATTATTTTCTCATTATTTAAAACTATTATTACGTTTTTATAAGACATGTTATATTCTTAATTCTTCATTTATGATCTTTTTTTGACCTTTTCTCTTATTTCATGTTAATTCACGTTATAATTTTCACCCCATGAAGATTTTCTATTTATGAATTGTTTCTAAATGGTTTGTTTATGGAATCAAAAAAAATAGTGGTTTTGTATCCAAAGGTACCTACTTTTTAAATGAATTTTCATGTTAGGTATTTTTTTCAATGATGCATAAAAAATCATATTGGTATAGAGGATGAGTGGTTAGGCTCATCATAACCTTTTAGGAGGAATTATTTCCTTTATAGAGAAATTCTAATAATTTTAATAAATTTTATGAATTCTTTTATTGATTCCCAATAATGTTGTTGGTCACTCTTGAGTTAAATATATATTATTATAATTTATGAAATTTAGAATCCTATATATATATATGTGGTTTCTCATCAATGGAGACATTTTGATATATATGATGTTCTCCATTGATGGTATATTCATATGTACTACATAGATATTCTTTGGTCATTATTGCAACAATTCATCATTTCTATCCACTTAGTGTGGTGGTCTAGACTGAATCATTATGCTGGAAAAGAGATTTTTTCTGTCGGGATTGATCACATAAATGTGCTCCAATGTATCTTTGTGATGAAGGTCATGTTATGAAGACCTAACCATACAATTTAACATCATTTGGAATAGAAGTATAAGAGAAAAACATATTAAATGATTGGTGTGGGACTTGTGCTAATGCAGACCGAGGAACCTAGAAGGGCTATGGATTCCCATATTAAATTAGTCCCTATGGAGAGTATTTCCCAGTGAGGATAGGGTTGATATGGGTTGTTGGGTTTAGAAATCATGGTTGATTCCTACATATCCCATTTGGATGGGAATAAAATCCCAATTAGTTCGGTTGGTCTCATGGTGAAGTCTGTCCCTCTTATAGAAAATGTTGGGGTTTATTCGTAAAAAGGATTCCTTGGAAAGGGTCCATGAGAGGTGTCTCAACTCAAGGTAGTTTGGGGGAATTTTTCATTTTCCTCTCCTAAAAAGGATTCCTAGATTACTAGAATTGTGATTGGGTATTAATCCTACAGAGGATATTTGCCCAGATCAGGCACTATGTGGATGCCCTATATATCAGATTATAACAACAATCAATGATAACATAGTTCACTTTTTGTTGGGATTACACACATAGGATACCCTTGTAAATGGGATAACAATTTGGTCTTACTCTTATAGATAATTTTGACTGGGGTTTTTGGGAAATTAGACATGGAATGAATCACAAGGACTATTATGACATGATTTTACAGTTGAGGAGGATAACCATTGGGCATAGGCATTTGGTCAAAATCATGCGTATCATGGTTATAGTAAGAATCATATTTCTAATAGTTAAATATGTTAACATGGATTATGAGGATTTTATTTCCTCCATTATCATATAATCCCATGTGAATCATGCTTAGTATGAGAAATGATATATAGAGGGGGATCCAACAAACCATGCATTTTTTTCTTTTTGTACGAGTAGGCATGGATTCAAAGACCAAACGAAGGGGTATGGGGCATTGAGTGTGTGCATTTCCTATATCCCTTATTCCCCTGATCTAAGAGGTTGGTGTTTTTTAACTTCACTCTCTTCACATTATTATGGTAGGGGTCTAATTTAAGGAGACCAGGGAAAGAAGAAATTACGAGTGAGAGGAGAGAGCTCTAGCGTCCTTCAAATCTCTAACACATTGTCTAGGAGGAAAAGTGGAGCAAGAGTGGATCCTACTAGATTAATTTATATGTACATAATCTTGGACAGATTCCCTAAAATTAGTCCCATATAATTGAAAAATTACCTCATTCCTTGATTAGGGGAAAAGAAAACATAATCGTTACCCTCCCCACTGAGAACTGGAGGCTCTGAATATTAGAGACGATAAGGGTATGGCATAGTCCTAACCCTTTTATCCATGAATGAGAACTCCATACTACTATACATAGGTTTTTGGTGGTTGTGACCCTAGTTATACACACTCACATGAAACTCAACAAGCTTGACCAGATAACTGGACATGTTCATGAAACATTTGACCGTAGGAATACACACACAAATGGGGCACACACTAATGATCCAAATTCAATGCTTGTGTAAGCCTAGAGAATTTATTGGAGGTTTATACATGGTCCCTCTCATGCAAGGAATCCAAATGAAGATATACCCTCCCATTTATTTGTTTTAAGTGGGCCTAATGGGTGGCTCGCACAGGTTGAAGCTTATTGAAAATTAATAAGGTTCATGAAGGCTGGTTCATGAACCTATTAGGTGTTCTGTGTAGCTTTGTTCTACATGTATGTAGGCCTATGAATACTGGTAGCATCATGGGAGATAGACCCCCTAGGTGACTACATTTTTATCATACTTTTTTAAATATATCAAGGGCCACCATAAGTTTTCTTGGAAGTGACTCATTTAGGTCCTTGGTTGAGGAAGGGTACCCCAAGAAAGTATTCACTAATAAAAAGGTGAGAAAGAACCTCAGATAGGTTTTTTTAGTTTTAAACTCTATGAGAACATTATTTTCAAAACCACTCATTAATTTTTTCTTCATTTGTTTTTATAAATCTATGTTAATGGTTTAAAAGGGCTTGAAAAAATACTTATGGTGAACATAGCATCAGTTGGACTTCAAGAATTTAAATTAGTATAAATGAAGACTCTAGGGTCCTATCTTTAGCAGTAAATTATCCCTTAGATGAAAGTTCCATCTCTGTTAGGTGTCCCTCATAGGCCCATTATGCTGGATATCACGTAGGAAGATTGTGCCGGAATCTTCTTATGGTGATCATGCAGGTTGACATATAGGTAACATGCTTAATGATAGTGCTTTGAGAATCCATGGTGAAGTGGAATTTGGATGATTTTTTTATCCCTGTCCGACTTCATTTACCTTTTTTTATTATCCATAATGTATTCCAATTTTCCTCATATTCATCAATTTGACCGAATATATTGTTGACAAAAGCCCCCCCCCCCACATGATTGGATCTGATCAAAAGATGTGGGACTTATCCTAAGATGAAGGGATGAAAATTATAGATGGTTTACCTACGTAATCTATCGAAGTCATTCAAAGTGTAAGTATTCTTATGACTGCCTCATGGGTGGAGCTCATATGCAAGACACATGGTATGATTTCCTTGTATATAAATAGGGTCTTTATTTGAGTAGTAGAGCCTTTTGAATCCTTACATTCTTTTCTCACCGCACTAGTATCCCATACAGACCCTCCACTGAAGCACTTTTTTTCTGAAGGAATCATTCACAACAGACACAGTATATACCTGTCTATGCGATTCATATGCATGGGAATGTGACTTCATAGGGACCATGAGTTATTTACCTTCACGAGGCACTTGGGAAAGGTACATGTGCGAGGAAATTTTAGCTAGTTCATAACTTTTCCATAAAATTCGTTTTCTCACACTGTTTCATGAAATGTACTTGTTAATGAAGACATAGTAAATATTTTTAGGTTCAATGGATGCTAAAAAAACTAAAGTTTCTTATGAAATATATGGAAATCACCTTGGGGATATGGAGAAAATTTTAGGGCATGAATACTCATATTACTGTGATATAAATCTATATGATTTGGTGAGTCATATGAGGAAATATCATCATGACTTCCCAAAGAGTATTTATCTTCCTCTTTATTGCCATAATCATCTAATGGAGGTCTTGATATCTGTTTTGATGAATTACACTTCCTCCTCTGTATTTCAAGAATACAAAAATTTCACCATTGCCAATATCTCCAACATGGGTTCATTTATTAATGTTGGGAGATCATCCAAAATCTGTTTCATGCAACATGTCAACTGTTCTCGGAAACTATAGTCATACACACATTAATTGTAATTTAATTTTTTATCATATGTCTTTCCTGGTTCCTAGACTGATCAGTCAAAGGGTTGGAAGATATACTGGTATCTATGCCCCGGATAGGGTGGTAGGCATGCTTGGATTTGGGAATACTAGTTTCACAAAACATGTGTATAATTCAAGGAGGTGGAATTCATTGTAATTTATAAGTCCATTTGGGTATAGAAAACAAATTTCTACATAAATAATGATTTCACTAATGTGCTAATAAGATTATGGGTCCCCCAGACTAACTCTTTCAACCTATGGAATGGAGTTTTCGGAATCAATAAGTTGGATATCCATAAGATCACTAGGTTTATGATTTCTATAGATATGTATGAAGAATTAATCCCTCCAGTGGAATCTTGGGATGATTCTATAAAGACATCATCACTTGGGCATGTGCTACTGAAAAAGAATTGTTAAATTATATAGGAATATCCATTTCTGAGAGGGGGGGTCACCATCCTTATGTGTGGATAATCACATTCCTAAAACCAGGGAAATCCCAACTTTCTAACATCCAACAACATATGCCAAATTTCATATCTAAGGTCAATTTTTACCTTTGGACCAACTATCAAAATTGGGGAGTATGAAAAACTGGGTTATATGCCTAGGACTGGTGTTGTTGAAAAAAAATCTCATAGTTTTTATATTAATTTTTCTATAAATCATCCTCATTTTAAATGAGAACAAAACAATACATTTGTTAATAAATTATAGGAATTTCTGTATAAAAATTTTATTTTTCCATAGTTGTGTTTATTATGGCTTTACCAAAGTGTAAAATAATTATTTAGTACATTGAAATATTTTAAAGATTTTTTTTTGAGTTAGGTGCTCTATTAGTGTGGAATTATTAGCCCGTAGAACCTCAATGTTTATAAAATAAAAATAATAATTACATATTATTCATTTGTATATGCATTTTTTCAAAAAAAAGAAATATCTCTCAAATGGTGGATCATATGATAAATATGAGACCATATTTATGTCTATAGAATCGAGTTTACCCAAGGGATGGTGTAACCTTTATGTGGGTCAGGTATTTGGAAACTTTTCACATGATAATACTATCCTTCTTTTTAATTATTTTAGTAGTCCAATTTTTATATAATAATTAATTAATTTCTCACAAGCGACGCATCATATGAAAAATTATAGTCTAATTTTAAGTTTGAAATGTAGGGTTTATCCTTGGTGGGGTATAACATATGCAAGCATCAGACATTTAGTCAGATCACACAAAATGATAATATAATTGGTTTATAAATATTTTCATTACTAGTTAGAAATAATAAAAAAATACTTGTTATTGATATTTTTATTTTCATTTTTCTTCAAAAAAAATTAAAATATACTTCTGCAATAAAAAAATTGTACCACAGTGAAAATATTAAGACAGTAATGTAATAAATGTAACATTATTAATTGTGACTATTAAATGAAAATGTTCTATCAATATTAATTTATTATCTATTATCAGTACAAATAGGGGTTTTTTATTAATATTTTAATGATGTAAATATTGGTTTATTTTAAATATTAATAATTATTATTGGTAATATAATTACTATTAAATTGGGAATATAATATGTAAGTCAATATATATATAGTGTGCATATATATTTATATGGGTTAAATATATATGTATATATATACAAGTGCAGGTATAAATATGTATATACATATGGGTATATATATATATCATGCATATATATGGTTTAAACAAATTTAAGCATATATATATATATATATGTGCGGGTGTGGGTATATATATATATATATGATATCTTTTAATAAATGATAGACTAAGTGTTAAAATTTATAATTAATAGAATATTGGTGGCACATGGATTTGTGAGGGAAGATAAGAGTATAATAAATTGATAAGTAACTGTGTGTATTAATTAAATAATATTAATGAGATTAATAAAGGAATTAAAGAATATGATAAAAGGGGTCTCGGAGGTGCCTCTTGGAGATTACACCAACCCCCTCACATAAGTTTTACCCCTACCACCTTTCTCTTCTCTCCCTCTCTCTTCCACCCTATCTCGTATCATTAGTTTTATTTTATTTTTATTATTTTCCCAAACATCAATCACTGATATCTCCTACAATATAGGTTCGATTGATGTTTCGTCAGTGTCCTTGGGTTTATCTCGATGTGAATATTTTTAAAATTATTTATATTTATGAATGAAATGATGTTCTATTGGTTCAGTTAAAATGAGATATCATCCCTCATCGTCAGTTGTTTTTGCACTTATTGTCGTAAGTCCTTAACTTTTGCACATGAAATATATGGTTTATTGATATTATTTTTGGTGTGTGTTTGTGTAGACGTAAGATTCATTTACTGTATTCCCTTCAAATTTTGGAATGATTTACATGTTTCTTTCAGAAATTTAATTATTCATTATTAAATGAATAATATGATATGTTAAATGCATTTTAAAAAAAATGAAAATATTTTACATTAAAACCCCTCAGATGTTGTATATTTCATATTAACCAAATAGTATTGATTAGTTATTATAATCGTTCATTATATTAATGATTTATATGATTATATATTTGATTTTTCTTTTTCATAATGAAAATTCAATTGGTTGAATTAATAAAAATTTCATATCATGATGGTTTTCCTTAAATAAATATATTAAAGGAATTGTTTTAAATGGAATATATTATGATGGTGCGACCATGAATCTTGTTGTGATTAAATAACTATATTTTATGTTTAATGTTTCAATAATATCACTTGAATATATTCAATTCCATGCTTCATGGAGATTTCAATCCATGAAATGAATTGTTTTTGGGGGTTTAAATTAAATCCCTTTTTATCTTATACAATAGTTTATAGTAATTGTGATATGAGGGATCACAATGTCATGATGTGGGAATGAATATATGAATTGAATAAATCTTATTAAATTATAATTGGTCATTTATAAGTGATCCTTGAATCCCCTTGGGTTTAAAAAATTGGATACTCAGACCTGTGGCCACCCGATTGGTGTTCCTACATTGGACATTATTTAGAAATGGTTTGATTGGATTTAAAGCTCCCCAATAAATTTGGAATAATTTTTTGTTTGGTGGATTAGACTTTGTGTTGGTATAATAAAATATTTTTTGATTTCGTAGGATATAATCACATTGGAAAATATAGTAAATTAATTTATTAATGAACATAGGGTCAAATGATTTATTAAAAATGTTTGATATAATTATGATTATAATTAGGATCTGGGATTAATTAAACAAAACGATATCATAGATGATAATTTTTAATAAATTGATAATTATGTATTTGGAGGATAATTATGATATGTTGGATACTAGAGTTGTGATTTTGTTTTCTTAGCTATTGATCTTATTTGATATTTATATAATTGATACATGAGGGTTTTATACTGAATGGAATATTGAGTTTTTTTGGAAACTACTCAAGTTTAATATGGATGAATGGGGGATTAGTTCATGTTCTTTAGTACTTCATAAGGGAGAGACACATAGGATTTTAAATCCCAGGCGTACCGTATATAATTATATGGGATGTATGAGGACTTGTGATTGGTTTTGATGTCGGAGGTCTTAGTGCATGATTTTGTACCACCTGAGGGCTAGGCGACACAGTACTAAATGCCTGAGTGCTATAAGCACCATCCCAAGATTCGTGAGTTCAATATTATCATTGTGCATGAGCATGATGTTTTTTGTTAGACTATGGGAATATAATGTATGTTATGGTATATTTAAGGTGAATTATCTGGATGTATGAGGTTCTACCCAAAAACATAGATATCCATCTTAGGCTAAAGCATGTGGAAAGGGATGGGTTTCTATTTAAGATCTGGTATCATGTTTTTATTATTTAATTTTTCTCACTCATCATTTGTAATGTGCGTCACACTATCATTTAATATTAATTTAATGAAATGGATTGTGCTAGAAATCATGGGTGGTAGCCTACTGAGATTTATATCTCACACCCTACTTGGGAAGTATTGGGAACTTTAGTTGATCTTTTAGTTGTGGTTATTTGAATTTATTTCATGATATGTGTTGTGTACTTAGGTTCTAGGGAGCCTAGGATTTGACTCTTTGTTGGGATACTCAAGGAGTTGACCATTGCATTTTTCATTACTTTTTTATATTTGTTTTCTTTTTACATGTAGCATCATATGTCACACATGTGTTGTTTCAAATTGGGGGTTTCTGTTGTTATTTAGATATTATATTATTCTTACAATGCATATCATTTGTTTATTACAACTTATGAATGCATATATTATTTATTTTCAAATAAACCATTATGTTACTCTGATTTATAGGGAATTTTCTCCCCACAATACCATCAATATCCCCTCAATGCTTGTTGGAAGCCTCTGGTTTATGGGAGGCATGGTTGAGGTCAAGTGACCTACTAGTCTGACCACCTTCTCAGTGGTGATCTGATCCAGGATGATACAATGTGGTATCCTAGGTAGGTTTTTATTTTGTCAAACTATTTAGGGTTTGTAGAAAAGATAGTAGGAATGTGATAGTTCTTGGTAAAAATCCATGGTTGGGACTAATCACCCCATGTACAGGAAATAAACAACTGGACGGAGATGTAATTTTTTTCAAGATGTTTTTTTATTATAGTTGGATTTTATTTCACCTTTATTTATTGGTTTACATTTCACTTCTTATGATTTTTTTAATTTCTATTATTATACACTTTTTCATATTTAGAAAATATAAATCATCGAATGCATCATAATATGCACATATAAATTAACATGTGATTCATATAACATGACATGTAGTTTCATTTTAGTTTTTTTACTGATTTGACAATGTGCCTTCCTTTCCATGACATGATGTGTTTTTATTTTTCATTCACATATAGATAACATTCTTAGGTGTTTTATTTTAGCATGTTTTTTCATGCTTCACTTTTTATATGTCATTCATATGTGTCATATCATGCTCCTCGTTTTTTATTTCAAAATGACATGCTAGATTTTTTTGATAGATATAAATGGTTTTATGACTTTATTACAATGTAAAAGGATACTAATGATAAAAGTATTAAGTGTAATTACTTTTGATAAAATGGGAGCCAAATGAAAAATTGTAATGTGTATGGGTTCTTTATGGATTGGTTGATGGATTCCCATGTGAATGGACAATTAAACATAATAATTTTGTTTTATAAAATGGTTTTACATGTAACGGTTTTTTAACATAGGCCTAACTGAAATGGATCCCTTTAAAAAATACACATATGGTCCCATGTAGATTGTTTTAGGCATGTATCTTGTGAGATATCCCTTAATGGGAGTTTATAATTTTAATAATTAATCAACTATTATTGGGTTTAATTCTGATGTACCTATGATGGATTAATGGGACCATTGTCAGATGCCTTATTTGTGAAAATGAATTTATGTTGATAAATTGACAAATATATGATAGGAATTAAATTAACATATAATTTTAAAAAATTATGTGTTGTGGGACTTTCCTATTGCTCTTAGATTTTTTTGTAAATCTTTTACTTTTTAAAGATTTAATGTTAATAAATGTAATGGTATTAAAATAGAATCCTATGTTGAGTCCATTGTTTAAACCCCTATTAAGGGGTATCTTGAGATTCTATTTTTTAGTTTCCTTATAATGAAAACCTTATCAGTTTTTATAGGCCTTCTAACTTTTATGCAATGGCATAAATGGTAGCCTCTTAATCCTGTTGAAATTTAGTTTTGTGTTTACTAGTTTTAAAGTGAATTCTTATGCTCTCATAAGGGGAAATCCCATGGTAGGTAGAAACCATAGAACGTAAATTCCATAAAAATTCTATGAATTTTCGAATGATTTGGTTTTTTTAGGTTTCTTTATTCATTGTAGAACAATTTTTTTTAATGACACTCATGTTCAGATGGGCGGTCATGGTATCCTTCAAATTTTCTAGGGGTGTGACCATTGGGTAATGCTCGTTTTTTACTGATTAGACATACCTCGGGAATGGTCAGCTGCTTTGTTTATTGGTTGACCCTTTCTTGTTCCTCAATGAATGATTACATGATATGTCATTCACTTGGAAAATCCCACGGTAGTATGCATTGGTATAAGATGTACCTATCAAGTATTTAATGACATAACAAATCGGTAGATTTCAGTAGGATTGTAGAACATTATATTTTAGGGTATGATCTTAGGTCATCTATGAGGTAGAGTGACCAAGGAAAAATGAAATCAATTTCACCCCAATGATTAGGATGACATTCATAGAGACTAGTGTTTCGACCCATGGGCCGGGTTGGTTTTTGTTTTTATGCATATTGATTAAACATTTGAGTTAATGGTGGTGATGGACAAGCATGCTTTTGATTAGGTTCTTTATCCTTTCATTCAATGACTAAGTTAGTCATAAGGAGTGGATTATTGTTTTTGTTTTAGTTTTATGTGTCAGTTCATTCCCAACATCATGATATTTGTGTGGTTGGCGATTTATAAAATCATTGAGAATAGTTGTTGGTCATTGGTGGACTTCATTGGTTAATATTGAATGATAAAAAAAATTCCTCAGGTGGTAATGTATTTTTTATTAGTTAATGGTGGTACACCATTATGTGAATCCAAGATTCTTACAAGGTAAGTCGATCAGTAGTCATTTGACAGATCTTATTTTTAGTCTTCTAATGATTTCAATGTAATATCCTTTGTGAGATGATTATGTCGCCTATCATGAAATTTTCCTTGTTTCAATAAGAGAATTAGATTCTTTACACAATACTAGAGCATTAAGAACTATTGATATTGTTTACATGGTCTCCCAGTGAATCAAACCATCGAGTTAAAGATAATGTGGTTTATTAGTCAAAATTGTCTTCATGGATGGATTGACGAGTTGTTCTATTTGATCGATCTGGAATTTGACACATTAGTTATGATGGGTTCCCAAATATTACCACATAAGTACTCAGGTTGATTCTTCTAAATAAAATTACAGTTGGATCATTACTCATGTGCATAGGGGTTTTCTTTTTATGTTAATTTTGGTTATAGAGGTGTCATGGCTCGGAATTGGCCACCTTTTTAAAAGTATGAGACCTATGTGGAGAGAACCAATAGTATGTTGTTTCAAGAGACATAAAATGGTTGTGTCTCAAGAAAAATGGGATCAAATTACCCTTGTTTCATTGTTTCAATTGAAAAAAATGGGTTTGGTTCGGATATCAATGGATTTAGTGTTGTTTCACCATTCAATGGTTAAGGGTGTGTTGTGTGTTTAAAAACACTGTGAAACAATATGAGAGAGACATCCAAACCCATGTAGGTTGGGTCATGTTTTTTTCTTCCCAACGGATTCTTGAGGATTAAATGTTCTATGGTGGAGAGGATTTAACCTCCTCATTTTTAATGATAACAAACCCCCACATCTCTTAATAAATTACAATATTTTGGTGTGAAAATTAAATTTTTCAATACCTATATTTATTTTGGCCTTATCGAAGGGTAAAAACCTACATTAGAAATTTGAAATGTTTTATGGAATGTTTTAAATGTTAGGTTCTTAGTAATAGAGGGAATATGTGGCCGATAGAGCCTCTTCATTGATAGAATTATAATATTAAATATATTTTATTCATTATTTTGTGCATTTCTTATAATAAATGATATGACACCCAAATGGTGCATCATATGTGAAATATAAGACTACAGTTAGGTCTGAAACTCTATGTTAACCCTAGATAGGTTATAACATTTATGTGAATCAGTCATTTGGAAACATCACATGTGATAATACACTCTTTCTTTGTAATTAATATATTATTATATTTTTTATATAATAAATATATAATTTCTCAAAAACAGTGCGTTGTTGGAGAAATATGAGACCACAATTAGGTCTGGTACATGGTGTCTTCCTTTGGTGGTTTATATCGTTTTTGTGCATCAAACGTTTGGTCATATCACACACTATGAAAATTTAATTGGTTTATAAATATTATAATGGCCAGTTAGAAATAAAAATCATTTTATTATTAATATTATTTTTTTGTGGAAAACAAATATGAAATATACATTCACAATTAATAAATTATGTTCTTTTGTAATTAGTATGTTGGAAATTTAGTAAATGTGATATTATTAATTGTTCCAATGAAATGAAAATTTCCAATCAATATTAATTTATGAGTTGTTATCCTTATTTAATGATTGAATTTTTTTAAATGCCAAAAATGACTAAGATGGGTCGTTTTATTTAATTATTATTATTATTGTTGTTGTTGTTATTATTAGTATTAAATTGGGAATATAATATTTAAGATTATGTATATATATAATGTTCATATACATTTATATAGGATAAGTATATATATGTATATATATACATGTGGGAGTGAAAATATTTAGATACATATGGGTATATATGTATCATGTATATATAATATTTACATAAATAAAAATAAATATATATATAAATTATATATTTTTATTAATGAATGATTAACTGTGTTTAATTTCGAATTAATGGTAACAGGGGTAGCACGTGGATTTGTGAGGGAATAGAAGACTCAAATAAATTGAGAACTAATTTTGTAGAATAGTTAATGAATTTAAATGAAATTAATGAATGGAATTGATAAAGGTGATAAAAGAAGGGGGGAAGTGCCTTTTGGAGGTTACAATAACCCCCCTCACATTAAATTTATTCCCTCCCACCATTTTATTCTCTCCATCTCTCTTCGACAGTCTCTCGTAATACACATTTTAATTTATTTTTATTATTTTCCCAAAAACAAATAATCGATATCTCTTATAATATCGGTCATATTGATGCACCATATGTGTCATTTTATTCATCTTGATGATAATATTTTTAAAAATATTTGTTTTGATGAATTAAATGATGTTTCAGCGCTGTAGTTAAACTCATACATCAACCCTCATCGTCAGTCATTGTTTCACCTATGGTATGATGTCCTTAAAATTTTCACATGTAATATATAGGTTATTGACATGATTTTTGGTATGTGTGTGTAGACTTAGGATTATTTTACTATATTCCCTTTAAATTTTAGTATATTTTATGTTTTTCATTAATAAATTTAGTTATTCAATATTAAATTAAATTATTTATATGTTAAATGATTTTTTAATAAACAAAATCTTGAATTTATAATAATCCTCCTCTGATGAGGTGCATTGTTTTCTAAACAAAAAAAGTATTTATTGGTGTTTTAAAAAATTATTTGGATTAATTATTTGGATTATTATCTCTTTGATTATTTCGATTTCATAATAAATATTAAAAGGGTCGAATTAAAATATATGGCATGAAAATATTGTTTTCATTCCATTAGTGTTTTAAATGAATTAATTAAAATGGTACTTATTAGGGCGGCGCGACCACGCCTCTTGTTCTTATTAAATATGCATAGAATATGTTAACTATTTTAATGATATGAATTGAATATGTTCAATGACATGCTGCATTTTAATTTCATTCCTTGAAAGGAATTATTTTTGGGGACTAAACTAAATCTTTTTTTGTGTGATACAACTGTTTAAAGTAATTGTGATGTGGGTGATCATGGCATCTTGTCGCAAGCACAAATAGATGAATTGAATAATTTCTATTATGTTATAATTGATCATTATAATCCTCCCATTTTACCCCTTTGTTTTTATAGGCATGAAGACTCTCACCTACAGCCACCAGATTGGTGTGCTTGCCTTAGACATTATTAATACTTGTAATGTTTAGCATTAAATCCCTATAAGAAATTTGGATAAATTGTATGATTGGTTTCTTATAATTTGACTAGGAATGATAATAAATTATGTGATTTATTATGATATAATCACTTTAGATAATTTAGTAAATTAATATATTAATTAATTGATAGTAAAATGTCTTTTTAAATAGGTATGATATAATTATGATGACAATCAGAATCCAAGATTAATGAAATGAATTGGATTGAAAAATGATAATATTTTATAAATTGATCATTGTGACTTGTGTAGATAAATTTTCTCTATTTGAAACTATAGTTTTGATTTATTTTTTAGCTTTTGATCTTATGTAATATCAATTTTATTGATACATGCGAGTTTGATACTGATTGGCATATTGTGTTTTTCTGGATATAACTCATTTTTAATGTCAATGACTGAGGGATTCATTCATGTTCTTTCGTAATGCATGGGGGAATGTCGTACTAATACATAATGACTAAGGGTAGATTATATGATTATATGGGATTTCTCAGAACTCATGATTGGTGTTCAGAATTGAGGGATTGGAGAATGCTTTCGTACCACCAGTGGGCTAGGTACAATGGTACTAAATACCTGAGGGAAGAGTATATGATTATTTCTGATGCATGAGAGCTATATTCACCTTTACATGATTCTTAGGTCAATATTAAACTAATTCCTAAGTGTAAAGTTCATATGTTATGTAATATTCTAAGTGATTCATCCTAGTGAAGGATGTTCTACCCAAAGAAACAGATATACGTCTAATGCTGAAGCAGGTTGAATGAGATGTGTTTCTATATAGGATGCCAAGACAAGTCACTATTATTTATGTTCTTATCACTTTTATTTGATAATGTGTGTCACGCTATCATTTATTGTTAATTACAGTAAATGTATTGAGCTAGGCACTTTGGGTGCCGACCTAATGAGATTTATATCTCACACACTTCTCTGGAACTTTTGGGCATCCATGTTAATCTTCTTTCATGCAGTTCATCAGATTCATTGCAAGTGATGTGTTGTGTACATAAAACAATTTGAACAAGACTATTCCCTTGCCCAAGATGCTTAATTAGTTGACGAGTGGGGCTTTCTATTCCTTTTTATATTTATACTTCTTGTACTTTTTGCATAATCTATCATTCCAGCGTTATTATAAAATGGTCTTGGCCATTTTTATTCAGATATTATATTATTCTTACTATACTAGTATTTACTTTATTACTTTTTAATCATTTATCTATTATTTATTATCT
This sequence comes from Viscum album, assembly GCA_963277665.1. Lineage (NCBI taxonomy): Eukaryota > Viridiplantae > Streptophyta > Magnoliopsida > Santalales > Viscaceae > Viscum > Viscum album. The sequence goes on from OY728163.1 coordinate 1,613,905,949, forward strand.
AATAAAACATTTTCTACTCTAATCCAGAGGGTATAATCTCCCCATCGTACAGTCAATTGACCCTAGATGCTGGTCATAAGCCTCTAGCGTACGACGAATCAAGTTTGGGACTATGTGTTGACCGGTCCGACAACCGCATTACTGGTGATATGGGTTAAGATGATAAATTTTAAGATCTTACATACATCTTTTCCAAAATTCCAATGGTGTAATAAGGCCATATGTTCTTCATGGTGGCCACTATGGCGGAGAAGTAGTTTTTTGGGATGTTAATCCCCATCTGGGTGAAAATTTATTGAAGCTGACTACATGTTCTTATATTAAATGATCCATATTGAAATAAAAGACCAATTAATGTTTTTGAGGATGCGTCATGACCCAATTTAGAACCTATTATGTGTTGAGCAGGTTCATGGTCCCTGGGATCCCATATTGACCATATGTTCAGGTTGTTTCTTATATTATTTTTTTGTCTCTAAATCCCAATGATACCCTATTGAGGCTAACTCTGTTCAAGGAGTTTATTCTATTCCTATTTTTGGAACAACCTATAATGATATTTTTTTGATTATAGGAAGACTAGAAACAATATAGGGTCATATATGGTGGCCTTTAGATAAAGTTTTTTGCAACTCGTATCGACAATGATGTTATATGCAAGACCTATGATCCCTAAATGTTTTCATGCTTGTTCATGTTCATTAAACAAATAATTGAATCTCTTTAAGTGAGTATCCAATTGGAATAGAATTTTATTATAGCCAATAATATTTGTATTATTAAATCCATGGAGTTGAAGTTGGTGGTGATCAACCTACTTCAATAAATGAATAAAAGACTAACCACAAGATATGTTGAGGCCTGGATTACATCATACCTGGAGGGAGTAATGGCCAAATTAATTCCATGAATTGATATTTTAAAAATATTAAATCATGGAAAATGGGGTAAAATTATTGTCTCCATACGTAAGATGTTTCTTATACCCTAGATTATTCTTCATCCCCTTTGGGAGGTACTGGTGAAGAGTATTACATTTCATCCAAATGACCTAGTTAATATTTTATTCCACCAGTTTTAGTCAAAAGGATTTCACCAAAATTAGATAACACATAGAATGTTCAGTAGTCATCATAATGAGGAAACTGCAGTTCTGTTACCTCATCCAACATCTGTGTCAGAGAGGCTTGGTAAGCTTCAAAAATACACAATTTTATTAATCAACATCAAAGAAGGCATGTATGGCTTCATAATAGGTATGACCAAAGGTAGTGAAACTGTGGAAGACTATATCCTCTATTATTGAAATCATATGGGTGTTCCTTCACTATGGACTATGGCTAACCTAGATAAGAGATTCCCCATATCCATTTGAATACTTCATTGAGGAAAATCATACAGAAGTGGGGATTTATATCTACAAACTAGATATTCACATATTATAAACTTAAATTCGGTTCCCCCTAACAAGATAGGTGCAAGAAATGTTGATACAGGGAGCCACTAAAGGGATTGATCAGTCATCTACTGAATGATGTATTGACTATGTCAATCCCAAATTCTTATTTTATTAGTTTCTTATATTTTATTTTATTTTACATCATTTATATTATCCAGATAAATATTTGTTGTTGAAGTAACTATCATTTTAATTTTATGTGGGCCATGGGGTGATCAATTGTGGTACTATCTCCAAAATATGGCCCAAATGGAACCCCTCTTGGGGTTGATGAATCCCATCTTGAGAGGAGAGATCTTACCTTAGGGAGGAAAACAATGGAGGTTGTGATGGAGGGGGAAAATACATTGTCCCCACTAATACCTATCTTTTAAGATGTTGGTTCTAGCCATCATCTGTAAAAAATGATAAAGAAGAGGGAACACCATATGGTAAATTCCATGGTTAAATGCCTTGTTAGTAGAGGTATGTCATCATATGATATTAATATCTACATTATCTAGAAATAGATTCTATCATTCTTTATGACTGTGTGAACACCTTCCCTCCGCTCCATCAATGGGATTACAGATGAACCTCCGAGGATATACAAGGAAACCATAGACTGAGCACGTATCCCTATTTGTGAGTCGGCACCCTCGACAGAAGAGTTGTCAATAGTTGAGGATGTATGAACTACTCTGATCACCACTCCCATTACCATTCCTCTCACAAATCCTATCACCATTTATGGAGGAATGAATATTATTGTATGTTAAAGGTTCATTTAAAGGTGTCACATAAAAGATGTTGAATTTCATCTATGTTGTATTTCAGGTTCATATCATGTACCAGAGGACCCTACGATGACTGATATTGACCCTGAACCTCTTACAAAGTAATATTTTAGGGTTTCATGTCATCATAAGTGGGTGATGCACTGGGTTTCATGAAAAATATAGAAGGCATCTCCACTGGTGAGATTACCATCCGGATTGGTACATCAACAGATTCCATTAAATTTTTTCTATATCCTTTGATGAAATTTTGGAAAATATTAAACATCCCACTACATTATTGGAATTTCATGTACTTAATAAGAATTTAATGGATGCGATTTTTTACTTTTGTGAAACCATTCTTTTAATTCTAAATTATATTATTATGACTTATTGGAATACACATCACCATCCCTGAAGAATGTCGTAGTGATAGTGCCTGAATAAGAAGTTGAAATCTATATCTATCCTAATTTTGCGGGGGGCCAAATCATGTAACCCCAAATATGAGTAGTCTTAATGATCCTTATAGGGTGAATCCTTGTAATACCCATGATAATTCCCTTCATCAAGATATTCGAGTTCAAAGTATCAATATCTAGGATGCTATGAAGAAAATTGTACCTGCTGCTGACCCATTATTTGGGAGGATTCACTTATTACTTTAATTATTCCTCTAATTTTTTTATTATCCATTTTGATGATTACAAAAGGCCTTTCACATCATTTTTTCCATCAACATATGTGGTTTGGTTTTAGGTACTAGAGTTTATTCCACCACAAACTATACTTGAACAACAAGTCACCATTGATTCATAGGAAACATGTCTGGGAACTTCACTATGTGAACTGATCCATGAGTAAGTCTCCTCCTCTAACAGTAGATCTGAGTTGGATTCGGAGCTATAGAGAACTATTTGAATCACTCATCCTAGGGATTTTAGGGATATATAGATAATATTCTATGATATGGATCTTGAATACCATCCTTTTCAAATATTAATCATTAATTTCTATTTGTCTTTCTAAGATATAGGGAATTTTTCTACCGCATGGTTCACACTTCTGTGAAGAAGATCAATTTCAAAAGGGAGTTAGAGTGTGAACTTCAATAAAACCATATAAAAGAGAAGCTTATAATTAATACAGGTGAATATGAGGATGTATTCTCCCAAGAATAGGGAACCCATACCCAGAATCTGGATGATTGTAAATGAATGATTAAGGAGAAAAAAATTCATGTGTCCTGTTTTTAGGAGGATTTGGATATCGGTTATGGGGATCATATACAACTCCACAAATCATTAGATGTAGAAGAAAAACAAACTATCAAACACCATTACAGCTGTAACCGAAGCACTTCACAAGGCCAAGGAGACTAAATCTATCCAGTTGAATGGGATTAAATTGGTGGTTGATATGTCTAGGGAGGCCATTCAAAAAATGAAGAGTTATGTTTATGTTATATGTTAAATTATGATGAAAAGACCTTATATTTTGGCTGCCACTCCAGTTTAGTTTCTCCTAAATGAAAATAATGTTGGTTCCAATCATATATTCCTTCATCATTTTCTTTCTTTGGTAATCATTATATCATATAGAATCAAATTTATAAAACAAAAAACTATATTTTCATCAACTATATATTTGAACAGTGATGTGATGGGGAAATGCATTGTTATTTTCTTATTCTATGGGGCCAATGAGCATTGTTTAACTGTTTCTAGGGTCGTATATACAAACCTACATTATTTCATTCATTTATTTCATCATCCAAATTTTTTTTATGCTCAATATTAAGGATCCATAGTGTGTGAGACAAGGAATTTACATAGGTCTCTTTTTTGGTTTTTCATCCTATAATGTTTTTTTCTTCTTTTCTTCTTATCACTTAATATTTCTCCTAAACCATGTAGATCACATGTCTAGGTAGTTGAAACATGAATTTAATACATATTATCCTTTTTGGGTTTCCAATTTTTTGGGTACATTGCCTCTTTTTGTAGGATGTTTAATGTCATGAATGATGGACTAATGCGACAGGTGCATTAGGTCGAACTATATTGACAATAAATTTTAAAATGGTGGCCCAAATAGGGACTATTTTCTTTGAATGACCAAAAATTGTCCATATATCCAATTTGTAATCATTATCCACGATTATTTGGTTCCAAGATATAGAAAACGATATTAGGTAATAGTGGTGGTATCTCTTGAGGACAGAGTAACCACTGATTGACAAACTCTTTTTTTGGGCTATATAATGTAAGGATTATAAGGGAATGTTTTTCATAGTAAATAGTGTCATCCATTGGTTAACATGCTCTAAATAATGTGAGAAACATTTGAAAATAAAACTATGTCATATTATCACATAGTGATGAAAATAATTTCCTTGGAATTCTAACATTCTATTGCAGATGGTTGAATATTAATATTTGGATTTCTCAAGACCACGATATTTGGATTTTCTAAATTGAGGTGTCATATAATGAAGGGAATATCTATATTGTATAAGAAATTAATGAGAGGCCTATGAAGTATGAATTCATATAGATTATATGGGGTTACATTTCTTAGATGTTCAATTTCATGGGGCATACCCTTTATGAAAAATTTTAAGGTATAGTGCAATTTATTATAGAGAAATTATAACATTAACAATATAGTTTAACGTCTTATAGAGAGAACATTATGCAATTAGTTTAATACTATTCATTGAGGATAATATGCTATTTTATTTAATGTTATTCACTATGTAAATTATTCAATTTAGTTTAATGTTGTACAAATGCTCATTAGGGGATATAATTTATGTTCTTTATCATTTGACTTAATGGTTCATGATTATTTCTTTCTTGGTTATCTGTCATAAATTTTTTTCCCATATATTCAGATGTGAAAGGAGAAATCTGTAACCTATGATTTTGGGATTCTTGGATCTAAATATTAGAATGGGAAAAATGGAATATGCTACTTGATGAGTTCACTCCCTGGAAAAAAGTTACCTATCATTAACAAACCAATTTTATGCGATATTTTATTCAAGGAAAAAAATTTCAGGTACTACATATTCAGTAGTGGAAACCTTTGGCTCAAAGGATTTTCAATTTATGATCAACATATGGATATCCAACTAGGAAATATTACCACATAGATAGGAAAATAATTTCTCAAGATTTATAAAATTATATCACTAAAAACCAATTAATGATTATAGATATTCATATATCCCTAAGAATATGGTTACATTTTTGGAGGAAAATTACATGATCAAATGAGTGGAATTTCAATTCAAAATTTCCAAAGGAGATCTGTGAATAGGTTTTATATACCATTATGTCCCAGACTTAAGGAATGAGTGGTATGATGTTTTTATAGGTCATATGACAAGGACCATGGTATTATAGTAAACAACATATTATATGTAGACATGATTAGGAAATCCATTTGATATATATAAATCATATATAGAAGATAGATATCTATGTGTCCTTGATGGGCCCTCATTATTCGAGGAACCAAAATAACAGATCCTATAGGGATCTTTTTTTATACATGAGAGGGGGTGTTTTTATTTTCCATGTTGCTAGGACTAGGACCTCTATAGTATGCATCACCACATATATCAATGTAATGACAACAATGAACATGTATTTATGGATTGAATTGTGCAGTTTATAGTCATTCGGTGAGGTCATCAGGTGTTCCTTTTTAGTATATTTTTTCCAGGACCATGATATCCCCAATGTGAATTGATATTCCTCACTCATGTGGGGAAATAAATTACCAATCTCCAAATACCATCTGAGTTGTTCTTGGTGTGAGAAAAAAATGTGTGTCAAAGGATTCCTCTACAACCCAAAGGTAACAAAAGTAAAGGATAAGGGAAATATGATTTTATGGGGGTTGGTCCATGAGATATAATTGAGGAATCACAAAGTATATAATCAAGGATATAATCAATTCGTACATTGTTCTTGATACTTCACGTGATTTAACATCATACGGTAATGATGAAGCTGAACTGGCATGATAAACAAGGTAATATTATGGATGAGCAAGGGTATAGGACAAGGGTGTCACTACATATCATGTTATCATAATATCAGACCCACATATAGTTTTAAAAATGTATTCCCTATGTATGTTTTTATTCTTACACAAGTAGTAAAGGTTACGTTTTGGTTTAATTGTGGTTGGAACCAATATTGGATATATGAGCATCATTACATATATTATTGATGAAAGAATCAATCCACATGTGGTCTTAAAAAAGGTACCTTGTGAAGCTATGATTCTTACATTGGGAGTGGGGGTGTTTTATTATGTATGGAACCAAGATTGGATATCTGGGATTCACTATGTATCTTGACGAACCAATAATCAAGAAAAATGTAGTCCATTAAAGTTTTCCTCACACTAATTCGATATTGATGTGTAAACGAGGGATATAATATCTTCTATACTGATGGTTCTGCCCAAAAAATGAGGTCAAACTATCAGTATACATATTTTTGTAATGATAATCAAGGTATATGTTCTAGAAAAATATTCATTGTCTATTTAGTTTGTACATAGGTAATGGAGGGCTATATATCATTTTCATCATGCCTGGGCCCGATGATGTAAATATGGAAATCACAACATATCTCATTATAAATTTCAATCAAGACACATGTAGTTCATGAATAGATCATGCATTTTACCATCATATGATGATGACTTTGGACATTCAATTTGTTGTGTTGAAGAAATAATGTGTAAATCTTTGGTCTTATAACTATAAAGGGGGCCCAATTCTATTATGGAGTGGAAATGATTTATGTGGGCTTATTCATGGGAGAAGACCTATTTTTTTCTCCTTCCTTCTTTTTGTCCAAGAGGTCATCTCAATCCATTGAGGGGTTAGAGGAATGTGATTGGTAACTACGCATGAGACGAATGCTGGGTTTTTAAGGAAAATGCGGAATATTGCATCTCTTGGTACATAAGGGGATTTATTAATGTCAAATAATAGGGATGGATACCATTCATTTTAATGTCATACAGAGAAAAAAATGGGTGTCTTGTAGATTTAAGTCATATGACTCGGACCTTATGCCATATAATTTATATTTTTGTGACAAATATAATGATTCCACATTATTTAATGTTTGGTAGCACAAAAATTATATCGTGCCTTTTATGTTCATTCCACAAAAACCCACTATGAATTTTAATGCCTTCATCTTGGTAATAAATATTTCTATATAGTTTAACATCCTATAACAATATTGATTTTTATGTAATAAAATAAAATTGTTCTGTAGGAACCTTCCATTATTTCGGGTCATAGTGAGTTTTCCATCCATTTTGTTAAGTAATAAGATCCATTAGGGTAGACCTCATGTATGGTGTAATCCCCCACCCACATTGTATTAAATTAGGGGGGCATCTTTCTTAGTATAATTGGATTACTATGAAACAATACCAATTCAATTTGGAGTAATTAATGTAGGTGGACCATCTTGTTGATGGATTGTGCTGTCTAATTTTGATAACCATATAAGTAAAGAATAGTGTATATTCTCCTTTCATCTAGTCACACTAATTCAATCAATGATTTTTTTAATTTTTCATTTGTAGATAGCTGATCATAGATAGAAACATCGAGTGATGGATAATGGACCTCAGTGGATATGATTTCTTCTGTCCCATATACTAGAAAATAAAGTGTTATATGTGTGGAAATATGGGTCAGAGGTTGGTAAGCCCATTAGGAATGAAATATATTGTCAGTCCAACAATTCTTATATTTATTCACCATCATTTAGAGTATGTTCTATAAGGTCCTTTTGAAAAAATTTATCTCTCAATTATGCATTGCATGTTTGCGGGGAGAATGGTTGGATTTGATGTCGTACTCTTGATATAGCTTCTCCACCTTATAAAATTGGAAACATGTTCCATTTTCCATCAGTATGGTCTATAGAAAAAAAATCATCTGATATTGTTAAATTTTACAATGACGAAAATGCTCGTGTACCCAACACTGTTGAGGGGTATTTCCTCATCCCATTTGGAAAACAAATTAGTATAAGTTACAATGTATTTGAACTTCAATTTTATGGATGGAGGGTATAATACCAAAATATTCCTTCACCATGTCAAAAAAATCCTTGATTATTTTGATGCATGTATAAAATACGGGGTTTGATTAATGAAATTTGAATTCACTAGGTAGGAATGAAATATCATGGTGAATTCTAATAAATCGTATGTCATCAATGGCCAGAAGTAACCAAGTCATTGGATTTGATCATAAATCCTATATCATGACTGGTGGACCCCATAGGCTCTTGAATGTACTTTTTACATTATAGCTATAATATATTCTCCATCAATGGATCTGAGAAGGTCTCCATAAATTCCTCACTTTTGGATGTCATTTTGGTGACTTTAGACATCATAATGAGTGGAATTGACCACTCACCATTAAATTTTCTACATATTAGTTCAATCTAGTAGATGTACACTATATTAGATGTATTCTATGATGGAAGCCATCCATAACATAGCATGACCATATGGATTAAGAATTTGGATTAATTTATTAATGTCATCTTTTGGACTATAAAAAATGTGTTACCATGTGGTGATGGGAAATATTGACAATTGTTTCATACTGGTTTGGATCATCCAATACATTATCTTCATTTTCCAATACATCGGCCATAACTTTCATTGATCATTAGATGTGAGTCAATGTTGACTATTTGGATAAATCTCTCATTAATCATAGTAAATAATCAAGCATGTTGATGAACTCTTTTTTTCTGAGAGCATATTCTCTGTTAATCTTCTTGATTACCAACATTGAGTAACATTTCACCTCTAGTTGGTTCACCGGTATTTGACGTTCCAATTCTAGGCCAGCAATGGGGGCATGGTATTCCACCTCATTGTTTGTAAAACAATATGATAATAGGAAAGTGTGTGGAAACACTACTTTATCTGGGGATATATTCACAATCCCTAACCCAACTCTATTTATCTTCAGGTCTTCCATTCTCTTCCCTATAGGGATCATAGAGGTGTTGTAAAATTATATAACCCACGTTTTGGGGTATTCTTGAATTGAAAATAAATATATATATGGAAATTCAGTATTTAACGACGTCTCCTCCGCATATGGATTCTCAGTAAAAAAAATATATCAATGCCTAACCTTGCACTTTTTATAGGGAATGAACTATATATCAATTTGATGTAGAATATCTATCCACCATTATAGAGGGCTTGTCATCATAGGAAGGATACAGATAAATTTAAGTGGGTCATTATGAAAAACTATATGGACCTCGTTGTGATGAAGATAGTGTGGAAACTTTTGAATAAAAATGATTAATGTCATAGAACTCTTCTTGAAATCTGAATAACAAGTCTCAATGTTGATCATTGATCGACTGAAAAAATAAAGAAGGTTTTCAGTCCCCACGTCATTATTTTTCACATGAATTGTAACCTAGTGATCATTCCAAGTCCATCACATAGAGAATGCATGAATTCCCACTTATATGTGTCACAAATAACCGTGTACTCAATAGGTATTTCTTAATGTTATAAAATTCTTTCAAAGAGTCACCAGTCCATTGATATATGACCCCCTACTTCATTAGTTTGGTGAAGGGAAAACAAATTCCTTCAAGTTTAACAATAAATCTTTGGATGTTGTCCAGGTTCCACTAAAGACATCTAAACTATTTGTGGTTTTTTGGAGGTAAATTTTCAAGGATAGAATTAGTTTTCTCATCATTAACATCAATGTCACTATGCTGTACAATGGATTTGAGAAATTTCTACAAGTTTACCTTCGAATTACACTTTAATGGTTTTTTCATTAAGCTATTATACCACATATTTTCTAAAATTGTATCTAGTCCATCAATGTGGTTATAATTTTTTTATGACATGACCAGTTTTTCATCAACAAAAAATTCTCCAAACATACCCAATAAGGGTTTAGAGCTGTGATGGATGGTAGGTTGGTATGCAAAATCGACATTCTGTAGGACAATGGGAATTAATAGAATAAATAATAGCTCTTAGGGGGCTCAGAAATATTTTCATTCTTAATCATAAATTTCTATATGGACTTTTTAAACCCTGAATAGCCATCCATGAAGGAGAGGGATTGGTAACCATATGTCGCATCAATCAAGAGTTTTGTGATTGGAACTGGAAATCCATCATTGGGATAATGGAAGTTGAGATCTCTAAAATATCTAAAATATCAAATTTTCCCATTATTCTTCTTCACTAGAATAATATTTTCAATCAAATTTAGATATTTTACCGCTCCGATAATGGTATACTTGATTATATGGTTCACACCAGACTCAATTTTGGAGTCATTAGTTGGGTGTGTCTTCCAGGCTGATTTTTTATACCTCCAACTGTGTTCTGGAAAACCCAAGTGATGGGTGGCCACATAAGGATGAAACCTGGTATATCTATATGATTCTAGGTAAACATTTCCCTGGGTTTCTTTTATGATGGGAGTAAAGACCTCCTTTTTGGTTGATGACATGGCCTCACTAATCAGAGTGGTTCGTGGACCTTATTTTGTACCCAGAATTATTTATCCATATTCATTTAGATTGGCAGATACATATTCTTCCAATGTATGAAAGAAATTATGGAGTTCTTCCACTTCTTCCACTTTATTAGGATTTAGATATTTCTCCTCTATCATGTTTTTAGGTGATGGAGAAAAAATATATGTTTTTTGGGAGGAATCATTATTTTTACATCCAATAAAGGATGAAATCATTTCTAGCCCAATCAATTGTGAGAGGACCTTTTACTACTTTGAAGGTAATTGAGAATGTGAGTCTATATATTATTACATTGATTTGATAATTTATTCCATACTAGATAATTAAAGTGAATTTTATAATCTTGGGGTCTAATAAAGGCATTTTCATCTCGGTATTAATCATTTTTTTGGATAATTGATAATATCACCTATAGTGTTGGGTTTAGCTTTCATGACTGACATTATGAAAGTCTATGAATGATTGATTGAGTTCGATACCAACCCTTGGATTTGAGTAAATTTCAGCACCTAATATACACTAAGTTACTTTAAAACGGTTAGCTAGGATCACATATAAACCATTTAGAGAATTAATCTAGGAAATAAAATCATCCATGGACTATTTTACACTATTCTGGTTGAACCATGCATAAATTTTTTTTGACTTTAATGATTTTAATATAGCCTTATCACCATGAAATGTCTTAATTTTACAATTGATACTCTATTTTTTCATTGGTGGTACGAAGAATGAATGGTCCCTTATTGATCTAGTCAAGGTCTTCCCAACATGACATTGAAAGTTGAATCATGATGAATAGACATGAATGCTAAGAAGATTCTAGAACGTTGAATAAATTCCTATGTGTGATATCTATAAGAGGTTATTTCTGATTCTTGTCACAACCCTATAACATCATAGTGTAGGGGACAACATCGATTCATTGATAATCATTTGGTTTGGCAAGAAAAATTTCATATTATAATCTTTAAGTGTGTTTTCTATATGAGGGAAAGTCTTTTTTCCCAAATCTTCTTCCTTGATAAATTTTTATTTCATTTAGTGATTGTTCCAAAAAAAATTCATCTGGCTATACTTGTGTAGTGTTGAAAAAAGAAAATAACATTTGTATGTATTTGTAGAATATCACCACCATTATGTGACATTTTATATTTTCCAAAATCACATTAAATAGAATGATATAATATATATTTGAATAATATATGTATAAATATGATATTAATGATAAATATATTTAGTGAATTTTTTTAAAATTGATAAAAAAAATAAGGGTCACTATATAGTTACAAGGTGATATCACTAAATTACATGAAACAATCTCATTACAGATTCTTCTCTCATTAACCATGCCCATAGTTTCAATAAAATGAACATACGGATGCATAAGTAATTTTAAAATGTCTCAAATATAGTTGATTATATGGTAATGACGAAATTGAAATTAGTGAATGGGTATTTACATATTCTATTATAAAAACTATGTGAAATGAAAAAAACATCTGATAATGTAAATACACATTAACTTGAAAATGAACGTATAATTAATTATTATAATCCTGGAGTATAATTGGTAGAAAATAATAATAATTCCATGAAATCAGTGATTAATATGGTTGTGTTTATGATTAATGATATTAAATAATCCTTTCAAAATAACAGTGTAATAGTTACGGGTTTTTTTGATTTAACTACTTTTCTAGAATCACAGTAATACCACCTTAACAATTTTATTTTCAATATTTACGTCCTCTATCCAATATATATGTAATGTTGATTTTTATTTTTTTATTTTCTTCTTACATATATTCTCACACACAAAAAGTCCTTTTTCAGGATTTCATTTTTTATAAAATTGGATGGTGTTAAGAATAATTATCATCTTCTTCAAATAACCTCTTTTTATCCTATTCCCATATTATCAGGTATCTATAATATTTTACTTTATTCCTATTAAAAAAAATATTAATTATCATTTAATTTATTATTGCCTATTTTAAAATGAAATATTTTTCATCCTTTTTTATGTGGGCTTCAATGAAGTTATTTCCAATGTGATGAAAATGTTTTCGTTTCATTTCCTGATAATACATTATATCATTAACAAAATATTTCCACTATTTGAACATTATATATTTTTCATGGATCAATTACTGATATTTATTTAAAAAATCTATTTTAAAAATAATCATTTTAATTTATCAAAAATGTTATTTTCAAAATGAATCGTATCATCTTCTCTTACAAAAGATGTTAAACTAGTTTTTTCTAAATAATATTTTATATATTTCGTCCATTTTACTCAAAAAATATCTATCCTCTAGGAAATTATGTTAATTGAATCAACATTTATATTTCTTTATGAAATAATTATGTTGGGTTCTTGTAGTTCTTGTAATCAACTGATCTAATTCTTGACACAATTTTTTGTGATGCCATTTTCGTAATGTTACATAACACATTTTACCACTATGGGTTCTTTATGGTATAATGAATTATTAATTTACATTGTAAAAAAAATTTATTAATTATTGATGGGAGGTATCCTTTAAAACTCTATAATTTAATGGTTATGGGTTAATATCTCATGAGATAAGTATTTAGAGGTAATATTATGTTTGTTTGCAATCATAGATGTGATTTAGTGAATTATAAAGGTTAAGATTCTATATTATTTTCTTTAATCCATATTTATATAATATTTTTCATTCTTATTTTAATCTCCCATGATATGATATTATTATTAAGTACTTTTAATCCATTTTATAATTTTTATTCCACTATGATGACCTTTTAGAGTCCTTATTAACGAATATCGTTATCTTTACTACATGAACATGTTTTATGATTACCAATGATGATTCATTGAACAATTAATTATATATTTCTAACATATCCATGTTTTCTCAAATGTTAATGATGTTCTAGTTATGATTAATTGATATTTTTTCCCTTACTATGTGTTTGTTCTCACCCTTTTCTTATGATTTAGTTATCTATGTTAGGATGAAGTGTATAATTATAGACAAGACTAGAATGGGGCTAGTTTGGTTAGATGATGGAAAAAAATTTACCAGTATTTAAAAATATGTTTCTTATATATTTTATCAAAAGTGATACTAAACCTTTGGTTATTGGGATTCAAAATAAATCTATAAGATGTAATGATTTACTTATTGAAGTGATGTAAAATTCAGAATTATTTAACTTGGGTCACCTCAACCCCATATATGAAAAAATAGAGAACCACATATTAACTCATCATTAATACTCAACAATCGAAACAATATCTCTTCAACTAGGTTCCACTTTATATTAAGGGGTTATCTCTTAGATTCTAAAAAAATTCATATGTTGATTACTTTAGAACAAATTTAATATCTCAATCTATCATGAAATTGGAAAACCATTGTGTTTTCATAACTCTCTAGTGACTCAAATTTAAAAAAGTAAATCATAGTCCCATATTGAAATATTACCCAGATTTAATCTGAGAAACACAATTTTTCACAAGCTATAAACATCGTGATAATGAAATTCTCACATAAATTATCATAGTAGTACTTATAGGATATCCCAACATGATGAACAATGTGTATTAAGATATACCGCTATTCATTGAATGGAATTTGAATAATTAAAACTACAGGATTCATTATAATCTCATGGGGTGTCACTAAATGATCACAGATATTCTATATATGTTTAATCTAAGTCTTTTAATCTTGATTCCCACCCACTCTTGTAAATAGAAGTGGATGACACAATGACAAATCCCATGTCAGTTAAGACACAGGAGGATAACATATTAGATATCCAAAATCCACTAACTGAATGAAGTCATTCATAATATCATGTTGATACTAATAAAGTAAAGGAAGATGTGCAACTGGAGGCTTTGACTCAACAATCAGTGGGGGTGTGCCATCCCCACCCTTCAATCTCACAATAAGAAATATTCATGCTTGAATGTCATTAAATTGAATATTTCACAACTTTAAAACAAATATATTATAGTTATTAATATAATTTATTTGTTAACCAGTAATATATTTAGTTTCCTTCTATAATTGGGGCCTTCTATGGAATCAATCTTAAATAATCCAAAAAATTGATTCGTTAGACAATAATTGTTTTCCTTATATTTATAGTGTTATTTTTGGTTTATTGTTTTAGGGAATTATTATATACTTATTATATAAATAAATATTACATCACAATGTGGAACTTTCCATATAGTTTCCATTTTTACCAGAATAAAAAACATTTAAAATAAAACATGTTTTTTCATGACATATCTTCACTGATTTAATCTCAACCTCGTCATTGTCCCTATGAATCCATAAACCCTAATAAAAAATATTAATAAACATGTTATGGGATAAAAATATAAGTATTGGATAAATAAATATAGTGAAATAAATTCATTATTCAAGGACTACTCTTAGAAATTTGTGTTTATCGTCATAAAAAATTGGGCTTCAAATATATATTTTCATTCCTGTGAAATCAATATCTCTACCATACGAATTACATAGAACATTAAATAAGAAATATCAAAGGATAAAATACAACCCTTATAGGTATATTTTTAGTCATTTATAAGTGATAAAAATTAACATATTTTAATGTTATGAAGTATAAAAAACGTCACTTTAAATATCTGATCATTATTATGACTTCTTTAATCACAATACATCCACATAAAACCCAAAAAATCATAGATACATATTATATGTTTCTTAAGAAATTATTTTAATCTATCTCATATAGAAGCGTCTAAAATTTTAAGAAAACATCATAGTTTGTTTCAATATTTAATTAAGAGAATCATAACTGGTTAACTCACGCTCTTTGGAAAATGTTTTGAAGAGATGTATCAGGAAAACCCACAGTTGTGTGGTTTATCTGGATCAACCATCTTCATTTTCTATACCGATCTCACCTGTTATCATAAAAATTTCCCAATAACCATGAAATAATAATAATATATGAAATAATTAATTTCCATTATCATACTCATAAAAAATAAATTTAACAAGATGGTAAAATATTCGATATTGAAATATTCATTCCATTTAAACCCCCTTTTGATAATTGTTCTATAGGGGAGCACAATTGAAGATGATGGGATATTTATTTAAAAAATCCATCACTAATGAGATGAGACATCCACATATATAGATATAAAATCCTATATAATGGTCCAATGATATAATTTCAAATAATGAAGAACAAAAATTGACATGAACAATTACCTCTCTCGATTTGGAGGTGTGTATGATAGCATCTCATCACTAATGATCATTTCACAAAGGACCTAATATCAAACCTCTATATATCATCCTCACATTTGGAAATAATCTCTGATAATGTCAATCATAGATCTTTAGGTGCTACCATGTAGCCATGAAACCCCATTTTTTTTATGATAATCACTATAATCACATCCCTTCATTATGCGATAGCAATAATAGATCAACCCTCAGATGAGACATTTATCTCTCTTGGATGTGAAATAATGAGAGGGAAGATCTAAATTATGAATGAATAAAATTTTCTCCAAAATATATTATCAAATTATTATATAGTGGGAGTAAAAATTACAATAAATTGTTCCTCAACTACCATATAAGAAACCCCCACTAAATAAACAATAAATGACATGTTATGATAAACTGACTATGTCGTAATCATTGTTTATATTTTTTCACCCACATGTAATATTCCATAAATATATTATATTATAAACTTGATTCAATAAGTAAAATATTAATTCCCATAATATTAAATGACTCTTAAATATTAAAATAATATTTATTTATATAGTTTTTTCCCATGTATTCAGTTAATAAACGGTGAATGATTTTAATAAATACATTCATCCAAATAATTATAAACTTCCTTAATAATGAATTTATTAATTCATCAGTGATTTCTAACTTTTGTACATATCATAGACCTCGAGTTGTGGACCATGAGGTCTTATATACTTATACAAAGAAATAGGTTATATTCATGAATATGCAATTGTCTGTGGCCCTCTAGGAGCTTATCTCGATAGCATTGAATACTATTTAGAGACCAATATCATAGTATAGCATCCCAAAATTACCCCTAAAGAGATAAGTAACTGTCATTATAATGATAATATTCCTACGTACACTTGTTTTGTAATATTATCTATTTGTCTCATGGTACATCATAATGAACGATTCAAAGCCTGTTTCATCATTAATTCATAAATAATTATTTTCAAATCTATCTAAAAATACATACCTTTTTTCATCATGGATGTAAATTTAGTGAAGGTGCTACCATCTCGATCAACGAAGCCTAGTATACCCCTTACACAACATTGAAGTGATAAATTTTATCTTTATCATTCAACCAATTACATATCACCAAAGACACACCCAACAGAACATACCTCACCATAATTTTGATTTTTTTAGTATTTTACATTTATCAAAGTACATGATCAAATGGTACACATTAATAATGATAACAAGTCCGGATAACAACACATTTTTTTATCGATAGGAAAAATAATGAAACATGCAACTTGTGGTGTTTGAATTGTCAAAATTGTCCTTGTGATCCCATTTAATCGAGGTATCCAAGTTTGAAATTCATGATAAAAAGTATCAGTGCTTATGAACTCCAAAAAATGTTCTTAATACCTCATATACATCATGGTATCATGATATATCAGGTCCATAGAATATAACATTACTAATAACAACATGGTATCTCAAGGTTCTCATTGTATCCTACATAATTCTATAACCTTTTTGTATGACCAGTAATCTAGGTAAACTACAATAAATGTAGTCTGGTCCAATTTATCAACACAATTATGGAATCATAGTGACATGTATATATTAAACTATATACATGTAATGCTAATTAATGTACAAAAATAATTTTGGTCAAGGGAACCCAGTTTCAACACTCTCACCTGCACTAGTTTTAACTAATAACATGTCTTGACCTTCCAACTCTCACTTGAGTATTACTGTTCTGCTGAGATATGGATTTACATAGAGAGATTAGCATGTTATCCGCTGTCGAAATTTTTAAAACAGAAAATTCTTCTCCTTAGGTAAAATATCTCAAAATATGAAACCTACAAAGTGTATTCCTTTACATTGTGTGTGATTTTCGATCCTTGGAATGAAAAACAGCTACAGAATTATCATAATGAACTGGAATGTGTAAAGAAATTATAGGAAAAACACCAATGATTAAGAATAAGTAGAATATCTAGACCCCCTTGTTAGATGCATCACGAGCCACTATTTACATATATTTTTCTGTATAATTGGTGGCCACAAGTTATTTCATGATTATCTTCCTCATAGCACCACCATTCAAGGAAAATAAATAACCTAATTGTGTCTTTATATCATGTGGATCTATATAAAATATATAATCAATGTATCCCATCAGTAATATATATTTATCTAATCCACACCCTTGGGATGAATCCTTTGTAAGCCTCATGAATATTCGAATGGTTTTTAGTACTTGACAATGAATCTCTCCTAAATTATCAGGATATTTGTACACCATACATAACGAAAAGGAATCCTCAAACCAATAAATAGAAAGGAATAAAAGATAGATCCTAATGATAAGGAAATTGTTATTATACTAATAAATTTAATAACCTCATATTGTATAATCCCGAAATTTTCTAGATTTGACTGGAGTTTTTTAGGTAAACATTTCTCCTTATTTGAGTACCTTTTTTATGGCCTATGGTGTGTTTTGGAGGAATTTTAAGAAAAGTGAAAGAAAAAGGCTTTTGCACAGTTAGCGCATAGTTAGGGAAAACTGTACACCAGAACCCAGAAAACCATGAAACCATGGATTATGGGGGTTTCCATGGAAGGTGCTTGTTTTTTCACACTGTACACACTAAAATTAAAACCTTTGAACTTTGAAAATAACAAGTGCAAGGTTGAAAAATGATTACAGAAAACCATGAACCCCAACCCATTTAATAGTTTTCAAGAATTAAAGGATTATGAAAATTATTTTTAAGATTCTATGAACCATCGAAACACACCCATTTTTTACCCCAATTCAATCTTATAAGGTCTTTCATGATTTTAGAGATTTCCAAGGGATTCCAAGGACTTTTAACCTCTACTCACCATGATTCGAATCTCGAATTGAGGATAATCTCCTCTCCCAAAATATGGATTCTATAATGTTTCATACACATTCATCCTCATCCATTCACTTAATTTTCTGGTGGAAAGTAATATTCTTTTTTTTTATAGATAAAGATCTAAATTTGGGGAATCTCTATTTAAAATAGTGTATCTATATTTAGAATTTTTATATCATTATTTTATTATCTTGATTTACGATTTTGTGATTCTGATTTTGATCTACATTGTTATTCTCCTCAGATTACATTTTTTCTATTGGGTGATTGTTTGTCGATGAACCAAGGTAGGTGGTTTATTATTCAAATCCCATAGTCCAATTATCAATTACAGGTATGTTATTGTATAACATATATAGTTTTTTAGTGATTGGAATTCTTCTATTGAATTAATTTATAACTTCAATTAATTAATTGGGGATTTGGGGATTTAATTGAATAATGGAAATTGTGGAATAAACAAAATTAATTGACGAATTAATTATTAGATTATTGAATTTTGAAATTTGTTAAATTCATTGATAGATTAATTAGAAGAATATTAAATTTTAGGACTAAGGATAATAAATTGTTTAGTTATTTATCAAAATTTTAACTTTCTAATTTGATAATAATTAATTTATGAGTTAATTATTGGATGTGGAGATATGAAATGATTAATAAATTGTTTAATTTAATAATGTTTTATATGTTGTTATTTTAATAGTTGAATTAGTTAATGGGAGAGATGCGATTAATTAATTGTTGAACTAATCATTTTGTTAGATATGATTAATTAATTTTTTTAAAATTTATTAATTTGATTTTCGTGATTAATTAATTGTATAATTAATTAATGGACAAGTATTAATTAATTTTTTAATTAATTAATGATTTATTTTGATTAGATTATTATTTTTTATTAGTCAATATTTAGCATATACCATGACATGTCATGATATATATATATATATATATATATATATTCATGGTTGGTAAATGGGGTTCTAGACATGATGATCAAGGAAAGTGTCATATATGATTCATTGATAAATGTGTTGTTTTATATGATGATCTTGGGAAATGATATATATGTATGGTTGAAAAAAAATTCTATAAATTAATATCTATGATAATTAAAATTATGTATGTTTGATAATTCAAGTCCAAGACATGACACTCTATGCCATTGATATAAATGCGTGGTTGACAAACTGGGTACTAGAAAGGATGTTCTACACCAAAAATATTTACATTGGACTATAGTTCCATGTTTCCCTAATAATAAAATTTATGTGTCATGTAAAATAAAATCCCATGTGATATAATGAATTGTGAATCAAATATGAAACATGTTTTAGACCCGGTGCTGGCTGAAGAAGGTATTGAGGTACGGGTGTCCCTGACACCTCAGTGGTCTATGTGGTTTAATAATGATTAATTGTTAATGATATATCTGTATAATTATTCATAATTATTATTTATTTATACACCTAAATAATCCTATTATTGGCTAGATTATTTTAGACACCCTTGGTGGTGGCGTACTGAGATATACTCTCACCCTACTCAGGCTTACTAGATTGGTACCAATATAGAATTTATTGTTATAGGATAGGTTAAGGAAACACCCCATGTGTTAGATGGATGATTCAGGGGATGTATAATGGTTGAGGGAACCAGATGTGGTTCGGGACCATTGGGAGTCATTAGTGTATTTCTTTTGGGTTTTCATTTTAGACACATAACATGCACATTGGCGTGGAATGTTTTTGGATTTAGTTCCGATACTGTATCTCCTACTTTGGTTGTATTCAGATATGATATTATTAACAGTTAAATATATGACTTCACTATTGTATCTTATTTTCTCAAGTCTTTACTATATTAAAATATCACATGTATTTACTTATGCGGCCATCAGTATTAGTCTGCCGCCTCTATCGTATAGTGTGCCGCACTTGAGGTCATGCTACAGATCAGCTACGGGAACCCATTTGGGGAGGTTACTAAACGGTATTAAAGCCCCATTTTTGTTTTCTTTTCATTTTTACTACAATTTTTTTCGGGTATAAAGTATACATGGAAGAGTCGAGTCTTGGTTATGAGCTCATGCATGGGAGTTGAAAACCCATGTATGCAGGAAAACCCAAGTACATAGGGTGGGATTATTGTTAATGTTGTTTGTTGTTATTATTGAATATTATTTCACCATGGGTGGCTTACTTTTTGTGTGGTGTAATAGTTTTTTTAATTAATTAATAATTTAATTGTGTCTTTGAATGTCTTGAGAGTTGTGTTTTCTTAAACCATTCTTGGAACTCGGTATTATTTTTTAACATTCTTCAATTTAGGAATGAACGTGAAAATGGGTTTCGGAATGTTATTTAACATTGAATGTTTTTCATTTCTTGTGAAATTGAGTTGAAAATGGTGTATAAAAGAATTGAAAATTTAAAAATGATTTAAAATATATATAAATGGCTTTTTAATGTAATTTGATTAATGATAATGATAATAACATTTGATAACAAAGAACAACTCAATGGATGGTTAAGGGTAGTGATAGTGCCATGGTTCTGGAATTGTCTTCAGGATTGATGAAAAGACTTATAGTGACTATTAGATATTTTCCACTAATGGAAATGTGATAGTTTTATGTTATCAGTCCTATTATTTATGTTTATTATTTAATAGATTTTCCACAATGATGACACTTTTTGAGTGGATGACATGATGATATGATTGTAGATGGTTTCTTAGTAGTGGAACTAGGGGAACCGATTGTGTCGGGTGAGGAATCAGAGGATAAATTTTGGGAGAATGTTAATTAATTCATGAAATTAAGGGAAGGATACCCATAGAGGTTTTTGAAGTGCATGTCTAAACTGGCAAGGGATTTCATGTTGTAGTACACTCTAAATTTAAAAAAAAATTAAGGAGTTTAGGGAAATGAGTTATGGAATAATTCTATCCAGGATATAAATGATACTTTAGAGAATCTATCTAAGAACGCGGTCAATTTGGTTTCCTATATACTACCAGAAGGATGAAGGAATTGCGGGGACATCCATGGTCTGACTGGATAGGATGGTGGTCTCCTATAGAAGGACTTCATGGAGAGGTTCTTGGAGTACTTCTACCTAGAGAACATATAGTGGGAGAGGGTAATTGATTTCATGAGGTTGACTTAAGGGAGTATTTTTATGTTTTAATATGATAGACACATATCATATTTATAGCACGTTGCTCTAGTATTGGTGAAAGATGAGGCTACTTTAGAAAGACTATTTCAGGATGGTCTTATGTGTGAAATTAAGTCACATATGAATATTTCAGGATAATGATATATTCATAAATAGTTAATTAGGCTCTAATTATAAAGGGGTACCTGTATGTGAATTTTAGTAGAGGATAGGTGGTTTCTTTGGGATGGTTTGGAAGATCCTCTTCCATGATGAAGAAGAATAATTATGCAAACTATAGATAGAGTATTGGGAACTAGAGTGGCCAGTCAGGGGGATCATTTTCAAATGATCATACCCAAGTGATTTTCCAACATTATGCTAAGACATGATACATTCACAAACATTTTCCAAAAAAACCAATACATTCATGATTCTATAGAAATATGGGACATCTATTAATGTTCTACTAGAACATTTAATAGAACATTTCATATGGACAATCTATACAAAACAAATGTGTTGGAATTGTATCTTCCACAATATAGTTGACAGGAAGTTGGTGTTCAACTTGTAGTGGTTGTAGAGGAAGTGAACATGGTTCATCTATGAGGGAACTCCAATATCAGCATAGTGGTGTAACTCATGGTATTCAGAAGACATCATTGAAAGGAGGGGTATAACAATTACATTTATTACAACATAAGGTTAGGGATTGTGAGGCTAAGCTAATGATAGTGAGAGGTACTATTCCTATAGGTTATACATTAGAATGATATTTTTTTCAAATTGGTTCCCCTAATTGCATTATATCTGAAAATATTTTTGATGGTTTTTTCCTTATGGTGGAGTTTTTGAGTGGGGTGATTATGAGAGATACACCATTGGGAGCACGGTCTAGAGACATCAGTTAGTGCAGGGGGTGTTCTCTAGAGATTGGGTCTTACAATTTTCTACAAGATATTTATAACCTTGACATGTTAGGGTTGAACTAAATTATGGTTATGTACTGGCTAGTGGCATACACATCCCACATTGATTGTTACCATACGAGATGGACCTTTATGTTTCCTAAGTGTGACTACTATATTCACTATGGAGAATGGGATATCAAGGAAAGCTAATCATGGGTAATTACTCTGAAACTGAGAGAGATAACAACCCATGATGCTAGATTAATTTTTGATCATGGTGGAGTAAATAAGTATGTATTTGTAAATGTATTGGACCATTTTTTCATTGTATTTCTAAAATACTTCATAGTATTTCCATAAGAGGGATATATGGAATTCACTATTGAGATCACGGAGGGAGATGATCCAGTTTCCATTCCACCATACAGAATGGTGCCTACTGAGCTTCAAGAGCTCAATACATATCTAGGGAGTTGGTGGACATGATATTCTTTCATCCGAGTATGTCACCATGGGGTTCTCTAGTTTTGTTGGATAAGAAGTGTGAAGGGACTCTACACGTGTTCATTGATTACTGAATGTTTAAATGGATGAATGTGATGAAATAGTATCCTCATCAATAAATATAAGAACTATTGGACCAGTTTAGTGAAGCTTGTGTGTACTCAAAGATAAAATTGAGATCAGGGTTTCATCAGCTGAGATTTTGTACTTCTATTATAATTAGGACCTCTTTCATAAGAAAGTATGACATTTTTTTAGTTCATCTTAATTATTTTTTCTTTGATAAACACACCAGAAGAATTTATGGAGTTGATGTATAGAATATTACACTTGTACGTGGATTAATTTGAAGTGGTATTTTTTGGATGGAATCTTGGTGTACATCAAGACTCATGAGGATCCTACCCAATATCATTACATCATTTTTAGTAAACTAAGAGACAATAAACTATATGCCACCTATCTATGTTTCAGATTTATATTGATCAACTACACAAATAAGGATAAATCATCTTTGGGGATGATGTTTTTATAGACTCTGAGAACGTGCAGGTGGTGGTTTCCTGGGAGCATCCCACGAACGTCTTCGATATTCATTTATTTCTATGGATATATGGATATTATAGGATATTAATTGATGAATTTTCATATTTGGCAGTGCCACATTCAGTCCTAACCAAAAAATGGATAAATTTTGATTAGTCTATAGCATGGGAGAAGTCCTTCAAGGAGCTGAGGAAGTGCTTGACCTCGGAATTGATCATGATCCCACCTGATCTATGTGATTACTAAATTGTGTATTATGACATGTGTTTGATTGGACTCAAATTTGGGTTGATGTACATAGATCAAGTTGTGGCATATGGGTCTCACTAGATGAGGACAAATGAAAATATCTAACTAATTTAGGACATCATGTTAGTATCTATGGTTTATGCTCTAAAGTGTTAGAATCATTATCCGTTTGGAGATAAGTTTACAATGTTTACTGATCATGAGATCATAAGGTATATATTTTCATAGTGATATTTAACTATCTGAAAGTGGATATGCGTTGAGTATATGTATTATGTTGTTTTTTATCTTGAATATATGGCTTGAAAATGAAATAGTGTGGATTACAATTTTATTAGGAAAACTCAGACTCAGATGGTTCATAAGTGTAGTGTTGAGCAGGCGATGATGACATTTGCTAGGTAAAATGAAACTGGTGGTTCATGAGAGTTAGAAGTAGATGACTCTTCTGTCAGTTTTAGTGGTGTCTAAACTCATTTGACCAATATCAGGAATTGAAAAAAATGAGTATCTAGAATGTTTTTCATTAAGGGAAATCCTTTAAGGTGGGTATTTATCTTCAAATTAGAGCATATATGAGGACAAGATCATCTAAATAATGTATTAGATTTTTGTTTTGATGATCATACAAGAGGAACTCGTGTGATAACTTCATTCCATGGAGTCAGTGGTACATCCCGGTGAAACCAAAATTAACCATGACCTACGATAGCATATTTGGTGGCTAGGTATGAAAAAGAAGATTGTTGGGTTTCTGACAAGATGCTTCAGCTACAAACTAAAGAAGTCAGAGCATCAAAGACCAAGAGGTCTTCTATAAGAATTTCTCATTCTAGAATAGAATTTGGATTATATGATAATGGTTTTTTATGTGGGCCTCCTAAGAATGATTAAGAGGAATGACACTATCCTGGTTATTGTTGATTAGCTTATTAAAGTAGCATATTTCATTCTTATTTGAGGGATAATGTAATTGGAGAAGATACAAGATTGTTATGTTCCAAAGATAGTCCATCTACATGGGGTTCTATGGACTATAGTGTCAGATCATGACCCATGTTTATACTCTTGCTCTTGGACAAGCTTGTAGAAGGCTCATGGTACAAATGTTTTTTATTGGTATGGCTTGTCACCCATATTCAAATGGATAGTTAGAGCATATTATATAGGTGCTTGGGATATGTTCTAGGCATGTGTTCATAAATTCAGTGGGTCATGGTAGAAGCACCTATATTCTATAGAGTTCTCTTGTAACAACAATAATAAAGAAATGACACAAATGTTTCCATACGAGTCTCTTTATGGTTGGCCATTCATATCAACTCTATGTTGGATGATGGATAGTGGGTTAGGGTTATTGGTAATGAGACTCATGCATGAGACATCTAAATATGTGCACCTAATTCATAAATGTAGGGCTATAGCTCTGAGTAGATTGATGTAGTATATTGGTATACATTAAAGACCCCTAGAGTTTACTTAGGGTGATCATGTATTTCATCAGGTTTCACCTAGGTTCGGTCACTAAATGATATGGAGATAGGGTAAGATAGTGCCAATGTTGTTTGGACCGTTTGAGGTAGTCGAGACAATCAGTCTTGTGGGATACCGATTGGTTCTTCAACCAAAAACGTTTTTTCTCTTTATGACATTTTCTATGTATTACAACTACAGAGGTATCACATCAACCTGTCTCTTGTGATTGATGTGGATGATGTTGAGCTTGAGATAGATGTGTCCATTTAAGATCATCTAATATGTGTGTTGGATCATAGTGAAAATATTTTGCAGGGAAATACCATGCCAATAGATATTGTATTATAGAAACATGGGAATTTGAAGAAGAAAACATGGGAAAGGGAAATTGACATGTGGGATCAGTGGATAGATTTTTTTCCTCAACATATTTGTGATTCATGGGAGAGTATCTTGAGGATGGCCAGTTATATGTTTGGCATACTTTAAAATACCTAACATTTCCAGAGTATATTTATGCTTCTTTTCAAGTACTCATTTTCCCATATTATAGTAATTTCTTTTGTGTTATAACTATGGGTTTTTTTGGGATGAATTTTTAATAAAAAGAAATAGAAATTGTTATGCACGGTTAGAACTATAGCCTCCCGCCTTTTTATCACATAAACTTTCATTACATTTTACAAAACCGAGGATCTTTAAGGTTTAGTGTCTTGGAAACCAGAAACTTAAAACATGAAACAAAAAAAACGTTCTTCTTAAACACTTGAAAGGCTTCTACTTATGTTCATCCTAGGTTCATTACTGCATCTCAGAACCTGGGGATATACATCAAAGGAAAGGGTGAGCAGAAGGCCCAGTAAAGAAAACAAGAGAAACATTTTACATGTGAACTTGAGATACTTCAATAAGGTCATGAAAAGAACTTTAAGGCATGAGAAAGAAATCATGAGATATATCATAATATAAGTAAAATTTTTCATAACTTGAAGATGTGGCTACATCATTTAACATAGACAATCATGAACATATAACCAAGGTCCATCCCCAAGGTGTCATTTGAAATTACCAAGGTTATTCACCAAGGTATCGTGAAAATTGTAATCTCTAGTGGTTACATCATTACCCAATGCATTGGAGCGCTATCAGGGCGCACCCTTAAATTTGCCTTTATTATCATGTGAGCCACATATATCATCATCAAACATTTCATAAATAACCCATATAGCATAAAATAAATGGGTTTCATTTCATAATCACAACGTTTTAAAAATGGCTTTAAAGACATGATCTTTACGTCACTTTAAAACCCACAGAAAAGGAAGGTGGGTCTCATGTATGTAAATACCAGAATTTAAAGTAGAACATTTTGGTATATATGTGAATACCCCTTTAGAAGAAAGAGCTTTGAGTATTCACTTAATAATATAAAAGAACTTTATAAAAAGAGAGAGACATTTTGAGACGGAAATTCTGCAGCATAACAGCTATGTTACGAGGTTTTAGAAGACATTAAAAAGAGAGGGAAAATGGGTCAAACATTCATAAATGACCCATAAAATAGTAGATGGACAGAATAAGAAGGATACATGATCATGTTAATGAAATTTCAAGGACATACCATTTGAAATGAAAAACATGGAGGGAAGACAAAAATTAGATTTCTCTTATGAAAGTTCGGCAGCCTAACGACGTTACTTAAACTTCAACAAAAATGATTTGAAAAGATCAAATAGGGTCTCTCATCATGTGAACATAAGATTTAAGTATGATAGATATAGAGATAATTACCCAACATAATTAAAAAGGAACTTGAAAGACTTGACATGAAAGTAGAATTTTGAAAAGAATGAGAAAGGTGTAAGAATCCCCTAAAAAATTCGGCAGCCTAACGGCGCCACTTAAAACTTCAAAATACTGAATTGAAGAGATCAAATCGGGTCTCTCATCATATTAACATAATACTTCAGTATGATAGATACAGAGATCATACCCCAATATAACAAAAAGGAACTTGAAATAATTGACATGAAAGTAGAACTTCAAAATGAGAAGGGTGAAGAACCACTTAAAAATTTGGCAGCCTAACGGCGCCACCTAAAACTTCAAAATCATGAATTGAAGAGATCAAATGGGGTCTCTTATCATATTATCAT
This sequence comes from Viscum album, assembly GCA_963277665.1. Lineage (NCBI taxonomy): Eukaryota > Viridiplantae > Streptophyta > Magnoliopsida > Santalales > Viscaceae > Viscum > Viscum album. The sequence continues at coordinate 1,613,933,954 of OY728163.1, forward strand.
AGAAGATCAGTATGATAAATTTATAGATCATACCCCAACATAATAAAAAGTAACTTGAAAGAATTGACATGAAAGTAGAACTTCAAAATGAGAAGGGTGAAGAACCACTTAAAAATTCGGCAGCCTAACGGCGCCACCTAAAACTTCAAAATACTGAATTGAAGAGATCAAATGGGGTATCTCATCATATGATCATAAAAGATCAGTATGATAAATTTATAGATCATACCCCAACATAATAAAAAGGAATTTTAAATAATTGACATGAAAGTAGAACTTTAAAACGAGAAGGGTGAAGAACCACTTAAAAATTCGGCAGCCTAACGGCGCCACTTAAAACTTCAAAATACTAAATTGAAGAGATCAAATGGGGTCTCTCATCATATGATAATAAAATATCAGTATGATAAATTTAGAGATCATAACCCAACATAATAGAAATGAACTTGAAATACTTTACATGAACATAGATCTTGAAAAATGAGAAGGGAGAAATAATCTGTTACAAAAAATTTGGCAGCCTAACGGCACCACTTAAAACTTCATAAAAAGAAATAATGAGAGTAAGAGGGGATCTCTCATTATATGAACATGAAAAGTGAAGTAATAGGAGTATTGAAGAACATCCTCCAACATAATAACATGGATCATAAAAGGAATGACATAAAAGAGATTACTTGAAATGAAAGAGAGAGGTCGGATCCCTTACCTTAAAATGTAACTCTTAAACCTCGACGGATGGGACCTTGAGGGCTTGGGGGCACCTTGGGAGGACTCCTTGGAAGGTAATGAGACCATAACTTCGTTGGGGAAGAGTGGGGAGTCGAATGGATGAGAGGAGGGCTTGGTATTTATAGGAAAAGTGAGGGGACAAGGCATTAATGGCCAAGGGACACCTCAAAAGTGGTTTTCTCAAAAGCATGGGCCCTCTCATGGTACTTCCCATAAAGTTAGGCCACATGGGGACCCCCACACAATAATTCATCACCCTTGGCCGTCCAACCCTTAAATAAATCTCATGAAATCATCATGACACAGTTATGATGTCATTAAACATATCGAAACCCTAAAACTGTATTTTCACTATTCACTGAAAATTCAACTTTCTCAGAAAGATCCCAAAATTTCACCTTAATCAAATATCAATGCTCTTATTTCAAGAATGAACTCCATTTTATAAAAATAATTTTCTAAATATTTTTAATTTATTTTTTAAATAAATACACTATTCACCGAAAATTCATTTTTTCAGAAAAAACCACAAAAATTACCATAACATAATATCGGTGCTCTGAGTTCAAAAATGAAATCCATTTTATAAAAATATTTTTCTAAATATTTTTAATTTAATTTTTAATTAAAAAAACACTATTCACCCAAAAAAAACTAATACTTGAATAATAATTTATGAAACCGTTATTTAACCATTTTATTGAATCACATTAATTAATCAAGGTGCCTAGATTATTTCAAAACTTTTTTTAAGTGAGATTACTAATCCATTTGGTCATATTACTAATCCTAATCATAAAATCACTATTCATAATTTACTATTCATCAAAAATCAAGTTGATCTTATTAGACTCCAAATTTTGTACTGAAAATAATTGTAGAAGACCATTTTTTGAAAATCATTACACATTTATAATTATTTAAGGTTTACATAAACATTTTTAAAATATCCGTTTTCTAAAATTCATCAAAAATATGCATACTATATTTATCCGGTCATTTGAAAATTCATAAACTTCATCATAAGAAGAAATCCCAATTTTTATTTAAAACAAAGGATTACACAAGGCAGTTACGGTCTCCTTACATAGCCTCTTATCACACCAGCATAGGACCTAAGTGTAAGGTGTGCTAAGGTGAGAGAGTCCGAGGGAGGCTCGGCCAACATTGCCCGAGTAGTAATTTCAATCAGTTTGAACTTATCGTGAAGGCGATTCCGTTCTAGCTTTACATGATGAAGTTCGGCTTGGGTTTGGTCCAGAGAAAAGCCCAATGGTGCTACCTCCTTCCGAAGTTCTGTTAGATGGGATTCGATCGGTCCAAGACTACTAGGTGAGGCCATCGAATCTTCTTTTAATAATAATTAACCAAGATTACTTGTATTTAGAGACAATAATCAAAACATTTTGTTCACAGCGGTCATATTGGCTGATGGTCATATAACAGTCAGAACCCAATGGTCTCATTTTAATTATAATTGTGTTTATCAAATAAAACATTTTTGTTGAGTATAAAAATAAAATAAAATAACACGTGAAATTAGAAAACAAGATTTATTCAAAATTTCGGGTCGTCACAATCTTCCCCCCTTAAGAAATTGCGTCCTCGCAATTTTTAAAAATTGGGTTTTGAAATTTCATTGAAAGTCCCAAATCGGAAAAAGAGTCCGTGACACCATTACTTTAAAAGAAAGAAAAGTAAGTACAAAGGCCACCCGAGTTTACTCATACTAGGATTCCACGTAGGAAACATGGACATAGAGGAGAAAACAAAGGGTCACGTCCTAAAGGAGAGTGATAGAAAACATGATTACGAGGATGTTAACCACCAGAAAATCCCAAAATTATGATGTGTGTAAGCGGTCTTTGATTACCTAGTAGGAAACGTAAACCAACAAAGTTTTTGTTTTAAGTTCCTTTTCATAACTTTGAGGAATTCATTTACAACATAGAACAAAAACATAAGGAAATATATCTACCTTCATGTAGAGTTTCATCCTTTAATAAGTTTCTACCCAAAACTAATATTTTCTCTAAACTATGAGCATTCAAAACTACTTGGTCTCATCAAAACACAAGAATAATCTTCTATAGAATCACATAATCCACAAAAGATTAACTATCTATTTCTTTTATCTTTAAACATTATCCCAAAAACCGAAAGGGTAAGGTAAAACAACTCTTCAAAAAGAAATAATCCCATAGGAATGGAAACTACTTTTAAATCTTCAAAGTTCCATGTTACTACCCAAAGTTCATCATAGTCAATTCCATAAGTAACGGTCCTTAAAATTCCTCAAAATAAACCAAACTAAGATTGAAACCCAAATACAAGAAGGATTTGATAACATAGTCTTCCAAAATAAACTTCATTGTTTATCTGCAAACAACATCAACCACTCCTAACATCTTATAACAAAAGTATCTAACCTAAACATATTTAACCCAAGATAGGTTAATCATTCCCCTAAGTAACCTAAATTACTATAAGTCCACCTTAAATTCATCGATTCTTCAAATATAAGTCAACCTTACTCCTCAATGAAAATACTGTTGTAATCTATTTACCTCGATCATATAGGGTCCCCAAAATAGTGAACGTCTTCCAAAATAAAAAATCATATTTTAGTCCCCTAATCATCTCTGTCATATTAATACGGCAATCGTAGCATTTCCTATCACATTGGTTGTTGAGACATGTTCTTCCATTTCCCGCCATTAACTAAGAAAAGAAAATATAATTAGGGGCTTAAATACTTAGCCAATAATCATGAAAAGAAACTTAAAGCATATAAGGATATCTTGTAGTTGAAAATTATACCCTAACTTGTGATCCCCTAGGTTCCCATCTAGGTTATCCATGATCATATATTCTTATGTGAATCTTTATTTTATTTTATCTTTGTTCCTTTACCAATGGTTCATACTAAGCTTATGAATTTACCAAAGCATATCCCCCGGGAGTGTCGTAACCAAGAGTTCAGCAAGGCCCGTTGTCGTGTACCAGTTCCTGTTCGAGTCTAGCTCAAAGCGGTGTTTTCGGGTTTTACCCCTATGTACATCTGTTCCAGAGCCACCTCTACCTGCTCGTATCCAGACAGGGATGTATTTGCTTGGCAACCCCTTACTCAATACTCACCAAAATACCATGAAGATTTCCTATATTTTAAATTTTCTATAGGCTTCTTCCTAAAGTTTTCATATCCTAATTTCCACAAATAACTAAACCATCCTTTGATACCAACTATAGCATCCGGCCTTTTTATCACATAAACTTTCATTACATTTTACAAAACCGAGGATCTTTAAGGTTTGGTGTCTTTGAAACCAGAAACTTAAAACATGAAACAAAAAAAACATTCTTCTTAAACAATTTAAAGGCTTCTCCTTATGTTCATCCTAGGTTCATTACTGCATCTCAGAACCTGGGGACATACATCAAAGGAATGGGTGAGCAGAAGGCCCAGTAAGGAAAACAAGAGAAACATTTTACATGTGAACTTGAGATACTTCAATAAGGTCATGAAAAGAACATTAAGGCATGAGAAAGAAATCATGAGATATATCATAATAAAAGTAAAATTTTTCATAAATTGAAGATGTGGATACATCATTTAACATAGACAATCATGAACATATCACCAAGGTCCATCCCCAAGGTGTCATTTGAAATTACCAAGGTTATTCACCAAGGTATCGTGAAAATTGTAATCTCTAGTGGTTACATCATTACCCAATGCATTGGAGAGATATCAGGGCGCACCCTTAAATTTGCCTTTATTATCATGTGAGCCACATATATCATCATCAAACATTTCATAAATAACCCATATAGCATAAAATAAAAGGGTTTCATTTCATAATCACAACGTTTTAAAAATGGATTTAAAGACATGATCTTTACGTCACTTTAAAACCCACAGAAAAGGAAGGTGGGTCTCATATATGTAAATCCCAGAATTTAAAATAGAACATTTTGGGATATATGTGAATATATCTTTAGAAGAAAGAGCTTTGAGTATTCACTTAATAATATAAAAGAACTTTAGAAAAAGAGAGAGACATTTTGAGACGGAAATTCTGCAGCATAACAGCTATGTTACGAAGTTTTAGAAGACATTAAAAAGAGAGGGAAAATGGGTCAAACATTCATAAATGACCCATAAAACAGTAGATGGACAGAATAAGAAGGATACATGATCATGTTAATGAAATTTCAAGTACATACCATTTGAAATGAAAAACATGGAGGGAAGACAAAAATTAGATTTCTCTTATGAAAGTTCGGCAGCCTAACGACGTTACTTAAACTTCAACAAAAATGATTTGAAAAGACAAAATAGGGTCTCTCATCATGTGAACATAAGTGTTCAGTATGATAGATATAGAGATAATGCCCAAACATAATTAAAAAGGAACTTGAAATACTTGACATGAAAGTAGAACTTTGAAAAGAATAAGAAGGGTGAAAGAATCCCCTAAAAAATTCGGCAGCCTAACGGCGCCACTTAAAACTTCAAAATACTGAATTGAAGAGATCAAATGGGGTCTCTAATCATATTAACATAAGACTTCAGTATTATAGATACAGAGATCACACCCCAACATAACAAAAAGGAACTTAAAATAATTGACATGAAAGTAGAACTTCAAAACGAGAAGGGTGAAGAACCACTTAAAAATTCGGCAGCCTAACGGCGCCACCTAAAACTTCAAAATACTGAATTGAAGAGATCAAATGGTCTCTCTCATAATATGATCATAAAAGATCAGTACGATAAATTTAGATATCATACCCCAGCATAATAAAAAGGAACTTGAAATAATTGACATGAAAGTAGAACTTCAAAACGAGAAGGGTGAAGAACCACTTAAAAATTCGGCAGCCTAACGGCACCACCTAAAACTTCAAAATACTGAATTGAAGAGATAAAATGGGGTCTATCATCATATGATCATAAAATATCAGTATGATAAATTTAGAGATCATACCCCAACATAATAAAAAGGAACTTGAAAGTATTGACATGAAAGTAGAACTTCAAAATGAGAAGGGTGAAGAACCACTTAAAAATTCGGCAGCCTAACGGCGCAACTTAAAACTTCAAAATACTGAATTGAAGAGATAAAATGGGGTATCTCATCATATGATCATAAAAGATCAGTATGATAAATTTATAGATCATACCCCAACATAATAAAAATGAACTTGAAATACTTTACATGAACATAGATCTTGAAAATGAGAAGGGAGAAAGAATCTGTTACAAAAATTTTGGCAGCCTAACGGCGCCACTTAAAACATCATAAAACGAAATAATGAGAGTAAGAGGGGATATCTCATTATATGAACATGAAAAGAGAAGTAATAGGAGTATAGAAGAACATCCTACAACATAAGAACATGGAGCATAAAAGGAATGACATAAAAGAGATTACTTGAAATGAAAGAGAGAGGTCGGATCCCTTACCTTAAAATGTAACTCTTAAACTTCAAAGGATGGGACCTTGAGGGCCTGGGGGCACCTTGGGAGGACTCCTTGGAAGGTAATGAGACCCGAACTTCGTTGGGGAAGAGTGGGGAGTCGAATGGATGAGAGGAGGGCTTGGTATTTATAGGGAAAGTGAGGGGACAAGGCATTAATGGCCAAGGGACACCTCAAAAGTGGTTTTCTCAAAAGCATGGGCCCTCTCATGGTACTTCCCATAAAGTTAGGCCACATGGGGACCCCCACAAAATATTTCATCACCCTTGGCCGGCCAACCCTTAAAAAAATCTCATGACATCATCATGACACAGTTATGATGTCATTAAACATATCGAAACCCTAAAACTGTATTTTCACTATTCACTGAAAATTCAACTTTCTCAGAAAGATCCCAAAATTTCACCTTAATCAAATATCAATGCTCTGATTTCAAGAATTAACTCCATTTTATAAAAATAATTTTCTAAATATTTTTAATTTAATTTTTAAATAAATACACTATTCACTGAAAATTCATTTTTTCAGAAAAAACCACAAAAATTACCATAACATAATATCGGTGCTCTGAGTTCAAAACTGAAATCCATTTTATAAAAATAATTTTCTAAATATTTTTAATTTAATTTTTAATTAAAAAAACACTATTCACCCGAAAAAAACTAATACTTGAATAATAATTTATGAAACCGTTATTTGACTATTTTATTGAATCACATTACTTAATCAAGGTGCCTAGATTATTTTATAACTTTCTTTAAGTGAGATTACTAATCCATTTGGTCATATTACTAATCCTAATCATAAAATCACTATTCATAATTTACTATTAATCAAAAATCAAGTTGATCTTATTAGACTCCAAATTTTGTACTGAACATAATTGTAGTAGACCATTTTTTGAAAATCATTACACATTTTTAATTATTTAAGGTTTACATAAACATTTTTAAAATATCTGTTTTCTAAAATTCATCAAAAATATGCATACTATATTTATCCGGTCATTTGAAAATTCATAAACATCATCATAAGAAGAAATCCCAATTTTTTATTTAAAACAAAGGATTACACAAGGCAGTTACGGTCTCCTTACGTATCCCCTTATCACACCAGCATAGGACCTAAGTGTAAGGTGTGCTAAGGTGAGAGAGTCTGAGGGAGGCTCGGCCAACATTTCCCGAGTAGTAATTTCAATCAGTTTGAACTTCTCGCGAAGGCGATTCCATTCTAGCTTCACATGATGAAGTTCGGCTTGGGTTTGGTCCAGAGAAAAGCCCAATGGTGCTACCTCCTTACAAAGTTCTGTTAGATGGGCTTCGATCGGTCCAAGACTACTAGGTGAGGCCATTGAATCTTCTTTCTATTATAATTAACCAAGATTACTTGTATTTAGAGACAATAATCAAAACATTTTGTTCACAGCGGTCATATTGACTGATGGTCATATAACAGTCAGAACCCAATGGTCTCATTTTAATTATAATTGTGTTTATCAAATAAAACATTTTTGTTGAGTATAAAAATAAAATAAAATAACACATGAAATTAGGAAACAAGATTTATTCAAAATTTCGGGCCGTTACAGGAACACTGTTTGGGAAAATTGTGTGGCCTAACCCAGCTAGTCATGAAAGCCTGGATAGTGTGGGTTCATATGGTTGACTTAAGGTTTTTCAAATATTTCACCATAATGGAGAAAACATGAATCCCAAATATAACAGGCACATGGTTGGTGCACTGTTAGGGGAAACCATGCACCCCAGCCCAACTAAATGTGCATGGTAATTAAAATCTCTTGAGAATTATTTTATTAATTAACTAGAACCCTAAAACACACACATTTTAACCCCAATTTTATCATTGGATGTCTATTATGATTTTTGACCTTTTTAAAGGGATTCCATCATCATCTAACCTCTGTTCATCACTATTTGAAACCCGGATCAATGATAGTCCCCTCTTCCGGTAAGTGTATTCTATCCTATTCCATTACCATTCACCCTCATTAATTCTATTATTATTTTGGTGGGATGTAATCTTATATTCATATAAATAAATATTTGAAATTAAAATATATTGATTTGTTTATATTGATTTAGGGTTTTCAGATTCAGATCTAGATCGACATCAATATGCTGATTAATTATTGGGTTTTTTATTGGGTGATCATTCATCAATTATTTGAGGTACGTAACCTATTATTCAAATCCCATAGTCAAATTTTCAATTACAGGTTTGTGATTAAATAATTTCTAGAGTTAGTTTAGTGATAGAAACCCATAAATTAGATTAATTAAAATATATAATTAATTTTTGGTTATTTGGGGACTAGATTAAATAATTAAGATTGTGGAATATAGATAAATAATTGATTAATTTATTAACAAAGTATTGAATTATAAAATTCAGAAAATTAACTAAAAAATTAATTATCAGAATATTGAATTGTGAGATTAATTATAATAAATTATTGTGTTCATTACTAGAATGCTAAATTTTCATTTTGATAATAATTTACTTGTGAATTAATTATTGGACAATATGATGCGAAATGATTAATTAATTTTTTTCTAATTAATAGATTTTATATGTTAATTATTTTTTTAATTTTTTTAAAAGAAGGGAAGTTATTAATTACATGAAAAATAAATTAACTGGTTAAATATGATTAAATAGTTTTTTAATTAATTAAATTTTGTTTTCATGATTAATTAATTTGAGGAATTAATAAACGGACTGGGATTAATTAAATTGTGAATAAAATAATGGTTGATTTTCATATGATGATTAATGTTGATTAATAATGATTTATGTGATATAATTATATGTTCATATATATATATACATGGATGGTAAATGGGGAACCAGACCTGATGATCTACAATAAGGATATATATATTTTCTTGGTTGGTTAATGGGGTGTTACGCATAAAGATCTAGGCCAATGATATATATGAATGAATGGAAAATGGGCTGCTTTACATGAAGATATAGTCCAAAGATATATATGTATGGTGGGTTAATGGGGTTCTATAAATGGTCATCTAGAGCAATGATATTTAAGTTTTCTTTAGAATTGGGTTTCTAGACCTGGAGTTCAATGCCTATGATATAAATGCATGGTTGAAAAACAGGGTTCTAGACAAGGAATTATATACCAAAAACATTGACATTGGATTATGGTTACTTGTTCCCATAATAATTAAATTGATTTTAAATGAATAATTTAATCCCATGTTCTATAATGAAATGTAAATTCAATATATAACATGGTGTAGACCCGAAATTGGAGGAAGAAGGTATTGAGTTATGGGTGTCCATTGGTACCCGATGGTCTATGTGGTTTAATATAAATTAATTTATAATGCCGTAAATATTTACATATGTGGTGTAATAATTTTTTTATACAAATGTATACACCTGTTATTGAATGGATATGTTTTGGACACCATTGGTTGTGGCCTACTAGGTTGTACTCACACCGTACTCGGTCTTCCAGATTGGTACCAGAGTAGACATTATTGTTTTATGATTGGATAAGGGAAAAGTCCATATGTTGGATGTGAAAATTGGGGATGAATCATTGTTTAGGGAAAGATACGTGTTTCATGACTTCTAGGAATCGCCAGAGTCATCCGATTAGGAAAGAATTTTAGACTTTAGACACGTACATTAGAGTGTTATGTTTTATTATTTAGTTTGGATATTGTGTCTCCCTATTTGTTTTTCTTTACAAGTGGAAATTTTAGTGGTTATATATATTCTGCCCTCTATTTTTTATTATTTCATATGGTGTTTACTCTAATAAAATAAGCTATAGTCTCCCTATGACTGACTTATCTCACCCTCACAACTAGTCGGAAGTCTATAGTATACATAGATGAATTATTGAGGTCATGTGAACAACCATATTAGGGAAATGATATGTTTCACATGGGATTGGTTGTTACACCTATATTCCTTGACACATTTCTTAGAGATATTGACTCCATGTGACATTAGAAACAACCCTCACTTGGATTCTTCTATTTTATACCTTTGGATTTCCTTGTTTGATATATCCCAAGAATCCTCTGAGATATTTCTCTATATATCATCATCCCTATAATTTATGGTACTTAAACTAGTCATTCATATAGAATTTTTCATTAAACCCATACATGACTAACTGTAGGGATCATACATTGATTCCCATAATTAATATGTCATCGACATATAATACATGGAGAAAGATGAAAATCTCATTAACCATATTATAGAAACATGGGCCACATTAATTAATTATGAAACTAAATTATTTTATGGATTCATCAAAAAACATTATTGGATCTTGATTCCTTCTTCAACCCATAAATGGATCTCTGCAGATTTCATACATTATTGGAACTCTTTGACATAAGAAACTATTGCAGTTGAGTTATACAGACATATTTAAGAAGCATCCCAATTAAAAAAATGATTTGAATTCCATTTTAAAATTTTAATTTTCGTAGTAGGATATAATTTAATTTAATATTCTTTTGGATTTTAGAATTTATAATATTGACAATGTTTAATTGTAGTCAATGCCTTGAAATTTTTTGTACTATTATCCTCCAATATTTCTTTATTAGTAGTGATTTTACAATTCATATCCAGAATATTCATTATTATCCATTTTCACCTAATGGGTATTACATTAGCTAGAGGGGAGACTAAAATCCAAACATGGATTTGGAAAATGGATTCTATCTCAAAATGAGAGGAATCATCCCATTTAGTTGAATACTTTCCCTTTACTTCCTCCATTTAGGATATATGTTCACCGTTATATAGGATTAAAATTTTATCCTAAAAGAGTGATTAGAAAACAATAATACACTGGTTCTATGAATTCCTTAGTTGACAAATGTAGTACTTTTGTCTCTAGAAAATATTTATCTCACCAGATCACATATCGAGACTATTACCATACCAACTCTTTTGCATATAGAGATTCAAATTCTTCAAAGTAAATCTTCCACCTAAAATTTCAATAGGTAATGTTCTCCCTTTATCAAAATAAGGAATTTTTTTCTACAATAGATTTTCCATATAATGGTTTACATAGGTAATATCCATTATTCCATTAAAATAACCATTAAGTAAACACTTCTTGCTTTGGGATGCAAATATTTTACTAGGAATGGCATTGAAAAAAACCTTACATCCCCATGCATGTAAGTGTGATACACTGGGTTTCATTCTATAACACAACTCGTATATAATTCTATCTATTTAATTAGTTGTTACTCGGTTAAGGGAATACGATTATGTCTTCTATTTATACACAAAAAATGATAATTGATGCATGTATTGTTATATAATTTATCTAATTATGTAATGAAATCTCATATTCCTCCTTTACATAAAATCATTCCACTGGTGTGTATAAATAACAGCGAGTTGGGATACAATCTCACACTTCATCAAGTGAAAAATTAATGCTTGTTTAGGATAATATCCACATTTTCAAGGAAAATTTCCTTAATATTCTTACCATTATATGACTATACATCAATATGGTATTCTAAAACATTTGAAACTAGTATTACATAAAACTCATTAATTATATATATCAATACCTTCTATACTCATCAGTAATAGAAATAGATTAAGAAACCTCACCCATTAAATCCATTAGAAACAAGACACATACGTTAGTACGAACCAATTCTAGTAATTGAATGGTTCTTAATCCTTTATAAGAGTAGGTTAATTAGGCCATTTTTTGATATAAACTAGTGTTTCATTCTTACAAGGGATTCAACATAGTATATATTAAAGACCTTTCCTGATTTAATTTTGATATACTCCTCTCACTTACTTAAACAATAATATTATTACATATGTAGGAATTATATGTGTCATTTTCACTAGTTTAATAAATTAATTCCATAATAGTATTCTCATGTTAATTTGTGTACAATATATTGTTATGATGTTCGATAAAATAACATGTTTTTTACTTATAAATGAGATAAAATATATTTCCAATCATCAAATAATATCTCATGGTGTCCAAACATGACACTGAGATAATGACTCATGTAATTGAAAGAACATAATAGCAACAATTTAATACAAGAAACCAACCACTTTTTAGTGATATATGATAATCTCCTAAAACCATGATGTTTAAATATCTCCATTTTAGCTTAAAGCTCCACCTAATCCTTTTCATTATTATGAAATCTACTTCGTCCCTGTATAAGAATAAAAACACGTGATAACATCTTGTATCCAATAACACACATGTATATTAAGACAACTTTAATTTAGTGAAGACAATGCCTGATGTAGATGAATTTCCTAGAATCCACTTATCTCCTCCGAAATCCTTTATCCATTTTCTGTTAATGTGACATTAATGAAAAATATCCTCTTTTCTCACTCCCCTCCCTCTATATCCTTTTCCCATTGAAATAATAGTGCATCGATAAAATTAGTAGGGAATTAGGTTTAGAATCCTTATCCTTTCCCCTCCTCTACATGTTCACCATTAAGACTGCAGAATTGTTATTATTCATATCCTTATTTGAATGAAAAAAATACAAAAGATAAGTGAGTGACTCTTTCATGTTATTCATATAAAAATTAACAATAAATGTTAATAGCCTTATCTATAAATTATAAATAATGGGGTCGGTTTATAGTTCGTAGTTTAGATTTAAGCCAAGGGCTTCGTGTCTCTTAATGTAATAATCACACACTATATATGAGGTCCTTCTCTACTACATTCTACTAGACAACCCATATATAGTGAAGATAGAATATAACACCTTTATTTACATTCTCTATCCTTATATAACTAACACATAAGTGTTAACATATTGTTGTAATCTTCATCCTCAGGCACTTTTAGCCATAGAATTAACAAAGGCAACCAAATGATACACTCTACATGTAGTGCACCATCATTATACATTTTCAATTTATCATTCTTCAACTTTCATTCTACATTATGTGGATCAATATGAACTGGGGACTCCATCACATATAGCTTCCTCCCTTGGTGTTGTAATAAGTGCTATCGCCTATAAAACACCTAGAAGTTAAGGCCAATTAATATATTTTCTATATCTAGTATCAATTAGAGTGATAATGATCACGTGGTATTAGAGATTTCCATTTTTATCTACATTAAATAAACATATATTTTATTACATTATCATGGGTTCCTTTTTGATATTGTTTATTAATTAAATAAATAATTACATGTATTATACAATTTTATTGAACCCTAGTTTCCACCATAAATATATTTAGAATACCCTATTTTATAGTTATTATTGTTGAAAGGATCGTTGAAACCACACATTATGGTATAAAATCTATGGTTACCCTACTTCTTGTAGGGTTCCAAGATAGGAACTAGACTGGGATTCTATATAGACTCATGGTACCTTGAACTATTGTGCGGCGCCTCTGATTCTTGGAATCATAACAACGATTCCCTTAATTTTTTTCATCTAATGTTATAGAAATATAGCTATGAATAGTTATTTTATAAGATTTTTTGTCAATTATACCCATTAGTTTCATAAGAACTACCATGAAGTAGGAATCATTTCTAACTAGGGATGATGACCACCGTATACACCTTGTTTTTATAAAATTTTAGGTGTTAAATATTTTTTCAACATAATATTACATTACGGAACATTAATACCTCTCAACGAATATAATCCAAATCCATTAATCATATTTATACGATTTCATCATACTCACAACTAAACATTCATAAATAGAATACATTCATTGATTCTTTATGCATTTTTCTATTTATTAATTTTTTTGTTTTCTATTGACATGAAAATTCATAGAATAATAATAAATTGTTAAAATTAATAAATTACTCAATGTGTATTGAGCATCTAATATTGGTTATTCAATTTAAACACAATTAATCAACTATAACCTATTGTTAAGAATCCAGAGTTGGATCATGACTCATATTTCCACTCACCCCTACTCTATTTTGTTCACTAATTATCTAGGGTACCCCCATGTCTTGGTGTAGTTCTTGTATTAAATCACTATCTAAATTAGTAAAAATATAAACACTTGTAGGTGAGGGGATATAAGAAATTAAAAAATAATCTGTGAAATAATGTCGATGGACTTTAATACATTAAATCTAATTAAAATAAAAAGGCTAATACACAGACTGTTGAAAAATAATTGAAAATTGAAATAATTCAATACAGTTGAAATAAATAATTAAATAAAATATAACGAGAAATGAATGGTTGTTCAATTCATAAGTCCAATATATGGGTCAGTTAAATGGGTGATAAAAATTAAAAATCAATAAATTTTTGTTTTTGGGAAGTTAAAAAAATTAAATTAATAAAGCTAGGTTCAATTAATTTAACTTGTTTGGAATTATGATTTATTTAATTTTTTATGAAAAAAATAAACTAATCATTTAATAAAATATTATACAAAAAAATTAATAATATTATTATAAATATTTTTAAACCAAAAATTAATAACTTAATGATTTAATTATATTAAATTCATCATGTCCCCGAATCACCGCCTATGAATATTATGGTTTGGGCTAACCCACACATCCCAAATCCAAGCTAGGAAGAACCTATTCGAACATGGGTCACATGATCATGGAAATTTAAAATAATCGAAGGGGTATATGATCAACGTTGTAGGGAGAATATTGCATGAGAGGGAACTAATAGTATTCATTAGAATAAGGGAGGCCAACCAGGGATATTGTGCACAACATCGAAGGTTGGACTGAAGGCCCCAAGCCAAAACATGATTAGTGGCTTACCAAGCAGTGTGAATAGGAATTTGTAGCGATAATGTGAATAAGATACGGTGATAGTGTAACTAGATAGTAGTGATGGTGGGACCAAGTGAGGAAGACGGGGTTGGAAGGGTGGTGATGATGACCTGATGGAGGAAACAGTGATAAGATATTGGAAAGGGGTCTCAATTTGTGAGCCCTCATTGGTGAAGACAATAAATTTTGGGTTTTTTAATTTATGTAATTTTTTTAATTCATAGTGTCCACTAGAAGCTCTCACCCACCCCCTAATTTTTTTGGGACCATGAATTCATTATACCTATGCATGAATAGTTTTTGTTAGAATTTTTTAAAATGACTAAAAATTGGTATTTAGAAAGTTATACTATTATTAACAATTCAACCATTGATGGAAAAACCTTCCTATACATAGAATTGTTCCATCCACCACAATCCAATCATTTCATGAATTTGAAATACCTAAAACACAACCTATAATTGGTATTTATTTTATTCAATGATATTAACAAGGTCATAAAAGATTGGATTGAAGAATAGTAAAATCCAATGTGGTTGAGATGATTACCTATAGATAATATAAGGAAAATTAATTTTTTTTTTGGCTCATTTAATTAATTATCTCTCCTTGATGCTAATTTATGATACAGTAGTGCACAGTGGATACTAGTTGTTTGGGGATTTATAATTTTTTTCTGCACCATTGTGATGAAACATTATAATCTATATTGGTATTATTTCTTATTGATTTATAAGGATCTTTAATGAATCAATAAAACCAAACATTATTCTGAAGTATTGCCTCATTCGATTTAGAAGTACATTACAATGCAGCTCATCTTTGTCAACAATTTCTCAAATTATCCACACTTGAATCCATCTAGATCAACCAAACACAAATAAATAATCATGATAAACATTTATAATTGAACTATGTAGGATAGATATTATCTCTAATAAATCATTATGTTTCATGATGATCACCATGATATCATTATTTTGATCTGTGATAATGATCAAAGATTGAATGCTTGGATGAGAGGTTTCGCTGTGTTGGATGCATAAAAATGACATAGAATCTCTAAATTCAGAATTTATGAATATTAAATGTAATAAATATTCTCCTATTATTATATAGTTTTAAATTAAATACATGTAAACTATTCCTCATTCCACATATTTAAAATTTCCATTAATTTGTAGTAAAAGACACATTGTGAAAAACTAATTACATCATAAACATACTTTGTAGTATATTAACTAAATAAAGCTTAAAATTAACATATTACATGATAAAACCAATTCATTTACATGAATTTTAATTCCAACTATAATTAAGGGTCCTTTAATATTAAAATAATATTCTTTTTTATAGAATTTTTTCAAGTATCCACCTAATATATTGTGAATAATTTTAAAAAAACTCATCCCAATTATTTAATTCTTGAATTATAATGAATTTTTTTTATTTATCTATGATTGATAATTATAGTACATCTCTCAGACCCTATTATGGGTCCCAAAAGTCTGATAATCTTATTAATCAGAATTGATCATACTCTTGAATATGTTCGAGTGTGTG
Organism: Viscum album; assembly: GCA_963277665.1. NCBI lineage: Eukaryota > Viridiplantae > Streptophyta > Magnoliopsida > Santalales > Viscaceae > Viscum > Viscum album. Next base: position 1,613,950,565 of record OY728163.1, read on the forward strand.
TGAACCTCTAGGAAATTATCTCAATTGTAGTAAATACTATTCACAAACCAAGAGAGGATCCTTGAAGCACATCAAGTACTATAAAGGGATATGATATATTCATAGAAATTAAAATAGTACTATAAACACTTTCAGGATAATATAATATCTTTGTCTTGTGATATCTTAAAATACTGATGTAATGCGTTTGTATTCATCTATTATTTATTTATTATTTGTTGATATATCTTGATGGAATCGCTTTCTCAAACAATTTCCATGGATTTAAAGTAGGTAAAACAATTTGTATCAACTATAATTCAGATACCACTTCCTCAACATGGAGGTGAATAATTATATCTTGATCTTTCTTCCAATAAAAGCAACATCATTGAAACGTAAATGTCATGAATTTCTATTTACAATTATGTTTGAAATCAAATTTTATACATTGATAATGATCTCTAGTTAAGACACCAATACAAATGTTCATTAATAGGAAAAAATAATTACACATTAAACATGTGGTGTTTTTATTGGTGTTTATTTCCTCGTGAACTCCAACACTCAATATCACTATAATTGGACATAATGAGAAGTGTTCTGGATAATTATGATCCCCTACACATGATGGTAAAACATATATTTGTCCTATCAATATGATGTATGTAGACCATATGACATAACATTAATATTACTATAGTTTTATCTTTATGATCTCATTATAGAATCATAAATGCTATAACCTTTTTGTATGATATGTAATCTAAGGGAACTATCATAAATATAGTGGAAGAAGAAGTATCAAAAATATTATCGTATGATAATCACATGATTATATCATGTCTTATACATGTAATCATAATCAACGTACATATATAAGTTGGGTTTAAGCCACTCAATTTCAACTGAAAATACCCAAAAAATGGGAATGGGGATTTTTTTGAATACAACATGAAATCATATAATGTGACCCCAACATCAAATAACAGTTCTGACTAAATAAAAAACTATTGATTCCATATACATAAAAATATAACATTTAATTTTCATTGTCATAAAAATGTTCGCAATAAAATACTTAAAAAGTGTCATTCTAAATCCCATTAAAAGAATGTACAATTTGATATAAAAGTTCCATTATAATTCATTTTTATTATTACTAAAACAATAATAAAATTGTTTTATTAACATGGGAAAGGAATAAAATTATTTGTAAAATAAATAATTAAAACATTTAAAATATGAGTTCACATGATTGTGTCCATTATATCATGTATGAATCATCACATACATTCATCATCTATATTAAAAATAAAATTATTCTAATTATTTAAATTATTTATAAACTTTTTAATTTTTATTATTCCTTTATTCCATTTTTTACAATGAATTTTTCAACTACGTAATCAATTATGTTCACATTTTATGTTTTTACAGCTTTCATCTCAGATGTCCCAAATCAATTTTGAAATATTAATCGGTTAAAATTGGTCATTACCAAATCATATATAGATTAATAATAATCATTTTGATATATTTGTTATAAATTTAAAATCTATCATTAATGATATTTATGAAAACTTAATAACATTACATTCATGGGGATGGTTGACCAGGCATTCGCATGAGAAAAGTTTTAATTTTTCAAAAAGTATGAGGGATAGAAGGTAAATAAAATTTTATATATAAATAATTATGTTAATATCATAAATATAAAATTACATCTCCTAGTATATATAGTGTTCATTTTATGTGGTCATAGAAACAAATTACATGACTTTGTGGAGGTGGTAATCAATATATATGAATGAATGATTTTATGATTTTCAATAGATAGGAAGGAAAGGAAAAATATTATATCATATATTTAAATAATGGTAAATACATCCTGAATATCATATATATAAATTAAATCCAATAATATAACTATGTGTGATTGGTGGTAATGGACAACAAATCACATCGGTCCACAAGGAGGAAGTCCTCCATACACATGAAGGATGGTTTTATTTCCAATTTCATGGATGATGGAGAACATAAAAGGTTATTACATTAACATTAAAACATACCAGTATAATAATGATATTTTAGTAATTATTTCAACCGGATTTATTATGTGCTGAATTATTTAGAAGAATAAATAATGTGAAAATGATTGGTTAAAAACTATACTTCTTCACCGATAAAATTAATTTCAATATTTATAGTATTTTCAATATTAACATATCATTATTTATTAATAAGATAATTATGGCCTTTGTAATTAATTTTATAATTGAATTCACAATTTTTGTTATTGATATTTATTTTATTCTTTCATGCGGATTTAAGATAGTTTATTGTACAACCTTCGTAATCAATTTTATACTTGAATATTATCCTCTAATGTGTGAATTATTCACTATAGTTGTTCATTAGATTTGGGATGAAAGGTTGTAATAAAATCTAATTTAGTACATATTGAATTTTAAATAAATCTAGAAAAATTACTAGTAAACATGAGACCATGTTAATATAAATAAGATATAGGGACTCAATGATATATAATTATATATTTAACATAATTTCAAAAAAAATTAATCCAATTACATATTATCACAAATGGAAATAAAATTCATTAATTTAGTTTTTCAATAAAAAATAACAATATCTCATTATTGCCTTGATATTTCATTGGAAATCCAACAATGGCATCCATGGTTACATTCTCACATTTCAATTATATTTCTGGAAAAGTTTGAAGAATCCCCTTCATTGAATGTTGTTCAACTATAACCTGTGGAAAAGTATAAAATTTTATAATAAAATTAGTACCATCTTTCTTCATTCCATCCCTCCCAAAAAGTTATTGAAAATTTATATACGTTTATGTGCTACCATGATGAATAAAATATTGGGCTTTTTGAGCCACACTAAATAGTTCATTCTTCCACTAGGGGTCCCATGAAACACATAACCTTTTTCAAAATATCAAATCAACTTTTATGTCAATATTTAATACAATAGTCATAAATTTCATAATGAATTATACTATTTACTATGAAAACCTATATTCGTTATGAGACTGTATAATTCAATGTAACAAAAAATTACTAGAGAAAAGGTTGAGAAAAAATAGAGTGAGTCCCAATATGTATAATTTCTAATCCAACATTCATAAAATACTTAACGAAAGGATCAAGTTATCAGCATTGAATTGTTAATTTATCATTATATATATGAAAAAAATTATCAACTATTTTGTTTTCCTTAGTAGGATAGTAATGAATTATATAGTCATCATCCTTTATGTATTACAGACATCAAATATGTGTCATGTTCATATATTTATGAATAAATATATACTTCATGATTTTATGATCAATATATATTTCACAATTTACTCCATATAAATAATGTCTCTAAATTGGTAAATAAAATACTATAGATTCAATTTCAATGTCTTGTGTAAGATAATTTTTATCAATATGTTTAAATTAAAATGAGGAAAATAACTACAAAAACATAATAATTTAAAATACAACCCAGTCTCTTCAATGATAAATCATTGTAGATAAAAAATCACCTTTTTAAATGGCAGCTAAATAACTAGATCATTCACTATTTTTATATTAAATTACATAAATCATTAATCAAGTTATTATTTTTAGACTAACTTATCTCATTTTATTTTTATATTATTTAATGGTCTAGATAACAATAATTTTTTTAAAAATAATTTCCCCTAAGAGCTAACAAATCCATGAAAACAATGAATAATAGTCTCATTTATAGGACTTTTCTATTCATAAACCTCATTTATTATTGGGATCATCATGTTTTCGTACTTTATTTATGATATATCGAAGGAAAAAACTATATTAAATAAATAAAATTTATTATATTTTTCATATAAATTAATTTCATTAATTGTATTCCAAAGAAACCTGAGATATTTTCTAGGATCATAAGATCTTTTATAATAATCCCAAATGACATCAATATACACAACTAAAAACATGTCCAAATATTTGTGGACTACACTATTTATAAAAACCATGAATATATATATATAACTTTCTTCAACCCAAAGGTCATGAAAATAAACTCATATTTCTTATACCTAGTATGAAATGATGTATTTGGGATTTTAACCCCATTCACCTTCAAAATATGGTACCTAAACCTATGATCAACCATAAATAATAAATGAACTCCCTAGAGGTAATAAAAATATTCAATGATATGTGGACATGGATATTTATTCATAGCACTAATATTATTTGATGCTATATAATAAAAGAAAATTCACATGGAGCCATAATTATTATTATAAATAATACAGGAGAACCCCATAAAGAAGTTCTTGAATGAATGAATAATTTTTTAAGCAACACATGCAATTGATTTTTAAATTCAAAATGTTCTACATGATCTATTTAGTATGTGGGTTTTGAAATTATCTTAGCATCATACACTAATTCATATATAAACTCATCTTCCCAATCAGCTATAGTACTTGGTAACCTATCACCAAATACTTCCTATAACTATTTTACTTCTAAGGCATCATTAATAAAATATTTAATATATTTAAAATAATATTTTAAAGGTAGAATAAATTTTTATGTCTTAATTGTTTCTAAAATTATTTATAAGATATCAATTATATGAATTAATTCTTATACCTAATGAAAACCATTTATGAAAATAATTTTTTTGGATCTGCAAACTATTTTGAAATTATAAAAAGAAATAAAATCCATACCCAAAATAACATCAAATACTACAATGTGAATGAGAATAATTTATTTTGGGAAAAAACTTATAAAAATTATTACACGATGATACATAAAAATCATATTCTACTAAATACTACCCCCATATGTTATTACCAAAAGTTTATACTTCATTTCATGAAGTGAAATTATTATTTTACCCTAAAATGACACTTAAATTAATGAGTATGTAGACCCTAAATCAAACAATACATTAGAATAATTTGAAAAAAAACAATTAACTTTCATATAATCACAAAATCTAATAGAACATAATCTAATGAAGTATACTACATGAAATTCACTACACCCTTATTCCCATAATTTGTGCTCCCCATAACACACAAATACACATAATTACTATTATAATTACATTTAAAACACCATATTTATTGCTTATTAGAATAAGTCCTATCATTACACGGATATTTTTCCATGTTATAATGATACATATTCACAAACATAATATATATATGAATAACTACTCAAATTATATAAGATATTCCCAATGGTTATTTATACCGCACCTATGAAATAATAAAAACATGATTTTTTTAATTTCATATTTCATTGATGTACTCTTCCCATTTTATAGGCACCTTGATCTATTTTTATTAATGTTTTCATGGATTAAATTTTAATTAGTATACTTCCTTTCCAAATTATTAACATTGTGAGAGATAATATCATTACATCCAAATTTTTTAGTTTCCAAACCATTAAATTATCATAAAATTAATCCTAAGTAAAACCGAATAATATTAATACCATGACCCTAAATAAAATTCGTTGTGTTTCATTCCTATAGAGTGATGTTTTATACATAAATGGACACTAAATCATCCCCTTATACATAAAATACAATAATTTTTTCCATTCTAATTCAAAAAACCAGAGGAAAATACTTATAATGGAAAAATCATTATTTGTATCACATTACATAGTGTCATTTTCTACTCATTCTTTAGTATTATTAACCATTTGGGACCATTGATTGGATTATAATTTTTAATGGTAAATATAGAGTGTTAAACTATGGTGATATAAAAACTAATTACATGAAATATAACTTCTATATCTTTAATAAATCCCTCAGATATCACAAAGTTTGAAGATCCACTTAATTATGGAGGGTCTAGCCTCTAAAAATGATCCAATGTAAATTTATTCCTATATAGTAGACGTGGTTCCTCTCTAGCATGTATACCACCACTAATAATATCTTATGTCTGTTGTTCCATCATAGTAAAAAACCACTCAGTTCCAATTTCAACAATTCTAGGATGATAATTTGAAATGATATTGAACTCTTGCTTCCTTCAACAATCTGATTCCAAATTTAAATTATGCCAAACCATTCTGAATAAACATATTTTATATGATTCAACATTGTAATTTAAAAATTCCATATCATGATAATAGTAAATTAGAATCTCATAAGTTTATTTAATTATATTATATTATCCTACATAATTATCAAAAAAAATTATATGATACAAACTGTAAGGAAACATCCTTAAAAATCCATAAAATTCATTCTTTTGATAAACATTCATTCCCTTTCTTTCTTGGATGTACTTTAGGATTTATGTATTGTAAAATTAGTTCATCACCCTTTTTAATTTAATATTAAATCACAATGTGGACACTAGAACTTATACTTCATTTACTCCAAAATAAAAAACATTTAAAATAAAAAAAAAATATTTTTGTGACTAATCATCAAAACTATCATCTTTACCTCATCATTATCCCTACACATCTTTAAAAAAAGTGAATATTTTTTTTAAATGCGGGATGATAATAAAAATACATGTAATGAAAATTTAAAAAACAAATAAATAAACATGTTAGTCCATCAAAAATATTAAAATTATTTATCTTTTAAAATAAATGATGGTCTGAAAATAAATATTTTCCTACCCATGAAATTAAAGTTTCTACCACAATATTTTCACAAAACAATTCATAATAAATATTAACGTAAAATAAATTCCATGATGTTTAATTTATTATAAAATAAAAATAACAAAAATTTATATACATTACCATTAAATATTATAATATTCATCTCTTTAAACATATTCTCATCATTATACTAATTGAAATCATTAAATATTCCCGAAGAACCATAGAAAGCATCAATAAAACATGTAGGTAACATGAGAATGATTTTTCATATCACTCATACAAATACTCACTCAAATTTAATAACCTTCCTAGTGAATTCCAATAATCTCTTTGGATAAACCTAGCATGATAACTTTGCCCCTCCACTAAATGAATTGGATAAATATATCTGGCTCACCTATCGTGATGGGATATATTGGTCACACCCATCATCATGAGATATATTAAATGCACCGATCATCATAATCAAGACCCAAGAACCATAAAATTTTCAAAGTAAATAGACTCTTTAATTTCCATTATATTACTCATAAAAATAATCTTTCCACCCATAAGAAAACATTTCTAGATATTTAAATATCAATTCCATTTTAAACTCATTCTAAAAATTTGCAAAACATGGTGTATAAAAGTTTTTATTGAAAGGGAAAATGAATTATTATAAATGAATCCAACCATAATATAATATTTCTGTTATATGGAGTAACCATTTATGTAGTATAAATTATAATAGAACATTCCTTTTTCATTTCCATTGAAATTTTTCATATAAAAAATATAAAAAAATTCCTTTTGAAAATACTCTATATAATGTAAAATGTTTAATAATAAATTAGATACAATTCATTAATTTTCATATAATTTAATTCATAAAATTACTGTCTAATACTGTCATTGAATATACATGTTTAGAATATAAATCTTTAAAATGTTCAAATGAGCTTTTTATGAGAATGTGTCATTTACCTTGAGTAAGGCTCATCATGTACAATATTAATTTTCCTAAATAATAAATGAACATTAATTATTTTCATAGTTATAAAAATATTAATGAAATATTCCTTTTATATTATTTATTACCATGATTAATATAATTACGTAATCAATGGTAGTCATGTCCATTTTTTGGTGATATACCAGTCATATATCATAAAAAATTGGTGACATTACTATGGTAGAATTTGTAATTATTCTACCATCTCTTGAATAATAATCATAAAATTGTTATCATTTTTATAGATTAACTAGAATTTTATGAAAACATTATTTTAGTTTTTTAAAATTGAATTATTTTACAATAATAGAGTTTGTAGGGGGTATGTACGCATTAGTAATGCTTTAATTTTTCAAATAGCATGGGAGAAAAAACTTAAATTTAAAATTATTATACAAGAATAATAATTATATAATATATATAATATTTTAAATTTTAAAAACATATATATATAATCCAAGTTATGTGAAAATAGAAATGAATCACAACACATTGTTGAAGTTGTAATACAAAAGAATGCACGAATGACATTGTCATTTTTTTAATTGATGGAAAGGTAAAGAAAAATATGATGCATTACCTTAACTGAAGGATAAATATTTCATGATTATCCCATATATATTAATTAAATCCACAAATATAACCATCTGTGAGTGGCAGTGATGTAAAATAAATTACCACAGTTCATGAGGTAGTAGTCCACCATACAAATAAATGAGGGTTGACTTTCCCATTTGATTAAAGATAGAGGATGATATATGTAATTACATTAACATAAAATATCTTATTAAATTAAATATATTAGGCTTATTATTTTTTAATTTTTTGTGAATATTTTAATGATTTATAATAAAAATAAAATGAAAACAATCAGTTAAGAATTATACCTCGTCTTCAGAAAACAAATTTTGATTTATACATAATGCCTTATTAAGATGGACTTATGATCAAAAAAGTTTCCGTAGGACATGGTGACGGATATAGAGAATATATTTTAGTAGTTGTTTTCGAAAAAATGGATCTTTATGTTTTGATATGAAATACTATGACTTCCCTTTTATAAGTGGGGGGAGAGGACACACATTGAATCTTATAGAAAGAAAAATATATATTAATTATTAGTCACTATAAATGGATGAAAATGGATAATTTATAAACAATTGTATGATGTAAGGATAATGTATGGCCCAAAAATATACTTCATTCATGATTCTAGGTCATTTTTAACCATTGGACGTATGATTAATGCTTGATAAATCCGTTTTAACCATATATGAGGTATCAATTTTTTACTATTCTCACATTTTATTACGAAAAAATATATAATATAACATATTAACTAATTTTAATTATAAAAATAAAAAAACGGATTCTATTTTATCAAATTAAATTAATATAATTTGTAGGATTTAAATCAAAATTATACAAGGAAAAATGAAATGAACAATAGTTATATTGAAAAAATGTATTTTTTATAGAATAATGATTTTACATCAAATTAAAGAATAAATTTAATTTAGAATATCATAATTTAATTTTAAATGTTATAATTTAACTAATTTTTATTTTAAAATGTTTTAAAACAAAACCGAACATTGTAAATTCTTGAATTAAAAATCAAAATTTCAATGAAAATCAATATTAATCACCTTTAAATGGAAAATCAATATTTTTAAATAATTTTCAAGGATTATACCAATGAAAATTTTCAAAGTACTACATAATAAATTAATTCTATTTATTCAGATTAAAATTCTACAATTTCAAAATAACAATTTTCAATAAAACCATATAATTCATGAAAACATGCTTTAGTTAGAAATAGATCATTTTCCATCTGAATGAAAAATTTATTAAAATTATTAGAAAGAATAAAACACTGGAATATAATATTATGAATATATTTGATATATTAAAATTATTTATCTTACGATTACCAATTTTTTACATGCCTCATATAGGATCATGAACTATCTCTCTCTCACTAGTAGGGAATGCCAACTCTCTCTTAGATTTATAATGAGAAAAAAATATGATTTACTTCATAAATTTAAGAATAATAAAAAATATCATATATATATTATTTACAATGAATATAAGTTCTAATTTAGAAAAACATTATAGAAGTTGGTGTGTAAATTTTTACGTTACTATAATGCATATTGTAACATGGGTGATCAAGAACATGAAATATGGAAGTGCTACATGCCAATTATGATTCATTAACATGCTTTTTGATCACCATGGATATGGATTTATTTAGGCTATATCATTTCCCTCAAATTACTGAGATAATATCTTATATTAGAGAATAGAAGGGATACATTCTTTCTCTCATTATTCATTACTGATATGTTACTCGTGATGCACCCAACATATCACACCTCACTGTGGACATATTTTATCACGGTTTTCGTCGATACATATATGTGTGAAACTCATAGCAGACATTAATAATAATCATAATGTCCAAATATAAATACACATGTCCACAGCTAGGAACATCCAATTACAAACATTGAACTGGGTATTTCCTACTGGCGGGTCTTGTTCTCATAATATCCTCCAAAAAATTACCAACGATGTACACCATGGGAAGGTGCCTCAATATCATATGAGTCTCCACCCCTGATATCTTATGTCATTTTCTCCCTCAAATGATATCATCCTTCTATAGAACATATATTCAAGAGTAGTGTCATATCACTTATGGGTTCTCATCATAATAGGGATCCACCGTGACCTTTTAGTGTGACAGTTACTCTTTAGACATTATCACATAAAAATTTATAAAGAAGAACAATCATAATGTGAAAATGAATTTATTAATTTTCAAAATCCTAAATATAGGTTATGATAATGTAAATAATAAGTTTTTTTTATGTCACCAACTCTGGTGGACTCCCACTTTTACTAGATCCAACTGCTAAGAACATTAAGTCTACTAGCTATTGCATGATACTCTGGCTTCTACTAAGATGGTCCTTTACTCAAGGCATCCAACACAATCTCTTCCGGGGATACTCTTCTAACTGCAACTTCAGCCCTTTGATATAAAATCTGTAAGATGTGATACTTCCATAGTATGTTATCTTTTTGTTGATGTGACCTTGGGTATTTTAAAAGATCCATCTTTGTAGTATTATCACAATACAATGTGGTAGGTTATTTATTGTTATGTACCACATAATGTTCTTTAACATTGTTTTGAATATAGATGGATTCCTTGGCTGTATCAGAAGATACTATGTACTCAAACTCCACCATAAAATTGCTTACAAATGGCTTATTTGAACTCTTGAATCTTACAAATCCTCTGTTGATATTGAAAACATATCCTTATGGTGATTTTATATCATTTTGATCTGTTTGAAAACCAACATCAACATACCCTCTGATGACAAGATCCTAGTCTCCTCCACACACTAGGAACACATCCTTAGTTATTCTCAGATACTTAAGGATAGTATTAACAATATTCCAATGATGTTCCCCTTGATATTCATGATATATCCCCTCAATTATCAATGCATAGAAAGAATCAAGACTAGTACATAACACGTCCTACATGATTGATCCTATCTCCAATGAATGTGGGATTTTAATCATTCTATCTTTCTCCAATTATGTGTCGGGGCACATTTTCTTAGTAATATTTAAACCATGTGACATAAGAACCACTACCCTCTTGGATTTTTCAATTCTAAATATCTTCAATATCTCGTCAATATATGTTCTTTGTCTATGTCCAAGAGGCCTCCTAGATCTATCATGAAGGATCGTGTTCCCGAGAATGTAGGCATCTTTTCCTATGTCCCTCATGGAGAAGAACATTTTTAACCAATCCTTAACATATTGTAATATTGGTATGTCGTTCTTAATATGTAATATGTATTAAACTTATCCTAAAAGGATAACGATCAAATTCCTACTAAAATTTTTATAAACACTCAACTCACATTCCAGTTTAATGATACCAAATTCATTTATGGATTTATCACATGAATATTCTATAACCCCTCATTTGGTTCAATACATAAATGGATCTCTACTACATTAAAATCTATTTAGAACCACTTGGTGTCACAAGCCTTTATGGTTGTGTCATATAGGAATCTTCTTAAAGGATCCCATTATGGAATGCAGTTTTGACATCCATATTCCAAATCATATAATCCTGGTAAGATGCTATTGAAATTATGATTTTGGTGGATTTAATCACGGAAACTTGTGAAAATGTTTCATCATAATCAATTCCTATATGTTTTTTAAACCCTTTATCCACTGACCTTCTTTAATAGGTACTTACATTAACTTCCACATCAATTTCTTCTTCAATATCCATTTACGCCCAATAGGATTTACATCAGTTGGAGCATCGACTAAAACCCAAAATGTGTTTTGATACATGGATTCCTTCTAAGAATTCATATATTCTAGCCATCCTATAGCCTCTGAGATCTTTACTATGTCCTTTTAGGCTAGAAGTTCCTCATTTTCCAAAAAATAATGAGTCACCGTCCGTGGAGACTAGAATACCATATCTATATGGTTCCCTTACCTCTATTGAGATCCTATGTAGTACTTCTGATTCATGGACTACTTTATCTATGGGGAGTTGTGGAACATGTTACTATTCTGACACATGCGTATCTTTAGTATCAACTTTACCAAATTATATCTTTATCCCATTATAATTTTTGATTATGTGCTACCCCTTAATAACGATGGCTCGTCTGGAAATATTCACTTTCTTGTCTGAGGGGTTGTATAGGTAGAATCCATTTGTTTCCTTAGGATACCCACTAATGATACACTCCATTCCTTAGGGTGATATTGTGTTTCCTAATAAATCCATAAACAATTCATCAAATTCCCATACATGTGTTTTCAATTCAATGGGTTTCCTTCAACTACATATCTCTAAGATAATTCCATTTTCCACATTAGTTGGTACTCAGTTTAAGCTGTATGTTAGAGTTTTTAATTCATTTTCCCAAAAGGATAACATAATATATACAAGACTCATCACCATCCATGCCATGTCAAACAATTAACGATTCATCGTTTCACTATCACCATTCCACTTTAGTGTATCAGGTTGAATGAGTTAAGATAGAATCCCAAACAATGATTAAAATATGATGAACTCATGGATAATTTATTCTACACCTTGATCTGATTGATGATTCATTATCTTCTTTCCAATATGATCCTATAAATCATTATTTAATTACATGAATTTATTATATGACTCATATGTATACCTCATCATGTCAATATAGACCTATCTACTCAAGTCATTAGTAAAAGTTATGAAGTAATAAAATCCGCCTCTACCCTCTACTGAAAATTGTCCACACACATTAATGTGTACCAATCCTATAAGCTATATTTCTCTTTCACCCTATGAACCAAATGGTGGTTTATTCATATTCCATTGTAAACAAGTGATACATTTATCATTTTGATCTAGCTCAGGAGAGTATAAATATCAATCTGGACAGATATTTTTGAAACACTTTTTTTACATGACCAAGGTTGTGATTCTAGAACATAGTGTTATTTGAGTCATTTTATCCTAATTCATTTTCGATTTTGAATATTTGGTTTTCATAATTTAATAGATAAATATTGTTATTTATAGGTTACATATTGTATCTTATGTAGTCCTTATAAAATAAACAACATTTATTTCTAAAAATGAAAATAAAATCATCTATATCTACACAAGATAAATAAAATATATTTTTTGTAAAATTAGATATTTGATAACCATAATGTCAAACCAAAATCATTCCCATCAGTAACGAAAGGTGGTAGTTAGAAATTGATATAGAATCCAACCTCACACCATTTGTAGCTCACAAATCCACCCTCCTCTAATTTTTTTTCAAAATATACTTTGTTACTACATTTGAATACAAATGTAGGCACACCAAGCTATATCTAATACCCATTAGTAGAAATGTAATTTATTCACTCGATAATAAATAAACCTTTGGATTCCCTTTTCTGTTGGGTGCAGTTCCTATTCTAGTATCCATAATTTCCATAAACAAAACATACATCCGCATTTTCCTTTCTATACCATTATATTTTCCTATTCTTGGAGGGACATTACTCGGGTTTGTTAGACTATTTATAAGTCTTAGGCCCCTTTTCCTAGTCATTCCTCTTCCCATTCAACATAAGGAATGTGGGTTTAGCACGCCCCATGTCCTTATCCACTTGGTGAATCAAGGATAGAAGTTCTGATATACTCTTCTCATTATTTATAATATTATAATTTACAATAAATCTAGATAAGGTTTTGGGTAGTTTTCAAAGTATGAAATCTGAACGGAACTCATCCTGGAAATTAATCCTAAAGATATTAGTATGCTCAATGTAGCTAATAAACTTTACTACATGAGTCTCAGCTAGAATAGAATCTCCATGATTATTCATGAACAAAGTGTTAGAGATTTCATAACTTTCTTGTCCCGCCTTCACTTGATAAAGATATTGAAAGTGAGAGATCATTATATAAGCATCCATTTCCTTATGTTACTTCAATTGATCATTGAATATGGAAGATATCATGAAATACTAAACATTTGTATCATCATTAGGATGTTTCTCATTTATATAGAGCACTAAATCACTTTCATAATTTTTAATCATAAATGGTAATGGTTATTACATCACATGTTATTTACATTCATGGAGAAGGATGAACCATAGGCGCCATTGCATCTTTGGGAAATTAGTTTCGGTGAGAAGGTTTTACTACTCAATTTTGGATCACAATGATATATTTGATATCAATTTTTATGTTTTTTTACAAATAATATGAGAATAATTTTAGTAGAATAAATTATAAAATTTATAAAAATAAATAAATATTATATTAATTACTCACAAAATTTTATGAAAACCCAATAAACCTCACAATTGGCTTCAGAATATCTTATACATTGGATATTCTAGTCGAAACGATCCAAGATTCATTCTCATTACCCCAAAATTGGATGGTCAAACATCTCAAATGATTTAATGTTGGAATTTTACCTTCCAAATGCATTAAATATTTATTCCATGATTCATTGTGTGGCCTCTAAAATCATAAAATCATTAATTTTGATTTCCTCAGCCTTTTCTCTTAGTTACACTAAGTCCTTCTTTGGAAGTCAACCATTGATGTCATCCAAGATAAGTCAACCCAAAACCTCCAATTAGAATTCATCGATAATTGAAATCACCCCAACTTTTTCTTTTCATGCACATTGAATTATGGTGTAATTCTAACTAATGTAATAGAAGGCTATACCGACATAATATTTTATTGAGGGATTTTATCATTTATGCATAGATTTCAAATTATTATCATTTCACTTGCTTGTAAATATTATGTGGGATTAATTATGTGATTAACATTTCCATTAGTTAATATTTACGCATAATCCAATTTATATTAGTATCATATTTGATGCTTATTAATTCATCAATTATGTGATCGCGATGAAACATCAACACTTAAATAACTATACAACTGAAAGAATTAAAATACAGGGTATGATCATGATTTTGTTTTAGTAGTTAGTTTACCTAGAGGTAGATAAACTAGAAAATGATTTTTATAAGAAACACCTTGAACTATTTATAGTTCTTGTTTACAGCATTCCACATATTCACATTTGTATCTCCTTGGATTGGATTCACTTCATCTCTTAACATAATCCACCTGCACTAGTTTGGAGCTCCATCTATTACATATTCCTTTACTCATATTATGGTGATGGTAAAATGGGGTTTATATAAGAAATACCATGGAAAGGCAGGACCTGAATAATAAAGATGAGAGAAGTCACATAGTCCAACAATTTGATTTAGTAATTAAAAGGAAAACAATCACATATAGTGGTCTAGTCTAGCTCATCATAATTCAGAAGAATGAAATGAATTATGCCTATAGGAAAACTAGAATTCAATTATTTAATCACTCTTATTTATAATAAATAGTACTCAAATAGATTAATTATTGTGTTTAATTAAAAAATACATTTATATTAATCATTTTTATAATTTCTTTGATATTCTCATTCATTAGGATTTTAACAAAATTATTAAATTCATTTAAAATTGAATGTTTATGTAACTTGTACCTTGGTGTAAACCTAGTGAATACCAATAAAAAAATACCCAACATGTATTATAAATTAATACATTTTATTATTTGTGAAATATAGCATGAACATGGAATAATAACTATTATTCAACTCATATATGATGTGAAGATTGTTAATAGTACACACCTTTTATTAATATATATATATATATATCAAATCCTATCACATTGATTGTCCCAGATTTATACCCATATTCTAGTACATGTATCAAGGTTTACATAGTATAATAAATATTAAATCTTTGTAACAGGTAAAAGTTCATAGTGTGTAGATATAATCTACATTGT
This sequence comes from Viscum album, assembly GCA_963277665.1. Taxonomy (NCBI): domain Eukaryota; kingdom Viridiplantae; phylum Streptophyta; class Magnoliopsida; order Santalales; family Viscaceae; genus Viscum; species Viscum album. Next base: position 1,613,966,667 of record OY728163.1, read on the forward strand.
TTGTACATTATTCACCATGTATCTGAACTACTTTCCTAGGGACTCGTTGTGTGAGGCATACATCAAAAATCTTGTAGGACATGATGTGTCCAGTGGTCCACAAGACATGTTGACTCTATGATACTTGATCATCGGTCTGGTAGGCCGTGTATGGAAAACATGGCCTTACCCTGAACCGAAGGGACTACACACTATTTCTAGTGGGACATATTGTGTTTAGTCTAGCTGAACCAATGCCTGTCTATCCCAGTCCCAACGTGGTGTAAAAATTAATTACACCATGTGTACATAATACACACGGGTTGAGTAAATTCTAAATTAAATCATGGTGCATTGAACTCGAGTAGACGACATTAAATGAAAATTACGCTACGTGTACAATTGTTTTGTCCTGTTAGAATCCTTGTCACATTTGGTTGATTTCCTCAATTTTATTTTAATCATAAAATTAATTGATTCTAATAGATCTACATGAAATGATGGATGATGAAAAAGATCATAAAAATTCATATTTAAATAATTATTACCATGAAATGAAAAACTAAATTATTAATTAGTAAATCATCAAAAAAATTAAATAATTATAAAAAATGATGTGACCTATATGATACCACTTGTACATTCCAGACACAGTAGAAGTTCATGAAAGACGATGCCAAAATTTTCTTATTTCTATTATTGATAATCCATCTATGTTCTATTTCGAAAATGAACGATGTGACTAACAGAAGTGAATCAATGAACAAGAATGGAATATAAAATTTAGAACCATGAGGAAGAATAAAAACACAAGTTCTTTACAATAAATTTAATTAAATAAGAATTAACTCCATGGTTATTCATTCGTCATTGATGTGTCCATCCACATAACTATAATATTCTACTACTGCGTTGTAGAATCCATGTGTTGGATTTATCTAGAAGTGATCCCCTCATGTTCCATATATATTCGTACATCACAATCAGAGTCTCTATGTGATAGCACTTAATATCCTTGCCCTTGCAATGTCTTCCTTCGATCAACATGAGAACTGCTTACAAATAATTCTCCATGACCCTATGGTGGTGGATCTCCCTCATTCTTGAGAGTGTTCTTAGTGAAGAAAGAACTCTCTAGACTTGATAGTTTTTATCCAATTCATTGTGCATAACAATATTCAGGGATGGGTTTTTTGCTATTAATGGAATAATATAACGAGCAATTTATTTCTTTGGGGTAATAATAAAATATTTTTCACATGGGCCTTAAGTATTTTATTAATCCAAGTGAAACCCCCATGTCAAATAATAATAACAATATTTTTATTTCATGACATAAGCTTAACATGAAAGTTATAATTAAATATTATTTAATAAAATAATATTTAATAATATTATTTCTCACTAGACGATTAAAAATGGTCTTCCAATCCTCCTCAATATTTAGCGGGCCTTTAATAACGATTATTTATTTATTAAATAAATAACACTAACTTATACTTTGATAAATAAATTAATATTATATTCACCAAAATAGAAATATTTATTAATCATTCTTCCCATAATATATTCTCTCCATTACTTGTGATGGAATAAATGCAATTATGCATACATGAATAATTAGTAAAACATGAATGAAAATAATATTTATTCAACATGTTAACTAATAAATTATTTAACTGAAATTCTGGATACCCATAATATGTGACCCTTTAGACCTCTTTCTTAGTGGAATTAGGAGGAGTAGCTGAAATCCCATGGTTATTGTCTTGAAACTCACCAAGAAACCCATTGAAAAATAAGATAATGTATTAATGAAATGTCACCTCATATTAATTTGTACTATGTTATATAATATCTTCGTTGTAATATGTCTAATCAAGCAGTTTTCATTCTAATGACATTACCCTATACGATCAATATCACTTTCATTGAAATTATAGAAATAAAGAATTCCTATTGATCAACATGGACAAGGATTTATTTTGGCTATATCATTTCGATCAATGGGCCTAAAATATTATCTTCCTCTAAAGAACATAAGGGATGAATCCTTTCTCATATAATTATTTAATGAAATATTACTCCTGACACACCCAACATATCATACCTCATCATGATCATATTTTATCACGATTTTCATCATTACATGTTAGTTAGAGGCTCATAATACTAAATAATAATTATACTAAAGTATAAGGACCAATACACATGTATGATAATAGGAACATATAATAACACACATAGAAATATATATTTCCTACTAGAAGGTCATATTCTCATAAAATCCCCCATGAATGTACTAAGGGTGAAAAACATGAGAAGGTGCTTCAACGTCCATGGAGTTTTCACACCAGATATGTGACAACCCAGACACGGATGCCACATAAGGGTGCCCCGAGCCCAGTGGGCCACAGAGCCTCAAGCGCGTCTTCCCGAACATGAGAGGCTTCCAACAAGTAGCGAGGGCCTTGGGTGTGTCCGTGAGAAGACATTTCCCCCCTAAGAAAAGTTTAGTGCAATGTAAGAGATATAAATGAATGAATAATAGTTGAAGAAAAAGGAATAAATAGAGGAATAAAACTGATGCAATAGATAAACATGAATAAAAAAAACTATATGAACATGAACAAGGATAATGTAATGTCATGTCACTAGAAAACTAGAAAGAAAGGATACAAGAAATTAATTATAACATGTTCAAAAATGTAAAAAAACAAAGTTGACTGCAAGCATCCCGAGATCCTACTTGGTCATCTACTATCTACCTCCATTTTATCAGCACACAATCATGTATTGGAAGATGCATGCTTCCCTTTTTCAATTCTTTCAACCATGAAATCTACTCCAGGGACCCAACAACACCCGTAGAGGGTGTGAGATAAATCTTAGTGGGACACCACCAATGGTGTCCATAACATATAGCCCATGAAATGGAATATAGAAGTGTGAAGGCATATATGTATAGAAAATAAAGTAGTACAAAATAACTAAATAACCAAGTACATGCTTCAACCCTCAGCTACGTTCTGAATATGTAACCAGATCATTAATTAATCAATTACCATTTAATGTAAATAGGTCATGTTAGGCATATACCAAACTAACATCACCCTGAGATAGTATAATTAGTGAAGGTCCCAAGTCGTAACAATGCAACTAGACAATGATATCCAGGGAGGGAGTTCCAGGGTAAAAACCAAGGAAACATAAACTCATGGAAGTCTAACCTAGTAGTATCTAAGTCTAGTAGACAGGTAATAGTGTAATCCAAGGAAGGTAATATAGCGAATTCCACTATAAGAAACCTACTAGCCATTGAAAGATCAATGGAGTGTATCTAAGGATTCTTGTATAAAAGAAAGAGACCCTACGGTATTATACCAAGAATCCATGTAATAGATAAGAACCAGAGTCCAGGTGGGTATCAAACTATGAAAATAGTATCCTTGAATCAGAATGGGGTTCTCGAGGCCCATGGTATTCTCCCCTCATAAACCAAGGTGATCTCGAGTCAGTCCATTCCTATTTGATATTTAAATCATGTAAAAATTCATTTGGACCATGTCTTTCCTTCCATTAGTGTGGATTGGTCAAGTAGAGTTGAAACCATTGGTCCAAGCTTTGTCTTCCATTAGTGTGGATAGGCCAAGTAGCGTTGCAACCATTTAATCAAGTCTTAGATAGTCATTAAGTAATAATTAATTATTTAGGTTCACTCCTCTACATTTCATAAACTTGGAAAATGGTTAGAAGGGCATGTAACCTTTATTCAATCAGTTTTTATAAGGCCAAGTTATATATATAGTATACATTCCCTTTCAAATTTTATTTTTCACATTTAATAAACATTTTTAAATACATACCTTATGTGGGTCAAGTGGTGAGAATATATGGTACATACCATTATAAAATTATCGTTAATAAAAATATATTTATGATAATAAGACCCACCATTAGATTGGTCAAGTAAAGGCACACTCAAACGGTGACTCAAACATGTCAAAACACAAAAAAAAACAAATTGAGGCTTAACATTTTACATGAGGCAGATTGAGATGTGGGTGAAACCACTAACAACTAATCACATATTTAAAAAGAGAATAACCTTAATATTCTAACCAGTATTATCATTTCATGTAAATTTACGAAATGGATTCTAAAGAAACTAGTAGGGCCTAGATGAACATTCCTAAAACCACAAACTTTACGGATAAGTTATAGACTACCAATTATAGGGCTATATGAGCCTTCTCCAATGGTGTCGACCGTTGATTTTCCATAGATTAGCGTAAATGTATGAAAAGGTAAAAAATATCACATGGAGATATCTATGTTGAGAGTAAAATAGAAGAAGAACGACTAAAGAGGACTCGAGTACTTTCCATTTTCCATCCAATGTGATAAACAAAACCTCTATCACAAGTCGGAGGAAGGAGATCTCTTGATTCCAATATTTGATCTTCCAAAATCTCCAAAATAAGAGATAACTAGTTCAATCCTACTAAAACCAAGATTTGGGAGGTAGGGGTCAGAATAAGAGATCATTAAGGGAATTTTATATATTTTACACATCTTTTTAACCTATACACGGTTTGTCTGCATGGTTATTAATACTTTTCTCAAACTATGCTAGATGGTTCTTCTTACCTCAGTAAAAGGGGACTTTTCACGGTTTGGTTGTGTGGCCATGAGCTAACCATGTGCGGTTCCACTGTCTAGAAAAGCACAAACTGCACGGTCAGGCAAACCATGCACTAACCGTGTGTAAACCGTGCAACATGGACATTTTTCCCTAAAAGGGGTGTTCTGAGCCCCAAAAAATCCCCAGACACCCTCAGAACCTCTGTTGGCTCATTACACATCCTAATTAGGTATAAATAATAGATATATATCCAAAATTAAATTATCCATACCTAAGTGAAAAATCATGTTTTTACAATCTTTTCCCCTTAAAAGAACTCTCCACCATAGTTCCCCTTCAATCAGTAAGGAAACACTCTCTAAGAATAACTCTAGACACTGAGCATAAACATCGGCTTCCCTGTCCCATGTATCACCATGTACTCATTCGTACTACAAAGTCACTTGTACGAGAGGGAAATGCATTCCTTAGAGTGCCTTCACGCTTCGGTCAATGATGTGTACTTGATACTCTTCAAAGGTATCTTCAGCATATAACTCAACTTCTGTAGGATTAGAGGTATAAGATGGATCAACATTATATTGGTGAATCAGTGAGACATGAATGATGTTTTGTATTCCATGATATCTCTGAGGTAGTAGCAATCGATTAGCTACCGGCCCGAATCCCGCTAGAATTTCAAATGGTCAGACCTAATGAGGTGTAAAATATTCCTACTTCCATAACCCTCTTTGACCTAGAATGGAAAATACCCAAAGAAAAACCTTATCCCCAACCTTTTACACAATATTTCGTTGATGGCGATCAGCATAAGATTTATGTCTAGACCGAGCAGTAGTCATATGCTTCCAAATCAGCCGGACCTGTTCTGAAGTCTCCTGAATGAGATAAGGACCTAGTAGGGTTGCCTCACATGCTTATAGCCTGCACAAAGGTAAAAACATGGCCTACCATATAAATCCACATAAGGAACCATTTGAATCAATGCCTAGAAGCTGTTATTATAGGCGAAATTGATGAGAGAGATATGCTTCTCCCATGAACTGCCTAAATCAAGGAAGCATGCATGAAGAATATCCTTTAATACCTGTATTTTTAGTTCCAAATGTCCACCGGTATGAGGTAGAAAATCTATTCATAGAAGCACCTGAGTTCCCATAGAATTTTATAAGACCTTCCAGAACTGCGATGTGAAATGAGCATCCCATTCTGAAATAATAGTACGTGGAACCCCATGTTGTTGTAAGATCCCTTGAATATAAAATCTTCCCAGCTCATCAACTGAAAAAGTATCCTAAATAAGATTGAAGGGGGATAATTTAATTAAATGGTCTATGACACCCAGATAGCATTTTAACCCCTCGACGACCTTGTTAAGCTGACTATGAAGTCGATTGAAACATCATACCATTTCTATTCTATGACTCGAGGTGGTTGTAACAAGGCTATATGTCTCAGGCTATCCACCTTCACCTACTGATATATGGAATAACTAGTGATAAAGCCTTAAATCTGATGTTTTATCATAGTCCACGAGTACTGGCGTTGCATATCTCGATACTTCTTTGAGATACCCAGATGAACCGTCCATTGGGAAGTGTGGGACTCTTTTATATACTCTTCTCTCACATCTGTAGGAACACAGATATGTCCTTGTACATTTTGGATGTTATCATTGTTCATAGACTAATCTAGAGGTGGGTTATAACCTAATATACTCTCAAGGAGAACCAAACCATCAGGATCTGAAAATGTCTTAATCTTCACCTTCCCAATGAGAGAAGAGTTAACTGTTAAGGATGAAAGGTAAGACATCCCTTGAAAATAGTGAAACACTAGATGAAGATAAGAAAAGTGGGCCATTAACATCCATTCATCACTGTCATCTTTTATGGCCTGAATTTTTGTTTTTTAACTCAGTGCATCTTGAACCAGATTTCCTTTTCCATGCGTATAAGTAGGCTCTATATCAAAGGATTATAGATATTCGACCCATGTTCACTGTCGAAGGTTCTAGTCACACATTGAAAAGATATACTTGAGTTTCTTGTGATTTTTATACACTAAAAAGTTCTCACCCAATAGATAATGTCTCCAGTGATGTAAGGCATGGACAACTACTGCTAGCTCGAGGTCATGCATTGAGTAATTTCAAATAAGTTCTCAACTGCTGATATCTGTACACAAAGAATTTTTCTTCCTATGTCAAAACTGCTCCTAGGCCAATGCCTTATAAATCAGAGAAGATTATTGAACCTTATCTAGGTTTGGGAAGAATCGGAACAGGGGTCTATACAAGCCTCCCTTTCAGCTCCTGAAAGGCTTTCTCAAAGGCTTCTGAGCACAAGAACATAACACCCTTCTTTGTAAGCCTAGTAAGTGGTGAAGCATGAAATGATAAATCCTATATAAAATGCCTATAATATCCAGCTAGCCCCATGAAACTATGTATATCAAACACGTTATTGTGATGCTCCTAGGAGACTACAACACTATCCTTTTTAGGGTCAATAGATACTATTGATTATGAAATAATATTGCCTAATAAGTTGACCTTGTCGATCCCGAAGTCGCATTTTTCAATATTTTCATAAAGTTGATGCTCTCTATGTGTAATCAAAACAATATCAATATATTTTTGCATGGTAATTATGAGTGCACAAATACACCAAGATGTCATCAACAAATACAATGACAAAAAAGTACATAAAGTGAAGGATAACACTATTCATCAAAGCCATGAAAATGGCAGGAATGTTCGTAAGACCGAACAACATAACAAGATACACATATAGACAATACCTTCTATGGAAAGATGTATGAGGTATGTGTAAAGGTCTAACTCACACATGATGATACCCTGATCTCATGTTGATTTTAGAGAACACCATTTCTACTCAGAGCTGGACAAAGAGATCATCTATTAAAGGATGTGGATACCGGTTCATGATTGTTGGATGGTTCAAACTTTGGTGATACACACATAAATGTAGAGATTCATCTGCCTACTTAGGGAAACGAACTGGTGAACCCCAAGAGGATGTACTTTGGTGTATAAATCCCTTGGAATATATGTCCTCTATATGATTCATGAGCTCTTGAATCTCAGTAGGTGTTATCCTGTACAGAGGAATGGTCACTGGAGATGCTCCTAGAACAAGCTCTATTGCAATCTTTACCTCTCTCTTGTGAGGTAATCTAGAAAATTCATCAGGAAAGAATTCCCCGAAACAATAAACTACTCTAGGAACATCAGTTTGAAGAAAATCTTGATCCTCTATGAAAATATTTACAATCTACGTGGTCACTACACCTAGCCCATGATGCTTTAGTACTTATCTCCTCCTAGACATCCCACTCACCATTGAAAATATAACTTCCACCTTCTAGTTATGTAAAAGAACCCCTTCACCGATAAAATTCAACAAAGTCATGATAGTGGACCAACCATTCCATCCTTAGAATGACAACAAAGCCAATCATCTTGAGAACAAAGAGAATCCACATTAAAGGGTGCTTCCAACCTGAAGGGGGGAAGCCCCTACATTGGCGTATGTCCTCCGACCGTATTCCCAATGGTGTATCGAGGGTCATTACACCATAGTGATAATCTATCTCTAGTCTGAGACTTTACATAATAGATATAAAAATAATAGAGTTTCAAGCACCAATATCAAACAAATAAGAGACAGTATTAGAGGATACTAGAATAGTACCTTGTACTGTAGATGGTCCAGCGACATGTTCATCCAGTATCTACTGTGAGGCATGAAACTGACCTAGTCCACATCCATGTGCAACATATTCACTACCACAATCAGGAATGCTCTACTGGTGTTTCTGGTGATCAGGGATCAGACTACCACAACCCTGGACTCCTCCTCGGTCAGACCTATCGGTGCTACTCCAACTTCCCACCTGATGTGGCGCAAAATAACTCACTCTTCAATGTGGAGTTTAAGTTGATCCTTTTCCACAAAAATCTAGTGTAAAGGTCCAATAAAAGTGCTAAAGATGAACCATAAGACCTCAACACCGACACTCCATAGTTTCTCTATCACAATGGGGTTTCTTATGCCCTAGTTTTCCATGCTAATGACACAATACATAGCTATCAATCTAGATACTCTGGCTGCCACTGCTGAGATGGTAAACCTCAAGGGAACGTTTCCTTCCACTGGAAGAACTACTTGCCTGATATGGCAAAATTCCATTAAACCCGGTACTCACTCTATCCCTCAGGTTATGCTTAGTGAAATGGGACTAATCAACTATTTCATAGAAGGTATGAAGGGGAATGACATTTTCATGAGTTTTGATGGCATACTCAAGACCATCCTCAAAACGTCTCGCACGCGAAATATCATCACCGACTAGATGTAGTGCAAAGAACTATAAATCCGTGAAACATGTTTAATATTTCATAATAGAGATAAACCCCTGATCTAGATGAATGAACTCTTTGGATATGTCAATTATCAGTGAATCTGGAATGAACTGGTCATAGAAGGCTATCTAGAAGTCAACCCAAAACATTCCATGATGAATTCCATCCTAGGTATCGACATCCCACCAATTCTTGGAGGAACCCAAATGCATGTATGTGTCAAGATTTTATCTCCACTCCGGAGGAATTTCCAGATATTTAATGATATATATCATTGCCTCTCAACTAGACTCAGTAACTTGTGATCACCATCCCCTGAAAAAGTATGCGGATGCTGCTGTTGGAACTTGTGGGTTAGATCATCCATTGTAGGTGAAACCCATGCTTTCAATCATGATGGCATTGCCACACTCTCATTCTCAAAATTCTTCCATGGCGTAGGGTATGGTCGGGCCGCCGCCTACCCTCCTCAAACAACTTCAACTGGGGGGATCCATCCTCCCTATCCCATTCGATTCCCCCTCGTTTACCCTCTTTCTCCCCTTTCACAGACCCTTCCTCCCTTCCCCATTTCCCTACGATCGATATACTCCCTATGTTCCAATCCTTTTCTAATGTAGTTCCTTCAGTTCATATTTCCCCCTGGAGTTTACAAAAGCCTAAGCGTTACTATACCTCACATTGGTAGCCCAATTCAGGAGGAATCGTCCATCGGTCGATGCATTTGATCGGTTTGTGTTCATCTTTTGTAATTTGATGGATCGTGTAACGGTATGTCTTTTATATGTGAAGAATTTACAGATTCAATTTTCTAATGATGATGACCTTGTGTTTTCTTGGGCCTTTTATCTGTGTTCTATTAAGGGGTTCATTTTCTCTCTATTCCATTGGACTTTATATTTTCACCTTATGTGCGATCTTCCAACCTCAACTCTATGGATATCCTTACCTGGTCTTCCACTTCCATTTCAGAACCTCTCTATCCTATAGTTGATAAGAAATATGGTTGTTTTCTACCTTTTCTTTGATTCCCACACCAAGGCTGCCTGTCACCCAGTTGATCCAAGGATCTGTGTCAACGTTGACTTATCAAAAGGCCCTCTAGAGTCCATTGTCATCGAAATTGAGGGAGAGCCCTGATGGATTCAGAAGGTATGCTATGACTAATGGATTCCCATTTGCTCTATTTTTTCCCAAATGCCCTGATTTTTCTTAGTGCCAGAGATTCCATTATGGCCGAAGAAGCATGGGCGACATTATTGAAGTTGGTGATTCCCTATTGGAACCCTTTCTAAGAAGGGTGAGGATGTTGCGAACTGGCACTTTATTAGGGAGAATCAGAGGATCACAGATGCTTCGGCTTCTATAAAATGTTAGGGGAGGAGGTTTGAAGAAAATACGATGGTCACTGATGTGTTTGATCACCAAAAACAGAACTTGAGCACACTGTTGAAGTAATCGGAAGTAAATGAGGAACAGAAAGTCTGCACTGGTTCTGAGCAGACAGTTGATACAAGGACTGTAGTGGAGATGAAGAAACTCACTCAAGGGGATCATGATTGTGCTGCGATAGGGGATATAAGCCACGAGGAGGCTGAAAATCCTAGGAATTCAAGGCATGGGTGCCTTTACTACACTACAATGCCTCCCCTAACAAATAGAGGCCTGAAGAGGGGAGGTTGGTCGAGCCTATGGGAATATAGGAGGTTCCCCGATATGCTGAAGTAGTGGCACAACCACGTAATGGGATTCAGGAGAATCGGAGTGTCTTGGGTTCCATGAATCCAAACATTCTATAATCCCCATCATATCTAAATGATGAATTTGTAGGGCTGAACAGGTTGTTCCCCAGTGATATGAGCAAGCAGTTTGGGATGAAGCCCCCTAATGACGGCCCGAGGGTCAAGCTAAGGAACCGTTTTGATAGTATGGTGGATCAATATCAAGTAATGTCACATCAGTAGGATGATTCAGGTGCTGATAGCTATATCCAAATATCAGTGGATAGCTGGGATTGTTTCCATGGGAAAGGTCCTCACAGCCGAAGGAGGAAGAAGGGACTAAAAGGAATGCGTGACTTCGGGAAATGTGTAGTGGTACAGGGGAAAAACCAATGGGGAGTAAAGACTATTCTTACTATCCAAAACCAGGGGAAACCAGGTCGACCAATAATGGTGAATGAATGGATAACAAAGTCTTGCAAGATAGGGACAATGGTGATCTCAGCAGAGAGCCAAAGGTAATAGAAGAAGAGGTGGGGGAGTGTCTGAAACTCATATTTTACTCCATGGAAGAAATAATTTAAAAATACATATAGCCTAGTGCCTAAATTGAATAAATTGAAAGAATTTATGAAATAAGTTTGCAAGTTGAGGCCACCGAGGAGCAGGAAGTGTGGATTGACAAGCCAGATCGAATAATTTCCCAGGGTTTCAATCAAGGCAAAATATCTCTGGAAGAATTCATTCAGACAATGTACATGATGATCTCTCATCATGAAGAACATCTTAGGGAGGATCCAAACACACATGTAAGCACATCCAATGGGAATTATATATAGTGTATGATTCAAATAACCTTAGTCTGGTGTTTAATAACTTCCTGAGATCCTTTAGCACTTAGTGGCATTATTTTGGAATGATGGTTTCCCACTTGTCCTAAAAGTGGCTTTTTAATAAAAATTTGTATTTGGTGGTGGTAGGTGCAACCCATGGAGCACCAATCATGGACTGCATCATACATATGAAAGTATCACAGCCTTGGGAATCAATGCCTAGATCAGGTATTGTAGGTGGTGCCTCAAGCGGCTCTCCTGAATGTAAGGCTACAGCTTAGGGCCCATCTTGTGAAGAGAATGGTCATCACCACCTTCCTATAGAACAACACAAGTAATTCATTGAGGAATTGGTCTAAAAATTACAAACACACACTTTAGAACAATCTTATGATAATACAATTTCATCTGTAGTAAAAAAATGAACATAGGAAAACTCACTATTCGTGGCATACTACCCAAACTACCCGCTTCGATAGCCATGTATCGGTAAGTGCTAAGTATAAGTTGCTTTTTCATGTTTTAGTTAATTCATACGTTCAATCTACTGCCCTTCATATACATGAAGATGTGTAATAAGGATGTGAAACCAACACATTTTTGGATTCAGGATTCACTTTACGATGGATATTCATTTTCGATGAATCAGTGCCCTTACACATATCACCCAAAATGACACCCAATTATTTATAGTATAATTTCTTGACTTAGAAAATTACTCATCTCAACCCATGAGGGAACATACACATCATGAATTTAGAAAATCATTCAATCAATCTAAGAAAATGTAATACAAGAACAAGAATCTATCACAACATCACCCAACAATATTAGGTATATCAAGCAAGAAAAAGCTATGAAATACACCAACATGGCCTGGTAATATGCATGACATGTAAATTCTTGTTTCCTAAAAAGATGCATGTAGCAATAACCCTTTCCCACATATGATCGGGCCAAGGATGAAATAAATTCCCAAAATAGTAACAATCAATAACACAATACAACATGTGCGCCACCCAACAGTGAAATAATATCAACTATAATAGGTATAATAGAACAACAATTTCATTATGGGTAACTTGGATTTTTACCCAAACCTGGGATCATGACGCCCAATAATGGCTTATGACAAAGTCCCAAGTGTTTATATTATCTAGTATATTGTCTCCAAATAGTCAAGAAAGAAAATAAACCACCGTTGATACCACATTATGACGACCGGGACCTAGATGACACTTAATAGTGCACCGAGCCCAGTTGGCCATATAGCCTCAAGAGTATCTTCCCAAACGACAGCGACATCCGACTAGAAGCGAGGGACTAGGGTGTGTCTATGGGAAGACTATGCCTTCATTATCAGAGTGTAGCATAGAATAATAGACATAAATGAATAGAAAATAGACAAATCTATATGAATAATGTAACACCCCGACCACACTTGGCTAGAGCCGGTGCATTACTTGTGATATTGACATGGTCAGAAGGAATGAAAATCCCAATGGAACGATTATTTTAGAAGACTTGAAGAAACTAGATACATAGATTTATCTCAAATTACATTGAATAAGGTTTCAAAATATAATACATAACTAAAACTAAAAACTTCAACCATAGGGAATCAATAAAAGTTCATCTCTTCATCACATGTGGAAGGTATACAATGAAATGGGTAAGCTCAAACTCCTAGTAAGGGTTACAAATAGTGGAAGAATGAGAGAAATAATAAGTGTATCACAAATAATCTGACATAATCAATAGGTCATAGTGATTGAATGAATATCCAATGCCATTAATAACTAAAAATGTAACTACATCCATAGATTTTGTCATAGTGAAAATCTCATGGATAATAATAATAACTGATAATGATTAATTTGAATTCTTATTAATTGGAATTCATGTATCTGTCACATGAAACCATAATACTATAAAAACGGTTTAGTTCTGTGGGTAGAAACCCGTCTGATTTTTTGAAACAAACTCGAAGGGTCTGTCGCCAAACTGTTTTGTCTCATTTGACCTACCGATGAATAGAGGGGCTATAGAGGGCCACACACTCCATTTCATGTCCAAGTAATTTTTTATGAATTGATTAAATACAAGATAAATATGCCTTATCAATATCCGTATAGAGTAGAGTATACAGATTTATCAATAATTCCATAATTAAAATATCATTCCAAATAAACACCGTATGTAAAATGGTATACGATTTAGAAAAAAAAAATATATCAACGATATGAGATAATGGATATTTAATATAAACATAATTTCAAATTAAAAGTGATCTCGAATGGGTAGTAGGTACACCACATAACTATTATTAGGTGAACAATACAAAGTTAGTCACAACGAAAAGGTAGTTGAGACAAAGTCCCTTACCACAATGTAATCAGTCGAATCATATGACCAGAACTTTATGAGCATCAAATGAATCATTTAATAACATAAATATAAACAGAATCATGTTATTATATATCAAATGGTAGTACACATATACCACATACACGAAATAAGTGTAGAACATTGAAAATCTCACAGAAATGAAAGTGAGATTAGAAACCCCTTACCTTTTTCTCTAGTGTGTTCTTGGTTGTTCTTAATGACCTGAATAATAAAATTTAGATTAATTAATTAATAATTATGTAACCAAATAAACATGTAATTTATATGATATAACCTTATTATGTTCATTAATTGCCTCTTTTATGGGTTTAAGAGATTAAATCTTATTGTTTTTGGAAGCATTTTCATACTTGGTTTCATGATTTTTTTACTTGTATTCATGAATGAAAGTTGGATTGAAATATGGTTAAACATACATAATTGTTAATATACATTATTAGTTAAATTAAATAGATATTAATGATATTATAATAATTTTGGTTATATACTATGAGGATGACTCATTTGATGAGTTAAAAAAATAAACGCTCGAATTTGGCTTGGCAGTTTTGTGCTCAATAAACTTGTCTCTTATTATTATTCCATATTATGTACGTGAAAAGATTCCAGAACATTAATAAAGATAAAATACATATTCTATGACCTGGTTCAACCATAATTATGGTTTTATGACATGTAATGAAAGAACGATTGAAGAACAAAACTTCGTCGTCCGCAAAGGTTATAAATTGGAACCTCATGGACATTGATTTCATTTATAAAAATAAAAGGGAGGGAGTAAGAATGTTGATCATGGTTCTTACATTCAGATGATATAAATCCAGTATGTAGATGATGCAAGAGTTATCATGATCATTTGGATAGAATAGGTGTGGAGAGGATAACAAATGATGATAAATTCCAATGAAACTAAAAGAAAAAGAAAGGTGGTTTACCACTTGAATAACTTCTTCGAGAACCTCTTTAAGGGAAGGGATTTTGGCCTTTTGGGAAGACCAAGTGTTTCCTGGTCATGGGTAGTGACTAGGGAAGGGTATTTTGGCAGAACATTGAGGAGATCCAAGGATTAGAAGAGTGAATAGAAGAGGGAGTGGTGAGGGGTGTTTATAGTCGAGGAGAGGGGGTATTTTTCATTATTTTAATCATTATTATAATAGTTTTTTCTAATATTATGAATAGTCATAGTTCATGTGACCTAAAATAGTAATAATGGCATGTGAGTTCTAACCAAGTGGCCTTGCATCATTAATGATGTCATAAATAGTGTATTGTACTGATAATTTATATATACGGTATTTTATCGTATTTCACTATTCATAAAAAATTCTAGAATTTCAGAAAAATCCCAAAAATTTACCGTAACCATTTTTAGATGTTTAGATTTCAAAAAAGAACTTCATTTTTTAAAATTATTTTTCTAAATATTACTAATTTAACTTTTAAATAAAGTCATAGTTAATTCTAAAAAATAACAATCTTAAAGTGCAATTAGTTTTATTTCTCATTGAAAAACTAATTAAGATCTCATTGTCATGTTGCCTTATGAAAATGAAATAATAATATTATTTACTATTAATAAGGGTCATATTACTATTCATATTACTATTCACAAGGGTATGTTACTATTCACCATAAATTAAGATTGTTCTATCAGACTCCAAATGACTTACTGATCACAACTCTATATAAACATTTTTTAAAATTAAAAACATAGAAGTGGAAAATTTATATTTAATGGAAAGGTTTTGACTATATCCTAAATAACCTAGTGTTTTTTCAATGGAACACAATGATTAATAGAATTTATTTAACAAAAACATACCATAAAATGTTTGGGGTGCTACATTATTCCCTCCTTCAGAAATTTCGTCCTTGAAATTATATGTACATAACCCACCAAAATGATGTGGGTGGTTCTTCTTCATGAAATCCTCTAGTTCCCATGTTTCTTTCTCCATATTATGGTTTCTCCAAAGAACCTTTACTAGAAGATTATTTCACACGAAATACTTTTTTTATTATTTTACAAACACTTTTAGGAAAAGTGAGAAACCCAAAGACACAAACAAACCCGCAAAACACATCCAAAATAGACCAAACAACCAAACACCCAGATCAACTCACAAACACTAAAAGACAAAGTCTCCATACCTGTCATCACAACCAACACAGGAGTCCTCCGTAGTGGTCGTTTCCCATTCAGAAGCCGGGTTGAGACGCCTCATAAAATCTTAATTATATTCCTACCTCACATCATCAAAGTGCTTCTCCCAAGTCCATCTTGCTTGGCCAGTCTACCTTTTTTGAAGGCTAGTGTCACCCCATGATCGCGCTTAAAGGAGGCTCTAGTACACAATGGATGAGGAAAATAAGAATAATCCTTCTTGCTTCTTCTTTTTTGGAGTAGTAGATGCCACTCCTCTATCCTCAGTCCCGTTTCTATCCCCACCTTGGACTAAATCACTGATGACACACCCATTAGGTGCTTGCATACCCATACTTAGACCGGCCTCGCCCTGTACAATGTTGCTATATGAGAGCCTTGTCAATCCACCACTATTTTCTTTGCCGCTCTCAGAGATGCCCCCCCCCCCCTTTCAGTGAAAACCTCATTTGGATAGGTTACTGACCGGTTGTGGTGCAACAGAACGTTATTATAATGACAGCAAGGCATCAAGGTTGCTCAATCATTTCATGCTATTACTATATCAATATACGCCTTTCTTCATTTCCAGCAGGAGCCTCCTGAGGATCATTATCTGCATCAGCATCAATAATAACTGAATTAATCACCTCTGCATCCTCTTGTTCCAGGCCCTGGAAACAGTTTCTTGTAGGAACTGTAATCAGTATCCCTCCAACAGCATTCTTCTGACCAGATTTCTCATTCTAATGACCTTTTGATAACTCCATAACAGGACTATCATACACTGCAGGCCCTGTTATCTCCACTGCCTCATGATGCACTCCTTCGGCCCTACTGTTAAAATCTTTCACACCTCCAGAACAAGAGCCACACTTATCCTCAACTTGCATCCCACCATCCCCCACCTGCAGATCACTCCTCAACCGCCTTAAAATAGCAGAAACCATCAAATTTAAGGAGGCCTTATCTCCCTTGCCCACAGCCGGTGCATCCCTACTCACTAGGTCAGAATCCTTCCCAGGATTAGTTCCACACAGCTTCCTCTGTCCTTCATTGGTCCTCCTCCTCTGACCTTCCTCAGGTCTCCTCCTTGGAACAAACTTGCTCTCCATGAAACCATCTGCATGACATTTAGAAACCAAATTCCTGAAATGACAGCAGCTCGAACAGTAGTTGTCCCAAGATTCAAACACCACTTATTGTTTCCATCTAAACTCTAAACCCACTGCAATCCAGAACCACTCCACCAGAGGCTTTGACACATCAACCTGAACACAAATGTGAGGGTTAATCGGGTGACATACAGAGGAAGTTCGAACGTCCGAACAAAGATAGCGGTCCACCATGTTTCCAATCATACGAAGAATTTAAGGATTCTGAAATGGTAGAGATAACTTAGTAAGGATTACCCAAATCGCACTAGAGGTTGGATCCTGATTCATGCAAAGGTCGAACGACCATCTTAGAAGAGAAAACTTGAAACTGTTACATGGGCAAGGGGCACTAGGCTAGGCTCGAATCAGATCGGCTTCTGAGGCGAAGTGAACCATGAAGTGACTTCTATCCATCTGACCAACAACCACCCGTTCTTGCAAATCCCATTTACTGAAGACGAAATGATCAAAGTCATCAACCAAGGGTCTTTGAATATTGAAACGCACAACCAACGTAAGGTCCAGATCACTCGAAGCCTTCAAGAACTCTGTCATCGAAATTGACAACTGCGGACCACCATGATGGGACTCCAGAACCTTCAGACATAGAGAACTCCTCCATATGTGGGTACATGTGTTGCATCTGGTATGTATTTTTTTAACAATGATACGTGAAACACATCATGAAATATGGAGAGATTTGGTGGCATCGATAAATGGTAAGTTACAGCTCCGATTCTTCCCATGATTTCAAATGGTCCGATGTACCTGGGGGTCAGTTTCCAACTTGAAATTCCAAGTCATTTCTCCGGTTTTCAGCATAACTCTTATGCCTACTTTGGGCTGCTTTAATACGGGCTTGTATTTTCTTCACCTTTGTCGTGGTCTCTTCAATAAGTTCTGGGACTATAAGATTCTTTTCACCCACTTCGTCCCAACAAGTTGTAGTTTGACATCTCTTTCCATATAATGCTTCATATGTAGCCATTTAAATACTAGAATGGAAACTATTGTTGTTGGGAAATTCCACCAAAGGTAAGTACTGATCCCACATACCTTGGAAGTCAAGAGAGCATGATATCATCATGTCTTCCATTGTTTGAATAGTCCTTTCAGACTATCCATCAGTTTGAAGGTGATATTCAGTACTAATATCAAGCTCAGTATTCAAACCCTTCTTGTGACTTTTCTAGAACCTTGATTAAAAATGTGGATCACGATCAGAAACAATCAATAAGGGAACTTCATGAAGTCACAAAACTTCATTAATATATAGTATTGCTAGATGTTCAAATGGTAGATCATCTCTTAAAGCAAGAAACATTGTTGACTTGGTAAGACGATCAACAACGACCCATATTGCATCATTCCTTCTGGAAGTCTTTGGTAGTCCCATGACAAAGTTCATCATGATATTATCCCATTTCCACTCAGGTATGGGAAGAGGATTCAATACTTCTCCAGGCTATTGCCTTCTAGGTTTCACTTGTTGAAAAACCATACTTCTTGAAAAAAAATTAGCAATCTCCCTCTTCATGTTGTCCAACCAAAAATGTTCCTTCAAACCACTATACATCATAGTGATACCATGGTGAATAGAGAAATTGGAACTATGAGCATCATCCAAAAATTCCCTTATTAGATCAGGAATATCGGGAACCCAAAGTCTCTTCCCAAATTTCAAAATTCCATATTCTTATGTGAAGTCACTCAACCTCCCATCATTCACAACATTAATCTTCTTTTGAAACTCCTCATCATCATCTTGAGAACTTTTTATCCTTTCTAGTAAAGATGGTTTTGAAACCATTTAAAAATGCATTGATGTTTCACCTTCCATGGTTATTCCCGTATCCATCATTACATGATCAATGAAAAAAGGATCCCTTTCAACTCTCATCTTGTTCAAATCTCCATGATCTTTTCTGCTCAAAGCACCTGCAACCTTATTTGCCTTCCATGGGTGGTAGTGTATCATGCAATCATAATCCTTGATTAGTTCAAGACATCACTTTTTCCTCATGTTGAGTTCTTTCTATGAGAAAATATACTTCAAACTCTTGTGATCAGTATAAATCTCACATTTTTCACCATAGATTTAATGTCTCCATATATTCAAAGAAACTATTACAATAGCTAACTCAAGATCATGAGTAGGATATTTTTTACCATAAAATTATTAGCGGTCGTGATGCATAAGCAATAATCCTATAATTTTGCATAAGGACACAACCAAGTCCTTTCATTGAAGAATCACTATAAATAACAAACCCGTCATTCCCCGATGGTAGAGTCAGTATAGGAGTATTGAATAATATTCTCTTTAGTTCATTGAAAAGTTATTCAAAATATTTTTTCCAAAAAAATGTAACCCCTTTTCGTGTGAGCTTTGTTAGCGGGTTAGCCAGGTGGGGAAAAATTCTACACGAAATGCCGATAATAACCTACTAAGCCAATAAAACAATGTACCTCAGTTATGTATGTTGGCAAGGGACAATCATGGATTTCCTTTGTCTTCGTAGGATCAACTATGATTCAATCCTTCGAGACAATGTGGCCAAGAAAAGAAACTAACTGATGCCAGAATTCACATTTTCTAAACTTCCCATATAATTGATTTCTTCTAAGTGTTCCCATAATAACTCGCAAGTGACTATCATGGTCTTCATATCTTTTTGAGTATATGAGGATATCATTGATGAATATCACAACAAAGTTATCAAGATAATCCTTGAATACTCTATTCAATAAATCCATGAAAAAAGATGGTGCATTCGTCAGTCCAAAAGGCATCACTTTAAACATGTAATTCCCATACGTGGTTTGAAATATTGACTTCAGAATATCTTCATTCCTCACACTCATTTGATGATATCCGGATCAAAGTTCAATCTTTGAAAATTATTGAGATCCATGAATTTTTTCAAATAAATCATCATTCTGGGGTAGAGGATACTTATACTTTATTTTAATAGCTTTAATTTCTCTGTAATCAATGCATATCCTCATGGATCCATCTTTCCTCCTTACAAACAAGACCGGGCTCCCCATGGAGAAACACTAGGTCGAATAAATCCTTTGTCACTGAACTATTTTAGTTGTTTCTTCAACTCCAATATCTACAATGTGTCCATTCAATATGGGGTCTTTGATATAGGTCTTGCACCAGGAATAAAGTCAGTGGAAAACTCAATTTCCCGATCTGGAGGATGTCCAGGTAAATCCTTCGGAAATACATCAATGTACTCTTTCACTTTGTGAAAATATTCAATTTGAATATTTCTTTCCTCTCCCATAAATATTGGTTTATCTTCCTCTCAGAGTATTGCATTCAATTGAGCTACTCGGGGTGGTTCAAGATAAGAATCAGGTGGCGAAGTTTCTGCCCTAAAGACAAGGGATTCTACACCATTTCCAAAAATTGTAACTTCCTTTTTCAGGGAATAAATCCTCGCATCATAATTTGATAGCCAATCCATAAAGAGAATTATATCAAATTCAGTCATGGGTATGTTGATAGGATAGAAACTAAAGCACGTTTTGGTGTTTTGTGGGGGACTAGTTGACATGCCTTTGTTGCAATGATACATCCCATGGGAGTTTTGACTGACAAATCCTTTCTTAAATCAAATTGTAAATATCTAATTTTCTTGGAAAACTGAGAGGATATAAATGAATGCGATGATACAAAAACAAATAATGTGTTGGATGAGTTTGGGGAAACAATTAAAATACCTGTCACCACGTCACTAGGAACATCAACCTCCGCGGTTGTAATCGCATAGGCTCTCCCTTGCCCACTTGGTTTTTTCTGAGGCATGTTTCCTTGCTGGATAGGAAACCCATTTGCATAGTGTCTCATCTCTCTGCAGTTTTAGCATTGAACATCATTGAATTATTTCTTCCCCTTGCATTCATCATATAGATGACCCCTTTCTCCGCAATTATAGCAGACACACATGCCTTTCAAGCATTTCCCAAGATGATTCTTTCCACATTTCTCTCATAATGGGAAACTATTTGTTCCCTTTCTCTTCATTGAGGCTTCTCCTTTTCCTTTGTTATCATAGTACCGCTTCTTATCTTGGTTTCCTTTGAAAAACTTTGATCTAGAAAATTCTTTCTCTGTTTTGATGGCACTTGATACTATTTCATCATATGATTAAAATGATTGAGAATCCAGTGCCCTTCAAAAACATGGCTTAAGACCTTCAAATAAATGATCAATATTGACTGCTGAGTCGCAAATGTAATCCATAGAATACCTGGCTAGCCTTCTAAAGGTAGCCTCATACTCTGCAACACTGTCTTCTTCCCTTTGTTTCAAGCCAAGGAATTTCCTCTTCATTTTAGTTCATTGCTCATGAGGGAAATATTTTTCATACTATATTTCCTTAAAAATCCTCCATTCCATATCCTCTATCTCTTCTTCCTTAGTTGTATTTTGAATAAATGACCACCATTGATGAGTTTCTCCCTTCAAACAATATACAGCCAGTACTATCTTTTCATTTCCATTGAATTTTAATGGAATTAATAACTTTTCAAGGGACTTGATCCATTTCTCATCAACCACTGGATTAGTAGTCCCACTGAATGATGGGGGCTTCTGTCGCATGAAATTATCCAACACAGGTGTTGAATGTTTATTTATTACAACATGAGTAAGTTGTCCCAATATGGTCACGGTCTGATCTTCTCCAACGTTGACTGTGTTGACTTGCTCAGTATGGAGATCCCTACCTTTCCCACAAGTATTGGTTCCTCTACTTCCATTATACGCCATTTCTAAATAATGGGATACACTATATTAGATTATGAATCACAAATAGAAAATCACTCAACATAGATTGAAATTCTATGCATAACTAATCTTATAAACACGGTTCCACTAAGGAAAAATTTACATTAACTCCTTCATAATGGCTTGTAAAGAAAACATGAATTATCCTAAACATATCCCCTGGGAGTGTCGTAACCAAGAGTGCAGCAAGGCCCGATGTCGTGCACCAGTTCCCGTTCGAGTCTAGCTCAAAGTAGTGTTTTCATGTTTTACCCCTAGATACATCTGTTCCAGATCCACCTCTACCTGCTCGTATCCAGACAGGGATATATTGCTTGAAAAATCCACATAATCTATTCCTTAAAAAAATATCAGGATGTTCTTGTACTTTTATCCTCAAATAGTAGCTTAGGGCTTTGTTCCCTACTATAAATTTCCTAGTCAAGTTTCCAAGTGTTCTATTAAACCACTTTTGATATCAACTTTAACACCCCGACCCCACTAGACTAGAGCTGGTGCATTACTTGTGATATTGGAATTGTTAGAATGAATGAAAATCCAGAAGGAATGATCAGTTTAGTAGTTTTGAAGAAACGATATACATAGATGTAACTCGAATTACATTGAAAAAGGTTACAAAATACAATACATAACAGAAACTAAAAACTTCAACCACAGGGACTCAATAAAAGTTCTTCTATTTATCACCTGTTGAAGTTAGACCTTGAAAGGGGTTATCTCAAATGCACAATAAGGGTTAAAAATAGCAGAATCATGAGTAAAATAATAACTGAATCACAAATAATCTGACATAATCAATATGGCATAGTGAATAAATGAATAACCAATTCCATTAATAACTAAAAATGAAACTGTATCCATAGATTTTTTCATAGTGAAAATATCATGGATAATAATAATAACTGATAATGAAAAAAAAAGAATTCTTATTAATTTTATGTCATGTATCTAGCACATGAAACCATAATACCGTAAAAATGGTTTAGTTATGTGTGTAGAAACCCGTCTGATTTTTGGAAACAAACTTGAAGGGTCTGTCACCAAACGGTTTTGTCTCATGAGACCTACCAATGAATCGAGGGGCTATAGAGGGCCCCACACTCCACTGCATGTCCAAATAATTTTTTATGACTTGATTCAATACAAGATAAATATTCCTTATCAATATCCGTATAGAGTAGAGTATATAGATTTATCAATAATTCCATAATTAAAATAACTTTCCAAATAAACATCTTATGCAAAATGGTGTATGGTTTAAACAAAAAATATATCCATGATATGAGATTATGGATATTTAATATAAACATAATTTCTAATTAAAATTTATCTCAAATGGGAATTTGGTACACCACATAAGGATTATTAGGTGCACAATACAAAGTTAGTCACAACAAAAAGGTAGTTGAGACAAAGTCCCTTACCACAATGTAATCAGTCGAATCATATGACCAGAACATTATGAGAATCAATTGAATCATTGAATAACATGAATATAAAGATAATCATGTTATTATATATCAAATGGTAGTACACATATACCACATATATGAAATAAGTGGCGAACATTGAAAATCTCTCAGAAATGAATGTGAGATGAAATACCCCTTACCGTTTCCTCTAGTGTGTTCTTGATTGTTCATAATGACATGAATAATCAAATTTATATTAATTAATAAATAATTATATAACATAATAACCATGTAATTGATATGATATAACCTTATTAGGTTCATTAATGGCCTCTTTGAGGGGTTTAAGAGATTAAATCTTGTTGTTTTGGAAGCATTATCTTACATGGTTTCATGACTTGTTTACTTGTATTCATGAATAGAAGTTGGTTTGAAATATGGTTAAACAACAAGAATTGATGATATAAATTATTAGTGAAATTAAAGAGATATAAATGATCTTATAATGATTCTGGTAATATACCATGATGATGACTCATTTGATGAGTTAAAAAATAAACTCTTGAATTTGGCTTGGTAGTTTTGTGCTCAATAAACTTGTTTCATATTATTATTCCATATTATGTACGTGAAAAGAATAAAGAACATTAATCAAGATAAAATACATATGTTATGACCTGGTTCAACCATAATTATGGTATCAAGACCGGTAATTAAAGAACGATTGATGAATAAAACTTCGTCGTCCATGAAGGTTATAAATTGGAACCTCATGGACATTGATTTCGTTTATAAAAATTGATGTGAGGGAGTAAGAATATTGATGACGGTTCTTCCATTAACAAGATATAAATCTAGTATGTAGATGATACTAGAGTTATAATTATTATTTGGACAGAATAGGTGACGAGAGAATAACAAATGAAGATAAATTCAAATGAATCTAAAAGAAAAAGAAAGGTGTTTTACCTTTTGAAAAAACTTCTTCGAGATCCTCCTTAAGGGAAGGGATTTTGGTCTTTTGGAAGGACCAAGAGTTTCCTGGTAATTGGGAGTTACTAGGGAAGGGTATTTGGGCATAAAAGTGAGGATATTAAAGTCTTAGAGGAGTGAAGAGAAGAGGGAGTGGTGAGGGGGGTTTTATAGTGGAGGAGAGGGGGTATTGTTCATTATTTTAATCATTATTATAATATTTTTTACCACGATTATGAATAGTATTATTTCACGTATCCTCAAATAGTAATAATGGCATGTGAGTTTGAACCATGGGGTTTTTCATAACTTATGATGTCATAAATAGTGTATTTTACAGATAATTTGTATATACGGTATTTTATCATATTTCACTATTCATCAAAATTTCTAGAATTTCAGAAAAATCCAAAAAATTTACTTTATCCATTTTTTGATGTGTAGATTTCAAAAATGAAATACATTTTTTAAAATTAATTTTCTAAATATTATTAATTTAATTAATAAATAATGTCATATATAATTTGAAAAAATAACAATCTTAAAGTGAAATTAGTTTTATTTCTCATTGAAAAACTAATTAAGATATTATTATCTAGTTTCCTTAAGAAAATGAAATAATATTATTATTTACTATTTGTTAGTGTCATATTACTATTCATATTACTATTCATAAGGGTATGTTACTATTTACCAAAAATTAAGTTTGTTTTATCAGACTCCAAATGACTTACTGATCACAACTCTAGATGACCATTTTTCGAATTCCAAAACATAGAAGTGGAAAATTTATATTTAATGGCTGGGTTTTGACTATATCCTAAATAACCTAGAGTTTTTTTGAAGGAAAACAGTGATGAATAGAATTTATTTAACAGAATCATACCATAAAATGTTTGGTGTGCTATAAATAAATAGTAGAAGCAAACTGATGCAGTAGATAAACAAACATAACAATAACTGAATCATCTAGAATAGTGATGATGTAATGTCATGTCACTCAAAAAATAGAAATCATGGATACATGAAAATAAGTATAACATTTTCCAAAGTGTAAAAGAAATCAATGTATACTCCATCTATCTTGAAATCTTACTCAGTCATCTCCTATCATGATCCATCCTATCAGCACACAATTAAGTATTGGAAGTTGCATGATTCCCTTTGTCAGTACCTGCAACCATGTAATCTACTAAAATTACCAAAAGGTTCCCAAAGAGGGTGTGAGATAAATATTAGTGAGACACCACCAAGGGTGATTATAACATCCGGCTAGTGAAATAGAATATATTAGTGTGAATTCATATATGTAAAGTAAAGGAAGTAGTACAAAATAAATAAATAACCAGGTACCTGCTTCATCCTTCGGCTGGTGTCTGAACATGTAACCAGTTCAGTAATTAATCAATTACCATTTAATGTAAACAGGTCACATGAATCCTAGACTCCACTGACATCACCTCATTATAGTATATGTATTGAAGGTCCCATGACATAACAAGGAAACCAGACAACAATATCCAGTGGGGGAGTTCCATGGTAAAAACCAATTTAACATAAACTCATGGAAATCATAATCAGTATTATCTGAGTCTATAAAAGGGGTAAGAGTGTAATTAAAGGATCATAACCAAAGGAATTCCACAATAAGGTTCATACCAATTCCAAGATGATCGACCAAGGTAAAACGGGGCTATGAAAAGACATGAGCCTGAAAGGAATTCCCCACGACACCTACTAGTCAATGATGGATACAAGGAGAGTTTCTGAGGTATCATGTAATAAATAATGGGAACCAATGGTAGTATAGTGGGAATCCAAGGAATAGACAGGAACTAGAGTCTAGGTAGGTATCAACCTAAGCAAAACGTATAATTGAATCGAAATGGGGTTCTCGATACCCTATGATTTTTCCTCTTATAATCCAAGGCGAGATCGAGTCAGTCCATTGCTATTTGATATTATAATAATGTAATAATTCATTTGGTTCAAGTCTTTCCTACCATTAGTTTGAATAGGTCATGTTGATTTGAAACCATTGGTCCAAGACTTTCCTCTTGTTAGTGTGGATAAGCCATGTAGCGTTAAAACCATTTAATCATGTCTTATATAGCCATTAAAGAATAATCAATTATTGAGGTTCACTCTACTACCTTCCATAAACATGGAATGGGGTGCTACAGACATGTAGACTTTATTATATATCTTTTTATAAGGCCGTGTTATATACTTAGTATTCTTTCCATTTCACATTTCTTATTTCACATTTAATAAACATGTGTATTCACTTACTGTAGGTGGATCAAGTGGTGAGCATATATGGTACATGAAATTATGCAATTCTCAATAATAACAATCCATTTTTGATAATAATACAAACCATTAGAAATGTCATGTAATGGCACACCCGAATAGCGACTAAAATGTGTCAAAACACTAAAACAACAATTAAAGATTATCCTTTAACATGGGGAAGATTGAGTTGTGGCTGAAACCACTAAAAACTAATCACATATTTGGAAAAAGTGTAACCATATGATTTTAATAGGAATAATCATGGAATGTTAATTTATGAAACGGTTTCCTACGTAACTAGTGGGCCACACACAACCATTCCAAAAAACAAAAACATTAGAGATGAGTTATAGACCACCCATTGTAGTGAAGTACAAGACTTATTCTCTGATATCTGCCATTTATTTGCCTCTGATCAGAGTTCATTAAAAAAAGGAGAAAAATTCCCACATGCCGATATCTAGGTTGATAGTGAAAGAGAATACGAACGGCTAAAGAGGGCTCGAGTAGTTAATGTATTGCATTCAACATGGTGAACAGAAGCTCAATCGTAATCTGGATGAATGAGATCTCTTTATTCCAAGAATTGATATTCAAAAAGCTCCTCATTGAGAGAGAACATGGTCAAACCCACATAAACACAAATTAGGGAGGAAGGGGTTGGATTAATATATCATTAAGCGAATTTGAGGTATTTTACACCTGTTATTAGCCTGTGCATTTTTTGTCCTCACGGTTTGTCAAACCGTGAGTAAACCGTGCAAGATGGTTCTGCTTACCTGAGAAAAGGAGGCGTTCACATGGTTTGGCTATACAAATGCGTGCCAACTTTATGAGGTGCCACTGTCCAAAAAACAAAAACAACAGGGTTAGGAAAATCGAGTTCTAAACGTGCGCAAACAGTGAAACTTGGCATGTTTTCCCAAAAAGAGTTGTTTCGGGC
Organism: Viscum album; assembly: GCA_963277665.1. Classification (NCBI taxonomy): domain Eukaryota; kingdom Viridiplantae; phylum Streptophyta; class Magnoliopsida; order Santalales; family Viscaceae; genus Viscum; species Viscum album. Next base: position 1,613,994,367 of record OY728163.1, read on the forward strand.
CCCAAACAAGCCCCAGACACCCTTAGAACGAATGCTAACTCAATAAGAACACAAATTAGGTCCAAACTAAAGATATAGACTGAAAATTAAAGGATCCATACCTATAATAAAAAATAGGTTCTTACATAATAGCCATTATAATTTTTGTCCCTTAAATGTTATCATCTAGCTATAAAACATATATTGATGAATAGTGACATTGACCTTGTGGGTTTTCTTCATAGCAGGGATCTTCTATGACCTTTTAGTGTGATAGTTACTCTTATGACATTATCACATACAATGCTATGAAGAAGAACAATCATGATGTGCTAAATAATTTATTAATATTCCAAACCATGAATATTAATTATCATTAAGTAAAAAAAGAAGTTTTTTATAGGGCACCAACTCCAACAAATTCAATGCCAAAATAAATTTTAATTTATAAAAGTGACCACAATGTAAAATCAAAATCCAATATCAATAACATTATCTTAGGCAATGTAGAATTTTTTTTATTTGGGTCCATTATGGAAATGTATACGTCCATATTAGCATATCATTGTATCTTATATCTTGTAATCCATATCCTAAATAGTAAGAAGAATGAAAATAAATTAGGTTCTATTCCATTATATATAATCCCCAAATCTATATTACCAACAATAGGGATGAATTGGGTTCCACATAACTCTAGAAATCATCCACACATGCCATATGCCAATAGTCAGTGAACAAAGTCCATGTGTAAAGTGAAGATAATAAACCCCTCTATTTTAAGATGCCCACATATCATAGCAAACTTAATACTCGAAATTTACTTCACATAAATAAATGGGGAGATCACAGATAAATTCAATATATAGAAAAAACATCATCCATTCTAAAATGTAGTCATGCTAATAAAAAAAGATCTCTTAAGTGCATATCATATATTATATCTCCCAAAACTAAACAAATGGATGAAAATGATAGTAAATATTTACTATGAGTTTATACCTGATCTAAAACTTTAAGGCCCGAAATTTAACCATATCTAACCCTTCAATATCAGTGCATTTCCCCTACCCGAATCACAAACCATAATGTTTGCTGATGTATGAGGATGTAGGAGAAAGGTGTGAGAAAAACCATATAAAATTCCACAAAAATGTCCATAAAATTTCCAATTAAGATGGTTCATGATAATAGTGTAAATCTATAAAAATATTAAAAAAATAGTACAATAATATTTATTCCATATTCTACAAATATAGATACCATATGATCAAACATAGCAGTTTTGGCCTTTGTTGGGGTGACTATGAAAATATTATAATGAATGGAAATGTTATTAGGGTGGTATTTTATCACACCTATAAGGTATAAGATAGAATTATTTTGACTAAGGATCAAGGATATAAGGCCAAACGGAAGGGTTGTCCCAATAAATAATATATGATCCTTATGTTATCTATATCACATCCCAAACCTTTGTATCCCATTGTGAAATGTGAACCACTACTAAAGGGATCTCAACACTATGTTTTCCCAATCAGAACATCACAACAACATATATATGGGATATGTACCCCCTATCGATATGGTATCAACCCATGAAAATCATGACTGTGGTGGGTCTCTCATAAATGAATCATGGCTAAGACATAATACTACTGACCAATGATAACACATCCTGGGTCCTGAGGAATTTCAGCCCCATGGAATCTAGATCATAATCCATCTAAAATAAAAGAAATTTAGACATGGTTTTACATGATCTAAAATGATCTTATAGAAACTTAACACAATATAGAGATAAAAAGTAATAAAACCATTAGACTATAATCCAAGATCAATATCGGTCTCAATACATTGTTTTATTAACACTATATTTCAATAGTCAAAATAATTTAGTATAAAAATAATTTAAATTTCAAATAATAAAAAATATTCAAATCCTCTAAAAATCACCTAACACAATCTAACAACATTGTAACCCTTTATAAATAACAGTTATTTCTATTTCCTCTTGTGTTGTTTATTGTAATAGAAAAAAACTCATCCATTATTTGTATCAATAAGATAACTATATTTTTCATCCCCTCAAACCTCAATAAGGATATCCCTATATAACAGAAAGGGATCATATTCACCTATCCCTAATCAACGGTGCCTAAAATCATTGAACAAGGGATATCATTCCAAAATATTACTCAAATAACCCTTTATTAATATCTAAATTCAAGAATAATATCACATTAATTAAAGTAATTGTCCATCAAAACCCCAATTTTAAGGAACACCAAGTAGTGGTTTTTTAAATTCCTTAAAAATATTTCCAAACTTATAAGTTGCAATTAAATGAAAATAATATTAATTTTAGGTCAACCTCTCATGTGGGGTGAGACCACATATCACACAATTCAATAAAACATAAAAACCCCCTTAGATAAAGGCTGGGTACAAAAAACATCAATACTCTAGACTCTCACTTATAGATAAAATCATAATTGTTTGACATTGATTGATATTTATAGATAAACTAGCCACCCCCACCCCCCAAATTTTAAAATAGTTATGGAACACACCATGTGAGTGAGAGAAACCCATAAATAACGGAACTTTTTTTATAACCATTCCATATGTGATCCACCTAAAATGAATTCAAATAAAAACTAATAAGAAATTATTGATATTAAAAACGTGGAATAGAATTGGTAGGTGTGAGGGACAAGAGAGCATGCGGTTGTAGAAGTAAAACATAGAGTATTGTATATTTTTATATAAATAAATATTTCAATTAATTTATTTATTTAATATTTTAGAAAACTAAACAGTTTTAAAACATAAATATGGTTACCCATCACTGAGTTCCTAGTACACCACCATGTACAAGCTCAGGGATATGGGTGGTTGTTGATGCACCTGATGTAGTAGGATCACTACCTTCTCCATTGTGTACCCAGTACCATGTATTTCAGTACCTTCTAGATTCTGTGAAATGTTATATATCTTGGTCATGGATCCATTTCCAACAAAATACTTCTATTTGTTATCAACATAAAAACAATCATAATTAAACTATATATATATGATGTTTGGATATCATTTAAAGTAATTCATTCCTCAGGTACATGCTAGGTTTTATACACATGACCACAACTAAGATATCCCCACAACATGGGAGGTATTACAACTTAATAATCCTTTCACCAACTATATTACATTTATATCCACAATATATTATAGAAATAAAAAACTAAACAATTTAAAACATGAATACATATAAGAAAACATGGGGATACAATGTGTTCATTATAAATAAATTACTAGGTACATCTATATCATCTATAGTAAATAACATCCAAATTCTATAGAAATGATGGTGGTAGACACTGTGAATAACTCCACTATTTCAATAGTACATATCTATCAATTATATCCTAAATCTATGATCATAAATCATAATAATATGTTGATCTATATAGACACTAGACTAACAATTCAAAAGTACGCATGTTTGGGTGGGTATAATAGTATGTAGTATAGTCATCTCAAGTAGTTAATGAACTCCATGTACATATAGTTTCTACTATAATAAATTGTAAATAATTTATACAAAAAATATGTTGCAACATAATATCATCACCTTGTATATCAATGGTCAATCCTAATCATTTTACCCAAATATCACTTTGATTATGATCCAAAAATAAAACTATTTCCTAATTAAGAAAAAAAATCGTATCTCATTACCCTTTATAGTATTCCTAACAATTAATTAATCCTAGATTCACTAATTATGAGATGTATGAGGAAATAAAAGTCTCAACATATCATAAAATAATTCTACGAAATACACATCTTCATTAATAACAATGATACTTTAAGAAATTCACATCTTCGAATCCAAAATAATATAACTTTTTGAATACAAGAGGAAATACACATCTCCAACCACAATCTCGAATACTAGAATAAATAAACACCTATAAGGTAACAAATCTATATGTGATACTCCCAATCATAGTCTAATGTTTATGTAATTGGAATAGTTTCAAATGAATCATTGTTAACTACACCCCAGATCTGTGGGTGAGGAAGTGTATCACAACCTAGGTGAATTTCCATTCATCAAATTCAAATATAGGGGATTGGTACACTCAAAATTCCAAGAAAGTTAGTAAATTCAACAGCCAAATATATCAATTTTTAGGTTGAAAATAGGATCATATGGAATTAGATAATCCTATTATAAGCCCCTTAGAGTCTAGAAATGGCCATGTCATGTGCAGTACCTACACAATCTGGTATTTCAAAGGCCAAACATGCGGGTTCTGCATGCATGATCCAACCCCGTGCAAGCACAACATGAAAAAATCCATCTAAAAATCAAATTATTTGAGATCATTATTTTTCCCACGGTCCCAATTTTTCCTATAAATAGGACCCCTAGGATTTTCATTTGACTCTTTTTGAATTCCTATAGAGGGGTTAATGATATTCGTACCTATGTTAATCATCTAACTCATCAAAACCTTAGTTTGTTTTCTAATTTATCTTTGTAGTCATGAATTAAAAAAATGATAAATGTACTAGAGTCCCCTAAATGGATAAAACAAAAGACAAGTATGTGAGGAACCACTTCCACCTTAGTCCAAACATAATTGGGTAAAGAAATACTCTTTTGCTAAAAACATACATGCTATCCTCTAAAGATAACCTAAGGAGACCCTTGATTTAAAGGATAAATCCATTACAATGTACATTTAACTTATTTTTTCTACATTTAGGAAGTCAAATATAATTCTAACATGTATCACTTGGGTGAGGTACTTACCTATCTTCCCATGTACTACTTGGGTGAGGAACTCTTAATCCTCAAAATTATCGCCTAGGTTATGTGCTCTCTAGTCTATCAAAGTATCCCATGGGCAACGTATTTATGATTCAACCAAGTACTACTAGGGTGAAGGACCCTCCAAGCCCCATGTCCTAATTGGGTGGAACCCCTTCAGCTTCCCTAACATTTACCAAGGTGATGTGACCCTCCTTTAACAAACTAGAAATTCCATTTCGAATCCCTTCTCCTAGACCGACGTATCTATATATTTTGGGTATGGACACATTATTTTGTACAATAAATAATTATATTTACATAGAAAATTACATCCCTATATTAAACCATCCTACAATCTAGGGATCTCATAATGTTAAATATTTTTCACTACCATGGTATCAAGGATCCTATTCATACAGATGGCTGAAGTGATTCTGTAAGTGGAATCCATTTTTAAATCCATAATGAAACATGATGTGAATCTATCCATATTCAACCAGTTTTGTAAGAACTGGTGTGGGGTTTAGAAAAAGATATGTATATATGAATGGGTAAATCTCATCACTCTTATTTACTACACGATTGTTTCCTTTTCCTCATCCACTAGTAGACTATGTGGAAATGTCAAGAATGGGAGTCCCTCCTTGAGTAAGGCCTTATAAATTCATTAATGATATCATATTCCTTGTGCCATCAATATCCTTACCCTCATACACCTTCAGATGATTAATTACATTCAATAAATGGGATTTTGAATTTGGTATATGGCACATCCAGATATGATGTTGGGATGTTGCAATATTCTATTATTTTGTTTCTCACACCAAACATGCCTCACACAATCTTAAATATTAGTAGTGATCGTAATAATTGAATCATTAGAAAATTAAAATGGGCCCCATTTTAGGAGTGTAGCCTAAAATAAAAAAACTTTGTGGACTTTAATTCATATTCAAATGCAATACATTGGAAGCCTCCCCAAGGTTAAAAACCAACTCCTTCAATCGACATTCATACCCATTAGTCCATATTTAATGTATGACCAAATCCCCACATAGAGGTACAAATTAGTTTTAACAAATAATATCAACATCACCGGTCCATATTTATGATGGTAGCTATATTCCTAAAGATACATTCATTGTAAGACTAATCCATTCATATCAGTCCATATTACTATTGAGGTCAACAGAAAAGGCTTACTCATTTGTATGTCGTGCCCCATCATTTTCTAGGTACCATTTTCCTAAACATACATTTTTTATGACATTAAAATACATTACTTGGTCCTTATTAGATGGCCAAAAAGGTATGGTATGTCCCATTAAGTGACATCAAATGACATGGTTTATGATTTCTTTCACGGGTATAGTTAATAATCCCTTCTCATGGGCCCTATGCCAACATAAATTATTTATCTAACTCCTAGGATTGAAATATATCCCATTGTTACCAATCATAAGTATTAGAATCATGATTCATATAAATAAATAATGAACAAGTTAATAAGATAGATGAGGTGGAAAATATATGGTACAAATAGATGGATCTCTCAATAGAGAACCTCATATACATATAACAAATTCCATTATTGGATAACCTTTGACACAATCATAAGATAATTCCCAATTGTTTATGAGATTGATTTGAAATGTGAAGGGTGACTAGTCTTATATTAGGTTTTATAAAGGATACATCAATAGGATTAAAATCTATATGAGAGTCCTGGAGTAGGAAACCTAACATCCCCAAAGTGTGTGATGAACCTGACATTATTTACCATTAACCAATTTGAGTTCCTTAGAATTATTTTCATAATACTAAATGATATTTTGCCTTTTTAAAATATGTCCATATCTAGGATATATAAATTGTTGGGAGTTTCTCGTTCTATGAATGAACCCCATTGCAATCTAAAATAAAAATGGACGGGTGTTATTTATTAACTAGAAATTCCAAATGATTCTGGAATATATGATATGGGAATAATTTTAAAAAAAATTACATCACTATGAATATTTCTAGTGATGCTTAAGGAATCACATTGTTCAAGATGATGTGAGATCTTGATTGTCACGACCTGAATCAATGGGGATATATTGGGGACTCCCCAAACCTATATCCATATTCTAGGGGTAGGCATCAGCACCGAGTATGATATAACTATTACGGGAATCCTTATCCAAAGTTCCCTATAGGAACACACCCACATAAAACTCCATGAAACATTATAGATATATATATATATATATATATATATATATATAACTAAAAAGAAATTCATTCATACATCTATCTCGAAATTGGGTATAGAAGAAGTACAAAAAGATGAAAAAAGTGACCACCAAAATAAAATAGTAAAATTTTCCCACCTACAAATATGGAAGGAATCACTATCAAATCCACCAACTGGAAATCTTCTAAACTAAGCTCCGGTAAATCCCCTAGTCGGTCAATCTCACTATGCTCTACCTTCTCCAGGTGTTCTTGGAACTCCATAGAATGGCTTGTGGTTGCAATAGGAAAAATATATGTTGGAGAATTCCATTCATGTATCATTATAAAAATACTTCATTGAAACCCCAAATACCAAAAAAAAGGAAGAAATTAAAAGGCAACAGTCTATTCAACCCATCCAGATGGGACCCAAATGTGAGAGAAATTTTATATTGAAACTATCATTGGATAAATATGACTAGTGTGGTCACACCTCAAGGTGTTTCAACCATTATGTATCAATAGAGAAAAGAAATCAATAAATAGATGTTGATATACTCTTCTTAGACCACATGCCTCATGAGGTATTGACGTAAAATCCATCGATGGGTTTCTACTCAAGTCTCTTGTAACACCTGACTAGGATCACACACTCTGTGTGCCCATTAATCCCATATGTCACTCGTCCTAGAGAAACACTCCATTGGGAAAAATTATTCCATAGGATATGGAACCTCTGAGAGATTCCACTCAATCCTGTATAATAAAAAGATGGCACAATACCAGCATCCTAAGGGGAACACATATTAGTGAACAAGCTCATTGGATATCACCAATAGGAAAATGACACTAAAACTCATCAGATCTTGATAATTAGATAGGGAGGCTCAAACATACTTGTTGGGGGACACAATAGTATCTGCTAGAACCACAAAAGTTATCACTCCAAAAAGGGGATCACTCTTATGTTCTACAAAGGGACACTACGAACCAAGTCTTGAAAACTGTAAAAAACATCTCCTAGGATATAGGATCACTACATAGATCTACAAGTGGATACCGCACACCAAATATAGTGAGACAAGGATCTCTATCATATAGAGGATCACTGCCAAGATTGACTGGGGGATACCAAAACCCAATATTTCATCATGGAGAACATAACACTTAAATAAAGGAATTTAACTCATGTAGTGTTGGTCATAGTGATTTCACGAAACTCATATTGTATAACTCATGATGTAGGGGACCATACAAACAATAATTCCAAAACCCTAAAGAAACCAATTTTTATGTGGGTGATCATTATATCAATGATTCAACAACTCTAATAAAACTAACTACTAGGTAGGGAATCATACAAATGATTATTTTACAAGCCGACCAAAACCAACTTGTATATAGGGGACTGTACTGCGGACAATCACAAAACCCTACTAAAACTACCCACTACATAAGTGATCATACAATCGATGGTACCAGAAACCCTATAGTGTTATAATACTATATATGGAATCACCACTAATGTAGTGTTGGTCACGATTATTTATAGAACATTATCTATGGAATCAATATATTAGAGGATCCCACTCTGGCCTCTCCGGAGGGATAAAACAACTTTAACAATATGATATAGGATCCCACAAGGTCCTCTATATATTTATGCTACAACACATTCCAATCTCATCATTTTAATGATATTCTATTTGGATTTCTCTTATGAGTAGCCCAGATCACCTTCGTTTACCCCAGAACACAAAGATCAACTCTCAAGGGGATACTAGCAGGTGTATAAAGGATCTATTAAATTAAAACGATGTATAAACAAGTGTGTTGGGGCTTAATAGCCAAACATCACACCATGTGGTGAACTTATGAAGCATCAAGGTTGAATTGGTGCCCGAAAGAAATGGTTGCACGATCTGGGAGTGATTATTGTCTACAACATAGATTGTTAGTGCCTCATTTCATTAATTTGGTCCATGGGTCACATCCTTCCGAAGGGGGTATTGGTGATTTTCTACCACATGAGTGTGCACTAGAGGGGGGAGGAGAGAAGGGTATTTATTTAATTTTTATTAAAATAATACTCTTATTTAACTCCCCACCAACACCCCTCCGACTCATCACTAGGAACCAAAAAAAAGATAATGTAGTTCCTTATGTAAAAACAATGCTTTGAACTCAACTGTTGTCTCTGAGATCTAATTTGAAATTCTTCACGGGAGTTATTCCATGATTCCAATTACATTTTCCATGCATGATAAAATATAGTTAATATTATTATTATCACCATGTCGATGATCTCTATGCTCAGAGACTCCATGTCGATTCAAGCCCCTTATTTTGAAATATTATAAGTAATATTCCAATGTCCCCCAGCTCAAATTTGAGTTAATACGTCATCCTCACCTTAAGGACTTTTTTCCAAAAAGGGAAATCCTAGTCACATGGGAAATAAACTGAGCTCTCAACTGGGACTCTCACACTAGGGAGCACATCTAGACCACCTCAGTTGCCAAAAAGGGTTCACATGCTTCCTATAATCACACACTCAAATGAAATACAATGCACATACACCCCCATGTCCAACTCAACCTGGTCAACATCATGCAATTAAAAATAACTTGTTATCTCAATTGTGATAGGATGAAAACACTAAATACCTGGTCCATCGACAATTATAGGGTCTAATGAACCCCCTAACCTAATGTAGAGACTAATGAAACACTAATTTAAATAAACAAGTCATTTGAACTCATTCGTCGAACCTTAATACTTTCCTACTTGGGAAGAATAAACTCACCTGCATCATTTCACATCACATCTTCAGAATGCATCTCAGCGGGGAATGTGTCCCTAATACTAAGGAGTATAATGAAATATCAAACTGAACTAGGACCTCCTGAAGCATCAAGTATAAAAAAACTATATGTTAATCATATTAGGGTCCAAAGAACAAATAGGGCTACCTAAACAATCATAATAGGTCATACTAGCCCTTTCATGAAAACCAACAACATACAACCCTACCCTGAACACAAAATTTAGGGGAACTCGCCCACCACACAACGAAACTATCCTATTTTTAAAGCTATTGTTCCTATTAAATGAGTATCATAAAATTCATAAAGGAGTAAATATATAAATATTGGTATTATTTCCCCCAAAAAATAAATGGAAGAAGAATATTTTTTCCACCCACAAATCATGTCAACCGTTTAGAGAATCACGATCACGTGACTATTATAAGGTTACATGAAGATTCCATGTGCAATTCATATCTTGTTATGGATCCCATAGAGCTTCCTTCCAAAGTACTCTTCTACAATTGCGAAGGTGATCCGTACAACCATCAATCGTGGATGCAGCAACTAGATGATCTCCCCAAGACCATATAGATTGTTGGTGGTAAGAACCTAACTAATCCAACATGAAAATACCTTGAAAATTGTAGGAATTATTCTTAATGGTTGGATATAAATAGTAGAATCTAAGACCATTTGGATCATCACTAATGAGATTAATGTTCCCTTATAAACATTGGTGAAAATGTCAAACTCCTCAAAGCATTGTTAAATTAAACAAAGTAGATAAAAATGGAGGAGGCATGATTAACTCACGATTGATTAAAGACATGAAACATGCCCATAGTTATGCAAAAGACACCAAAAATACCTATTAACATGTCCACTCATATTCAGAAATACATTTGGATTTTCTCCATCTCCTTGAGAAGTGCCCCAGGTATACCCAGGAAACTTCGTGCTCCCCCTTTTTCTCTCTAAGGACAAATAGATGTATTTGTTCACAAATGTTATCAGAAAACCCACCAGACACATATCTTTCACACGGCATATCAGTAAAAAATATAGTAATTTTCCTTGAAATTACCCATGAAATTATGCATGACTCTTAAAATTTATCAGATAAAACAACATGAATAAAAAAGGTATGAGTTGGAGGTCTCTTATAGTCTTAAAATTCATTTGCTGGATTATGTATATATGCATTGCGGTTTCGTGAATCCTTAATGAAATTCATTATTTTCTCATAGAATGTCTATGAAAAGCCACTAATAATCACTTTAATGCCTTTCAATAAGCATTTAGATATTAGAAATCCCCCTTTTACATGTCCATATGATAGTAAGAAATTCCTTTCAGACATCCACATGATCAAACAAGTCCCCATTAATTGAAAAAAAATCAAATAAAAGACTCTTTGATGAGAGGGACTCGCAGTCACTGAAAATCAATCAATGAACATAGAGTGCCCCATTGTAGATAATTACGAAGCTTAATGGCACCAAATCCCTTAACTATATCTATCCTAGACTCATGCTAGATACTCAACACAATGCATCGAACAACAGGGGTGGTGATGCCTATAAAATCCCTACCGTAACATGAAAAATGGTTGGAATCTGGAAGATTTGACTCTCATCTTTAGAACACTCAGGTGTAGGGGCTAGAGTGTAATTCCCAGAGTTGCTGATATTGTCACTGTCAAGTCTTCCATTAGGTAATATACCAGTGAATGGACATAAAAAGTTTACTTCATACCAAAAGTACATCCTAGGATTATCTATAGATAAGATGATGGATCTCTAGAGAGATGTGTGATGAACATACCACATGTATTACAGGTCATGCGAGGCTCAAATAAATTGACACTTAAAAAACCTATGGTATTCAAAATACAAGGTCTCGAACAATGATCAAAATTGTAAGACTTAAGTAAAATATAATTCCTATTCCTCATGTTCTTCACATGTTTCATCTTGAGATATAAGATAGTTCTAGGGAATGTTTCTTATATGTCATTTTTATCCTTCAGTATACTTTTTGGGATGTGAAAAATCCTTTGGACGTGTTAGATAAAGTCACACATTCCCTTAGGGCACACCACATTGGTCCCAATAAACCCTATAGGTCTATCACATGAGACTTGTCATGTCCTTTACATACATCACATGACTCATATTGTATTATTCACTCAGATTAGTTATGTCAAACTATTTCAACTGGGGATAAAAACCAATATCTCACAACACCCTCTAGGAAAGTCATTTGTGACATGTGACACCCTTCAAACAAGACAGTTAGGTCTCATGATTCCTTCAATGGATGTTTACTAGGAAACACGACATCCTTAGAACCATGTAATACTTTCTCATATGACACCCTACATATGAATAAGTAAACTCATAAAAATGACACCAAGTCACATCACCTGAATCATGTAACACATCCTAGGAATTAAAGCTTCATCATGTGTTGGATTCTTAAAAAATCTTCTAGATCATTTGATGTACTATAGGACAATATAACAGGGCCATGAGAAACCCTCTATACAAGAAGTATATGGTATCCTAGGACATTATAAATTATCCATCCTTGGTGTGTAATCCCAGTTCAAAGCTTGAACATTAATGTGTAAGTCCAAAAATTAAGGGTACACAAATTACATTGATTCATGTAATATTTAGGTAACTAGGGTTCCTCTCCCTAGGTTCTTACTCCATGTTGATCAACAAGGGAAATCATTTCATCTATGTCCCATATTAAATGTAATGACATTGATCACTTAATATACCTTATTTCTCAAAATCATCATGGATCACGTTGGATTAGGGAGTTGAAATGATCATGACATATGAATTCTAAACCTCCACAGTAGTTCAAGAAACATAAGTGTGTAAGACCCCAAAAAACTGAACATCGATGAATCTGATTCCCACAACAACCATGATGCGTATGATGCCTTCCTAAACCCAAAGTTAGAATAAAAACCCCTTTTTGTAAGTAATTTTACAACTCTGAGATCTCATCCATCGATAAATGACTATTCCCAAGAGACGATCATCATTAGGTATCCATCAGCAAATTGAGAAAACAAATCAAGTAACAAATCTATAATTCCATATATACTACAGATGCGTAGTACATCCCTTAAAAATTTTTGGAGGAATATTTTGTGTCATAGAACATGGAAATCAGTCATTTCCACTTGACATTAAATTCACGAGTTGAACAAATTACAGGGGGTTTCATTCCAAAAAACCTAATATATGTATGATGCCTCAAAATTGATCATATCTCCTCCTCATAATATTAATCACCTCCTTGCATGGAAGAACAATACAATAAATCTGATTATATAAATTATGCATATATATATATATATATATGAAGCCTCATATTACTGATAAATGGTGGATAACATAAATTACATATAGATGGAATCGATAAAGAGATCACAAATGTATTTTGCATAAAAGAAAAATAAACCTATAGTCATTTTTAGGATAACTATTCACATAACAAGATTAGTTGGATAATCACGAACATGTCTTATATATTTATTAGAGTCCTAATGTAGGAAAAAAATCTACCCAAAAGGGTGGGATGGGCCTGAAATCCCATCCCATCAACCAACGTGGGTCCCCAAGAGTCATTGGGCTTGAAAACCCAAGTGACCATCGGCCGAAGGAAAATATATCTATACCAAGCTACAGATGAGGAAATAGTTGGGAGTTCTAGGAAAAAAACAAATGGAAACACAATGTAGGTGATTGAGAAAGGAAACAAAAATCTATCCCTTAACCACACCATCATGAGAAACACATTCCATGGCATTAAACCCAAAGAAAAAAGGACACTGGATCATGCTCATTGTTTTAATCATATTTCAAAAATGTGTCTCAGTGGTGGAAGGATACCTCTTCATTTTCCTTTGCATGATAAGTCAATCAAGGCAAACATAGGATCATGTCGATGTCCCATGTAGCCTTGAACAAACATCAATCTTGATGGGGAAACAATGTGCTACACAATAGTGAAGATCAATTCTACTAAAAAATTATAAAGGAAGCAGAGTGCACTGCAATACCTCAGTGCCTCTGGGTAAAGGAACTCTATGTACATTATCTATCCTCACCCCATCTTCCAAATCCCTGGGCTGAGCGTGGAGAACTATTGGGTGGTAGGAGAAACTCAAACAATTGTCTGTGTTCTAATGCTCCACACACTCATCCACATCCTCCACTATACAGACTTCGATGGTCGAAACTCTACCTCTACTAAGGATGTATATTTAATTCCACCCTCTTTATACCATGGAAGACTAGAAAAACTATAGAATGATATGCCTTGTTCTTGTAAATGCAAAACCTTCTCTACTACAACTAACAAAAACTGGCATGGAAGCCTGGGCCATATACCAGTTGTTCTCATATTTACTTTTAAAGGGCCATGAACACTCAGATTCATGATCCAACAGTTGGATAATAACTACCAAACTAACTATAGAGGTATTGGCTCTCTTGTTCACATCACTGATGGTTAAAGTCTACTTAGCCAAAAATCTCTAAACCACCATGTTCTACACCAACACTCTAGAAAAGGTGGGAATGCCTAGAAGCACCACAGGCACCCAGATCCCCCTGTATAATCCTTTATCAAACTTTCATTATCTATAAAACATATCTCGAACCATATTCATAGGGTAATGTGACATGTCGATGAACCTCTTCATGTACTCCAACATGGTCATGTTATGTCGTCAAAGTTTTAGAAGCTCTTGGATATGAACTAACCTCAATCTTACCAGATAGAAATACTCCTAAAAGAGACACTCAAACTCATCACAAGTGAGCATTTCCTCTTCATGGGATGGTTTAACTAAACTTCACTATTTCCCGATCGAACAATGAATAAGGCTCGCTACTTGGACCACAATCTGATCGGTTGGTGTCCTCACAAGGTGAAAAACTCATGTGACTTCCTCGTGCTAGTCATTTTCTTCCTGGGGGTCTAGATCACCCTGGTACATCAGAGTACACTTCCTCTAGAACACGCGTAGTGAAATCAGCTTACATTTATCCTCAAACATCACTACATTAACAACATACTACTCAACAGGTGGTGGCTCAACCAGAAAACAATATGGAGGTCTAGGCATAGAAGTAGTTTCATACACTGTAGCCTCAACACTAGGTAGATCATCAACACAATCTCATCATGGAACCCTTCCAAGATGCTTCATATAAGAGTATGGAAATACAATGATGACACAGAACAATGAAAGATTATATCTGGGTCGATGACTAAAAAAGGATAGTAAAACCTAAAAACCTAGTCATTTATGATTCATGTAACATTTATTACTCTATGAAAAGTGTCCTAATGTACCAATATTAGTAAAAGTTAACAGAATCATGATGAATGGATACATCGGCCACCGAACCAACACTGGTTTCCTTGTCTTGAAATCCAAACTCACAACATCCTAATACTGTCATTATGCAACCCAAACCAAGCTCATGGAACTAATGTCTCAATGTGGGAATCTATCTCATACCTCTTTATCATGAAACCATCCAAGAGGCCTCAATCCAAGACTCCCTAATCCCACCTCCTTAAGCGATTAGCTGGAGACCAGCATTGGTTAGGCTATCACACACATGTGTGGCCATATCCAATGGTATATGTATGCTCGAACCAACATACCCATCCATGAAACATTATAGATATATATAAAACATAAAATAAATGAATGCATACAACTATCATGTACCTGAGTACAATAGAGGTACAAAAAAGAGAAAACATGTTCCCACAAAATAAAAACAATAAAACATTCCATCCTGATCAGCTTTAGGGTATTTCTGTCAAATGTTCCTTCTAGAATGCTCCTCGTCCATGCTCTGGTAAACACCTTAGTTGATCAATCTCACTAAGCACTGCCTACTCCGGGTCCTACTAGGACTTGATCAATTGGACTATGGTCTAAAATAGACACAACACAGGTTGGAAAATACCATGCATGGGTTATTATGAAGTTACTCAGTAGGAACACCAAATACCCAAAATAAAATGGAGAAACTAAAAGTCAATAGTCTACTTGACCCAACCAGATGGAACCCAAATGAGTAAAAAAATCCATCTTGAAACCATCTATGTCTAAACATGAAAATTTAGCTCATACCACTTTGTTTTTCATCCTTGATGTGACATATAAATAAGGAACCCCAAAAATAATCAATGATATAATCATATCTAACTCAATATCTCATGAGGATCTGACCTCAATGCCTGTGACAAGTTCCTACTCAAGGCTCTAGCCACACTCATCCATGATCACACACTACATGAGCGAAGTCATCCCAAATGACACTCACCTAGGAGTTTCACTACATCAGGAAAAATTATTCCATCCCTGATGGAAACTCCATGAGGCAAAACTCAACCACATATCCCATGATAATGGTGAAACATCACTATACAAAATGGGTATATGTCCAAGTGAGCAGGGTTTTTAGACATCTGTACCAAGAAAATTATGCTGAAACTCAGTGGACATTGATACTTGGATTGGGGATCTCACCCATCCCTAATGGTGTAGGCATAAATTCCTAGTGGATTCTAAAACCATTGAAAGAGGATCAGTCCCAGGATTCATTGGCAGACACTATTAACCTAGTCTAGAGAATTGTAAACCACATCTCCTTAGATAGGGGATCATTCTTATGATCTACTAAGGGATCCCAATATCCCTATATGGTAAACTGAGGATCTCATTTAGATAAGGGATCACTCTGAGGATCCACTAGGGTATACCAAAACCCATTCTACAATCCTGAATATAATATCACTAAATTATTGTATCAATTCTCATGTAGTGTTGGTCACTGCAATTCCAAAAAACCCAATATGGTATAACTCATGAAGTACTGGGTCATACCACTGATGATGCCCCAAAACTACTCAAACCAATTTTTAATTAGGGGACTCTAATAATGATGATCTTTAAATCTTACTAAATCAAGTTTCTGATTAGGGGATCATACTACCAATCACGTCTCAACCATTCTCAAAAAAACTTCTATGTATGGGATTGTACTATTGAAAATGCTGCAACCCAACTGAAACTACCCATTTTATAGGGGATCATACTAAAAATGATACCACATTCCATATAAGGATATCCTAAAATATAGGGGATAGAAAATCGTTTATTATTAGTCACAATGATTCTAATAACTTGATCTAGGGAAACGATATGCTAGAGGATCCCACTTTGGCCTCTCCAGAGTGATAAAAAAATATAACATTATGCTAGAGGATCCCACCCTGACCTCTCCAGAGGGATGATACAAGTCATTCAACTATCATAAAATTTAGCGAATCATAATTTGGTAGCAGGGATGAAATGCCACACTTACCCTCATAGTGATAGACTAAGGTAGTTCACACAACCACCACTGGCCTAAATGACTCTTACCCATGAGACCCAAAACATCACCTCACCTCACATATCCTATGGAAAAAAATAGTTTCTATCATCAATTTATACATTAAAAAAACCTCAGGATGGGTTATTAAAAATCCTGAATACTATCCCCAATGATGAAGATATGATGGGTGGAAACACCTCCATGTTGAGACTACACAATGTGTGAGGAAAACTATAGGGTGTCTGACCCCCATGAACACTCATTTATTTCCTATAACCACACTGAATATACCATTGTAACATGAAATTTATCACCTAATCCAACCCCCAGTCATGAATTCAATTCACATGGGTTGTCTAGATGTCTCACACACACAACGTGTACCTCTAGGTACACATCGTGTCCCGACTACAGGGACACTTGGCTATGTTTCATTCTCCTTTTAGTGTTCAGAACCCTATTGTTGTGTTCTATTGATGTGTAAATTTACATGTCCCAATAAATTCAAACCACAAACCTGGCCATGTCCTTATGCCACATGAAAAATGTCCACTACAAAGTTTTTAACCCACGGTACACAATGTGTAGTTCCCAAAACTCATCTTCCCTAAATGGTAAGAAATCATTGCATGTTTATCTAGACTTCACACTATGTAGAAAATAAATATATTTTTATTTTACCTATAACTATATTGGATCAACCCCATTCACTCCAAAAAACATAGATCGAACCACAAGGGCACCATTCTCAGAGTATATGGGATTTACAACCTTATAAAGATGCATAAATAGGGGATCATGAATCAGAAGATAAACTTCCTACCTCTTGAATAAACTATAGTGCTTCAAGGTCGAATCAGAACATTGAATCTGCTACTAAAAAATTTAGGAGTGATCATTGTCATGATCAAAGATTGATAGGGCCTTGTTTCCTTGATTTGGTCCTCGTGTTATCCATCACCAAAGGGGGAGAGGGACTTAGAATCCTATTTCATGTATACCAAATGGGGAAGGGGTAGATTTATTATTTAAATTTTTATTAATAAAATAATCACATTTAATGTGCTTACAACATTCCTTAAAATCAGAACCTAGAGTCGAGAAATTGTTTGTCATGCCTAGAGAAGCACAATGCTCAGAACTCAACTGCAGTATTATAAATCCAATTTCGGACCATGCTCGGGTGTTATTTCAAGTTTCCAATTAAATTACACATGAGTGATAAAATATATTTAATATTTTAATTATCATTGTTATGAGGCTCTTCGGGCCCCATAACTTCATACCCACTCAGTTCCAGGATTTATAAATATTCATAGTTATATTACAAAGTCTCACTAGTCCCTCCAGAGTCACTACTGGGCTCATTACACCTTTTTTGGAGGTTTTGGTTCCTAATATGGGAATATATTAGATATTTAATTCATATAAATGAATCCTTTTTAAAATATAATATAAATATAGTAACCTTTATCATTTTAAATAAATAACATATATTTGTGGGAGAAACCATTTGTATATCTAAAAGTTTGTCTGTCAATAGAATCATCTCTATGTATATGAGAATATTCATTGATAGAACCATATATTTTTATTCATGGTCCTCTATATCATTTAATTATATACATGTTTGAAATTTATTTTAATGAATCCTAATTTAA
This sequence comes from Viscum album, assembly GCA_963277665.1. NCBI lineage: Eukaryota > Viridiplantae > Streptophyta > Magnoliopsida > Santalales > Viscaceae > Viscum > Viscum album. The sequence continues at coordinate 1,614,013,289 of OY728163.1, forward strand.
AATGTAATATTTGGGAACTCTAATGTTTATTGTCCCCTTAGGGTGGTTGGAGTTTTTATGTTGGGATCATACCCTTGAGAAGAAATTCCTACATTTCCTAATGAAAAAATAGAATCCCACGTGGAATGGTGTCACTTGACATGACATGTTGTACCATTTAGATTTATTAGACAAGTACCATGTCAGGATGTTTAACATCATGCAACAATGACATCTAGGTTATAGGTACTTATATAAAATTAGTGTCAGACATTTTCATGAGGAACCCATTCAGATTGACCATGTGGGAAGTATATTTATATGGGAATAGATTGATATTAAATGGAATTTATCCTTATAAATACTGTCCTATCATAAATATTTACCAATAAGTATGATAATATTGGTCCTTGAATTAATGTGGAACTCCATGTGTGGATTTTAACCTACTAGAAATATTAACATTGGAGGTTGATTATAGAGTCAATGTTTTGTGTTTGAATCTTAGGGAGAATTCCTAAGTGTACAAATATAAATGGAATCCAAACCCATGTAGTTCAGTGATTAGAGGTCTTACACCAATTTTGGGGTGAATTTTAGAGTTAATTTTTCTAGTATCATGATATTGTTGATCTCTAATCCCACACGATTCGTGATTTTTTCTGAGAATCCATAGATACTAGAAGATATCCATCTATCAAAAAAATATCATAGAGGTTTTGCACCAGAATCAGAAGCCTATCAATTAAAATTTTTCCCTTATCCACTAGTGGATGAGGGATAAGACATGGAATAAATGAGGAGTAAGATATCCAATAAGAATGACAATATGATTAATCCTGAAGTTATTCCCATTCAATATATATTCACCTTCTCAACTGGGGGGAAAGGAAGACGCTATTGTGAGTAGTTAAAAAGAAATATTGGATCTACCCATTATCATCTTCTTACATTTTTCTAAACCTCACATTTAGCTTTACACATAATGATTGATACATCCCAATTCACTTCATGATTTAATAAGCATGTGTGAATGAATGTTACTATTATAACTACTTCAACCATCCCTATGGTAGGTATCCTCATTACCATGTCAATTCATGACTATTAAAATTGTGATATCAGTATCTAATAGGGAAGTTAAATGAATGGAATTCCATTACCCTCATAATTTATAATCCTTAAGATGTGATAATGTTCCCATACACAAAATATATTGTTCTTGTAGCCTATGAGGGGGATAGAAAAATAGAATTTATTAATAGGAAAAGGTTGTGAATATATCCTAGGTAATAGCTAATTGATCCAATGGGGTTCATCTCAAGTTTGACATTGGGCCTATAGGATGGATTACCCAATTAGTACTTTGGAGAATTGAAATTACCTTACCCACGTGATACATGGGAAAATCAAAGAGTTTCTTGACCATGTGTTACTTTGTATAATTGGAGAGTACCCCTCTCATGTGATACTTGGGTGGATTGGGAGGCACCTTGACCATGTGATACTTTGGAATATCATTATTAACATCTTGAGGGTAATTAAAAATTGGAATAATCTATTGGTAGAAGCATTCTCCTCATAATCAAGGGTCTACTTGAGTTCTATTGAATGTATTTCAAGCATGTTTTAAGAAAATTAGTTGTCTGTCATGCTAGTATATTTTTAATAAGGGTGAAGTTGTTCCTCTCATGGCTCTTTGGTGGTTTAGACATTATGGGGACTCTATTAACCAGATCATTTTATTAATTCCATCCAATTTACAATGATTATAAATCTACCTTATGGATTGGATTATTAGGTGAGATACTTCTTAGAGAAAAGAATTGAGTTATCTTTATCACATCTATGAGTACAAGAAAAGACAAACAATTATGAGGAAAAATCCTTAGCATGTGATTTTGCACAATTTTTTCTCCTATAAAGAAGTCAAATCTGATCTTCCCAAGCATCACTTGGTTTTTTTACACTCTAATACACCCAATTATAACTTGGGAAAGGTTATCTATGGTCCTCAAAAGTATCACTTGGATGGAGAAATCCCAATTCTAACAAGTACAACCTAATAGAAGAACCATCCACCCCCCACATCCCATTTGATTGTACCCCCTTCAGCTCACCTAACATTGAAATAGGCGATGTGACCATCAATATTTGTGTTACATACTGATCCTAAATTTCTTTTTTAATAGATTTTCCTACATTCAACCTTCCTAATAGCTAGGTATCACATAATGTTAGAAATAATGAATTCCAATTTTAACAAAGATCATGGCCATAGTGATGGTTTATGTGGTTCAGGTTGTGACATTGTTTTCACATACTATATGAAACATGAATCAAATATGGTCATATTCATCATGATGTGTTAAACCTTGGGTTGTTTTTATAGACAGTAAAGACATGGGAATAAGATAATCATGTCATTCTTCTTGACACCCCCACCATAGCCTCTCCCAAATCCACTAGAGGATGAGGAGGAAATTTCAACCAAACAGTTTCTAATTTATTTTCTATCCCCTCCCAGACATGACTTTTTGATGTATAAAATTTTTTTTATATATTTTTTGTCACGTTTATTAGGACTTATGTGGGATTAGATATAAGTATATATCATGATACTACTGTGATCAAAACACTAAAATGGTCCCCAATTCAACTTTAATCCCCACAATCATTGAACTATATTGGCGTTTATTCCCATATTAATTGGATATGAAGGAAGCATCCAAAAGGGTAAATCCTAACACCATCAATACACCATCATCCTCACTATGACATATTTCTAGCATGACCAATTCCCACCATGAGGGCCCCATTCCTCCCAAGATCAATAATTTCATCCCCATCGGAATATATTTTTGATGATATTTTTCTTCACAAGGATACATTCCTTCCATGACCAATCCATTCCCATTAGTCTATATTCCACATGGTGTTAACCAAAATGGGATTCTCATGTGTATGTCTTGCACCAAAGATTAATATACCCCTTTTACTATACTTCCATATCACATGTTGTTAAACTAAAATTTTTGGTCCTTGTCACATTACGATAAAAGATTTGATGTTTCATGTTAAGTAAAATTGAACTACATGGGTTCTGTTTACTTTCATAAGGATATACTGGAACAACTTCTATTGGGCCCATTCCTTACATCAAAACTCCAAATACCTCCCTGAATAGAAATAAATCCCAGAGTGCCCAATTATGAGGCTTTACTTAAAAATTCTATTAAATAAAGTATGAATAAGTAAATCCTGGGATGAGAAGTATAATCAATGATACATACATATGGATATATCAATGGGGAACCTCAGATACATACAGGTGGGTCCACTGATGGAGGACCATTTACACATATATATTGTTACGCCCACATGTATTTTTGATTGATTATATATGTAATGGGTGACTTGACTTATATTTGGTTTTCTAATGGATTTAAAAAAATAAATTAAATATATAGGAGATTTATAGTGTTTGAAATGTCTCCCCCCAAAAGGGTTTTATGATCATATCCTCCCATCCACTTGATCAATGTCAATCCCTAAGATTAATTTTAGAAATTCTGTTGGATTTCATAACCTTTTAATGTAGGTCTATTTCATGGATACAACGACAATTGGGAGTTTCCGATTCCACAAATAAACCCTATAAAAAATGAAGCCAAAAAAATTGATGTGAAACATAAAATACTGAACATTTCATGAATCCTTCATTATGAAGAATAATTGTCTCTCATATAACAGTCCATTTAATCTCATATTGATAGGAAATTAAAAATTTCCCAAACTGAATCTTTCAAAGAATTCAAGCAACATTGATTTATCTACATTTGATTCAACATTGACAACTTCCTTTTTTCACTTGTTTACCTAGATCCTACACATTCACCAAAATTCATTCTATCAAAATATCATTCCCAAAGATAAAAATATATTTTTGAATTTCTAATCTTAAAAGATGTGTCTTCCTCAAGTAAGAAGACATTATCACCAACTTAGTGCCTTCAGCGCTAGGTGGAGAATGTATTAATCAAGGAGTATTACATCTGTGGTTCTATCTCATAATGTGATGTTTTGAATGAGTATTTATAGTAAATGAAGCCCCACCGACTATCTTGATAGTGAAAACTAGTGGATAGTAAGTAGATAAAAAATGTTATTATGGAAAACAATTTTAGGATATTCTCCCCAAAACAAGAATGAAAAATACTCCTTTATCATTGGTAACTAGATATGGATGCAAAAATTTAGCTCCACTCAACAGCACTAATGTCTTTCCAAGGTGCTCCACCTAGTAAACTCCATAAGCAAAATAGTACCGCATCCATTTTTCAGTCAGCTGAGGAAACACACCCATAGGTTTCAACTCAGGACACTCAGACCAAAAAATCCATGAGATCACATTTTTTTTCATATAGAAGTCAACCAAAAGTGGAATCACATCCCAATTCATAAATATATTCATGATAATATTCCATCATTAAAAATCATGAGGGTGATCATTCCCCATCCCGCAACCAAAAATCCTTCAAACACATTTTGGAATCATTCGAAGAAACATTCCAGTACATCCAAATAGCAGTTCGGGGGTAGACCTATGTCTCTTCCCCCACAAATGATGTATATCAGTATATCCTAAAAATAAATTGAGGATATAAGTATACTTATAACCTGAATCCCAATATAGAGTAGACACATATTTCCATTTAATCTATGAATTTCTCATAAAATATATTTGTGGTAATGGAATGGTTGGCATCATTCAATTCTGATGTTATGGAAGCTTCTATAAACATAGTGTTGGAAATGGAATTGGTTAGAGGGATGGAACCAAACCCCACCCCCATAATTAGGGTAGGCTCATTGGTTTAATTTTAAGAATACTCAAAAGTGAGACCATATAACTACCCTTATACTATATGGTCATCAATACATTCCTATAATAAATAGAAAATAGTATTAGGCACACATACACATTACAACTAGAGATAGTCAGTCCATTTCGATAGCCACAACACAGTCTACACATATTCCTTCCAAAACCCCAAAAACATGTCCTTCTATTTTAGTATAAGAATGATATTTTCTATAGATGGATCCTATGAATTAAATTATTTGACCACAACATCTGACTCCAATAGCTCGATGGATAACATCTATAATGATTTCTCACCAAAGGAGATTAGAAATCGATATTCATGGAAACAACCCTATAATACTAAATTATAGTGTTCCTTAGGACCTCAATCATATATCATCAGATGTATAAAATTCTATTGACATGCCACTATTTTAATGAAGTAGTTTCTTTATTTGTGATGGTAATCCCCACGACATTACTACCTCCAACAATGGAGAAAATCCATAGGGTACTCCCTATGAAGTCCTCTTTCATTATCATATAGACTCTAATCCTGATAATGTCTCTTTCGATGATTACCAAGGACCAAATACACATGGAATGAATATCAAATGAATGTAATGTTATCCCCTTTCCAATTTCCTCCTTGAAGATCCTACCTATGGTATATAATATAGGAATCCCGCCTATTTTAAAACATTATTCCATGATGGTAGCACTCCCCATGATGGTGTTCACTACAAATGTACACCCCGTAATAAGTTTTTATTTAGAAAATAAGATCCTCCCCTTATTGATCAAATTATGATAAATCCTTCATATCATTTGTCACTTGGTTAGACGAAGCCAGTAAGTCCTGATGCCTAATCATTGAAAAGAGACATTCTTTCTCAGCTAGAAAACATACCAAAGTAATTATCATCATTAGAACAATGCTCAGAATACTTGGATTTTAGAATGATGTATTAAATTCCAACCAAATGTAAATTATATGATAATCCATCTAGTAAATTCCTTCTTCTCTCAAATCAAGTAGATAAATATCATATAGAATATGAATTGATTTTTTTATTATTAAAATAAACTAGCTACTGATAATATAGCTATCATGTATTGTATCATGGCCAATCCTTACTAAATCATTCATGATATTTCAAGGAGTTATTTTGGATAATAAAATTTTATAAATATATGGATGACTCATTACCTTTAAAAAAATTATTCCCTTGTTATAGTGTTTCTGATGCTTTCATTGGCGTACGTGCGTTCGCCTCGTTTGGTGGGACGATGACGCTGTCTTTTTCACCACATTCTCGATTTCTAATGGAGGGTGGCATCCACACCTTGTTCCAAAACGTTTTATCCTTGATCAAAACAGGATGATGGGATTTCAGTTCGTTTGACCTTGGATTCTTCCTTGGAACTCGTCACATAGTCCGGCTCCCCCTTATAGATTTAAGACGTTGTTCGCGAAACTCTTCCTGATTCCATATCTTCCTGGACACCAGTTAATTACACTACTTCGGTTAGGACATTCCAAGGGGTCCAGTCAGTGAAGCGTCCTTCGGTCAGAGGAGTAGTCAAATTGGACATCACCAGCGTGTCTGGACGCTGGGAAACTGGTGTGTCTGCGTTTCTTCCCCTTATTACAGGGCTTCTCGAGGGCGCAGAAGCCCGAAACATCCCATGTCAAATGTAAAAAATTATATGCCATAGGCATGTTTCTGAGGTTTTCCTCAGCTTCCCATGTCTAACATAGGTTATGACGCAAGTTTAACATCTATCAGAGATAGATCAAACTTATCAAAACACTGATTAGAGTGGATCAGATAGGTGCAACCCCTGGAGGGAACACTGATGTTTGGGTCAACGTTTGGTTGTCTTCCCGGTTGTAGTTGAGGGGAATGGGGAATGAGATGGAATTAATTCACTGGGATGTGGAGAACTAGATAGAATTCAGGATGGATGATGGAGCGGTTGAATAATGTGGATGGTGAATGGGATTGAACCGTCATGGGGATGATGATGGTTTTGGGATTGTGCCTTGAAGAGGCTTCCTACATATCCCCAAAGATGGGAATCAATTTCTACATATTTCATTTGAAGAAGGCTTACTGCCGATTGGGGGTTTCAATGTCTTAGCACTGGATGGGGTCGAAATGGCTTACCGTTGGATGAGAATGTCAATGGCTTACCACCGAATAGGGTCACAATGTCTTACCGCTGATTATAGAGACAATGGCTTACCACAGGATAAGGAATTAATGTAGTTCTCACTAAATGGGGTCACAATGGCTTACCACTGATTGGGGTCCATAGTTTAATGTCATAAAGGATGGGGTGAACTGACATGAAGGTGGTTGGTGCAACCAAGTGTTGGGCTTGAACCTCTTGGAGGCTTCCTACGTACCTCCCCGTGGCAAGGATCAAAGACCTCATAGTTCCAGATGGATTTTGGAGCACCGAAGGGAAGATGGTCGGGACCAACTGATGGAGGGAATGAACCTCATGAAGGCTTCTTACGTACCTTGCCTTGGCAAGGATCAAAGACCACGTAGTTCAGGTGGTGTGGGGATTAGAATCTTGGGTTCCCAAGGTGTTGGTGAACTGACGTGAAGGGGGTCGAAGCGACCAATGGGTGGTGGTCATGATCCTCATGGAGGCTTCCTATGTACCTTGAATTGGAAAGGATCAAAGACTGCATAGTTTAGGTGAAGTGGGGCATACAATCTAGGCATCCCGTGGTGTTAGTGAACTGACGTGAAGGGGGTCGGAGTGACCAATGGGTGGTGGGCTTGAACCTCATGGAGGCTTCCTACGTACCATTACATGGAAAGGATCAAAGACCACATAGTTTAGGTGGTGTGGGGATTACACTCTAGGACGCCCAAATATGTTTTCATGGTCGGTGCTTGCTCTATGCCCACATTATCCATGCTCTGTGTGAGAAACAATAGAGGGTGAAGACCTGACAATCACACTGCGAAAGGTGCATTTGTGGGAAATGGAGTGGGGCTTACACGTGATCACATCCCAAAGAAGAAATAGGGTCTTATGCATGGTTAGTAGCCCTAAATGGTTGGGACATACTCCAGGATGGAGGCTCGGTGGCTACAAAGCCTAGCATGAGAGGGATTTGGCACTAATGAAAGGAGGGGTCGAGATGCTGCCTCCTGTAAAGAAAAACTAGGGGCTTACACAAGGGTGGTCACCCTTTCCCAGCATAGGATGTATGCGGGGAAGTCAAAATTTATCTTTATGTGTTGAGGATGATGATTCTTGGCAGTTTAACGCCATGCAGTCAGATGAGGCGGGTTAACTCTGCACCTCTAGGACATTCATAACTGGTGCCCTCTGCACCTTGGTGAAGGGAATGCACTGGAAATGTCGTTGTTTGGGGGGGGTGGTGTGGGGATCCCATTGGGGGTCCACATTAGCATGTATATGCAAAAAAGAAATAGTAGCTAGCATGCCTATGTGAAAAAACATGAGGCGAAGTAACACAATGGGAAGTATCATCTAAGGGAATTTGAAATTACCTTGTGCAAACCTAAGGGGCCACATGGTGAATGAGAGCATGATGTAGGTGTGACACCCGTAAAAGTGGTTTGAACAAGGTGCATCAAAGTGAGGTCCGCACATGGAGCACGTGTCAGGGAATGGGTCTAGTCAAAATAGAAAGTATGTGTGCAAGATGAAGGGTTGGCGCACAAGATGGAGGTGTTGTGCACAAGACGCAGGCTGCACGCAAGTCGGGCCAGAGGCGTACAAGAAGAAGGCTTGTGTGGGAGTTTGACAGAGGGCGGGCAAGGACACCTGCCGCAGAGGGGGCATGTGGGCATGAAATTACCCATGGCGCACAAAGAACATGAATATTTAAGAGGATCCAAGGGCACGTCCGAAGGCACCCCCAACCTATCGTGAAACAATCATTACATGAAGGTCATGGGTTTTTGTTCGGTCGTGGAAGATGGGGTTTTCGTGCAGTAGAGAGTCACTTTGTCTGCAGTTACCGTCCGTCGAAGAGAGGGGAGACAGTTTTTTTTATAGTCGGAATCCCCGAAGTGTCTTGCAAGGGAACGGAGTGCAAAGGATCGGTGCAGAAACCACAGTCGTCATCGCCTCGGTTGTAGAACTGGTCCCAGCTACGGAAACCCCCTTTCATTGAAGCTTTGGGCGCAATAGCGGGGGACGTAGAGGACGTAGCCAAAATGACTGTTCCACGTCGCCTTCAGTGCGGAACAAGGCTCGGCCGTGCACACGATGTTCATCATGGCCTTCGGCGCGGAATGGGCCTTTGTGAAAACAATTGTTCGTCATCGCCTTCAGCGCGTAAACGGGCTCGTGCACGCAAAACCCCATTCAACAACGCCTTCAGTGCCGAAGTGGGTCTGGAGAAGGCGGTCACGGAGGGCTGCGTATTGGGTGCCCAAGCGAAGGCCGGCGCGCAACGGTTTGCGCACTGAAAGCCGCTTGCGCGTGCGTTTTCAATTTTGTGTGCGCCAACCCACCGGGCCCCGAGATCTCCTGTTCTTCATCCCGGCTTCATCCCGGCTTCATCCGGAGCTCTTTGATCCTCTTGAATTGCCCCTACTCCATATTTTGGCGTCAAAAAATTCCCCCCTCAGAATCAGAGCTGAAATGGAACCCAAGGGTTGGATTCTGAGGGTACAACAAAGAATAGAAACGAAATCATTGGTGGTGTGGAAAAACACAGATTTCACGTGCAAGAGGGCTATGCAGGAGTAGAAGATGCGTCCGCACTTTAAAAATAGGCAAAGAGCCCCTTGCCCTACTTTGACTTTTTCTGCGCAACAATCTTGCTTTCTCTCACGTGCGAAAAATGTTTTCTTCCACATGTTAGATTCAGACATTAACTCTAGGATTTACGCACCGTCTAGAATTTTTCCGCACATGTCAACCATCTTTCTCTCCACCATCGTTTTGGGCACTGATTCTTTCGTATTTCGTGCCGACCCCTTCGAAGTTCTAAAAATGGCCGCTCATCAGACCGACACCGAGAGGGATGTTTCTAATTCAACAAGGAGAACCAAAATGATCGTGAAACCTCATATTCTTCACGTGACAAGGGTCATTTATAATAATCAAAAGATTTTTGGCATGTTGACAGAATCTCAAAAGGACTATGTCCTAAGAGGTAGTCTTCCTCTATGGATTTTCGGTCTTCTGGAAGAAGTGTTGATGCCAGGTTTTGAGTCGGACACACCGCTGTCCTGGGTGACACGCAAGAATAGTCTTCATCATTCCTACATTACCAAAAACAGCCATCCTTATAGGGAGACATAGAATACAACCATCTATGTCCTAAATCCAAATACCTTTATGGTTGTAGGAAGTGATCCAGTTTCAGAGGAATCTTCTGCTATTTATGCATGTACTTTCAGAAGCAGCACTACTGATGAGACAATGGGCTGGCAGGAGTGAGATTTTAGATCTGGGGGCAAATTTACCAAAAAATGGGCATGGGATTACTAGTTACAACAGACTTGTGAGGAATTTGGGCCTGAGCTACGGGCCATTGAGATTTTTGAGGCTATTTGGACGTCTCAATTCCACTTTTACCGACAACAAGACTTAGTAGCAGAGCTGTTTAGTCGCTGGTCACCTGATACCAATACATTTCACCTCCATCATGGGGAGGTGGGAATCTATCACTGGGATTTCCATTGTATCAGAGTGATCCCCATGGAGGGGTATTCGTATGATGAGTTCCTTCAGGCAGAGAATGTCTGGGGGGATTGGGCCCGCCCCCCAATTCTGTCATGGCACCTGCTGGAGCTATCAAAAGAGGAACTCAAAATAAAACATATCCTAATGGAAAAATCCTACTCAAGGTAGTTTATTCTCTTCCCATCGAAGGACACTTCCGTGAAAATTCCAGGTCGATGGAAGCAATGCCCGAACACATCTCAGAGGGGAAAGGCAATATCATATTTGTAGTTTTTTGAGACGAGAGACTATCGATCGTGGGGATTTTGCATTAATGAAGGTCAAGACCTGATTGTGAGATATTTCAGGTTCCTCACCACATTCTTGAGTGGCTGATTGTTACCATTGAGGGACATGATGATGGGAGTCCGCTTGGGGACACTAGTGCTTACCGTGATCATGGCGGCAAAGAGAAGGGTTAACCTAGGGATACCAGTGTTGGATAGGCTATACAATATCCTAGGGTGCCTTTTAAGGGGAAATATACCTATGAGGATATGTGGGCCATTACAGAACCTCCACGGTTGGGTCACAACCCATTGTGGTGTGTATGACTTCCTGAATGCCATCCGCCCCCTGGAAACGGTTTGCGTCCATCCCTCTTAAACATCACTAGGATCTGACCATTGACACTCAGGGATGACGGAGTCAAGCACAAGATCGGTAGCCACACTCACATTGACATCCCCCTGTTCTGAGCCCCTATTGCGCAATTGGTAGATGATGGGTGGGGTCCACTGGAGCAGAGGGAGTACCTGCATAGTATTCGAGGCGGCGTGCTGGTGGTCCGAATTGACGAAAAAATCTTTTGTGAACCCTATGTGCCGAATAGATTTTCCAGCCAGTTTGGGTGCATGCAACAGATTCCCAAGAAATTTTATAGATAGGTAATGAAAGAGTGGAATCCCTCCATTCTCCACCACATGTGGCTTTTGTTCACGACAAAAGGCTTAGGTGAAATCATTTCTCCTCCCCCCACTGATGTCAGTTCCAGACTGTCGACCGAGTATGCTGAACACTAGACGAGGACGTACCCTGAGTCGATTCGTTGGAAAAACGTTCGTAAAATCAATTCAACTAGTGCATATACTGAACAACAGCCAGGTCAGTGAGGTGCTGCGGGAGGAGTGTGGAAAAGAATGGGTCGAGGGGCTAGCGCGACGCAGGCCGATACTTAATCAGTAGGGGAAATGCATAACGAAAACATGCCTCTTCCCTCCAGGGAATGGTGGTCTTGTGAATGGCATCGAGGTCCAACTAGGGACCTCCCAGGGAGGCAACTCAGGTAACTTCTGAAATCATCTGCCGATACTTTCTTCTCTTCCCTGTGGTCATCTTGGAGAACGCTGTGAGAGTCCATGTCAGCCGAAGAGTTATGCCGGAGGTTGATGTGTATCGGGATCAGTCTACCAGACATAGGGTGCATCTAGATACTCTATAAGGTAAAATGTCATCGTCTTCACACATACCTAACATCCATGGACATGTACACATGCTAGCATGGGCGATATGAAGAGCCACATCTCCTGGTGAAAGTAATGCTCGGCCAGGCGTAGGATCCAGAGAAGCCACTCTCTGAGGATGAAAGTGTAAAGGTGGAAGAAAGAGAAAGAGGATAAGAAGAAGAGGTGGAAGCGGAAGAGGCGGAGGGGGGGGGGGGACCAAGTCTAGGTTCTTGGTGTCAAGGGGCCTTCAGAAGCTACCACTCACCAGCAAAGTTCCTATGACTGTGGCGAAATTGTTGGCTCTGATACAGAACTGGCAGAGCAGCTTAAGTTATGGTTTAAACCTCATACCGATCTTTGTTTTTTTCATAGTCTTGATATGCCAACAAAAAACTGTCTTATTCAAGAATATGTGGGCATGGGTCCCCAAGAATCCTTCCTCTCCTAGAGCGCGGGTGCGCCTGTGGACACCGGGGAGCAACCTCGGGGGTCAATCCTTGGGACCGGGCATAATGGGGCACCAATCTCAACTGTACTAGGCGATGATGAGCTAGGAGGAGAGTCCCCTTCCATCCACATTTTCCAAGAGGATCTGGCATTAGTAATAGAGTTGAAAAGCACTGAAGGCTCTCTCGTGGCGAGGGCCCCCAACATGACATTGTCTTTGGACACCGTTGCACTTCTGTCCTGTAAGTCCATTATCCCGGGTTTTTTTCTCTTTGCAGGAGAATTCAGATGGTCAAGATACTGATTCTTGATGTAGTGATCGCAAGGTTGGAGGCATGACAATCCATCAAACCAGGAAATCTTTAGGAGTGGGATGGGTAGAGACCACATCTTCTTTTTCAGAAGCAACTATTCTAAAAAACCCTACCCTGGTACTTAGTGAGTTGGAGATCGCAATGGGGGATGGTAATGTCGCACGGGTGGAAGTCCAGCCCGATGAGAGTGAGGTTGCTGATAAGGTGGAGGTTCTTGGAGAAGACCCATCTGTTGAGCTCCTCACAACTTTCCCCGACTATTGGCTTGCAGATCCTGATGAGATAGATGATTCCGATTCGGTGGTGGCCGATGAAAGTCAGATAACGCGTCGCAAAGGGTGGAAGTGTATCAAGTGCTTTCTTGGTCAGCCTCAGACTGAGTGGCTATGATGGAGGGGATCACTCCATACCTAGATATGATTTCCGTATGCTAGAGGGGTGGATGCTCAATGACTTCAATTGACAGTCTGTGATTACATAGTCGAGAATCTGCGTGAGAGCATCCAACGCTCTGACATTGCCTGGTGTTAGGAAGATTTAAGGAGTACCCGATTTATCCTGAAGGTAGAACAAGAAGTCCAAATCCTCAAAGAACGTATGAATGAAAAGGAGTTACTCATTGCAAACTGATCCGAGCTTGTGGAGCAATTGATGGCATAGCTGGCAGACTCCCAAGAGCAGTGAGTGGAAGCGGGTCACTAAATCACCGCAATCCCAACTGAACAACCGCAAGCACAGGCTAGGGTCAGTGAACTGTTCCATACGACCATTGATGAAGAGATGGTTCTCAGTGGGTGGGTGGAAATAATGGATACCACATGCCAATAGTTAGCGTATCGAGATCGATTTATCCAAGATCCTGATCTCGAAGCGCCATGTTTTGGTCGAACTCAAAAAAAATTTCTCCTTAATGTCCCTTATATTGAATAGAATGTATGGATAGATGAATTTCCATGTTCTTTTGGTTCAATTCATTTGACCAAAATCCTGAAATAAATAGCAATCCATTCTTATGCTTGTGTGGGTCGTACTCGTTGTGAGAAACAGGGGATTCTCACACTATTACTTTGTTTGAATGTAGGAGGGCCAACCAAGCCTTTAGCACCTGGGGTTTGAAAAACCATTTCGGATTCTTGTAAATAGAAAATATAGACCTAACTGGAGATTGATGTTCTCAGAACAATCGAATTACCGTTTTCCCGATGTGCTTTTGTGCACAAATGAAGTAATCCCAGGGGCGCTGGAAGAAATCCGAATGGGGGTTGGGGTGGAAGGTGTGAATCACAATACCCATGATTCGGAACACTTTAGTGGTGGAATGATAATAAAATATTACAGTATAACATGTTAAAAACATAGTATCTATATTGAGTTATCTTGAAATGGGGATGACAATGAGGGCCGACCACTGAACATGTTTGAAACACGGGGCCAAGCTCAGAATGTCATCCATTAGCCTTCCAGAACGAGAGCCCAGGAAAATATGTGGGCCATAGGCTGAGCATCGATACTGTTATGGGGTCCCTTTAGATGTGAAAGAGGATGAGGATCTAATCAACGGGCTCACACAACTTGGACATGGAACGAGGGGAATGTCCCTGTGAAAATTCCAGACTTCCGGCACTTTTTCAAAATGCATATGAGTACTAAAATGAGACACATCTAATAGAGGGAGTCGAGTCCCTTCCCTAGAAAATGGGTCCTGGGGTGGCACACTTTCAATTCAAGGTCCTTGGGTGAACCATTAAGGGGGGATTAATTTAATGGGTCGTGAAAAGGGTGGCGTGTTGGCCAAACATGATGCACAGTTTCCATAAGAGGTCTTAGTTTTGGGTCATAGAACTCAGGCCACGCTGGGAAAAGATCTAGGAAGAACATGGCGCTGATATTGAAGAACTTGATGTGAATGAGAACCTTAGAGGTACTCATCACACCACATGATCCCAAAAGAGTTCAGGCAAAGGGACCGAAAAAGAATGGAAAAAATTTGTAGATTCATATGGCTTGACCCAGAGACAAAAAATGAATGGGAGTTCTTACATATTCCATGAGGATGGGAATCAGTCCATGCATAGTTTTTAGAGGTTCCATAGTATGGTACTAGTACCGGGGATAAAAGAGGCGTGCGGGTATAGCCCTCTCACCTAAAGAAACTACATTTTATAGGTATTTTTTGTCCTTTAGGGAGAATGGATGTGTTTTTTTTGTGAGGCGATGGGCCTAGAATGGAGAATACAAGCATCACAACAAGAATCAAGCCAAAATTAAGGAATGGACGAATGTTATGGTCTTTGGATGATACCAAACATGATGTGTTGTACCTCTCGTACCCATCAAGGTTTGATTTTCATGATCACAATCACTCTCTTATTTATCTAATCTTGTTTTAAGTGTTTTTGGATGATAGGCTTAAATTCAGGGTGCCAAGGAATTGGGCCAAGAAGGCCAAGAAGGCAAAAAGCCAAAGTGGACTGAAATTCAGTCCACCGACCAACCGATGGAAGAGCACCGGCCAGCCGATGGAGGCCTGGACAGAAGGCATCCTTCTGTCCAGACCACCGGCCAACCGGTGTCACACCAGCGGCCAGCCGGTGGAACCCAGAAAGAAGAGGTTGCTACTGCCTCCCCACCGGCCAACCAGTGGGCTCAGCACCGGCCAGCCGGTGGCACCCAGCCAGAACAGTGTGAGCCACTGCCTCAGCACCGGCCAACCGGTGGCCTCAGCACCGGCCAGCCGGTGGAGCCTGAGCCCGAAGGCCTCTCCATTTTGCACACACCGGCCAACCGGTGGCTCTGTACCGGTCTGCCGGTGGAGCCAGTCAAACTAGCCGTTGGGCTTTTGACCAGCCTGTCCACTTGGCCTCCAACGGCTCCGAAAGCCTCTCCAACGGCTCCAAAGGCCTCTAACGGCCATATGAGGGTTCCCCCTCTATAAATAAAGGACTAGGAAGCCCCGGAAACCTAACTAAGCCATTGTGAATCCAACAGACACATTTCCCATCATTTGGCGAACCTCCGGCGGACTTCCTCCAAGGAACCCCAATCGCTCCAACTCAATTCCACATACAAGGAGCACCACCATAGAAGCTTGGGAGTGCACGTCTTCGACTCCATTCATCCATTGGCACCCAAGGCTTCTCCAAATACGGTTTTTCTTGTTTTATTTATTTTGAGCATCATTTTGGGTTTGTGCCTACAAACCCCCAACTCTTTCTCTCCTCCATTCTTTTGGGTTCTCACACCACCTTCAAGGTGTGAAGAGGTTAGTCAAGCCTTCCCTTTTAAAAGGCTTGAGTCATAGGTGAGCTAGCCTTCACCTGTAAGAAGGCTAGTGGGTTCTTTCTCAACCATTGAAAGCAAGTGGGTTCTTGCATAACCATATAAAAGCAAGCTGTAATAGGTTCTAGACTACCTGTAAAGTCTAGTGGGTTTCTTGCTATAACCATTGAAAAGAAAGCGGTAGTAAATCTCTCAACGGTTGAGTTGGGAGCAGAGACGTAGGACGGGTTTTAGGCTGAACTCCGTTATCAATTTTGTGTCTTGCCTATTTTATTTCCGCTGCACTTTCAACTTTGATTTTAATTTGTTAATCATTTTTTTTAAAGGCAATTCACCCCCCTCTTGCCATCACTCCCTTTTTCTCCGCCCAACAATTGGTATCAGAGGGAAAATTTGAGTAATACCCTAACCGGTTTCAAATTCAAGATCCTTTGTGATGGCTTCAACCTCTTTCGCCCCCGAAGGCTATTCTTTGGGTCGTGCTCCATTTTTTGATGGAACCGACTACACTTATTGGAAAACCCGCATGACCACTTTTCTTAGAAGTATAGGTTATCCTATTTATAAAATTGTCATGCATGGTTATTCTCTCTCTTCCCCCGATGAATCCAAATGGACCCAAGCCGATATAAAAAATTTCGAGCTTGATGGAAAAGCCATGAACGCTCTACATTGCGTCCTTGATCGTAATGAATTCAATCGAGTTTCCTCATGCACCTCATCACATGAAATCTGGAAACTTTTGGAGGTTACCCATGAGGGGACCAACAAAGTCAAGGACACTCGATTGGACATGTTTCGTCAAGATTTTGAGTCATTTTCTATGCACCCACATGAAAATATTTCTGATATGTTTACACGGTTTACTGACGTTTGCAATGGTAGAAAGTCTCTTGGTGATAATATTTCTGCAGAAACCATGGTCAAGAAGATCCTATGGATCCTACCAAGATCATGGGCTCCGAAGGTCACGGCAATCCAAGAAGCCAAAGACATCAAGAACATGCCGATAGAAGAGCTCATCGGATCCCTCATGACTTATGAGATCACCATGAAGAGGCAAGCTGAAAAAAAGGCAAACCGATCAAAATTCCAAAGAACATCGCCTTCAAAGTTCAACAAGAAGAAAGATCATCCTCCTCCTCATCTTCTTCCTCTTCAAGCGGTGATTCCGAAATGGAGAACCTTGCCCGCAGGATGCACAAGTTCATGAAGAAGCACAAAAAGAATAAATCTCGCAAGGCCCGCAAGGCTCAACCAAACGAAAAATCCGAGCCCAAGGTAAAATGTTACGGGTGCGGCGAGAAAGGCCATTACAAGCCCGATTGCCCACTCAACAAGAAAAAGGCCAAACAAAAGGAGAAGAAGAAGTCTTTCAAGGCCACATAGAGTGATAGCTCCACATCCTCCTCCTCCTCCTCCTCGAGCGACAACGGTAACAAATGCCTAATGGCATGTAATGAGATATCATCTTCCGACTCCTCATCCTCTAGTTCTTCAAATTCTTTCAATCATATGTCTTATGATGATCTCCAACATGCGAGAGATCAATTGGAGGAAGGTTTTCACGAACTTTCTTCCAAATTTGTTTCATTAAAAAAGAATTTCAAAAAACTCTCTTCCGAAAAAGAACAACTTCTCAAAGAGAAGGAAGAGATGTCCCTCAAAATCCAAAATCTTCCCGATGTTGATTCCATGGAATCAACCATCAAAGATCTAAGGGAGACTCTAGCTAAGTTCACCCAAGGGGAACAAAATTTGACTAAACTCCTAGGTTCCCAACGTGTTTCTAGAACCACCCAAGGGCTTGGCTATTCCAAGCAAGCTTCCTCTTCCCATGCTCCAACTATTTTTGTAAGGGGGAGCTCCCAATTTAAATTTTGCAATTATTGTAAAAAACCCGGGCACATAATTTATGAGTGCAATTGTAAAAATGCCCGGTATGGTAGGCCCAAAACCATTTTCCTTAACGATGAATTTTATAGGAGAAGACCCGCCACTAGAAAAGTATGGATTGAAAAATCCCTTTTAGCGAGTCTTACCGGCCCAAAATTTGTCTCGGTTTCAAAAACCTCTCCCCGGTGATTTTTTGTTTTTATTTAGGGGGAGTTAGGATCGTTTAAGGCCTTTTGATTTCAATTTCAAAATTTTCGATTCAAACTTTCAATTCAAACTGTTATTCAATTTTTCATTTCAAAATTTTTGATTCAAAACTTTCAATTCAATTTTCAAAAATTTCAATTGGTTTAAAATCTCCATCTTGTTTTTCAACGTTTCCCTCAATCAAGTTTTATGCCCCGTGCTATTTTGATAATCACAAAGGGGGAGAAATTCTTGGTTGATTGGGGGAAAAATCTTTTAAAGTTTGCTTTTTTTTTGTATTTTACATCGATTGTTTTAGTGATTGTGATCATCAAAATAGGGGGAGATTGTTGTACCTCTCGTACCCCTCAAGGTTTGATTTTCATGATCACAATCACTCTCTTATTTATCTAATCTTGTTTTAAGTGTTTTTGGATGATAGGCTTAAATTCAGGGTGCCAAGGAATTGGGCCAAGAAGGCCAAGAAGGCAAAAAGCCAAAGTGGACTGAAATTCAGTCCACCAGCCAACCGATGGAAGAGCACCGGCCAGCCGATGGAGGCCTGGACAGAAGGCATCCTTCTGTCCAGACCACCGGCCAACCGGTGTCACACCAGCGGCCAGCTGGTGGAACCCAGAAAGAAGAGGTTGCTACTGCCTCCTCACCGGCCAACCGGTGGCCTCAGCACCGGCCAGCCGGTGGCACCCAGCCAGAACAGTGTGATCCACTGCCTCAGCACCGGCCAACCGGTGGCATCAGCACCGGCCAGCCGGTGGAGCCTGAGCCTGAAGGCCTCTCCATTTTGCACACACCGGCCAACCGGTGGCTCTGTACCGGTCAGCCGGTGGAGCCAGTCAAACTAGCCGTTGGGCTTTTGACCAGCCTGTCCACTTGGCCTCCAACGGCTCCGAAAGCCTCTCCAATGGCTCCAAAGGCCTCTAACGGCCATATGAGGGTTCCCCCTCTATAAATAAAGGACTAGGAAGCCCCAGAAACCTAACTAAGCCATTGTGAAGCCAACGGACACATTTCCCATCATTTGGCGAACCTCCGGCGGACTTCCTCCAAGGAACCCCAATCGCTCCAACTCAATTCCACATCCAAGGAGCACCACCATAGAAGCTTGGGAGTGCACGTCTTCAACTCCATTCATCCATTGGCGCCCAAGGCTTCTCCAAATACGGTTTTTCTTGTTTTATTTATTTTGAGCATCATTTTTGGTTTGTGCCTACAAACCCCCAACTCTTTCTCTCCTCTATTATTTTGGGTTCTCACACCACCTTCAAGGTGTGAAGAGGTTAGTCAAGCCTTCCCTTTTAAAAGGCTTGAGTCATAGGTGAGATAGCCATCACCTGTAAGAAGGCTAGTGGGTTATTTCTCAACCATTGAAAGCAAGTGGGTTCTTGCATAACCATATAAAAGCAATATGTAATAGGTTCTAGACTACCTGTAAAGTCTAGTGGGTTTCTTGCTAAAACCATTGAAAAGAAAGCGGTAGTAAATCTCTCAATGGTTGAGTTGGGAGCGGAGACGTAGTCCGGGTTTTAGGCCGAACTCCGTTATCAATTTTGTGTCTTGCCTATTTTATTTCCGCTGCACTTTCAACTTTGATTTTAATTTGTTAATCATTTTTTTTAAAGGCAATTCACCCCCCTCTTGCCATCACTCCCTTTTTCTCCGCCCAACATGATGTCCCTTGAGAAAGGGAAACACAATGCGGTGCTTTTTTTTCATCATGCGGCTAGGATGATACTGCCATAGTTTAGGGTTATGTGATGGGTCCAGCCATACATTTTAATTTCGTGTGACATAGATGTAGTAGATACGAGGCTTAAGGGAGAATGTGCACAGTGCAATAAAGCATACTCGATTTGAATGAGGACGAGGTCCACGCCACACCGTGGGAGATTCCGAGAAAGAAACCTCGGGCCACGGGGGAAAAAAGAGGTAAGAGGGTAGGATGTAGGGGAGACTGGATCTCAATTTAGCTGGACTTGTATATGAGGTTTCGGGGTGTTCCTACATATCCCATGGAATGGGAATAATGTTGTACGTAGTGCTACAAAGGGTAAATATTAAAAGATCTTATTTTAAGGTCTTAGAACATGGACCATGGAAAAGTAGGACTATTCCAAGTGTGGATCTTATTATGATCCCTAAGCCTATGTGAGTGAAACTCAGTGTAGGAGAAAAGGGCAGATAAGGTTCATCAAATATGTGAAACAAATAAAAAAAAGAAATCATTAGATCCCCAAATGATTGCCTTATCACTTCCTTTTCCTCCCAAAGTGTGGATGCGCACTGAGGAATAGTACCAAGAGTCTCGAAATTCTACTTGGACATGATGAGGTGGAGAAGGATGTGATTCATGTAACCGACATTTTGGGCTTAATGGGGTTGTCATGATGATAGAGGATAACTATTGAGTAAGTTTGAAACATAGCATCCATATCGTGTGACCTGAGGTGGGAACAACAAACGAGCATCGACCGCTAACCAAATTCACAATGCAGGACTTGTATTAATTTGTTGCTTGAAACCCTCAAGGACGTTGGCCCATAACAGTTGGAGGGCCCTTGGGCTGAGCATCCATGCCATTTGGGGTTCATTTTAGGTGTGAAAGGTGATGGAATCTCTAAAAAGTGGGAACACGAAGCCTGAGAAATGGGTGAAAGCACGCCCAGGTAGAATCCTACATTCCATGTGCTAAATACGAGTACCCTTGGGCACATTACTAAATCATCAAAGAGGACCGAGGGGTTCATCTTGAGAGCAGACGATTTGAAAGGATGAGTATAGCCCAAGGGGATGGAAATCTCCCATGTGGAGGAGGTAAATGGAAAGGTTATTACAAAACCTGATGGGGATGAGGGCATAATCCCATACCACACCATATATTCTTCTCTCTGTGGAAAATGCAGACCAAGGGGCCAAGATGAATCTCGAATCAAAGGTCAAACATTCGGGTGGTCCTACCTATCCCATGAGGATGAGAATCAAGCCACCCATAGTTCTGAAAATGAGGCACATAGTGGTAATATACCCCAACCGAACGACGAGTAACCCGACATGAATGAGGATATAATCCCATACCACACCGTATAACCCCTCTCTGGGAAAATGCAAGCCAAGGGGACAATATGAGAGGGAGATTTCTAAGAGATAGGGATGGAACCAAAGTCTAGACGTTCGGGCGGTGCTACGTATCCTATGAGGATGGGAATCAAGCCACAGGTAGTTCTTGAAGGGATTAATGTGCAGTTTATTGTCATGCAATGTAGAAACCCGAAGCTTGACGTACATGGAAAAAACATTACTTTTGCGGAATATGTAATACATAACAAAATTCAAAACTCAAGGACCGTAATAGTTTAGTGTCTTTGGAAACTCGGAACGTAATCTTCTAATCGTGGTGAAAGATCTTCAACATCTCCCATAAAGATCTTCCCCTTATGTTTTATTACCTAAAACCTTTATTTATATTTTGGGGAAAAGAAAACATATAAAGGGTGACCTCAAATTCTCAGTAAGGGTAAGCATGGATAAAATAAAACAAACCATATAAATTTGAACTTAAAAACATGAACACAATGTTTAAACATCAAGATCTTGAGAAATGAAATAAAACATGGCAATACGTAAGACATAGATAATAAAGAAAAATTAATCCTGATAAAATAGCATGGGAATAAAACTTGTAATTGTGGAAAACATTAAGCACATGATATTATTTCCATAGTAGCATAGACATTTCTGCCAAGACCATCTTACTGGACAAAGTCCTTTTCTGAATCGAGTTCACTCCTCGTTCCAGTCCTGTGTTACTGAACCAGTTTAAATTGTCGTTCCAGCCATGTATATCTCATGAGATATAAATCTTTACCCAATTAATTGGAGGTAGATATAGGTCCCACCCATCTCATAATGAAATCATTCTTACTTGTGACACAAAATAAACTTGAAATATTCATCATAACCCAAAGAATAAAATGGGTTTCATAAACATCATCCCATCATCACATAATCCATATAAAACAAATGGATATATCAACATAAGAAAAGTGAAACCATGTAAATCATAGGTACATTATACTTGAAACATACACATATAAAATAATGTCATCTTAGATGGAAAAATGGTTTTGATAAAACACTTGAAATGAATTCTTGAGGAAAATATCCTTTCTTCTTTAAAATCAATTTCTTTTCACAAAACGTCATGCAATTTTAAAAGAAAGAGATTTTTTTGAAAATAGTCATAGACTCTTTTTGGAGTAAGAATCATGAAAATAAGGCTTTATAAAATCGTAAATATCATTTCATTCCGTATAAGTTAAAAAAACATTCTCCTCGTACTTTTGTCGGAAAAGTCAAAAAGTACCTTGTAACGTAAAAAAAGAAAGATTCCTTACATATCATGTAGTAAAAGACAAAATGGATTAATAGGACATTAAACATACATAAAAAAACTTTTAGGAAACATGTACTTGTATGATAACAATAACCCCAGTAATTACTTATGAATACACAATCTCGGATAAGAACGAGATTGGAAAAGTTATCCCATACCTTAGGTCCGATATGCTTTGTACGTATCCAAAACTCCTGTATAATGATTTAAATAATGTAATTGACTTATTATAGAATCATATTAATTGTTATGATATCATATATGGTTCACTTATGACTTTATATTACCCATTCTTTTGTAAATTATTGTTAAAATAACGTTTTGGGTAAATTCATCTTATTTATCGTACGTGTTTGCACGTGTTGTTCTTGATGTTATTATTACATATATCATGATTTAATTAATTAAAAAATTTAATTCATGTTTTATATATCATATACATTTATTATATATCCAGCATATACAAGCATTTATAATAGTACATAACATATAGAGGTAAGAAATGAAACACACTGTTCATGGAGACGGTAAGCCGTACGTACGCATGAACGCTATTTTCATTTCTATTTCTTGTTTTAATGGAATTAAAACATAATGATACATAGGTATATTATAATTCCAGTATAATATCATATATAATATCATTGACCACGTCCTTTATACATCCCACATAGGGTATTAACGAATCACATCACTTTGAGGGGGCGGTAGTCCGCACTTCCTCAAATGAGATTATCGTATTTACCGACTATGGAAACCGTAATGGCATGATATAATTATAAATTAAAGAAGAATAAGGAAATACTAAAAATAATATATATTATATATAAATAAAGTGCAATCATAATGGCCACCATGAGAGGCGGTAGAAGAAAATCGAACAATCATCGTTTCGTGAGGCGTTAGTTTTCCATCACAGAAACATTATGTTCTTCATCCATTAGATGAAGGTGTGTGTAAGTTTAGTTTGAATACTTCTCATAAAAACATCCTAGTATATATAAGATATTTTTTTTACAAAATAATGGATTAAAAAGAGGTTAGGGGTTGGAGAAGTAGAATAAAAGAAAACAACTTAAGAGAAACAGTTACCTTTAATTTTGGTAACTTCCTTTTGTTTGAACCAAAAGAACTTCTTGGAGAGTCTTTTGCGTAATTTAAGACTTCCAGGGGGAGGATGGGGATGTAGGGAGCTTAGTTGGGCAGATTTTGGAATAGAAAAAAGGGTTGAGAGGTGTGAGGAATTGCATAGAAGTGGTCTCCTTTTATAAGGGAGAGGAGGGGCTCTTTAGGAAAGTGTGAAAACATTATTTTATTATAAACTTATCTTTGGTATCAAGTGGTAAAAAACACATTAATGTCGAAGATAAGATGACTCATCTTCGAAATAAAATTATCCAATTGGAATTGGACAGGTTTTGGATGATATTTTAATCATTATAATCTTATTTATTTAAATCATTTATTAATGAGGAAAACACTACATCATTATTGTGTCATGAATAATTTAATTCATTTAATGTCTAAAAATTATGAAAAAAATACCATGATGTAGGGAACTGTTTTATATTTCCAAAGAATATTTATAGTCGAAAATATAACTTATATAAGCCCTTATAAAAATTAATTACTAAAAGATTTTTGTTAAAGTCAATTTTTTCTTTACATTAAATTAATTAATCCAAATTGTCAATTTCAATACCAAGTGGCTCATTGGGGTCCCAAAATCTTCCCAAGGATTCCCAAGGTCGTCCAATACTCATCCAATAAGGTTAGGACAAGTTTCAAGGTAATTTTGAATTATTATAATATTATTTAAACCTTGAATTACCCTATTTACTTTTAACCACAGTAAATAAAAATTATCGTAGTTACTATTCATAATAAAAGTAACCTATTAATATAATTTAGACCCACTGATTCTAAATATGGAATCCATTTTTCAAAATTCAAAACACTGATGCTGCAGTAATAAATTTAAAATCTATCCCTTTGTTATGCGAATAGGTTTTAAAAGTTAAAACATTGCCAAAGATAGAATTGATTTAACCTATGAATTCAATGTAAAATCAATGATAATGACATACATTATATTAAATGGTAAAAATATATTCTATTTATACTTTAAAACCATTAAATATTATAATTTAACCATAAAAAATATTACGATGAAAAATGTTGTTTTTAATTAAAATATAGCGTGTTTTTACTATTCAATAAAATATGAAAGTTATCAGAATAAAATGAAAATTTTATCCAAAGTAAATTTTTATATCCTGATTCCAAAGAAGAATTTTATTTTGTCAAATTGAACTTATAAACATGTAAAATACTAGATTTAATGTGGGTGCACCATCAAAAGGTGGCAAAACTACATTTTTTTAAAAATACTTATTTTACCCGAAAAATTTATTTTGTTCTCATACCATTTTCTAGAAAATGTGTAAGATGAATAATAATTTTATAAAATTAAAATTTTAGTTAATACTATTAATAATTTCTAGTTCATAATAATATTGTAATAATATATCATTGTTTAGTAAAATCCGGTATTGCGTACAACACACGCTATCGAGGAAGGTCGCGATTGCGTGTAATGCAAGCCAAGTCGGGGTTGCGTGTTGTGCAAGAATCCTTCGTTTTTTCGTATAACAGAATCCAACCATATTTCATTTATACATTGAATATCTGTATATATATATATATATAATCACACTCAATGTTGCGTAGAATGACTATTATAAAACGAACATGAAATTGTGTGTAACACGATCAAAGAATAGCGTTGTGTATACTGCAAGCTAATACGGTGTTGCGTATAGTATATGCTAAACATGGTGTGCTATATAATGGAAGTCATTAATGAAATTAAAAGAATATTTTTCATAAAATCTTAGGGTGTTACATTCTACCCCCCTTAAAATGAATTTCGCCCTCAAAATTCGTCGGGTTATAAATAGTTTACTATTCATAGAAACCCACATCGTAAAAAGGAATATTAAAACATAATTTTAAAAACTAAAGTATGAAATGTAACGATTACCCAAAGTAACTCATCACTGGGTTTCCATATAGGAGAACATAGGTTAAAATTTGGATATGGAAGAAAAATCTAACCATCAAGTTCTGATGGAGAGTGGTAGAGAACATGGCTATAAAAAATCCAACAATCACAAAGCCATAAATTTGTGATGATATAAGGTACCATCTGATTCATCGGATATAAGTGCACTAGGAAAACATTTTTGGTTTTCAATATCATTTCCCTAAAGTTGATGAATTGAAAGAAATACTTACATGATTTTCGTACAATATCACTATTGTTCATGAATTGAACAATATCACCTTCATCTCTTAAAGAAATGAAGTTGAGTTTGTTATTCATGAAGCGTTAGCAGATCATGTGATAGAATGATGGGTCATTACATCTATTTCAAAAAAAAGTTTAGCAAAAGTTATAAGTCCATCTTATGGTGAGATTAATCATATATGGTTCCAAAAATGGACTTATACTTTATTTATCATTCCTCTTAATAAAATAAAATGACTTTCCACTAACTAGTGACTTCCTGTATGCCATTGGTATGTGATAAAGGCCAGTCGCACTTCAGTTTTGGGTTCGATTCCCACACCCTTATCCGACGCAATGGGCTATCGCCCGTCCTGTAGGTTGTCCTTTTTCTAAAACAACATTACTATAACATCCCATTAATAATATCAAAAAAAATTCTATCCTTAAACAATACTAACTTATGTCCAACATAATCCAGTCCAATCTTTAGGCTTATCTAAAATACTTCGGTCCAAGATCATAGTATAAAGAAAATGATTACTTGAAATGTCACATAACAATCACGTGAATGCCATCAATTATCCCCAATATATCATAAGATATATCTTGATGGTCAAATTACAAACATGTGAATACCTTAATCATGTATTCTCTTGAAGAATGAATACCCATTGAACCTTAGTGAAAACATGAATGCAGTTAAAAGTTATCACTTTCCACATACCAAAATCCTCAAAACTCTATATACTAAAACCATGATATCACTTAGTCCTTATATCAGTCATGAGCTCATGAATACAGTCAAACATATCATTATCTTCTTATCCTTTCATTATGAGCATATCATCTACTTTCCAAAAATATCTGAATAACCTTTCATGGTTACCAGAACCATTCAACATATACTTTCAAATACTTTAGGAAAAACAATAGTGTAACAATACTTAGATGATTATTTATTCCATAGTACCATACATTATTCTTTATAAACATACAATCATTCCACTAACTTCTTAAACCACTGACTGAGCTTTATCATTTCTTTCATCTCATATTTCATTTGTAGTCTCTTCATCATCATCCACATAAATACTACTCATATGACCATGCTGATTCTCTTCATGAGATTTTCCCTTAGGGAATTGGTTTGCATAATGCCCATACATTCCACATTTAAAATATCTAATCATTGTTGATGTTGTAGCAATACCATTATCCTTGTCCATGGTGTTAACTGAACCTTTTCCTTTGCACTTACTGGCTTTGTGTACTTCTTTTCCACACCTAATGAATCTTCTAGTTCCTTTGAAACAATCTCCCTGATGCCTCTTCCCACATGATTTACATGAGGGAAATTGAGCTTTCTTTCCTCTATGATCATCATTAAACTCCATCTTTCTCTTATTATCTGAGTCGGGAAACTTACCAAAGGTGAGATTATTGATCATATTATGAGATTTCTGATTAGGCATAACAACGATGTTTGGACATCCAATTCCCTTTTCATTTGGTTCTCATGAATAATATCATTCCATTGTCTGTCATATCCTCCATTATTGTGAATCTTCTTGTTTCCGGCAATTTTCTAAAACCCAAAAAGAATAGTGTGAGAGGAAAAAATCATGTTAGGGAAAACAACATAGTAAAGAGGAAGTACCATCAATATCTAACATCTTAGGTTAAATTCTAAGATCGTTAGCTCAATTCTATGACTATAACCTATAAGTGTACTTAACCTTAGGGACATCCTTAGACATACCTTAGAAATATCTCTAGGGATCTCACTAACGTTTTTGCATCCTAGTTTCCAAAGATTAACTAAACCTTTCCTCTGATACCAACTGTAGCGACCTGAAGCTTGAAGTACATGGACAACACATTAATTTTTCAGAATACTTAATACATAACAAAATTCAAAACTCAAGGACCTTAATAGTTTAGTGTCTTTGGAAACTCAGATCGTAATCTTCTAATCGTGGTGAAAGATCTTCAACATCTCCCATATAGATCTTCCCCTTATGTTTTCTCACCTAAAACCTTTCTTTATATCCTGTGGAAAAGAAAACATATAAAGGGTGAGTTAAAATTCTCAGTAAGGGTAAGCATGGATAAAATAAAACAAACCATATACATTTCAACTTAAAAACATGAACACAAAGTTTAAACATCAAGATCTTGAGCAATGAAATAAAACATGGAAATACGTAAGGCATAGATCATAAAGAAACATTAATCCTAATAAAATAGCATTGGAATAAAACTTGTAATTGTGGCAACCATTAAGCACATGATATGATTTCCATAGTATCCAAGGCATTGCTGCCAAGACCATCTTAGTGGACAAAGTCCCTTTCTGAATCGAGTTCACTCCTCATTCCAGTCCTGTGTTACTGAACCAGTTTAACTTGCCATTCCATCCATGTATATCTCATGAGATATAAATCTTTAGCCAATGAATTAGAGGGAGGTATAGGTCCCACCCATCTCATAATGAAATCATTCTTACTTGTGCCACAAAATAAACTTGAAACATTCATCATAACCCAAAGAATAAAATGGGTTTCATAAACATCATCACATAATCCATATAAAACAAATGGATATATAAACATAAGAAAAGTGAAACCTTATAAATCATAGGGAAATTATACTTGAAACATACACATATAAAATAATGTCATCTTAGATGGAAAAATGGTTTTGATAAAACACTTGAAATGAATTCTTGAGGAAAATATCCTTTCTTCTTCAAAATAATTTTTTTTTCACAGAACGTCATGAAATTTTAAAAGAAAGAGATTTATTTGAAAATAGTCATGAAATATTTTTGATGAAGCTTCATGAAAATAAGGCTTTATAAAACTGTAAAAATCCTTTCATGCCGTATTAGTTAAAAAAACATTCTTCTCGTACTTTTGTCAGAAAAGTCAAAAAGTACCTCGTAACGTAAAAAAAGAAAGATTCATTACATATCATGTAGTAAAAGACAAAATGGGTAAAAAGGACATTAAACATAAATAAAAACACTTTTATAAAACATGGACTTGGATGATAACAACAACCCCAGTAATTAATGACGAATAAACAATCTCGAATAAGAACGAGATTGGGAAAGTTATCCCTTACCTTAGGTCTGATATGCTTTGTACGTATCCAAACCTCATGTATAATGATTTAAATAATGTAATTGACTTATTAAAGAATCACATTCATTGTTATGATATCATATATGGTTAACTTATGACTTTATATTACCCATTCTTTTGTAAATTAATGTTAAAGTTGCATTTTGGGTAAAATCATCTTATTTATCGTACATGTTTGGACTTGTTGTTCTTGATGTTATTATTACTTATATCATGATTTAAAAACATAAAAAATGTAAATTATTATTTATATATCATATACATTCATTATATATCCATCATATACATGCATTTATAATAGTACATAACATATGGAGGTAAGAAATGAAACACACCGTTCATGGAGACGGTAAGCCATACGTACACATGAACGCTACTTTCATTTCTATTTCTTATTTTAATGAAATTAAAACATAATTATACATAGGTATATTATAATTCCATTATAATATCATATATAATATCATTAACCACATCCTTTATACATCCCACATAAGGTATTAACGAATCACATCACTTTGAGGGGGCGGTAGTCCGCACTTCCTCAAATGAGATTATCGTATTTACCGACTATGGAAACCGTAAAGGCTTGATATAATTGGTAAGTAAAGAATCATAAGGAAATCAAATGCATAATATATATTATATATAAATACAGTTCCATCATAATGGCCACCATGAGAGGCGGTAGGAGAAAATCGAACAATCATCGTTTCATGAGACGTTAGTTTTCCATCACAGAAACATTATGTTCTTCATCCATTAGATGGAGGTGTGTGTAAGTGTAGTTATAATCCTTATCATAAAAACATAATAGTTTAATTAGGATATTGGTTTTGTTACAAAAGAAATGATTAAAAAGAGTTTAGGGGTTGGAGAAGTAGAATAAAAGAAAACAACTTAAGAGAAACTGTTACCTTTAATTTTGGTAACTTCCATTGGTTTGAACCAAAAGGACTTCTTGGAGAGTCTTTTTCCTAATTTAAGGCTTCAAGGGGGAGGAGAGGGATTTATGGAGCTTAGTTGGACAGAGTTTGGATGAGCCAAAAGGCTTGAGAGGTGTGAGGAATTGCTTATAAGTGGTCTCCTTTTATAAGGGAGAGGAGGGGTTCTTTAGGAAAGTGTGAAAACATTATTTTATTATAAACTTATCTTTGGTTTCAATAGGTCCAAAACACATTAATGTCGAAGATAAGATGACTCATATTTGAAATAAAATCATCCAATTGGAATTGGAAAGGTTTTGAATGATATTTTAGTCATTACGATCTTATTTATTTAAATCATTTATTAATGAGGTAAATAGTACATCATTATTGTGTCATAAATAATTTAATTCATTTGATGTCTAGAAATTATGAAAAAAATACGAATATATATGGAATCGTTTTATTATTCCAAATAATATTTATAGTCGAAAATATAACTTATATAACCCCTTATAAAAATTAATTACTAAAAGATTTTTGTTAAAGTCAATTTTGTCTTTACATTAAATTAATTAATCCAAAATGATATTTTCACTACCAAGTGGCTCATTGGGGTCCCAAAATCGTCCCAAGGATGCCCATGGTCTGCCACTACTCATAAAATAAGGTTAGGACAAGTGTTAAGGTAATTTTGAATTATTATAATATTCTTTTAATCTTGAATTACCTGATTTACCTTTAACCACAGTAAATAAAAATTACCGTAGTTACTATTCATAATAAACGTAACCTATTAACATAATTTGGACCCACTGATTCCAAATATGGAATCCATTTTTCAAAATTCAAAACACCTAAGTTGCAGTAATTAAATTAAAATCAATCTCGTTGTTAAGAGAATAGATTTTAAAAGTTAAAACATTGCCAAAGATTGAATTGATTTAACCTATGAATTCAATGTAAAATCAATGATAATGAAATAAATTATATTAAATTGTAAAAATATATTCTATTTTTTCTTTAAATACATTAAATATTATAATTTAACCATATAAATTATGACGATGAAAAAATTTGTTTTTAATTAAATTATAGCGTGTTTTTACTATTTATTAAAATTGAAAGTTATCAGAATAATATGAAAATTTTATCCAAAGTAAATTTTTCTATCCTGATTCCAAAGAAGAATTTTATTTTGTCAAATTGAACTTATAAACATGTCTAAAACTAGATTTAATGTGGGTGCTCCATCAAAAGATGGCAAAACTGCATTTTTTTAAAAATACTTATTTTACCCAAAAAATTTATTTTGTTCTCATACCATGTTCTAGAAAATGTATAAGATGAATAATAATGTTATAAAATTAAAATTTTAGTTAATACTATTCATAATGGCTAGTTCATAATAATATTATAATAATATATTGTTGTTTAGTAAAACCTGGTATTGCGTACAACACACGCTATCGAGGAAGGTCGTGATTGCGTGTAATGCAAGCCAAGTCAGGGTTGCGTGTTGTGAAAGAATCCTTCATTGTTTCGTATAACAGAATCCAACCATATTTCATTTATACATTTAATATATATATATATATAAAAACACTCAATGTTTCGTAGAATGACTATTATAAAACGAACATGAAATTATGTGTAACACGATCCAAGAATAACATTGCGTATATTGCCAGCTAATACGGTGTTGTGTATAGTACAAGCAAAACTTGGTGTGGTGTATAATAGAAGACATCAATGAAATTAAAAGAATATTTTTCATAAAATCTCGGGGTGTTACATGCAGTAAGGATTAAAATGGGTAAGATAACCAACATATAGAAGGTGTATGGCGTAGATTGTAACACGATGAAAATGGGGACATAATATCATACCACACCATACAACCCTAAGGCAGAACCTAGGCTGGGCCCGAAAATGCCAAGGGGCCATAGGCTGGGCCTCAAATGGAATGGCCCGACCAGTTTACAGTTTAACTTCTTACAGTGAGGATGAAGAATGGGGTATGATACCC
This sequence comes from Viscum album, assembly GCA_963277665.1. Taxonomy (NCBI): domain Eukaryota; kingdom Viridiplantae; phylum Streptophyta; class Magnoliopsida; order Santalales; family Viscaceae; genus Viscum; species Viscum album. The sequence goes on from OY728163.1 coordinate 1,614,045,239, forward strand.
CAAACAATGGAGGTGTACAGTGTGGTGAGTAACCCGACATAAATGAGGACTTAATCCCATCCCACACCATATATTCCTGTAATCATTAAGACATGGTCCTGAAGGCCTGATATTTGGCACACGATGTGTGGTAGGGCATGTGCTCGTGGTATGGATGATAAATGACGAGATGGATGTCTCAGGGGGATATGTGGGGCATGGAGAAATATCCCAATGTGAATGAGGACATATGTCCTCCCCACACAACACAACCCAAAATGAGAACTTGGGATAGGGGCCAGAAAAGGCCAAGGGGCTAGAAAAGGCCAATGGGGCGGAAAAGGCAAATGCGCCAGAGGCTAGGCATCCCGGCCAATGGTAGCCATATGGCCTTTTGTGAGGTTACCACCTTATCATAGCTCCTAAGCCCACGTGAGTAGTTCTCGTTGTGGGAAACAAGGAGTTGGACTCCATCTCCCGGTCAAATTGGTGTCTAATGGCCGGCATCGCCCGAAGGGAGTTCTTCACTTTGAGATACAATGAGGTAGAATGGATCACTACACTCAATGTTTGGGACATCGTAGGGTGTCTATAACGACAATGGATAGTTGTTGACAATGTTTGAAGCATAGTGTCCCTATAGTGACCTGTACTGGGAACAACAAATGATCATCGACTGCTGACCATATTCGCAATGCGGGACTTGCATCAGTTTGTTTCTCAACATCCTCGAGGGTGTTGGACCGAAGTTGTAAAAGAGCCCTTGGTCCTAGTATCCCTACCATTCGGGGTCCATTCTAGATGGGAAATATTATAGAGTCCCAATCAATGGAGTGGGTGAAGCATAGTTTTACCCATATTTGGAAGAGGATAACTCCTCCTGGGAGTGGGACGTATGGCGGGATCAAGATAAGATCGACATGAATTGGGGAAAAATTCTACACCACACCATATATCTTAACTCAAGGGAAGATTTAGGAATTTGGGATGGGCCAATAGATGAAACGTCTGAGCGTTCCTATATATCCCATGAGGATGTGAATCAAGTCGTACGTAATTCTTGAAGACCATGTAGTTTAGCGTCGTATGGTGAGGACGTGGAAAGATAGAAGAACAGGGAGTGGGAACATGGTGTGACCTTCATAATACTGACATGGGTGGGGCTAAAAAGCCTACACTATACCATGCAAGGATCCTCTGATAGAACTATATATAGGGGGAATAGTCAATGAAGAGAGTTTGAGGATGGGCTCAAGATGAAATGTTTGAGTGTTCCTACATATCCCATGGAATCGGAAACAAGCCACACATAGTTATAAGGGTGCGGTTTAATGTCTTTCAGGATGACGTATAGTTTAACATCATGTGGGATGAAGCATTTTAGGGTCATGCAGGACCGAACAGTTTAGGGTCATGCTTGACTGAACAGTTTAGAGTCATGCTGGACCAAACAGTTTAGGGTCATGCCAGACCATTTGGATCAGGAAATGTATTGAATGATAAAATTGGCATTTGTGGGAGGAGTTAAATGCTCACCATCAATGGTCACTAGGGAGTATGCACCATTGGGGTAATACCTAAGAATTATGTAAGGTCCTTCCCATTTGGGCTCCAACATGGGTGGTTTCCTACAAGGGATCATTAGTGTCTGGAGGGCCAATTCCAAGTCTCCTTGTATGAAAGTGTGGAGGAGAAACTTTTGGTTGAAGTCTCAAGCTATCTTATTCTGAGGCCTTTCCAGATTGTGCTGGGCATGAAGCCTATTCCTGTCATGTGCTTCCAATTCAGCCAGACGAATTTGTGCTACCTTATCTGGTGAATGTTGGTGATAGACTATTGTGCGTAATGACGATATATGGATATCGATGGGTAGGACAACATCATCTCTATAAACCAGGGAATATGGGGTCACCTGGGTGAAATTACGTGTCATAGTCCAATAAGCCCAGAGGGGGTTGGGCTGCTTCTCTGAACAACTCTTCTTATTCGGACAAACCACATTCTGCAAAATGATTGAGATGGTTTTTTTGAATTCCTCGATCTGCCCAATTTTCTGTGCATGGTAGCAGGAAGTATGTGTCAAATAGATTTTGTACTTGGCGTACAATTTCTTCAGCTCGGCTGCTCGGAAGATGGTGTCATTATCGGCAAGGACAGCGTGAGGGACTCTAAACTACTAGATGATATTAGAGCTCATGAAGTCAACGATAGAACGGGCCTTGACCTCCTTGAGCGGAACTACCTCTGCCCCCTTGGAAAATAAATCTGTGGGGGTCAGGATAGACCTGCACTAGTGAACTGTTGATGGTGGATATGGTCCAACGACATCGAGTCCCCACACCGCAAACGACCAAGCGTACATGGTGGAGTGGAGAGGTTATGACGGCTGATGCATGAAGATAGCATGAGTTTGGCACGCGTGACCTCTCTTGGTGAACTTGATGCAATCATGGATCATGGAGGAAAAAAAGTACCAATGTTTCTTGATCTGGTGAGATTGCTTTGTCCCAGTCTGGTGGGTACCACTGGAACCAGTATGATCCTTCTACATGACCTGAAAAATTTCAACTCCTTGGATACAACAGAGGAGAACACTATATAACCCATGCTTGTAGAGGGTATTCACAAGACTGGGACCACTCATGAGGGTAAACTACAACATGTGGTGTCATATTCGCTCGTGGTCGTCCCAAATAGCTGGGAGGATACCATTTTGAAGATACTCAAAAATGGGGACTCTCCAGTCGGGGGTCACCTCAACCACTGCATCAGAGGAACTTGGGGGTCCTGAAATGGAGGCTCTAGTGGTAAGATGTTTTACTCAAAAGTGTTCATCATCATCTGGGGTGACAGGAGTAATTACTCTTCGATGTTCCACATGTATTATCAAATCATCCTTCTCGGGTTCGGTAAGTGATGCATCCCGACTGGTTAGGGAATCTGCTTGACCATTATGAGATTGAGTGACATGGGTATCTTCCGGCCAAGATGGGAACTGGACCATTAGCTAGATGGTGCGCTCCAAAAATGGTACGAGCTCTAGTTTTCTAATGATGTAGTAACCGTTGATCTACCTGATTACTTGTTCGAAATCCCCTTTCACATGAAAATGTAGCACATCAATCTCAAGGTCCACAACGAGGCTTGCGATATGAGCCTGATACTCTTCCTAGTTGTGGGTAAAACCTTATGACAATAGGAATTATTATGGAAGAATAGCTAGTGATTGGGTAATAAAGACAATACCCATGCCTACTCTGTTGAGTCTGGGATCATTGAGCCCCCTACCGGTGGGGATTCTGAAAGCACAATCAAAGTGCATCTACCATCATGAGATGGTATGATCTACTGAGAGGATTGCCTCATCAAGAAAAATCAAGATCAAAGAACTAGTTAGCAGGAGACAGATGGTTACCAAGGAATCTTTCCAATGGTTTCCCCTTAATATATTTTTGAGGGACAAACCTGATATAGAACTACTGAATAACCACTACCAATTGTGCTAGATGCCTGGTCAACATGGGGTGGTTTAGAATGTACTTCAGTGGGTCTAACCGAGACACCAGCTGTACCTCATGGTGCTTCAAGTAGTGTCACATTTTTTTTACTACGAATACTAGTGCATGGTATCTATTTTCGTTGGGGAGTATCAGGTCTTCGAATCGATGAGCTTGCGACTGAGGTAGTAGAGACTGGTTTTTGTCCCCTCATTGTTCTTTTGGGTGAGAAGGGCTCCAATAGATAAATCTAGGGTAGTCACATACAAGATCAGCGATTTTCCGGAGACTAGTGGCATCATAACTGGAGGCTGGAGAAAATACTACTTGATTTACTCAAACGTGGTCTGGCACTCTTCATCCAACTCATAGGATGATCCTTTCTTCAAGAGCCGAGAAAAGGGATTACACTTGCCATCTAGATTCGCAATTAATCGGGGTATGTAGGGTATTTGGCATTGGAATCCTTGATGCTCCCAAATATTTCTCGGGGGAGGAATCTAAATGATGGCATCGATCTTATCTGGGTTGATCTCGATGCCCCGGTACCCGACAACAAAGCCAAGGAACTTCTCAAAGGTCACCCCGAAGGCACATCTCAATGGGTTCATCTTCAAAAAGTAGGAATGGAGTAAGCCGAACACTTTCTCGAGGACCTTGAGATGTTCTTGGAACTAGAGAGATTTGACCACCATATCATCCACATAGCATTCCAATAATGTCTTAAGGATTGGTTTGAATATGCGATGCATGGCCCGCTGATAGGTGGCACCTACATTCTTTATGCCGAAGGGCATAAACTGGTAACAAAATGTACCTTGCATCTCTCTGAAAGACGTGGAATCCTCATCCTCAAGGGCCATTCAGATCTGGTTGTATCCAGAATAACCATCCATGAAGGAGAGGGCTTGGAACCCAGCCATATCTTTGATCAACAATTCTGTCACAGGAAGGGGAAATTCATCCTTGGGGAACTAACAGTTGAGATCTAAGAAGTCAATGCAGACTTTGATCTATATGTTCTTCATCCTGACAGGAACAATGTTGGCTAGCCACTTGGGGTACTGGACCTACATAACAATGTTGGATCTAATGAGATTTTCAAATTCGGCCTCAACCATGGAACCATGAGAAGGGTGCATCTTCCTGGGAGGCTGCTTGAATCCGTGATGATTTATCAGGAGACCAAGGCGGTGGATGGATAAATGAGGATCTAGACCTATAATCTCGTCATAGCTCTAGTTGAATACATCACGATGTTTTTTTAAGAAGTCTACGTACTGCTACTGCTCCCTGAGAGGCATGGAGGCACTGATTTATGTGGGTCTTGGATATGCCTCTCTACTAAGGCCCGCATGTACCAACTCATCGATCATGGAGGAAATGCACTTTTTAGAGTTTGGGGGAGCATCCTCCAAATCCTCTTCATTTCTTGCGGAGGATGGATTCCCAGTGGGAGAAGCTTCCTCTGGGATGGTAGATTATGATGGGAGGCTGGTACCAGCCTGATCAGCCGTGGTCACTATATTGGGAAATTCTAGTATAGCCGAAACCATAGTGATGAAGGCTGTCGACCAGATCCCATATGGTCTTCGTCACAAGGTGCCACACATAAAGATATCAAAGTAATAGTGGTGAATTAGCTTTAGCCGGTAGATCCTAGCTCGGATAAATATGCACGTATGACGTACTGATATTGCCATTGTGCGAACATCCCTATACCTTATGGGGGTAGGAGGCTCCAGGATTACCTGAGCTAGATTTGTGTAGGAGTACGAGGATATTTTTTACGGTCTCTTGGATATGGTAATATGCTTATCCCTTGTACCAGATACAACAAATCATTTCCCCATGTTAGGGGTTGTGGCCACCAATCGAAGGATTGAGAAGACATTGGTGTCATCCAGACCTACCCAGGGGTCAGTTGACACCACGACGAGATCAACCTCACTGGACTGAATTTTCTAGTCCATGCTCTTTTAATAGTCTACTTCCATGTAGTAGGCTTCAGAAAACGTGAAAGGAGATGTGTCACCTTGGAGTATGCCTACTCTCCCATTGAGGGAATACATGGGGAATTGGTGATATGATAAGGGGACCACCGTGTGCAGGTGCAGCCGTTGTCTTCTCATCAATTCATTGTACATGTTGTCTTGAGAGACAACCATAAACATACAGATGGAAAATAGGTCACCGAACTGGGTCTCCAAATAGATATTACCGGCTGGGTTCCACTCTCTCCTGTCATATCCCTTCACTATTACATTGGAATGAGTCAGGTCATCTTCAGATAACCATATCTTCTGCAGTGTCTATGTCAGGATAAGGTTAATCCCAGAGTCGGTGTCAACAAGAGAGCGGCGGACCTCCACACTATTAAATTAGCTAGTGATTTACAGTGGGAATATGTTCCCCTATATGGGAGATCCTTCATATTTTTCAGAGAACTAAATTATTTCCTGACATTTAGCGTTCTTGACTGCTTAATCATGAAAGGCTTATACAACTGAAACCTACGTCTAAAACTGTAGGGGGATTCTTGAAGCCTCAGGGAGGGTCTCACGCATATCTGATGACATGTGAAGGTCCTCGAGGATGGAATGCCTTGATGGGATTCTAGAAAGGTTCTTGATAACATCACACTTCTTTTCTAGGAGTGAACTTCCTCTTGCAAGAGGCCGCTTTGTGATAGGAGGCATGGCGGGCCCTGCCGGATGGGCTGACTGCAGACTGGTGCTGGGCATATCTTACTGCTCACAAGTTGAAGCCTGTAGAGTAGATACTGAATGAGGGTCGGATGACTGAGACCGACCTATAGCAGGGCGTGGCTAGTCACAGTATGGTCGAAGTGTCTCTTCTTGATCCAAGAACACAAACGATAGTGGAGATGGGCCTGATGACACCGGATGAGAAGGCTGCACATGCCGAGATCTACGATGTGCCTCCTAACTGGTCTCTGTTGTATTCACGTCCTGGCTGGAAGTGCTAATTTATTTTCCTCAACAACCCATATGGTCACTTCTCCGCCGACGTTGGCGTCAACTGGGGATGGTGGGGGAGGTTCTCCTGGTGATCCCTGATGTCAGGAGTCATATAGGGATTCACCAAATCCACGGTATTAACAAAATCGTACCCTTGACTATCACTTGAAGAGTCATCCATTACTGAGATGATTTTTGGAAGAATCCCCATCTCCGGTGGCATGATGTCGCTGAGAGTGTGAGCTGATGATGGCATTGGGGGTGGCATTTCTTTCCATTGCGCCACCGATTCTTGCTCTTTGGGGAAGTGGTCGACTGAGATGATGATACGAAATTAGCGGCTACAGATTCTGAATGATCTGAAGGATTCAGGCATGCAGGAATGATACCATGGGCACGAAAAACAATTTTGTGACCCATCTAGTCATCATAATTCTGGGACTCACGGTTAGAAACCTCCTGCCACTCTCCTTCATTGTCACTACTGCTATCTGGCCTTACAATGATGCATGCCACTTGTTCCGAAGTCAGGCCCAACTTGACTATGTTTTTAACCACCTGGTCTTGAAGACAGTCTCTGAACACGTATCAATTCTTGAGCGTGTTCCCTAGGATATGATGATAGGGGCAGTATTTGGGGTGATCAGTGAGGTTAGCCGCTTCTGTCCTTCTGGACTCAGGTAAACACACAATACCTTTCTCCAAGGAACTTCAGAAATAGTCAGGGTCCTGATTCTCATTGAATGAGTAGGTCCAGATTATTCTATCCGGAAAGGGGGGCCTTGGATCCTGGCCCTGACAAGGAGCTGGAGGAGCCTATCAAGGAGGAGGAGTCTGGTTGTCCCTCCTAGGTGGTGGTGACACATTTCACGGGGGCACCTATCGGTTAGGAGGAAGCTACTTCTGGGTTGGATGTGGCGCCTGTGGAAGTGGGCCTCTGTGAGGTAGGGGAAGTGGCACCACGGGTAATATTCATAGCTATATGGGGGGCTCTATTTGGGCCACCACGACAGGCTCATCTTTGACAGCCCTTCTCGTGGGAATTGCAGGAGGCAATAGACATGCCTAGCTAGCATGTTTCATGGCTTCTTCCCGGAACTAGGAATTATCGAAAAGTCTCAAAATCCCCCATGGTAGTTCAGGGTTATCAGAGAGGAAACATGTTCCATCTTGACATTTCATACACACATAATCATTAATTGATCCTAAGTCAGTGGCATGTCAAGGAAATTTTAAAACACTTTCCAATGAGAAGTAATGTCTACAACACACTCATCAGGCATTTTTTTAACTGTAAGAGGTCTGCGATGATCATTTTTCACATGGTCGAGCTGAAAGTGTAGTGTAATTTTCTATGAAGGTCCTCCCAGCTGGTTACAGATCCGACGAGAAGCTGGTTGTACAATATGAATGCATTCCCCTCCAATGTCTGAACAAAAAAGTGGATATTGGCATCATCCTAATGAACTGGAGTCCCTAACATGGACCCACACTATGTGTTGATGTGGGTCGGGTGCTGTGGAAGGTCCCCCGTACCGTCATAGTGGGAGAATGTGGGATTCCTGAAACCCGTTGGTGCTGGCATATCATCCATACATTCTAGGTATGGCATTCCATCATGTGGGATTTCCACATGTCACATCTCCAATGCCTCTTAGTGGGCAATGAGTGATGCCATTGGATCATCTGGGTGGGGGTCCCAATATTTATGGGTATCCCTAACCACAAGCGCATTGGCGGGTTCTTCAACATGGTAATAAGGCCCAACGGCTCGTGGAGCAGCTGGCGACACGACCCTCAGGGCGGCTGGAGGAGCCCGAGCAGGGTCCCTTGGATTCTCATGCCATTCTGGAGGGTTTGGCAAGAAATTATGTTCCCACATGCCCAATGTTACAGCCTCAACCCAGTCGCCAGGGGCAGGACGGTCAGGGTTGCCTATCGGTAGCTCGTTGAGGGGAAGTTATTCCTACTCTGGCTGCCCTATCCTAGGATCACCTTAGTCCGGTCGTCGCTCTACAATGTGTTCAGCCAAGATTTTATCAACCCTCTTCTTCTAATCATCTTGTTGTAGGAATAATGTGTCCTTATCATGGACTTATTTCTTCTTCTACACTGAGGTGGATGGGTTGGAGTTCTTGGCAGCTCTGACGTTCTCTTTACCCTTATCGAAATTCTGGCTGAGTACTAATGCCTTGATGGGCACAAGGAGACCTATTAGGTTCCTATACTGGTGATTAACCCTCCACGATGGGTCCAATAGTTTTGGCACACCCTCGGAGGGTAAGTCCCCATAAAAAACCTCCAACTCATCCTCCTCATCCACTATATCAGTCATGTTGACCGTGACCATTCTTCGGGCATGTCCTTGATATCGCCTAGAAAGTTGGAATGTCACTAGATAAGACTGAATAGGAGGGAATCATACTGCCCCTAGCCACAGATTTGCACATGAGGGGAATCCTCTTTAATGATCTTGCGAAGTGTCTTGAATCCATGAACGCATTACTCTTGGAGGACCTTACGACGGCCTGGTGACTTAGGGCGCTGGACCATATGGAGTGCTGCCAGATCGAATAGATGCCACTTCTCTACAATGTATTCAAGATGCACTTGGATCCCGGGATAAACCACTCCCTGATGAAGAAGGATAATGTGCTTTTCCCAGAGGGTTTGGCAGAAACATTCAACCTCCTCTAGGGTGAGGGATTCCGGTGTGCATAAATTTAGTCCCGCAACAGGTGAGAACATCTGAGGGAAGTGGTCTGCTATGAGGATATTCCATAAGATCCTCGACTCGGATTCAGGATCCGGCCCTTGATTGACCCATTCATCAACTATGGGTGGATGAGGAACTGACAATGGTATTAAGGCAAATCGCTTGGATAAAAGGCTGGTGGGTAGAGTGTACGATGAACAGGCTGACTGGCCGATGAATCTCGGGCTGTATTCTAAAGAGTGTAGAGACATGGCCGCTATGTCGTGATAAGACGGGCTGACACCCACAACTCTTGGCTTAGGGGCTATGGCTTCTGGCGATAGGTCGCGCTGCTGCTCGCCCGCCATCGGTCCTTAGAATAGTTCTTTTGTATCTCTTGTCTAGGTAGAGAGTACGTATGGTGATGACGATGGTGATTGCATGACCGTAGCTTGTGGGGTTTCCAGATATTCTTCCTCCTGGATATAACTGTGAAGGGAGGTGGGAATCTGATGGACCATGCATTTAGGGAGTATTAGGATGATGCGCATTGTTCTTTCCCCAGCCCTTGACTCAGATGTGTGTGGGGAGGATTCCCGAGATGAGTTGTATTTCACTTCAGAGTATTAGAAGCAAACTGGTTTGATCTCTATCCAGACCTTCCCAAAATTCTTCTTATGGCGGCGACGACCCACCTTCCTACCCCTAGGTTGCTCCTCAGGACATGGCTGATTTCTGACACGAGGTCCTTTGGCTGCACTGATGCTGAGGCGGAGAGGGTTTCCACCCTAGTAATCCGGGGTGCGAGCAGCACCGGGACAAATAACAAAGGGGACATGGGGAGGACCTCCATGTATATTGCTGGAGTTGGAAAGACCTCCTATAGAACTGGAAGAAGCATGTAGAGGAGTATGAGGAGGCCCCTTATACCAGTCTAGATGAAAAAATGTAGGACCCCTCGTGTTGGATGCTAGGGAGGCAAAGCTGGCCTTCACCACACTCCTTGCCGAGGCGAGGAGGACCATCACCTGTTTCTAAGAGGACATGGGGAGGATCCTCACATTGAAGAGAGATCCGATGTGCAATTCCCCTACACCGGAAGTCGAGGTCAAGAGGAATGACTCCATACCAAATGTAATGGGTACGTGAGAGACTTACACACCGACTGTCACCACTGCTGGGAAGACCCTCATTTGGATTGAGTGTGGCATGGGGCGGACCTCCATGCTAAGTCTTGAAGCAGGGAAGGTCCACTCTCTCAGTGATAGTGGTACGGGGAGGACCTCCGTACTGGGTTTCATCGATGCAGGTTAGCTCGCGGCGGCCGCTGCTTTTGTCGACGACCACGAGAGTCGACCTAGCCTGCCCGTGGGGCAGTGGGGCTCGATCTTGGTCAGGCATATAAGTGCCCCTACTCAGTGTATATAGGGAACTGATGATATGAATCGGTGGTGGCTCAGGACATAGTATTTGTCAACATTGACGCTCCTTGGCGGGCGTCCTCTTCAGCATGTGCTTGACACTGGCATCGGGTCGAATGAACCAGAGCTCGTGGTGCAGGTATGTGGCTTACCGACTCCTTATCTAGTAAGACCAGGTGGGGGCGCTAACATGGCTGGGTGGGAGTCCTCACTGGGAGCCCCTAGAATTGGACTCTGACTGGGCTGGAATGGACATCACCTAAATTGTCAGCGTAAGGCATGGTTTCGTCATAGAATTCTAGGGAGAGCCTACCAAAATGGTAATATGTCGGCGTGGGGAGTAGAAGCTCCCTAAGCGGCCCTCGGGGGCGACTTTGGTGATGAGGCGCAGATGCCTCCAAATATAGGCATGCCATATCCTATGTTGGGATTATGCCTTCCTCCACGTAATGATGAATGAGTTCATTGATCACCCTTCATTGGATGACCTCGGACAGGGGGATAGGTCATGAGTGCCCCAGTACCATGGGTGTAGAGGCCATTGTTGAAGAGGCAGAGCCACGTGGGACTGCAGTGTTGGTACTTCCCCTTCCCCTGTGTCAGTGTGCAGGCAGTGATCATGTTCCTAGTACATCAAATTGATTCTTGAGAGGCAAGGAGATTAACTCATCAGTGCTGAACGAAAAAGGAATCGAAGACCAATGACCCAATTCCATTCCATCTTCCATGACCGATAAGAGGGATCCACGCTGACAACATCGCAGAACGGGATGTCCAACGTTCTACAACCCCAAATTCTGGTGAGTTTCACGTGAGGCCTGCTATTTTCCTAGTGGGACCTAAAGGTGAATTACTGGATCTGGTGACACTCTAATCCATTGATTCCTGGAGCACAATTAATCTCCATATTGAGGAAAAGAATCTTCACATCGGGTTCCCCATTTCTATTTTTAAGCTTTCGTCGGTGCGTGTGTGTCCGTCTCGGTTGGCAGGACAGTGGCGTTGTCTGTTTCCCCGCATTCCTACTTTCCAAAGGTGGGCGGCATCCGCCCCTTGTTCAGGTACGTTTGATAGTAGAGTGAAACAAGATGATGGGATGTTGGTTCTTCCTTTATTGGATTCCTCCGTGGAACTCGTCACCTATCCTGGGTCTCCCTTATAGATTTAAGACGTTGTTTGCAAAATTCTTCTAGGTGACATATCTTCATGTACACCATTTAATTACACTGCTTCTATCAAGACATTCAAAGGGTCTAGTCAGGGAAAAAACCTTCAGTCATGGGAGTAGTCACGTTAGACATCACTGGAATGTCTGGATGCTGGGACACTAGAGCATCTAGGTTTCTTACCCTTATTATAGGGCTTCTCAAGGTCACATAAGCCTGAGGCATCCCACATAAAATGCGAGGAATTATATGCCATCGGCATGTTTTTGAGGTTTTCCTCAGCTTCCCATGTTTAAAAAAGGGTATGCCACATGTTTAACATCCAGTAAAGATAGATCGGACAAATCAGAACTATGATTAGAGTTGATCAGATGAGTGCAACCCCTTGAGGGAACACTAATGTTGGGGCCAACTTGTCTTTTTCTTCTTCATTAATGTTTACTGGAATGGGGAATGAGATCACTATATTTTACCAGGATGTGGTTGCCCGGATAAGAATCTGGATGGATGATGGAGTGGTTGAATGAAGTGGATGGTGAATTGGATGGAACAGTCTTGAGGATGATGATGGTTTTGGGATTGAGCCTAGAAGAGGCTTCCTACATAACCCTGTGTTAGGGAATCAAATTCCATGTAGTTCATTTGATGACGGAATACCGCTAATTGGGGTTTTCAAAGGAATACCGCTGGACGGGGCCACAACAACTTACTGTTGGATGAGAATGTCAACGGCTTACTGCTGAGTAGGATCACAACGGCTTACCACTGATTGATGTCACAATGGCTTACTGCTGGATAGGTATGTCAATGACTTATCACAGAATTGGGTCACAAAGGCTTAAAGTTGATTGAGGACTGTATTTAAACATCATACAGGATGGGGTGAACCGATGTGAAGGTGGTTGGAGCAATCGAGTGTTGGGCTTGAACCACTGGGAGGATTCTTACATACCTTGCTTTAGAAAGGATCAAAGACCTTGTAGTTTTACACTGATCATGGTGCACCAATGTGAAGATAGTCCGGACCAATGGATGGTGGGCTTGAACCTCTTTGAGGCTTCCTACGTACCTTGCCTTTGGAAGGATCAATGACCACATAGTTCAGGTGGTGTGGGGCTTATATTATAGGCTTCCAAAGGTGTTGGTGAACCGATGTGAAGGGGGTCAGAGAAACCAATGGGTGGTTGGATTAAAACTCATAGAGGCTTCATACATAAATTTTCATAGAAAATATCAATGACCATGTAGTTCAGGTGGTGTGGGGCTTACACTCTAGGCTTCCCAAGGTGTTGGTGAACAGATATGAAGGGGGTCAGAGCAACCAATGGGTGGTGGGCTTGAACCTCATGGAGGCTTCCTACATACCTTGCCTTGGAAAGGATCAAAGACCACATAGTTCATGTGGTGTTGGGATTACACTCTAGGATTCCCAAAGAATATGTCATGGATGGTTCTTTCTCTAACCCCACGTGAGTCATGCTCGGTGTGAGAAACAAGAGACCACAAAGAACTGACGATCACGTCACGAAAGGTGTGTCCCTCGAAAATGGATTGTCTATTACACATGATAGTAGCCCAAATAGGAAAAAGGGGCTTAAAAGTGGTTATCATCCCGAAGAGGTTGGGAGTTAATATAGGATGGAGGATCAGTGTTGACAAAGCCCAGTGGTAGAGTGATTTGGCATAGAGTAAAGGAGGTGCAAGGATGTTTCCTCCTCTAAGAAAAGCTATGGTCTTACAACCAGGGTGGTCGTCCTTTTCCCGCATAGGATGCATGGGCGGAAGTCATTTTTTAATGTAATGTGATCAGGAAGATGATTCTTGATAGTCTAATGTCCTGCATCTCGGACGAGGCGAGATAACTCCGCACACCTAGGACATACATAACCAGTACCATCTGCACCTTGGTGAAGGGAATGCACCGGCAATGCCGTGGTTGGTGGGGGGGTGTCATTAGGTGATCCCATTGGGGGTCCATGTTAGTGTTGCTATGAGAAGAAGAAATAGTCGTTATTGTTCCTATGTGAAGATGCATGAGGCGAAGAAACGTAACAGGTAGTATCGTCCAAGGGACTTTGAAATTACTCTGTGCAAAACTGAGGGGCCACACGGTGAATGAGAGCGGGACGAAGGTGTGTCGCGCTTAAGAGTGTTTTGAACAAGGTGTCTCAATGTGTTGGCAGTACATGGAGAGAATTTCAGAGAATGTGAAGATGAAAAATAGGAATTCTATGCACAAGAGGAAGGGTTGGCATGAAAGACAAAGATGTTGCGTGCAAGATGTAGGGTGCGCTTAAGTCGGGCCAGAGGCATGAAAGATGAAGGCTTGTGTGCAAGTCGGACAAGGGGTGCACAAGGATGCCTGACGCAGAGGGGGTATGCCCGTAAGAAATAGCTCCTTTTATGGAAAGTACATGAAAAGTTATGAGGATTTGAGGGAACTTCCAAAGGCACCCCCAACCAATCATGCAACAACCATTACCTGATGGCCATGGGTTTTCACGCGGTCGTGGAGGACGGGGTTTTCACGCAGCTGAGAGTCACTTTGTCTTCAGTTACCCTCCCCTGAAGAGAGGGGAGACGATTTTTTTTATAGTTGGAGTCCCCGAAGTTCCACACAATGTACTAGCGCACAAGGGATCGGTTCAAAAACCCCGGTCTCCATCACCTTGGGCATAGAAATGGGGTGGTCCATGCAAACGGGTGTTCGACGTTGCCTTCGGCGAGGAATCGGTCACGACCATGGAAACCCCCTTTTGATGACTCCTTGGGTGCAGAAGTGGGGGCCGGAGTGGTTGGAGTGCAAACAGACATTCTATGTCACCTTCAGCGCAGAACTGGGCCCAACCTCACAAACTATGTTCATCATGGACTTCAGCGCGGATCATGCCCGCGCGAAAACGGATGTTCATCGTTGCCTTCAGCGTGGAAACATGTCCGTTCATGAAAACCCTTTTTCGATGAGCCTTCGGTGCGGAAGCTGGGTTGGAGAGGCCGGTCATAGAGGGAAGCATTTTGGGTGCCGAGATGAAGGTCGGTGCACAACGGTTTGCGTGTCGAAGGCCGCTTGCGTGCTCTTATTTAATTTTGCGTACACCCACCCACCGGGCCCCAGGATCGCCTTTTCTTCATCCCAGCATCATTAAGAGATCATTGATCCGCCGATGTTCCCCTCCTCTATATTTTGGCATCAACAGAAGGATGTGAAAATCATTTCATAGACTTATAGTTTCATCATAAAATTGACTTAGTTGACATCTTAGCTATATGACACTCATAGTAGAGAATGTTGTGTTATGTCCTTTAATGTCAATTCTTTGTTAATTTTTAGAAACTACATTAACTGATCAGTAACTCCCCACCCTGTGTCCATATTATTGGATGGGTTAAGTATAAACCATTGTATATCAAATAATTATCCAGTCAATAAATCCAACAAGCTATGCCCACATGAAAAGTAATTGACTCTCACAGAATATAAGAAATGTGACCAATATATAAGATATAGCATGGTAAATAATAATTGACCATGAATAAATCATGGAAGAATTAGTCTCGGTGAGATTAGGCTATCGAAATAATCATGCATGAGGTATATTAAAAGAATGAAAGGCCTAACACTTAAGGAGTGTAATTTATCAATTGTCCATAAATCCATTGGAAGGGATTGGTAAATATTTAACATATACAAAATATCTATATTATGCTAGAACAAAAATCCACAGGATCAAAGGAGAAACTATAATAACTCTAGTGGTTGTGATATAAAAGCAGCCCCATCCCATAGGGATGGGGGTATTTTTATCATAAATCCCTCCTTCAACATTAATAAATGTGATTTCAAGTGACATATAAGAGGATCAGGTGGGGGATATTCCATAAGAATGGGTAAATTATTGTTCCATTTATATCACCTATAAAGGTCATTATTTTCCCAACTAGGATGTGCATAAAAAAATAGGTCCTTATAGTTTATATAATCTATTTTCACACCTTTCTCAACATGGATGTACAAAATGAGGATCCCTGGGTCTTAATGTCACCCATTATAAGAAATTATTAGTACACTCATCATGAGAAAGGAGGAGTTTTTGAAATAGATGCAAACTGAAGTGATCTTCTGAGATCATAATACCTCAAATAGTCATAACCTCTCTAATAGATATACCAAATTAATTCAATACTCTTATTGTCCCAGTAAAGATGCCAAAACAATCAATGAATTGTATGTAGGTAATCATCTTCATCTATTTCCCTAAAATCATTACATAAAATTAAATTAACACTACAGAACAAGAGAAAGATGCTTATATTTAAACCACGAACCACACTGAAATAATTGATGGTGTGTGTATGAGATATTATAGGGTCATGAAAAATAGTTGGGAACTTGGGTATGCACTACTACTATTCTATTACTATGTTTCAACCATTAAAAATGGTATGGCCCTAATTAAATCCAACCCTTTTCCTAAAAAATTTGAACCACATAAACTTGGGGAAAATAAATTCATGTGTTTCATCATCATGATAACTTAAATATATGTAAAAAAAAATTATTGTTAGGAAAAATAAATTCATGTGTTTCATCATCATTTATCATTCTTATGAAAAACTAATATGTTCTTTGGACAACTTTTATGAAGTGTTGTAAACTATTATCAATTTCAATGTAGGGGAACATATGAAACTATTTGTCATCATCCATTCTTATGAGGGCCATATGAAATCAATAATTCACCATAACATTTAAAACACATGAAAAACTATGATTCATTCATCACAATATAAAGAACCCAAAGAAAGAAAATGAGATTAATATCCATTCAATATTGAATAATATAAATAAATCATTTGAAATTCATTAAATAATTATAATATGTTAGATCAATGGAAAATCAATTTGTATCCCTTGATTTTCACTAATAGTCTAGGTAAATTTCATTTGGCCAATATATTAGAGCATATGGTATTGACATAAAATTACATATAGGTATACTATTAATTAAACAATTTACCCAATCAATTGATTTACGGAATTTTGGTGAACACCCTTCCATAAAAATAATTAAAAACAGGTAGTTCATAGAGAAAATGAATTTGAAGAAAAATTATGAAAATTCATAGAGGATGGTTATTAAAGAAAAAGGTAGTGATGGATCCATTCTATCACAAAAAAATTATATCTCATCATCTATAATACGAAATAAGGTGGATGAAATCATTTGAATAATATCATTTATCAAGCATAAAATATTTCTGAATACATTTATATTGATACAGACACATTTTTAGCCTTATTAAATATATCACATTGAAAATAATAAATATTTTTGATCCATTTTGAATCATTTATTTAAATTAAAAATAGTTTTTAAACTCAGATATTAATAATTTATTTTTGAAAATATAAAAAAAATATTTCAGATGTTTCAAAGAAAATATTAAAATGGTTGAAATATATCTGGGCATAGAAGAATCTAAGAAGATAACTTTTTCACAATTTGAGGAAAACAACACATAAGGGGTAATTAAAAAAATAGTTAAATTGAAATTATTAGAAAGAGTACATAATTAATTAATCATTAAGATATGAGGACATTTTAAAAATTAATCAAATGAATATATCCATGGAAAGAAGGGAGTTTCAAAGATTAGAATAAGATATTAGGTCAGTTTCACTTACTAGAAAGAGTTTATTTTAAAATTATTTTAGCAGAAATAAATTTTATCGGGGAAATATAAAAATCCATGAATATAAAAAGAAATTTATGATGGTATTTATAATGAAAAAAATTACCCAGATAGAATATCATTCAAAAAATAATTATTTAAAAATGATATTCGAAATGAAACCCATATGTACTGAGTAACATTTCAATCAACCCCAATTAAAATAGTGGAATGGAAATATGAAATTAATGAAAATGGGTAAAAGAAAATTCTTGACATAAATTTTGAAATGGCCAGTTTATACAACATATAAAAAATGGTGTGAGAAAGAAAATATGTCTCAATGATTTGAAAACGAGACAAAGATACACTTAAAACCTTCGATATATATCAAAATGAGAACCATTTTATAAAAAAATAAATTTCTCAAAAAAACCCATGAATCACATGAACATAGTAAAAAATCAATAGGATTTAATCTCACCATAATAGACATATAATGGTTCACAATAATAATTATGTCCCAGTAAATTAATTTTTAGACAAATAACACCATACTTTAATTCATGACTTCCACGAAAGGGGTTTAATCCCACGTATAAATAAATAAATAACATATTCATATATTTAGAAACTATTTCTATATATACTCTTTTGTAAAATACATTTATAATTATTTTCAATATGTTAATTTTTTTTATTACCTATTTTAAATATATTTTATGGGTATTCTTGATTGTGTTGACCTTGTTTCATAGTAGTGGTGTTGTTCTTAATTCTTCTCTCAGTGATAACCATTCCTATATCATACAAGATAATATAATTTACGTTTCATAATTATTTATAACATTATAATTTCATTCAATAGAAACATTGGTTATGGTTTTTGAATATGAAATTTGTGACAGTCATGTTTCAGTTATTTTTATTAGATGAATTATGGCATCATAATTAAATTCTTTTTTTATTAACGTTACATTTACTAAACAAAAACTAAAAATTTATTTTTCATATTTATATCATATTTTGTTTATATTTATATTCTCATTTTCACTCATGATATTATTTAATATCTTGCTTCCACTAGGTGATTAGACTATAAAAAACATGGACATACAATAATTAATGGATGATTATGATTAGGAAAGCGGTTTATTTTGGAATAAAATCAGTATTACAAAAGCATAATGATATTTTTTAGATTCCTTTAAGTTGATTAATCATATATATAGAGTGTTTAATAAATATGTATGAAACTATATGAAAAAGGAGATATGTTACTTCATGGAGGCAGTAGTATAAAATAAACAAGGTTAATGTTCTAATTTATCTAAGAGTGAATACTATAAAATGTGGAATTTAATATTTCTCTTCATAATAATATAATATATTATATATTTTGAAATTTTTATGTAATTTAACCCATTAATATGTAATAACCAATCCATTCACTGGAGTACGAATCAACTATAATTTCAATGATCATCGTGTAACATGCCTCATTTGGTGTGATTATGGTCTTAGAGATGTGGTGTGAGATTTTTGGTATTTCAAGACAAATATTCAGGGCTAACATACAATTTTGTAGCACCAACAGTTGGTTGGTGGCCATGTATGTAGCCCAAGAGGATGATAGGTTCACAGGCTTGTGGGTGAGCCCTACTCCAACTAGCTTGTGGAGGCCAAAGGCACATTGGTGGCCTCATGGGTTATTTTTATGTGGGGGAATCCCTAACATATCACCTGTTATTTTCCCAATTATCTTACTCTAGATTTTAGAGCCTTTTGGGACCAATATAACCCTTATAAAATCATTCCCCCCTCTCCACTCCTCTTTGTTGCATATATTTTATCTATTTTTCGAATAGAGATATATAAATATCCATAGAAAACATAAGGTGGTTTTAAAACACAACCATTATATATTATAGGTTTATTTATTTTGTAACATATGTTCTTACATTTTTTTCTAATATGTTCCATATTTAAGTGTTTGTATGGTTTCATGATTTTCCCCAATTTTGGCCAAACCAGTGGTTGATATTCATCTTTTTATGAAATGTGTAGGTGGTCCATAGAACAATAACCATTATATAAACATTTTTCTAAGCATATTAATGATTTTTTCAATCGACATATGAAATTAATTATCCTAGGATTGAGAAAATATATTAAATTTAGTAAGTTTATGTAATGTTTCACCTTTCCACATGCCCTGAACCTTATGAAAAAGTAAAATATATGTGGAATTCTTAGAGATGGAATTAAACATTTAGTTTAAAAATTGTTTTAATTGAATTATTCTATTCAAAATGGATTTAATGGAATTTTGTTCTAAATTTAGTTTTCATAAGTGGAATTTGGAAACCATCGATTATTGTAAATGATTCTAACCATTTAGTTAGAACTAATGTAATATTAAGTGTTAATTTGAAATTGGTGTGCCATTTTATGAAATGGAGTTTTTAAATTGAGTGGTAAAACCCATTTATAAATTGAGATGAATTTTTTAAAATGATAAATATACTTCTTGAATTTAATTTATTTCATTAGTATTGAAAATTAAGGATGAATACCTTAAGTAATGGGATGTGATTATCAAATGTATTTGATTTTGAGTAAAATGGTACACCAAGGTTAAAAATGGGTGATGAATTTTATACAATTAGTTTTTAACTTGTGAATTTAAATTAATTATTATATAATGGATTTAGTTAAATAGAATTATAATAAGAATCATATAGGTAATTTTTATTTATATCTTTTCAAGAACATCCTAATTAATAAAAACATGAAAACTTGATGTTGATTTTATGAAATAAAAAGGGATATTACATTATTACATGGTCTCCTATAATAGTTTTTGGTTTGGTATTCATATTCTAGTAGGGTTGGAATATGAATGTAATTGTGGGTTTTAAATGCTTAAATGATGTTTCATGATAGGAAATGCTTTATTACTAAATGAAGAGTGGTTAAGTGACCTTTCCTATGTAATTGATTGTTATGTGTGGAATGATGTTTATGACTTCCATTAGATTCATATTTGGATATGAAATGTTTTTAATTACTTTATAGAGCATATATTCTATTAGGATACTCCATTAAATTCCATGATATGATTCCCATTGGAACCAATGATGTTCAAATCTAAGTAATTCTATATGATAAATTGCATTCATTAATGATTCATCACTAAAACAAATACATGGGGTTTCTCTTCCTTATATTCAAGAGATTTATTCTATATTTAATTACACAAATTAATTTATAATATTCAAATGGGTTACCCATGGGAATTTTATAGCATATTCTCCCCAAATTCATCTTTAATAATGATAAGACGGAATTACATGAATGTTGACCCAGATTCTGGTCATGCAAGACACCTTAAATTCCTTGGATACCTGATTACTTGGATTTAGTTTAGATAATTACAAAGATGTATTACATTTATTTCCAAGGAATTTATGGTGAATAATTCCATATATTACATCAATATATTTTTTATGACCTAGTTATATATGAGAGTACTCAGTATATCCCTATAAATTCCCTTGTGTTTTCATGATTCTGGTTTCCATGGTGGTATACCTCAGAACTGGATGACCAAAATTTTAATCAATGGAGAGTGATATGTGTCCTCTAGCTGATGTAGGATTCTCTTACCATAGATTTTATTATAGTGTCTAATATTAGATGTGGTGAAATTTATTTATGTCTATGGTAAACAATTTTTTAATCTATAGAACTTATTATTTAATTTTTTATATGAATGGATATTTTAGGTATATCATGGGTGGTGTCCATATAAGATGAAATCACACCCTAATCGGACCTCCATACCACATGGTAACCATAGAAGAAGACTATGTTTTAGAGGTCACATGTTTAGGTAAAGGGATTATTTCATGTTGGTTTTAATGGCGTGCTAGAGTTGAGTATATATGAGGGGACCAAACATGTCTTGAGAAAAAATTGGGATGAGATCTTAATTTCAATTTTTTTATTCCCCATTCTATATGATTTATCATGGGGGTCTTATGATTGTATTGAATACACTTTTTTATATTATTATATTGTGGTTTGGGTTAGATTTTACCCTCTATTGTCAATAATTTTTATTTGATATATTTTATTTAATTTATACTAATTTTTATATTTAGGATACTATGAAAAAAATTTGTAGTCTCCCCATGATCCCTATGGACCCTCTACACCATTTGTGAGACTCTGTTGTAGGGGGAGGCATTCATGAGGTCACGTAGCACCATCGGTCAGGCCACTGTTCATAGTGATTTGGTTGGGTGTTCTAGAATATGGTATCAAATGCCTTATTATTTATATTTTTTATATTTGGGTATTTTAGATAATAAAATTTTATTTAATTTTTGGAATTTGAAATTATCTCATGCTTAGGTGTCATTAACCTAATCATGGGAGAAAACCCAGGTTTCCTTCGATGGGGTTAGTTATTATATGAATTTTCTTTCTATAGTTGATGTAATTTCACCTTGTGTTATTCACTGGATTTATGGTGTCATTGGATTATAGTATTTTAACTCATGGAATAGTATTGGAAGAGAGGGTTTTTTTCATGCATCTGGTTTGGAATATAGGTTTTTTATATCATCAAAATGTTTCTTGTGATATGTCTATTACCTGGGATCTATGTCATCCAAGATTTTAATTATCTTATTTATATCTACATATGATTAATATTTCATATTGAAAAAATGGGATTAGTGATTTAATTTGTCTATACTTTTTATATGGTATTTTTCCTTATAATTCATTGCTAGCATCTTATATTAGAAATTCTCAAGATGATACATGGATATATAGGAATATATAAATGGATTGATTATAGGATTGATTTAATAACCATTCAGTAAGAAATCTATAAGGTATTTTACATTATATATTATTAATGTAACCATATTTAATATAGCCTTGGAAAATGGTGGATTTTATTTTGAAAACACCTAGAAAGACATCGTGTATTCTTTGGATTAGAAGGACGTGAATCTTGTAAAAATTTAAACTCTATGGATTAAAAGTGACCAAAAATCCATTGAGATTGAGGGAAATTCTTATTGACCATGGTGATGTTGAACCCTTATTAATAAGTACATGCACTATATATTTGTAGTTGGTGATTCTAAGAGTTGTTGAGTTATAATGATCTTATGTTATGTGTTGATATAAACACAACTAGGGTGGTGGACCATTGAGATCTATAGTTATTTCCCTAGTATGGATACATAGTTATAGATGGAGAGGATGGTTTATGAAACCATTCATGATGTGTGGTCTGATGTATTATGAATATTACACATTTTCATTTACCCTCTTGAGATATGTACCAATTATAACCTATAATCGACTTGATACTTTTATTTGAAAAATTATAGTATAGCCCATGGAAGGTTGTGGTTGTTAGATCCTTGTAGAATAGTGTGTATATATAGAATTTTTTAGTGTAATTGAGGACCCTAGAAGAGGATATATGGACACTCTAGATGTTGTGTTACCTTTGGACCCTGATTAGTGTTAACATTAAGTAGTGATTCTTGGAACACATGGTTTAGGGGATAGGTGGTCGGACCTTGTAACTCTTTATCACGAATTAGGATTAGTGAGTCTAATCCAAGAGACATACAAGGGTAACCCATTATAGAGGTCAACCTAGTTTTATACATTACTTAATAAATGTGATACATGGGAAGATATTTCAGATTTTTTAATTGGTTCTCTTTTGGTGATTAAAATTTGTGGAATAGTTTTTTTTTCAATAAACAAGATAGATAGTTCCTACATTATAGAATATTTTTTAAGGGTGAGATAATTTAGATAACAGGCCCAAATGGAGGTAGATGTTCTTATTGTTTATGGTTCCCACCAAGGTACATGGTTTTGGTTTTGGAAATGACGTACTTGGTGATGTATGTTCATGATATTTTCCTTAATATTTGTAAAGGATTAGTCCTATTATAAGAGGGTAGTTGGGATACCTTTGATTAGTAAAATTAACATTCTATATGCATGGTTTATTTCATGAAAATGCCAAATATCCTTAAAATTTCTTATGCACAACTCATTACTGATGAGTCAGGACTTCTAATTTAGTCATAACATGGCATGTGAACCCCCTGGTTTCTATTAGAAAAAATTGAATAATGAAAAGTACCTGTTTTTTATTTGAAATCAAGGGGATATGGTTGTGGAATATAATGGAGGATGATAGGTGTGATCATGAATGATGATTAGGTGCGGTGATGGATTGGTTTTTCTTAATCATGAATATAATAGGAGTTATAGTCTTTAGTGTTATAGTTCGGGGTAGAGGGTATTTGTGATCATTTTTCAATTCATATCATGTTTGGGATACAATTTTAGAATCTTTTTGTGTGTGAAGATAGATAATTGTAGTTCCATAATGATTATAGTTGGAAACAAATCATATGTTATAACTTTTCCCAAATTATCTTCTCAATTTAGAAGAGGCGGATCAAGGGTAATATTGGTTAGGTAAGGCTATCATGTGCATGATCATCATTATTAGATGAGGTTGGTGAACATTTATTTGATTTATCTTGACCCATAAGAGCGTGAGTCAAGTAATGTGATCGGGTGGTGTAGGAAAGTTTTCCATTTTTTAATTTAAAAAATCATGTAAGTGTGTGCTGGTAATCATAGTGCCTAACATATTGTTCATTAGTGAACATTATTATATGATTTTGGAGCTGGTGACCTTGTGGGGGATTTGGTGGCATAGTTTCTTATGGTTTGGATGAAAAAACGGATGAACCAAAGATGATAGTGGTGGAATCAATTAAGATTTAGTTGCAGTGAATTAGTTAATATGAGATCATCCCTTGATACACGTAAAAGTTATTTAAGTCCTAGGTATAACATAGAATATGCATCATGCGTTATATAGAAATTGTACCTATATAGGTTTTATTCTAGAAGTGTATATGCTGAATATATATGTTAGGTATACCACCATATAGTATTGTAGGTAATTAACCTTACTTTATATGAAATTATTCAAGCACCATGGAAGGTTTCCAAGAGTCAAAAAATGGATAAACATCAATGGTTGGAGAAGTTCTTTAGTACGAGTAAGTTTAGCCCTGACTAACTAGTGTCTGTTTATTAATAACCTACGAATAGAACATATGGAAAATATTTAAACCTAGTGGAATGAGAGCATAGAATCTCATTTTGTGGGGATATTCATGTCAATCAAGTGTATGGGACCCTCATTCCAAAACGATTGTGGATGAAATAGACTGGTATTTGGATGGTTGTTACGGAACCAATTATTTGTGCATTGGTAGTTGTAATGTAATATCTATTCCAAAATTAAGGACATAGGTGAATTTCTAATTGATTTTAGTTATATTCTACAATATTTTAACATATAATGGATAAAATGACATGACTGAATCATGGTATGGTTTGGTGGAACAGTAGATCTCTAATGGGGTAATGGTGAATATGGTAAGATGGATGTGGTTCAGGGCTGTATTTTGGGAATTCTCTTAAAATTCAGCATGTTTAGGACCATGGTTTATGTGATGAAAAATCATCTAGTTTTGATTAGAACTGATGTTGTTAGTCATTGATTTTTTTTAAAACATGTATTGAAACATTGATGGAATTTAATGAAAATTTTTTATAGTGTGAGATCACCATAAATGGGTATAGTTTGTGACACTTATTTTTAATGGTTCTGTGAATGTCAGAAATAACATGGTATTATGTGATTCTTTGGATTATTTTTTTCGGATCATTATTTGATTCTAGAGAATGAGCTAGGGATTAGAGTATATCTACATGTCGGTTTTTATTATTAGTCCTTGGATGGATTTTCTGTTATCAATGGTTTTTTAACTAGGTTTGATAGTCTTGATGAAAGTCGGTGTAGTAACTAATCTTGTTGGATATTGGCACTCTAGAGTATCATGTCAAAATGAAGGACGATGTAGGTCCACTTTTTAGAAATTGTCTCAAAAGTGATATTTTATATTAAATAATATTATTTTTGTGGAATATTGAAAATTTTATATTATAGAATTAACTGTTTGGGTGAAATGGAAGAAATTGTTGGGACTTTGAATGACATCGGAAGTGGATCATAAGTGATGTTTTAATGAAATATCTTTTTTTCATGTCGTATATGCTGATGAGGCTTTAGTATGAATAAATGTTTTAGTTAACATATTTTCATGAAAATTACCAATGAATCTTATGTGTTTGGTTCTTGAAATGAGGCTCAGTGGTTCTCAAGAGTACAACACATGGATTATTTATCATATAGTGGGGATATTGTAAGGACTCATTTCATAAAAATATTACATATTGGCTTTTTGAGTCACATGAAACATTCAATAAATGGAATTTTTAGGTGTAAAAGTACTATAGGGAGAATTCTAGGGGTTCATCATAGGGATTTGGGAAGCAGTATAATGTTTCAGTACTTTTGGCTCATTGTTGAACATAGCACAGGACACTATGTGGGGTTTAGTGGCTACCTATTAGAATATGGTATGCTATTTATGTTGGGTAATCCCATCTATTTCATTATGAATTTTACCACTTAATTTTTAGAAGAGTCTCCAGAAACATTTGGTTAATGTACAACCTCATACATTCCATTCTCTCCTCTCCCCTCCTTTTGGACATATCTCCTTCATCTAAAGGTATGAGTCATGTTTCATCACTATAATTTGAGATCCTATGGTTATTCAATTACACGTAAAATTAACACTTTTTACATGGCTATAACCTTTGTAATAAAAGAATATCCATGTGTAATGCATTGTAGATGAGTAAACCATAATGTGGATTGATTTCATTAAATTCCTTCTTATATTATAAATTGTTAAAATTTTATTTCTGTTTCAATTAATTTTTGTGAAATGGAATTCCAAAAAAATCAATAGATGTAAATAATTTTGAAGATATAGTTAAATTTAATGGAATGTTAAGCAGTGTTTCCAAATTTATTTGAAATGTCTCAATAAAGAGTTTGTAAAGTGAATGGTAAAACCCATGTGTAAATTAACATGAATTATGTCAAATGAAAAAAATAAACTATGAGAATTTAAATTTTTTAGTTTTAAATTATAAAGAATGATGATTCAATTACATAATGGTCTGAGATTATGTAATTATCCGCATTTTGTAAAAATTCGTAAATCATTATTATAAATGGGTGTCGAATGCTATAAAGTGAGTTATTAAAATTTGAATTGACATGAATTTGAAAAATATGGTTTTTATCAATATAAATTTAGTAAGAAATAGTTTTTATCTTTTCATTAAATTCTTGTGAATGAAATCATGTTTAATCAGTCCATAGAAAAAAAAATGATTTCATGAAATGAAAAATAGAGATGATATAATGAATTTAATGGGGTCTAGTTTGGTTTTGGTATTTGGATAAAATAGACCCAAGATATGAATAATTCTAGTTTTATGCTTAAAATATGTTCCTTGAAAACAAAAGATTGATCAATAATTGAAGAGTAGGTAATTATGTTTTCATTGATTAAATGATTGTTAAAGATGTAGTTAATGTAGTGTTATCCCATGGATTTACATTTGGATAATAAATTGGTGGAATACCTTGACTTAGTGTAGATTCCATTAGTTGAATCACTTTTATTCCATGGGATGATACCTCAATAGATTCATAGATGTCCAAATATATGGAATTCTATTATCTAAATTGGAATCCTCACTAATTCATCATTTTGAATTCCTTGAGGGGTCTCCTCCTTCGATTGGTGTGAAGTCTTATATATTGAATTACACTATTTAATTTCACGTATAAAATTAGAGTACACAGATCAATGAAACCAAATAAGATCCTTGTGCTCAAAATGATTAAAAAAGAATGCATTCTTGGGTAGTGGACCTTGATTATGGACATTCATACCACTCTAAATACTAATTACATGTTATGCATGAGATTAATTAACAATAATTACAAATACAGATCCCTTATATTCCACATTATTATATAGATAATAATTTCTTGGAGGAAATCCATGGATTTATGCTAACTATGTTAGATGGGAATACCTAGTCGATCCCCAAGAATTTCCTAGTGATTTTGTGAATGTTGTTTCCTTGTTGGTATAACATTGAACTAGAAGACATGTATTTGGTACTAGGGATATATATACATATGAACCGGTCAAAATATATAGGTATAACTTCGAGTTTCACCCTGAAGCACAAGATCGAAGAAGGTGGTCAATATTTTTTTAGTGAACTATTTTTTTATTAGTATCAGTTCATCATACACTTGTTATATATACTAATTATTTTCAGTATGACATTGTTGGAGGCCTACCATTTTTAACTCACACCCTGATCGGGCTATAATGGCACTTGAGTACCCAAAAAGGCGAATATATTTTTGTATACTATATATTTAGGGTAAGGTCCCATCGCATGAATTTTTTCTTGGAATGCTAGTGTACAATATAGATGACAGGACCATGAATGACATGGGACTATTTTGGGAAGGTTTATTAGTTTCCCTATATTCTTTGTTGCTTCTATTTCTAATTATATATGATTTGGCTTTGGGATGTTTGGGATTTGTATTTAATACCCTTTATAATAGAATTTATATATTGAACCTATGGTTGTGATTTTCTCCATATTAACCTTAATGGTTATTCAATTATTTTTATTTGTTTTCTATTATTTTTATTGTTTATTATAATCTTTCAATATGGTATAGTTTCCCCACAGCCCTTATGGAACCTCATTGTTATTCAGAAGCCTCTATTATTTGGGTAGGTTTTCTTAAGGGAATGTAGAACCTCTTCTCCTAATACTATTTATATTTCTTTAGGGTGGACAAAAATATAATTAGAAATTTATGCGATAGAAAAGAAGAAGAATTCATCACTTTGTGGAGGCAATAGTCTACCAAACACGTGGATAATAGTTCCATTTTAGTTATTATAAAAGTAGAAAGGTAGATAATAGTTATTCCATTTGTATAATAATATTTTGTAGAGAAACAATAATAAATTCAGTGCAATGTAATTATAACATTATAATTAGAAAGTGAGAAATAAAATAAAAGACGATATAAAAAAAGAACACATGTTGGAGACTTGGGATTTCCATCGGAAGAAACATTATAAATGGAGGTCAAAATAAAATATCTTTTGAAAGGTGTCTCAATAAAAAGTAATTTCATTCTACTGGAATTATCAATAGAAGAGGGTAATGAGGAAACTAATTTATTTATGGTGGTCTTGAAGGGGTGGTGAGAGGCCCTTCTCATATGTGTTGGGAATATAATTTTTTTTGATTATTTAATAAAATATAAATATATTACATGTTTTACATGTTTCAAATTTCAATAGGATTAAAAATTTATTAAAAAATACTGGATGATAACATAAGTCTATCATGCCTCAAACATTTATTTTACGACATTTTTTTGAACATTTTGTTAGCTCCATTACTATTTGAATTTTCACTTTTACAATTTTTATTATACCATGTTAAAACATTTTTATAGTACTAATTTTTTTAATCCCTAAAAATAAAATAGACATTATTAAATAATTTAGAAGTATGTTTTAGAAATATAAATTTAATTATACCATATAAAATTTATTAGTGTAATAAACATCTATTTATATATTAGCTCATGTAGTGCCTAAGAACATAGTTGTTCAAATATGTGATTTTTTATTTTTTAATATTATTTGAAATGTTAAATTAAAAATTTATTTTATTGTAATGATATGCATTGATTTATAATATTGGTATTAATTTATGTGGTTTTAAAATAAATCCAAAAACCATATTTTTTTATAATAGTAATTAATTTAAATAAAAGGAAAATTAGTTTTTATAAGAAAACAATACTTAAGCCTATAAAATGTAAATAATAGTTTTTATAAATAAATAATAGTAATTAAAAAATGTATAATTTCAATCCTTATATATGTATTTGATAAATAAATATTTTTCGTTCATGTTTTCCACTTGTCGTGTAAATTTATAAAATTTATTGTTTTGGTAGAAAAATACATTTTTCATTATTCAAATAAAAATAATATATTTTATGAAAATCCCAACAAACATCTTGAAAATTTATTAACATTCTAAACTAATAAATTAATCTAACTTTTTCAAATTAAATATCTATAATTTTTATTTAAAATTTCATTTAAATTCAGAGAATACAATGAGAAAATATTTATTTTTGGAAAATACGTTTTCAAAGTTTCACAATTTTTTATTTATATTTCCTTTAAATTACTAATTATATTATCGTTATTATATTAAATATATTATAAAATTACAGTATACCATATCTATAATATATTTAGTTCCTAAAAAGTATATAAAATGATAATTATAAAAATAAAATTTTTATACATAAGGAAATATTATTAGTTATCCATTCAAAATAATTGAAGTTTATCAGTGAATTAGAATTTAAAATGATATTTACTTCTACTTATATTTCAAAATATGATTACCTTAAATTATAACTTCCAACTTAACATTTATAATATAACAATTACATGATATTTCATTGTTTTTATTAGTGTGGTGTTGTGTTTGAAGATGTATATGGAACACATTAAGATTTAAATTAAAATAAATATTTTAAAATGTCAAGGTGTTACACTCCCCACCGTTAAATAATTTATATACTAGAAATTTTAATTATTATTCACCAATGTAATAGTGAATGGTTCCCATAAAATTGACATGACTCCAAATTTAATTTCAAATGAGGTTACATCATCACATTCATTTTTATTACTAGTGAACTGAATTTTTCTCCAATGAAAGGAATATAAATGAGGTTTAGTTTTTTTCACCAATTGTGAAAATATCCCAATATATTGTGATTAATTTTTCTTAGGGATTTTACAGTAGGACTTGGATTGATATGTGGTCATGGATTTATTTGTTGTTATGTATTCTATATTATGTAAATGATTATGGAATCCATATCAATTGAGTTAACTCATTCCAAGAATCACCTCAAATTTGAATGAATGATAATAATAATTTATACAAACAACATTCATATAATAATATATTGGAATGAAGTTATATTCATGGGATACAATCATACCCCCTAAAATTTTATTAAAAATTCAATAACTAGTCTTATTGGTTATGATTTTACATTATTATAAAAAATAATCGGTACACAGTAGTTGGTTGAACACACAAAATTTTATCACTCGTGGTTGTTGAGTTGATTACTCGTGTTCTTTACTCCATATAATTTTGAGAGCATACCTCGGTTGTTTTGGTTTTATAGGCTTTCCCTTATTCCCTTTGTCATGGAATTTTATGATCCCGACCTTCTTTATTATCCCTTGTGTTAGGGGATTGATTTGGGTATATCATTTTTTCCCACATTTAATGCATTGAATTTTTATGGTATATGAGGATAAAATACATCTCATTTCACCATGCCAAAAGAGCATTCCAATTTTCCTTATAAATCAGTTTATTCATACCATATATTACAACTGATAAAACATCTTTTATTTCCCTTTAATACATTTCCATGGGTTACATTTTATGACCCCTACCACCAATGATACGAAAATTAAGGGACAAAGGTAATGTATCCTGAGATCCCCCTCTAGTACCCCCAAATTGGTGACTAGAACCAAAGGAGTAAAAATCTCCAATAATGGGAGGCATTACCCTCTATAATAATTATATAGGTTTTGGAGATAATATAAATCATCCACAAGAGACTCAAATAAATAATATAAAAGAATAAAAATCCTTCTCATAATGAAATCAAAAATAAATATAATGTGAATAAAAATATCGAAAAGTAAACAACCAAAAGAAATGTTGTTATAGTGACATAACTGCTTTCCAAAAATTTCAGAGTTCTTACTTTCTATTATAGACCATGTAATCCTCCTAGAAACTTGAAAATGATATAAAATATGAATGTTGAGAATATAAGTATTCTATATAGAAAAACCCAAGATTATTGTGTACATGTAAGTAAAGTATACTAACGCACACAAGAGATAATAATAGAATTGTAACCTCTTATATAGGAAAACAATCCTTCCCAACCTCACCATGTCAGGCTCACAAAATAACTCAGTCCATGTATAATAACATAATATTATGTAAATTGATAAAGGATACTGTGAATTACTTTCCAACTCATTTTCTACTATTGCACCCAAATGTGGCATTTCCTAGAGCTCCCAAATATTCTATATAACATGTGTCACGAAACCAAGTCTCCATAAAATCACATCACACACTCAAAAACCTAATCCATTAAATACAAACCACTTACATAACTACATTAGTAGGGTATCATTAACATTACAGACATTAACCTCATTCCCTCATCTGACCTTGCACGACCCCCACCATAATTCAACCCACTACATTTCCATATAACATGTCTCTCAAATACACCTAAGCCACCACCCCACATAATGTTCTTAACACGTCTCACCTAAAAAACCATGCATCACAAATTTCCCTAAAAGACATACATCACAAGTTTCCCTAAAAGGCATCCATCCATAAATTTTGGTGAATATCTAATCTCTTTGAAGAGATAACAAGAAATAATATGTATCCATCCATACATCCCCATCACTAGGATGTTAGGAAAAGAAACCCCTTGTGAGAAATAATGGGTGTCATCACAGATTTCTCAATGCCGGTGGGATGCATATATAAATCAAAATGAATATAAAAGTATATAAAAATAGATACACACAATCCCACCCTATGGATTCACAAATAAACACTAGGAAACTCATTTCATCGCCATTTTTTAGATACTAATAAATTCATAACCCAACACAAAACACAAGACGCATCCCATAACACCAACTAAATCCTTGATACAAACTATTTGTTAAATTATTTACAAAAACCTGCTTTTAACCACATATTCCATCATTTATTTTTTATTAATCATTTACATAACATTATCCAAATTATTCCAAGATTTTTTAAACATAATGTACCTATTATTCCATTACCATCCAAGAATATAGCACAAGGAAACTTCACATAAAAAGTATCTCATAATTCCCATCACACCATCGATGCACTACACCGAAAGGACGGGAAGAAAACATCACCTCATCACCCAACAACCACTTATAAAAAAACCATCTCCTTTTAACACAAAAGTAATGTACAGACAAAACATCACCTCACTACCCCAGAAGCACATCCAAACACCCCCCCAATGCATATCCAAACAAACTATCGCCTCACCACCACAAAAGCATGACTGCATCTTAACTGTCATCCCTACATGACCAAACAACAAATGGAAATAAATCATATAAAAGAGTAATACCATACCAAATGACTCAAAAATGTGAGAAATTAGGGATTCCCAACAACAATGATCTATTTCCAACTCACCATGCATGATAGTGCAAAGATGAAACCCTTGTAAACCACATCCACAAGAGAAACACAGAAATCCACCAACACTACATCAAGGGTTATCAATAATTTAGTCCAAATCACAACCTAATCTAAACCCAAAAATCCAATGTTGATACTTGGGAGAGTAACAGATGAAAACTAAAGAATAATTAGAAAACAACTTACCAAAAATTACCAACGGGCATCTAATAGAACCAAAAAATCAAGGTGAGGGATGGAGATCTGGAAGATACCACAATATGAACATGGTATATACCAAAAGTGAGAGGAAGAAAGGTAGAAAAACTATTATGGTTCCTACCAATTAAAAGAATTTAAAACCATGGGTTCCACACTTTTAATGTTGTGAAACCATCTCATGATGTGAATTCCATGGTAATTCACCAAAATCATAGTTCCAAAAAAATGATTTTCTCTTGAACATTATTTAATTACACACTTTGAATTAAATTCATTATGAAAATATATTTCTGGGGTTCCCCCGCATCCAAATATAATCTATGATACTATTTGGCTACAAAATCTATGAACCACTAATTCACATCGTCTACACCTTTCAAATTATAAATTTTCACTACAACTCTATGGTAGCTCCAACAACCATGGAAACTCCTCAAGAATCCTCAGAACCACATCCAACACCCAAAACCAAAATTTTAACTAGTCTGGAAGGCATGGTTCATCACATCATATACCTCTTAAATTATTCTCTCCCTTGGGAATCGAAACCATATCCTAGAAATATTGTGGTCAGAACAACCACACTACGAGATACCTCTCAAGTATCTCATTACTTTTCAACACAAACACCATCCAAAAACACTAACTAAGATTCCCCTAAAACAACTTGTATATATACAAACCACCTCTTTTAAAATAAACACACTGTTATATAGCTACTTAACAAACATCTCAACCTCTGTACATCCCAAACCAACACCCGCTAAAACCAATAAACGACACTGGCCTGTACACAAAAATCAAGTAATTTCTTCCTCAGTGCCAATATTTTATATTCTATACGCATCAAATACTCACTTAAAAATGTTTAATCACATCATAGTTTTAATCATGTCCCCCCCTTCGCATATGTCAAAACATTATCTATAACACCTTGAAATTTTATGAATTATTATTTTTTCAAATAAAATAAAACTATGTGATGGCTTTTATTTCATGAAACACCAGCTCAAGATTTATCTATACATAATATTGAGCTTTTCAAAAAAAAAAGATATTTTCACCCTTGTTATGTAAAATACTGATTTTTTTGTGTAACACACAACAATTAGTTCATTTGATATGTTTTTTCATATGCATGACTGATTTTTCTGATAAACCATATACTATTATGATACTTATAACCTAGTCATTAGAATAGTAATAATGAGTAATATTATCTTAATTATAAATATATGTTTTAGATATGTTTATAAAATGAAATAATTGGTGATTAATTAATCTGTAAAGAAGATAAAAACCTACTGAATATAAACGATGTATTTTTATAAAAAACTATTTTTATTCACAAAAAGGTTCTTTATCCTGGTAAATTAAATTAATAACTTGTATTGAATGATCTAACTGAAATTTGTATTTTATATATTTTGTAAAATAATTGCAAATTCATCTAATATATTTTATGGGTTCAAAATAAGAACAAAAATATTTTTATGCTTTAAAAGCTTTACTTTTCTAAAAGGCAGTTTTTCAAAATTTTAATGAATAAATGTTTTAAAACTATATGTTGACACTTTTTAAAACTTTATTAAAAAATATAATCATATTTTTTGAAATTAAGATTTAAAAATTATCCTAGGGTTCAATTTTGGGTTTGTTTCTGAAAATTTTCATCTTTTGATGAATATTGTATATACTGATGTTTAATTCAAAATGGACTTTTCATATTAAAGATTTATGATAGAAAATTAAGTATTAAATTATATTTAAATTAAAAATAGTTACATTATTCTTATTTTATTCTAATTTAGGTTATTAAAGTTAATTTTATATTGAATTTATATATAAATTCTTAGTAATATTTGAGTATTTTCACTAGAAAAAACCTATTTTCTCACCCAATATAAAAGATTAATTTTAAATTATTTTTTCCAGTGACATTTCTTAAATTTTGAAAAAAGTATCAAATATTTGGAATAATAATTTTTAAATTTAATAAATAGTTCCCTTTTACATTTGGACAATATAAACTGTAATCTTAAAATTTTATTACCATGGTTAAGGGTAAATCAAATAATTAAGGGTAAAAATAATCTTATAAATATTAGAACATTATCTTAACAGTTTCCCAAATTCTATTGAATTAATATAATTTTAACCATAAAAATTAGTTTTTTGAATGTGAGTTATTTAAGGGATATGTGTGCTTGAAAATGAGATTAATATTTTTAAAATCAAACTCAGTGGAAAAATGTCACACTCTTACTTTTAGTAAGTTTAATATTTTTAATATAGGGTTAAATAGAAGGTATTCTTATTTATAAATATTATCTTAAAACATAACAGTTATATATATATTATTAAAATTATATTTTCTAGTAAAGAAATAATTATCATAAATAATTAAACATGGATAATGCAAGAATTATTCAATTAATGAAAAAAACTTAAATGATATCATAAATATTAAAATAGATATAATTTGAATTAATTAAGGTTACACATGATATTTATTGGTTAATATAAAATGATACAGTTTAATTAAATGGTTTGGTTCTAATTTATCTTCTCGTATAGATTTTTTTACAGTTAATTTAATGAATAGTGTCCAAATTGACACTAATTATAATCTATGAAGATAATATTTTATAAATTATATAAAAAATAATAAAAATCCAAAATATAGACAAGGGGATGATATGTGGTTGAAAATAGCATTAATTTTCCATATATGATTCAATTGATAGTTTATATGTGAAATTTTCATACTCTAAATAGTGATTATTGTTTTATCAAAGTTAAAACTAAAATGAGTTAACTAAGGTTTAATCTAAAAGATAATATTTAAAATATGTTCTCCATTAAAAGGTGGTAAAATTACCTTTTTAAAAAAATACAATATTTAAGCAAAGAACTGGATTTTTTATCATATTCTAATAAAACATGTTGGATGACTATAATAAATATTTTATCTCATATATAATACACATATATCATTAATATCAGTCACTGATATTAATTTATTTATTTTATAAGGATAAAATTACTTTGTAATCTTAAAAACATTTCCTTTATATTTATTTCTATTAAATTGATTATCATTGAATTAGTTTTATATTTTCATAAACTTTATATTTTTGTAAGTCAGATAATCCTGTTAATAACCCCTAATTTAACACCAGGGTAATATATTATTATATTATTTAATTTTAGTAGTATTTAGTAAAACTTGGTCCTGTGTGCTACTCAAGATATCGAAGAAGGTATTTCTTTATTCAAATGAATGATATCACAGTACTATGTGAATTGAAAGTTAAATAATATATTTTAATTAAATTTGATAGTAAATATATTATAAAGTATCAGGGTATTATATTTCCTTATGAACTTATTGTTGTGTGTCATACATGCTATTTAAGACAATGTTCTTATGTTCGAATTTTAGGGTGTTACATTTGGAAAGAACTAGGGCATATGATTGACTAACAAAGCCCATGTATTTTAAAATAACAAACATTTATACTATATATAAGAAATTTTTTAACACACAATTAGACATCAATATCTCTAAAAAATTATCAACAAAATATACTCTATTATATATATCTTATGTATTAAATTTATTCATAACATGTGGAAATGGAAGTATAAGAAATTAGTGGAATTAAATTCTCAGAATTTGTAAACATAAAAGATCAAAATAAAAGATCAAAACAAAAGATCAAAAGTTATCATAAGATTAGTATATGGAAATTATCATGATTTATAATAAATTAATACCTAACATAAGAAGGCTCAAAATTATGATTATTGGAATTATTCCAATAATATCAGAAAACACGATTCAAAAGTGTATGGAATAATTACCATATAAGAATGATCCATGAGAGAGTAACATTAGGATACATTATTTTATTTGTTAAAAACCTTATTATAAATAACATTACATCCATGAGCCCCAACATCGTATCCCATGCTTACAAGAAAGTAAAACATACCCATGAATACTATTATAAACAATTTGAATAATTTAATTAAATAATTAGAGAAAAATATAGTATCCCTCCCATTATCATCAATATGTTTGTGTGGTACATGAAATAAAAAATTCATCATAATACAAGTAATCCACTGAAATAAATTAGATTTAATTGATCAAATCAACAATAACCAACAAAAAATTGGTTTTACATCTTTTTTAAACTTAATCACAAAAATAAATAATCCATAATTCCATCAATAATCATAACAAGAATAACCTATAGAAAAATAAATTTCTTTTAAATGATATTCTATGACATTATATTGGAACACACTTTAATCAAGCAAATAAATCATATCGTATTTACCACATATAAATAAATGGAATATGATTTGGTCAATAATTTTATCACTAAATCAAAGTATAGAATCTAGGTAAACACCCTTAAATCAATGGTGACCCAAATTGGGTATTACTAGTGGAATGACAGTTAGTGGAAAATTATGCATCTTCATAGTGGATAGTTCAGAATGACAAACTGTGTGAGAGAACACTCTTATTATTGTAATGTAATTTTAATAATCTATCCAGATAAATAAAATGGATGGTATCATTTGAATAATATCATATGTCATGAATAATTTATATCAATTGATGTTGACATATACGAAAATAATTTTTTAGGATCATTAGAAATATAACATTAGAAATAAGAAGAATTATTGATCCCTTTGAAAACATTTATTTAAATTTAAACATGTTATAAAACAATATATTAGGATATTTGAAAAATAAATGCAAAATTATATAGGAAATATCATATAAAATAAATAAAGTTCACATGGAAAACGTTAAAAAGGGTTTTTTTCACCCATTGATGAAAATCAATATTTGAAATAGATTATTGAAATTTAAACATTTAAATGAAACAAAAAATATTCTCTATTAACTATTGAAAATCACTAATACATATATAATAACATTTTCAAAAGTATCCAATGAATACATGCCTTGAAAATTTGGAGGTCCATGATAGATAATAAGATAGGAGGTGGGTTTTACAGACAAGAAATGCATCAGATAAAAAATGTGTGCTGGGAAAATTAAATGTATTAGGGACTTGTAAAAATACACGAATATAAAAATGATAATAGGAATTGTTTTATATAGAATTGAAATTCTCTAAGTGAATTTTCCATTAATAATTATATTTATTTGAAAATATGATTAGAAAAAAACCATTATAAATTTAATAAAACATTAATAAAAACCCATTTAAATAGAGGGATTTAAATTGAACATATAATACCATGAGTAAATTATAATTCATTTAAAAGACTTCAATTTTTTTTCCTGTATTCCTTACAAAGAAAATGGTGTGAAAAATAAAAAAATTATCAAGGATTTTAAAATGAGTCAAAGAAATTCATACAGAAAATATATACTTTGAATCAAAAAAAATTAAAAGAAACAATATGACATATATCCTTAAAAATGATTAATTACATGAATATTCAAAAATAAATTCATTATAGAGTAATGAAACCATATTAGTTATATCATGGTTCCCAAAAAAATTATTTCCTTTGATATTAAATTTGTGACAAGGAATAGCTTGCCTTAATTCTTGACTTCAACTGATGATCCATAGTATCATGCATGAAAATAACTTTGTTAATAATATATTTATAATCTTATTCATATAAATACGTTTTATAAACATAATTTATATTTATTCTATAAATTTATATTAATTATTTATTATATATTTTTAATATCTCGTGTAATTAATCTCGATAATTCTCAACTAGTTTCGTAATAGTGAAATTGGTGTTGTTCATTATTATACCAAATATCAAAAATATAAGATCATATAATTTATTATAATTTATTTTTTATAATTTTAATAACATTATAATTTAATTCTATGTTAGTTTGTTATGGTTTATCTAAAAAAATTGGTGACAACATTTTGTTTGGTCGCAAAGACTATGATGAAGACACAAGAGGGGGTGAATCATATCCTTTAAAAAATTTCACAATTCTGTCGCTTCACATCAATAGTAGATAGAGATGGTAGAGTTTCTGTATGAGAGTATGTGCAATATAAAAATAGAAAATAGGGCATAGCGATTTATAGTTGTTAATGGCATTAAGATCCACTAGTCCACTCCACAAATCACCCTCTCTACGGACTTGGAAAATTTCAGTAGTTAGGTCCACCTCTTGTAAGACTGATTCAATACTGAGTGCAGGATGTTGTCACACTTATAATCAAGGATAAAAATTGAGACTTTTGGTTCTTTAAATCGAAAACTGAAAACCACAGTTTAATATGAGAATCTTACACTCCATCCAATCAATAAAGATTTCTTGTGTTGATATTTTAGATTGATCTCTACAGTTGCAAAAAAAAATGATAGTAGATAGATCTTATTCTTTTTAAAATAAGTTATTCAATAAGGAGAGGTTAAAAATTTATCCATTTTCTAAATATTCTTCAAATAAAAATAGCAACAATTTACCAGCAAACAGACTTGTATCTGATTCACGATTCTTAACATCAATATCATTAGTATGTAATCTCTTCTACTGAATCTGTTCAATTGATGCAGTATAACTATATATGATCATCAAAAGAATGCAAATTTTCAAAATTTCAATCTATTTATTTTTTATGAAACTCTCGAGTCTGATATTGAACAAAATCTTTGAGGGAATAAATAAGACACAGAGTTTTCTTCGTAATCATAGATCGAATAAAATCGCATAAAATTTAGTGTCAATTAAATATAATTACATCTCAGAGTATTCATTACTTCCCTTAAGAATTTAAAAGAAAATATATGCGGTAAATGGATCTTTAAATCTTTTATGACGAGTGTTGAATCATTCTAAAATGAGCTTTAAAAAGACCTTATATTCCTTAAAGACTATTATAGAATACACTGATAAAATATTAAATTCAAATTTCTGATGTTTAAATGTCTTACGTAAGGTTTTATCACATAAAAACAAAACACAAAATGTAGGGTTCAACCACATAACTTAATATTGATGATCCATACGTTCATCCAAGTCAGCATAAAATTCTTAGCGTAACATTGATTGTACATACGTTCAATTTTCCCAAATGTAAGGTTGAAAATGTATGTTTTATTAAAAACGTAAGGTTGATGAAACATATAATTTCTTCTCAAACATAAGGTTGATAAACCATATAATTTCTTCTCAAATGAAAGGTTCCATACTTACCTAGTGTTCTTTAACCACACTTTTTCTCTTTGAAGAATATATTGTTTCAATTAAAATTAATTTTCTTTATCCATATGTTTCTTCCATTGTATGTTTGAAAAACCATAACTGATGATCTTTTACCATATTATTTAACCCAAATGTAGGGTATATTCCTTACGTTATGTTCTTCATCTTATGAAATGAACAGTGTTCCCAGAAAAAGAAAAACACCGAATATTGTTTCTAGAATACGCTTAAAAGAATTCCAAACACTTTAATGAATAGTTATCGCAAAAAAACAGTTTAATATGATTCAAAAATAATAATTATAATGAATACATATTTCTTAAAAGTCACTTAAAATGATATCATTAGTAAACCAGACTAGGTTATTTCTGAGAATAAAAATTAAAAATATTTATAATTTTTTGTTGTGACAATACATGCCCAAAAAATTCCTCCATTTTTATGATCACAAACCCATACATTAAAATTATAGATGCAGTAACATAATTTATAATTTTTTAAACATTAAAAAATTTCGATTTGACTGAATTATTTTAAAAAAATATGTGGGTTTATCCAAATTTTCCCCAAAAATTTCAATATTTATAAGAAATGTTGTATTTATCCAAATTTCTCTACCTTTTGTGAGATCCAGAAGGTAGTAGAGTAAAAGAGTAAAAAAATTTACTATTGAATAGATTAGTATGTGAATTTAATAATAAAATAATAAGGATAATGAAGACGAGATGTTTGGATATCAGTCAGAAATATAGAAGATAATAAATATAAATTATGGAAAATAGAAATGAACAAACATTAATTGATTATAAAATGAATAAATACAATAAATATGAGACTAAGAAACCAAATAGTCACAATCATAATGAGGATAAAATGATTGTTAGGGATTGGTTATGATTATGACTAGGTAGAAAATCGAGAAGGATAAAATGACTCTTTTAACTCCGCCATCTGTAGTCACAACTTATGCATAAGAAAATACCCCAAATGCATTTTCAGAAGTATAGAATCATTACTAACTAGTATTTTCTCACCAATATTGACATTAAAAAAGTAATGAAAACATTTTTATGCTTCATAAACTATTCCAACATCTCTGTAAACTGATTATGATGCAATATGATACTAGGTTCTCCTTTATTCAACTCATAAACAAGAAATTTTTTATTCACCAAATGAACTGAAAGAGGAGAAATATTGCATTTCAGGTTCCCTAGATGAAAAATCATTCCTTTCATAACATACGTAATGGTATGAAATATTTTTATAAAATCAAGACTGGTAGGAGGAATAGAAGTAGGTGTAATGGTCTTATTTACTGAACTTTTCACTGAATCAAACTGACTTCCCAAGTACCACTTTAAATCTGCAAAATAAGTCTTGGAAACAGCTTCAGATTTGATTCTCCCAATCTCATTAAACATGTCTCTCAAGAAGGAATAAAATACCTTCTGTAAATTGTATTCTCATTATTTTCTGGGATCTTTTTCTTTTCATTTTCATGATCCTTCCGTAGAGTTGAATTCTCTTCCTGAGACTTGTTAAACATAATCACAATTTCCTCAACTTGATGTGATAAAGGATTAAAATTCTCATCATCTGCATTCAGTTTCTAAATATTTGGAAAAGGAATTGACACTTACCTTTCTACTTATTTTTCACTTTAAAATTAATGATTGTC
The DNA here is from genome assembly GCA_963277665.1 of Viscum album. NCBI lineage: Eukaryota > Viridiplantae > Streptophyta > Magnoliopsida > Santalales > Viscaceae > Viscum > Viscum album. The sequence continues at coordinate 1,614,087,235 of OY728163.1, forward strand.
AACTAATCCACTCTAATATCTATAAATATGTCCAGACTATTCCATAGTGTTATTGATAACCATAGTTTGAATTTCTTAAGAAAATTATTTATTGAAATTTCTACCTTCATGATTAATTTTTTCTTGAATATTCTCGACTTGAATATTTTCTACTAGAATGGTGTCTCCTGGAAAGTTTTATTATACATTTTAACTTTTTATAGGTACAATTTCATGGTCTCTAGCTTAACTATCCACTAATACTTCATATTTAATAATTGTTTCGTCTAAATGAACTGAGTAGGTTGCTTCTCTAGAAGCCAACACATTCGGTTCAACCTGTTGAAAATATATTTTTCTAGTTTTCACAACAAGTCCCTCCATAATTATTTCTTCCTCAAGATCCACTACATTTGTATTATATCTAAGACTTCTCTTAGATGGTTGAAAAACTGCATCAGGTTGTGATTTATAAAAACCCTCATTTTTAATAGCTCTTTGATCCCTTTGAAAAAAAGCTCCTAATCAATCCTCTTCTTTAGTACCAACTAGTAAAATCATTCCTTTCACTATACTCTAGAAAAATCCCAATTTATAGAGAGTTCCAACATTTAACACATTCCTATGATGAAACTTCATCATCAAATGTACTAATTGAATCATATTATTCTTAAACACAATCTTAGAGATTATCCATATATAAGGATATAAATTCATCCTCGCATCAGGTTGTGAATAGTAATGAAAATATCGAAACATGTACCGTGAAAATTCAGCATAACGTCACATAGAAATATAAACATGATATACAAATCAGGGTACACAATTTTCTCCATCTCTACCATCCATGGTGAAATACCAATCGGAATTAACATAACATAGAATTTATGATTAACCTAGAGATCCTTAACAAACATTTTCCAAATTTGTGTCATGTTAAACAAAAAAGGCATAATTTCTATGGAAGATTGATTCTTATATCCAATTTGATTGATGATTGATGTGAAAAACTATTTCATGTGGGCAGTCTAACATTTGCGAAACATTAGTTGAAGATGCCAAAAATACTTATTTTCAATACACAAAAACATAATATCCTCAGAATCACAAAAAATGAATTGTACAATCTAATATAAATATTTCATTTTCACCTTGTAATGAAATTCGGAATTGATATCTTTTAAATGAGTCTTCATCCCATGAAATTCTAACACCTGTTTCCGGAGAATATTTGTGAGATATAAACAATAAAAATCAACCAATTTCCCTTGAATTATATTTCTTCCTATAAAATGATTTCGCTTTGAATAACTTGGTTAACCTTCTTCGATTTTCTTGGTTTTAATCATTTCTAAAAAAATAAAAATGTCTGATGTTTCCGAAATATAGGGTATGGAAGGAAAAAAGAAGGTTTGAGGATAGAAAAAATGGTTTTTGTAAACGAACGGTATGCTAGATGAAGGGTTTCAGACAGATGATGCATATCCTCGCTTTATGTGTTAGAGAGTGATTATGAAAAAAAATTTAATGATTATGAAGAGTAAATATATTTAATATTAAATAAAATACCTTAAACAAGTAAGACAACAATACAAATAGTAGATTAGATTTATATTAATACACATAAAATTAAATTAAAGTAAATTAAAGAACATATTAATAAATTAAATAAACGTTGCTCCACTTAATAAAATCATAACATGGAGTGGGAAGCCATTTAGTTAAAATATATGCTATTTGATATTTTTTTTTGAGAAATACTAATGATATATCCTTTTTGAGAAAATCTTCTCTTAGAAAAGGATGTCCAATATCAATATTATTAGTTCTAGAATGACTTAGAGGATATTTTTTAAATAATTTATTGCACTTGTATTATCCCATAATATATGTGTACAATTAAAATGAAGTCCAAAGGCCATTAGTGTGTTCTTCATCCCCAAAATATGTGCACAACAACTGACTTATGACACATATTTTACTTTAGTTGTTGATAGTACAACATATTGTGTCTTCTTATTTTTCCATGACACTAACAATTTTCCTAAGAGGTGGCAGGTTCATGAGGTGATTTTTGAATGTAATCTAGAACCTAAAAAATCTGTATCCAAATATGATATTAAATTAAAATAAATGTTTTCAGATAAATAAGTGCTTGAAAATAGTTCCTTTCAAATGACTAAAAATCCTTTTATCAACAAAAACATTTGATTCTATAGGATTTGATTGAAATATGGATCATAAACATACTAAAAACATAATTTCAAGTCTTTAAGTAGTAAGATATAGTAAACTACCAATCATACCACTATACAACCTGATGTGCACTGGTTTTCCAGCTTTATCTAAGTCAATTTTAATATTATTGCACATGGGAGTTAAATATGTCTTGCTATTCTCAAGGCCAAATTTTTTCAATAAATCAGTAATATATTTTCTTTGGATTAATACATTTCCATAATATTTTTGATAAATTTTATGTTCAAAAAAGACATTTAATTTTCTCATCATTCTCTTAAAAATTCCATTTTGTATGAATTCTAGAAAATCATTAGAATGATTTTTATTTGTTGATCCAAAAAATAACATCATTAACATAGATTTGAACTAAGAATAATGTATAACAAACTATTTTCTTAATAATGGTTGGATATTCCAAACAAATAGTAAAACATGTTTTCATGATAAAAGATCTTAATCATTCATACCATGATCTGGGTGCTTTCTTAAGGCCATATAGAGATTTAATATGTTTAAAAACAAAATCTGGTTTTTGAGAATTTTCAAAACCATGAGGTTTCACAACAAAATGTTCCCCCATTAAATAACCATTTAAAAAGGAATATTTGGCATTCATCTAAAAAAACATAAAATTTATTTGAGCTTCATATAATAAAAAAATTCTAGTAGATTCAAATCTATCTATAGTGGAAAATGTTTCATCATAATCTGTACCTTCATCTGGATCAAATTTTTTTGGCTAATAATCTAGATTTGTTTGCTGTTATAGTCCCTTAATCATATTGTTTATTTCTAAAGTCCCATTTTGTTACTATAAATGGATAATTGTATGGTCTTTAAACTAATTTCCAAATTTTATTTCATTTAAATTTTTTCAATTCATCTTTCATTTCTATCATCCAACTTTTATCTTCTAAGGATTCTTCAAAAGATTTAGGATCATGTTGTGATAGATATGAAGATAATTCAACTAGGTTTCTTGTATTTCTTGTAGTACTTATTCTTATGTCTAGGTCTCCTATTACTACTTTTAAAGAGTGATTATTTAGGATTCAAGACCATCTAAGAAAAAAACTTTTAGTTTCATTAGTATCACATTCTTCTGAAATAAACTAATTTTTTTTGTAAATCATTTGTCAGGTTTTCAAATCTCATATTGTCAGAAGAGTCAGTCGATTCATCAGTTTGATCATTCCCTTTTATTGAAAGGTCTAGTTTCATCAAAATTAAAATGAACTCATTCTTCAGCAATCCTTGACTTTTTATTAAATAGTCTATCATCATTAGATGATTCAGATTATGCTAAGAATTTCCCTTCATAAGATTTAGGATCAAACATACCATGATTATCCTTGGTGTTTAGGATATACACCATACAACCATAAACATTAAAGTACATTACCTTAGGCATTCTATTATTCCAAATTTAATAAGGTGTCTTTTTTTAAAAAAGATGAATTAAAATTTTATTTATTATATAATAGGCAATGCTTATATCTTTTTCCCATATACAGGTTGGAAGACTGTATTCATTTAGTACAGTCTTTGACATTTCTTGAATTGTTCAATTTCTTATTTTAACATTTAAATTTTGTTGAGCTATTCTTGGTATAGAGAAGGTGTGTTTAATACCAATGTTTGAGAAAATGTAATTTAATTCTTATTACTCAAACACTCCACCAAGACCAAATCTTATTAAAATTATTATAAATCTATTTATATTTTGAACACTTTTGAAATAACATTCAAAAAAAATAAAAACATTAATTTTTCAGTTTTCGAAAATTGACCCATGTAAAAATAGAATGATCGTCAACTAAAACATATAAAAGTAATTCTCTATAAAGAATTGTAGTCTAGATGGTTTAAAATGGTCCATGTGGATAATTCATATGGGCTTTGATAATGCAATTTTTAACATGTTTTAAGGAAGATATGTGTATCTTACCTATCTAGCATGCATCAAAAAATCTTTCACTGTCAAAATTGAGACTAGGAAAATCTAAAACTAATTGTTTCTAAGATAATTTATGTAGAGAATAAATATTGTAATGACCATGTATTCTGTACAAAATCCAATATTCATTTTTCATACCAGTTAAACAACTCACTTTCCCTTTACACAATGAATTTATATCCAAGGTGTATACTTTATCAATTCTGGGTGCCCTAAATTAAAGAAACTGATCATTAAATATAGAACATGAATTGATATAAAAATAAACACAGTATCCATCATCATATAGTTGAGAGATACTTATGTGGTTATTCTTTAATCCTTTTACATACAGTGCATTACTGATTTAGACATACATTGGATCTCCAACTCTTCTATGTCCAATTTTTATCCTTTTGGAATTTTCACCAAAGGTGACTGTAACACCCGAGAATTTTATGAGAAATATTTTGTTTTTATGTTATATAAATCATGAAAGTAATATTTCACTACACACAACACTATCTTGGTTTGCTTTACACACAACCATGACCTTCCTCGATAGCATGCGTCATACACAATACCGAGTTTCACTAAACAACGATATGCTATTAAAATATTATTAAAACTAGCCGTTATGAATAGTAATAACCACTTTTTGAAATTTTGTAAATTTTATTTTTCAAAATGGACTTCTTTTTTGGATTCGGAATATCGAAATTAGCTTAGGGTGAAATTTTGGTACTTTTCAGATAACTCTCATATTCTGATGAATAGTGAAAATTACTAAATTTTAATTTAAAATTTTTTTTAATAGAAATAATTAATAGTGATAAATTATTAATTTGAGTGGTTTTAAAGAATATTTAGAATATATTATTACAATTTAATACGATGTTTTTCATTGTATGTAATTTCACATTTAAACCAGACATAAACAAGTGTCAATCATTTGATAGTTATTATCTTTTAAAAACACGCTATTTGTTTTGACGACGGGAATTAATTTTTAAATTAGTTAATGTAACTGATATGTTTTAAATTTGGTAAAATAAAAATCATTTTTGAATTCATAATATCAAATATAGCTTAGGCCCAATTTTTGGTATTTTTCTGGAAACTTTCATTTTTTGATGAATAGTGAAACCACTAAGTGGTAGTTAAAAAACTGAATTTTTTCATAAAACTTAATTTTACCGCTTCTGTGAGTGGAATTTCGAAAATCCGAGAGACACAGTTAATATCAAGGACTAAAATGTGGTTCAATGAGATGAAAATAATTTTTGGTGAATAGTAACTTTTTACTTTTTTTACCACGGTTAAAAGTAAATAGGGTAGTTATGGGTAAAAATGATATTATTATTACCCTAACACAAGTCCTAATTCTATTGGATAAGTGTAATTAGACCAAAAACAACCTTAGTAATAAAATATTACCATTTAGGCCCACTTGGATTGGATTAGGACATTTATTATCAATTTATTTAAAGAAGGGTTAAAATAGATAAAATCAAAGTTTAATAACTAAATAATTTTTAATATAGGGTTATACATAGGATAAATTAGACTATAAATATTAATTATAAATATAGAAAGATTTCCTACATAATGGTATTTTATTTGTAATTTTTAGACTTAAAATAACTTAATTTATTTATGATACAATGATGATGCAGTAATTGTCTTATTAATGAAATATTGACATAATTGATGTTATAAATACCAAAATAAATGTAATTTGAGACTTTTTATGAATTACAATAATTTTATATGTTAATATAACATGTTATTATTGATTTAATTAAATGTTTTCTAACTAATCATTCTGTTATGAGTTTCACAAAAATCAATTTCCAAATAGTGTAAAAATTGACATAAAATAGTTTTTAAAACAAATACTATATTATTAATTGTTATTTTATTCCTAAAAATCTATGGTTTGGAAAAAAGACTTAGATAAGTATATATATATTAATAATAAACAACTTGGGGTTCTTTTGGCTTGATATTGTAATATTATTAACCTTATAGTGTAAGACAACATGAAGACACGGTAAAAGTTAAATTATCTAACTTAAAATTAAATCTAAATGATAAGGTTAAAATTTATACCTAAACTTGTCTAAATTCTATTGTATGAGAGGCTTTAGACCCATACCCACCTTAGCTTATAAATATATCAATTTGGAGCTATTAAAAACCGAATTTAACTTTATAATAAAATAATAGTTTTTAGTTATTCCAAAGGTTCCCCTCTCCTCCCTTATAAAAGGGAACCTCCTCCCTCTCTTCCTCACACCACTTTGAGCCTTCAAGCTCGGCCAAACCCTGCCAATATCTCCTCTCCACTTCCCTAGAAACATCCTAGAGGTCCTGGTCTTCTTCAAAGACCAATTTTAGTGCCCTAAGAGGAGGTCTCAAAGAGGCGCTTCAAAGAAGAGGTAATGCCTGTTACCTATTCTTTCATCTTTATTTCTTCTTCCACTTCTTCTTATTTAGTTGTTTCATTATGAATTAATAACATCAGTATCACTAATATACAAATATGTTATTATAAGTATGAAACAACCATATTTCACCATCTATCCATCCTACGGAAAACGAAATCACCACGCCTGCGTACGTACGGAATACCGTCTCCACGCCGTGGTGTAATCTATATTCCACCACCACCTTACTTGGATGGTTATAATGGTGTAAATAATTACTATATATGATTATTGTAAAGTGATATTGATTCTTAAATAGTATATATACACTCCAATACAATTCCACGATCATGGGAACGATATCATCGCTCGTGCGTACGTACGGAATACCGTCTCTACGATGTGATGCGACTCATTCTTCATGATCTTCACTGCATAATGATTATATAAATGAATTGAATGAATGAATATGATATATATTACACTAATACCATTCTGTAAATGAGGTATCAATAACCTAAAAAGAAAAATAAGAATTTATTTGACAAAACACGCATAAGAACAAAAAGTAATAAACACCCGAATAACATGTAGTAATGAAATATTACTAATAAGAAGCTAAGAATATGACCATATATGATATCATAAAAATAAGCACGATTCTGGAATAAGTCAATAACATTATTTAAATCATTATACAGGAGTTTTGGACACTTACGAAGAAAATTGGACCTAAGGTAAGGGAAAATATCACAATCTCATTTTATCCGAGATTGTTTATACTTTGGTAATTAATGAGGTGTATTTTATCATCCAAATCCATGTTTCCTAAATATGTAATATTGTTTCCATCCACCTACAATTGTTTAAATCCAATTTTACCCTTCGGTGAGTTTTTAGTAAAAGATATTAAAGGAATCTTTAGTTGTTTTTCGTACGAGGTACTTTTTGACTATTTTGACAAAAGTACGGAAAGAATGTTTTTTAACTTATACGGCATGAATGTATTTTTAAAACATTATTTCCAAGAAGCTTAATTTACAAGTTTTCAAGTTTATTTTTAATCAACTTCTTTTAGTTTAAAATTGTATGACATGTTAAGAAAGGAAACACGTTTTTGAAGTAGAAAGGATATTTTCCTCAAGAATGGAGTTCAAGTGTTTTATCAAAATTATTTTCCATCTAAGATAATAAAGGGTTATGTTTCTATCCATGTTATTAAATTGATTTGATTATGTTGTGATTAAATTATTTTTATGAATTCCTTTATCTTATATGAATTGTTTTATGATGTCACGATGTTTAAGTTTCCCATTTTTATTACATGGGTTATGCTATGATGTATGGTTTATGATTTTGTGGCACACATAAGAATGGTATCATTATGAGAAGGGTGGGACCTATATCTCCCTCCAATTCATTGGGTAAAGATTTTATATCTCATGAGATAGACATGGCTGAAACGACAGGTTAAACTGGTTCAATGAAACATGACTGAAACGAGGGATGAACTCGGTTCAGGAATTGACTTTGTCCACTAAGATAGTCTTGGCAATGAGTCTTGACTAATAAGAAATGATTCTCCATGATTATGTGTTTATGCCACAATGTTTCATGTTTAAAGTTATGATTATTGGAATTTCATTTCACTACATTGATTAATCCCATGCTATGAAGTTATGATCTCTTTTGCAGGTTATGATTTCCAAAATGTTATGTTCTTATTAATATGATGTGATTGATATTTCTTTTGTTTACCCTTACTGAGCATTTGAGATCACCCTTTTGTATGTTTTCTTTCATAGGTCAGGAAGAAGGTTATTAAGTAAGATATGCCAAAAGTGACTATAGATATGATGAAATAAATGGGAGACAGTGTAGAAGCTTTATAAACCAGTTGTTTATGATTCACAGTTTCTAAAGACACTATAACTATACGGTCCTTTCATGGTTTTGTAATATGTTGTAATAATTATGATTCAATTTTTAAGTAATAACAATGTATGTAAAGTATGGGTCGTTATAGTTGGTATCAGAGGAAAGGTATAGTCAACCTTTTGGAAACTAGGATGTAAAATCCTTAGTAAGAACCCTAAGGATAATTCTAATCATAGAACACAATCTTAGTGTTTTAGAAATGACCATGAAGAACCTAGGAGAAGACCTTAAGTGTGAAATTTTATTCTTCATTATGTGGTTTTCCTATTATAATTAGTGTTACTCAAACTATTCTTCTTGGTTTTAGTCAATGGCTGGAACCCGAAGGAACTGTGTTAATGCGGAATGCGACAAGCAATGCAATGATTGTCCCCCTGAGAAACCAAACGTTATGGGAACTGGAATGCAAAATCTTGTATCCATGCTCACACAACATTCTCAAGCTATGAATCATGCAGGACTTCCAAAGGAGCAAAGGAAGGAGCAACATTCTGTTGAATCCTTCATGAGGCAGTGTCCACCTTCTTTCAGCGGGTCTACTGATCCATTAGTTTCTGAACAATGGATTAGTACTACTGAAAAGATATTTTCAGTTCATCAATGTTCTGAACGTGATAAAGTCATCCTAGTAGTGTATCGTTTGGAAGGAGATACTGATCAATGGTGGAATCTTATTAAGAATACAAGGAAAAGGGATGAAATTGAGTCCATGGAATGGGAAGAGTTCAAGAACTTATTTTTCAATAAGTACTCCCCTCATATTCTCCAATCAAAGATAGAGAAAGAGTTTCTTGAACTGAAGCAAAAGGATGATGAATCTATTGGTACTTATGAAGAAAATTTTACAAGACTTGCAAGGTACGATTCTGGTATTATTATCCAACCTGAGAGTAAGATCGATCGATTCTTTAGTGGATTAAAACCAAGTCTTCGAAGGGCCTTATCCATAAGGGACTTCAATAACTATGAGGAAATCGTTCGATTTGCTCTCAAAGTGGAGATGGAGATTGGAGTAACCCATCCGTCATATGGGTTTGATAAGAAGAGGAAAATGGAATTCAAAGGAAAATCTAAAGAGCACACTGAAAAGAAGATGATCTTTCCCTTATGCTCAAAGTGTGGAAAGAAACATGGATGGAGTTGTCTTAAAGGGACAAGTAAATGTTTCAAATGTGGAAAGGAAGGTCATTGGGCATTCGAATGCTGCAATGATGGGAAGAAGATTTCTAATGATGCAAACAAAAGAAGGGATACACAAAATGAACCTACTACACTTCAATGTTTCAAGTGCAAGGAGATGGGGAATTATGGAAATAAATTCCCTAATCCAAGGGTTATTAATGATGATCGACATCAACAAAATCTTAAGGATAAAGACAAAGGAAAGTCACATGCAATTTCTATCAGTGACGTGGAGTACGATAATGATGTGATGAAAGGTACACTTACCATCCACTCTAAAGTAGAAAATGTTTTATTTGATTCTGGATCCACCCACTCATTTATTTCTGAAGATTTTTCTAAGGGTATCACCGTATTACCTCAACAATTAGATGTTGAGTTAGGTGTGACAACACCTAATGGCACAACATTCGCATCAAAAGTTTATAATTCTTCCCCGATAGAAGTTTTTGGGAAAGTGCTTCCTTCAAATCTTGTGATCCTTACTATAGTAGAATTTGATGTGATTCATATCATGGATTGGCTTTCTTTCTATGGATATCATATCAATTTCCAAAGAAGGAAGTCACATTTCATATTCCAGATCAATCTATGATCTTCTATCGATGCACGGATGAACACAACCTTCTAGTGGAAATTTCTTCCATCTTATGGGTCTTGATTCCACTGAATGAAGGTTACTTATCTCAAATGGTTGGTGAGAAACTCATGATTAATAATATGCCCATTCTACAGGAGTTTTATGATGTCTATCTATAGGAATTTCCAGGTCTTCCACCAAATCGTGAAGTTGAATTTTCAATAGAACTCATACCGGGTGCTTTGCCTATTTCAAAGACACCTTATAGAATGGACCCAATTGAGTTGCAGGAATTGAAGAAGCAACTCCAAGGGAATCTTGATAAGGGATTCATACGCCCTAGTGCATCACCTTGGGGAGCACCTATTCTATTTGTTAAGATGAAAAATGGATCAATGAGACTTTGCATTGATTATCGAGAACTTAACAAGATCACTATCAAAAAAAAAAATTCCTCTCCCACGCATTGATGACTTATTTGACCAACTACGTGGAGCTCAATACTTTTCCATGATTGATCTTTGTTCAGGGTATCATAAATTAAGGGTCAAAAGGGAGGATATACCAAAGACGGCTTTCTGTTCAAGGTATGGACACTATGAATTTATAGTGATGCCATTTGGTCTTACTAATTCCCCTGCTATCTTCATAGATCTAATAGAGTCTTTAGAGACTATCTTGATCAATTTGGGGTAGTCTTTATAGACGATATTCTTGTCTATTCAAAGAGCAAGGAAGAACATGAATATCACTTGATAATTATATTGAAGACCCTGAGAAAAAAGAATCTTTATGCCAAATTTACCAAGTGTGAATTTTGGCTTCAAAAAGTTGCATTTTTGGGTCACATAATCTCAAAAGAGGGGATATCTGTTGATCAAGCAAAAACAGAGGTTATCGAAAAATGGTCAGGACCAACAACATTAACCGAGATCCGAAGTTTTCTTGGTTTGGCTGGATATTATCGACGTTTTGTGAAATATTTTTCACTATTATCTAATCCAATCACCAGGTTGACTCGGAAAGGAGTGAAGTTTGTTTGGACGGAGGAATGTGATGTGAATTTCAAGGAATTGAAATGAAGATTATCCAGTGCACCCGTGCTCACACTGCCTTGTAGTGGAGAAATATTTGTGATCTACAGTGATGCATCCAAGAAGGGGCTGGGGTGTGTTCTTATGAAAAATGATATGGTGGTAGCTTATGCCTCGCGACAGTTGAAAATCCATGAGAAAAATTACCCAACTCATGATTTGGAGTTAGCTGCGGTAATCTTTGCATTAAAGATTTGGGGGCATTATCTTTATGGAGAACGGTGTGACTTTTATACTGATCATAATCGTTTAAAGTATATTTTCACACAAAAGGAGTTGAATATGCTCCAAAGAAGATGGTTGGAACTGATTAAAGATTACGAGTGCTCAATTCATTACCACCTTGGGAAAGCAAACAAGGTGGCAGATTCATTAAGTTGAGAAGACCATGCCAGTTTATCCATGATGAGGATCAAAAAAATACAATATTTATGGATTTAAAAAGGATGGATCTTGGAATTTTAATGGAAGGGGGAAATTGTGTCTTTCTCAAATGAATTTTCAACCATCTATACATGTGAAGATTCAAGAGGCACAGAAAGAAGATGTCGAGTTACAAAAGAAGGTGAGAAATGTTCCTGAATTCAACCTTGATTGTGATGGGATAATAAAATTCAGGAATTGGGTTTGTGTTCCTCCAATCCCAGAATTAAAGAAGGAGCTACTGTATGAGGCTCATAGTTCTTAATTTTCTATTCATCCTGGAAGCACGAAGATGTATAGGGACCTGAAAGAGTACTTCTGGTGGGATGGCATGAAAAGAGATGTTGCTGAATATGTCTCTCGATGCTTGGTTTTTCAGCAAGTTAAAGCTGAGAGATAGAAGTCTAAGGGGATTTTTCAACTATTACCCATACCTGAATGGAAATGAAAAAACATCACTGTGGACTTTGTCACAGGACTTCCTAAAACATCCAAAGGCAATAATGCTATCTGGGTCATAGTTGATCATCTTACAAAGTCTCCACACTTCATTGCTATTAGAGAGGATTTCTCTCTAGACCAGCTTGCCAGGATATATGTAAAGGAAGTGGTAAGATTGCATGGAGTACCACTTTCTATTATATCTGATCGGGATCTGAGATTTACCTTGATGTTCTGGTGAAGTCTTCAGCATACTCTGGATACAGAGTTGAGTTTCAACACTGTTTATCATCCTCAATCAGACGGTCAGTCTGAGAGAACAATTCAAACTCTAGAAGATATGTTGAGAGCATGCTTTATGGATTTAAAAGGTGGTTGGGATCAACACCTACCTTTGGGGGAATATTCTTATAATAATAACTTTCACTCCAGTATTTAGATGGATCCTTATGATGCTCTCTATGGAATGAAATGCAGGACTCCAACTTGCTGGGATGAAGTTGGGGAAAGAAAGCTATTAGGACCTGATCTTGTTGATGAGATGGAAGAAAAGGTCCAATCTATTCAACAACACATAAGAGCAGCTCAAAGACGACAGAAAATTTATGCTGACAACCGTAGAAAAGACCTAGAGTTTGAAGTGGGTGATAAAGTGTTCTTACGAATATCTCCCTGGAAGAGGGTCATGAGATTTGGAAAGAAGGGGAAGTTGAGCCCTAGATATATCAGTCCTTTCAAAATACTATATCATGTTGGAAAGGTAGCTTACTGATTGGAGCTTCCACCGAATCTCTCTCAGGTTCACGATGTGTTCCATGTATCTCTCCTGAGAAAGTACATACCTGATCCTTCACATGTACTCAGCTCATAAGTTGTACCGCTGGAGCAAGATCTTTATTATGAAGAATATCTAATAGAGATTCTGGATCATAGCGAAAATGTCCAATGAAACAAGACCACTCGCTTGGTAAAAGTTTTATGGAGGAACCACCAATTAGAAGAATCTACATGGGAGCTTGAGGATATGATGAGGGAGAGGTATCCTCATCTGTTTGTTACAAGTGACGAATTTCGAGGGCGAAATTCATTTTAAGGGGGGTAGAATGTAACACCTGAGACTTTGATGAGAAATATTTTGTTTTTATGTTATATAAATCATCAAAAGAATCTTTCACTACAAACAACACTAGCTTGGCTTGCTTTACACGCAACCGCGGCCTTCCTTGATAGCCTGCGTCGTACGCAATACTGAGTTTCACTAAACAATGATATGCTATTAAAATATTATTAAAACTAGCTGTTATGAATAGTAATAACCACTTTTTGAAATTTTGTAAATTTTATTTTTCAAAATGGACTTCATTTTTGGATTCAGAATATTGAAATTAGCTTAGGGAGAAATTTTGGTACTTTTCAGATAACTTTCACATTCTGATGAATAGTGAAAATTACTAAATTATAATTAAAAACAACTTTTTTAATCGAAATAATTAATAGTGATAAATTATTAATTTGAGTGGTTTTAAGGAATATTTAGAATATATTTTTACAATTTAATACGATGTTGTTCATTGGATGTAATTTCACATTTAAACCAGACATAAACAAGTGTCAATCTGTTGATAGTTATTATCTTTTAAAAACACACTATTTGTTTTGACGACAGGAATTAATTTTTAAATTAGTTACTATAACTGATATGTTTTAAATTTGGTAAAATAAAAATCATTTTTTAATTCATAATATCAAATATAGCTTAGGCCTAATTTTTGGTATTTTTTTGGAAGCATTCATTTTTTGATGAATAGTGAAACCACTAAGTGGTAGTTAAAAACTGAATTTTTTCATAAAACATAATTTTACCACTTCTGTTAGTGGAATTTTGAAAATCCTAGAGACACAGTTAATATCAAGGACTAAAATGTGGTTCAATGAGATGAAAATAATTTTTGGTGAATAGTAACTTTTTACTTTTTTTACCACGGTTAAAAGTAAATAGGGTAGTTAAGGGTAAAAATGATTTTATTATTACTCTAACACATGTCGTAATTCTATTGGATAAGTTTAATTCGACCAAAAAAACCTTAGGAATAAAATATGACCATTTAGGCCCACTTGGATTAGATTAGGACATTTATTATCAATTTATTTAAAGAAGGGTTAAAATAGTTAAAATCAAAGTTTAATAACTGAATAATTTTAATATAGTGTTATACATAATATAAATTCCACTATAAATGTTCATTAGAAAGCTAAAAATATTTAATAAATAATGGAATTTTATTTATAATTTTTATACTTAAAATAACTTATTTTATTTATGATACAATGATGATGCAATAATTATCTTATTAATGAAATATTGACATAATTGATGTTATAAATAGCCAAATAAATGTAATTTGAGACTTTTTATGAATTCCAATAATTTTATATGTTAATATGACATGTTAGTATTGATTTAATTAAATGTTTTCTAACTCATCATTCTATTATGATTTTCACAAAAATTAATTACCAAATAGTTTCCAAATTGACATAAAATAGTTTTTTAAACAAATACTATATTATTAATTGTTATTTTATTCCTAAAAATCTAAGGTTCAGAAAAATGACTTAGATAAAGGTATATATATTAATAATAAACAACTTGGGGTTCTTTTGGCATGATATAGTAAGTTTATTAACCTTATAGTGTAAGAAAACAAGAAGACACGGTAAAAGTTAAATTATCTAACTTAAAGTTTAATCTAAACGATAAGGTTCAAATTGATAGATAAACTTGTCTAAATTCTATTGTATTATAGGATTTCGACCCATCCCCACCTTAGCTTCTAAATATATAAATTTGGAGCTATTAAAAAGCGATTTTGACTTTATAATAAAATAATATTTTTTAGTTATTCCAAAGGTGCCCCTCTCCTCCCTTATAAAAGGGAACCTACTCCCTCTCTTCCTCACACCACTTTGAGCCTTCAAGCTCGGAACAACCCTGACAAAATCTCCTCTCCACTGACCTAGAAACATCCTAGAGATCCTGGACTTCTTCAAAGACGAATTTTAGTTCCCTAAGAGGATGTCTCAAAGAGGTGCTTCAAAGAAGAGGCAATGCCCGTTACCTATTCTTTCATCTTTATTTCTTATTCCACATCTTCTTGTTTAGTTGGTTAATTATGAATTAATAACATCAGTATCACTAATATACTGATATGTTATTATAACTATGAAACAACCCTATTTCACCATCTATCCATCCTACGGAAAGTGAAATCACTACGTGTGCGTACGTACGGAATACCGTCTCCACGCCGTGGTGTAATCTATTTTCCACCACCACCTTACATGGATGAGTATAATGGTGTAAATAATTACTATATATGATTATTGTAAAGTGATATTGATTCTGAAATAGTATATATACACTCCAATACAATTCCACGATCATGGGAATGATATCATCGCTCGTGTGTACGTACAGAATATCGTCTCCACGATGTGATGCGACTCGTTCTACATGATCTCAATTGCATAATGATTATATAAATTAATTAAATGAATGAATATGATATATATTACACTAATAAAATTCTTTAAATGATGTATCTATAACCTAAAAAGAAAAATAAGAATTTATTCGCCAAAACACGCATAAGAACAAAAAGTAATAAACACCCGAATAAGTATGCTAAAATTTTGAAGTAATAAAAATGTATGTAACATATGGGTCATTATAGTGACTAGACCTCCATAAATCTAAGTCATTTTATTAATGATCGATGGATTTACACTCATGTTACTAGGGCATCCACCATCCTTATAACATGATGAATTTTATTTTTTTGTCAGTTGTTACATACGAAGGTAATTTAATCCAAAAAAGGTACTCATATCATTTTGGGTCCAGTAGTGTCAGCTAAAAACGATTTTAGAATCCAAATCTGCATTATTTTTCCCTTATTTATGTCATTTACTTCAGATAAACTGTTTTAAATTAAATCTATTTTAATCCCACCTATTTTAGGATTTCTAAATTTTTTTTATAAGATCATCTGTTCCTGAAAAATCAAAAATAAAAGAATTTGTATTGGGAAGAAAATAAATATAATATAATTTGGATTTTTCAACTTTACTACATATACCAAATCTTTTATTTTTAATTAAATTCTTACCAAGAATTCCATTCATTATATTTTCACCATTTATAAAAATAAGAGCTACACATTTATATATTCATACTTTATCCTATAGTATTTTAATCTTATTTTCATGGTCTGTATAGTTTGTAGTAGTTGAGCTAAATTTCTCTAATAACTATTGTTTTTTATGTAATTTTTACCTTAATTTTAATATTTTATTGTAAATATTCTTTAAATATTTATTTATCATTAATAAAGAGGTATATCATTCTTCTAGCATAATATAGTAGGCAAATATTTAATCATTTGAGTAACTAGAATCAAAATAAGATGAATAATAGGGTTGTACATTATCCTTTTCAACCATAAAGTAAATATTATCTTTCAATGTTAATTATTCCTTCTCTAAATAAAAGATTTAGATTCTAAGGGAGTCTTCAGAAACACTCCATTTAGCCTTCATAGCTCTTTTTCCTTTATTTTCATAAACAACTATTTTCTGAAACCTCTTTTATGTCTTTCTCATTTAACTTTTAAAGTGAGAATATTTAGGTCTTATATGACCCATATTTTGTCATTTGTAGAATCTAACATCCCTTTTCTCATTCTCATATTTATTGAAGGTTATTGTGAATCTTATTTTCCTCTTATAATTTTTTCTAAACATTTTGGCAAATTGAGTCAGCGCGATTTCAGAATCTGGTGAGTCTGAATTTCAATCTTCTCTGACTTATTGTTTCATTTTTCTATTCTACTTTTGACATTTAACATTTGAAGCAGTGTTATCCTTTTTAACTATGATATTTTGATCTTCAAATTCATCATTCATTTCAGCATCAATCGCCATTATATTTCCAATAAATTATCTCATTTTCAAGTTCCTCATAGGTGTTGATTGGCTGATTGTAGCTGAAATTCTATTCCAATTATTAGGTAGTATTCTCATAACTTTAAATGCTTGATTACCTTTATTTCAAGTTTCACTTAACTATGTAATATTGTTTATAATTTTTGGGAGTCTTCCATTCATTTCAGTGATTATATCTCCCTCAACCATTTTGAATGTATCGAATTTCAATTTCACTTATTCATACCTCATATATTTTAAATTATCATTCTCTTTTTAAGAATATACAACTGTCTTCCACATTTTATAAGAAATTGGGCATTGTGAGACCTAGTATTATTCTTCTAGTTGAAGACAATAAATGATAGCGTTCATAGATTTAGAATTCATTTCATACTCATCCTCTATAATAGTAGTTTAGGCTTATGGTTCTTTATGGATTTCATAAGGAGTAACGATCCTTTAGTATACATGAAATCTAAGATTATATATATATATATTATCATACGTGATTTCCAACATCCATAGTTCTCACCATTGAAATATGGAGCGTGAACCATTGACATTCCTTCTTTGAGATTCTCCATTAATATTTGTCTGAATATTTAGCTCCCGTTTGTTAGAACCAAATAGAATATATCAATCCCAACAGGTGATTCCAAAAGTTAGGTCGGAAAGTCTATGAAAAAGTAACAAGAGGGGAGAATTTTGTCCTTTGAAAAAATTAACAATTCTTTCATATAACATCAACAGTAGATAGTGTTGACTGTGTTTCTGTATGAGAGTATGTGCAATGGAAAAACAAAAAACCAAGAACAACATTTTATTGTGGTTTAGGGAATGAAGATCCCCAAGTCCATTGCACAAATAACCCTATCTACAGGCATGTTGAATTTCATTAGTTAATACCACTTCTCTTATGAAAGATCCAAAACTGAGTGCATGAAATTGTCACTCATAAAATAATGTAAGGACCCGTAAATTTCCAGGAATTTTTTTTCTTAATTTTCTTTGGAATTTTACAAGAACACAGCTTCTGATGGCATCGGATTCCGAGGCCCGGTGTGCCCGGAATCATTTTCCGAAGTTTGGCTCGGGTACGTTCAGTGAACAAATGAGCAGGTTTTTCTAAATTTTGAACCGGTGCTCGGAATCGAATTTCGAGGGCACCGATACAATTGTAGCGCCGATATTTTATTAGAAACGCCTCTTCTAGAGTTGCGTTTTCTCGATTGTGGTTTCCAATTTTTGGGTTTTAAGTTAAGAAATAAAATAAAGTTGTGCGACAATTTTATTTTTATTTCACTTAAAGCTGCTTAAAGACCACTTCAAGCTGTTTAAGCTGAGTTGATGCGGATAGGGTACTATCCAAAAATATCCTACCCTCATGGTAGGATATTTGTGAGGTGGGGCCCGCACGAGCCCCACCGTTTCTTTCCCCCTAAGTAACGCATCTGCGAAAACCCGTTTTTATGAAATTCAACTGATGCGTTTTCTTAAAATTCTTAACGCACCATTTAATTGGGTATTTTTTTCGTTGAATTAATTCTATGAATTAATGGGTCGTTACTTATCTCTTCTTCATTTGTTGGCATCTTAATAAAATAAGACCAACGTTTTTTCTCCTTAAGTGTTGTTCGTTGAGAGGATTTGACAAACCTCAAGTTATTCATCCTTCTTCGCGAAGAACGCGAAGAACGCGAAGAACGCGAAGAACGCCAGCCTTTGACGAAGGGTGATGAAGAACGCCGAGCCCTCGGAGATCGATGTCGCAACGCCAAGTACCGTGACGCCGACGGTTCTTCTTCCGCGACATTCTTCCAAGATAATCCAACCCCGCGATAACCTTCGATCGACAACGACAAGGTAGGGGGTTGCGCTTCTTTTAAATCTCTTTGTGGGTTATAAAAACATCACAGATTTAAGTATTATTAATTAAATCTATTGTTTATTGACCCTCGGAGATCGTCGACACGACGCCCTTCCGCGACGCAATGCTCCACTTGTTCCGCGACGGTCAATTCCGTGAAGAACGCGCATGCGACGACTTGACGAGGTAGGGGTTTTTTGGCAATGTTTTTACTATGTGGATGTTTCTGTTCAAAACAAAGAACCCGGTTTCGTAAGAAAAATTTTATTTTATTAAAATTGATTTTGATATGATTTCTATGTTTTGAATATTCCTCCCGACTGTTATCATCTAACGCAGAGGGTGCGGGCCAAACAAACACGGCCCGACAACCCTCCGCAGTTCTTCGTTGATGTGCGGATTTGGCAGGCGATGATGGAACATGCCGCAGATGCGATTTGATGTTTCCTCAGTGAATAATGGGACCCGGGAGGAGCTTCGGCGCAGACGGGAAGGAAATCAGACCACTAGAGCAACTCCGGTGGCCCGTGGAAGCCACCGGCGGCGCGGGTCGCCGGCGCCAGGGGACCCGCGGCCGCGCGGGTTCGGCGAACACAGGACGCGGCTACGCCGCGTCCGTTGACCAGGGCGGCCCCCCGCGGGGGCCGCAGTGTTGTCACACGGAGGCAACTCGTCCCTCGCGTTGCGCGGCCGCTCGGTCAGGCCGACCCGGGTCGGACGGGGTCGGGTCGACCCGGTTCGGCCGACCCCGGGGGGGGGGGGGGGGTTGGGCCAGACCCCCCGTTTCCGGACCGTTTCGTTCTTTTGCCAGTAACTTGAGATACGTGCCTCCGATTGACGCGCCATTAGAGGCAACGGGATCCTTGGATTGAGACGGTCGTTTCGGTATATCGCACTCAAGGTTTCGGAAAACTTTGAGTTCGGCCGGGTTGGTTCGTACCCGAAACCAACCGGGCCCTCGGAGCGGAAACGATCATATCTTGAGCTTCGGATTTCCGATTGACATGTCGTCGACTTCGTTGAGTTCCTCTAAGTGACACGGCTCTTTTGGAATACTCCTCCCAAGGTTTGGATGCAGGTGGAGTACGGTCAGGTTGGTTTTTCCTTAAAAACCAACCGGGCCCCTGGGACGAAAAAGCCAATAACTCTCAGACCGGGAGTCCGATTGACGTGCTGTCTGCGACGTTGAGTTCCTGTTGACGATACGGAACTTTTTGGATACATCAACTCTGGACTTTGTGTCATTTGATGTATCAGACTCTTGACTCATGGAGCGGACCCTCCCGAATGAGCTTGCTGTGTGCGGGAACCCTAGTGTTGGCTGCGACTTTGACGACGACGACTGTGCAAAGATCCTCAGTGGACTTCGACAATGAAGAGTGCTGGTCTTGTATCCTATGTGGGTCCCATCTTAGATGATTCAGTGCTGCTCTTGTATCCTATGTGGGTCCCAACATAGATGAATCAATGAAGAGTGCTGGTCTTGTATCCTATGTGGGTCCCAGCTGTGCTGGTCTTGTGTCCTATGTGGGTCCCATCTTAGATGATTCAGTGATGGTCTTGTATCCTATGTGGGTCCCAACATATATGAATCAATGAAGAGTGCTGGTCTTGTATCTTATGTGGGTCCGAGCTGTGCTGGTCTTGTATCCTATGTGGGTCCCAACTGTGCTGGTCTTGTATCCTATGTGGGTCCCAGCTTAGATGATTCAGTGCTTGTCTTGTATCCTATGTGGATCTCAGCATAGATGAATCAATGAAGACAGCTGGTCTTGTATCCTAAGTGGGTACCACCTTAGATGATTCAGTATCTATATCTGATCATCCCTTTCACCTTTTCGACGATGTACACCTGTGTGAGATGAATCCTGTTTACTCTCCTTTGTGTATTGTGTTGAACTATCCTGTGTGGATTGTGTTGAACTATCATGTGTGGATTTACTGTTTACTCTCCATTGTGGATTGTGTTGAACTATCCTGTGTGGATTTACTATTTACTCTCCTTTGTGGATTGTGTAGAACTATCCTGTGTGGATTTACTGTTTACTCTCCTTTGTGGATTGTGTTGAACTATCCTGGGTGTATTTACTGTTTACTTTCCTTTGTGGATTGTGTTGAGCTATCCTATGTGGATTACTTTTTCTCTCCATCGTGGATTGTGTTGTGCTATTCTGTGTGATTATACGTTTTGCTTCCCTGTGTGGATTGGGTTGTTCTTGGGCTCGGATGTTGGAGCCGAACGTGAATTGATGACTTAGGTATATGTATGGGCATATACCTAAGCAGTGTCGGTTGTTACTTCATGATTGTATCTTTCCTTTGTGGTTTATCCTTTGTGGATTTCGGGAGACCTTCGGGGGTCTCGGGGTCCCTACTGAGTAGCTTATACTCACCCCTGCACGGGCTATGCCCGCACTTCGTTGTGTTGGTTGCAGACTACGGAAAGCGCAACGGAATCGTGGCGGAGGCTTGCGGAGCAGGACGGTACCTGGAGGGGGACCACTGGGCGGGACGTACTCGGAGCAGACGGCTGGACCGAGGAGCTGTGGAGGCTATCTGTGCTCACCCTTCAGGTGGGACTTCCAGAGGACCGCTCGACGCTACAACTTTTCTTTTCAGTTGTTGTTTTCCCCTTTCAGTTGTACTTTACAGTTGGGCTTGTATTTCCGGACCCTTTTACTTTCAGCACAGCTTGTTACAGTTTTTACTTAGTGTTTACTCTTTCCTCTTGCTTACTCTGTGATGGTTGTTTACTTTACAAAGGCAATGCCTTCCCTGTTTATCGGGATTTACGCCTTGGTTCTAGTCGCCAGCCCCTGGCCTGTGGAAGGCGGGCTTGTGGTAGTCACGACACGGGCCCCAAGGACGGGTCATGACAAATTGGTATTAGAGGAGTTCAGTTCTACCGCAGACTCTGATCTTTCTTCTAATTGAAGAAATAGTGTTCAGCGTATTGGGTTTGGTTATCATTCCAGGGAGTCTAGTGTTGGTGCGGCAGACGACGTATCCATACACCAGGACCCTGACTTCTGATTTCCGACTTAATGCATGAAAACATTGATTGCGTGTGTGTTCAAGTTTTCTTTGTGATTACTTGTGTCAGCTCACCAGGTATACAGTTCTGACCGTGGTTCACCTGTTTCTTTTCAGGATGGCCCCATGACGACAGCCAGCTAGGGTTCCGAGAGTGGAGAGTGATGACAGCCCACCGAGCGATGAGGCCTCGGTGCAGGGCTCCTTGTCAGAAGAGGCACCAGCGGTACCTTTACCCGCCGAGACACCGATGCTCCCTGCCACGACCGCTGACGATGCAAGTCGCCTCGGAGCTCTGTATGAGTTCCAGTGCCAGCGAACACCCAGGTTTCATGGGGATACGGACCTTCAGGCAGCCAAGGACTAGATGGAGGCCGTCGTACGAGTTTTCAGGTTAGTGAGGACACCAAAAGTCCTCATGGTGATCCTCGCAGCGAGCCTCCTGCACGCGGCAGCAGGCAGATGGTGGAGCTTGATGCTTCAGGTGCACGACGAGACATCTCTCCTATGGATGGACTTTGATAGAATCTTATGCTCTGAGTTCGTCCCAGCCACCCTACATGCGGTGGGCATCCAGGAGCTGCTACAGCTACGGCAGGGCAGCATGACAGTGGCCCAGTACTCGGCGAGATTTACTGATCTCTCACGCTACTCCACAGATATCGTACGGGACCTGTTCTTCTGGGCCCGGACCTTTGAGCAGGGACTGAGGCATGAGATCGGGGCTTCGATGATCTCCCTCAACATTCCGACATAGGAAGAGGTGTTGGAGAGAGCCCTTCTAGTGGAGAGTTTTCTCGCCGAGCAGGCTCTAGTGACAGGACCCTCCGCAGGACGGCCCGTAGCAGGGTCTTCTGCAGCTGGCAGTAGACAGGTGACGCAGAGGTCCAAACGGGCCAGACCATCAGATCTGCAGTCTCAGGATGAAGATTTGGTTGTGCGGGGCACCTGAAGGAGAGACAGCTACACGAGGGGAAAGCATTGCTACACATGCAGCGGGTGAGGTCACATGGCTCAAGACTGCCCGACTCGTCTTACAGATGAGCAGCAGGTGGTAGAGGGACCTCCCAGACAGAGGTTCGGCAACGGTGGTCCGCAGGGTGTAGGCGGATGAGGCAGAGGGGTTGGTCGAGTAGCATATGGTGGGAGACACTTCGAGGTGTTGCCACCACCACCACCAGGAGGTCCACCCCGACCGTAGGGAGTTGGTGGACATGCGAGAGCTCAGCTTCAGGAAAGCTGAAGCCTTCGATCATGGAGCTCTGGGAGCAGATGGATAGGAGCGGAACTAGTGGATACGTCCTTTGTACTTCAAGTTCCTTGTTGTTGTTGTGTAGTGTCTTTGTATTATGAGATACAATAGTAAAAGACTCTTACCTTTGTGATGTTTTCAATCCTGTCCTCTTTTGTGTTGTTACTAAGAGGTTCCAGTTTAGACTATTGACTTGACCCTCACTTGTGAGACATCTACTGGAAGAGACCCAGTTACCACACACTGATGCCGACAGTGTGACTCAACCCATGGAGGCGAGAGTAACGGTTGGATCTCTTGGTATTAGTGTCGAGGCCTTACGACGTCATCTTTGGTATGGATTAGTAACATCAATGTCTGGATTGACTGTATTAGGGAAAGGAAGTGGTTCATCCAGGGGATGAGACCAGATTTCTCTTATCGGCAAAGAAGGAATCTTAGTAGTTCTTGTGGGATCGGAGATGGTCCAGGTCATCCATAAGCGGATGAGTATAGCTCAGAGCTGACAGAAGTCCTATGCTGACAGGAGGCGGAGGTGGAGGCCACTTGAGTTCGAGGATGGCGACCACGTCTTCATGCGGGTCACACCTCGACGTGGATTACGGAGGTTTGGACGAAGCGGCGAGTTTTCTCCACGCTTCATCGGACCCTTACATGTCCTCAGCATGATTGGCAAGGTGGCTTATCGCCTGGCTGTACCACCACAATTGTGCCGGGTGCACGACCCGACACAAATCTTTGACCATGGAGAGCTGGTCTTTGATGATGGGGCGACTTTTGCGGAGGTCCCAGTGGAGATTGAGGATCGATAATAGCGGGTCCAACGTGGACGATCGATTCCTCTAGTGCGCTTCAGATGGCAGCTCGGGAACCTCCAGGAGAGCACTTGGGAGCGGGAGGCTCAGATGCGTGCTCAGTACTGCCTTTGTATCCCTAAGTTTGTAGTGAAGCTTTACGGGGACGTAAAGCCCTGTGGTGGGAGTAATGTAAAGACCCGTAAATTTCAAGGAATTTTTTTCTTCTTAATTTTCTTTGGAATTTTACAAGAACTCTTCTTCTGAAGGCACCTGATTCTGAGGCCCGGTGTGCCCGGAATCATTTTCCGATGTTTGGATCGGGTACGTTCAGTGAACAAATGAGCGGGTTTTTCTAACTTTTGAACCGGTGCTCGAAATCGAATTCCGAGGGCACCGATGGAATCACAGCGCCGATATTTTCTTAGAAACGCCTCTTCCGGAGTTGCGTTTCCTCGATTGTGGTTTTTAATTTTTGGGTTTTATGTTAAGAAATAAAATAAAGTTGTGCAACAATTTTATTTTTATTTCACTTAAATCCGTTTAAAGACCACTTCAAGCTATTTAAGAAGAGTTGATGCGGATAGGGTGCTATCCAAAAATATCCTACCCTATTTGTAGGATATTTGTGAGGTGGGCCTCGCACGATCCCTGCCGTTTCTTTTCCCCTAAGTAACGCACCCGCGAAAACCCGTTTTTATGAAAGTCAACTGATGTGTTTTCTTAAAATTCTTAACGCACCATTTAATTGGGAAGTTTTCTTCGTTGAATTAATTCTATTAATTAATGGGTAGTTACTTATCTCTTTTTCATTTGTTGGAATGTTAATAAAATAAGACCAACGTCTTTTCTCCTTAAGTGTTGTTCGTTGAGAGGATTTTACAAACCTCAAGTTCTTCATCCTTCTTCGCGAAGAATTCGAAGAACGCGAAGAACACGAAGAACGCGAAGAACGCCGACCTTCGGCGTAGGGCGAAGAAGAAAGCCGAGCCCTCGGGGATCGATGACGCAACACCAAGTACCGCGACATCGGAGGTTCTTCTTCCTGGACGTTCTTCCGCGATAATCCAACCCCGCGACAACCTTCGATCGACAACGACAAGGTAGGGGGTTGCGCTTCTTTTAAATCTCTTTGTGGGTTATAAAAACATCACAGATTTAATTATTATTAATTAAATCTTTTGTTTCTTGACCCTCGGATATTGTCGACGTGACGTCCTTCCGCGACGACGCGACGCCCTTCCGCGATGCGACGCTCCACTTGTTCCGCGACGGTCAATTCCGTGAAGAACGCGCGTGCGACGACTTGACGAGGTAGGGGTTTTTTTGGAAATGTTTTTACTCCATGGATGTTTCTGTTCAAAACAAAGAACCCGAGGTGGGGGGGGGGGGGGGGGGGTTGGGCCGGGTCGGCCCGGGCCCAGACCCCCTGTTTCCGGACCTTTTCGGTCTTTTGCCTGTAACTTGAGCTACGTGCCTCCGATTGAAGCGCCGTCAGCGGCAACACTATCCTTGGATCGAGAAGGTTGTTTTAGAATATCACACTCAGGGTTTCAGAATACTATGAGTTCGGCCGGGTTGGTTCTTACCCGAAACCAACCGGGCCCTCAGAGTGGAAACGCTCATATCATGAGCTTCAGACGTCTGATTGTCGTGCCTTCGACTTCGTTGAGTTCCTCTAAGTGAGAAGGATCTTTTGGAATACTCCGACCGAGGTTTGGACGCATGTGGAGTATGGTCAGGTTGGTTTTTCCTTAAAAACCAACCGGGCCCCTGGGACGAAAAAGCCAATAACTCTCAGACCGGGCGTCCGATTGACGCGCCGTCTGCGACGTTGAGTTCCTGTTGACGATACGGAACTTTTTGGATACATCAACTATGGACTTTGTGTCAGTTGATGTATCAGTCTCTCGGATCGTGGAGCGGACCCTCCCGAACGAGCTTGCTGTGTGCGGGAACCCTAATGCTGGCTGCGACTTCGACGATGACGACTGTGCAGAGATCCTCAGTGGAATTCGACGATGAAGAGTGCTGGTCTTGTATCCTATGTGGGTCCCAGCTGTGCTGGTCTTGTATCCTATGTGGGTCCCAGCTTTGATGATTCTGTGCTGGTCTTGTATCCTATGTGGGTCCCAGCTGTGCTGGTCTTGTATCCTATGTGGGTCCCAGCTTAGATGATTCAGTGCTGGTATTTTATCCTATGTGGGTCCCATCATAGATGAATCAATGAAGAGTGCTGGTCTTGTATCCTATGTGGGTCCCAGATGTGTTGGTCTTGTATCCGATGTGGGTCCCAGCTGTGCTGATCTTGTATCCTATGTGGGTCCCAGCATAGATGAATCAATGAAGACAGCTGGTCTTGTATCCTAAGTGGGTCCCATCTTAGATGATTCAGTATCTATATCTGATCATCCCTTTCAACTTTTTGACGATGTACACCTGTGTGAGCTGAATCCTGTTTACTCTCCTTTGTGGATTGTGTTGAACTATCATGTGTTGATTTACTATTTACTCTCCTTTGTGGGTTGTGTTGAACTATCCTGTTTGGATTTACTGTTTACTCTCCTTTGTGGATTGTGTTGAACTATCCTGTGTGGATTTACTTTTTACTCTCCTTTGTGGATTGTGTTGAACTATCCTATGTGGATTTACTATTTACTCTCCTTTGTGGATTGTGTTGAACTATCCTGGGTGGATTTACTGTTTACTTTCCTTTGTAGATTGTGTTGAGCTATCCTATGTGGATTAATTTTTCTCTCTTTCGTGGATTGTGTTGTGTTATTCTGTGTGAGTATACGTTTTGCTTCCATGTGTGGATTGGGTTGTGCTTGGGCTCGGATGTTGGAGCCGAACGGGAATTGATGACTTAGGTATATGTATGGGCATATACCTAAGCAGTGTCGGTTGTTACTTCATGATTGTATCTTTCCATTGTGCTTTATCCTTTGTGGATTTCATGAGACATTCGGGGGTCTCGGGGTCCCTACTGAGTAGCTTTTACTCACCCCTGCATGGGCTATGCCCACACTTCATTGTGTTGGTTGCAGACGACGGACAGCGCAGCGGAATCATGGTGGAGGCTTGCGAAGCAGGACGGTACCTGGAGGGGGACCACTGGGCGGGACGTACTCAGAGCGGATGGCTGGACCGAGGAGCTGTGGATGCTATCTATGCTCACCCTTCAGGTGGGACTTAGAGAGGACGGCTCGACGCTGCAGATTTTCTTTTTAGTTTCTGTTTTCCCCTTTCAGTTGTACTTTACAGTTGGGCTTGTATTTCCGACCCCTATTACTTTCATCACAGCTTCTTACAGTTTTTACTTAGTGTTTACTCTTTCCGCTTGCTTGCTCTGTGATGGTTGTTTACTTTACAAAGGCAATGCCTTCCCTGTTTATCGGGATTTACGCCTTGGTGCTAGTCACCAGCCCCTGGCCTATGGAAGGCGGGTTTGGGGTAGTCACGACACGGGCCCTGAGGACGGGTCGTGACAAATAAAGGCTAAACCAAAAACCTTCTAGTTCACTAAACATGGAACTGAAAACCAACAGCTTAATCCGAGATACTGACACTCCCCCAAATCGATAAAGATTAATATTATTGATAGTTATGATCTATCTTCACAATTTCAGTAGCTACTGATAGTATATGGATCTTCTTCTCCGGAAAGTAAGTTCTTCAATAAAGATAAGTTACAAAGAGATATAGTTAAAAAATATTCTTTTAACAAAAATATAAATGATTTAGTAGCAAACAGATTTGCATTAGGTTCAAGATTTAAAACATTTATATCTTTAACATGTAATCTCTTTTGTTAAATTTGTTCAATAAATTTAATAGATCTATATATGATCTTTGAAATAATGAGCTTTTCAAAATATCAATCTATTCATTTTATAAGAAACTCTCGAGTATGATATTGAACAAAATCATTAATGGAATAAATTAGGTAGAGAGTCTACTTCATAATCTTAGATCTATGAAAATACCTAAAAATACTGTGAGTATTCAAAATAATAATAGTTCTGATTAAACCTATCTTCCATAAAGAATTGGAGATAAATTATCTACTCCAAATGAATCTTTAAATCATTTATTAAGAGCATAAAATCATTTGAAAAAGAGATTTAAATCACCCTGATATTCCATAAATACCGTTATAGATAACTATGATAAAATCGTAAATTTAAATTTCCCATGGTGAAAATTCAAACATAAGGTTGGTTCACATAATGATAAAACACAAAATGTAGGGTTCAACCACATCATATATGGTTAATGATCCATACCCTCAACCTTATCATAATAAAAATATGGGTGTAACATTGATTATACAGACATTCATTTTTCCCAAACATATGTTTGAAAACGTAAGGTTGATTACAAACATAAGGTTAATGAACTATACATTTTCTTCTCATACATAAGGTACCATACTTATGTGGCGTTATTTATCCATACATATTCTCATTGAAAAATGTATGGTTTTATTCAAACGTAATGTTATTTATCCCAATGTTTCTTCCAGCATTAGGTTGTTAACCCATACATGATGATCTTGTACCATATTAATTAATACAAACATAGGGTATGCTCCTTAAACTATGTAATTCAGCATAGAAAATGAACAGTGATTCCAGAAAATGACAAAATTGAACAATGCTTCAAGAATAAACTTAAAATAATATCACTTGAAAAACAAACAATGGAATTTGTGAATATCAAAATTAATAATATTTATAGATTATTTTAGAGATAATACATTCCCAACAAATTTTTTGTTGATTTTTAATAAATGAAAGATGGAATCTTAATTAGTGAAATTATAATTAATGTTACAATTCTAAAGTGAAAAATTTATATTTATTGTCTTGTTTAGATCATATATTATCGATAATTAATTTATCACAGTAATCCATTATATTATTTTATAGCATGGATCATGTATGTGGGTAAACTGATCCAAACATCAACATACAATAATTAATGGATGATAAAGAATAAGAAAGTGGTTGTTTTTGGAATAATATCATTATTAAAAAAAATTAATGATATTATATATTTAATTTTAATGTTTTAAATAATATTTAATAGTTTTTAATATAATTTAATGAAACCATATGAAAAATTTGATACGTTACTTCGTGGAGATGGTAGTCCGCACAACCCATGGTTAGAATTTTCATTTCTCGATAAATGATGCTTAAAGATGGTGGATTGTTTTTTAATTCTTTATTATATTAATTATTTTCTATATTTCATAGTTATTGTTTAATTTCACCATTATAGTCCATAATTAAGGGTTTTGGTAAAAAAATTGAATTCGTCGCTTTGTGGCAGTGGTAGTATGCATAATGCATGAAAACTAGTTTCTTTTTTCTTAAGAGAAAATGGGAATTGTGGTTAATATCAATTACCATTGTATAATAATATTACACCAAAAAAAATTATTCATAAAATAACTAGGAAAATATGTATTTAATGTCATAAATAAAAGGAAGAATTTATAGAAAAAATTACACATGTGGAGGACTTGAGATTTCCCTTGGAATACTCCTTAAAAATATATGTCTTCATCCGATATGTTGTGGGAAGAGGCTCATGTAAAAGAATTATGGTTATAGTAAAATGAATATTATAATATATTCATGAGTAGAATCATTTTTTATGGTCGCCTTGATGGGATGGTGACATACAAATTTTTTAAGTGATGTGAATGAATTATTGTAAATATTTCAATTGAAAATAATGAAAACAATGTTCCACATGATAGCAAGAGCCCAAAATGGATTATTATGGATTATTGATTATATAAAGTTTAACATAACTTTAATCATAATTTTCTCCCATGTTTTAAACATTTGTTTATGTCCCTTACTCTTATAATTTTCATATTAATTTTTTTATTAGCTGAGGTAATAATGTTTTACCAAGTGTAATTTACTTATAATGTCTAAAAATAAAATTATCATTATTAATTAATATGTGACTATTGATTTGAAATATGATATACTTTATATCATATTATGTTCATAGGTGTACGAATAATATATTTTAACATTAGTCCATGTAATGTATAAAACCCCATTTAAATAAGTGTATTCTTAAGATTACAGTTTATGTGTAGAGTAAAATTATCAAAGTATTTTATTTTCATAAAATAAAATGGTTTCATATAAAAAATAAAATATATGTGGTTTTAAAAAAAACCCAAAAAAAAAATATTTTAAAATAATTTATAATTTAATGAAATTCCAAAAACATTTTTCATTGGAAATTATTACTTGAGTATTTAAAATGTTGATAATATGTTTTATAAATATCTAACAGTATTTTTATATTATAATATTTTACTCCTAAAATACTTATTTTGTCAATAAAAATAATGTATATTTATCTAGTTCTTTCTTATATTGTTAAAAACATTATATTTTTGATAAAATGTATATTTTTAACTATTCACCAAAAAATAATCTATTTCTGAAAAATTCCAAAAAAGTATCATCATAAAAAAATATTGATATAATAAATCTAAAAAATGAAAATAATTTTATAAAATAAATATTATAATATCTTATATTGTAAATTATAAATATAAATAATAAAAGATAATGCAAAACGTTTTTTAATGGAAAATTACATTTCAGAGTTTTAGAAATAAATATTCTCATTTAAAATCAATTACTAAAAAAATATTGGGTTGTTCTATAATATATATTAATAATAAAATTAATATACATTTTCTTTTATATAATAACTTTAAAAATAAACAATTTTAATATATAACATCCATTAAATAGTCCAAATTTTTTTGATAGCATGCACCACGCACAACACCAATTAAATGATACTATGATATATTTAGATAAAAATTTAAAAATTTTATATGACCCATAATAAATAACTATTGAATTATAATAAATTAATATAAGTAACTTATTTATTAAATATATGTATTAATAAAATAAATGAAACTTTTAATATGAATGAATCTCAGTTACTTTACCTAAAATGACTAATAATATCATTATTGTTTATAAATGTATTTTTTATAAAAATTAACTTTTGTTCGATATGATTTTGAAAATATTTAAATATATGATTAATTATGATAAATTATTTTTCAAAATATTAAATAAAATTTAGTTTTAAATGATATGATAAAGAATAATAATTTTTATTTTTTAAAAATGAAATTAAATAAAATTATTTATTTCATTATATATATAATTTTTAATCAAACATTTAATATAAAAATATTAGATTTTTTATTCTTTCACATCATCTTCAATTATAGATTTATTATAAAATTAATTTCTTAAGGTGATATATTGTTTCTTTTATAAAAAAATTAATTGTTATGGAAATCATGAAAATATATATTTTGTTAAAAAGTATCACTTTTATTATATAATAATAGAATGAATGTTTTTAAAACCAGTTTTTCAATGAATTTTTTTATGATGTTAAATAATGAAATTTGATATACTAGGTTGAAATATAAAAAACAACCTTATAATTTTACAAATATTAGATTACCTTTTAATAAATACTTTTTTTCAGCAATTTCATTTAGTAATATTTCCACTTGATGGAATTCAGTTTTTGATATATTTTAATTTTAATTAAATTTTATCATAGAAATTAAAAATATTTTAATTTTAGTATAATCAATGATAATGATGATTTTATTCTAAAAATAAACCTTATCCTTAATGATATAGTTTTTTTCTAAAAATAGGGACATTCAAGTTAAACACCCTAATGTTAAAATAATTTATATACAAAAATAAATTCTATCTGACTAGTTTGATTTATTATTTTTAATCATTAGAAACAAATTATATAATAAGAATGAATTTATGTTTTCATTAAAAATAAATAAATTAATTACAAATTAGTTTCCTAAAAAAAACCAAAAATGGTAAAAGTAAAAAATATTCGAGTAAATGACTTAGAACATGTGTAATGAAGTATTTTTTTAACAATTTATTGACCTTAAACATTCCCATGTACTATTATATTTAAATTTGTCTTCATATTTCACGTGAAACATGCTCCCACATTTAATTATAAAAATTTATGTTCTAAAATTTACTTCTCTTCAATTATAAAAGGAACCAACAACCCTCCACCTATGTACACTTCCAGGTCCTTTTTGTCTCAACCCATACTCTTATATAGTATCTCGTAAACATCTTCCCACTCCTTATCTGCATTATTATAACAATAACTCTAATATAAGTTTATCTAATATGATGACCAAAGGTGATCATTCAACGTGAGAGGTTATATTTTCCACCACACCTTCTTTGTCATTTTATTCTTCTAAAACCCAAAACCACATCTACCAATGATTTTATGACAAAAATTATAAATATTCAATTATTTTTTATACTAATGGAACAAAAAATTTACATTCCTAAAAAACCTTTCGAAAATTGAATACGTATTCATGTGTACGTGAGGTCTACCACATATACGTGGTGGAATTTTTATTCATTTTCCTTACAGAATAATATATTTCTATAATGTATTAAAATTTTATGTACTAAACAATTAGTATTTTGGAATGGTGATAGTAGTCATTCATTGAGTTAAATTAAAATGAAACTATAATAGTAAATTTATCCACCAAAATTAACAGATATTTGCACCATTTCTAATTTGATCCTATACGTGGAAAATATATTCACCAATATAAATTATGTGATAATTTAATTTTAGACATAAGATTCAAAAAAGGATCAGCCACATACTTTGTCCCCTTTTTTAATCGTATCCTTCTCCCATCTTTCCCTCACGTCGCGCTCGGACCGAAAGTCTCAGATTTTTTTTATGGGTACCATAAACTCTAGATTTCGTCTGCGATGTTTTCGGAATCGTCTAATCTTTTGAGGAATTCCTCAGTTGCGATAGTTTATCAACGAAGTCCCTTAGTTGATTCGTTCGATAGATACATCTTCGACACATTGTACTTGAAGGACATTATGACTGTGGGTCTCCTGGATAATCGGAAAATTATGATCTATTTTGCATTGGAGGTAGATCTCATCATGACCTGGGAAAGCACACCTCGTATTGTCAATGGGTCCAGATTCATCCTTCTTTAGTGGTCTTTTGATCATCATATGAAGCGATATCCTCCAGCGATGATGACATGTGGTAGCTTCCCTAATCTCCCTATCCCCTTCCAAAAACCTTCTGTTATATGCATGCTATAAAACCGGATAAGTAGATATATGTTCTTGGATACTAATAATGAAGATGTTTTTTATCCTATTAACCCCCGAGTATGTGTTTAAATAGATTTTTGAAGAAAACAATTTGAATATGTGTAGATTATTGTGGATGAGGAATATCGATGCAAACAACGGGTTGACTACAAAACTTGTATAAACTTCTATTCGAGAAGAAATGGATTGGTTCATTTGCTAGAATTTTGTCGCAAGGGTTCTCAGTCTGCTTGGAGGGGGAACAAGGATAGAGGTAAGAAACAAAGAGTGCTTGTTGAGATAGAGAATCTGGATCAGAGGTTTGTACATAAGAAGGAAATATTAAGAGGTAGAGGAGTGGTTCTGCAGGTGTCCTCAGTTGGATAGGGAACGGTGCCCTCAAAGGATCAATAGTACAAAAAGGCTTGGGTACCAAATTTTTTTGTATGGAATTGTCTAGTTAGTGACAATACAGTAAATAGTGCACAAGTGAGAGAAATGGAGGAGCCTTGGAACCCGAGGGTGGATGAGGTGTTTGGAAGACTAACACGAGAAATTAGGGTACTCAACACAAGAGGTTAGGATTCCACTATGAATTATACAGGCCAACACATCAAGAACAATGAGGCACCCACTGGGAGTAATGAGGAAGTGAGGGACAATCCTATTTGGAATATGATGTTGAGTGGTACATTGGTTGATAATGGTTGGTGGGTAAGGGTTTCAGCTGGGCTGCATCCACAATTAGAAAAGTAGGCGGTTAATATTGAACATGGTAATTGGTTTGTGGGACTGGTGAATGATGAATTAGAATTGGACTTGGTTCAGGTTTTCGATCATGCTACCCATGCTATGTCTTCGTCCTGGATGCGAGTTGAACATCTAAATGACAGTAGGATTCTAAGCCTGCAAAATAAGAGCAATAAAAGTGGAAGTAGTAATGAGAAGTTGCAAGAGCAGGCCTCTGGAAACCGCCTTCAGGAACTGAAGCATGGGAGGAACCCTCATGTTGAATAGGAATGTCTTAGGAATGAAGGTGACAATATGAAAATTGTTCTTTTTTTAGAGGATGTTGTCAGTGGAGAAGGTATACTACAGTAGGGGATGCACAATGATCACGGGTTTGTGGAACACCCACATTGATTAGCAATGATTGATACATATAGATACTCTGAGCAAGAATGGGTAATGAATGACGGTTATCTGGAGTTGCATATCTCTAGAAATTTTGGAGACATATCTGATAGTGAAAAGGATAATGTTGGTGGAAGGGCTCAAACCTCTTATAGTGACATTGTTCAAGGTGGAAAGAAGATTTAGTTAGGGAATGAGGATGTGATGACTGCTCTACCAGGAAGAAGGCATAGGAATGACTATTCTTATATCCTGAAGCTGATGCCTGTGTTGTCTTCTGTCAGCAATGGAAAAGTTACATAGCCATCTGTGGAGTTTCTATTTTTGGAAAAGTCAAATCTCAGAAGGATGTATGTTAAGAATATGAAGCATTATGAAGGCTCAGAATGGGAATAATCTACTACAGACGAAGAAATTTATCATAGTTAGGGTGACATGTATGGGATTTATAATATGTAGTTGTATTTTCAGGCATGTGGTACATGCTTGCAGTACTTTTTTTTTAATTTTAACTAATAGTCAGAGACTTTTTCTCTCGCTAATCTTTCCTAGTATCCTAAAGTAATTAATGTAGGAAATAAAACTATCGAATAAGTAAATAACATATAATAATTAATAATTCATAATAAATAAAATTAATATGAATATGGATTATAATGGTGTATCTAATAAGATTATTTTTATTATTTAGGACACTAGGAAGGTGTTCATAATGATATAGAAATAAGATAGGTGTTTCATATATAAATGTCATTCTTTGGGAAAAAATATCATTTACACACCTAATTTAATTCTAATTTTTTTATATTTCCTATTGATAATATAATAACATAAATTAAATTTATTATGTATATTATAACTCCAAATTAATTATCTATCACATTCAAGTAATTTTAAATGCAATGTTTCTTAATTCATAAGGGTTTTTGTATCTCAATATTATTCATTGAGATAGTAATTATATTAACGAATTACTTCTTGTTTTTAGAGTTTATATTGTCCATTGACTGTTTTTCCTAATTTACATATAATATAAACGATTTTAAAAACATATCATGTTCTACCTTTTCTTGTTCTTTTATTTCAAAGGTAAAAAAAATTATAGTGTTTTACAACTCAGTTTCTCTTCATTAAGGTGTGTCTTAATATCCTACACCAATTTATTATTTCTATGGTGTATAAGCTACCTAGAAATCTATTTTAGAACATTCCTTGAAATAATTCATGGAATTTATATAAACCTATTATTATAAATATTCTAATTACTTTTTATTCAAAAATTTCAAAAAAATATGGGGGCTTGAATACGCAACCTTATTCTATAGAGTAATAAATTTTATTGTTCATTTTTATTCCCCTATGATAATTTAATTTCTTATTTTAAATGATTTGAATATTTATTTATTGTGATAGAAGAGTTTTTAAATATCCATTTCCATGAATGGTTATTTTTCACATTTTAAAAACAAAGGATAATTTTTGAAAAACGACTTATAACTATTACATTTACAATGACTCAGAAAAATGAATTCAAAAAAACTTCTTTCGTGATTTGGTTTTCATTATATTTTGATGATCTATTTCTAATGGAATTATGTTTCATGTTTGATCCTTTATTTTTTCATTAATAATGTGTTTTTGGTGATCATGTATTTCTTAAAAATGATATAATTCATGATGCAATTCATACTATTTGGATGTTTTATGAAACCTGTTTTTTCAAGGATTAATTGTAAAAATGAATTATTTACATTTAGATGTTTAAGAAACCCATTATTTTCTTCATGGGTTATTTAAAATGTGTTGATGGTTAATTTTTGAGTGACACTCAAATGTATTGATTATGTTGATTTGTATCTTATAAAACCCTCCAAAGCATTGAATAAGGATTTTATATCTCATGAGACAATGAAATGTTTTGTTAATGAGATGAAGGAATCATTAATAATGAGTTTTTTTGTGAATGAGATTAATGCAGATTTATTCACAAGTTTTTCATATAAATGAAATACTATAATCTCTTTTCATAAAATTGTTTTGAATAGGATTTTGAAATATTTATTCAAAATAATTTATACTCATAAGATAGTCCCACATTTCTATGTTGTTTATCATGTTATGAAATATTTTAAATATTCAAGTCATCTTCATAACTTCCTATGTTTTAATTATTACTACATATTTATAAAAAAATATTTCATATGTATGTATCATTATCCCATATATTATGATTATTTAAATTTTAAAGCCAACAATATAACTGTTTTTCTCCCTTAATAATCTTTTTCAGATTTTATGTTTTAGGATTTTCATCAATGTTATTATAATCATTAATTAAGATATGTATATACTCCTCATTTTCCCCATCATGTTTATAATCTATCCCATTGTGAATTTTTTTTACCTTAATGAGTTTTGAAGCTCACCCATTTTTTTGGTTTTCTTTTCCCCGTGTTATGAAGATATTGATAACTTGATGAATTTATAGAAGGGATTCTAGAGGAGTTCCATAATTTAGAGATTACTATAGATTAATATTCTTAAGAATCAAATATCACATATAATAAACCACTGATTATTATAGTTGTGTCACTACTGGGTATATATACTATGTAAATAATAAGATTATTTTACAATTTAAGTTATATTTAACATGTCTCACTATAGTTTGTATCAGAAGAGGTTCATTTATTTTTATATTTTTTTAAAGAACTCCATTGAAAACACTAGGGAAATTATATGTGATGATTCTAGTAATAACATCTAAGTATTATGTTAATGTAGATATTATTTTGTTATCCGTGAAATTACATCCATTTATTGACATTATAAGTGTATGTGGGCTCTAAAATATAAGTTCATAGGGTTAATAACTCTGAAGCAGGTGGGTTGGGTATTAAATCAACTTTGACTCAGTTCCTAAAAACAAGGCATATCTACAAACATGGTTTGAAACTCCAATTTTATATTCTATAGCTAATTATAATATATTTTCAAAACATTTAATATGGTTTGAATATAAATATATATATAACTTTTTCAGTTAGAATGATAATAATAGATTACCAAAATTTAATCCTACATATTATTAGGTTAATATATTCTTTTCACATATGAAATCCTCTTTCTGTGTTTATAGGTTACTTTTCTATAAACTCATCAATTTAATTATACTCAATTAAAATTTTTATTTAGTCTTGTAAATTATGAGAACACTAAATAATTAAGTAAAAATGGGAGCAATAGAAATTTTGGAGACCATCTAGATGGGAATCCCAAAGAGATTATGTCTTGAATACATAATCATATTGAAATGATCACCAGACTATCCAAAACTATGGGAAAATACCAATATTTGATTACCTATTGAATGAACCACTAATCGAGGAACTCACTATAATTTCATTTATGATACAACATCTAACCACTATTTTCATGTTATTTAATCAATTGGTTGAGGATTTGTGGGTCAATAAAATCAAAATTTTATTTTCTATTCTCTAGTTATATGATAATGAAAATGTCACTTTATATTTCTATCATCTAGAAGGTTATATTAACTAGCGGTGGAGTCCAATTAAGAAATCAATGGAAAATGATGATTTGTACTTTCTATGGTATGAAAAGAGTTCATGAATATATCTTCCACTAATTTTTCCCAATACTATTTACCCAAAATTTCATTTGTAATTATATTAACTGATGAAAAAAATTGGATGAATATCTAGGATCATATGAATATAAATAAACAAGACTCATGATGTATTCATGTGTTTTCATCTCAAACCCTGAGAAAAAAAATCACTTATTTATTGTATTCATTCCTAGTCGTCTAAGGTAATTACCCATAAGAGAATTTAGTAGTTATAAATAGATTGGCATACATCCTATTAATGTGAACGTGGATGTTTAAACCACTAATTATTCCAATTGTTTTGGTGAAAAATACATTTAAAACCAATTCACATTGAAACTCAAGTAATAAATCAAATGGATTAAAGAGTGATAAATGGACTATAAGATAAAAATGATCAAAGATGAATCCAAGAACGTTATAAAAGGAAAAGGTTACTGTTTTAAATATATGAAGAATTGAAATAAATCTCATTATTTTCAGAAGGAGATGGGAAACATGATTGAATATGATAATATCTAATATTTCAAATACAATTATTATAGTAATTATAAAAAATGATTCCCAAATCCATGGGCTATCGAAGAAAATAAATCTCAACAACCTAAAAACAATTATTGGAAGGAAATTATATTACAATGACTATGGCTATTTTGGATTATGGTAATTAAAGAACCCTTATCCTCTACATTGTATCTATATATTTAATGTATGAGTTTTATTTTTGACTCCAATTATATGCATGTTGTTTGTAGGTTAATGAATTTCCCACTATGGGGATTTTATTTTCAGGGGAAACATCTAGATGAATTTTTTATTCTATTTTTAATTTTATAGGAATATTACTCAAGTTAATCTTATTAATTAATCATTTCTGGAATTTCATGTGATTTTTGTGAATGAATATTTCTTTCTATGAGGATTTCATATCATCTATGTGTATTGTAAATATTAATATATTTTTAATATTAGTGTATAACTAATGGTTTCATGTACTTTACGTGTTCATGAATGTTTTGATGTGTTATGAAGGTAATTTTTGATATGAACTGATTGTGAGACATTAGAATAAAATATTAGTTTCCACTATGAAATAATGAAAATATTTTTTGAAATTCACTGGGCAGGCACACATATAGTGCATGGTTTGGGAAAACTATGTGAGTGCCAAGGGGAAACCATGAAAATTGAAACAATGGTAAAATAATTTCTATGATGTGGTTTGTATAACTATGTTATAAAATGATTAGGGGGTTTGGGTTAAGACTACAGAACCCCACAATTTTACATAGTTTTCTCAGATGTGAATCCCAAACTATGTTTCTTATTTACATGCCCAGTAGAATGTGAAAAATTGATGAATTGTTTAATAAAAATGCATGATTTATCTATGTTACATGTAATTAATGCCCAATTTTTTTTGTTTTAATACAATTTAGGTCTTGAAACCCCATTAATTACTCAATCCAGAAGGATCTCAAATTCATTTTTCTCCTAACATTCCATTGAAAATTCATTTTCATCCAGAGACAACATTTACTTATCAAAGTGCATTAGAGATCTAGATTCATTAGAAATATGTTTTCCCTTTTATTCCTAGACCTACATTTCTTATCTCTCTTGGAACCACAAACCTAGTCTTTTTTGATAATATCTATGTTATACAATAGGAATCATTATTAGATATGATTTAATATATAGAATAAAAAATAAAATATTAGTTCAAGATTATCTTAGTGTCATTATTCATTTTCAACAATCATGGAGTTGTATAAATATTCTCTCTCAACTCCACATCACATAGAACATGAAGCATTAATTATTATTATATTAGGAGGATTGGGATGTTACAAATTGTATCATATTTCTTCGGTGCCTGAGTTAGAAATAGTATAAGCTTCATTTACCCCTTCAGTTGGCAATGTTATATATCATACTCAATCTTTCTATTGTCTAGGGATTTTATCAAAATGGTAAGATCATAAATACATTAAATATACATCATGATAAAACCTAGATAACATTCTTATGATTATAATAAATTTATTAGGGTGTTTTTTCTATAAATGTATTTAAATAATCATCCTGATATTTTTTCACCTCATCGTCATGGGTTTAGTTGATGAGTGTTTTATATCATGCCTAAGTATTCAGGAATCCCACTAGGATTGAACTTATCTATTGGTAATTGATGCTTTGTGTAATAAAATTAACTTTTTAATAATTATTTTATTTTGAAAAGGAAACATTTAAATAATTTTTCTTTTTTTGATTTCAAATGTTATAATCATTTAGTTTTTTGATACATTAATATGGGAATATGTTTCTAGTTATGGCAATGGAACCTGGTAGACATCATAGAAACCAATAAGAGGTGGCTACAGAATATGTGGTTTCAAAAGAGCCTCATGGGAAACTATTTTTTTAAGAAATATTTTTAGTATTTTCAATCCTATGATATGAGTAATTAGAATGATAATCCACTATAGTTTGACTATAATGTTTAGATTCAAAAGTATGATCCACACATCTTTTCTAGGGATTTAGATCTTGACAAAGAAGTGGTTTGTTTATATCAGATGATAATGATCATTGAATTAATTAACATACCACCATAGATGAATTTTAATCTAGAAATCTATATTCTTGAGGATCTAGCATGCCAACAGTGGGATTTATTAGTTTAATCTAATGTTTAGTTATGAATTACATGGGTGGATTTTTAGGAATTTTCAATCAAAAACTTTTATACTCACATATCTAGAATTATAATAATAATATTATTATTTAATATGAAGTAAGAGTATATCTTGGTAATAGAATACGTGTCCAAATTTATGAATATAGTTGGATGTTACCTAGGTGATGTAGTAAGTACATCATTGAAATTATGAATTATTTAGTCATGGTTAAGACTAAAAATTCCCTAAAATATTATTTTATTTGTATTTAAAAAAAAGATATTATCAAAAGATATGTAGTGGTGGAAAGGGATATTTATAATAATACAAATGGATGAAAGTTTTTATGTCCATAGGGAATGGTGGGAACTTCAATTTTGGGAACAATTAAATTAGGGACACTTCATTCCCAAGTTGTGGAGCATTGTAGAATCTGACCAAATTATCAATTAATTTCACTCCATCACTCCAATGTAATTATGGATATTTCCATTGTGTCTCCATTGAAAATATCAAAAAATATTATCGGGAACCACATAGATCATGCCACATCCATAACAATATGTTAAAATTTCATTTCTATTTTAATATCCCCCCATATTCCAGTGCTAAAAATGCATCTCAGAAGTTTCAGACAACCTATGCTTCAATGGGGACATATCTTGAAAATAATACCATTCCATAGAATTATGTGATTCAAGGTGACTCTCAGAATACCATGACTTCAATGAAAATTCAATCTCAGTCTTGAAATATTGATAAATGATAAACTAGTACTAAATTGTATGCCTTAAATTTAAAACATTAATTTCCAATGGGACAATGATAATGTCAATAATTTAATTTTATAGTGTGTATGATGACTATAGATGTAAAAGAGTTGGTATAGTAATTATGTTTCCTTGATATGGATATTTATAAATTGATTTTGTGTATGTATGGGTCTATGAAAACTAAATCCTATATTTATTTTTATACATAAAAATTTAGATTCATATCTTTAGATATTGTTAAAAATATATTTAATGGAGATTAAGAAATTTATTAAGGAATAAAATGACCACTAAATCTATTGATTGGAACTATCACCTATCATTTAGAAGTAGTAATGTTTCCATCATTGGATAAAATCAGAAATAGATATTTTCAAAACATGTTTTAACATTTTCCTGATGTTTTTCCTGTCAACTTATCAGGGTTTCCTATCAAAAGAGAAGTGGTGTTTATGATTAACCTCCAAACTGGGAGAATTTTTATTTTTCTTCAGTATTATTGGATAGAAACGATGAAATTTGGAGAACAAAAAAATAACTTTAATATTTAGAGAGAAAGGAGTTCATTCGGCCAAGAAGAGTATTATGGGAAACACTAGTTCATTTTTTCAACAATAATTATAAAAATATTAGGCTTTATGTAGATTATTATAGACATAACCAAGTTATGATAAAAAATGGGTTTCCCCTCCCATTAATTATTGACATGTTTGATAAATTGGATGGA
The DNA here is from genome assembly GCA_963277665.1 of Viscum album. NCBI lineage: Eukaryota > Viridiplantae > Streptophyta > Magnoliopsida > Santalales > Viscaceae > Viscum > Viscum album. The sequence continues at coordinate 1,614,129,571 of OY728163.1, forward strand.
TCCCATTGGATACCTATAACTGAATTACATTTTGGGTATCACCAACTATGAGTTCAGATATAGGTTATTAGGATGGATGATTTATGGATTAATTATGGTCATTGTGATTGTATGGTTATGTATTTTGGTGTTATTAATAAACATGCAGTATCTGTGGATTTCATGAATCAATTATTTCAATGATATCGTGATTCATTTTTAGTGGTGTTTGTGAGTGACATCCTGGAATATTTTAGTACTAAAGAGGATCATGAGGAACACTAGGCTATAGTTTTGGGAATAATTCATGACAATAACCATTATGATAATATATACAAATATTTTTTGTAGATAAAATAGGTGTGTTTCTTTGGTAATATAATTTATATGAAAGGGGTTTCTATATAATCTGAATAGATTGAGGTTGTTATCTCATCGAAACCACTAAATATATTTTTGGAGATACATTGTTTATTTATATTTACATTATACTATATATGATTTCAACTATTTTTCACATCTTGGGTCATTGATGATGACCTTGATAAGAAAAATTTCCCCTTTATAATTTAATTTTTTATGTCAAAAACCATTCTGATAAAATAATGTTTGGCTGATGTCATCACATACAAACACACACACATATATATTTATACTGAGTTAGGAAAAGGATATATAGTTTATTATGATTAATAAATATCTAGATTTGGTTATTCTCTCATAAAATTTGAATGTATCATAGATTATGGATCATGATATTTATGGGTGCATGAGAAAAATTAACTAACACATAATTTTGTACTAGATTTTATAGTACATTATTTGAATATTTTACATCATTATCCATTTAGTGAGAAAATTACAATATAAATGGATCAAAAGGGCATGAAATATATTTTCTAAAAATGATATTTTAACTTAAGTGAATGATTATTTGGAAAATATAATCAAATATTTGACATATAATTCATGCATACACTTGTTAATTGGAATTATATGGATGATTCATTGAGAAAAACTTCTTATAAATATTTGGATAAATAGGAATGACTTAAATGTTAGCTATTGACAGTTATTACAGACATTTATTAATAATTTTTTGAGAAATGTAACATTGTGGTTTTTCTCAATACCTTTTTTCTTGATTTGGTTTTCTAGGAATGGTTGTTCAGAAATCTTGTCTAGATTTTCTAGAGATGAAAAACTCAACGGTTGGGAAATAATTAAGGGATCGATGCTAAATGGGAGAACTATGTAATCGTTTACTTACCTCATTATGGATCGAACAATTTTTCAGGAACAACATATAAATGCCTACAAACATTTGAAATTATATGTTCATCTTGGTTTCTAGAAAATGTATAAGTAATTGAGAACATTGTTTTTGTGGGAATGAATAAAGTGAAAAGTCACAGAGGTTTTATCAAGATAACTCACATGTCAGTAGATCAAGGAAGAGAACTAATGGCCAACTGGTATGTTTTATTTTTACCTAACTGTCTAGTGAAATTATAATAAAATATAAATGGATTTTGAGTTGGTTCCAAATGAACAGTAAAAAATCACGATTCTATATTGTTGATTATGGATAATCTCATAAAGATGTCCCACTTTAGGAGTATTTATGAATCCAATTCTGTGGAAGACTTCTCCAAATTATAAATCTATGAATTTGTAATATTTCATGACATATTCTTTTCCATTTGGTCTGACCATGACCCTAGTTTCATATCTTATTTTTTAGTATCCTTGCAAAAAATCTATATATTACTGTTGGATATGAGAAAAACTAATCACACTCCAATGGATGGACATTCTGAGAGGTTAATCCAAAAATGGGAAGAAATAATTTTGGATTTCTTGTTATAATTTTCTGTCTCCTCAAAAGTAAAAATATCATTAGTGATGTTATTATACAATAACAACAACCAGTCCTCAAAAAATATGGATCCTTTTGAAGAATTATGTATTATTCAATGTCTTTAAAGACATTGTTGGGTGGAAACATGAGAGGCTTAACATATAATACATTTCTTTGTTAACGAAACAATGGAGACGATTTTTATGATTAGAAAGAGAACGTTTATGGATTATATTCTTTATATATCACATACAGATCCTCACTGACAACTGTTATCATTTTTGGTGGGTAATAATATATTCTAGATAATATCTCCCTGGCTAGGGAATCATCATTAATGACGTTATTTCATGTTCCATCCTTATTAAATTGCCTTTTTTAGATAAAAAAATAGGTTGGTGAGGAATCATATCAGCTATCTCTACCTCTTTGGTTCAGTCTGGGGCATAATGTGTTTCTAATATCTTAATTGTAAAATTTCACACCATAAGTTGACTATGTGATTGAATGGGACAATATTAATATTGATCATGATGTTATATTCATAAATAACCCAACAATGATTTTAAATTGTAAAGAAAAAATATTATATAGAAAAATAATTATTTAGTGTGTGTTTGGTGGAAATAAATTCAAAATTAGTAAGAGAAATGGGAGAATGGGAAGTGATTATTAGAGGAGTGACTTGATGTTTTATAAGATTACTCTAGCCTTCCATATTCTAGTAACGGAATGGCAATTTGTGGGGATATTCTAACACCTCTAGTTTTATGTACATTACCCTAATTTTATGTGTTATAATCTTATAAAAATCTTTGGAAATTTTTCCCTAATTTTGGAAAGGATTCAACTTTTTTTGAGGTGTTTATACATGTTCATGGATTTTGAATATTTAGTTTAAACCATGCACTACATATAGAAATATGTAGAACATTTTATGGGAATCAGTGCATATTCTCATGGTTGGAGCATGGTGTGTCTATCCAATTTAAGCGTGGTTGTCTTAAAACAATAGCACCGCACTTCTGGCCCACGGTTTTCAAAAATATATGGCCCAAACAGAGTAGATATATGGATTTTCAAGTATCATGTTCATGATAGGAACATGGTTTGAAAAACCATCCCACATAATTGTGCGATATGAATATAATTCCATAAAAAATAGGTTTTTAATATGAATTAATAATTGAAGTGATCATTACATTCTAAATCTCCTAGGAACACATATTCACATTCCTCATAAGTAAATATTATATACTCCTTTTGACCATGAGATAGTTTTTTTCGAATAAAATCATTTTGAAGATATAGATCTACTAGTAAGTCATCATTATTTTAAATTTTTCTTATATATACTTTTATCCCCTATCCCAAAACGATATATCTTACATGTTATGGATAAATATATTTTTACGATGGGAATCATTATGATATATGATTTAAACTATTGATGATTTTAAGATGCAAGACTAGATCTATAAGATGTTAGTGAATTTATTCCTTTTTTCCAATAGTTGAGTGGTTGGTGTCTTATTTCTCATCTCAACATGGAATAGAACTTTTTTTTACTATGTCTATTTTTAAACAACATTTCCTAAATAGTTAAGTTGTTCTGAATAGAAATCATGTTTTGTTTTGACTTTGGGAATGTGGATAGATTTGCGCAGACCAATTAGTTTATAATTTTAAAATGATGGATTTAATATTATAGAATGGGTTAGTGAATAAAATTTGTTGGATAAAATGTTTCCAAGAAATAATTTTTTTTTGTGAAATGGTTTGGAATTGAATTTGGAATACATAGGTGGTGTGAATCCATCAATTTTTACATGACCCTATAGAAAGTGTGTGTACCCTTTGAGTGTCAAGAAATGACCCATAAAGTTGGGTGTGTTTTACTGAGGAATAGGGATATTGGATACTTAGTGATGACTTGGTCAATTTATGAAAGTCTTCACATGAGTATGGAACTATAACTTTTCATGAATTTGTGTGTGTGTTTCTATAGAAACACCAAAATTGGGCATGCCAAATTATGAGAAATCTTTTAATGTCTTGTTATTTTCTTCCTAAAATCAGAATTATTTTTTGAGGTAAACATATAAAATTTTCTTCAATAAATTTATTTATTTAGATTTGTTAAACTATTTTTATCCTTATGGTTTGAGTTGGGAATTATTTTTGGAAAATCCTACAGAGTATATACTCAACCCCTTTTTGAAAACACTGGTGTGTTTACAAATATCATATATCATCATATAAGTAAAGTCACGATATATAATTTCTTTAGTAATTATTATTGATTCTAAGGTGAGGCATTCAGATTTTTAAAATGGATTTGGTTGGGAGTTTATTTTCGTGATTTTAGTATGGTTTTATAGGGTTCGGGTTATTAGGGTATTTTATGAAATATGAATTTTGTTTTCATTATCCCTTTGATATAGTTGATTGTTTGGGTGGTATTATATATATCATCATAATGAATTTTTTTCCATTTATTAATTTTAGATATTTCAAAGAATATTTTATGTTCTAGGTTATGAGATGTTGTGAAATTATAAGGCCTTGTGATCCCAGGATGAAGATAATAAATATAATAAATATATAATATCATGCACACGTAGTTTTTTTTGAAATAATGGGTTAAATATCGAATGGAGGCTTAGATTGGGAATCTAATAACATGGTTGATTCTAGAAATGGGGGTGCACCATCAGTGAAGCCTACGGTTGGTCGGCATCAGACTACCAATTGAGGTCGTTGTTGGGGTGAGTTTCATTAAAATGAAATAAATAAAATAAAATATTTTCTTATTTTAATTGTTCTAAAATATAATCATTTATAAATACCCATTTATAATCAATCAGTACTATTATAAACAAAACCAAGGGTGGAATTGATATGATCATAAGTTGTTCTTCATTAGGGGATTGCATTGGAGGATGGTGGTGGTCAAATCGAGGTGGATCGAGAGATAGATAATGTTAAAAGACTACTTTATCACCATTCAAAAAGTTCTTCCCAAGAGATCTATACCTAATTAAGGTAGGACACATCATTTGTGTTTTTTTCAAACATTATTAAAATATTATGTTTGGATGATTATTTTCATTACATTTTATATGTGACATTTTTTTATCACGTGATCATTATAATTCATTGGTTATATTTATCCAATATAATTATTCTATTCCACCTATAATCACCCATCATTCCCTGATATTATAAAATTTGTTGAAAAACTTGGCTAATGATGGATTCATTTTTCTTAAGTCATTTTTTCCACTATATACTTTTCATTATTCACATTTGTCCAATGGGTTTGATGTTAGAAATTTCTATTCTAGGTTAAGTAATGATCAAACCCCTCAATTCATGGTCTTTTTATTTAATATAAACACCTTATTAATTTTTAGATGGATTGGGATAATTTTTATATTTAAAGTGGTACCTATATGCTTTTGGGATCTGGAAAATTAATAATAGGATTGTGGTGGTCAAAGGAAGGAGATGTGTAGGGTTTGGGTGGATGGAATCTACCCAATGATGATGAATTGGGAATGGATAACCCTTGATTTGGGACCCCAGTGTGATATGGGGAAAAAAAGACATAAGTGGATTAATAAAGAGAAAAATATGATGTTCCCATATTTCTGATGACATCCTAACTACAAAATGGTTTGTTTACGAACACATGTCATACAGACCCATCAGATCAGAAGATAGGGTTTCCATAGGGAGATAAGTATCACAGGCTGTATGAAGGGTCTTTACTCTATGTACCACTTATCCATACATCTCGATGTATACATGGATTTCCTGCCCAATATTCCATATGGTTTTACACACTTTTTAACCTTGGGATATTGTTTGGAATGTAAAAGGTGTAAATTCCTATGAGCCCATGTGGCACCGCATGACATAAATAGTGGAAAAATTCCTTATAATTTAGAGAGTACATTGGATTCAAAAGACGGAACACACCAAGTTCTATCCCACACTATACAGACCATGTATACTATGGAAAACACCATTCTCATCAAATATCACTCATGCATGATCATGAAACCATGACATTACCATCTATATAGGAATAGATTGATGTATATGGTTACAGTCAGAGGAGCATGGGTAGGAACATTGTGTTTGAGACACATCATGTATAAGTACTGCACACCAGGTAGAGTGACATGTACTCCCAATCCATGTACTAAGATTAAAATAGCAATGTGATGAGTCAGGTTCAAAAAAATGTGGAACCGGATAAACACTATTTATTCCTTATATAAATTTATTACTCACATATCTTCTTCTTTGTTATGTGGGTTTAGGCCCACATGTAGCCTATCTAAGTGATTTTTCTAGATAGAACATGATATTGACCTTTATAGTTTCTTACAATATATGATGTGAGGTATTGTGACTATGAATCTTCTTTAGACAATGCATGATGATGATAGTGATTATGGAATGATCATTATAGTTATTATAGGGTTAGCACTCCCCTATTGAAACAGGGTGAGAGTCAACCATTCTATTTATATAGTTAGAAAAATTACTCCATAAAACATTATTTCGGTCCTCTATCTATGTAGCGGTACTCCAACATATTTATGATCTAGCGATATGTGGGTCTGCTATGGGAGTTGTGGTTCCCTCTATTATAGATCCCATTTGGGAGCTTCATTCCCTCCACATTAATTAATTTGAGGTTACGTGGGGTTCATGGTTTGAATTTTTGGATCCCTAGGTTGTAGATTGTAATAGAATGGTTTGGGTCTAACCAAATATATTATTGTGTTTTTTCTCGTGTCCTTTAGCATCGTATATGGACATATGGAGGTATGAGAGGAATCATAATTATTAGTTGGGATGTGGACATGGAAACAACCATTTTCTCTTGGTTTGGGATTCTTGATGTGTATATATGGATTATTATTAATGTTTTTTGTCATTTTATAACTGAACCTAATGTGTGGTGGCACAGACCATTGTTGTGTATTTATATTTTTCCCTTTTTTCATGGAATCCTATTGGGTATGTATATACTCACCCCTCGATGGTATTTTCCTGCACATGTTAGGTCTGTTGTAGTTAATAGGGATATCAACAGTGACATTGGTGGATCTTAGTGACACTTGGTTGTATTGAACATGTATGATGGTCGAGAAATATAGAACCAGATTAAGGATTTCTATTTGTGAATTTATTCCATTTTTAGGATGTGAGTTCATTTTTTGTTGGGAATGTATTCTTCCACTTTTCACTTTGGTTTTATTCTATAATACTCTGATGCATTACTTATAGGTTATTGCATTAATTTTTTTACTCATGATGTTTGGACTTCTTATTATTTATTTACACTTTTTAGAGGATATGGTGGGGTGATTTCATTTAGATGCATCAGGAAAAGGCCACCCCTTTTACATTATGCCATCTCAATGGTTCTTCACAGCCCTTAGCCTGTTAGAAGTGGGATATAGGTTGTAGTGTCTTGGACCTCTACTTTCTAGGTGATCCAAAGTGTTTCAGGTCATTTCAAATTGGAATTATAGAAGTTCATTCCTTGGATGGTGTTTGGAGTTTTCCCTTTATGTGGAATTTTTTTGGGACGAGAAATGGTTACAGCTAGTATTGAGTGTGACATTTAGACTACAGAACACAATAATGGTGTGGAGTATGATATATACATACACAAATACTTTTAATACCTTATTGTAGTCTATGGAAATAATTATATTAGATATATGGAACATATTATACATAAATCATATATGATTGATTCCGTTGACGTTTTATCTTGAGTTAGCTCCACAAATATTCTCTTTGACCATGGAATGTCTTGATAAATTTCGACATGTCATTATTATGACATGTATCTTGGATTTCAATATGGTGTCATAAAAAATGACATTTCATGAAATATGAAAATAGTTCAATGACCCTTTCATGAAAGTTTACTCCAAGTGGGAACCAAGCAGTGCTACCACCCATTGAGAAGTGCATGGACCCACCTCTAGTGGTCTGGATGAATGATAATCTACATATTGATTAGTCTATGCATCTAGTAAAAAAGGATTAAGGTACATGAAGGATTAGCATGTCAAAATATTTCAGGTCACATAGACCTCTGAGGTTTCATGGAAATCCACACCCTTCAGTATTTAAGAATTAGCTCAAGGTAGTGGACTGTTTTTCTAAATTATCTGGATCCTGAATGACCTTATGGTTATTCATGCGACCATTATTCTCAATGGATAAGAAGCTGATTCTGGTCATACCATTAGATGCGCACATAAATTGATTATCCATAATTGTCCTGAAAATAGATAAATCATGGTCTTTATAGTGATCAAGACTCCCCCTTCTCATGAGGTTGAGGACTAGATTTATCATGGGGTCTAAGAGCCCCTCTTGGATAGGAAACCACATCATAGTGATCCTAGTGGTGTGAATTATCTATAATAACACTGGGTATCAGTGAATCCTTGTGATGATGATGATGGATTTGACATTAGGGATTTATGTAAGAGGAATCTTTCCCCTGCCAATTCAAAACCATATGTAATGATCCAAAACCATAAGGGTGAGTTAGTGCCACATAAATTAGATATTGTCAAGATGTGGAAGATAAGTTTCTTCAACATGTGTTTTTGAGGTTATTTTGATGTGATATGGTTTTAGAGTGGTTGTTGGTTATAGGTGATAAGAAGGTGAGATAAATAGGGTCTTCGAGCATTAGAGTATCATCACCACTAGGATTCTAGTGTGAATGATGTATGACATGTATCTTATCTGCTTCATTTGTAGTTTGGGTATTCATTCAATAGCTATTTTCACATGGATGTTGAGTATTTTCGATACCTAGCGACAATAGTGGAGCCTTTTAGCTCGTCCCTTTTATTTTAAGCCTCCTTCAGAGGAGGTTATGAGATTAAACTTTTACTAACACTGTGACCTAACTTTTAGAGGATATAGAGCATTGTGTGGAATATTTCCATAGGTAGGATTGAGGCCCTACAATATTTTCCCTTGTCATGGATTAGATGCACACTATCCATTCCATAATGACTACCATAACTACTAGTTTTATTATACCAAGGTGGTGGTATGTAATTTCTCTTCTCCTTTGAGATGGAATCGTAGAAAAATTACAATGATCTCATGTGTAGTACGATAAATTTCATTCCTTATGAATTGGCTATTATTTCCCTTAGAGAAGAAGATGTTGTGATATTTTAGTTTCCTATAATGGTGGAGGAGTATGTGGAAATTATTCTAGTTGATTTTATAGTTTTACATCTTCATAAATATTTTTTTTTCTACATAGACTTTCATTGGGTATGGCCTGATATCTTCAATATGAATTTGGATGACCACATGTAGTTTTGAGAGCTAAAGGTGATGTTGGAGGAGGGTGAAGAGATCATGTTTTTTAGAACTACTTTAACCACCTGGGTATCCCAATGTTTATCAGTAGGGATGGAGAGGATAAGTTGTGGTAAGGTGAGGATTGAAATCACCAAAACAAGGTGACTCTTAGATAGGAATATGCACACCTAAGTGTTGATGTCTTCATCGATCATGGGATTGAGGAAATGTGTTTCATATAGATTGTTCTTAGGATAGGCTATCACTAGCTCTAGGATTGAAGGGAGTATGTATAGAGAATGAATTCCTAGATCCAATATTTTTTCGTTGAGTTCATTGTCATATAATTTTGAATGTTGGAATCCCCATAAAAGTTTTGGAATCTTATGAATCCTATCCTAAACAGTCCATGGATTTGTTCTTGTTAGTCTTCTATGATGAAATACATATGTTATCAGCATCAGAGGTTGAGCATGCGATAATCATGATGATGGTTTGGTACATAATATGAAATTATTGGATTTATGGGGATAACATTTAGAGTTAGTTCTGGATTCAAGAGGTCGACATCTTGGTATATGTCTTTTTATACACTGGAGAGGAAGTTCACCGAGTAACGGTGGATGTAGTGCAAGATTGAGATCCACCCAAGAGTATGACTAGTTTACAAGATGTTAAAAAAGAAGTTTTTTATCTGATATTACTGAGCATGGTGATAATGTAGTCAACCACTTTTTATTTGACCCCTAATAGATACGGTGGTTCAGCATTCATCCAATTGATTGTTGTTACCCCAAATCGTTTACAACCTATTTTGTAGGATTAGCATGGAAATCCCATCTTTGAGAACATATATGGGAATATATTCATTAGGTGTGCTTCTGATGGATTTTATGATGGTGGCGATAACATCATACTAATATAAGGATGGATGGTGACACAAGTCATGCAATGATAGGAGGTGATTTGGAGGTTTATTTCCCATATTCATATACTTTAGTGGGGGGTCGTTGTGCTAAGATCATTTGGAATCCTGAATGGTGGTCATGGATGTTATGTCTTGTGTCCAAGATAAACATTGAATGACCCACATGTCTATAGGTGGAGGTCATTATTCCCATATATAAGTGAATATGGGATGGTATCCCTATTTTTTCATTATGGTGGTTTCATGATCATAGGTAGGTCATGACACTATGTACGTGATTATAGATAGACTCACAAATTTTTCTCACATTATAACCATCTAAGTGATGATATTAATGACTAGTTTGGAATGTATATGTATGAATTTTGTATACTAGATTCATATAATTACCCCAATCCACATTTCCTACCATGATTCTCTCTTCATATCCTAGTTATTGAGAGGAAGTAGGATGACTTATTACTCTTATCCTGTTGAGCATGGTGTTTTACACCTAGATTTATGGCTTGTTTAAGTAGATATTTTAACATTATTCAGTTATTATTGTTGGTTTTTGGACACATCTAGAAAGATAATATACCATCAGTCATGTTTGGGAATAATGATTTTTACTACTCCACCATCAGTGAAACATCTTATTGGGACACATATGAGAGAAATTACCAGTCACTTTCGGGCAGGTTGGAGCTAGTGGGAGATAGTCCATGTTTGTCTAAAGGTGGAGAGAGTGATGGTTGTGAAATTATAATTTCATTTTGTGGAGAATAAAGAATAATAAAATATTTCAAGAGTACCTTGATATCTTATTATAGTGTCCATTGGAATTCAAAAAAAAGATCAAGTGATCTGAGAGATCTTGGCTCAATTATGTTCATTTAGATTTGACCATGATGGTAGGATATCTTTATGGTTCATGTGAATTTTTACAATTGCTGTATTAGATTAGAATGGTGTCATACTACATGACTGAGTGACCATTATTAGACCAGGTAATTGATGTGTTACAAATGTTGAATCGGAGGATACATGTGCATGACTCAATACACGATGTAAACCAGGATGATTTTTATGTTAATAGTGGATTGTCTCATTTATTTACCTATTGAAATTTTATAACTGATAGTATATGAACCTTTATGGTAATTTTATTACTTTGGATACATATTTTTTTGATATCATATGAACCATTTAGAGAGATTTCTATAATATGTGACTTAGTTAAAGGTGAATTATCCTCAAATGAAATTATGTGTGATGAGCCTGGTGCTAATATAACATAAATACTAAATGTATTGTATCACATATGCACAGTTTTTATGATATAATGGGATAAATATATAATGTTATCTTAGATTAGAAATATGATACAAATTTTAATTCAACAATGTTGGATTTTACCAAAGAGAAACCTAATAATGGTCATTTTCAGACATCTAGTTGATGTATCCTTTGGTGGCGTTATTAATTAAAATAAATAAATGAATAATTTTATTTAATTTTTAAATATGTAAAATATAATCATTGATAAATAATTATTTATAAATAATAGAAATAATTATCCACATAACTATATATGTATTCGATAGGTGTATTTTAAATTCTTTGTTAGTGGATAACATAATAGGACAATGTGCAATTAGATTGAGGTGGATTGAGAGGTAGTGAACATGGGGAGATTTCTTCAACAAAATCGGATGTGTTATTCACTAGTTATTGATATCTAATTGATGTCGAGATCATAATTTGTAGTTTCCACAAAATTTATTAAAATATTGGCCATGTATTATAATATACTTTACTTTATTCGTTGAAATATTTTCATCACATGATCCCCTGAAATTTTCAGTTATGTTAATTTGATATACTTTTTCCATATCACTTACAATCACCCAAAATATTAATATCTTGTGATTGTGGGCCAAGAATGATTTTCAAACTAGTAATTCACTTTTCTTATTTGATTTTTATCATGACATGGGCTTATAATACTTATATATTACAACATTTTTTAAATGATCATTACATTACACACACACGTGCCTGAGGAATATAATACTATAGAACCTTTGGAAACAAGGAGTCATAAACACTGGTCAATTAGTGAGATACATCATCACCCTCTATGATATTCAAAACTATTCACCTTCTTAGAATTATCATACATAATATAGATCCTCATAACCTGGGGAAAAGTAAATATATGAAAGGGTGATCTTAGATGCTATGTATTGAAAAATAAGGGTTATACATAAGAATAACATGTCCAGAAAGGCATGATAACATGATTATCACATTTTAAAGTCATTCATTGCATATAAAATATAAAAATATTTAGTCATGGAATAAAGTGTGGTAGTTCAAAATGTAAGATACATAAGGGAATCAAAGAACATGAGCCATGATAGTACAACATTTTCATAAGACATGTAATATTTGGTATAAAAATAATTAGAGAATGAAATTCCCATACTTGTCATGAACACTTACAATTCCATTAAAGCATACAAAGTACCTTACTAAAAGGGTTAACTTCCCATTCCATCTCCATAATTTCTAAATAGGTTCACTCCTTATAAAAACCATATCAGACTAAATTGGGGTCACTACCCATTCCATCTCTATCATACTAAACCTTGTTCACTCCAAATTTTAGTCAAATCTATCTCATGAGATATAAATATTTTCCCAATTCAATTGATGTATATCTAGTTACCACTTATAACATAATTAAACTTAAATATATGTGTATCACAAGATAAAAAAACATTAAGGATATCATTACCCATACAATAAAATGGGTTTCATAAACATTTCAATATATCATAAACTATGGAAAAAGAGAGGTTTCATTATCATTTATACATTTCATCCTAGAATTACTCATGAAAAATAAGTTTCTTTCATAATAATTATATTATGGAAATACATGTGGAAGAGAAACGGGCTTCATAAATATCATTTCATAATAAACGATTCAGAGAAAGAATAAGACTAGTATTATTGTTTCATATCCTCGGTAAATCAACGGTTACATCAATTGATGTCATGTTAGATAGAAAATAATTATGAATTTTCTTTCAATACTTTTCATGATAAAATAAATTTTCAATGAATATAATTTTTTAAAACATAAAACCATTCAAAAATCTATTCCTTCAAAAATAACATTGAAATATTATAAAGGAATATTTTTAAAAATAATTTAAAAAATTAAAATATAATAATATCATTTCCTATTTAAAAAATTCTATTTAAAACAAAAAAAACTGTAAAATCTTTTTATTTGAAAAGAACATTAGAAACTAATAATGGAAGCCCTTATAAATCATCTAAATCATTTCTAGATTAAAATATCATTACATTATTGAAAAATAATAACTCAAAATATTAAAAAACTGAAATAAAATTATTTTAAATTAACCTTTAAATAATATAAAGTAATGTTAGAAGAAATGATTGTTCATAAAGTCAGAAATTTCTATTCAATCCATATATGTTAAAACATGTATTACTTCCATATTTTTTGTAGAAGCCATACTGGAACTATTTTAGAAAGGATATGAAGATTATATTAAAAAAAAATTAATAATTTAATACTTTTTAATTATATCATTTAATAATAATATGATAATAATAAAATATTTTTCCAAACATATTTAGAAATCATGGTTTTGGAAGAAAACAGATTTCCAACGGAATAGAGAAATAAAGTCCTATATCCGTGAAAACATTTTATTAGTTATATTATGTATCAAAGAAATTGAAAATGGTAATATTATATAAATATATAATGAATAAATATTTGTGGAGTAAATTCATGTGTTTTTTGACAGATAGATCATAAGTTGTTATCATAAAAAACATAATAATAAATGATCACGATAAACTGTGATATAAATATATAAAATATTTACCACCTTGGTAACCTGAATCATATATCATATGAATGACTAACATAAAATGAAAATTAAAATATAATAGGAAGAATCAAATATATGATAATTTATAAAAATTGGTTGTATATAAACCTCAAAAATTAATATAGGTGCATATTATAACAAAAGTATCGAAAAATTAAAATTGAAACAAAAATAACTTATCATTTTGGTAATGTTTTAACCAAAAACCACATGAAAGAGAGATAATAAAATAGATATGTAAATATAAATAATTTTCAATATGTGAATAATAAAATACATTTATGGTCAGTATACGCACCACATGAAATAAATAGGTGTGGAATTTGGCATGTGTCTCAAAGAAGTAAAAATTGAGATGGAAATCCTTTAATAAAAGTCTAGACTTTCATCGTACACATTCAAACACCATGTATAAAAAATATAAGTTTATTATAAATATATTAACTTTAATTATTAATATACATCACACCATATATGATTTACATATGCCCTTTTATTACCTTTTTATTCACAATTTCATTTTAATGTCGCATTTTGGGAATGACTACTTTGTTTTCTCATATCTCTTTTGACTTGTATTTTCTTTGGTCTGCTTACTTTGATATTTGTTTCATCATATCTAATATTGAAAACATGATATAAATATCTTATTTATTAATTTTATATATTTTTATTTTAATCCAATATTTAGTGATAGGAAATGAAAAACACCATCCATGGAGATGGTAGATGGTATGTACGTATGAACGTTGTTTCCATTTTTTCTAAATTTGAAATAAAGAAAATTAAATAATAAATTATCAGCATAGAATAATTTTTATTTCATATTTATCACATATTTTCATTAAAACCATCATCAGTACCTTTAATGTAAATCATGAATGAATCATATCGCTTTATGATTTTGTAGTCCATTGTACACATGAACGACGTTATCATGTTCCCCCAAAAAAGACTGAATTAAGTTATATGAATTATAATTATTAAATAATCATAATAACATCATAAATATCATATATAAACAAAAAAATCATAATTATTACTATCCATTATAGGTGGTAATGGGATAATTAATGACATCCATTCACGATGCAGTAGTCTTTCGTACATATGAATGATGATTTTGTAACCCATTTGATTAAAATGGATGTGGTTTTGGGTATTTCCCAAAACATAAAAATATTTCAGTATATTTAAGATGCTAATTTAATTATATAATCCTCATATAAAAATATTTCAAATGGGTTAAATAAAGAATAAAACAAAAAAATTGCATTGATAAATGATACCTCTTCTTTAGGTATATGTTGTGGCCTTTTATAAGTGAGGGGTACAACACATGTGGTGTCTTTTGAAAGGAATTGAGTTCTACCTTGTTTTTCATATGTTAAAAGACAACCAAATGGGTTATTATCAAACCATATAGGTATAATCATCATAATATGACCATTAGATAGTTATAATCCATGTTTTTATGTTATTTATACCCTCGTAAGTTTAATTTTACCACACAATAAACCCATTTTTAACTTAACCATGGAAATTAATTTTTACTGCATTCATTATTAATTTTGGTAAAATATTAATTTAAACATATTAGATAATATAAATTCTGATTACTCTAAATATGGAACCCATTTTTATAAATTATATTCACAAAATTAGAAAATTTTAATTTAAATATAATCCTGTAGATGTGATGAGAAAAAAAAATGCTTTAAGGAAAAAATGGCCAAAAGTTTACATAGTTTTTATATCAAAATCCATTATGAAATTGATTTAAATGTCCTCAATTTGATTAGTTGAATTATTATATAAATAATTTATTGTTAAATAAATTTTAAAATTTAATTTAACTTTAAAAATAAAATAAACTAAAGTGTACTTTTCAATTAAAATTGAGTATTCTCCACTATTTATTAAAAATGAAACATTAAAAATAAAAAAATCACCCTAACATAATTTCATAATTATAAAATTAAAAATGATGATTATTTTTTCAAATTAATATTTTGTAGTGATAAAAATTTATTTTATTATTTTTCACAAAAGTATAACATTTATGTTGAAAAATAATATTCTTAAAACATTAAAAGATGTTACCAAAAATGATGAAACTTGTTATAAATATATTTTTCTTACATAAAACCAATAAAATTAATATTTAAAAATTAGTTATTTTTATTCATATAATTATGTTTAATATTCGGGTTTAAATAGTCTATATTAAATAACTAGATTAATAATATATCACAGTTTTCATAAAATCCGTTATCATGTGTAACATAAGGTAGCCTAGTGTTGTGTGTGGTGAAAAATTGACATATTGTTGTGTTTAATGCAACCCATCAATGAAATTTATTTTTCTCGAACAAAATAATTCAGTAAAACTCATGGTATTTCATTCTGCTACCCATAAACTAAATTCCACCCTCCAAATGAATCACTCTAATACAATCAAATGAAGATACTTCTACCTCAACATATCATCAGGTACCTATATAGTATCCTCAATACAGTGGTTTTATCCAAAAACATTGACAAGGATTGTGCTTCATATAACATTAGCATTATGGTAAAAAATACCCATTAGGTTTTCCCTATAAAAAATATCTTTCTCCAGTAGTATGACAACTAATTTAAATATATATAAAGGATCACATATCTACTTCCTTAAGAAATATACATAGATCCAAGAATGTAAATGGGGGAGGATTAGTATATGTTTCATGAAATAGTTTACCATACTGATAAAATAAAAAATTTCAAAGGTACATATATATAGGACATAGTTTCCATTTCTTCCAAAATCACACGACCTTATTAAATTGAGAAATTTATAGATACATATTATCTCCAACATCAAATTCAATAACATACCAACAATTGTCAAAAAAACGCCAAATCAGAGCTATGTTTATATTTTGTTGAATAAATTTAACATTCTCTTCTATTTCATTAGATATATCAGGTGCCAGTATCATTATTTTTCCAACTACATTCCATCATGTTTAACCTCTAAATTTATTTCCATATAGGGGTTCAAAATGAGTTGTCTAAATGCTTGAGTGAAATATATTGTTGTATGAAAACTATACTAGATGAAGGTGTTGATCCCAAAAACATTTAATTCCAAATAACCACACCTCAAAATATCATCTAGGTTATTAATTATAATTTTTTACTAACCATATGTGTGAGGATGATACAAAATGCTAAATCTCAACTCTAAATAAAAATATTTCCAAAAACATCACCAATAAATTGAGGTAAACCTCATATCTATATTAGATAAAACTGATTGTGGTTTTCCATTGCAACATATGTTATTTAATGTATATCATGGAAATTTAGTCCATAGTGAATTCATATATAGTATTATTGAAGTGTGATGACTAGGTAAGGAGTTTGAAAAACAACCCATATATCATTTTTTCCTATAGAAATTATGGGGAGTCTAATGTAAAAATCAATGGTGATGTTTTCACATTTCAGTTCTGGTATGGGTAATGAATGTAATGACCCCTTGAAATTTCTCTTTTGACCTTATCTTTTTATACCAAGCCCCATGATACAACCTCTATAATATCTTTATTATCGTTTTCCCACCTGATGTAAAATTTCATATGTATATACATATTTGTAATTACAAGATGAATATATAATAAAGAACTGGGAGCTTCCTTTAACAACTCCTTCTTTAAACCTGTTGTGGATTGAACACATATTCATTGTCTGAAAGTTATCATTCTATCATGTTCAACGTTAAAATGAAGAACATTTCTATCCTCCTTTTCCATCACAATGTCTTCCTTCTCTACATTATTAATCCTCACTATTATTGATGACTGGATGGTCAATTGAAAAAAATATTATTTTTTCCTTTCTAACAGGATGTCCAAATAATATATATTCAAATCCAAAAATTTCAAAACATTTTTTATCCTCATTATGTATAATATTTCACGATCCATTCAACTCAAAGAATCTACCAACTTTCTCTCTTTCCTAGTATGATAATATATTGAGCACTCGTAATCATTGACCAGATCGAACAATATTCATTAGAGCATATTCAACTCCTTCTATGAGAATATAAACTATAAACATTTTTTAACAATATATATATAACACATTTATCCTTAAATATAATTCCTCCATATCATTAATGAAAAATTCCACATATAACTCCAAATCCTATGTAAGGTTTAATTCTCATGTACCATAAATTAACATGAGGCATAAGTTATAACCATGTAATTATTTATAATAAAATATTACAACCCCTTCATGAATATATGACTATAGATTAAAAACCCTTCCCCACTATATGATAATGTAAGAATAGGTGTGATGATTAATCTTCTCTTTAGCACATTGATATTTTCCTCACATTCATCTATGAAAAGGAATGTGGATCACTTCATAATAAAATTGGGTAGTGTATTAGATATTCATGATAAATTACCTAATAATAGTTGATGATATCAATACTAAAAAAGAAAAATATTGACTTATGTCACTTTGGATGGTTTGGGACAACATTCAGTAGCCACTTTCATTGATCGATCAACTGATATTCCCTCTATTGAAATTATATGACCGAAAATTAAAATAGTTTATAACAAAAATTCACAGTTTTTAAATATTTTAAATAGTATCTCCGAACATATAATTTAGATTTAAATTATCTATCGGTCTTCATGATTTTTCTTTCACTTTGAGTATATAATAATATCAACTATAAATATTATAAAAAACTGATAAATGTAATAACTAAATACTCTATTTGATAAATCTATAGATATGGCAGGGGGATTAGTAAAAAAATGGAATCATATAATATTCATAGTGTCTATACCTTGTATGGAATGTTTTCCTGGGTATATCTCCTTTTTTAAACCTCAATTGATGACATCCAAAATGATGTAAAGTCATAAAAAAGTATACAACTTTGTGTAGTTGATCAAATAGTTCATAAATAAAATTAAGAGGAAAATAATTCATAATTTTGATCTTCTTTCTATCCTAATAATACATGTAAATTAACATCAGTACAACTTTCTTTTTTCTGAAAGAATATGTGCACCCTAGTATGACACATGTGGATTAATGAATCCCTTCTCTAGGTTTTCCTAGAGATTCTTCTTCAATTATAGTAACTCAATCAAGTCCATTCTAAAAGGAGTCATTGAAATTGGTATAGAATTAGTTAAAAGTACTATTAAGAACTCAACATTATGATTTAGGGGAAGACTAATAAATTAATTCAGGAAGACATCATTAACTTCTACCACTATGGGTATATAATCATTTTCAGGTTTTCACCCAACTATATGAGATAAAAACACATTTGTAATGGTAATTAAGACTAATATATTTTTTGTAGTCTCCGATGAAAGTTCATACATGTCTTCACATTGATATATGATCATAAGTAAATATGAAATATCAATCATGAATTCACATCTACAATAATAGATGTGGGATTTAAAAATATAAATGAAATCCATTCCTAATATAAAATCAAATTCTACCATAGAAGGAAGGAAAATATTTTTTGGAAGCACATTACCAAAATATTTAACTATAGTGGAATAATACACATGGGATGAAATAATTATAACATTAAGGGTTTTCACTACTAATTTCATATCTAATCACATGGGTGTCATCTTGATAAAATTCTAGAATAATTTTTAAATGAATTAATGGGAACATACAATGTCAAATTGGAATTTAGAATCTGTAGAGTTTCTTGTAGGTGTACCTTTTAATGCATCATTATCTCAACCCTACTTATAAATAGTGAACACATGAGATTTCAACTTTTCCCTTAGCATAATAGGTTACTAATGTTCATCATAATCATTGACCCTTAGGTTTGGTAAATGGTTATCCCATTTCTAATTCTCCTTAAAATTCAAAAACTAAAGTAACAGAGGTTCATTTCTGCTACATTTTCCCTATTCATATAATTATTGAATGTCATCCCATTACATAGGAAAAAAATGACAGATGAATTTCCCTTCCAAACATAAAACATATACTAGTTCTCTTATGTCAATTTCATCCATACTTCTTCACACAAATTGATAATAAAATAATTCTCTTATTTTCCTCACCATGGATTTTATATTTTTTTTTGAAATCTATCTTCCTCTAATTGTCAAAACATTGAGATTGATATGTTACTACAACTTCCATATCATCCACGACATATCATCGAAAAAATAATCATATCTATTGATGTATATTTTTTATAACACCCTTTGGAGACATATTTTTATGAAAATAAATAATTGATCAACATTAGTTTTAGGATGAGTGATAATACCTAAATCATACCTCGCATGTCAGGTAAAATTTTCCTCAAAGGTAAAAATGTATTCATAGTTATTTTTTTTATCTAACCTAAATCCAACTCCATCATTTTAGGATGACTATAAGGACTGTACATTTTCATAAATGATTTTTTGAAATCTTCCCAATACATGGATTCAATTTCATCATGTTGAATCATTTTCTTAAAAATATTCCACCATTTATCCTCTATACCTTTCAAAAGGTAGATAGCCAAAATTTATTTTCCATCTTCCAAATCATAGTAAATGGATAATATATTTTTTCTGGTCCAGATTCATTATTCCTCATCTAATGGATCAGAAGACCCACTAAAATTAGGAGGAAATTGTCTCATGATAGACTCAATATACTTTTATTCCCTCCTTTTTTTGTTTGGAAGTGTATCAGGATTCATATCATGAAAAATTCATGTGAGTATAATAATGATATTTTTAATTCCACATCTCATAAAACATGGAATCTTATGATTAAAATCATTTCATTTTCAGTCGCACCTATCATTAATAAAGATACATTGGATTCTAACCATTGAAAAAAACCACAAACCATAGATTATGAAATAATAATCATGATGGGGAACCACATAATCATGAAAAAGTATTCCTATAATATCTAAATCAGAATTCATTCTTCTTTAATCTATAACACTCTAGGATTATCCTAGGTTATTCATTCTTATCGTATCCATAAATCCTTTAGTATGGTTCATAAAGTGTTCTTAAATTTTAAAATCATAACTCCTAGGAGTTTCAAACTAGGTGTGTAGTTAGGTCCATTGCCGTTCACCAGTTCCAGATCAGGTCTAGATCAATACAATGTTTTCGGGGTTGTTACACCTAGGTACATCTGTATGAGAGACTCATCCACTAATAGTATCTAGATAGTAATGTGTATATAGGAAACCACTCACTCTATCATTTACCAAAATTCTAGTACATTTTCCTACACATTGACATGTCATTAGACTTGTCATTATAAATATATTTAGGAAACTTCTCATTCTAGTTTCCAAAGCCTAACTAAACCCATTCTTCATATATAGAGACCATGTATTTTCATATAGAGACATTACAAATTTTTTTTAAAAATTTTCATTACATTACAGAAATAAATTCTTGGGAACCATAATAATTTAATACTTTTCGAAATATAGAAAAATATAAACTAGTCTATTAGTGAGAAACACAATCTTATGTTTTATTATTAAAAACTAGAATCCTTCTCAAACATTTCATAAATAATAAATATATTCATAGACTAGGGATGTAATCAAAATAATTTTTGATCATGGATTTCCATTAAGGGAAAATAATTAAAATTGGTAAGCCTGACATGAACATAATTGTTTGAGAACATGATCATATCATTTGAAAATTATACCCTCTATATCAAGGATCATAATTTTATGTCATGGTATAGATATTGGTAGTTCATAAGAAATGAATCATAATGGAATCAAATAACATGAACAGTGAGAGTATAACATTGACATATGAAATGGAATTTGGGGTATCAATTTAATCATAAATAATCATGTCCATAGATCTCATGGCTCTCTAGAAATACCCTCATAGTTGATAATGTCAATTACTAAATCTATTTCACTCAATATCTAGTACGATCTTACTAAATTCTATTCACTCCCCAATATAACCATGTTTTATTGAATCAGTTTCACTACTTTTTATATCACTATCAAACTAAATCTGATTTAATCCCTATTCAAATACTATTTATCTCATGAGATAAAAATATTTTCCCATTTCATTGGATGGTTATATTTTTCCTACAAATCTGATAATTAATCTCATTTATATGTGAGCCATGTGATCAAGAAACCTTTATGATATCATACCCCTTGAAATGAAATGGGATTCAATAAAAATCCATCATATAATAACAAGTGGAATGGTGTTAGGTTTTATAATCATTTCATCATTTCATCATATAATAATTCTTCAATAAAAATAATGTTTAATAATAATTCTATTATGGTATAACCCCATTATGAGAAATGGGTTTCATAAAAATATTTTCATAATAACACATCAAGATAAATAATAAGATAGCTATCCTTGGTTCATATCCCATGTAATGTATGGGTAATATCAATTTATTTCATGTTATATAGAAATTAATTTCTAATGGTAATTGAAATCATTTCTAGTGAAAATTAATTTTCATTGAAAATCATTTTCTAAAAAAACATAAAACATTGTGAAGATAAATTTCTTTGAAAATAAATCTAAAATAATATAAAGGAATATATATTAAAATTACTTTGAATCATTTCATTTTGATAATAACTTTTATAATTAAACAAATTCTATTTAAAATATAAATTATTTTTAAAATCATTTCATTGGAAAATAACTTTGAAAAATTATAAATTAAGCCCTTAATATACATTTAAGAAATTTCAAGAGGAAAATATTCTTCCCACTTTGAAAAACACTTTTTAAAACATAAAAAAATTAAATAAAATTTAATGTAATCAAGAAAAAAATAAAAAAATATTGTAATCAATGATTAGACATGATGTCAGAAAAATATGATAAAATGAAGATTCATTTCACATTTCATGTAAAATCCAAGAAGGGGTTGTTTGGAATAAGAAATGGTAATTCCTTTAAAAACTGAAATTTAATACATGGGTTATGATGTATATTAAAATTAATGGGATAATGTTAAACCACTTTTTAATGATTTTTTTTAGAAATATTTTTGGAGGAAATTTATTTCTGAATGAAAAGAGAGAAAATATTATGGTGTTCTTTAAAAAAAATTCTCAGTTATTAAATGTACCAAACTGTATGAAAATGGTAATATTACCTGGAAATATAATTACAACCTATATGATATGAAAATTTATTCATTTCATTGTTAATGGATAATAATATTTTTTCATCGTAAATATAATCATTAACAATCCTAATAAATGATGAGATTGATATATAAAATATTTACCACTTTGGTAACATAAACCATAAACCCCATTAATTAACAACATAAAATATATTAAGTATAAATAAATTCATGATACTAAATTTTAAAGGGGCTTTACATAACCCTTACAAAATAATATATTTTTATAACATAACATATATCTAAATAATAGAATATTGAGACAAAAACCCCTTACTGTGTTGGTAAAATTTTAACCATAAAACAACTATAAGATTGATCCTCAAATGGATATATATAAAAAATTATTATAAATAAATTAACCCTTAAATAAATGAATTTTTATTTTATAGACCACATAAATGAAATAGGATGTCAATATGGAATGTGTAGCACAAAAGTAAAAAAGTGAGATTGAAATCCCATACCTTATGTCATGACTTCCTTCATATACATTGAAAACTCTTATATAATAAATATAATATTATTATAAATCTATTATAGAAAAAACTTGATATATATAATACCATATTTGAATTAATTATTCTCATTTATTACCTTTTTATTATCAATATCATGTCAATGTGTCATTTCATATAACTAATACACAGTTTTTTAATGGTTTTTTTTACTTTTAATTTTTTTTTCTATTTTATTTTATCATTGTATCATAATATGAATAATTTTTATCATGATGAAAATATCATATATATTACGTATATAATTATTTAGATTAATCCATAAAATATAGTGATAGGAAATTAAATACACCATTCATGGAGATGCTCGCTCATACGTTCGCATGACCATTGTTGATATTTTCATGTAGGACTGAAATAAGGTAAATAAAATTATATATTTTAATTTAAAAATAAATTTTATGTCATATTTATAAAATACTATCATTAAACACATACAATGTACCATCCATTTAAAGAATGAATGAATCACATTGCTTTTTGAGGTGATAGTTCACTGTACATACGATCAACAATATCATATTCCCACAAAATAGAAATCATAAAGTTATTAGTGATATAATTTTTACAGAATAATAATTAAATCATAAATATCATATATAAATAACAAATATATCATTATTATCATCCCAGATAAGTGGTAATGTAAAAAACGAGTGACACCAATATGTAAGACGGTAGTCCGTTATAAACAATAATGATGATTTCATAACCCATTTGATGGAAGTTGAATGATATTTGGTATAGGGCCCCAGCCTTAAAAAATTACTTATTCTTTCGTTTTTTCAATAATACATGTTGAGGATCTTTTCATGTTTAGAGTTTTAGAGAATTACATCATAAAACATGCATTACATTCCACATTTAAATAAAGTGGTTACATAAAAGATAGTATTAATTTTTCCCATCAACGGAAACATATTTAAAATAAAACATGGATTCTATCTTGACACTTCCTTGACACTATCATCATATCATGTACCATTCCTTTGACCTGTGAAAAACATTTCAAAAAAACTTTGGATGATCATAAAAAGCTCAGTAAGGGATATAAAAATATGGAAAGGAAACATGAGTACATATATACATAAGAATAAAATCATACTTTACCCATAAAACATAATCACTTTAACATACCTCATCAAATCATGAATAAATCATAGAAATCATAAGACAGAAAGGTAACTTGAGGCATTCATAACATTCTTACGTAGGGAGTAACCCTCTTGGTTAAGTTTGGAATACCCATCACAGTATATTCCCAAAATCTCTTCGGAGAAACCTTAATGTTTAACCCCTTCGTGTTACCGAATGAAATGGAGAGCTATATCGGGCTCACCCACCCTTAGTTTATCACGGAACCACCCATCTTCATAATACTTCCAAACAATCATAACATAATCGTATCGCATAAAACATACATAAAGAAAACATAACATTTCTACATTTCAATCACATGATATCAATACAACACATTGATATAGTATAAAAATTATGAAAAAAATTTTCAATACCAAAATAAAATAAAAGTAAAACATGGTATTTATTTTTCTTTTGAAAAAAGGTATGGCTTATGGAGGAAGCTGAAACTCAAATAATGGTCACGGCGGCAGAGACGTCATTATCGCCGCATACGTACAAAAAAAACATTCCCTTTTTTCAATTAGTAAAACACTTTTTATAAAAAAGATTCTTTTAGGATAAACTTAAAATTCAAAGGGGTTTATACACCTTATAAAAGAAGGTTGTGTATAAAACAAAATATGCCTCAATGAAAGGAGATTGAGACGAAGTCCCATACCTCGGGTCCGAATAGACTCGATCGTTCTTTAATGTCCTGAATAATAAATTTGAGTTAATTTCTACTTGCTTAAGAACCTTTTTCAAGTTCATTATTCCTTTTATATCACTTATTACCATGTCATGAACACTATGTAATTATTTAAGTTAATAACGGTCGTTTTAACGATCATTGGTACTTGAGTAAAAAATATGCTCTTTATAATTACAAGTTGTTCATGTATCCATTATATCCAGAGTTATACTCATGATTTATATATCATATATATAATATATATCCATTATATACATGAATTTATAATATTACATAATATTTAGAGGTAAGAAATTAAATGCATCGTTCATGGAGACGGTAAGTCGTACGTACGCATGGACGCTAATTCCATTTCAATTTCATATTAAATGGAATTAAAACATAGTGATACATAATAGTATTATAATTCCAGTATTTTATCATATATAATATCATTCAATCTATCCTTTAAACGTACCACATATGTTATTAACGAATCAAATTACTTTGAGGGGGCGGTAGTCCGCACTTCCTAAAATGAAGATATCGCGTTTACCCATAATGGAAACCATAAAGGAATTCCATAAATGAAAAATAAAGACGCTTAAGTACAACATAAACATATTATATATCATATATAAATATAGTGACATCTTAATTGCCACCTTTGAAGGTGTTAGAAGAATATTGAACAATCATCGTTTCGTGAGGCAGAAATTCGCCATCCACAGAAACAATACGTTCTTTAACCATTACATGTAGGTGTGTGTAATTGTACCTTGAATGATTATTATAACAACTTCCTGGTATATTTAAGATACTGGGGTTGTTACAAAAGAAATGAATAAAAAGAGTTTAGACGGTTGGAGAAGAAAAATAAAATATAAGAACACAAGAGAAAACACTACCTTTAAAACGGGTAACTCTATTTTATTTGAGCTCAAAGGCTTCCTTGGGAAGATTTCTGCCCAATGTGAGGCTTCAAGTAGTAATAGAGGGATGTGGAGAGACAAAATAGACAGGGTTTGGCCGAGCCAAAGGATTGAGAGGTGTGGGTAAGGTGGTAGAGGTGGGGCCTTTTATAAGAGGAGGGGAGGGGCACTCTTGGAATGTTATAAAAGGTTACTTTATTATAAAATGATTTTCGGATTTAAAAGGTCCCAAAATTATATATTTCGAGGATAAGGTGCTAAGAGTTCTAAATAAACCCTTATAATAGGTTTTTGACATGTTTAGGTCTCAGAGTTTACATTATCTTTTCATTTTATTTAAATCGTTAAATAATGAGGTAATCGTTGCATCATCACGGTGTCATAAATAATTTACTTTATTTAGTGTCTAAAAATTATAAAAAAATATCATGATTTAGGAAATGTTTTTATCATTCTAATGAATATTTATAGTAAAAAATATGACTAGTATAACCCCATTTGAGAATTGTTTTAGTAAAACAACTCATGTTTGTGACATTTTAATTTTAACTTTAAATAAAAACGTATTAATGTCATTTTCCTAACCAAGTGGCTCCATGGGGTCCCCAAGTTGACCCATGGATTTTCTTGGTCGGCCATGACACATCCAATAAGGGTAGGACATGTGTCTAGGTCATTTCATATTATTAAAACAATATTTTTACCTTAAACTACACTAATTACCTCTAATCGCGATTAAAAACAAAAAAGTTACTATTCACCAAAAAATTATTTTAATCTAATTGAACCACATTTTACTTATTAATGAAAACCATGTATGTCAGATTTTTGAAAATCAAAACACAGAAGTGGAAAAGTTTCATTTAAATGAAAAATCAGTTATTATAAGTACCACTTAGTGGTTTCACTATTCATAAAAAATTAATGTTTTTCAGAAAAATACCAAAACATCACCCTAAGATATATTTGATATTACAAATTCAAAAATGATGCCTGTTTTAAAAAATTCAAAACATATAAGTTACATTAATTAATTTAATAATTAATTCCCGCTGTCAGAGTAAGTAGCCCGTTTTTATGAAACTATAAGTATCAAAAGATTGACACTAGTTTAAGTCCAATTTCAAAGTGAAATTAATTCCAACGACCACTATAGGATTAAATGGTAAAAATATATTCTAATTTCACATTAAAACCAATTCAAAATATAATCTAATCATATAAATAAATTATATTAAAAAGTGGTTTTGAATTAAAATACAACATTTTCACTATTCATTAAAAAATGAACTTTATCAGAAAAATACAAAAAATTCACAAAAAGTAAATTTTGATGTCCCTATTCTAAGGAGGAATTTTATTTGGTCCAATAGAATGTATAAGAGTGACCAAAACTATATTTATAGACAGTTTGCCATCAAAAGTCGATAAGTCGACCTTTAGTGAATGTTGTATATATGCCTAAAATTGAATTATTTTCATATTTTAAGCCTTTATATTTTATTGTATAAATGTAAAAACATTTAAAAAACATATATAATCATAAGTCAGTTATTTCTATTCATTCTCGCCAATACAATGGTTATGTGTTAACTACCATTTAAAATAATATTATTTTATTACTAGTGTGCAACGTATGATTTCAATGAAACTCTTTGTTGCGTATCAGGTACGCTATCAAACATAGCAACCCCTTTAAAGTAAAATCAATATTTAATTCATAAATATTAATAAATATGAAAATGATTTATTCTTTATTTACCTGGTATGTTACATCCTTCCCCCTTTTGGGAATTGCATTCTCACAATTTTATTAACTTATCAAAATAAGTTGGGGTATTTATCCCTTATAGAATTTTCAGATTCCCATGTAGCCTCTTTATCCATATGGTTTTTTCTTAAAACCTTTACCTGATGAATTACCTTATTCCGCAACACTTTCTCTCTATAGTCAAGTATCTGGACTGGTTGTTCTTCATAAGAGAGATTCTCCTCCAACTGAACCACCTCTGGGCTCAAAACATGAGATGAATCTGGCATATACTTTCTAAACATCGAAACATGAAAAACATTGTGTACCTGAGATGAACTTGAAGGTAAATTCACTCGATAAGAAACTGATCCAACTCTCTCCAGAATTTCATATGGTCCAATGATCCTTGGACTCAGCTTTCCTTTCTTACCAAATCACATCACACTTTTCCATGGTAAAACTTTGAGGAAAACATGATCACCAACCTCGAAAGATAGATCCTTCCTCCGGTTATCCGCATAACTCTTCTGCCTGCTTTGAGCTATTCTCAGGAGTTTCTGAATCAACTGAACTTTTTCTGCCATCTCTTCTACCAATTCTGGTCCCATAAACTTCCTTTAACCCACTTTGTCCCAGAAAGATGGAGTTTGACACCGCTTCCCATATAATGCCTCAAATGGTGCAATCTTTATACTGGGATGAAAACTGTTATTATGAGAGAACTCAAACAAAGAATGATGTTGGTCCAAACTTCCCTGATAATCCATCAAAAAAGCACGTAGCATATCCTCCAAAGTATGAATTGTTCATTCTGACTACCCATCTGATTGAGGATGAAAAGCTGTACTAAAATTTAATTCAGTACCCAAGGACTTCTGAAGGCCTTTCCAAAAGTTAGAAGTGAACCTAGAGATGTCTTCAGTAATCCCACAACAAATTCCATGGATATATTTTCCCATTTCCACTCTGGAACTGGTAAAGGATGAAGAATCCCTTTTGGTAACGGCCGCTCTACTTTAACCTATTGACAAGTCAAACACTTCATAGTAAAATCAGAAGTATCCCTTTTCATTCCATCCCACCAGTAATACTCCCAAAGATCTCTATACATATTAGTACTTCCTGGATGAACTGAAAATGGAGAACTATGAGATTCAAATAACAAATCTCTCTTCAACTGTGAATCACACGGAAAACACAATATCTTGCAAAATATAAAAACACAATCATTACCAATATTGAATTCAGTCAACTTACCCTTCTAAACCAGCTCTACCTTTTTCTACAACTCGCTGTCTTGCTTCTGTGTTTGCTTAATTCTGTTTGATAAATAAGATTTCACTGATACCTGAAACAAAATAGAAGGACATCCTGAACCAACAACTTCTATGCCAAATTTCATGAAATCATTAACCAAAGGATCACGTTCCAAACGCAACATTGTTAATAAAGAATTACTTTTTTCGACTCAAAGCATCAGCCACTTTATTTGTTTTTCCCGGATGGTAATGAATTGTACAATCATAATCCTCGATTAATTATAGCTATCTTCTCCATCTCATGTTGAATTCTTTATGAGCGAATATATACTTTAAACTTTTGTGATCGGTATATATTTCAAACTTTACTCCATACAAATGTTGCCTCCAAATTTTTAAGCGAAAACAACAGCAGCTAATTCCAAATCATGTGTAGGGTAATTTACCTCATGAGTTTTCAACTGTCGTGAAGCATAAGCAATTACAAGATCATTCTGTATTAACATGCAACCATATCCTTTCAATGAAGCATCACTGTAGATAACAAACTCCCCATTCTTGGAAGGTAGTGCAAAAACTGGAGCATTCACCAATCTTCTTTTTAGTTCTTGAAAACAATAATCACATTATTTTGTCCAGATAAACTTAACACCCTTCCAAGTTAGCTTAGTCATTGGACTATTTAACCGTGAAAAATTTCTAAAAAAACTTCGGTAATATCTTTCCAAACCAAGGAAGCTACGAATCTCAGTTACATTTGTGGGTCTTGGCCATTCTTCGACAACCTTTGTTTTTGTAGGATCAACAGTTATCCCATCTTTAGAAACAATATGACCAAGGAAAGAAATTTGTTATAACCAAAAATCACATTTGCTGAATTTCCCATAAAATTTCTTTTCTTTTAAGGTTTGAAAAATGACCCTTAAATGTCCTTCATGATCCTCTTTACTTTTAGAAAACACCAAAATATCATCAACGAAAACAACCAACATTTTTCACCTGAGTCAACTGATCCATCACTGCAACAAACTATTTAGTTCTGATTCTAACCATCTCAGGATACTGATTTGAAAGGTCATTTCCCTCTGTATTCCTTCCCATTAAATCTGTTCTTTTTCCTCTACGAAAAACCTTTCTTAACACAAAAATATCTTAGGAGAACCAACATGGTAATCTTAAAATGCTATATCATTTCAATTTGACAATAAAAAAAATATTTTTGGATAATCATTTAATGGAAATCTAACTCCTAAAGTTATCTAAACCGACCTCTGATACCAACTATAAGGCCCCAGCCTTAAACATTACTTATTCTTGAGTTATTTCAATAATACACGTTGAGGATCTTTTCAGGTTTAGAGTTTTAGAGAAAAAGATCATAAAACATGCATTACATTCCACATTTAAACAAAGTGGTTACATAAAAGATAGCATTCATTTTTCTCATCAACGGAAACATATTTAAAATAAAACATGGATTCTATCATGATACTTGTTTTACACTATCATCATATCATGTACCTTTCCTTTGACCTGTGAAAAAAAATTCGAAAAAACTTGGGATGAGCATAAAAGGCTCAGTAAGGGATATAAAAATATGGAAAGGAAACATGATTACATATATACATAAGAATGAAATCATATATTACCCATAAAACATATGCACTCTAACATACCTCATGAAATCATGAATAAATCATAAGACATAAAGGTAACTTGAGGCATTCATAACATTCCTACGTAGGGAGTAACCATCTTGGTTACGTTTGGAATACCCATCACATTATATTCTCTAAATATCTTTGGAGAAACCTTAATGTTTAACCCCTTCGCATTACCCAATGCATTGGAGAGCTGTATCGGGCTCACTCTCACTTATTTTATCATGGAACCACCCATCTTTATAATAATTCCCAAGAACCATAACATAATCGTATCACATAAAACATACATAAAGGAAACATAACATTTCCACATTTCAATCACAAGATATCAATACAACACATTTATATAATAGAAATATTATGAAAACAATTTTCAATACCAAAATAATTGAAAAGTAAAACATGGTATTTATTTTTCATTTAAAAAATGTATGGCTTGTAGAGGAAGACGAAACTCAAATAATGGTCACGGCGGTAGAGAAGTCATTGTCGCCGCATACGTATGACAAAAACATTCCCTTTTATCATTTAGTAAAATGCTTTGAATAAAAAATATTCCTTTCGGATAAACGTTAAGGTCAAAGGGGTTTATACACCGTATAAAATAAGGTTGTGTATAAAACAAAATATGCCTCAATGAAAGGAGATTGAGACGAATTCCCATACCTCGGGTCCGACATGACTAAATCGTTCATTAATGTCCTAAATAATAAACTTGAGTTAATTTCTACTTGCATAAGAACCTTTTTCAAGTTCATTATTCCTTTTATATCACTTATTATCATGTCATGAACACTATGTAATTATTTAAGTTAATAACGGTCGTTTTAGCAATCAATGGTACTTGAGTAAAAAATATGCTCTTTATAATTACAAGTTGTTCATGTATCCATTATATCCAGAGTTATACTCATGATTTATATATAATATATATCATATATATTCATTATAGACATGCATTGATAATATTACATAACATTTAGAGGTACGAAATGAAATGCACCGTTCATGGAGACGGTAAGCCGTACGTACGCATGAACGCTACTTCCATTTCTATTTCATATTTAATGGAATTAAAACATAATTATACATAATAGTATTATAAATCTAGTATTTTATCATATATAATATCATTAAATCTATCCTTTATACGTACCATATATGGTATTAACGAATCAAATCACTTTGAGGGGGCGATAGTCGGTACTTCTTAAAATGAAGATATCGCGTTTACCCATAATGGAAACCATAAAGGTATGCCATAAATGAAAAATAAAGAAGCTTAAGTAAAACATAAAAATATTATATATGATATATAAATATAGTGAAATATTAATGGCCACCTTTGAAGGTGTTAGAAGAATATTGAACAATCATCGTTTCGTGAGGCAGAATTTTTCTATCCACAGAAACAGTATGTTCATTAACCATTAGATGTAGGTGTGTGTAAGTGTACCTCTAATTATTCTTATAAAAAAACCTATTATATTGAAGATACTGGATTTTTTACAAATGAAATGAATAAAAAAAATTTAGATGGTTGGAGAAGCAAAATATAACATAAGAACACAAGAGAAAACACTACCTTTAAATCGGGTAACTCTTTTTGATTTGAGATCAAAGGCTTCCTTGGGAATACTTATGCCCAACATGAGGCTTCAATTAGTAAGAGAGGTATGTGGAGAGAAAAAATGGACATGGGTTGGCCGATCTAATGCCTTGAAAAGTGTTGGTAAGGTGGTAGAGGTGGAGACCTTTTATAAGAGGAGAGGAGGGGCACTCTTGGATAGTTATAAAATGTTACTTTATTATAAAATGATTTTTAGATTTAAAAGTCCCAAAATTATATATTTTGAGGATACGGTTCTAAGAGTTCGAAATAAACCCATCCAATAGGTTTTTGACATATTTAGGTCTTAGATTTTACATTATCTTTTCATTTTATTGAAATTGTTAAATAATGAGGTAATCGTTGCATCATCATGGTGTCATAAATAATTTACTTTATTTAGTGTCTAAAATTATAAAAAAATAACATGATGTAGTAAATCTTTTTATATTTCTAATGAATATTTATAGTAAAAAATATGACTTGTATAACCCTATTTAAAATGTTTTTTAGTAAAACAACTCATGTTTGTGACATTTTAATTTTAACTTTAAATAAAATGGTATTAATGTCATTTTCCTACCAAAGTGGATCCATGGGGTCCCCAAGTTGACCCATGGATTTTCGTGGTCGGTCATGTCACATCCATTAAGTGTAGGACATGTTTCTAGGTCATTTCATATTATTAAAACATTATTTTTACCTTAAACTACACTAATTACCTCTAATCGCGATTAAAAACTTAAAAGATACTATTCACCAAAAAATTATTTTAATATCATTGAACCACATTTTACTTTTTATTGAAAACCATGTATGTCGGATTTCGTAAAATCAAAACATAGAAGTGACAATGTTTCATTTAAATGAAAAATCATTTTTTATAAGTACCACATTGTGGTTTCACTATTCATCAAAAATTGAAGTTTTTCAGAAAAATCCCAAAACTTGTCCCTAAGCTATATTTGATATTACGATATCAAAAATGATGTCTACTTTACAAAATTCAAAACATATAAGTTAAATTAATTAATTTAATAATTAATTCCCGCTGTCAGAGCAAATAGCATGGTTTTATGAAACAATAAGTTTGAAAAGATTGACACTAGTTTAAGTCCAATTTCAAAGTGAAATTAATTCCAACGACCACTATTGGATTAAATGGTAAAAATATATTCTAATTGAACTTTAAAACCTATTCAAAATATAATCTAATCATATAAATAAATTAGATTGAAAAGTGGTTTTGAATTAAAATACAACATTTTTCACTATTCATTAAAAAATGAACTTTATCGGAAAAATACCAAAAATTCACAGAAAGTAAATTTTGATGTCCCTATTCTAAGGAAGAATTTTATTTGGTCCAATAGAATGTATAAGAGTGACCAAAACTATATTTATAGACGGTTCTCCATCAAAAGGCGATAAGTCGACCTTTAGTGAATGTTAGAGTATATATGCCTAAAATTGAATTATTTTCGTATTTTAAGCCATTATATTTTTTTGGATAAATGTAAAAACATTTAAAAAACATATATAATCATATTTTAGTTATTTCTATTTATTCCCTCCAATACAATGACTACGTGTTACTACCATTTAAAATAATATTATTTTATTACTAGTGTGCAACGTAAGATTTCAAAGAAACTCTTCGTTGAGTATCAGGTAAGCTATCAAACATAGCAACCCCTTTAAAGTAAAATAAATATTTAATTCATAAATATTAATAAATATAAAAATGTTTTATTCTTTATTTACCTGGGATGTTACATCTGGTCATTACCTTAACATAAAAATGTATAAGTATAAGAATTATTCTGAGATTATTAATTAATCATAATATAAAAAAAATTTAATGGGTTTTAGGAATATATAATAAAAAATATCTATTGATTAATATTACATAATATTCAAGTATCCTCCTTAGGTTTACAATAAATCATTCATTGGATGAATTTATATCCAAAATAATAATTCAAGAATTATGGGGTTTTGAATTTATTAGGATAGGTATTGGGTGAAACAAAATATTTTGATGGTACGAATAATATAGGGTATGTGTTGGCCCTTATAAAGTAGGGGAGAGGACAAACTTTGCCTTTTTTAAAAAGAAAGTGTGATCTCAAGCTTTTAATATGATAAAAGGGTCCAAAAATGTACACTATCAAACCAAACAAGTGTAATGGTTGAAATATTTCTATCTAATTGTTTTCAGAGAAGTTTATATTTTATTTTTGTCCATATATTTTTAGGTTATCCCCTCGGTAAATATCTTTTACCATAACTATGGTAACAAATATTTACAACTATCAATATTCGTATTGGTGAAAAAATAATATATACATATTAGATAATATTAGTCATTATTATTCCAAATATTAAATCCATTATTTAAAAATAAATTCATACAATAATAAAATTTATTTTAAAATTAATCTTGTATAAGTGACAAGAAAGCATGTTTTTAAAGATAAATTGTCCAAACGATAACAATGTTTTTATATCAAAAAAATAAAAAATTCATTCCAATGAAAAATATTTTATTAATTTATTTATAATTGATTTTATTCTACACTAAAATAAATTTTTAGAAAATAATTTATCATGATATAAAAAAATGCAATTTTCAATTTAAATTCAGTATTTTTCACTATTAATCAAAAAATGAAACATTTCCGAGAAAACAAAAAAAGTAACCCTAAGATAATTTTTATATTATAAATTAAAAAAATATTTTTATTTTTAAAAATTAATTTTTTAAAAGTGTCAAAAAACTATTTTATTATCCAACTAATTTTAAAAAAACATTTTGTTCAAATACAGTATTTTTGAAACATATAAAGACTTTACCAAAAATTACATATTTTAGGATCAATATATTTTATTTATATAAAACCATTATATATATTCATTAAAAAGTAGTTATTACTAATCATATCACTATGTTTAATTTCTTGGTTATAATGATCATGTTTAAGTGACATGATTTATAATTTATCATCATTTTTAAAAACACAGTATTTTTTAACGTAAGTTTTTCCAGTATCACATGTATCAGATTTTTAACAAGGTGTTGTGTGTAATTCAATATATAAATTAAATTAAATTTATAAAAAAGAATATATTTCATGAAATTTGACTGTTTGACATTTTCCACCTTCATTTTTTGATCTACATCATTGGCCCAAAGGGTTGTGATTCGACATTATCAGTGTGTGTGAAAGAAGGATTGAACCCCAAGATATTTGGTAGTTTCATGAAAAAAAAATTAAAGAGATGTTTAATGATGGATAAATAAGAGTTTTCAGTTTTAAATGAGGTCTCCCTATATCCATGATCTGGATAGGAATCATGAGAATTTTGGTGATGTTTAAAAGGATTGGTGAGGGGTTTGGATTGTCAATATCTGGACACCAGTAATTGATCAGGCCTGAAAGGTCCTATATATGGTACCCACATCCTGATTCTTAGAAGAAATTGGTGTATTTTTGGAATGATAATAGGAAACATGAATTTCATGGATTTATATATACAACCCTTCTATTCTACATGTTTTTTAAGAACACATGTTGTGTTGGTATAATAAGCTATGTGGAGGGTCTACATGAAATTTAGCACTCCACCAACCAAATTGTTGTGTATTGGGAGTGCACACCCAAAAAACCATGTGGTGTTACATGTTTTGTGACTGAATACACAATCCAAGAAACCATTGGTTGATGGATCGATATGTAAAAATATTACACACCCCGTAGCACATGTCACCTACCATGCCGTGTAAAATGGGAACTTGTTGTGTGCTTCATAGAGTAAAAGATTATGGTTGAATGGAATATTCCAAGTTCCAAACTAGACCCTATATTACATGTGTATCATGGAACATTTTGTTTACATAAAAAAGAACTCCATCAAGGATAGGAAACAAGGACACGACCATCAACACAGTCAGGAGAAAATGTACACATGCATTCTTGATGAGCAT
This sequence comes from Viscum album, assembly GCA_963277665.1. Lineage (NCBI taxonomy): Eukaryota > Viridiplantae > Streptophyta > Magnoliopsida > Santalales > Viscaceae > Viscum > Viscum album. Next base: position 1,614,166,397 of record OY728163.1, read on the forward strand.
AGGTATTCCCTAGGTGGATGATACATGTCATGTATAACCATTAAACACCATGTATAGTGACATAGATTTTTAATCCATGTATAGATGAGAACACATACAAGAAAAGAGTTGGGGTTAGAAGCTGTGTGGGCCCCCTATACTTGTCAGGAAGGGTCTCCAGAAACATCATTTTTTCATATCTTCATCTTCATGGATTTTATTTTTTCCCACAACTACAAAATATTGAGTGTTTTACACATGTATAATGTTATTGGAAACTCTGTGATGTCTAATGAGATACAATATGTGGTGTTCATAGTGTGACACTCTATTGCATAATGCTTGTGGGTAGTAGTGATCACGACAGGATCGTCAGTGTGATACCATAGATGGAACTATATTATCACATCATGGTGTGGGTACCCCATAAAAAATATATAGATAAAAATGGTAATCCTATTCATGGGGTAATATACCTCTATCTATGAAGTCATTCCACAACCATTGTACTCATGCTCCGATAGTGTTTGGGTCCTCCATGAGAGTTCTGGTTCCCTCATCTTTCGATAGCATTATTGAGAAGAGGGCCCTACAGAAATATTCTGGTCATGTTCAGAGGATGCATGGTTCAGAGTTATGGCTCTCTCAGGTATAGAGAACATTTGAATGGTTTGGAACCCTCCACAAATATTCTTCTTCATTTACAAATAGTGTGGGAATTAGAGATATAACTACAGATCTATAGGCGGACTCATTATTCATAGTTGGGATATAGATATTGGATCCACTTTCACACTTTTATTGGGATTATTATATAGAATATATATATTACTATTATTATTTTGTCTCATATTATGCTTTAAAATCTGTTGTAGTTGAGTTGAAAATGGTCATTTATTTTTATTTGGGTATTTATATTTTCCAAGGTAACATACTAAGTAGGGATCTAATCACCCCTGAATGGGATTTTCCCAAAGAATAAATGTCTTATGTAGATGAAGATATTATCGATGGCGATGTCAGTGAATATTGGTTGTACTTGGGTGAATTAAATGCATTCGATTATCAAGACTAGGAGATCAAATGCTATGAACTTTTAGTGTTCTTTCATTATAGTTGATATTAGTATGGGACTTAATTTATAGTTTATAATGTACTTTTCCCTTTTCTCTTGGGTTTTATTCTTTGGTAAGCTAATTTAAAATGAATAGGTAATTACATGCTTTATTTTAAACTAGTGGTTCAGTATTTTTATTATTATTCATCACCATTAAATGGAGATAGGTGGGGGAATGTATCAATGAAAACTGAGCAAACGACTCAAATATTACACTAGGCCATATCAGTACTTCTCTTCATCCATTGGCTTATTGGCGATGGGACAGTGGTTGTGCAGACATGGTATACGACTGGGAAACTGGGCCCTAGTGGGTTAGGTCATTACATATATGGTTTTCTTCATGAAATACATTGATATTTATGAATGTTATTATTCTGTGTTATCATATTATTTTATCTTTATAGATAAAATCATCCCCAAAATTCTTGATGTCTTTGTAATTTATTACAAACCGTTGGTATTATTAGGATTACACCTAATTCTAGTGGCTTCACCATCAATTCTTAAGCCAATGAGGAGGGGTAGGATATTATAATTACGTAGAAATTAAATATGGGAGGATTAAATTTATTTATGGGTGAGATAATGTAATTACCTAGTATTATGATACATGAATTCATTTAAATGTGTAACTATGTTTGATAGATTTCTCCACAGAAAACCCCAAACCAAAATGAAACAATAATATATTAATATGAAATATGAATATTACGTATGATAATTTTAAACCTAGTTGTTGAATTATCCTAAATTAATTATAGTAACCACTTTATGAAATAGATGAATAAATAAAATAATATCACTTCATAATTTTAATTAAACACAATCAGTTTACATAATATGTTTAAGAACCCAAGATTTTATAGTACGTTATTTTTTCAAAGTAATTCTGTAACTTGCACTACAAGCAACACTGAGTTCTACGACACGATGACTTACCAGACTAGTCGTTCAAAAGTAGTTATGAATAGTATTAACATTTTTTTGAAATTTATATAATTATTATAATTTTATAATTGACATTGTGAGTTTCATAAACATAATATAAGAACAAATTTATCTTTTTCAGATAAAATAAGTATTTTCCAAAAAATGCAATTTTACCTCCTTTTAATGGAGAACCCTATTTAAAACCAATATTTGAAACATTTATATATTTTTAATTTGACGAAATAAACTTCTTTATTAGAACAGACACATAAAAATTTAGTTTCAATAAATATTTTGAGTTTTTCTGATAACTTTCATATTTTGGTGAATAGTGAACAATACTATATTTTATCTGAAAAAAACTTTTTTAATCAAAATAATTTATAGTTTCAATATATAAATTTTAATAGTGTGGAAGTATAAATATATTATATTATTACCATTTAATCCAATTCTGTTCATTTTATGTAATTTCACTTTGAAATTGGACATAAACAAGTGTCAATCATTTGATAGTTATTATTTCATTATAATACACTTTTTCGTTTGGACAACATGAATTAATTTTAAATTAATAAACAAAGAACCAATGTTGTGAATTTTGTAAAATGTACTTCATTTTTGAATTCAGAGTTTTAAAATTAGCTTAGGGTAAAAGTTTGGTATTTTTTTGAAAACAATAAATTTTTTATGAATATTGAAAAACACTCTTATTATTTAAAACTGACTTTTTATATAAATAATTATTTATTTTATTTATTTTATTCTATTCTATTTTAGGTCAAAATAGTTAAATAATACCTATATAATTTCATTATAATTCATTGGAGTCGTTTTATAATAATTTTAGATATATAAAAATTTAATTGTACTATTTACCGTCTTTTACCCACCTCCTATGAGAATTTGAAAATTTTCATAAAACATAATTTTACCATTTATTTGAGTTTAATTTCAAAAATATAAGAGACAAGATTAACCTAATTAAGTAAAATGTGGTTCAATATGAGGAAAATAATTTTTGAAGAATATTAACTTTTGACTTTTATTTACCGTGGTTAATGGTAAATAGGGTAATTCAATGTAAAAAAATATTATAATAACACAAAATTACCTTAACACTTATCATAACCTTATTTAATAAGTCATGGATGACCATGGTAATCCTTGGTTATATTTTGGGATTCCATGGAGCCACTTATGAATTATAATGACACTTTATTTTAATTAACTTAAAGTAAATTCAAAAATGACATAAAAAAATATCTTTTAGTAAATAAATTTTTAAATGGTGTAATTTAAGTCATAATTTCGACCATAAATAATCATTGTAAATCAAAAAATATTTCCTACATAATGGTTCTTTATTTATATTTTTTAGATATTAAATAATTTAATTTATTTATGACACAATGATGATGTTGTAATTATCTTATTCATGAAATATTAAAATAATTAATATTATAAATATCCAAATAAAAGTAATTTGAGACTTTTTTTGAATTAGAAAAATTATTTAAATTAATATGAAATGTTATGGTTGGTTAGATGATTTTTTTAAAGTAATAATGCTTTTAAAAATTTATCAAAAACAATATACCAAATAGTGTCAAAATTTGACAAAAAATAGTTTTTAAAACAAATATTATATTATTAATTGATATTCTATTTATAAAAATATAATATTCTTCCAAGAGTCTTATATAATAATATTTTTATCATTAATGAACTACTTGGGGTTGTCTTGGTAGTATATAGTATGTTTATTAACCATATAATATAAAAATCCAAAGAGACATGTTAATGTCAAACTATTTATCTAAGAATTAAATCTAAACGATAAAGTAAATATAGTAACACAAACCATTCTAAAACCTATTGGTTGGGTGTGTTTCAACCCATAACCAACTTATAATTTTAATAATTATTTATTGATCCATTAGGAACTGAAAATGATTTTATTATAAAATAATATTTCTAGCTTTTCCTAAGGTGTCCCTCACCCCTCTTATAAATGGGAACATCCCCTTCTCTGAAATTCACACCTCTAAAGCCATTTTTATCGTCCAAAACCTACCAAAATATTCTTCCAACTATCATACCTAAATTCTAAAGGCATTAGGTTGGTTAGAAAGCTGATATAAAGATCCCTTTTTATCAAATCATATGGAAGAACCCGAAAAAGAGGTAATGATTTCACCACCCTCTTTCAAGTTCTTTTCTTCTTCCACTTATTATTTCTTTGTTATTACCATACCAAAATAACAAATCAAGTAAATTATATAGATTGTTATGTTATTATAAATATGGAACAACCATATTCATTATTCTATCCATTCAATAAATTAATAATGTCACCATACGTGTGTACATAAGACTTACCGTCTCCACACTGTGGTGTAATTTGTTATTCAACACTGTTATTTTGATGGTTATAATGATGAGTAATATGTATATAAATGACGAAAATAACATGCTTATGTCTCTTTAAAATTAATATATCATCCAATTCCACACCATTAAGGAAATTATATTGTCGCACATGCGTACATACGGATTACCGTCTCCACGACGTGGTGAGATTCATTTCCACGTTCACCATTCATCGACGATTAAAAAAAATATTACTAATAAGTATGTAATATATGTCATAATAATGATACTGTAGATATATATATGTATGTATTTATTTATTTATTTATTTATGTACTTACATATATCTTATTCACTTACTTCTGTTCAATACGATATGAATACAAAAACTACGTTTATGCGTACGTACGGCCTACCATCTCCATAAACAGTGTTTTCCATTTAATATATATATCTATTATTAAAATTAATATTCTAATTATATATGATATATAAATCAAGGTTTATATTCTGGATGTATTTAAATCATTATCTAAATGATACGATCAAGAATAACAAGTTAAAACACGTACGATAAAGAATGTGATTATTACCCGAAATGTTAATTTAACCTGGAAATCATTATTAAATGGGTCCTATAAAAGCCATAAATGGATTATGTATGATATAATAAATATTAATATGTTTCTAGTATAATTTAATAACATAATATGGGAATTATATAAGAGGTCAAATGTACTCTCGACCAAAGGAAAGTGCAAGGTAAGGGTAAATTTCACAACCTCTTTATTATCCGAGGTTGTTTTTACATAAGTATATGCTAAGACAAATTTTTTATCCATGTGAATGTTTCATAAAAGAGTTTCAAATGGATTATTTTTAAGTTAATTTTTTACTAATACATCATTTTAAATGTTTTAAATATTTATTCTTCCAAATCATTCTCATTAATGTCCATGTTTTTAAAATGGTTTTAAGGATTTTATATGGACATGATTGTATTTAAAATGTTAATTCCATTAAAAAATATCAAAGTTGTATGGGAAAATATGATTCAAAAATGACTTTAAATGTATTCCTTTCTAAATTTTGTGAATTTTTAATGTTTCCATGAAAAAGGGATATTTTTTCGAAGAGTTTTACAAATCATTTTCATCTAGGTCAAAATCCTCTAATGGATATTATACTTGTTTGAAGTTGATTTATTATGACACAAATCTTCCATATTTTATTGAAGGTTTTGTGATATTTTTGACTGTGGATGTGTTATTTTGATACCATTAATGGTTTAGGGGTAATGTATTGACATTTCGTATGCCAGTTTTCATACGAATGATTGTGTTATGTTTAAACCTTTTCATATCAGGAATGCATTGGACTTAGTATGTGATGGATGGATCCCGCTATATATCCTCGATGAATCGGTAGGTCTCATGAGACAAACTAGTGTCTTGGCACAAGGATTTGTCAAAAATATTATGTGTAGTATTGGCATAAGGTCTTGAATATGTGGTTTTTAAAGTCCGGCATTATGAATTCCATCATTATGAAAGTGTTTGTTGATATTTCATATGATTATTTGACTAGTACAATATCCATGATGAGTAAGTAAATGGAATTATTTTGATTTATATTTTCCATATTATGATGAAGTTTATGTTGAAAAGGGTTTTGTTTTAGTTTTATACATTTCCTTAAAAGGTTATTATTATTTATGAATGTTTTCACTATATTGTTACCCTTACTGAGAATTTGAGCTCACACCTTTCCTATGTTTTATTTTTCAAGCATCCCAAGAAGTGTTTTATGTTTTAGATGCATGGTTAATCTTTGAGAACAATGGAATTTTCAAAGTATTATTTTTTTGTGTTGTATTTTTGGAAGTGTAATGTAACTTACATTCATGTAATCTATATTACAAGACTTATAAACTGATCGGTCTATTAGGACTTGATTCCTTGTAATCACGCCAATGTCTTAAAATAATGCACCGACTCTGGGATTATTGGTTCAGATCATTACATTTGGTATCAGAGGAGTTTTAGAAATAACCTTGGAAACTAGATTTAGATAAACACTAATTAGATCACATAGACCTAAAATACTCTTTGAGGATTAGTATAGAAGAACTTCCTATAATTTTGGTACTGTAGAGATTTTGTGAGTTTTCCATGATGTACATCCCATTCTAGAAATGAGCAGGTAAAGGCGGCTCTGGCACAGATGAACATAGGGGTAAATCCAAAAAAACCACATTAATCTAGAATCGAATGAGAACTAGTGCACGAAAATGGGCCTTGCTGCACACTTGGTTATGAAACTCCCAGGGGTTATGCTTCTGATAATTATCATTTTATTTACAAACCATTATGAAAGATTTAGGAGTAAATAAGTCCTCAAATAAAACCTTTTTATGATTATGGATTATATCCATAAACTGTTCAATTTACGTTAGGTATTTTACAAATTTGGAATTATGAATTATGATTCATAATACAAACTAGTGTATTCCATTGTTTAGAAATGGAAACTCGTAGAATTAATGAGAACACCAACAATAAGCATGATCCAAAGAGTTAGAATGATCATACCTTTCATAGTTTTAAGCTATCTATTAGAAGGAAAATAGTATCCCATGTATTCTCAATGTATAAAAAAAATAGTATCATGTGTTAATAAGATAAGTAAATAATTCTTTTTTTCCTACAACATTGAAGGGAATCCCGAGAAGAAAAGCATGGTAGAGATAAAGATGGATAAAGGGAAGAAGGGAAAGAATTTTTTTCCCATATGTGATAATTGTTGAAAGAATCATCTTGTTAAATTCATGAATTGAATGGGAGTTTTTTATAAGTGTAGAGAAAAAGGATACCAAGTACATGATTGCAAGGGTAATAAAAATTTTTCAAATGCACAATGCTTCATCATCAAGGATTTGGGACACTACGCGAATCAATGTCAAAATCATTAGAGTATACCCCTAATGCTGCTATTGGATAATAATAAAGTTGTGGTACTACCGAAGATGAAAAATAATTATTAGATTTCTTACATTGTTATTAATGTATTTTGTAATTTGAGTATTGTATTAATGATGTACATGCCATAAGAATTTTAGAGTATATAAGAATTGTACTATAGTAATATTTCATTAAGTACTTGAGATTGTGTGGAACCAAGAAAAGTGACTCAATAGCAGGTTAAATTTTTGGAAAATACATGGTTAAAGGAAAGGTAATCCTTAATATGGTCTTGATAATGAGGTACTGATTTTGGAATAAGAGATTTTTTATTTGGATAAAATATATTGGATATTATTGAATTCCTTGGAACTAATTAATAGTTTGATTATATCATCATTATTGGAATATTCAAAAATTTTGGATATAAGGAATATATCCAGTATTATGTAAAGGATAAGGGAGCATGAATGTAATCAATAAGGTTTATAGTAATTCAGGGTGTCACCATGTTTTAAAATAATACATGATGAAGGAGTCACATGTTTCTACTTGGAAAAAAGGATCTTCATTGTGTTTAACTTCTTTATAAATTTTGGACTGTGAGTTTGGATAGAAGTATTTTGGTTAATTATAAAGGTTGTAATGGATTATGTTTTAAATTGGATATTTTTGTTATGGTTATTTTTAGATTGTTATAAAAAGGACAACACACAGACCATGTGACAATCCATTGGATCAGACAAAGCAGTGGGAATCGAACCCACAACCATAGTGTGATTTGGATTTATTGCCTACCACTGGACTACATGAAGTCCCTGGATTGTATAATCTAGTTTTTTTAGAGGGTCTCATAGTTGAATTATAAATTTATTGTTTTTTGGAACACTATATGATTAGGATAAATAGAATATATATTTTTTGAAATCTTCTGGAGTGGAAGATGAGTTTGTGGTAGGAATTAGTTGAAGGATGAAACACTACTTTTCAAGTATATATATATATATATATAATTTCTTTCTTATTGTATGGGTAAATTATTTCATAATCTTTAGGGAATGAATGTTAAAACAAAAAATTTATTATCCTAATACCTTATGTTTTGTTGAACCGATGGTATTTTAAATCATCATAAAAAGATGGATTTGAGGCCCTAAATTTTACATTTGGTTGTGATTGATGACCTCAATCACTGCCTATAAATATTTATGTTTTTCATCTAATTATGTGTCTCTAATTTGCACCAATGTTCTCCTAATAGATATCATACTTTTTTGGTGACCCTTTCATTTCCCTTTTCTTCTTATTCAGACAAAATTTTATTAACCCAATTTTCGATGTGGGTTTTCGCACAATGGTATATTCGATTTTCAACATTTTATTTTTGAAAAACAATTTCAAATTTAGAGGATGGAATATATTGATTGTGGGAAGAATGTCACCCCCCAAGATTTCATAGTACGTTACTTCTTCAAAATAATTCAATAACTTGCACTATATGCAACGCCTAGTTTTAGCCACCATGACTTACCAAACTAGCTGTTCAAAAGCGGTTATGAATAGTATGAATAGAATTTTGAACATTAAACAATCCTTATAATTTTAGAATCAATATTGTGAGTTTCATATATATAATGTAAGAACAAATTCATCTTTTTCAGATAAAAGAAGTATATTTCAAAAAAAAAATGCAATTTTACTACCTTTTAATGGACAACCCTCATTAAATGAAATATTTGAAACTTTTATATATTAAATTTGACAAAATAAACTTATTATTTAGAATCATCACATAATAATTAAGATTCAATAAATTTTTGGTCTTTTCTGATAAATTTCATATTTGGGTGAATAGTGAAAATACTATATTTTAACTGAAAACAACTTTTTTAATCAAAATAATTTATAGTGTTAAATTATACATTTTAATGGTTGGAAATGATAAATTGATTATATTTTTTCCATTTAATCCAATTCAGGTCATTGTAAGTAATTTCACTTTGAAATTGGATATAAACAAGTGTAAATCTTTAAATAGTTATTATTTCATAAAAATACGCTTTTTGGTTTTTACAATAGGAATAAATTTAAAATTAATAAATGAAGATTATATGTTTTGAATTTGGTAAAATGGAATTCATTTTTGAATTCATAATATGAAAATTAGCTTAGGGTAAAATTCTGGTATTTTTCTGACAACATTCATGTATTGAAGAATACTGAAAAACACTCTGTTATTATTTAAAACCAACTTTTTATTTAAATAATTATTTATTTTATTTAAATTTATTTTAGGTAAAAATAGATACATAATACCTATATAAGTTCAATATAACTTATTGGAGTCATTTTATAATAAGTTTTGATATATAAAAAGTTTATTGAACTTTTTACCGTCTTTTACACACCTCCTAGGTGAAATGGCAAAATTGCATAAAACATAATTTTACTGTTTTTGTGATTTGAATTTTAAATATATGAGAGACACGATTATCATCAGTATGTAAATTATGGTTCAGTAAGATACTTTTTTTTGTGAATAATATCTTTTGAATTTTTATTCACTGCAGTTAAAGGTAAATAGGGTAATTCAAGGTAAAATTAATATTATAATAATACAAAATTACATTAAAACTTTTCTTAACCTTATTAGATAAGTCATGGTTGACCATGGGAATCTATAGGTCAATTTATGGACCCCATGTAGCCACTTATGAATGATAATGACACATTATTTTAATTAACTTAATGTAAAATGCAAAAATGACATATACAAATATATTTTAAAAACTCAATTTTTACATGGGGTAATATAAGTCATAATTTCGAATATAAATATTCATTGAAAATATACAAAGATTTAATACATAAAGGTATTTTATTTTTAATTTTCATACATTAAAAAATTTAATTTAATTATGACACAATGATGATGGAGTAATTACCTTATTGATGAAATATTAAAATATTTATATTATAAATTTCCAAATAAATAAAATTTTAGACTTTTTATGAATTACATTAATTTTATAAGTTAATATGACATGTTAGGGTTGGTTAGATGAATTTTTTTCAATGTAAAAATGATGTCATGAATTTAGCAAAAACAAAATACCAAATAGTGTCAAAATTGACATAAAAGAGTATTTAAAACAAATATTATATTATTAATTGCTATTATATTCCTAAAAATATAGTGTTCAGACAAAAAACATATATAATGGTATTTTTATCACTAATTAACCACTTGTGGTTCTCTTGGAAGTATATATAATTCTCATTAACCATATAATATAAAAATACAAAGAGACATGGTAAATGTCAAACTATTTATCTAAGAGCTAAATCTAAAAGATAAAGTTAATATAGTAACCCAAACTAGTCTAAAACTTATTGTATGAGTGGTTTCGGAACCATCCCTTCCATATAATTTAAATAATTCATTTTTTAGCCATTAGAAACCGAACATTATTTTATTATAAAATTATATTTCTAGCTTTTCCTATGGTGCCCCACACCCCTCTTATAAAAGGACACTTCTCGTTCTATCAAATTCACACCTCCAAAGCCATTTGGCTCGACCAAAAACTTCCCAAATATCCTCACAACTATCCTACCTTCATCTTAGAGGCATTACTTTGGTCATAAATCCAACATAACGAGCCCTTTTTTTCAAAATAAAAGGAAGAACCCAAAGAACAGTTAATGATTTCCCCACCCTCTTTCAACTTATTTTCTTATTCCACTTACTCTTTATTTGTTATTACCATACCAAAATAATAAATCTAGTACCTTATATATAATTTGATGTTATTATAAATATGGCACAACCATATTCATTATTCTATCCATCCTATGAACGATAATGTCATCATGCGTGCGTACGTACAACTTACCGTCTCCACGCCGTGGTGTAATTTTTTATTCAACACTATTTTATTTGGATGAATATAATGATGAATAATATGTACATAAATAATGAAAATAACATGATAATGTCTATGTAAAATTAATATACCATCCAATTACACACTTTTAAGGAAATTATATTATTGTTCGTGCATACGTACAGATTATTGTCTCCAGGATGCGATGAGATTCATTTACACGCTCACCATTCATCGATGATTATGAAAATATTTATTACTAATTAGTATGTAATATATGAAATAATAATGATACTGGAGAAATTTATGTTTATATATAGGTATATATTTATTTTCTTACATATATCTTATTCATCTACACCCGTTCAATACGATATGAAAATAGAAACAACGTTTATGCGTACGTACGGCCTACCGTCTCCATAAACGGTGTATTCCATTTCATATATATCTATCTATTATAAATATTAATATTCTAAATATATATGATATATAAATCTAGTTTTATATTCTGGATGTATTTAAATAATTATCTAAATGACATGATAAAGAATAAAAAATTAAAACACGTACGATAAAGAAAGTGATTATTACCCAAAATGTTAATTTAACATAGAAATCGTTATTAAATGGGTATTATAAAGACATAAATGAATAATGTATGATATAATAAATATGAATATAGTTCTGCTATAATTTATTAACATACTATGGTCATTATATTAAAGGTTAAACGTACCCTCGACTAAATTAAAGTGCAAGGTAAGGGTTTATTTCACAATCTCTTTATTACCCGAGGTTGTTTTTACTTAAGTATCTACTGAGACATATTTATCATCAACGTAAATGTTTCATAAAAGAGTTTTCAAATGGATTTTAAGGTAATATTTTACTAAAACATCATTTTAAGTGTTTTAAATATTTATTCTCCTAAATCATTTTCATTAATGTCCATGTTTTTAAATTATTTTTTAAGGATTTATTTATATGGACATGAATATTTTTTAAATGTTAATTCATTTCAAAAGATTCAAAGTGGTTGGGGACACTTTTATTCAAAAAAAAATTTAAATTCCATTCTATCTGAATTTTGTTACTTTTAAATGTTTACATGAAAAAGGGATATTTCGTTCAAAGTGTTTTACAAATCATTTTTATCTATGTCAAAATACTCTAATGGATTTTATATTTGGTTGAAGTTGATTTATTATGATGCAAATATTACATATTTTATTGAAGGTTTTGTGATATGTTTGATTTTGGATGGGTTATTTTTATACCATTCATGGTTTATGGGTAATGTATTGACATTTCGTATGCCAGTTTTAATACGAATGGTAATGTTATCTTTAAAACTTTCCATATGAGAAATGGTTTTGGCTTAGAAAGTGGCAGGTGGAGCCCGCTATATCTCATCGATACATAGGTAGTTCTAATGAGACAAACTAGTGTCTTGGAAAAAATCCTTTACAATATCTTATTTGTATTCTCGGCACAAGGCCTTGACTATGTGGTTTTGAAATTCTGGCATTATGCATTCCATCATTATGAAAGTAGCTGTTGATATTGCATGTGATTATTCGACTAGTATAATATCCATGTAAGTAAATGGAATTATTTTGATTTAAAATTTCCATATTATGATGAAGTTTATCTTGAAAAGGCTTTCATTTTAGTTTTATACATTGCCTTAAATGTTTATTCTTATTTATGAAAACTTCCGCTTTATTGTTATCCTTATGGAGCATTTGAGCTCACCCCTTTATTATGTTTTATTTTCCTAGGATCCCCAGAAGTGTTTTATGTTTGAGATGTTGGTTAAATCTAAGAGAACAATTTAATTCTCAAAGGATTTTTTTTTGTTGTATGTTAGAAACTGTAATGTAACGTTCATGCATGTAATCTATTTTCCAAGACTACTACACTGATCAGTCTTTCGGGACATGATTCCTTGTAATCATGCAAATGTATTAAAATAATGCACCGACTCTAGGATTATGGGTTCGAGGAGTTACGATATGACTAATATTATCAATTATTTTATAGAAATTACTTTCTTAAAAAAATCAATCTTTTTGAAATATGATTTTTTATTTCAGGAAAAATATGAATAATGATGGTAAATCATGCCACTAATTTTTTAAAACCAATTAATTTTGTTAATTAAATTAAATAAAAATTATAATCATAGTGAAGTCTTGAAAATGAAATTTCCAATAAAAATGGATTGTCATTATATTTTTTTTGATTTTATTCAAAATTTGACTTTATAAATCTTCAACATTTAATTTTTACAAATTATCTTAATTTATGGATTTAATATATCAAATGTATCTTAAGAATAATTTTTATATCATTTCTAATATAATCAATTTTCAAATGAATTTTACAAGTACAGATTTTTCTTAAACATATATATTTTATTATACAATAATTCCATGATATACTTTTAAACATTTTTTTCTATAAAAATATATTTATAATAATAAATTAATAATTTTATAATTACAATTTTTATATATAAATTTAATGAAAATTACATTGGAAAATATAGGTAATGTTTTAATGAAATATTGATTTCATCTATTTATTTTAATAAAACATTCACTTGGTTTAGTTAGCTTTTTGAATTCATTGGATGTCAATAAAATATTATTTTATTAATAATAAATATTTTAATTCAAATATAATAAATATAAATGATAAATTTATCCTAAATAGAATTTTTACCCTAAAAAATACACATTTATCAGAAAATGTGATTTTTATACTATGTGCACTGATGTTAAAATTAATTTTTATTTCACATAGAAATTTTATTTCATAAGTTTAATTTCATATTTTGAGTCATTAGGTTCAAATTATCTGTGAAATATAATTTTCCTTTTAGGACTTAATAATATATTATTTAGGAAAAATTTACTAACCTTAGTAAAAAATTTGTAAAAGTTAAAGAATTTAGAATAATTGACGTGAAAAAATATTTAAAAAATTTGAGGAAAATTGTTTTCAATCCTTTATCAACCACAACCACAACCCTGACCAAAATCTATTATTTTTTACTCCCTTTTCACATTCTATTTGAAACATGTTTCCCCTTTTAATTAAAGTTCTTTATTTTCTGATAATAACCTTCTCTTCAATTATGATTGGAATATCCAATCATGCACCTATCCATACGTAGAAATACCTTATATTTGGACCAATAATCTATGATATTATTTCTTAAATTGTCTCCCATTATAATAGAATAATTTTTATTTCCAAAATACCGCGCTATGTTTCCTTAATAATGAGACAAAATATGATCTTCCGAAGTGAAATATAAATTTTTCCACCACAACATCATAAATCTCTTCTACATCTACCACCCCTAAAATAATCGTTATAAGAGTGTATTCTAATAGTATTATTTTTTAAATTTATATATATTTTTTTATTAATGCAAAATACTTTAAATACCTTCCCCCAAAACAATTGTAAAAGTGAATATGTTGTTACATGTATTTGTAGACTACCACCTCCATGTGATGATGTTTCTCTGTAATTTTACACAACTACTAAGATGAGTGAAATAAAATATTTATGTATGGAATAAAAAAATTATATATTGTAAACATTGTATAAATATAATATTTTACATGTCATGAGTCATATTAATAATAAATTGTCATAATAAATTTAACTGTTATAAAGGACATATCAAAGAATCTCTTTTAGTTTTAGTCCATTCTTGGAAAACATTTTTAACTATATAAATTATGTGATAAAATATAATAAAATAAATAATAATATACCATTATTTATGTTTTTATACCATTTAATGGTACGTTTTCCTTGGTCAACATACCATCATTGTTTCCAAGAAATTCCCCGATTAACCTCTAGTAACCAATAGACAATAAAAATAAATAATAAAAAAATATAAAATATGATTATACATGTCCTATATTAAATTGAATAAAGAATAATAAGGTTCATGATAAGGTATATAATAATATTAATATTCTTATTTATACTTTTTTTCCTGCTCAAAGATTAAATCTGGAACAAGGTAAAAGATTTATCTCAAAATTTACATATTTGAGGCACAATTTCTATAATGAAACTAAATAATAAAATTATTTTGTTTAATTACTATTGAATATATTGTATTCTTAATTAACATTATTCATTTTATTTTAATTTATTTTTGTCTATTTATTTTTGGAATATAAATTTTTCTTCATTTGTATATGAGTTATATTCACCACTTATATATACATTTTGGTGTATATATAGGCCATGAAATTATTTTTATCATTTTTTACACATATTTTATATTATTTATAGACCCATATAATTTTATTCTTTTCATAGGTATTTTATTTTAAATATAATAAATTTTAATTGTTTTACGCATCGATATCTATTCATGAAGTCGTGTTGTAGGTTATGCGCTAATTTCTTATTTATATGGTGTTTATATTTCCCAATAATATATTTTATCACACTTCTTGGATTATATAATTTGATTTATATGATAGTTCTTTCCAATATTCTAATTACTATTTATCCAACACTTACAAAATCCGGAAGGTGATATATAACTCAGACATCATTCATTGGGTTATATGTTGTCTTCTTGATTTTTTCTATGATTCTTACTACATTTTCAATTGTAAATAATTTTTTAAATTTATTAATATGAGAGAGTATTATTTATCTAAAAAAATTTACATGAATGTTTTTCATTTATCTTTTTTAACCATGTAATCATTTTGATAATATACTTGTAATAATTAATTTTAGATCAACTAATGAAAAATGTTTTCAAAAAAGTTATTTTCATTATTTTTTTAATTATCCTAAAATGATAAATATCTACTAAGTTTATATTTCATGGTTAGACCTATTTTTCATTAATTATGTATTTTTAAGGATAAAATATTTTCAATATCAAATTATTTATTTCATAATTTTATTATATATCATCTATATGTTTTATGAATACTATTTTATTTCCATGGGTAATTTATGAAATGTTAATTATTTATATTTAGATGTTTAAGAAACCCATTATTTTATCCATGGTATCTTTAATAAATTTTTCTGATTGGGCTATAAGTGACATTATTATGTGTGGATAATGATGGGTGGGGTATAATATCTCCCAAAAAATGAATTGGTTAAGTTTTTACATCACATGAGATAATGAAACACTGTGTGAATGAGATATGAGAACATATATTCATTAGTTTGTTATATAAATGGAATTCTAGAAGATTTGTTCATTTTTTTTATGAATGATATTCATGGATCTTTTATCACCTGATGTTTTGTGAACATGATGTG
The DNA here is from genome assembly GCA_963277665.1 of Viscum album. Classification (NCBI taxonomy): domain Eukaryota; kingdom Viridiplantae; phylum Streptophyta; class Magnoliopsida; order Santalales; family Viscaceae; genus Viscum; species Viscum album. Next base: position 1,614,182,980 of record OY728163.1, read on the forward strand.
CAAATATTTTGTCCTAAGATTTAATATACATATTATTGTGCCACATTTAAATGTTTTTTTATCTAGTTATGAATGTATTTCATTATTTGTTTCATTTATTAGATATTCTATGTTTTCATTATTAGAAGTTATTTTTAAATTTATATGGCACATTTATATCATGCTCACATGTTTAATAAATATTGATATGTATTATGAGAAATGAAATATCTTTTTCCCTCAAAGATCATGTTATTATTTTGTGTTTTACTACTATAATTTATGGTCTTCTGATCATTTATTTAGATATTTATGTCCACCTCAGGTTTTCCCTTATTGAGTGTATGGTCTAACCCATTTATTATTATCTTTTCCCTTCATCTAGAAATATATTCATTAATTGTTGAAAATATTTAATGGAATCTATATGAGTTTTATTATAGATAAATGATTGCAGATTAATATTCTTATATAGCTAATCAACATGAAAATAATCTTTTCAGCCCTTATATTGGGATACGATTTATGGGATTTTTTATATAAATAGTTATATTTTTGTACTATTTATTTTTGTTTAAGGATTGTGAAATATAATTAGTTTTATTAAATAAATACCACAAAACATTAATTTTAGAAAAAAATAATTTTTAATCATACGGTGAACTTATTAGTTATTTAGCTATATTAATTTAATTTTATCATTATATTAGTATTTTTAATGACACTTATTTATGATAACATTACATAAAGTGTATACCTTTATTTATACATTACAACTTACTAGTTACATTATAATGATTATATAATGTTTTAAGGTTTATTTTGGTTTGGTGTTCTATGTAAATAATTATATTAAAAATATAATTTTTAAATGAAAATAAATATTTTAAAACCTTAGGGTATTATATAGTCAACATTATTCTTCTTGTAACCTAACTATGTTAGTGTATCAAATCAATGTGTAACTGATAAAAAACTCTAAAAATTGTAAACTAATCTATCTAGGGTCACCCATTAGTATCATTAAATATATGATATAATCAAGGGGTGTCAAAAATTAGATGACGTACATGATTGGACTATGTAAGTTTTGAATAGTGTATCCTTTTGAAGGAATCTGACACCTATATGTTTTAAGGGGATATAATCTTACCAAATTATTTCATGTTTTTACTTAATATGAATGTATACTTTTAATGATTTTGTCTGTAATATTATTCCCTTAACTAAATCAACATTTTCACATCACATTGATGTGTAACACTCTATACAATCCATAAAATGTGTTACTAATAAAAATTAAAATACAAAAGATATGTATACAAATAAAAAAGTACCTCATGAATAAGGTATAAAAATATTCTTATAACGTATTAGAATCATTTGAAATAAATAATCCTTTTGTGGGTGATGTTAGAGTGACTGATATCAAAACTATTTTTCTATTCATTCTACATGTATCGACGTCAGAGATGATTCGAACCCAAACCTCCCTCTACCCATTGATACATTACATACGAGAGTCCTTAATTACCTCAAAATACTAAAACCATATATGGATAAACTAAAATTGGCTTCATAATTCTATCTCATAACCTTGTTCATGCTAATGTAAAGGCTCAAGAAAATGAAATCAATTATCACTTCTAACATGTAACTCACTATAAGAAACAATGAAAATTCAAAGAAGGTTTCAACTAATTTAAAAAATATAAATATTAATTCATGATATACCAATTATAAATTACAATAAAGAATAGAAAAAATTAAATAAAATAAAAATTTATATATTTAAACATGATTAGAGCTATTGATGAATAATTCCCCAATACTGAAATTATAATCAAATAATAATTTACCATGAATTTGAGATATTCTTTAAAAATATTAATATAATAATTTCCAAATTATATTAATTATAAAAACATTAATATTATCCTTTTCAAATGTATTTTTACTTCAATATTAGATATTAAAAAAAGTATAATTATTTTTATATTTGAATTTTATCATGTAAAAAATTACATCATCAAAATATTTTTTATTCAATATTATTTAAAAATAGTTCACATAAATTATCAAAACATCGGTCGATAAGGTTTAAATAATTTCTCACATTATGCATTCTAATTTTAAAATAAATAAATAATAATTTTTAATATGAACTCCTTAATTTTTTACATAATTGTTTATTTTATAAAAAATTTATGAATTATTATTATTATTTCGCTATAAACATTTTATATCTAAATTCAAATTCATTCCATATAATATAAAATATTATTTAATATTTATAATTAATATTTTGGATAATTAAATATATATTCCAAATATATTTTCACATGGTTTAATGTAAATTGTTAAATTTATTAATACAATTAAATAATGAAATTTATAAAAATATGTTATGATGTCAATTTTAATGAGTTAGACTATATTATTATTAATGTTTTGTAATCCATGGAATGTGAAACTCTCCAATTTGATCACTCGAATTTTAGGATTTTTAGTATGGTTTATGATAATTCATTATATTCTGTGTATTAATAACTTGGCGCACATAGGAATTATTTCTAAAGAAAACTCATTTCATAAGAGTAACCCAACAGAGTAGGGTTTTTTATTTTACAACATGTATAAATAAAACTTGTATGATATGATTCTATATTTTTCTATCATCTACTAGAACCATCATTCCCATAAATTCCCTTTATCATATCCTATTATATGATTAAAATGAAGGAAAACACTGAATAAAATTATATGATATGATTTAACATATAATGTGATCCAGTCACAACTTATGATATCCAATATCAAAAGACAATACACAATAAAATTTATATATTATTTATAAATATATATAACATTATTATAAAATAAAATATTATTTCATAATTTTTTAAACATGGTTTTTTGAATCATGAATCATTATTAAGCTCCCATACCAATGATGGATTTATATAGACCAAAAACACATGATAAAAATAGTGTAATTAAACAAAAAACCATATCTAAGAACACCATGCCATGAAATAAAAAACCAATTATAAAATATATATGAAGTACTTAGATAACGTTCACCATTGAAAGTAATAGTTACTATATTAATTCATTAATCATAATGATTTTCTTTGAGGGGAAACCAATGAGGACCCTCATTTGGGGTGTATCCATGGGCAGATAAGAATCAAAAAAACTTTTTTGGGATTATACTCTATTAATCTTGTATAATTTTACCACTCCTTGTTAAAATTTTGAGGATATAGATATCTTGAGAGAATCAATATGTGACTTTAATTACTCTGATGAAACCCATTTCATGGAAAGTGTCTCTTCATATAACTCTAAGGTACGATCCACTAGTTATCATTCAAATACTCATGCATTAAAATCATACACATAAATGACAGACCAGTTATTATATATTATATGAATTCATAATATATTTATTCACATCATGAATTTTTCATTACTCAAATATTATGTTAGGGGTTAGATCCCATTAAATGTTAAAATCTAACACTTACATGCAATTATCAATCATAATGGTTATTATTAATTACTAAATATGATTCCTCATGCACAATGATATAACCAAATAATATAGTATAATAGGATTAATTTAGTTTTATAATATTCACAATTCATGCTTTATGATATTCCCTAATAAACAAATTACGATATGCACTCATTTACTATATGTTACACCATATGACTTATATATCATACACTATGATATTTTAATATTTTATGAAAATAAGAAATAATGAAATAACTCATTCACATGTATTATAGCCTAGATCACGTCAAACATAAGATTGGTACACATAAAACATGATCCCAATCAAAATCAAGGATGCAAAATTACATGATTTTACCAAATATTTTTCCTTTTTTAAAATGTGTTGAATATATTTTTCACAAGTACCTCCAAAAAAATTAATTATTTATTACAATGGATTATGTTATTATATTATTAAATGAATTTGAAAAAATAAATGGCATTTCAAAAAAGTGTCCCTATTTATTTAATAAAATACCATTGATTCTTAAGAAACTATATTGATGAATTTTTAAATTTTTATTTAGTTAATACATTTAATGAATGATATCCATAATTTTAATTCAATAATGTTAATTTAATAGTTAGTAAAAATAATTAGTAACATCCTTGAAATTATTATATTGATATAAGGAATACTAATCTAATAAGTCTACTCTAAAATGAAATATTTGGTTTAAAAAATAATTTTTATGTATATATATAATATACAATTATCTTACTTATATTATTATATATTCTAAAAAATGTGTACATGTTAAAAAATTAATAATATTTCATACATTGATTATCAATTGGTTAAAAGTAAATATGAAATTATTTGAAGGTAAAAAAGATATTTTTCAAAGAATTATTTTTTATATATGTGATGAATTTTTATATTATTTTAAAAATTACCACTAATAGTGAAAGAATTTATTGAAATATAATTATTTTTTAATTTACAAAATAAATTAAAATTTTATTAATTGTAGGTACTAGGAATGAAAAGAAAATAAATTTATTTTTATTGAAAAATTAATTTATAAATGAAATTTTTTAAAATGGATTTAATATTTGTAATAATCATATTGAAATATGGTAAAATTATTATTTTCTTGTTATAAAGATAAGATACCATGGTAAATGTTAAACACATAGGCAAAGGGAAAAAGTTTCAAGGGGTTTAAATTGAGGGATATGGCCACAAAAACAAAAAAAACTTTTCCCTAATTGATTTGTTGGGTGAATTCATGACCAAAATAATTTACTACTTTTCATTATTTTATTTTAATAAACTTTCCATTGAGAAATAAATATATTTTATTATAATTTTATTATTATTTTAATGAGCATAACTCCTTTAATTTTTATATGGAGAACTTCTCCACATAAATTATCCACACATGAAAATCCTTAATTCTCTATGAATACCTAAGTATCATTCCAAAATAATATATCTCAAAATATGAATGTTTTTTTTGTAACCAAAATATTACTGAATGAATTATTCAATTTTTTTTGTAAAGGAGGATAACCAATGAAGATTTAATTATGTTTATGTAGTTATTTCATTTTTATTTATTCATTTACCTCATAAAAATATATTATAAAAATAATAATATAATGAAACTAGTGACATTATTATACTAAAATTTAATTATATTGATATAATAACCATTATCCAGCTTCATTTCTTCAACTATAATATGAAAATTTATCTAGTCTTACATGCTATCTACTGGAACCATGAGTGACATATTCAATTTTACATCACATCCTTACAGGGTTAAATCTATGAATGGAGGTAATTAATAAATTATATATTTATAACATGAGTGGGGGTACTTATAGATAACATGGTCATACTATTTACAATATTAAAAATTAATGAATTTTATAAAACATGACCACATAAAAAGAGAATTCTAACACCTTTTATATAATAACTACATTCTATTCTATTTAATTTATCTTATTAACATAATGTTTATTCAATATTATGTATCAATTTAATAAACTAATATATAAATAATTAATATTTTTCAGTGTGAAATTTTCAAAAAACAATAATACATTATATTGTTTTCAACCATTATAGCATGTTTATGTTTGGGTATGTTTTACCACCTTCACGAACTATGTTAATATTTTTATAAGCAGAATTATTAATAAAAAATAAATACATATAATAATTTTTAATAATAAATAATTTATGTTGTATACAAAATTATTGAGTGCTAATATTCAAAATTATATTTACAAATTAATTTAATTCCTTTCATAATTCAATAATCACTGAAAAAGAGAATTTCTAAGGGTTCCATGAAAATTATAAACATAAATTACATGAAATGGATATGGGACTTCATAAATATTGAAAAAATATAATAGAAAACTTTATTAATTTTATTGATATATTGATAAAATTATAATGGTGCAAGAACCCGAATGACTAAATCTGGACATGCAGGGAAAACATAATAGTAAACCTAATAATGTTGATACTACCAAATAGTTGTTAATTAATTTTTAATAATAAAATATATGTTAATGTTATCTACATAGATAAATTTAATTTTTTTATAATATATAATTATAATAAATCTCAATTTTGTATACAAGATGTTATAGTGTGTACAACAGTGTGGATGTTTGAGATAAGGGTTTATTATCTCAAATTTCATTAAAAGATTGATATATATATTTATAAAAATTAAATAATTTTTATATTAAACTGAATTAATATGAACATGAATAAAATTAAAATCCTAATAATTTATTAAAACTATGATTTCTAAATACATTACCACCTTGGTATGGCCAAAAAGTGGATGATTCTCAATGTATAAATGATCATGCTACTTTATATATGATAATTATAGAAAATTATCCTATACTAATGGATTTTTATCGGATGGAAGTTGAAATAATAAAGAAGGCTGATCCTATATTTCTCAAATTTAATGTCAAATATCCATCTATGTAAAGATCAACATTCCATAGAAGGGATATGTGGAACTAAAAACAGGTAAGGAATTCTCTAATGTTAACCCTTGAACATAATAGAATGATACCGTTTAGGACCTAAATATGTGTTCCATAAATACTAGAATTATGTAATGGGGTATTTTATGACATATATATATCACCATTCATAATTCATCTTAGAACTAAAAAATATTTATAAAAAACTAAAAAATATTTTCATTCCACAAATTCAAATTGAACACTGATTCATGAAGCTTAAAATCATTTTTTGTAGTTTTAGTTTTTTATCATAAAAAACGTGACATAATGACAAAGGATGGTATCTGAGCATCTAAGGCTTGTTCCATGCCCATAGAAATAGTAATTTGATAAACAGAGTAGGTCCCCTAGTTAGAGCATTGTTATTGCATGATGTGAAGCTCTTCCATGTTTGGCACTAAGTTCAGAGAAGGATTCTACATGATTTACCCTATCCATGTGATTCTAGATGCATGCTCTTTAAAAAATTCATGACTTTTTAACTGATGAATTTTTCATAGAATTCACATGGTTAGAAAAACCATATACCTAACCCACACGAGTGGGTTTGTTGTACAGTGTCTATAATACAGTTGAGCATGGTTTGGCCAACAATAAAGCCAAACCATGTGAATCCATTATGTAGTGTGATTTTTCAATCATCGCTTAAGTGATATTAAATCATCACCCTCTCTTCTCTATTCTCTCTAGAAGAAAAAAGTAATTTTTCATCACATTGATTCCCCCTCCTCAAGATCTCCATCTAGGATTTTTCATTTATCATTCATTTAGTCTCTGATTCCATCATCACCAATCATATTTTATCCAGAATGGTAATCTTCATAATAATCTTGCATCCATTTGTTGTTTATCTTTTTATCAATTATACTATTTTTTTTGTAAAATCATATTCCTTATTTTAATGTCACTGGTCGGGTATTCAAATATTTTATATTCTTTATCGAATCAAAGGATCATCCCTAATGAGTGGTCATCCACATACCAATGGTTTGTGGTCTAGAAATATTCCCAAAAACATTAGGTATTTTTATTTCTTTTTCCATTTTAGAACACACCAAATAATATCTTACATTTTCTTAAAATGTGTGTTACCGTTCAAATTAATTTCACCATGATATGAAACTCCCACATACACATATTCAATTATTAAAGGTTGTATACTTATTGGATACCACCTCATTTGTGTGTGATTAATGATTTTCCCTCTTGAGTAATATATCTAATTAACCCATCCGACATCTAACTAGTCTATATTGTCTATTAAATTGACTTTCCTTTATTAATATATGAAATAGTTTGATTTCATTGAATGGAAATAGTTGAAAAGTCCATGCCACATGTAGAATAATTTTAAACATGAATTATGTATATTTGGACATCTACGGATAAGTTGTGTTACAGGTTCATTAATTATTTAGAGGTAAACTATCGTCATTAATACTATTATTATAATTTTTATAGTGTTCAGTGAAAAATAATTAAGGGTACCTTTGAGTATAGTGCTTCATGATCTGTCAAGTTATGTGATGGGCATGGTGTCTCACACAATATTTTCTCTTTGGACTATAGGAATAAAGATACACATTTCCTTGCATCAATTTTTTGGAATTATGACTCACCCCACCATCTTGAGTGAGGGGAATGAAGTCTCTCATTCATATGAGATAATGATTTTATCCCATTTTGGTCTTTATTATCTGCTATAATATTTATTGAATCATGATTTGCACCCTATGAAAATATATAATTTAGTATCCACAGATATTCATATATGATTCTTTATGTATATAGTTCATATATATGTATACATGGTATATATATATATGATTTACTCTATAAGATAAATTGATCAGACATATTTCAGCCCATAATGAAATAGGTAAATTCAGTCAAGTGTTATATCAAACCCTAGGTCAATTATTATCTATTTTTTCAGAAGTTTTCATTATACACAATACATGGACACTACATTACTATAAACACTATATAGATTATATTAGTTACCATTCGTGGTGTCTTACTAATTTTATCTCACACCATACTCAGGATACCCTTGGTAGATGAGTAGAATTTAAGACTATATGTATGGATAAGGGAAATAACCATATCATGGATTCCTGATCTTTTTTCCCTTTAGCATGGAGCATGGGAGTATAGGACCAATCATATTCCCGTGATGCTAGTTGAGATATATTTTATCCTTTTGTAGTTTTGCATATAATGTTATATAAGGTTTTTCCATGTATCCCAAGTTCCCTTTATTGTAAATCATCATTCCATGAGAACATTATTTATATGACATGGACTATGGATTTTTATTATTATTAATTTTTTGGAGGTTTATAATTACTTTATATAACTATAGTGTTTGTTTATGCTATGCTATATTTCTATTATATCATTATTCCAATATTTATAATTATTTAAATTATCCAGAGTGACACTCTAATAATATTCTATAGTCTCCACAACATACCACTATGGACATTTTCAACTAGTTAATAAACTCTGTCATACGGGGAGGCGTGCTTGTGTCCATGTGACCCACTGGCATGGGGCACCGTTTAGTGGCCCTTGAGTTCGAATTTTATAAAGTTGTATTAAAGCTTTATTTTCCTTTTGTCCTATTATTTTGGTATTATATTTAGGACTAGGATGTAATGGATTTTACTAAGGAGAGTATTCCTTGGATTATTTGACCCACATATAGGGGAAACCCAAATTACCTGGGATGGTTTATTGTTGTTTTGATTGAACATATTATAGTTTTCCAGATTCACTATTGGGTAAATAATATATTTTTTGACATTATTAATATTTATAATATTACAATTATGTGTTTAATTTTTCCTTGTCCTACTAGGGAACATATTTATTATATAAGGAATCATCATTGGAACCTTTGGAATTATTTTCCATGCATTTTTCCTTGCCATGTTTACCTTATGCATGAATTTTTGAGTGAAAATTTATGGGTGCCTTGTTTTATATTCATATTCTATATACACTTTTGGTAGAAAATTATAATTAGATTAATTAAATAGAATAAATCAATATAAAAAGTGTTTTATTGTATAGATTAATGAAGAAACCGTAATTTTCTAATTATAACATGTTGCAGGTTCTGGACCTACAGAACTATATACCAAAATACAGTTATCTGGTTTGATTACATAAATGTCAATTGAAATTTATGAAGAAGTAACATCTACAAATTTGGAATAGGGATTCATTTAATCAAATCATTTCAAATGACATGTTACACTCTGATACCTGATGTAAACCCCAGGTCACAGTAACATGATGAAAAATTTCAATTTATAAATTGTATGTATTTTATAAATCTGGAATGGTAACACATTTACCAGGACTGTGATATATATATATGTATATACGTGTATGAAATTAAATAAAATTAAACTTTTCAATAAAATGGTAACTATTAAATGGGGATTCCAATTTCTATGTAAAGGATGTTTTCCTCAATAAATTAAAATTTACAATTCATATACTAAAACCTATGTTTTATGATTCAAGACATAGACAAAAACCTAACCATAGTAGTGGGTATTGGGGGGGGGGGTGGGTCTATTATGATCTATATAGAATATTATGGTATTTCTTTTTCACATATATCTGGATTTTGGAGGAGGAATATATATGAATCAAATTTCAGGGGAAGGATATCAACATTTCTTATTTATTATTTATCTATAATATTTTCAACCATTTAATTATTTTTTAATGTGTGCATTTTCTATTGTATAATTTATCCCCCATGATAGCCACGATTCATATTTCATGAAGGAGGTGACAACCATTATCTTGAGGTGGTAGGCCCCAATACACCTGTATTACCTCCCATAGTTCCACCTGTAACCCCACATTCTATTCTTGACTTGGTCACTCCCACCTAGTTCTAAGATGGTTTCCTTTATATGATGCAGACTCCTAGAGGTGTTTCTTGATTGACCCCAACTACATAAGAGTTGACTTAGGAATCCCAATAGTGCATTCCTCTCACATTATCTTTGAATTGAGGACCCCAAGTTTATGTTTCACGACTAGTGGGTATTATTTTTATTTTTAAGAAAATAGATATTCATACAAATTGGAGGGTTAAGATCACTTCTTATATGATATGTGGTTCTGTCATGTTAAGGTGGGATTTCATTCATTATCCATACCAATATCATGATATGATCAATTGATATTTCTAGTTGATCTTTTATTATTTTTTATTTATAGATACTTTGAGGCATGAATGAGATAGATAAATCTTGAACATACAATATGGATCCATTTGTGTAATGGAATATTCGATCGGTTTCACTAAGGCATTATGATTCTCCCGGACTCTAGTGGGTAAAAAGCTCCCTACCAAAAGTTTATTCCTGGATAGGATGGAATATTGGATCCAATAATAATTTAATGTCATTTTTTTGATCACTATTTCGTTAACTTTCAACTTGGCCCTCATTACTGATTAGAAATTTTGGGAAGCAAAGGGTGTGGGCCAGGGCGGATCGACACATAGACCTAGAGGTGGTTCTTTTCACATACAAAAGCATCTCTTTAAGGTTTATTGTAGGGGAAGTAGCATTCATTCACCTCATAATGACAGATTCAACATCTATCACCTTGGACAGAGATTGGGACATATGAAACCCACTTTCATGCGAGACCTAGTGGAATGAAAGGGTTTTTGATGGATAGGCCATATCCAACACTTCTGTTAGACTTTTCCATCAGTACCTAGTGATAATGGGCCAACACCAACTCCGAGTATTGGATTGTGGATAGTATTCTTTTTCCAGGAATGTATCTCGAATTAAAATGGTCTTTCTAGCTAAAGTGGTGATCGAGGTATAAGATATCAAACATTGGATTCATAGTGACAACATGGGGGCCTGTTAGGGAAATCATGTTGTAACTCAGGGTCACAGTACAGAACAATAACATATAATGAAACCTATTCCAGAGGAGTAGAGAATTTGATCATCTACTATTTGAGGTACTATTCTAGTATCCTCTACATTAGTGTTTAATTTATTTGACACGGGTGTATCAAAGTATCTTATTTCTAACAAAATTCTAGAGACTAAGGGCCTTGAAATACAGTAATTATATTGTTTTATGAAACATGATACCCCTTTTGATAACTTATCATAGTGAATTATCTAATTTATGAATTTTCCCCATTAAATATGTGGTTATATATTCATGTGGAATCTTTTCATCCATGAAAAATCAGAGTTGGTTAATATTCTTTAGATGGATTGGTCAGTTCCCAATCAATACCATGTTGTTATTTATCATTGGAGGGTGATGATTACATCATAATATTGTTGTATAAATATTATCAAGTTATAATAGGATGTCCAGGAATATCGAACTATACCTATGCATTAGGAACTAGGAAAAGTGATAGGCCAGATAACTAGTCTTTTCATGGACGATCAGGGAGAACAACTGATTGTTTTCCCTCTGGTGGTGCACTGTTTTAGAGAAATCATCCCAGAAGACTATTACTGGGTACGTCAAGTTAAAGAGTTAGAATACATCATTAATCTAGTGCCATGAATAACACCATTGTCTATTTATTCTTATAATATGGCACCAATAGAGCTACTAGATATCATGAAGTATATAGAAGACCTTGAGATTAGTGGTTTTATCCAACATTTTACTTTATGGGGATCACCATTCCTTTTTTCCAATAAGGGGGATGGTAAAATTAGGATTTTTGGGGATTTACAATGGGTGAATGAGCTCATGATAATGAACTAGTATCCACTACCTCAAATATATGACCTATTTGGTCGAATATGAAGAGTTTGGATATTTTATAAGACTCGTTTGGGGTGGGATATAATGATATATGTGTCATTACATTATAAAAAACTCAAATAGATTTTCCCAATAGGTATTGTATTTATGATTACATGGTATTGTCATTCGGTCTTCCGAACATGCAAGATGTATTCTAGGATATGATGGATCTGGTTTTACAGACATATCTAAATTCATTATTGGTAGTCTCTTTTGAAAATATATTGGTGGTATTGTCACTCTCAACAAGAACATGAAAAACACATTGAGATCATGGAAAATACATTGATAGAGAACCATTTTTAAGAAAATATCACTAAATACCACTTTTGGACTGACAAAGTCGACTTCCTCGATCAAAAGATCTCAGATTTATGAGTGTTAGTGGACCTAAAAAAGTTAGAGCTATAGTTTTTCTAAGGGAATACCAAGAACAACATTGATATTTAGTGATTTTAGGGATTTAAGGGAATTACATAGGATTCGTCCCAGATTTCTCATTCCTAGATGTTCCTCTTATGGTCTTGATTAAGAATGGTGTGAAAATTTTGTTAACAGAATCTTTTGAAAACCCATTCCAGCTGTTTAAATGCATGCTGACTTCAGCAGCAATATAGATTCTATTAGATCTTGAACTAATTTATACTATTTATTATGACACATAACATATAAATTAAGGTTTTTTATATAGGATGAGTGAGTTAAAGAATTTGAGTCTCGTCAGTTGAGACCCCGTGAGTCGAATTACACAATGCACAACCTCGAGCAGTTATCAATAATTCATGATTTACACTCTTAGTAGACTTATCTATATATGGGAATTTTTTGGTGTTCAGAAATCACAAAAAAAAATCAAGTATATATTTACAAAATTTGGTCTGAATCTCAATAGTAATTGGTTGGTCCAATACCTGTAATCCATAAATTTCAAGCTTTCTTATACACCTGGGAATGGAAATGCAGTGGTCGATGCTCTAAGATAGAAGAATTTAACACATGTGGTTAAGGGGGACAATAGTGAATGGTATGTCAAGTGATTTTTTTTACAGATGCATTTTGAGGCATAGGAAGATCATAATAAGAAATTAATCTCAACTATCATATTGAAATATTCCTTTCTAGAAAGGGTAATGATTAAGAATAATTATAATCTTGAGGGCCTAGTCATAAGGGAGAGTATCTCTTATGAAGAAACATTTCTAGTTCGGACCATGGATAAGATGAGATCATACACATATAGTTGTGTTTCTGGTTCCAAGAATAAATTTTAGTGGAAATGATGTAAGAATATCATGCCTCAGTTTTGGCGTTACTTCTGGGCTTCACAATGATTTATAGATGCATGCATCACCAGTATTGGTGGCCTGGTATGAAGTGGTAGCTAACTGACTATATTACATGGTCTTCCACCTGTCAGTAGGTGAAGATGGAACATCATTGGCCGGTAGTAATTTTATACCCATTGGTCATTCCTGAGTGAAAATGGGCTGATTTCACCAAATCCTTTGGGAATGTTTTCATAAAACACTTTATGGAAACTATAATGTTTGTGTTGCTATTGATTGGTTTTTGAAAGATGTACTCTTCTTACCTATTGGAATGAACTTTTCAGTAGACAATATAGGGAAGTTATAAATTATGGAGTTCATACATCATTATGGAGCCACTCAATCTATCATATCAAATAGGGATGTTCGACTAATGTAATGTTTCAGGAGGGGTTTTAATAAGATCTTTAGTACACATGTGGTTTAGAGCATATCATATCACCCATAGTCAGAGGGTCAAATATAATTCCCAATACTGGTGGTAGAGGGAATGAACAAAGAATTTTTCCTTGACATTAGGGGTTCTTTGGATATTCACATACTGCTAGTTGAGTTCTCTTATAATAAAATCTTCTATGCTACCATCCAAATGGATTTTTATGAGGCCTTATATGTCAGTCAATGGGGATCAACTCTGTGCTAGGTAGATATAATAAATGTAGCACTTCTTTGGCCATGTCTCTTTTACGAGACATCATAGTAAGTGAAAATGATCATGAATTTCATGTTGATAGATGAATCTAGAAATAGTTATTATTCCCAATAAAAGAAATTACCTCTAGAGTTTAAGGATTGGGATTGGGTTTTATTGTGACTCTCATCTAGTTTGGGAAATCGATGAGTTCAAAGGAAGGGCCATCTATTGACTTTATTTTTCAAAACATTTTATGCTTTTAAAAAAATAAATCTAGTGGCATACTAGATATCACTTCCTTAAAGATATTGATATATCCATGATGTATTTAATGTGTCTCTACTTTATCGGTATTATATAAACCCATTCCATGATTTATAGACTAAAAAGGTTGAGTTAGATGTGGATTCTTCCATTGAAGAGTATTTGATGCATATCATGGATTAGAGTGTGAAGACCCTCTAAGGCATGTCAGATCCTCTAGTATAGGTGGTGAGGAAGAAAAGTTGGGTATTGTATGATAAATGGGAGCAGTAAGGAAATATTCACTCTTAGTGGCTGGATATTTTCTTAGGTGATCCCTTATCACCCTCAAAAGTCTTACTCAGGGACAAGATTAATTATGGAAGGGAGGATGTAATCTCTTGGTTTTTTATAATTCTAAGAATAATTATTTTCTATATTAATTCCATATTTTATATTTGAAACAATTCTCTAAGGCCTATGGAATGTCTCCTGATCATATAGGGATTTTTTGTAGTCAAGAGCTCTATAAATTGGAGAAATAGTGGGGGTCACATAGTTAATTCATGATTTGTGATAACCGAGTGAGTCAACCATGGGGTAAACTCAATGTACAAGAAGGAGGCCATATAGTTTTCTCAAACCAAGATATTTCAGCCACAGGCCTGTGAAACACCTATTGACCTTTTAATAGGGGCATTTTCAATTGCATGCATATTATTAGAAAAACAATGTTCCTATCTCATGAGAGTGGGGTTCTTGGATAGTGGTTTGTGCACAGTTTGGAAAACTGTTTTTCCAAACTAAGAAACCCATAATTTAATGATTATTTTATGGGTTTTTACCTTATATGATCTTAAATCCTCACCCCACTTATCACATTTCTCTCTAGTGGAATAACCCACCCTTTCTTTATGTAGGTAGATCCTCCTCAACCACTTTGTCTTGGGTTTTTCATTGCAACTCCTTTTGATATTTGATTCCATCATTTCCAGTCTTGCTGGATCTACAAAGTTAATCTCCTTAACCATATTTCTATCATTCATAATTTACCTTTCCATATCCTACAATATTTGTTTTCAAGTTCACATTCCTTATTTTCATGAAAGTAGTATGTTCTTATAATTTATTCGGTACCCCTTCAAATCAAAGGCTTATACCTGATGTGTGATTGTCCATGACCCTATGGAAGTTGGTCTTGAAATTTTCCATAAATGTTTATGTGTATTTATAGCCTTTTCATTATACTAAATTCCAAAAATTCTGTAGTTATTTAAAGAATTTTTCTTCACCATTATAATTAATTTCACCATGTTATGGAACTCCTGCAGACCCACATTTATTTATTATTGGATTCCTAGGTCTTTGATTGTAGACCCATTGGGTGTGTTAAATTAATTACCCTTTAGATTTATATTTCTAGTTGAACCAACCACTATATAAGTGGTAAAAATGAAATTTAACTAGATTCTCCCTTCTTAATAAGAGAAATGGTTTAATTCATTTGAAGGGAAGTTAGTGGAAAGGCCTCACCACATGTTGAATAATTAAAAAAATGAATTATGTGTACTGTAAAATCCAAGGTTATGATGTGTTAAATGTTTAAAATGTATTAGTCATAAAATATCCATATTATAAATAGAAAATTTATATTTCTTGGTAAACAATATTTAGGGGACTTTTTGATAATGACATTTCATGATCCCTTATATTGGTTAATGGGAATGCTGTCTCACACCATATTCTCTATTTAGAAAATTGTAATCACACTCCACATTACATTTTATCTATTTTCGGGCATGATGAATCACCCCGCCATCTCAATTTATAGCAAAGATGTCTTCAATTCATCAAATATTCAGGGATTGTACCAATTTTTGAGCATATACCACATTATACTAGTTATAGATACCTATGTTATTCCTCAGGTACATCTATAATCTATTATCTAGGTATATTCCAATAAATTTTCTCATGTATATAGTGAATATAAATTTATCAATATTGTGTATGTATATATAATTAATTATATAAGATATACTGATAAGAAATATTTCCGCCCATGCTAAAGCAGGTATGTCAGTAGGACATCCTATTAGAACACGGGCCAACTAGTATTTACTTTTTCAGAATTTTTTAATATTAATTATACTTGCATAAATTCATTAGTATACAAATTGGATGGATTATTATTGACATAGTTGGGCTGGCCTACTTAGTTTAACTCATTCCCTACTCTGGCTACCCTTGGCTCCTAAGTTGACTTTTTTGTTGTGGGTATGGATAAGGGAGAGCACCCAATAATATATGTGTAATATGTATTTCCACTAGCATGTACCATTGCGGAAGAAGACCAAGAATCTGATAATAATTCTATTGGTCCATTCTTTTAGTATTTTTTATTTTTCATAGAATTTGTTATATGTTAGTTCCATGAATGATATTTTTCTTTTTTTCTATCTCATCATGTTCTGACATCATTTTTTATATGACACGTCCTTTCAATTTTGGTTATTATTAATATTGTTTGGATATTTATATTTCCAATATTTATTTATGGTATCTACTATTTTTGTTTTATCTAACTATTATATCATGATTCTATTATTTCAATTTATTTACCATAACTATTATAAAACTATGATATGTGGTTATAGTCTCCCAACCATACCTCCTTCAATACTCAATGATAGTCTCCATCATAAAGCATACAGAGAGGTGTGATTCATTTAATTTCACTCACCAGCTCAGGGTGCAAATTAGTGGTCACCAGTTCGTGATGTTACGTACAATACAAAATGTTATGTTGATAAGTTTTTATCTAGATACACAAAGTGATAAAAATTTAAGGTTAATTTCCATAATTCTAAAGAGATGATGAAACCATTACTAATTCCATTATGGAAATGGAAAATATCAACATTATTTTAATAAATGGATTCCCCATCACATATAAAGGTTCTTATAGCCTTTGGTATGTTTTTGGTAACCAAATGAAGTCATCACATTTTCTTTCTATTTTAGAGACCATATATTTCAATATATATTTTATTTAACTAAATAATTTTTTAATAGATTGTTCCCCATGTGACCCATAAATCAAAATAAACCGTGATATGTAAAAATATAATTATAATATTATAATATACATATTAAATTAACGAGAATAAATGGAAGTCACTATATTTCAATGTTTAAGATGGAATGAAATGAAATCAAGTTACAGAAGACCCATTTATGATTTCAATTTATACAATACTAGGGTAGAATAAGATTCACATGTTTTTACTCCATATCAATCCCAACTGATATTCAAACAATTATGGTATGTGAAAAATCATGTGGAAGAAAAATTCAAGCTCATGGAAGTTACAATTAGATCAATGAAAGTAGCATCACCACACTAAACTGCCATTAGACTGTACCATATGTGTAGATCATACATTGAGATATGTTGGGGAGTTGATATTATAAAATAAATATATTTTTAATAGTGATAATTTTTTAATTGTTTTACATGTATCTTTCAGTGATTTAATCCCTTATACTTAAAAAATTTGAGCATATTTGAACAATGTTTGTATATTTGGTAGGTTTTGGGATAAAATGTGACAAATTCTTGAATCAAGATAAAAACTTTTTTCTATCACATATTTGATTCAAGAATACCTTTTAATGTTTGTATCATATTAATGAGATTATTTTTTAGGAAACCATTTTTGTGGGATTCTAATTTTCCTTCTTTACATATTTCTAATTCGATAAATAGTATCCCCAAAAAATAAATCCAATAGAATAATGTTTATGGATGAAAGAATGGACCCACCATTGAAATTAAGGCATATATAACCAGAATGAATCCAAAAATAGGTTATTCGTGCTACATTGTAATGAAGACTTTGATTAACATGTCTAAATTAAATTTCAAGGAGAATTCAGTTCGTTAAGGAATACATTTAATACACTAAATTAGACGGATTTTAAAAGTCGACTTAGCTAGAAAAATTATTCTTTATTAATTTAACCACAAATTTTCTGAATTTTTTTTAATGAAGCTGAGATTTTGAGGGAGCATGGAATATAGGGAATGAAACAACTTTTATGCAGAAATCTACATGAGAATCATCCATTAACTATCCCAAATAAACTCTAAATTTCATTGGATAGAAAATTGTGTGTAATTTTTCAACCTCACGACCCTATAAATATAGATGTACAATTAAATAAATGGGGATTGAAGGATTTGGGGGGGACTGTGATAATGGATTTAAACCCTGATGAAATGTGGATTTTATATTTTTTCTTTATTTATTTTCATAATTCTCCCATCATCGAAAGTCATCTCTATTACCCATGACATGGAGGGATAAACATTTGATTGATTGGGGATGGGGGATTTTTCCTTTTGTAATGTTGGAGACATTCACTTCAATTTTAGAAGAATATTTTTCTATTGAATTATTTCTATTATCATTGGTCCCAATTATCTTAATAATATTGTATTTATGGTTTTTTGTCTTTCATTTCTTATAGCCTTGGTCGAACATCATTAATGTCCCTCTACCTAGTGTAGTCTATCTTGATCAAGAAAATTGTTTGAGGTGGTGAGTGTCAAGTGATTTTTTGGGAATTTTTACAATATATTAATTGTTTTTATCTAGTTCTTTAACCATGAATGAATGAAAACAAGATCGATAAGTCTTTAATTTAACATTAATTTGGAATAGGGGGAATGATTTTAAAGAAAATGATAACATTGAAAAATGTGATCCTACCCTGGCCCCATCAATATCATCATTAATTTCTCTTCAACTATTATTTTAATTTCTTTCATCATTTTTTAAATCGAACAATTTCAAAAAAAATTGCTACTTCATTCTCTAATTTCATGTGACAAAAATGATTGTTGGGTGCTCCCCTCTCGAGACAACCCAATTAAACCACATTATATCATTTTTAACCATGTAAAAAAAATTCACACCCCATGATTTAAATATTACATGGCTAGGCATCATTTTAGCGAAGGAAAAAAAATTCACAAATAGGTTTTCCTATGAAACACAAAAAAAATCCAAAATGTCAAAAACATTCAAATAATATTATTTGTTCATGGTTTCTTCCAATTAAATTTATTATTCATGGATTTACCTATTTTAGTTCTGAGGATAACTTCATTGTTATCTTGAAGATCGATTTGAAATAATTAGTGATGCAATAAAAAATTTATGGATTCAAATATAATTGAGAACTGAATATTTACAATCATCATAGGAGAAAAAAAACCTGAACTAGAACCTAAACCAAAACGAGTGGTGGAATACATTTCACCAATAATTTTCTATGTTAATGAACCTGAAGTGATTTATAAAGAGTTACTATTGTAATTCATAACATCATCGCACACTCAACCATTTCTTGAGGTTATCCCTAAAAAATCGATGAATGTAGATGAAATTATGGGAGATCAACATATTTTGAAAGAATCCTCGAATTTATTTATTGAAGATAACCATAATAATTATCTTCCCATCCATGAAAATGAAAAATAATCACCTATATACTTATTTTATTCTTTGTATGATTATAATGATGATGCTATACTATTATTGAGTTTCTAATTGTCTTTCCATAGAACATAAATTTCCATTTTTACTCTCTTCAAAGGGATGATCTCTTTGTTAATTTATCATTTTTAGTCGTATTCAAGTTGAATTGTTTTTTGACTTATCCTTTTCTAAAATTTCATACACAAAACAAATTTATTATGCATTAAATGTTAATGAAGATACCACCCATGTGGTGGTGATAAATAAAGAAGAAGATATGTACAATATGTTGGTGGTGTGATGACCTTATCTACAAAAAATTGTATACCATATAGAGGAGGACACCAAGGAAGTAAATAGGTAGAACCCCTGTCTTATTTTCCCTCACACTCTAGGAATTATTTTCAATCCTTCTTATTTATTAGGGGTTTGAAATTTTCATATATTATTTGGGGTTCTCCATTCTCAGTTTGAAATTCTAAACAATGGTAGAATTCACATGTGGTGGTCCATCTCAAAGAAATTACACCCAC
Source organism: Viscum album (assembly GCA_963277665.1). Taxonomy (NCBI): domain Eukaryota; kingdom Viridiplantae; phylum Streptophyta; class Magnoliopsida; order Santalales; family Viscaceae; genus Viscum; species Viscum album. Next base: position 1,614,203,649 of record OY728163.1, read on the forward strand.
CTTCTAATCCAGGATAATACACTACAACTACATGACTTGGGTAACTAAAAGACTATCACCTGATCAGGGTCTAAACTATTCAATATCCATTATTAATTTCCATTTATTTTTATTTTTCTTTATTTTTCATATGTTTGTTTTTTTTTTCATTTATTTTTGAAGTGTAGTAGTTATGATCAATCATTAATGTTTTCATTAAACAAATCCAGGTTTGTCTTTCCATTTATTTATTTTATTTTATTCCCAAATATTATTTCATATGAATAAAATTATTGATATTATATGAACAAAAAAAATAGATAACTTTATGGGATAAGCGTGTGGGTGGGATGTAAAATTTTTCTTAGTAATTTTGTGTTTCATTCTATTTTTTCATGTCTTTTCTAAATATTTCATGTTTTTCATTATTTTATTTTTTTTAAAATTCTTGAGCTGAATATAAAAATTTGAAAATTTTAAATGGCCTTATATTTTTGAGAACATTGCATATTTTGAATTTATGAGGATTAAAATGACAGTAGAATTAATTTTGTTTCTTTATTTCCAATTTTTTCTTTTTATTAATTTTTATTAACTATAAAACTCTTGTGAATTAGTGTTATCCAAATTAATTATCTTCCCATGCTGAGAAGATTCTATAAATTTTTTTTAACTTCTATACATTTTTAATTTTATATAGATCTTTGATACATGTGTTTTGACCAATAAATTTTTGTTTTTATATTTTTAAAAGTAGTTATAATTTATGAAATGTTTCAAGTATGATTGAGGAACCACTTTGAAATACCATTTTGAATTGAACTAAAAATTTGAATAACCATCTATTTTGACATTTGTTAAGACCCTAGAAGATAGGAAATAACTTAATAATAATCCATGTTACAATACATCTATACCATTATAGAATGATCTAGATGTAAAATTAATGATTATGATTTAACCCAATTGTTGTGGCGAGAAAAGATGAGTTGTAAATTACGTTCTTGAAGAATCTATTTGAGTTTAAATAAAAGAATGTGATGAAATATTTATTTCTTCTTTTGAAAAATTAATTTCATAATAGAGATTTTTATGGCATCCTAAATATCATTAAAATATATTTCAGATGTTCAACAATACATGAAGATCCTAATTTTCCACTCTTTTCATCTACACCATGATTTTAAATAGAATTCCATATCTTAATTCAAGCTACAAAAATTTAAATATTAGGGAAAGAGGGATGAATTTATAATTAATACTAAAATTCCATGTTTTAACTTCCCAAATAATGAATTATGTTTTATATGGGAATATTTTTTTTGGCTAATTGAGGAGGACCCAATTCTTCTGAAACAAATCACAAAATTACTTCATATTAGATTTTAACCATAAAAAATCTACATTAGATTTTTTTTCATATAAAACCGACCATACATAAAAATAATAATGACTCATTAAAAAGAATACATGACTGAAACATTCATAACTCTATGATGTGGAGATACTAGGAGGATGTCTAGCCTATAATGATCACACTTGTTCTAAATAATGATAAATAATTCTCATTAAAACTCTTTCAGTGAAAGAAGGAATATTTTTGGGATAAGTTAGGTATGATATAAACATGAATATTATCATTAAATTTAATGTATTTTAGTGATTTATGAGGATTTGTGTAATTTTTATCCATGTTGGAGACATGATATTTCTTTTGATGTGAAAATTGAGTTATGATGTCATTTATGATTTAGTTTGTTTGTTTTGATATTGGTGTAAGATGATTTCATAGGAATGAAATGTTTATGTGTAGGGGATTGATAGAGAAAATATTTTCAATTATTTTATGTTTAATTTCAATGTTTTTAATCTTAAAATAGTGTAATTTTATCTAAAAAATTCACATTTTAGGGTTTCTAAAGTATTTTGATATTAATAGAAAAGATGGATTAGTTTAGATTCTAACTATTTTAATAAATTTTTATAATTCCTCTATAAATTCTTCAATACTATTTAAAATTGTGAAAATATTTCTTTTTAGGATTCCATACATCATGGAATTCATTTCGTTCTTCAGGACTCAAATCACAATCTGTCAATGGAAGGATAAAAGACATCCCACAGCTCATGCCTAAAAAACTGTTAACATATCTGGATATTGAATTATGTTAGGAAAATATCTCATACATATCGGGACTACATAATCTGATAATCAACATTGATGTGGGGAATATATAAATGAACAACATTTATTATTATTTCCATGCATGATTCCTCTTTTATCAGGGCAAAAAATTCATGTGAATCTTGGGAAGTGGAATAGAGTGAGTCTATCTATCTTGAATAAATATTCAGAGTAATGATCCATATAACACTCCACATGTGTCCAATCAGGAATGAAATTTAGAGGATAACATGAAATATATAAGGGGATAACATCAAGAAGAATAATTTTCCTAATTTTTTTACTAAATGGTTATAACATGAACTAGAATTTAGAAGACCTATTTGGTGCCAAAACTTCACCACTTATCCCTATAAAAATGTATCCATCTTTTTTCAATGGTTTGGAAACCTGGGGTAACATTTATTGGCCATTATCAGTATATTTTTTGTATTTTAATTACAATAATATTATTTTTATTTCAATATATTATAATTCTTCTTCATACGTCAATCTTCTTTTTTACCATTTTTTATTTTCTCCCACAAATTTATCTTTCAACTGCATGATAATGTGGAACTAACCATAGAATTTTTTAAAGGAGATAATGGTGGTTGATTTAGTTTCATTACACATCAATTTAAAACACTATATTTAATTTTGTGAATTTTGATGGTGGTTATATTGATTATGTAGTCTTATTTCCCCATTTTCTATTTCTTTGAGTTCTTATCATTCATCATTCATTCATAACTTTTCTGTCAAATTCATGCATAAGACAGAGTATGTCTTTAATAGTGATGGTTGGGGAAGATATCTCCTAGTCGACATTAGGAAGAGTATTTCCCTACATGCATAAATCTCAGTGTTGTTGTAATAACAATTTGAATGAGAGACTGTGGTGTGATAGATCATGATCACTACATTGAATTGAGTATTGGAAATATTTTATTATTTAATCAGATCCATCATTATGATCTACTAATAATGAATTATTTCCTTATTTATTTCTAACATTATTTTGGTCACATTTCATTTACATATATATATATATATCAATATTACATGAATATTTCAAACATATTTCCCTATATTATTTGTTTTTATATTAGTTATAATTTATATAGTAACAATAGAATATTGGTGTCGTGGGAGCTGCCTTCCCGAGACCAACACTGGGTGTGTGCTATATTTCATTCTTATGTAATAAACTATTGACTGGGGATCTGCGATAAATTCATGTTCTTCAATTTAAAGTTGTGATTCTATAAATATGGTGCCAAATTAACAAACAATAATTTTTCATGGATCCTGGGTCAATAGTTTATTTATATATGCATGAAATATAGTACATGTCTAGGGTTGGTCTCGAGAAGTTAGCTTACACAACAAGGAAATTATATTACCACTACTTAAATTATATCTAATATTAAAAGAAAAAATATAGAGATATTGTTTTGAAAGATGAATAGAATATATATATATATATATATTCAATTTGAACAAAATTATGTTTTAACTAAATAATGAAGGCATTCATTGGTATAAGATAATACAAATTGATATCATTATTTATTAAAATTTTATCAATACTCAATTAAATGATGTGATAAAATTACATACCATCTCATTCAAAATGTTTTTACCCCAACACTAAGATCTCTTTATCCAGGGGAATACTCTTCCTAAGGTTGAATAGGAGATCTCTTCACCAAAAATAATTGCCCAATCCATACTCCGTTTTTTGAATCACATAGATAGTGATGGGAATGACGAATTATGAATTAGAAGATGAACTAAGTGTTAGATAAAATTTGGAAATCAAACACTATATTCAATTTAACAACCATAAAAACTATATCAATTAAATAATTATTTTGAAATTTAAGATCAATGAAACACAATAAACCACCATTCTCTCTCTTGGAAATTTTTGGAGATTAGTTCCCCAATCTCATGGACTTGGAAGATAAAAAATTTTTAGAAACCCATTAATGTTAAAAATTTAATAATATGGTATAAAGAATAAAAATAATATATTAAAAAAACTAATATTACAGTAATATAAGTACTAAAAAGCTAATTAAAAGTTCAAAAAATTGTTACCCTTATGTTTCCAATGTTTTGAAAATGATATGGGATGCAATTTTATAGGGAGAGGGGTGAAATTCTTCTATCCAAATTTTCCCTTCAAATGGTAGTGTATCTTATCCCCATTTAGTGACCAAATTCGATAATGTTTTATTTTAAAAATTTTCCTTAATACATTTTGTGTTCATTCAACACATTTCACCTGGATAAGACACATTTGGATAGTGTTAAGTCTAATGTACATTTTATACTTTTTCTGGGTAGACAAAATCTTCGTATTCCACATCTCTAATTTTCCATGAATTATTTCTCTAAAAATGTATCATTCATGGAATCCTTAATAAAAAATTTCTTTATTATTTTATAAAGATCCATGGGGAATTTGAGATTATTTTGGGATGGTATTTAGGAGACAGGGTCATAAAATCAAAAATATCCCAATCTATGCATTGTTTTTTTAGGGCTAACATGTGATTTGGTTTTTGGGCCTTTAAATGATGGATTTAAATTGTGTTTTTGAATAATAAAATAAAAAACATAATTTATGGAATTATAATAAGAAATAATTTCCAAATTTTTATCAGTATATAAAATTTTATGGCACAAAAATATAAATAAACTAAAATAGTTAAAATTCAAAGCAAATCCTTTTTGAAATTAAGCTCAAAATATGTAAAAACCTATAAACGATGGAAATTTCCCATAAAATAACTAAAGGGGACTAAATATATAGAAATTAAAATTAAAATAAATTAAAATATTTTCTCTATCATTGAAAATTTAATTATAAATGTAATAAGTTATTCTTCTTGTGAATATTAAAAAAATTTCATTTTGACTTCCAAATATAAGTTTATTTTTCTCTAAAAATTGTTTTCCTTTATATATAATATTGAAAAGATAACATTATAGATATAAAAATTTTAATCTGATGAATTGATATTCATTTTTAAAAATAAATAATTTCAATATAACCATATGGTTAATTTTAGTGATTTTTCAAAAATTAATTTTTTATGATAATAGTGAAAAATACATTTTTTCCAAAATTTTAAATTTTATGACTTTATCAATATGTAAAAAACATATTGTAATTTATGAAACCAATTAATAATGTAATTAATAATTAATTAGAAGTTAAAATGATGTATTTAAAAAATAACATTTTGAACTTAGAAAACCTATGTTTATCATTTTAGAACAAAAGTAAGATTTTATTCCAAATTAAAAATTATTTTCAGTATTTTCTTTAAAATAAAAAATATAATTATAATTTTCAATTTTGGATTTATTCAGAATAAAAATAAAATTTATTAGATATATAATATATCAATTAATTTTATGAAATTTAATTATATTGTAAAATTTATACAACACATAAATTTTATTCTTTAAAACGAACTTCTTTTAAAAACTGTTTGTATATGTTATATGCACTAATATTAAAATTAACTTTTCTAACCTTCATAAATTTAATTTAAAAATACAATTTTAGTATTTTCCAATACAATTTTCATATTATTTAATGATTTCAATTTCTTTTAATCATAGATGTATGTTCAGTGTGATTAACATTAATAACAATGATAATTTTAAAAAAAATCAACGATTTGATTTATTATTATTGTAAAAAAATTTAATAATAAAATAAATTAATAACTTATGAAAAATGAATTAAATATAATTTTTAATGATATATATATATATTATCACTCATTATATTGGTATTCAATTCAAAATAAGATGACATACTCTTATTGGTGAAAAAAAATTTCAACAATAATTATGTTTCAAATGAAAGATATTTTCTATTTAATAGTTATTTTTTATATTATTTTTATGATTAATTAAATTATATTGTAATTAAATGTATTTTAGAAAAATATATCTTTAAATAGTTTTAACCTTATTTTCACTAAAATATAAACAATTATTGTAAAAACTAGTTACCTGTGTAAAAACCAAAATGGTAAAATTTATTAATCAAGTGGTAAAATGATTGGAAAATGATTAAAAATATTGGTAAAAAACGTTTTTGAGGATTTAATGATGGTAAATAATCCCAAACATCATTATTTATGACATTTATGAAAATTTACTCTCAAATTGTATCAATATATTACTGAAAAATAATGGGTGTTTGGAAAAGTGTTATTTTCATCAACTATCAAATGGGAAACTTCAACGCCATCATGACCCACCCATAACAATGAAATTTTTAACCTCCATGAAACCTATTTGAAATTAATAATACCCTATTCTCAATTAATTATCATATGCCAATAATTTCCAATGATACATTCAAAAAAATATTGAAGGTCCCAAAGAGAGTATTAATTAATCCTCATCCTTTCTTCTAATTTATTACCTTTAAACCCTATCGTAAAAATAGTTATACAATCTCATATGTATATTTATTATACATATTTTTTATAGTACAAGAAAAATCATTTTTTATTACATTTCCATCCACTTCGAAAATGAAAAGAGAGTCGATCATGTGTTATGTGAGCTACCTCCTCTATGAGGTGACATCTTTGGTTTCTCACCACCTCTTATCATATAGCAGTATAAGTATGAAAATGAAAACTAAAAAATATATATATATAATAATTATTAATTTTATGTTACAAATTATAATCCACCTTCATTTCCTCTCATTTTTTGGGTAATGAAAACGTTAACTCTATGTCATGCGGACTATCATCTCCACGAAGTAACGTATCTAGTTTATTCATAAAATATATTTAATATTTAATAAAATTTATTCAAATAAAATTTACTACCTCAAAATTATCAAAATAATATCATTATTCATTAATGATAATTATATTATTTCTAATATAATTCACTTTCATGTTCCTAATCACCCATTAATTATGGTATATTCGAGTTTGGGTTAGTATAATAACTTATTTTAACAATTATATAAAACACATTCATGGATGAATAAGGAAACATAAATTAAAATATTATAATAACTTAGTATTAAAAATATGTTTTTTTGTTCTATAGATGTTATATTAATTATATATTATATTATTAAAATATCACTTGTGGTCCCCATAATTACTAAAAAAAGCCGACACTGATTCCATATTCTCGCAACATAACTAAAACCATAATGAAATTATATAATATATTTATCAAAAATATATGTTATCTAATCTAGTAGATTAATTAATCTTGTAATTAAATTTTTTTGGACAATAACTAACAAATCCAATATTATAAAATTTATTAAAAAATATCAAGATAACTCACAACCAATATTGAAATTAGTTAATAACGAACCAATATATATGTTGAGAATAATTATATATGAAATTTAAAAAAGCTTATATATATGAAAAAGTTAATAAAATATGAAATTAATATATTTATTTTTATTACACAAGATTTTATAGTGAGTTCTTGTAAAAGAAATATAGGGCGAGGGTTTTCTTCTCAATTTTCAACACCCGTAGAAATACTAAATAATATAAAACATATTTAATTTATAATGGTCTATCTAATTCCCATTAAATGTTATTTTTTATTATCCCATCATTTCACATTTTAGTTAATATTTTTTTTAAATAATATCTTTAAAAGGGGTTTTAGAATTATTTTAATATCATAAGGGTTTCATAGACTCAATTTCCAATAAATTAAGTCATAGTCTTTCTTACATGAATATAATTTTAATGGTTTATTTGATCTTAATATTCAAAAATTATAAATGGTACTTAACATTTATATATAGTATAATTATTTATCATTTTCTATAACCAATTATCTGACAAATATTATTCTCAAATAATTTTATAATTTTTGTAAAATTGTTCTTCATTCTTATGAATAAATCTTTTCATCCAAGTACATATTTTATATTCTTCCAATATTCTACTCTATCTTTGGGAATGATAATATTTATTATTTTCCCTTATCCACATAATTCTATTTACACCTTTTTAAAATTGAAATCTAATACCCTTTTTATGATGTAGGTTTTCAAAAAAAATTATTTCAAAATATTTTAATAAAGATTCTCCTTCCTATCCAATTCACGTGTTTTAACTCCCCCACCCAATTTATGTTTACAAAACATATAAAATTGAAGTAATAATTTACTAACATTTATATATCAATGTTAAATTTTTTATATTATTTTCACTTCACCAATTAAAAAATTACTTTTGTATGTTACATGGATATTCATTATTTTATGAATGCATTGAAAATGTATTATAAAATATATTTTGAACACTTTATGAGTGAAATAATATTCTTTCCACATTATAATTTTATATAAAAACTTATCCCTATAGTTTCATTTTTTCTAAAAGAAATTATTTTTCTCATCGTACTATTACATATTTCGATTAAAATGATTTCAAAATTTCGAGGATATTTTTTTTCCAACGTAGTTTTTTATCTCCAAAAAAATATTCTTTATCTAATTAATTTTCCTTGAATATATCCTTTGTTAAATCAAGTATATTATTAAAATATTCATATCCACATTCTTTTTTGGATGTATTAAGAAATTCTATTTTCTATAGTATTATTTTTCCTACAAATCCATTTATATTACAATTCACTAATGGTCTATAAAACTAATTTTTATTCAAAAAAAAATTATTCATCAATATTATATTTTCCCTTCCTTTGACTAAAGGGTCTTAACTTAAAATCCATACATCAATAATTGGGGAAATTATTTTCTTAAACATATGCCATTTATCAATAAGGTGTAAATACTATATTATTTATCATCGTTAAATTGTAATTTCCTATAAACATATATGAGGAAATTAGATACCTGTTTATTTTATTTGGGTTTATCATGATATGATTGTTTATGAATTTATGAAAAATTTCTTACGTGAATACATTTATGAAAAGGATACAAATACTATTTTCATTTTATGGGTTTCTTGGTTTGATGAATGATTGATATATTATATCACAAATGTGTGTGTATGATTGATCAGTTGACTCTGATAATTATTTATAATGTAATGTTTAATGTTTTATACATCATGATATATTGATGTGTGATCCTCCTTGAAAATAATCAAAAAATAAATGGTCATCCTTCTTATATATACTCAAAAATTAAATCACAATCCTTCTTGTATATGATGACAAACTAAAGGGTGGTCCTTTAGGAAAATTATTATATATTTAAGGATGAAACTTAATAGAAATTATTAAAAACTAAAGAGTGGGGCCTCATGGATATGCCCAAAATATGTTGAAAATATATGACTATGTTTGGTCACATTATTTTCCCCATTATTATGACTAATTTATTTTATCAACTATCTTGTTTGTTGAATTATTTTTGTCAATAATTTGATTTGTTTATTATGTAATGTATGTCATTTTCCATGAATCATGGTTTTCAATCAATGGTTTATCAGGTATCATTTTTTTAATACATCATCATTAAACCCATATTCTAACCTTGTACTCAATTACGATCATTGAATTTCATCACATCTATTTCCCCTTATTGGGCATTTGATCTAACCATGTCATTTTGTTTTTATTTCCCAATGTAATGAATAATAAAAATAAGTATTATTTTTCTAGAAGAGTATATTGTGTGGAGATTTTTTATTTCATTTTTAATACTTATTATGGGTTAATCAATTGTTTCTATAGTGGTAAAAATGTCCTTTAATTGAAAACTAAATGATTTTTCTTTTCATAATTTGGTTTCTTAATATTACAAATCATTAAAGATAAAAGGTATTGCTAATGTATTATAATTAAATATTCTCATGAGGTCATTTAATTAGATGATCATAGCCTTGGGATGATATAGTTCATATTAGAGATGGGTTAAGATGATTTTTGAGATTTTTATGTTATCAATTGGGGGTTGGTTATGTTTTATAATAACAAAAAAGTTATATATAACCCTTTTGGTAAGTTGAAATTTTTTGGAATACATTTTTATTAGTATAAGATATATTTAGTAAAAAAAAAGAGATAAATCTAAGGGATATGATTATGTGGAGGATAACATCCAAATATTTTGTTAAAGTATAGAATGCATGGTTTTCCTAGAAATACAAAATTTTGTAGATATTATATGTTGATACAAGAACTTTCCCATATTTACTAAGGTGTAATAACCCTAAAAATTTTATGTTGGGTATTAACTCCATCATCACGTACTACATGAAAAAGAGACCTAACTATACACCTATTTTAAAATTCCTCTTTAATATGATTTGGTTAATCAATTTCTATTTACAATACATTATAAGTGATTTATTATTCAAAATAATTTTTTTGAGGAATATATGAAATTAAAACCTTAAAATTCTATATTAAAATAAGAATTATTTGGTATAAACAAATTCTAGATGAAATCATTTAAATGGAAAAGAAATTTTTAGGTTGAATTTAACATTTAATTGTCTTAAATATCTCTCTTATGGTGTTCAACTATCATGTTAAAACATTTTAGTTTTATTAGTGGATTATTCATAGAAAAACCATGTTAATAATTGTTTCTTGGATAATGTCGAGCTTGTATCAACAAACTGACCTTAAGAATGGGAACAAGGGTGAGAAACTTCATGATTATTCCAAAATGTCCCTAACAAAATAGAATTCATAATGAAATGGTATTTATTTTCCAATACTCAAAAAATAATAGAATGATGGTATTTTGAGGAAGATAATGTTATAAGGATACTGAATTAAAAGGGATTCAAATATCTATATGTCAAAATTTTCGAAAGAGACATGGAACAAATTTCGGTAAATTGATAGGTTGATGAAACAATTATAAAAGATGATAGACACAAAACTAAAAAGTGTGTGGATAAAAGCTAAAAAAAATCCTTCTATTCAATTTTATGAAAATTTTACATTCTACAAGTCAACTCCCAAATCCAAGCACTAAAAAATAAAAATAGTAACCAAACCCCACATAAACTATGTTAACATGAAAAATCTTACAAAACGATTTCTATAGATATAGAATGTTATTTATCAATATAGATTTTCAAATAACTTATTTTGTTCCAGATTTAGACTATTATATATTTAATTATAAACAAAAACATTTATTATAAATATAATATTTTTAGGGAACTAATCTTCTTTAATGTTTGTGTAACATAATTGTTATGGATTTATTTCTTCTTTTGTTTTTTATATTTTATCGAAATGGTCTATCACTTTCTAGAAAAGGATCACATGAAATTATATATAGGAAAATATCACATAAAATCATAAATTAACCCATGATAAACTGATATTTTATGGTTAATTAAGAGTTATCTATAGAAATATCACCAGTCATATGATTTTTAAAATTTTGAGGATGCAACTTATATAAGGGGATAGAATATAACATCGCAATATTTCAATATATATTCTGTAAATAAATACAATGTAAATATATTTTCTTATAGAAACATTGAACAAAAAAAATTGATATGTTGAAATCAAATATTACCATAGTAATAGATCTTTTGAATTAAAAGTTGTAAAATGAAGAAAAGATATTATGAAACAAATGAATGAAATAAGTGAAATCGAGTTGTGAAATTACCCAATATGAAAAACATTTATCTAATCTATAGAAGTTTGAATATTACAAAGGGTTTTAGTTTGACACTTACTATGGTGGATTCAAACAATTACATTTTGAGTGAAATAATATGGAGATAAATTCAAGCACATGAAGACATCCTTGAGATTTATGCTAGTAGAATTTCTAATATTGATTGCCACCAGAGTATACCTTATACATAGATCATACATGGAGATAACATTGGGATATGTAATTGTAAATTATGTTCATATGATCATGTAATAATAAATTTAATAAGTTATTTATCCTATTTATTTTACTTGTTTTTCACTTTCACTTTTTTTTAAACAGTATATTGTATAAAAATATTTTTTCCATTTATATTTACTCTTTAAAAGCTAATGATATATGTTTTATAATTTTAATTTTATGAGATGGATTTAATTTTAAAATTATTTATTTAAATATAATTATTTTTGGAATTTTTGGGGTTTCTCAAAAATAATTCATTTTCATTTGAATAGCGAAAACATTTTTTTTCTAATATTTTTAATTTTATGACATTATCAATTAATGTGAATGACATAGAAGTTTATAAATATATTTATTTGAAAAATGATTTATTTAAGAGGTAAAATTATATATTTTAAAATATCCTTTGGAAATTAGAAATCATATGACCTAATTTTTTTTCACATAAGGAACATCTTATTCTAATTTTAAAATTTTTTTATTATTATCATACCGTTAAATATCCTAATAGTAATTATTAGTTTGTTTATAAGATCTCATCCTTTATAGATAAGTAACTATTTATGTTTTTCAACTACATAGAGTTCAGTTGTTTTTTGTTTTCATCATATAAATAAATCCCCCACATGGCATGGGTTTGTGATTTGTTTGGAGTTTAGAGGGTAATGATATGGGATTTATAGTATGGAAATATTATTAATAGGAACCATGAATTGTAAATTCGTTATTTTAATTCTTCTAGGAATTTCGTATGAGGTTTATACAATGTATGAATTATTTAGGGCAGACCCCATAAAATTCATAAAAGGAATGTGATGTACTTCACAATGTAAAATATTTTCTCTTTGGTCCAAAAGATAAAATGATGGGGTTTTCCGCACATATATAAAAACATGGATTCAAGAAATGAATTGTAAATTAAAATAATTAATAGAAAATTTCTAGTTTCTTAATTAAACCCTCACACCACACATTGTATATGTCATTCACTCTATTGACTCTCTCATCATCTAGACCTTCTATAGAATATTTTGGGAGTCCCCTTGAATCAGAAATCATGTTCACATTGAATATTGGTGTTCTGGACCCATTGATTTGAAGGAAATATAGAGGAACAAATATTTTACTTTTATTTCTAAGGAATTTATTCATTCTTATAATGTTGATGATAGTTTTATAAATCATCTCCATAAATCATTTATATTTTATTTTCATGTATGTGATCCATATAGAATCATGTTTCCACACTGTGCTCTCAATATAATATAAATGTTTATCTATTTTTATTCATATATATAATTCCAACACCTATCATAGATCATTTATCCTATTGGCATGAAGACTGTAATTGTGACAATCTGAGGGTTGTTCCTACCTTTGATGATGGGATGAATTGGCATTGTAAACATGGTAATTGGATTGACAAATAATTAGAATAACATGGTAGTTTGGTATTAGGAATGAATTAAAATAATTTATCTTGTGGGTGTTGTATGAAATTCAGTCATCTTATACATGATAAGCTGGTGCATTATGGGTATAAAGGCTTGAGATTGATTAATGGGTTATTTGATACATGAAAATTGGATTGTAAAATTTATTATGATAATTATTAATTTGGAACAAAAAAAAATGATTTAGAATTGGTAATTTAATGAAATATCCAAAGTGGTATGTAATGACATATTTTAAATTCTTGATATGTGTCCGTGACTTATATTATCTCTAATTATTATATTTCTATTACTATTAATTATACATTAATTTTTATAGTGATTGTTCTCAATTATGTTGTTATTATAATAGTAATTCTTCTAGGTTGTGCTTAAATTATTTTAAGGTCTGTACCTGTTTAGTCTATAATTCTTGTAGGGCTTGTATTATGATACACTACAATTCTTACTTGGATTGTTCTTGTATTTATTAATCCTTTTTTGGATTCTTCATAGTTGAGCTTTAATTATTATAGGTATTATGACTAGTAATGTAGTAATGTTTAAAAGGATTCATCCAAGTTCTTATGCAATTATTATTGAGATTGTGCCTTATTATTTGGTAATTCATATAGACAATATTCATCGTTATTCCATAATTATTTTTGGGGATTTACCTAATTATGTTGTAATTACTTATGGGACATAACATTAGGAGTGTTTTTTGTTTGGTATATTCTAACAGAATGCCCAGAGACATTCAAAATGGTTTCGTATAACCTTCAGCTAACCCAAGCATCACTATGGATGTTGTGAGATGGAAATTTTAGTCGATACAAACAAATTGACTTATGAATTATGTTTTAAATGATTTTATGGTATCATACACTAATTTTGATGGTTTTATATGATTTTAAATTATCGGTTTTGGCCAAATGGATGGTAATCAAGTCATATATAGGCACTGTTGGTACTCAAATATATTTCAGCGATACATGTCTAGTTAAAGGAAATGGTCCCTATGTTTCATTTCAAACATTCTATATGGTTTTAGAGTTTGGATATTGTATCAGTGTGAGGATCATCAATTGGGATTCATATTATTGTATAATTTATTTTTTTTTGTTTACTCTATTAAATTCAGAACATTTAGCAAGTCAATTATTTACATTCAGTTTGTCATTTCTTGGTTTCTATTATAATTTTCATAGTTTTATTTGTCACATTTTTTAATGTGGTTTATTTATTTATTATTTATTTTATTTCTACTATTATTATAACTATTTATTAGTGGTTATAGTCTCCAAACTATATTATTTTCATCCTTTCTTCTAGTCAGTATCTAATGGATTACGAGGAGACATGCCTAAAATCCAGAAGCTACTTCAATCTATTAGGTAAGAGAGTACATGGTGAGTTATACTAAACAGTGGTATTAAATAAGGTCTTTTATATTTCATTTATATTATTAGTAACATATATAGGATACTAGGATGTGGTGGGAATTCCAAATGATCTTTTTTATGGATGTATTTTACCCATAAGTGGGGAAAAACATGAGCGCATATGGGTGTTTTTATTGTTCATAATATTTTCTTCCTACTATTTGGATGTCATTTCACCATGGGTGATTAAACTATTTTTTATGTTAATATTTATTAATATTTCACTCTTAGGTTGGTGTGGAACAAGATGAGTATAAATGAGTCATGGTATGTTTTTTTGGGATATATGATGACATGAATTGTTCAACTATGGACATATTTATCACATGTGAAATATCATCCTATGAAATATAAGGAATGAAATAGCCTATTTTATTTTCTGATAATAAATAAAATAAACTACTATGATATTCTAATTATCTTTTCATTTCAAGAATAGAAAAACCCCAAGACATTTTTTATAAGGCCCCAGCCTTAAACCTTACTTAATCTTGAGTTATTACAAGATTACACATTAAGGATATTTTCAGGTTTAGAGTTATAGAGAATTAGATCATGAAACATGCATTACATTCCACAAAGTGGTTACATAAAAGACAGTATTCATTCTCCCCATCAACGGAAACATATTTAAAATAAAACATGGATTCTTTCTTGACACATACTTGACACTATCATCCAATCATGTACCTTTCCCTTGACCTGTGAAAAACATTTCAAAAACATGGGATGAGCATATAAATCTCAGTAAGGGTTATAAAAATTGGAAAGGAAACATGAGTTCATATATACATAAGAATGAAATCGTCATTTACCCATAAAACATAGTCACTTTAACATACCTCATCAAATCATGAATAAATCATAGAAATCATAAGACATAAAAGGTAACTTGAGGCATTCATAACATTCTTACATAGGGAGTAACCCTCTTGGTTACGTTTGGAATACCCACCACAGTATATTCCTTAAATCTATTCGGATAAACCGTAACGTTTCACTCCTTCGCGTTACCCAATGCATTGGAGAGCTATATCGGGATCACCTGCCCTTATTTTATCACGGAATAACCCGTCTTCATAATAATGCCCAAGAACCTCAACATAATCATATAACATAAAACATGCATAAAGGAAACATAACATTTACCCCTTTCAATCACAAGATATCAATACAACACATTAATATAAAAATATTATGAAAACCATTTTCAATATCAAAATAAAATAAAAGTAAAACATGGTAATTATTTTTCATTTAAAAAGAAGGTATGGCTTGTAGAGGAAGCAGAAACTCAGATAATGGTCACACCGGCAGAGAAGTCGTTGTCGCCGCATACGTACGACAAAACATTCCCTTTTTTCATTTAGTAAAACGCTTCATATAAAAAAGATTCCTCTTGGAAAAACTTAAAAGTCAAAGGGGTTTATACACCGTATAAAAGAAGGTTGAGTATAAAACAAAATATGCCTCAATGAAAGGAGATTGAGACGAAGTCCCATACAAAGACGGTATCCTTGGTTTAAGGATAAATCAATTACATAATTTTGTGTGACAAACGAATACACCAAATACAAGTGGATATTAAGTGTAAAATAATCAAAGGTCATTCACACATATTCAAATGATGACATATTCAATAACTACATGTTGAACCCAAAGAAATCGAGATTGGGTTAAGAAGTTCCCTTGACAGCCTAACAGTGTCACATAAAAGTTTAAAAAAAGGTTTGATGAGAGAGATAAAGGGGATCTCATCACTTGGACATAAAATTTACATAAATAAGGATATAGAAGAATATATCCCAACATAATAGTATGTGTATTAAAATACATAACAAAAGAAGTCTTTTAAAAAAAGGAGGGTGAAAGGTCCCCTTACCGAGTTGGGTAACTATCGAAAAGTTCACCCCCTGGAAGAAGGGTCATACTATAAAGATGTATATACCCATAAATGAAATTATACAACACAAATTTTATAATAATGGGCAGTACATACACAACTCAATGGGAATAGTGGCAGGCGTAGCATAAATGTCACGGGAATAAAAGTGAGATGAAAAATCCCTTACGAAAACTCGACAGTATAACAGCGCCACTTAAAACATCCAAAAATGGATTTATGAGATCAAATAGGGTCTCCCATAATATGAACATAAAAATTAAAGAATGAGTAATATAAAAGAACATCCCCAAACATAAGAATGATGGGCTTAAAAGAAATGACATAAATGAGAGTACTTAAAAGGAAATAGAGAGGTTGGATCCCTTACCTCAAGTCCATCTTGTCTTGTTCGTTTCTTTATATTCCTGAATAATAAACTTTGGTCAATTAATAATTGCCTAAGTACCTCCTTTAATGATTATTATTCAGTTCATATCACATATTATAATGTTATAATAATTGTTTAATAATGTTAGTTCATATCAGACGTTTTTGTCGATGTTTGGTACATGAGTCAAAAATGAACTTGTTTGAAAAAAGATTTCCCATGTAGTTATAAGTAAAAAATTTCCAGAATAGTATTAATGATTAAAATATCATATATATCCAGTAAATATTTATTTTATACTATTCCATATCATTTGGAGATAAAAAACGAAAAGCACCGTTCATGGAGACGGTAGGCCTACGTACACATGAATGCTACTTTCATTTTTTTGTCATATTAATGGAATTAAAACAAAATGAGAGAGATATATATATGTTATAATTCCAGAATGATATCCATAATTTAGATTTAATATATTACATATATATCCATTATATATATGTACTTATAATATTACATAACATTTTGAGACAAGAAATGAAATGTACCGTTCATGGAGACGGTAAGTCGTACGTACTCATGAACGCTACCCCCATTTCTATTTCATATTTAATGGAATTAAAAAATAAGGATACATAATAGTATTTTAATTCCAGTATGATATCATATATAATATCATTAAATATATCCTTTATACGTACCACATATGGTATTAACGAATCAAATCACGTTGAGGGGGTGGTAGTCCGCACTTCCTTAAATGAAGATATCGCGTTTACCCATAATGGAAACCATAAAGGTACGCCATAAATAAAAAATACAGAACCTTAAGTAAAACATAAAAATATTATATATCTTATATAAATATATTTTCATCTTAATGGCCACCTTTGAAGGTGTTAAAACAATGTTGAACAATCATTGTTTCGGGAGGCATAAATTCGCCATCCACGGAAACAGTATGTTCTTTAACCATTAGATGTAAGTGTGTGTAAGTGTAGCTATAATACTTATTATAACAACATCCTAGTATATTTAATATACTGGATTTGTTACAAAATAATTGAATAAAAAGAGTTTAGTGGGTTGGAGAAGCAAAATAAAACAAAAGGACACAAGTGAAGACATTACCTTAAAATCGGGTAACTCCCTTTGGTTTGAGCTCAAAGGCTTCCTTGGGAAGACTTCTGCCCAAAGTGAAGCTTCAAGGAGTAAGAGAGGGATGTTTAGAGACAAAATGGGTAGGTTTTGTCTGAGAAAAAGGCTTTGGGAGTGTGGGTAAGGAGGTAGGGGTGGGGGCCTTTTATAAGAGGAGAGGAGGGGCACTCTTGTAATGTTACAAAATGTTACATTATTTTCAAAAGAGTTTCGGATTTTAAAGATCCCACAATGATTTATTTCTAGGATAAGGTGATAAGGGTTCTAAATCCACACATCCAATAGGTTTTGGACATGTTTAGGTATTAGATATTACATTATCTTTCCATTTTATTTAAATCGTTAAATAATGAGGTCATCGCTGCATCATCATGATGTCATAAATAATTTAATTTATTTAATGTCTAAAAATTATAAAAAACTAGTATGATGTATTAAATATTTTTACCTTTCCAATGACTATTTATAGTCAAAACTATGACTTGTATAACCCCATGTAGAAATTGTTTTAGTAAAACATTTCATGTTTGTGTCATTTTTACTTTAACATTAAATAAAAAGATATTTATGTCATTTTCCAACCAAAGTGGCTCCATGGGGTCCCCAAGTTAACCCATGGATTGTATTGGTAGGCTATGACACATAAAATGAGGGTAGGACATGTGTCTAGGTCATTTAATTTTATTAAAACATTATTCTTACCATAAACTACACTAATTACCTCTAATCGCGATTAAAAACTTAATAAGTTACTATTCACCAAAAAATTATTTTTATCCCATCGAACCACATTTTACTTCATAATGACAACCACTTATGTCGGATTTTTGAAATTAAAAACACAAATATGGAAAATTTTCATTTAAACGGAAAAATCAGTTTTTATAAGTACCACTTAGTGGTTTCACTATTCATCAAAAATTGATGTTTTTCAGAAAAATCCCAAAAATTCACCCTAAGCTATATTTGATCTTCCGAATTCAAAAATGAAGTATATTTTACAAAATTCTAAACATATAAGTCACATTAATTAATTTAATAATTAATTCCCGCTGTCAGAGAAAATAGCGTGTTTTTATGAAACAATAAGTATCAAAAGATTGACACTAGTTTAAGTCTGATTTCAAAGTGAAATTAATTCCAATGACCAATATTGTATTTAATGGAAGAAATATATTATAATTTCACTTAAAAACCAATTCAAAAGATAATATAATCATATTAATAAATTTGATTAAAAAGGGGTTTTGAATTAAAATACAACATTTTACACTATTCATTAAAAAAATGAACTTTATCAGAAAGATGCCGAAAATTTACACAAAGTAAATTTTGATGTCCCAATTCTTAAGAAGAGTTTTATTTGGTCCAATAGAATGTATAAGAGTGAACAAAACAATATTTAATGACTGTTCTCCATCAAATGGTGATAAGTGAGCCTTTAGTGAAAACTAGGGCATATACGTCTAAAATTGAATTCTTTCCATATTTTAAGCCTTTATCTTTTATTGGATAAATGTAAAAACATTTAAAAACTTATATAATAATATTTTAGTTATTTCTATCCATTCCCGCCAATACAATAGCTACATGTTCACTACCATTTAAAATAATATTATTTTATTATTAGAGTGCAACGTAAGATTCCCAAGAATCTTGTTGTTGCGTGTTGGGTACGCCATCGAGCATAGCGTCCCCTTTAAAGTAATATTAATATTTTATTCAAAAATATGGATAAATATGAAAATGTAATACTCTTTATTTACCTGGGGTGTTACATCCTTCCCCCCTTTTGGGAATTGCATCGTCACAATTTTTAAAATTGAGCTTGGAAACATCCTTGAAAGTCCCACATCAGAACAAGAGTCGGTAAAACAATCACTTTAAAATAAAGGAAGATAAGTACAGAGGTCACCTGAGTTAACCCATACTAGTATTCCATGTAGAAAAATGTGGACATGGAAGAAAAAGCAAAGGGTCATGTTCTTGAGGGAGAGTGATAGTGAACATGTATAGGATAAAGTTAACCATAAGAAAATCACAAACTTGTGATGGGTTAAACGGTATTCGATTCCCCAGTAGGAAAAGTTAATAGACAACATTTTTGTTTTAAGTTACTTTTTATCGAGGAATTTATTCATAAGGAATCATAATCACTTATCATGTTGACTTTCAACATTTACTAGATTCCTTAATCAAACTCATATTTTCTCCAAAAGACAAGTATTTAGGAAGACTTGTTCGCATTAAGAGTACTATAATCAACTTCTAGAGAATAACCTAACTCCACCAAAGAGAACTATATACTTCCCATTACTTTAGTGTTTAAACAAAACCAAAACCAAAAATGTTAGTACAAGGTCAGATAATCCAGAAAAGGATAACCCTTTTAAAAGAAAATCTATGCTTAATCACCAAAATTTGTCCAACAAAACCCAAAGTTCAACGAGGACCATCTGATAAACAATTTGTCCATAAAATACATCAAGGTAAAAAAATATAAGATTGAAACCCAAATATTTGAAGGATTTCGTCACATAGTCTTCCAAGTTAAATCATAACATTTATCTCCAAACAACATCAGTTGCTCCTAAAGTCTCATATTGAAATGTAATTAACATAATCACATATCCTCCATGATAGGTTAATCATTTTCATAAATAACCCAAAATCAACTTACTCTTAATTCATAAAATCATATAACTAAAAATAATCAGTCAAACTAACCAGGGACTTCACGCAGTCCAGTGGTAGGCGATAAATACCAGTCGCACTTTGGTTGTGGGTTCGATTCCCGCATCTTTGTCCGACACGATGGGTAGTCTCATGGTCTACATGTTTTCCTTTTTAAAAAACTATATAATTCTCAAATCATTCCCCAAAAAGGGATAAAATCATCAAAAATAACCATAACATAATTTAACCTCAATTTTATCTCATGCCTTTTACTTCAATCATAACATATAGTAACCCATAATTACTTCAAAAGTAAGGATCATATAAACCCAAATGGTTCTTTGTAACTATGTCCACAAAAGAAAAGATAACTATTCCTTGAATAAAATTTTCATAATGACCATGCACACCACATTTAAAACATTCAATTGATCCCTCAAAATGAACTTCTTTCCCTTTCCTCGAGTCAACTAGATGCTTCCTTTTTCCATGGCAGGTTGTTGCTTTATGACCTTTATTTCCACATCTATAGCATATTTCTGTCCCTTTGAAACATTTCCCTAGGTGTTTCTTCCACATCTTTGACACATAGGTTTTTGAACACACTTAACTTTATGATTATTACCTGTACTTTCGTAGGGATTTGTTTCTCGCATATATGAAGCCTTAGAGAAATCACCAAGGTTTAGGTGGTCATTCATGACTCCAGATAGTTGGTTGAGGATAATCACAAGAGTTCTCATTGCAGCTCCCATATAATTCAGTTGCTTGCTCAAAAAACTATCACAGTTTCCTTCACATCCACTATTACTTTGGTGCCTGCTAGATCCAGCCATTTACTAAAACCAAAAAGGTCAGTGTGAGTATATCAAAAAACCATCATGTACTAATGAGGCAGATAAACACTAAGATATACTTACTCATTCACTTTATCTAAAACTTGGACTCTTTCTGAAATCCTAACCATTATGGTAATGCCACTTATGCTTAAAGAATACCCTAACCTATAAAGTTATCTAAACCGAACTTTGATACCAACTATAAGGCCCCAGCCTTAAACCTTACTTATTCTTGAGTTATTACAAGATTACACATTGAGGATCTTTTCAGGTTTAGAGTTTTAGGGAATTAGATCATGAAACTTGCATTACATTCCACAAAGTGGTTACATAAAAGACATTATTCATTCTTCCCATCAATGGAAACATATTTAAAAGAAAACATGGATTCTTTCTTGACACATCCTTGACACTATCATCCCATCATGTACCTTTCCCTTGACCTGTGAAAAACATTTCAAAAACATGGGATGAGCATAAAAAGCTCAGTAAGGGTTATAAAAATAGGGAAAGGAAACATGAGTTCATATATACATAAGAATGAAATCATAATTTACCCATAAAACATAGGCACTTTAACATACCTCATCAAATCAAGAATAAATCATAGAAATCATAAGGCATAAAAGGTAACTTGAGGCATTCATAACATTCTTACATAGGTAGTAACCCTCTTGGTTACGTTTGAAATACCCACCATAGTATATTCCCTAAATATCTTCGGAAAAACCATAACGTTTCACTCCTTCGCGTTACCCAATGAATTGGAGAGCTATATTTGTCTCACTCGCCCTTAGTTTATCATGGAACAACCCATCTTCATAATAATACCCAAGAACCTCAACATAATCGTATCACATAAAAAATGCATAAAGGAAACATAACATTTCCACCTTTCAATCACAAGATATCAATACAACACATTGATATAAAAACATTATGAAAACCATTTTCAATACCAAAATAAAAGAAAAGTAAAACATGGTAATTATTTTTCTTTTAAAAAGATGGTATGGCTTGTAGAGGAAGCTGAAACTCAGATAATGGTCACGGTGGTGGAGAAGTCGTTGTCACCGCATACGTACGACAAAACATTCCCTTTTGTCATTTAGTAAAACTCTTCGTATAAAAAAGATTACTTTTGGATAAATATAAAAGTAAAAGGGGTTAATACATTGTATAAATGAAGGTTGAGTATAAAACAAAATATACCTCAATGAAAGGAGATTGAGATGAAGTCCCATACAAAGACGGTATCCTTGGTTTAAGGATAAATCAATTACATAATTATGTGTGAAAAACAAATACACCAAATATAAGTGGATATTAAGTGTAAAATAATCAAAGGTCATTCACACATATTCAAAGGATGACATATTCAATAACTACATGTTGAACCCAAAGAAATCGAGATTGGGTTACGAAGTTCCCTTGACAGCCTAACGGTGTCACATAAATTTTTACAAAAAGGGTTGATGAGAGAGATAAAGGGGATCTCATCACATGGACATAAAATTTACATAAATAAGGATATAGAAGAATATATCCCAACAGAATAGTATGTGTATTAAAAGACATAACAAAAGAAGTCTTTTAAAAAAAGGAGGGTGAAAGGTCCCCTTACAGAGTTGGGTAACTTTCGAAAAGTACACCCCCTGAAAGAAGGGTCATAATATGAAGATGTAAATACCCATTAATGAAATTATTCAACACAAAGTGTATAATAATGGGCAGTACATACAGCACTCAAAGGAAATAGTGGCAGACATAGCATAAATGTCACGGGAATAAAAGTGAGATGAAAAATCACTTACGAAAACTCGGTAGCCTAACAACGCCACTTAAAACATCCAAAAATGGATTTATGAGATCAAATAGGGTCTTCCATAATATGAAAATAAAATGTAAAGTATGAGGAATATAAAATAACATCCCCAAACATAAGAATGATGGGCCTAAAAGAAATGACATAAATGAGAGTACTTAAAAGGAAATAGAGAGGTTGGATCCCTTACCTCAAGTCCAACCTGTCTTGTTCGTTTCTTTATATTCCTGAATAATAATCTTTGGTCAATTAATAATTGACTAATTACCTCCTTTAGAGATTATTATTAAGTTAATATCACATATTATAATGTTATAAAAATTGTTTAATAATGTTAGTTCATATCAGACGTTTTTGCCGATGTTTGGTACATGAATCAAAAATGAACTTGTTTGAAAAAAGATTTCCCATGTAGTTATAAGTAAATAATTTCCAGAATAGTATTAATGATTAAAATATCATATATATCCAGTAAATATTCATTTTATACTATTCCATATCATTTGGAGACAAAAAATGAAAAGCACCATTCATGGAGACGGTAGGCCGTACGTACGCATGAACGGTACTTTCCTTTTTTTTATTAATGTAATTAAAACAAAATGAGAGAGATATATATATGTTATAATTCCAGAATTATATCCATAATTTAGATGTAATATATTACATATATATCCATTATATATATGTACTTATAATATTACATAACATTTTGAGATGAGAAATGAAATGTACCGTTCATGGAGACGGTAAGCCGTACGTACGCATGAACGCTACTTCCATTTATATTTCATATTTAATGGAATTAAAACATAATGATACATAATAGTATTTTAATTAAAGTATGGTATCATATATAATATCATTAAATATATCCTTTATACGTACCACATATGGTATTAACGAATCAAATCACTTTGAGGGGGCGGTAGTCCGCACTTCCTTAAATGAAGATATCGCGTTTACCCATAATGGAAACCATAAAGTTATGCCATAAATGAAAAATACAAAAGCTTAAGTAAAACATAAACATATTATATATCATATATAAATATAGTGTCATCTTAATGGCCACCTTTGAAGGTGTTAGAAGAATGTCGAACAATCATCGTTTCGGGAGGTAGAAATTCGCCATCCATGGAAACAATATGTTCTTTAACCATTATATGTAAGTGTGTGTAAGTTTAGATCTAATAATTCTTATAAAAACATCCTAGTATATTGAAGACATTGGATTTGTTACAAAATAAATGAATAAAAAGAGTTTAGGGGGCTATAGAAGCAAAATAAAACATAAGGACACAAGTGAAGACATTACCTTAAAATCGGGTAACTCCCTTTGGTTTGAGCTCAAAGGATTCCTTGGGAAGACTTCTGCCCAAAGTGAAGCTTCAAGGAGTAAGAGAGGGAAGTGTAGATACAAAATGGGAAGGGTATGGCCAAGCAAAAGGCCTTGGGAGTGTGGGTAAGGAGGTATAGGTGGGGGGGGGGGGGTTTATAAGAGGAGAGGAGGGGCACTCTTGTAAAGTTACAAAATGTTACATTATTTTCAAAAGAGTTTCGGATTTTAAAGGTCCCACATTGATGTATTTCTAGGATACGGTGATAAGGGTTCGAAATCCACTCATCCAATAGGTTTTGGACATGTGTAGTTCTTAGATATTAAATTATATTTCCATTTTATTTAAATCGTTAAATAATGAGGTCATCGCTGCATCATCATGATGTCATAAATAATTTAATTTATTTAATGTATAAAAATTATAAAACAAATACTATGATGTAGGAAATCGTTTTATCTTTCCAATGACTATTTATAGTCAAAACTATGTCTTGTATAACCCCATGTAAAAATTGTTTTAGTAAAACATCTCATGTTTATGTCATTTTTACTTTAACATTAAATAAAAAGATATTTATGTCATTTTCCAACCGAAGTGGCTCCATGGGGTCCCCAAGTTGACCCATGGATTTTCTTGGTCGGCCATGACACATACAATGAGGGTAAGACATGTGTATAGGTCATTTAATTTTATTAAAACATTATTCTTACCATAAACTACACTAATTACCTCTAATCACGATTAAAAACTTAATAAGTTACTATTCACCAAAAATTATTTTTATCCCATTGAACCAAATTTTACTTCTTAATGACAACCATGTATGTCGAATTTTTGAAATTAAAAACACAAATATGGAAAAATTTAATTTAAACGGAAAAATCAGTTTTTATAAGTACCACTTAGTGGTTTCACTATTCATCAAAAATTGACATTTTTCAGAAAAATCCCAAAAATTCACCCTAAGCTATATTTGATATTCTGAATTCAAAAATGAATTCTATTTTACAAAATTAAAAACATATAAGTCACATTAATTAATTTAATAATTAATTCCCGCTGTAAGAGCAAATAGTGTGTTTTTATGAAACAATAAGTATCAAAAGATTGACACTCGTTTAAGTCTGATTTCAAAGTGAAATTAATTCCAATGACCACTATTGGATTTAATGGTAAAAATATATTCTAATTTCACTTTAAAAACAATTTAAAAGATAATCTAATCATATAAATAAATTAGATTAATAGGTGGTTTTGAATTAAAATACAACATTTTACACTATTCATTTAAAAAAATGAACTTTATCGGAAAGATACCAAAAATTTACACAAAGTAAATTTTGATGTCCCAATTATTAAGAAGAGTTTTATTCGGTCCAATAGAATGTATAATAGTGAACAAAACTATATTTAATGACGGTTCTCCATCAAAAGGCGATAAGTGAACCATTTGTGAAAACTAGGGCATATACGTCTAAAATTGAATTCTTTCCGTATTTTAAGCCTTTATCTTTTATTGGATAAATGTAAAAACATTTCAAAAACATATATAATCATATTTTTGTTATTTATATCCATTCCCGCCAATACAATGGCTACATGTTAACTACCATTTAAAATAATATTATTTTATTATTAGAGTGCAACGTAAGATTCCCAAGAAACTCGTTGTTGCGTGTTGGGTACGCCATAGAGCATAGCGTCCCCTTTAAAGTCATGTTAATATTTTATTCACAAATATGGATAAATATGAAAATGTCATATTATTTATTTACCTGGGGTGTTACATTTTTACTCCCCTTTTTCTCTCAACATTTGAGTTTAATGTTGTTTTGTATCTTATTTTATAAGAAGTATGTTCACCCTTATATAGAATATACCACCACATTGTCTTCTAATTGTGAGTTAGGAGTGTGTTAATCAGTATTCTCCTAAAAAAATATGATCCTAAACATCCAATTGATCTGTTTATCTAGACATATGATCATCTTCATGATAGTTTCTATGGGTGATGTGATCCGTGGAGATGAACACATCTCAAACCATACTTTCAATGTCTGTGCTGATGAGAGAGTAATATTTACAACATCTGCATATGATTATAAAGTAAGGAAGACCCCAGATATAAATTTTATCTATAAATTAAGTCTATATGATCATTAATCACATCTATATTTCTATATATATGAGGGTTGATCTTTCTTCTTATATTCTGTGTGGATGACCCAAGAACTAGTTGGACAACCCAGAGTAGGTCGACATGTAAGATGACTTGACTAGAAAGACATCGGTGGAAAATTATTGAGTCACTTATAGCATTATTCATTCAAAAATTATATGTAATATATGTTTATGAAAATAATGTAGGGGAGTGTGACAGTGATGTATTGTGTTTTCCACCACACTATCTTATTTTAGTTCTCTCTATCCTTGGTAACTGATGGCATTACCATGAAGAATTTTTTCAAGTATTGGCTTCGCTGTAAGATAATGGTGTAGCTGAAAACCTATTTTCTATTAAAAGTTATAAGAGTTGTGAATCCATCCCTCATCCCATATGTGAACCTATTTGAGGACCCCTAGTGGAAGCTATGAATTATCAACAGTGTGATCCTAGCACAATTTTCAGGAGGCAAAAAGATCAACTATAATAATTACATCTAGGGAACTGGTTGGAAGAGAAATGATGGAATCCTATCTTGGGGTGTGGAAAAGAAACTTTTTGATATTACCAAATTATATTCAAGTTCTTAACACTAGGTAATATCATTAATTGGAGTGCATAGAAAATAGTTAGTTGATTTTTATTATTGGAAAAATGTTTTGTTTTCTAAATTGATTGGTTTTGAAAAAATAAAAAAAATTGATGAATCAAAATAAATGAATTAAGAAAAATAATGAAAAGAAATTGGCAATTCAAGTTACTGAAAACTATTATATGATAAATGTGATCTATTTTGGGTCATATTACTAATTGAAATGTTATCATAATTCCATTTTATCCAATAATCGTCTACTATATCGATTAAAGTAAGATTCCATGATTGATTCCTCTCACTCATTTGGTCAAATGGTGATGGTGATAGAAAAATGAACCAAAATTTTATTTCAGTCTACTATACTTCCAATTATGTGAGAGTTCTATTTAGGTTACTCAATAGACTAAGGCAATAGTCAATCAAGGCTTGTTTATCCCAAAAAATCATAAATATCCACTACCCCTCCCACATATACTGACAATCGTTGAGTACTACCCAACTATGTCATGATATATTTCATACATTATAAACCAAAACCTGTTATGGATATATAATTAACATTGACTGAAGAAAAATTACATAATATAATCATAAAACAATTAATATATTACATGATAAAAAAACTCAATATTAAATTGAAATAAAATTCACATTGGAGATAAACAATTTTTATTCCATAATGTGAATAAACTCATGAATTAAAAAATATGAAAACATCAAATTCCCCAATAACTCATAATTTCACCCCAACATGGTAAGTTTAAATGAGAATAATGGGTTAAAACAAAGTAGTAGAAAACTATGAAAAAATAAGAGTGAAAAATAAAAGTATCAAATTTCTCTTCCAGAATCAGTTCTCCACACTTTTTCTCATTTTTCACCCACCATAAATTTCAAACCTTTCAATTTCACTACTTATAAGATAATAGAAATGAAATTATTTCTCAAAAAACCAATTTTTAAATACATTTGACATGTATAAGTGATGTTATGTTACAATTAATGTGTCGCACTCTTTCTGAATAAGTGTTTCCTAAATCTTCCTCCAATATAAAGAATCCACTAGCAACAGTAATGTGTGAAGGTCTCCATGATCATTAATGGTAAAACAAAAATTTGAATTATATTTCAAATATAGATATAATTACCTCAATTAAAGGTGTGTATTCTGATTTGTTACTCAATTAGTGAGGAGGGGTACACTATATCATCCAGAACAATTTGTCAACTTGATAGATTTTATAGGGATTGCAGATGTTTGAATTAGTTTTTAGTCAAGAAAATGATGATGAAGCCCATAAATCAATTAATAATAAAAAAATAATTTTTAAAATTGGATCAATATTTTAAAATTTATTTTTTAAAATAATTTGTTTTAAAGTTTGTTAAAATTCCAGAATTAAGAAATTTTCACATTATTTCCTAAAACACACCACATTTCCAAAAATGATTCAAAAAGCTCAAATAGATAAATTGGTAGGGTAAAATTATTCAAATAAATATAAAATTTATTCAAATAATATATCGATCAATTATATTCCACATAGTTCATGGACTCCTAAAGAAGTAAGAATCAAAATCAGAATAAATAAAATTCAAAAAAATTAACTATCAGATCCTCCAATATTTCTACACAGAGAAAAATATATAATGCCTCATAAATAATAATTATTTGATATTTTAAATTAAAATAACTCTATATATTTATACTTAATTTTTCATCCTATGCACACAAAACACCTACCTCACATTAAGTTCCTCTCATCTCACAAATTTATATTTTTTCAGCAACACTTTTCTCATTCAAATACATGCAAGGGTCACCATAGGCTTGATAAATACAAACATCTACACTTTATTTGAGTCAAAAACATGTTATTATCAATATTAATTTGGTTGTTCTATCGATTTTGGTAGGTATGATTTATATTTCAAAAATGTGGAGGATGAATGTGGAGGTCATGGCTTTTTTTCGAAGAAACGTTGCACGGTTCTAATATGCATTAATATATAGTATCCTACTTAGTAAACATATCATAAAATATGGTCCAAAATAATAAGAAAATTTATTTCATTGGAATCTCATACATTCTATAATTCTTCATTTTTATCACGAAGTTTTTTTCCAAAATTGTAGGTTTTTTTAACCTCTAATAGGCATAATATTCTTTCTCTTTCAGAATATCCAAGAAGCCTCAAATTCTTTTATCATGAAAGCTAAAAAATGATTTTTTTAAATGTAATTAATTTTTAAATATTAAAATTATCTCTCTAATATTTTATTTTACACCCAAGTTAATTGCAAATGAGGTAGCAAAATAGAAGACAACATCTCCACCCCATACATATGTTCAACATGATGATGTAATTTCCCTTCAAGAGAATGTTGGATAAATAAAATTGCCTTGTAATGTGGATAAAATAACTGGTTATCCATATATTATAAGGGAAAAAAATATTAAATGTATAAGGCATACTTTAATAAAATTTATTCTCTTGAAAATGTTTCTTTAATAAAAAAATTCCATATTCATTTGAAACACAAGTACCTCGATCCCTTAGCATTTCATATAAATAAATAAAATTGGGGTTAACTCAATTAGGGATTGTTTCTCTAATTATTTTTGGTGAATATAATGAAAATGACAAAATGGTTTCAGAAGCCTTCTAGGAAAGTTATTTCAATGATGAATAAAACGAAATTTGACATGGAATTCAAAAATTAGAGTACTTTTCATGAAATTTCCAAAACATTTGAACATGAAACAAATTCATTTTCAGAATTAATTTATTCTAAATTTCATTTTAATAATTTTTTCAGTAATATAAATGGGTTTTAAAAATAGGTAACATAATCATTTATTCTTACAATATTCAGAAACACACAAAAAATTTAAAATAAACACATAAAACCATGAAGAAAAATGTTTTTCTCTTGAAATACTGGTAATAAAATGGAAAACTAAAAATCATAAACTAAAATGTTTTAATCCCCCAAACAGAAATATTATAGTTTTATGAACTAATTCATGAAGATTTTTGCATGTGACTATATTTTTAATTGAATCATAGTATGAAAGAATTTTTTTTATAGAGGTTATGACAGATATATTTTATTGATAAACTGGTTGGAGGAGTGTAATTTCATCCTCTAGATATCGTTGAATGTTTTCATGTAATTTATTAAAAAAATTCCATTTATAGTAATGTGATACTTATCTCCTTCATTCATCATCTACACAACACTAAAATGATATACACTAGTAACTATAAATAGACCTTCCAGTTAGGAATGATGTTTACCTATCATCATCTTGAGTCTACAGTGGAATAGCAGCCCTATTTCTTCGGGATGGAAATATTTTGGTTTGATCATCTTCTCATGAGCCACAATTTTTCAATATTTTTTTATCCTTTAATTTAAAAAAGTGTCCATTATAATTTACTCTTGCTCTTGAAATTGCAATTTTCTCTCCTTTACAACAATTTTAGGATCCAAAGGCATCTTTCTCAGAGCCCAATATTCCTTATGTCCCAATTCCATTGGAAGGTGATATATTTTTCCATAAATAAACATATATTGAAACATTCATAATAGGGGGTTTTATACTATCTTATAATCACATAATTTATCATCCAAAATATTTTTCCAATCCTACATATTTCTTTTAAAAGTGTTTTCAAAAATGCCTTTTATTTCCCTTTTGGACACTACAGTTTGACCATTAGTCTATATATTATTAGTTTTTGATGTTCTATAACAATCCCCTTTATTTTTCCAAAAAAACCATTATTGTATTAGAAAAAAGAGTCCCTTGATAAATGATTATGTCTCTGGGAACTCTAAACCTACAAAATAGGTTAGCACTGACAAAATAAAAAATAACAGTATCAATATTAGTCTGTCTGTCTTTTTCCTCCACCCATTTTAAATAAAATATACTACAAAAAATATATATATTTAAAAATGAAATTGGGATAGGTTCTTAATACTTATCATGTAGTGACCCAAAGTTTTTCAATGAAATTTCCCTTCTTAAAATTATGTCATAAATTCACATGAAAACACAACATAATGAACTACTAAGTGACATGTTTCCTTTAAACATAATTTTGTCACTTCTATGATTTTAATTTTGAAGATCTGACATACACGGTTGTGTTTAAGATGGTTTTTCTAGTCTAATGAAACAAAAATAATTTTCGGTGAATAGTAACATACCCTTATGAATAGTAAAATGAATAGTAATATGACCCTTATGAATATTAAATAATAATAATATTTTATTTTCTAATGGAAATAGGGTAATAAGATCTTAATTAATTCATCAAAGAGAAATAAAACTATGTGCACCTTTAAGATTGTTATTTTTCGAATTAAATGTGACTTTATTTAAAAATTAAATTAATAATATTTAGAAAATTAATTTAGAAAAAATGGAATTCATTTTTGAATTCTACATGTCAAAAAATGGTTAGGGTAAAAAAAATTTTTTTTTGGAAAAGTTGAATTTTATTTATGAATATTGAAATATGGAAAAATACCGTATATACAATTTAACAGTTAAATACACTATTCATGACATCAAAAGTGATGCAAGGCCACTTGGTTCGAACTCACATGATCTTATTACTATTAGGGGTCACATAAAACAATAATATTGGTTGTCTTGAAGGAAATAATAAAATAATGATTAAATATTCAAAATTTACCCCTCCCCTCTACTATAAAAACCACACTTCACACCCTCATTCCCTCACACCTCTCAAGATAAAATCCTTCTCTAAACTTTGCCTAAAAATCCTCTCTAACCCCTCTCCCACGTCCAAGAGCTTTTTGTCTCATAAAAAGACCAATATTAAGCCCTTAAGGAGGTTCTCAAGAGAAGGATTCAAGAGGTAATTTCTCTCCCTCATCTCCTTTAATTTCCTTTCGCGTTTAAGTTAATTTCTTGATCTCTCCCCACCTATCATCACCCAAATGGTATTGTAACTCCAGTATTATACATATACTGGAATTTTTTTATGCTAATGGGATATTATATCTTCCATCCTCCCTTTCCTTCTTTATTTTATTTTATTAAATAGAACGTTGTTCGTGATGTGTTAATTTATCACCTTCAAGAATGACATGTTTTCTTCTTGCATTTCTACCTTCAGATCTGGTCATGAAACCATTTTTATGGTTGAACCAAAATAGTTTTTATGTATTATGTCCTATTTGATGTTTTGGAACTGAATTATGTACATATTACTATGTGATAAATTAAAACATGTTCGTTGTGATCGAACTACAGACATAATTAACCCAAACAATCATTATTTAACTCTTATCTAATGAATCATCGAAATGGATAAAATATAATTAATTATAAGATCATGCAAACTCTCGTAAATTATTAGTAACTTGTAATATAATTTCTAGATGTTTACCCATTTTCTACCCGAACATCAATTTAAGAATACAAGTGAACCACTCAAGAAAACCATAAAAAGAAACATTCCCGAATAATGTTTCTAAACTCTATAACTCATTAAATGGAACATAAAATACATAATGAAACCAAAATGAACCATATTAATGTATAAAAGGTACTTTAATTTCTAATTAATGAATATATTGTCATTATACAGGACTATAAAGAGAAGGAATCATTCAGATACAAGGTAAGGGGAAATCTCGAACCCAATTTTCTTCGTTCGGGTTCTCCCTCTTTCACTCCATTTTTTATATGGTTACTCTTTAATGATCATTTTTTCATCATTGTATTTAAATTTCTGGGATATACAGTTCTTTCACTAGTTTTTATGTCCAACAAAATGTTTTAAAAAAACGCTTCTTTTAAGAACACCCCTTTTCTTCTTAGTCAAGTGGATGGTTCTTGTAACATGTATGTCATTCCCAATTTGATTTAGAAACCAAAAGTGTATGAATGTGTTATTATGATATTAAACCCATTAATTTCCATGTGTTAGTTATGTAAATATTTTATATGTGTTCAATGTGGCAAGCATGATGATGATAATGTTATGAAGTGACAGATGCGCCCATAATTATATAGTGCAATATGAATGTTTCAATGTGATGGGTACGCCTGGAATTATACAGCGCTCTAATGCATTGGGTAAAGTGATGAATCTCATGAGTATATGTGAAATGATGTGTGAACAGGATTCTAACTTGGTTCACATGTCTGTGTGTTAGTTAACCACTAAAACATGATGTTTCATTTTTTTGCATTGCCACATTTCAAGTGTTTTATTTATGTTCCTCTCATGTTCATGATTTCTTTAACTATGTCATGATTGTGCTCACCCCATGCTATATTCTTCTTATATACCCTATTACTGGGATTTTAGCTCACCACTTTTAATGTATATCCTCTGGTGGCTATATATACTAAGGAGAATACAAGTTACAATAATACTCTAGAGAAAAGGAAAATAAATAAATGTTTATGCTTGATGTTGTAATTGTTATGTATGGTCCTAGTTTTCCCAAGACACTAAACCATTGGATCCTCTATGTTTAATACTATTATGTTGTTTATCATTAAAATGGTTTAATAGTAATGTATGAAAAGGTTGGGATGATATAGTTGGTATCAGTGGAATGGTTCAGTTAATTTGGGAACTAGGATTAGTAAACCCTAGCGAAAACCTCTAGCATGAGACTAAGTACAAATAAGCACAAATGAATATTTACATAAGGATCCCATATGTTATGTTTTTTGTATAAATGGTTTAAATTAATATGTTATTCATAAATTTATTACTTATGTTTTTTTCTAACCATTTCTATTTTAGAAAATGGTGGGAACCAGGAGAAATCAGGCCAACAACTCGTGCGAGGGCCAATGCAATGATTCCCCGAAAGAAATCCCCAAGGATTTGGGAGGTGGAGTTCAAAACTTCATGGCTATTCCTACCCAATTATCTTAGGTTATGAAAAATAACCAGAGTAATGGGGAATGTACTCCTTCACCAAAGAGGAATAAACGGGCTATCGAATGTTTTATGTGGGAACAACCATCAACGTTTAGTGGATCTTCTAATCCACTAATTACGAAACAGTGGATTAACTCCATGGAGAAGTTCTTTTATGTTCTTCACTGTTCTATGATGGAGAATGTGACCCTTGCCTTTTGTCACCTAGATGGATAAGCTAATCAATGGTGGGCTTTGATTAAGAACACCAAGCCAAGGGATGAAATTGAAGATATGGAATGGGAATACTTTAAGATAACATTTCAAAATAAGTATTTCCCACAAACTGTTTGTATGAAGATAGAGAGAGAATTTATAGAGCTCAATAAAAAAGTAGGGGAATCTTTCATAACCTATGAATTGAATTTCATAAGGCTTGCAAGGTATGCTTTGGGTTTTGTTATCAACAATGATACAAAATTGGATAGATTCTTTATTGGATTAAAACCACACCATTGAAACCCTCCTGCAATTCGAGACTCTGGGAGTTATGAATAAGTTTTTCGATGTGCTCCTAATGTGGAGATGGAGTTCGGATAATGGTCACATGGCTATGGTGATAAGAAAATAAAGATGGAGTTTCAAGATGGTGGATCTAATGACAATGGTGCGTAGAAAAATCAATGACCCACATGCCAAAAATTTGGGAAGTTGCACCAGGGGAACTGCCTCCAAGGGATGGGGAAATGTTTCAAGTGTGGGAAAGATGGAAAACATGCCCAGGAGTGTCTAAAATACACAAAAAGTAAGGATAATGTAGATGATGAAAGGAGAGAACCACTCATGGTTCAATGCTATAACTGTAGTGAGCTAGGGAACTATGAAAACCAGTGCACTAATCCTTGAGTTCCTGAGGGTAATCAGCGTCAGCAGCCACCAAAGCCAAAGGAACAATGGAAGGATTATGACATAACTACTAAAGAGGTGGGGGATGAGAATGAAGTCTTACAAGGTACACTTCATATTCACTCACAAATGGAAAAAGCCTTATTTGATTCTGGTTCTACGCATTCCATTATATCTTGCATGTTTTCTAGAACTATAGAATCGAACCCCTGAAACCTTTAAGTAGAGATATCTGTAAAAACACCAAGTGTTGAAAACATTGAAACCCAAGTGTTTGACTCTTCTCCGGTTGGCATATGTGTGAAGATTTTCCTATCAAATATTTTAATACTTCCCTTGGTGGAATTCGACGCTATAATGTGAATGGATTGGCTCTCGTCATATAGAGCACATATGAACTGTCGGGAAAAGTAAATATCTTTTCATATTCTGAACCATCCCATGCTCCTCTACAACTCAAAGGAAGATCATGAATCTCCTCTGAAAAATCCTTCAATGGTGTTGGTGTTGATTCCCTATGAAGAAGCATACCTCACCAAAATGGTTGAGTTGATCGAAAGTGAAAACCTCGAGGAAATGCCCATCGTGAGGGAATATGACAATGTATTTCCCAAAGAGTTACTCGGAATTCCCCCAGATCATGAGGTAGAGTTCTCAATTGAACTCATTCTCGGAGCGACTCCTATCTCAAAGTGTCCCTATAGGATGGCTCCTATCAAACTAGAGGAGTTAAAGAAGTAGCTGCAAGAGCATCTGGACAAAGGGTTCATACGCCCTAGTGCATCACCATGGGGTGCACCATTGTTCTTTTTGAAGATGAAGGATGGAATAATGCGGCTGTGTATAGATTATCGGGAACACAACAAGATCACCATAAAGAACAAGTATCCTCTTCCCAGGATTGATGACTTGTTCGATCAGTTAAGAGGATCTCAATAGTTCTCAAAGGTGGATCTTTGTTCTGGATATCATCAGGTGAAGGTGAAGAAGGAAGATATTTAGAAGTGTTCCTTCCGTACAAGGTATGGGCACTATGTGTTTTTGGTGATGCCCTTCGGACTTACAAATTCCCTATAAATATTCATGGATTTTATTAATAGTGTCTTTAGTCATTACCTCAAAAAATTTGTTGTATTGTTTATCGATGATATTCTTATCTACTCTAAGAGAAAGGAGGAACATGAAGAACATCTAAAACATGTGTTGGTGACATTGAGAAAGGTAAATTTGTACACCATGTTCAAAAAATGTGACTTTTGGAGGAAGAAATTCACATTATTGGGAGATTTGATCACAAGTGAGGGAATTTTTGTGGATCCTTCAAAGACAACGGTGATTTAGGTATGGCCCAGGCCCTTTTGTGTCACAAAAATCCATAGTTTTCTTGGATTAGCTGGGTACTACCGAAGTTTTGTGAGAAACTTCTCACGATTGTCAAGCCTGCTTACTAAGTTAACAAGGATAGGGGAAAAGTATGTCTGGACGGAAGAATGTGAGGGATGTTTTAAATAGATAATGAGAAGTTTGATTAATGCACTTGTACTCGCACTACCAAAAATTAGAGAATGTTTTGTGATATAAAGTGATTCTTCAACGAAATGATTGGGTTGTGTAGTCATTAAAAACTATAATGTGATAGTCTATGCCTCACGATAGTGGAATATCCATGAGAAGAACTACCTGACGCATGATCTAGAGATGGCAGCCATGATTTTTTCCTTGAAAATCTGGCGGCACTACCTTTATGGTGAGAAGTGTGACATATACACCGACCACATGATCCTAAAGTATATATTCACACAAATGGAGCTCAACATGCGTCAAAGGAGATGGTTAGAGCAAATCAAGTATTATGATTTCTCTATTTATTATCATCCTTGAATGGAGAACAAGGTAGCTGATGCTCTAAGTAAAAAAGAACCTGCTACTATATCTATGCTGTGGATGGAGGAAGACCCTATCTTCATGGATATGAAAAGAATGGATTTGGAAATCATAAGGGCAAGGAATATATCCTACCTTTCCCAAATGATTGTGAAACAATACATCCGGGAGAAGATTAAGGAAGCACAAAGGGATGATGTGGAGATAAAAAAGAGGGTGAATGCAGTAATGGAAGGGAGGTTGCAAGTGTTCCATATCGACGATGATGGTTTGATTCAGTTTTGAACTCAGCTTTGTGTGCCTTCCTCACCCAGGATAAAGAAGGAGATATTGGATAATGCACATAGCTAAACATTCTCTATCCATCCTGGGAGTACCAAGATGTACCGTGATCTCCAGGAACACTTTTTATGGGACAAAATGAAGAAGGATATTGTGGAATATGTATCATGGTGCGTGGTATGTCAGCAAGTTACAGTTGAGTGACAAAATTACAAAGGTATGATGCAGCCATTGCCTATACCCATGTGGAAATGGGAAAACGTTACTATGGACTTTGTCACTGGTCTCCTGAAGACATCAATGGGAAATAATGTGATATGGTTTGTGGTTGATCGACTCACAATGACTGCCCATTTTATCTCTATTTGGAACGATTTCTCGCTTGAACAAATTGCAAATATATATGGGATGGAAGTGGTGAGACTGCACAGTGTTCCACTCTCAATTGTCTCTGACCATGATATGAGGTTGACATATTAATTTGGGAAGAGCCTTTAGCTTTCTTTGAGTACTGAATTAAATTTTAGTACAGGCTATCACCCCAAACTAATTGCCAATCTGAACGAACTATTCAGATGCTTGAAGATATTCTTAGATCCTGCTATCTAGAATTCAAAGGTGGATGGGATCAGCATCTCCCATTGGTTGAGTTATCATACAACAATAGCTTCCACCCGAGTATTCAGATGGCTCCATATGAAGGTCTGTATGGAAATCGATGTAGAACTACAACCTATTGGGATGAAGTTAGAGAAAGAAAGCTACTTGGACCTGATCTTGTTCAAGAGATGACAGAGAAGTTTCAAGTTATCCAGAAACACATCAAAGTTACTCAAAGTCATCAAAATATCTATGCTGACAACCATCAAAGGGATGTGGAGTTTGGCGTTGGAGATAAAGTCTTCCTTTTAATGTCTCCATGGAAGAGAGTCATGCAATTCGGGAAGAAAGGGAAGCTAAGACAAAGGTATATTGGCCCCTTTGAAATCCTTGACCACATAGGAGCCATAACCTATCGTCTTGAATTTCCACCGAATATGGATCAAGTTCATGATGAGTTTCATGTATCACTACTGAGGATGTACATACCTGTCCTCTCACATGTTCTAAACTCAGAGGTGGTGCAGTTGGAAGGTGATCTATCCCATGAGGAGTATCTAGTAATGATTCTGAATTGAAGTGATAAGGTTCTATGAGAAAAAGACAACCCACATTGTCAAAGTGTTGTGGAGGAACCATATGTTTGAGGAAGCATCATTGGAACCAGAAGAGGTGATGAAGGAGAAGCACCCTCACCTGTTTATGTAAAATGAAATTTCGAGGGCGAAATTTATTAAGGGGGGAAAAATGTAACAACCCAAATTTTTTCAATGAAATTTCCCTTCATAAAATTTTGTCATAAAGTCACATGAAAACATTACATAATGAACTACTAAGTGATAAGTGTCCTTTAAACATAATTTTTCTACTTTTATGTTTTGAATTTTGAAAATTTGACATACACGGTTGTGTTCAAGATGATTTTTCGAGTCTAATGAAACAAAAATAATTTTCGGTGAAAAGTAACATACCATTATGAATAGTAAAATGAATAGTAATATGACCCTTATGAATAGTAAATAATAATAACATTTTATTTTCTTAAGGAAATAAGGTAATGAGATCGTAATTAAGTTTTCAATGAGAAATAAAACTAAGTGCACCTTTAAGAATGTTATTTTTCAAATTAACTGTGAATTTATTTAAATATTAAATTAATAATATTTTGAAAATTAATTTTGAAAAAATGGAATTCATTTTGGAATTATACATGTCAACAAATGTTTAGGGAAAATTTTTGGAATTTTTCTGAAAACATGAATTTTTGATGAATAGTGACAAACGGTAAAATACGGTGTATACAATTTAACAGTTAAATACACTACTCATGACATCACAAGTGATTCAAGCCCAATTGGTTCAAACTCACATGATCATATTACTATTAGGGGTCACATGAAACAATATTATTGGTTGTCTTGAGAGAAATAATAAAACAATGGATTAAATATTCAAAATTTACCCCTCCCCTCTACTATAAAAACCACCCTTCACACCCTCATTCCCTCACACCTCTCATGCACCAATCCTTCTCTAGACATTGCCCAGAAATCCTTCCTTTCCCCTCCACCACTTCCAAGAGCATCTGGTATCATCAAAATACCACGATTAGTCCCTTAAGGAGGTTCTCAAGAGAAGGATTCACGAGGAAATTTCTCTCCCTCTTCTCCTTTAATTTCCTTTCATGTTCAAGTTCATTTCTTGATCTCCCCCCACCTATCATCACCCAAATTTTATTTTAACTCCAGTATTATAAATTTAATGGAATTTTATGATGCTAATGGTATATTATATCATCCATCCTCCCTTTCCTTTATTATTTTATTTTATTAAAAAAATGTTGTTCGTGAGGTGTTAATTTATCACCTTCAAGAATGACATGTTTTATTCTTCCATTTCTACCTTCAGATCTGGTCATGAAACCATTTTTATGGTTTAACCTTGAATATTTTATATGTATTATGTCCTATTTTATGTTCTGTAACTGAATTATGTACATATTACTATGTGATAAATTAAAAGAAGGTCGTTGTGATCGACCAACCACACAAATTAACCCAAAAAATCATCATTTATTTCTTATCTAATGATTCATCCACATTGATATAATATAATATAATTATAATATCATTAAAAATCATCTAATATCATTAATAACTTGTAATATCAGTTTTTTATGTTTATCCATTTTCTACCGGAACATCAATATAAGAATACAAGTGAACCTTTCAAGAAAACAATAAAAACCAACATTAAAGAATAATGTTTTTAAACTCTATAACTCATTAAATGGAACATAAAATCACATAATGAAACCATAATTAACCCTATTAATTTATAAATGTTTCTTTAATTTATAATTAATGTATATAATGTCATTATACAGGACATTAAAGAGAAGGAAGCATTCAGATACAAGGTAAGGGGAAATCTCGAACCCAATTTTCATTCTTTAGGTTCTCCCTCTTTCACTCAATTTTGAATATGGTTACTCTATAAAGACCATTTATTCATCATTTTATTTTCCTTTATGGGATATTCATGTTTTTCAATGGTTTTTATGTCCAACAAAATGTTTTCTAAAAGAACTCTTCTTTTAAGAACACCCCTTTTACTTCTCACTCAAAGTGGACGGTTCTTCTAACTTGTATGTTATCCCCTCTTTATTTTGGGAACCCAAAGCATATGAATGTGTTATTATGAGATGAAACACATTCCTTTACATGTTTTATTTATGTAAATTATTTATATTTTTTCTATGTGGTAAGAATGATGATGATAATGTTATGATGTGACGGGTGCGCCAAGAATTATATAGCGCAATATGAATGTTCCAAAGTGACAGGTGCGCCTGAAAATATACAGCTCTCTAATGCATTGGGTAAAGTGTTTAATATCATGAGTATATGTGAAATTTTGCGTGAACAAAATTATAGCTTGGTTCACAGGTGTTTTTGTAATTAACCACTAAAACATGATGTTTCACTTTTATGTGTTTCCACATTTCAAGTCTTTTATTTATGTTCCTCTCATGTTCATGATTTCTTTACCTATATCATGATTCTTCTCACCCCATGATATATTCTTCTTATCTATCCTATTAATGGGATTTTATCTCCCCCTTTTTAATTTATATCCTCAGGTGGATACATATACTAAAGAGAGGACAAGTTACAATATGAATCTAGAGAAGAAGAAATTAAATAAATGTTTATGCTTGATGTTGTAATTGCTATGTATGGTCCTAGTTTTCCCAAGACACTAAACTGTTGGATCCTCTATATGTAATAATATTATGTTTCTTATCTTTAGAATGATGTAATAGTAATTTAAGAAAAGTATGGGATACTATATATCCCCTACACATCTAAATACTAACAAAATTTTAGAGGATTTGGAGGCATTTCTTGTTTCCTTGAAATATTTCCAAAATAATGATATTTTCCATAAATGTTTAAAATGTATGGGAATATTTAAAAAGTATGGACTAATAAATTCCATATTCTAAAACCTAAAATGTTTTCTTTGAGTTCAAATGTTCCCTCCATATGCTAAAGTGTGATAAAGCTCAAAGAGAGATTTAATATCACATTCTATAAAAATTATTATAATCACTTTATCATTGAAAATCATTCAAAGAAAATGATCTTCCCAAATGTAATATATGGATTCAGATTTTATTTTTTTGAATTTTTTAGAATTTAAATTAGATGGTGCATGTGGTTTTACCATATAATTGGCCATGTCATCATACTAATTCACTCCTCATTCAATCTAGTACAACTGATCTGTGGGAATTTGATCATTTGGTTGGTCTTTATATGTAATTTCAAATTCAGAATTGTTATCTAGTAAAATTAATTTGTTTACCACACGGTTCTCTAATCCCTTATTATCTTTGATTTATAAATTTTACTATTGTTGTATTATCATCCATCTCACTAAACTCATTTTATCATCAACCATATTTATCAATTACCTAATAGATGTGTGATCATAAAACATATTGATTTTAGTTCCAAGATTATGTTATCTAAATATTTCTAAAGGATAGGAAACAACTAAATACTATTTTTCTATATTTGAGTATTTGAATTAATATGAATACAAGGTTTTTGAGTCATAGTTATTGACCTATGGCCTTCCCTAAATTTAGAAAGAATGTATTTCTCTTACTTCTTAGTTACAAGAATCACAAATAAATATGAATGGTTCTTCCTAATTTTTTGGTTGCATCACTCGTGGTGTAATAAATATCATCTTCAACTCATCAATGTATTCCCTACATACACCATTGAAATTAAATTAATCATCTTTCAAAACTAATCAATAGGGAAGGAGATAAATCATTCAGAAATATTTGATAAACATCCTCTAGAATTATGCATTTCTTAAAAATAATCTAAAATGCTTCACTCAAATTGGGTAAGGTATTGAATTTATTACTTCAATTTTTGAATTATCCACCTAAAATAATTTTTGTAAAATGACATGTAAAGTAGAAATTCACCTAACATAGATAAAATGACTCTTTTAATAAATTTATAAAATATTATTTTCAATGTAGGTTTACCAAAAACAAATCCAATTTTTTCAAACAATGGTCAAAATATTATCCATAAACTATGAAATCATCTAAGAATGATTCAATTAAATCATAAATGTGATAAAAAATATACCTACCATGTAACTCTAAAATTTACCTTTAGTATTATATAATTCCAAATTCATGCTTTTATTTGAAAAAGTTTTAAAGAGACTAGTAATGGTATTCTTCTAATGATCCCCATGTGCAATGGGTAGCTGGAAATAACCCGAATGTCCACCCAAGAAACTATAATGTGTTTTCCATCATTTATCTCTATAATATATTCAATAAAATGGATGGTGAAATTATCTTTCCATGTGAGTTGGATCAACATCCTAAAATAAAATCACACTCTCCCGCTATATTGAATTCTTATAAGGATTAATTCATTCTTTTCATTCATCACTGGGGTTAGTCGAGTTTTTGTGGAACTACATGAATGGAAATAAACCATTGTGAATCTAAAATGGGATTTATGATCCCAAATTCAAATAGTTTCTCAATATTCTTCGTCACAACTGTAATCATGGTGGAATTTAGGCTCATTTGAGGTTTTCACATTGATTTGGAATCTCCCTCACGATTTATTCTATGTGATATTATTTTTTGGTTTATTGAAATAATATCACCTAAAATTTACTCAATTTATTATATATTCTCTTAAAACATATCTAACAATTTTTTCCTATGTTTCAAATAGATTATTAGAAATTATCAGTGCTAATTTATCCCCCCTATACGAGACACACTTATTTCAAAGCTGTGGTGAGTGGTTTCAATTTTAGATATATGGTCTTATCAAGGTATGAAATTATGGTATAGTTCCCTATTTCAAAATTATGGAATTCGTATACGTAATAAAACATA
The DNA here is from genome assembly GCA_963277665.1 of Viscum album. Classification (NCBI taxonomy): domain Eukaryota; kingdom Viridiplantae; phylum Streptophyta; class Magnoliopsida; order Santalales; family Viscaceae; genus Viscum; species Viscum album. Next base: position 1,614,247,483 of record OY728163.1, read on the forward strand.
TCATCATATTCATCATTAAAAATTTCATCAAAGAAATCATATTTTACTTCATCATCCTACATCAAAATAAAATTCTCTAGTGTTTTGGTCATTTACTTGTTCAGTGATATTTTAGTTGGAGAAAATAATATCTTATGTTTATGAATTCGAGGAACATATCTCATTCATCAATTTTTTCATTACCAACTTCATGGGAGAGTGAAAAGAGTGAGTGATCATCTTATGGGTTCCCCATGGACAAAAAATATTTAATTGAACAATGTTATCTCTAAACACTATGTTGAGGGAACATTTATGGACATTGATGATGGTTATGGCTATCTTTGAGAAAGGTATCCCAAAAATTTTTGGTTAGTTTTTTGGGATTCAATATTATTCCTTATTCATAACATAGAATTCATAAGAGTATAAAATATATTTTACATTCACAATAATAACATCATGAACTCTGGCTGGGGAAACTATGGATATATTTACAAGTTGGACAATAAATGTTGTGGACATATAGTGTCCATCTAAAAAATAATTTTATAATTAGTAGGGTAATATATTGATTTAAACACATATATTGCATAAATTATTAGAGAAATTTAAATAAAAAATTATTCAAGGAATGAGAACTAACCTGGGATCTTGAAATTTATTTTGGAAACAATGGTGTGATAAGGGTCGATATACTTCATCAAATGTTGATCCTCTCATTCACATTATTTAATTTTTTAGGTTGCAAATATCATGAAAAAAATCATATATTAGAATTATTTGATAGAATCAAGTAGGGGGTATTAATTTTTTCATTCTTTATAGTGTCAATGCATTAGTTTTAAATATATTATTCCTATGATATATATGATTATTTCATACTTTATGTAAATGGTGGAGATAAGTATTTTTTCTACTTATGTTTCCTTTTAAATGGTTTTTGTTGTGTATTCATCCTCTTTATATCCTTCCCTAATCCTCTTTCTTTTCTTCTTCCAAGTGCATTATCGATGAATTTTATAAATTCCCAACTCATTTTCCTTCAACCCAGTTGGTCTTGTTAATGGTTCAAGGGTGGATGGTAGTTATATTTCTTTTCAAATTCTTATTCGTGTCATCCCAATATTCAATTTTGAATTTTTCACTATAAGTGCTCATATGTTTCCTTGAATTTTTTTGAATGTCCATAAAACTACTTAATTGTCTAGTGAGCTTATCAATAATATCTCCCAACCATGAATTATTGGTTGGTATATGCTTCTCTTCAGTTACTGTTGAACTTGTGAAACATTCACCATAAGACTTATTTTGTAAATGTGTTGTTTGAAAGGATAGTTTATTCTATAATAAGGGTGTTTTATAATATTGTTGGAATAGAAGGGGATTTTGGTATTGCTATTGAAAAGAAGGCTTGTCCTCGTTATATTGGAATCAATAATCTCGTTATGGTTTGGGGTTACCATGGCTGATTTGGTTGGAATTTACCATACCAATAGTGTATTACTTAAATTTCTATCACCTACACTTTTGGACACTGGTTGGTGTAATGATTAGTAGAAGAGCATAAACAACATAATTTCTTCTGGATTTGTTGTCCCTTAATAATTTTTACAGAAAAATTTCACACTAATATGGTGTGTTTGTGTATTTCATTTCTAAATAAAAAAAATTAAATCAGATATGATCACCCTGTGTAATTGCCTAATGTATGTACCTCCAATGGTTAAATATTGTGCATTCTAAGAAATCATCTCAATTAGACCACTGAAATATTTAGGTGGCTTGTCAATCATGGATAACATAAATGATGAATCTAGAATATGTTGATCATCATCATTAATTCCTTGAAATATTAACACAATGAAATGGTGTTCCACTATTTCTTGATGTGTTTAGCTATCACAGAGCTTCCTGAAATGTTCCCAGTACTCCAAGAGGGTCTATCCAGTTGATTGTCCTATTAAATAAAACTTATTTTATGGAATGATTCTTGATTTTGAGATATAATCTCTACATGAAGAATATTTCTATATATTCTCAATCACTGATCTCTCTTATCTATAGATTTTACTGCCATTATTTTTTTGATCCTTTGAGTGAGAAGGGGAATGTCTTCCGATGACAACCATGTTCTTTATTACACACTTAAACATGATTTATTACCGAAAAATTACATGATAAAACATAGAATATCTAGAGGAATAGTGTCTTTGGGGATTTTTACCATTACATAACAACTTAAAACATGAAATACATCATCTTTATTGAAAACTTTCATTACATGAACCCTACATTCCCTTGTACTTAGCACTGCATAGAATAACCCAAGGACATGTTTAAGAAAAGGGTGAGCTAGAAATCTCAATAAGGGAATAAACATGTAATAACAAGTGAAATATATTATTTGTTAGACAATAGTCATATCAATGAGGCACAAGAGAAACATAAAGGCATGTTAAAGCATGATAACCAAAACATGGAAATGTTGCAACAACATTTAACATGATTTTAGAATGTGCCAAGGCTCATTACACTTGTAGCATGAGTAAAACCTAATTTCACATGAATTATCATGAGTAAACCCTCATTTAACATGACATATCATGATAACAATCTTTACCCAATGCATTGGGGATCTATCTGGTTTGACTCTTCTTAACCATTTCATTTCATGCAAAGTGTGCCACATGGATCATAAAACATGGAATCAATCAACATCATAAGTTATTCCCCAATTATGTAATGTTGAATAAATACAAGAATTTAACATTAAATATGTATATGTGCATAATGGTTAATAATCTTGATAGACACATGGGTATGGTATTCACTACCCAATGATCTTGGCATGGAAAAATACGGTGCAATTTCAGCAGCATAACGGTGTGACATAAGGATTCATGAAAATGGTTGATGAGAGAGAAATGGTTGTCCCATAATATGTACATGAAATGGACATTAATGGTGTCATATAGATACATTTTCTAAAAAAACATAATGTAATTTAGATGCATAATACTAAAAAATACTTAGATGTAAAATAGAAGAGAGAAATCCCTCACGAAATTTAGGCATAAAAATGAGTTACATGGGAGGCATTAATGAGACATAAAGGGGTATACCATCATCCAGAAATAAATATGGCAGTATTGGGGAGGTGATAAATCATACCCCAAAATTTTTAATTGAAAAAAATGGGCTTAACAACTTAAATAAAATTGGACAAAAATGAGAAAGGAAGAAATCCTTTTAATGGAATTGAGATCCCAAAGGCTTGGGAGAGGATTTAGATAGTCTTATTAGAAGCATGTGGAGCCATGGGAGGTTTCTATAGATATGGTGGAAGAGGTTGGAAGAACTAAAAAGGATTTGAGTTAAGAGTAAGTGGGAGCTTGGATTGGTTTATATAGAAAAGGAGTGGGAATTCATTATTATTTCGGTTTGGGTCACCACACATTAAACTAATCAATACCAAAAACCAGAAGATGGTTTTTGCCCATGTTGTTTTCCCAAGGGGAGTGTGAAATAATATTTTATAAGTCCAATAGTCGATCGTCTTGAAATAATAGGGTTTCATATGGGGAGGTGAGTCACACTCTCAAGGAAATTTATTTAAAAAGTGAAAATGTTTTATGACTCTCGGGGGGTCCACTAATGTTTGGTAAAATAAAAAAAACATACATAAAATCAAATTATTTTTATAATTAAACTTATATTGTCCTATCATATAATATATTGTATTTTATTATATCACTATTGGGTCATTATGAAGTCATAAAGCACATTATATATTTAAAGGGTTTTTAATTTTTACCCAAAAATTCTATTGTCTTAAAAAATTAATAAAAATTAATCATTGGATAATTTTGATATCCAAATTCCAAAAATAACATTAATTTTATCAAAATAATTTTCTCTATATATATTAATTTTTATGTTTAAAATAAAAACATCAATTTATCAAAAATTCATGGGTTTTGACAAAAACTGTTTTCAACCATCATAAAAATTTCAATTGCATTCATAAAATTATACGATCATTTATATTTAATAAAAAACAATTTAATAATAATAATAATTTATTAAAATGTTATTTAATTAAAAACTCCATTAATTCATAAAAATATATTTCTTGGTTTAATATTAACTAATAATACTATTTGTTCTTTAAAAACTATTTACAAAGTAACAACAATAAAATGAATGTTGAGTCATTATTATATACAAAATAATGCACATAATCATATTGATAAGGTCTTGTTACATAACCCCTTATAACACCCACATAAGACCAGAGAGTATGGTGTGCAATGCTGACAGACTCTTGGTGTGGCTCAGATAACATCAGTCGAGTGGTAATCTCTATTAACATCAACTTTTATTGTAGTCGGTTCCGCTCAAGCATAACGTGTTCAATCTTGGCTTGGGCATGGTCAAGAGAAACCCCTAATGACGCTAACTCCTTTCAAAGCTCTGACAAATGGGCTTCGTGTGGGGAAAGTCTACTGGATGAGGCCATCGCTTCCTTTTTCTGAGTAAATTGGATTTGTTAAAACCCTATATTTATATTAATCATGTGATCACTGTTCAACGACTATATTAACAATGGTCACAATTCATAACGGTATTTTAAAATCCAGAAACCTAAAACCAATGAATTTCACATATTATATAACCATAATAAGTCATTTAATTAGATCAAGAGGAATTTCTATTAATGAATGTTTTGGTCATTAAAATCATCCCCCCATAAGAAATTTCTCCCTCAAAATTTCCTTTTCCAACACTAAAACGGATGGGGTAACTCTGCATCATCATTTCCTCTGATTCCCATGTCGTTTCATCAAACATTTGGTTTCTCCACAACACCATGACATGGGGAGTTTCCTTTTTTCATAGTACTTTTTTTGTACAATCTACGATCTTCACTGGTTGTTAATCATAAGAAAGAGAATGCTCTAAATATATCACCTCTGAAGAGAGTACATGTGACGGGTCTAGTATGTACTTCCTTATGAAGGATACATGAAAGACATCATGTACTTTGGCCATCATAGGTAGAAGTTCTAGTAGATAGGCCACAACCCCAACATGATCAAGAATCTTAAAGGGGCCGATGTACATAGGACTTAACATCCCTTTCATTCCAAACTTCGTGACCTTCTTCCATGGGGATATGTGTAGAAAACCCATGTCTTTGACTTTAAACTCAATTTCTCATCGACGGTTTTCTACCGAACTCTTATGTTGAATCTGGGATGCTTTCATATGTTGCTGAATGGTTTTTACCTGCTACACCATTTCTTCAACCATTTTGGGTCCTAGTAGCTTACGCTCACCCACTTCATCCCAAAACACCGGTGTTCCGCAGCTTTTCACATTAAGGGCTTTGTATGGTGCCATTTGGATGCTCGAGTTGAAACCGTTATTATAGGATAATTCAACCAGAATAAGGTTTTGATCTCATCCTCCCTTAAATTCTATTGAGAATGCTTTCATCATATCCTCAAGGGTTTGGATATTCTGCTCATATTAGACATCAGTTTGAGGATGATAAGTTGTACTAATGTTCATCTCAATATCCAAATCTTGTTAAATACTCTTCCAAAACATTAAATTGAATTTAGTATCTCGATCGGATACAATAGATAGTGGTATCCCATTCATCCTTACCACTTCCCTAATATATATTTATACCAGTTGATCCAATGATCAATCCTCTTGAATTTCAATAAAGTGTGAAGACTGTGTAAGACAATCCCCAATAACCCAGATTGCATTGTTGCCTTTGGATGTCTTCAGAAGACTGGTGACAAATTCCATTGTGATATTCTCTCATTTCCATACGGTTATGGGTAATGGTAGCATCATCCCCTTAGACTTATGTCTCTTATCTTTCAACTTCTGACACATGACACACTTTGATACAACTTCAGAATTCTCCTTCTACATATTAACCAACCAATCATGCTCTGGAAGATCTCGATACATCTTTTTGTTTTTTGGGGAAATAGAGAAATTTGAACTATGTGCATCATCCAAAAGTTCCTTCTTCAGCTCTGAACTTGATAGAACACGTAGTCTATTCCCAAATATCACAATTCCTTCTTCATTAACATTAAACTCTGAGGATTTCCCTCTTCTGATAGCTTCCTATTTCTTCTAAATTCCCACATCATCCTTTTGAGCTTCCATGAACCCTTCCAAAAGAGATGGTTGAGAAATAATTTGTGAATGGATTGATGATTTTCTATTCTTTATGATTCCCATTACCTTCTTCATCAAATATAAGAAGAGTGTATTCTTCTAAATTCTCATCTGTGATAGATTCATTGTGTCGTTTATACTTAGAGCATATTCTACCTTGTTTGCTTTCCCAGGGTGGTAATGGATTGAGAAGTCATAGTATTTGATTAGCTCTAATCTTCTTCATTGTCATATCTTCCACTCTTTCTATTGGAATATATAGTTGAGGATTTTTTGGTCCGTATATATTTCACACATATCCCAAAAGAGATAATTCCGTCAAATTTATAAAGCGATGATCACTACATCCAAATCGAGATCATGTGTGGGATAATTATCCTCATGAACTTTCAATTGATTTGAAGCATAGGCAATGACTATGTCATTATGCATCAACACACATCCCATGACATTCTTTGAAGCATTACTAAATAAAACAAGAAGTTCTCCACTTGTGAGTAATGTGAGCACGGGCATAGTGATAAGCCTCCTTTTTAACTCTGTGAATATTTTTTCGCATTCATCACTCCATGAAAACATTACTCCCATCCGATTAATCTTGGTATTATGATTCGACAAATTTGAGAAAATTCTCACAAATCATCGATAATATCTAGCTAACCCCATGAGTCTTTAGATATCTGTTACCAATGTTGGCCTCGACCATCCTTCAATTGCATCTGTTTTGGTTGGATCCATATATATCATTTTGGTTGTGATGATATGGCCCATTAATAAAATCTCCTTCAACTATAACTCACACTTACTATACTTTTCATTGCGCTTCTCCTTTTGAAAGGTCTCTAGAATAGTTCCTAGATTCTCCTCAATTTCTTTCTTTGTTTTAAAGAATATTAGAATATCATTTATAAAGACTATCACATATTTTTCTTGGTAATCCATAAAGACTCAATTCATCAATTACGTGAATATTATTGGAGCATTAGTGAGTCTAAAAGGCATTACTATGAATTCATAGTGCCCGTATGTTGTACGAAAAGCAGCCTTGGGGATATCTTCCTTCTTCAACCTTACATAATAATATCTCGACCGTAAATCCCCCTTAGAGAAGTATTTTTCTAAATGAAGATGATCGAACAAGTCATTAATTCATAGGAGAGGATACTTGTTCTTTATCGTGATTTTGTTAAGCTCCCAATAATCGATGTAAAGGTGCATGACCCATATTTATTCTTGAAGATGATGACTTATACACCCAAGGGTGAAGCACATGGGTGTATAAACCATTTTTATAGATTATTCTGTAGCTTTTTCTGCATCTTCTCAAGCTCCACAATAGATATTATATATGGAGACTTGGATAATGGAAACCCCCCTGGTATAATATAAATTGAGAATTCAACATCTCTTCTTGGAGGTTGTCCAGGAAATTCCTCAGGAAACACTTCAGCGAATTCCCTCACAATAGACATTTCTTAAACGATGGTTTCATACATAGACTCAATCATCTGAGCCAGATATGTGTGCTCATTGTGTAGTAATATCCATGCTTGAAATGATAGTGCTAATGAAGATTTATCTTCCTCCTTGCCCTTGTATTGAATTGTGGGTCGAATATCCACATGGGGAGTGATTTCTCCCTCACTGTAATTTATGTAGGCTATATATAAGGGAGGAAAATCCATGTCAAAAAATGCATAAAATTCTACCATAGGGAGTATGATAGCATTCTCTAGGAAATTTAATCCTCATATTATGACCTGGGAGGAGTTATATTCATGGGATACAATGATTTCATCATTTTTCGTAATCGCCGACATCTTCACTTCAATGATTTGTGGTGGTGTTGGAATTGTTCTACTAAACATTCAGAAGTTAAAAAAATGTGTAGAACCAGAATCAAAAAGTATGTTTGAAATTATTGAATTAATAACTAGCATACATGTCACCACTTCATTGTCGGTGTTCACTTTGTAAATAGTAATGGAAAAATCTTGCCCTTGCTACCTTGGAGGTTATTGGTTACCTCCTAAAACCTTTGTCTTAGTGCACTGATTTGAAAAGTGACCCGGTTCTTCGCAGTTGAATCAGTGAACAATGCATTGAGGGTCGAGTGGAGTGATCATATCTCTTGTTACAACCGCGGGTTTTTCATACCGACAGATAATAGCCAGGTTCCCTTATCTTCCACAACTAAATCATTTCCTCGTCCCCTTCAGCCAATTTCCCGGGTTCTTCTTTTCACGCCTTTGGAAAGTGGGGTACTAGAACCACTTATCACTGTTGAATTTATCCATCGAACTGACAACATTGAAGTCCACCATACACTTCTTATCCACATGATACCCCTGAGATTTTCTGATCTGCATTTCGACCTTGAGGGAACTTCGTACAATTTCCTCATAGCTGTCGAAGTCACGGATCACAAGATCTTTCTGCAGGCTAGGTTTCATCCCACCAATGAAGCGTTCAACCTATTATTCGGGAGTAATGAAAAATCCATAGGAATATCAGGAAACACATGTGATGTTTACCCCGTACGCTCTGACAGATTCACCATCTTTTTTCTTGAGGGCATGAAAGTCCCTTTCCATCGTAAGTCGGATGGTGCACAGAATATATTTATTGAAAAATATCTTCTACATATCCTTCCATTATAATTCCTTGATATCCTTTGCAGGATTCGTATTTTTTATCAACATCCACTATTGATCATCATCACCCACCATATGATAAGTAGCCAGTAGAACCTTCTCTTGTTTAGATCATTGAAGGATGAAGAAAATATTTTCAATGGATTAGATCTATTGTTCGGTGATTTATGGATCGAATGATCCATTAAAAGTAGGTGGCCTTTTTCTCATGAAGCACTCGATTGAAACATTTTCTTTCTTGGGGGGGGGGGGGGTTTAACGTTCCGCTTGACCCACATTTCTATTGAAAGCTTAAGTTAACTGAGAGGGAAGCGTGAAAAAATTCGTGATTCCCACTCCTATTAGATTGGGCATCTCATTAGCACAATCATCACTCTGATCATCAAACCAGTTGTCATCTTGAGTCCTCATATTAACAGACATTGGCTGATTAAATAGAAAGTTAGGGGTAACACATAAAGGGTAATCCAAGGAAAAAATAGATGACTTATAAATAATTTTTATTTCCTTAACTTATGAATCCATTGGCTTCAATCTATGTTATTCATGATCTACATTCTGACGTATATTCTTAGGGGCATTTTTTTAATTCCCATAATAATGGTTCACAATAAGCTTGTGAATTTACCAAAGCATATCCCCCAGGAGTGTCGTAACCAAGAGTGCAGCAAGGCCCATTTCTGTATACCAGGATACCCCTAATCAGGTATGAAACTCCTTGTTGGGGTTTTCACCCCTAGGTAGTTCTGCACCAAAGCCGCCTCTACCTGCTCGTATCCAGACATGGATGTATTTTCTTGATAAACCACATACTCAATACTCACCAAAACATAGGGATGTTTTTATTATACTTAGTCATGTCTCTAAGGTATTACTAGGGTGTTATAATCCAAATCCGAAATATAACTAAACCAATCCTCTGATACAACTATGAAAACCCTATTCTTTATTATGCATTTAAACATGGTTTATTACAAAAAAATAACTTGTTAAAACATTGAATATCGAGAGGTCTAGTGTATTTTGTGCTTAGGACCATTACATAACTACTTAAAACATGAAACACAACATCTTTATTGAAAACATCTTTTACATGACCCCTATATTCCCTCGTACATAGCATTGCATAACATAACCTGAGGATGTTCCGATGAAAAGGGTGATCTATAAATCCCAGTAAGGTAATAAACATGGAATAACATGAGGAATATAGTATGTGTTATACAATAGGAATATTAATGGAGCATAAGGGAAACATAAAGGCATGATAAATCATGATAATCATAACATGGAAATATGGATACAACATTTAACATGATTTTAGCATGAGCCAAGGTTCATTGCACATGGATCATGAGTAACCCATAATTTCACTTGAATTAGAAGGATTAAACCCCCATTACACATGATGTAACATGATACTATTCTTTACCCAATGCATTAGAGTGCTATCCGGGCACACCCTTCGTAAACATTTAATTTCATGCAAAAGTGTTACACATGGATCATATAACATGAAATCCATCAACATCCTAAGTTATTATATGAGTAAGAAATGTGGAATATATAAATTAAAGTACCAATAAATATGTATATGTGCATAAAGTGGAATACCCTTGATAGAGACATTGGTATGATATTCACTAAACAAAGATTTTGGCTTGGAAAAATGTCGATTAATTTCGGCAGCATAATGGCGTGACATAAAGATTCATGAAATGGTTGATGACAATATGTACATGAAGTGGGTAGTAAGGGTTAATATAAATACATGTACTAACAAATGTATTGGAATTTATATGCATAATACAAAATAATTACTTTGATGAAAAAGAGGAGAGAGAATCCCCCATGGAATTTCAGTGTGGTAACGGGTGTACATGGGAGGCATTAATGAGAGTGAGAGGGGTATCTCATAATCCATACATAAAGAGGAAAGTATGGGGGAGGAACGAAATCATACCCCCAATATTTGAAATTGATAACAAAAGGGCATAACATCTTAATGAAAATTGGATAAAATTGAGAAAGGAAGAAATCGCTTAATTACAAGTGTGATCCCAAAGGCTTGGGAGAGGCTTGGAAGAGGTTTCTTTGGAGTTTTAGGCACCTTGGGAGGATTCTAGAGAGAATAGGACAAAGGTTGGACAAACTACAAAGGCTTTGAGTGACGAGGAGGTGGGGGCTTGGGTGGGTTTATATAGGAAAGGGGAGTGAATTATTTATTATTTAGGTTTGGGTCACCACACATTAAACTAATCAATACCACATACAAGCCCAAGGTTTTTTCCCACATTTTTTTTCAAATGGGAGTGTAAAACAATATTTTATAAAGAAAATGGCCCAAATTTTTAAAATAATAGAGTTCCTTATGTGGAGGTGAGTCACACTCTCAAGGAAATTCTTTTAAAAAGTGAAAATGTTTAATAACTCTTGGAGGCTCCACTAAAGATTTGTAAAATAAAAAAACAATCATAAAATATCATTATTTTAAGATAAAACATATATGTTCTGAAAATATCATTTATAATATTTTATTACATCACTATTGGTCCATTGTGATGTCAAAAAACACATTATATATTTAAAAAGTATTTAATTTTTACCCCAAAATTTGTCTGTCTGAAAAAAAAATTATTAAAAATTCACCATTGGATAAAATTGATGTGCTGGTTCTGAAAATAATATTCATTTTATCTAAATAATTTTCTAAATATGTGAATTTTAACTTTTAAATTAAAAACCACCCTTTATTGAAAATTCATGGGTTTTGACAAAAACTTATTTCAAACCCTAATAAAAATTAAAATTGCATTAATAAAATTATATGATCAGGTATATTTAATAAAACATAATTCAATAATAATAATAATATTTTATAAAAAAAAATATTTAATTCAAAAATCCTATAATTCATTAAAATATATTTCTTGGATCAATATTAAAAATACAATTTGCGCTTTAAAAACTATTTAAAAAGTAACAATAATAAAATTAATGTATATTTATTATTATATAAAAAATAATGAACATAATCATAGTCTAATAGTCTTGTTACATAACCCCTTATAACACCCTCATAAGACAGAAGAGTACGGTGTGCGATGGTTACAAACTCTTCGAGTGGCTCGGATAACATCGCTCGAGTGGTAATCTCTATTAACTTCCCCTTATCTCGTAGTCGGTTCTGATCAAGCTTAACGTGTTCATTCTCATCTTGGGCTTGGTTAAGAGCAAACCCTAATGACTCTACTTCCTTTTGGAGCTCCGAAAAATGGGCTTCGTACGGGGAAAGTCTACTTGATGAGGCCATCACTTCCTTTATCTGAGTAAATTAGATTAGTTAAAGCCCTATATTTATACTAATCATGTGATCAGTATTCAACAACTATATTAGAAACGGTCACAATTTATAATGGTATTTTAAAATAAAAAAACATAAATCCAATGAAGTTCATATTTTATATAACCATAATAATAAATTTAATTAGATCAAGAGTAATTTCCATTAATGAAAGTTTCGGACATTACACTTCCTCTAAAATTTGTCTTTATGTCCTCCTCTTGGACTAAAACATTAGAGGATGGTGTTGATTTCTTATATGTTTCGGTTTAGATCTTCTCCTACATTTCCATGAAACTTTGGAATCAAAAGAATCATACTTACATGTCATTGATAATAATGTGGTGTAGTATGTTCTTTGAGTTGGTTTTTGTAATTGGAAAATTGTGGCGCACAATGATCACATAGAATTTTGCTTCGATTACCAAGATGATTCCTTGTTTATAATTGACACTAAAAGGGTCACTTGAATTTGATCAGTTTATTTCCCCAAATATTCATGTTAGGTTTTTTTTCTTAGTTGGGTTACTATTATTTCAATATAGTAATAATAATAAATTAATTTTTTTTTGAGTTTCAGGTCATTTAGTTTTGAAAAATATTTTTTTTCTGTTGTTATATTGCAATGGCTCCCTATTTACAGTGCCATGTTTGAATCACATTTATCATGGCGCGTGGAAAAAAATATTACCTTATTATATTTTAGTGAATAACCCTATGTGTTATCTTGAAGAGGATTACACAAAAAATATTTTTTAACATTAATAGAGTTATAAATGGGGTTTTTTTGAAATATTTTGTTCTGAAAAAATAACAATAGGTGAAAAAAAAAATTAAGAAAAATATTGAGAAAAATTGGAAATTAAAGAGGTTGAAAACTATTATATTAGAGGGGAGATCATTTCAGTAATGGTATTAAAATTTCATTGATATCCTAGTACCATTTTAAACAATCCTATGCAGATTAATGTGAGATTCAAATATCTCTTCATCTCACTCCCTTGGTCAAATGGTGATGGTGAGAGAAAACCATATGAAGATATTAATTTAGACAACTCTCTTTAATTTTGAAATAGGTTTTTAGAAAACATCCTCAATTTACAATGCTGATACAAAATCAGTTCTTGTTTATCCCAAACAATCAAAAATAGCCACATCCCCTCCCACATGTGTTGTGGATCATCGAGTACATCACCACTAAGAACTAGTCTAATCCATCATATATAAATTAGAACCTTTGGAAAGGAGATAATTATCATTGATCAGTGAAAAAATCATTATCAAAACAAAAAACCTAATATGACCCTATTGGATAATAAAAACTACTATTTGAAATTGAAGGCATCTTCACAAAAGAGAGGAAAACATTATTCACTAAAGGGTAATAACTCAAGAATTACAAAATAAAAAACTACATTACACATTCACTCATAATTTTACCCCTCCCGGGTTATGGTAACCTAGAATAATATTTAAGAATAGGCCATTACAAAACTATGAATAAGAAGACAAGAACAAATGAAAAGAAGAAAATCTCTGCTTCAGAATCTATTCTCTAAATGTTATCACATGTTTCATCAATGAGATGAAAAAGTATACTCAACGACCCTCCTTATATGATTCTAGACATTTAATTTTTTATCATCCCCTCAAATTTTAAATTAATTATATTCATATAATGTGTGTTATGATACAATTAATGATTCACACTCTTATTGGTCAAACGTTTCATAAATCTTTATCCAAATTAGAGAATCCAATGGATAAAATAATGAAATAATATCACATGATATATAATTTTATAACTATAATTCATATTTTCTTTCCAATATAGAAATAATCACTTAATTAGAGGTGTGTATCTTGAATTATGACTTAATTACTGAGGCAGATTCCACTTTGCCGTCTAGAATAATTTGTAAATTTGAATGATTTTTTGGGCCAGTGGATGTTCAAATAAACTCATGGCCCATAAGACGAAGATAAATCCTAAAAATCAAGGAATATTAAAAAAATTGAATTACTAAAATTGGAATCATATTTTAAATGTGATTCTTGAAATAAAAAAATGATTAAAATATACTAAAAATCCAGAATTAAGTAGTTTTCACATTTTATCGAAAAACAATACACATATCAAAAATTGATGAAAATAAGATAAAATTGATAAATTTTTAGGAATTAAATCATTGAAATATATATATATATATATATATTTAATGATAAAAATATTATCTCTATCATGAATCTAGGGTTGTGGAAATCCATGAGAGGATCATGGCCTGATGTAGAGATTTTTGTGTGGAAGAGAGGGTGATAAGAACCCATAGTTCACATTCCCCATTATGGAGTGTTTCTCTTATGAAATGATTGTCCATAAGAAATGTATTTGTATAGGAACACAACATTAAATTAGATCCATAGTATAAGGACATACCCTAATGTTTTGGATGGAATCAATTACCCCACAACATTTTGGTACTTGGAGTTCCAATGGACACTTAGGACATGGTTTAGGGAATTGTACCATAGCAAAGGAGTGGTAGTACTAGATAAAGATACTATCACAAGGGAGATATAAAAGAGCCAAGTCCATATGGTATGGTTTGTTTCTTGTTAACATTTTACACTGATCTTCCTATATGTGGGCCCCTATACTCAATGTGGTACGATTCACCTATAATCAACCATTGTTTGAATTTTTTTTATATAGGGGAATCACATTATTATTTATCCACTCAATTTGAAAAAAATAAAAAGATTGGGTTTAGGAGTGATTGTATTGAATTATAATTCTTGATATAGCGCAAAGAGTATGGTCAGAGGGTATAAAATTATGCAAGGGGTTTTATCTTGGTGATGGTGTATAATCATTCCATTGAGGGCTATTTATGCAAGAAATAATAGGATTCGAATTGAATATATGTATGGATTGTCTAGTTCTATACAATTATCATATAAACTGTTGTCAGACAACTGTAAATTTTCTATCTCTATAATGGGGAAGATTTTTTACCATTGGGAGCGTGTGATCTTCTAGTTAGTTTTTCGGATCAATTTAATTTATATTTATTTATCTCATGTCCAAGTTAACATGCCTTGTTTTGGATGATGGTGAGTTATAGTGCAGTGTCTTTATTCTAGTTGAAGATCATTTTTTAATATTTTTCTTAAATAATTGTATAGAATAAGACCAGAGTGGGAGTTTGAGTTCACAAACTAGTCGATGAAAAGATTTGAGCCCGTTTTTATTGTTCCTTATAGGATGGAACCACCAGATCATCGGGGGATGAAATTTGAGTTGTATGATCTTGATCATGAGGGATTATTTTGACCTAGTGCTTCACCATGGGATTTTCTAGTTTATTTCACCAAGAAGTATGATTCAACTTTGTGCTTATGTGTGGATTACTAGATAGTGAACTAGATATGGGTTGAGAACTTTTATCCCCTTCCGTGAATCAGTGATATGATGAATAAAATTAGGGGTTCTTTAATTTTCTACAAGATTGACTTGAGGTGACTTTATTATCCAATGGAAATGAGATATTTTGACATACACAAAACTTATTTTTGTAGTAAGTATTTCTTGTATGTTCCTATCTTTATGTTTTTCAAACAGATGAAGATATTGACGATGCTTTTTTCCTTGCGGTATCAAATCATCCTTCCATTTAGGGATCATTTTTTAGTTTCTTTATTCTATTAAATCTTGGTCTACACCCAGTCCATAGACAATCGTTCCCAATATCTCTTAATTATATAATGTACATTGAGATTGAATCATCATTATTAAATGATATCCAAATTTCACTTCTAGATTTATAAAGTGTACTTATTATCCTATATTACCTCAATGGATGAATTATCAATGGATCCATATGTGGTTTTTTCGATGGTATTTTTCGAGAATCTGAGTAACGTTCTAGAGAATCAGAGCTCTTAGGGTCTTGAAGGCTATTACTAACATTTTATCTCTACTTCTCCCATATAGAAGGGATGATGTCTAATCTAACCAAGGGAGGGGTGAACTTGTTTTTCCCTTTTCTTGTGGGAGGTATTTCCATGTTTAAAAGATTAGGATAATGGAAAAACGATCCTCATATTACCTATAATGTGTATGTAATATACCATGGATTTTCATGGATGAAGAGTCAGACTTGACAATGTTCTTATAGAGGACGAATAAGTGGTTTCTTATAGCTTAGGGAAGTTGGGAATACATGAGAGATATTATATATATCAATATCTATATTTTTATATGTTTCTATAAAACATTATATACTAGTGGAAGTATTTATTTTGAAAGAGGATTATGGTGTACACAAACCACAATATCCCAAGGTAAATGTTTTATTTGTGAGACCAAAACCTTCTATAGGGGAGGTTCGTTGAGTATATATAGTCATTTTACATCAATATAGGCTACCATAATCTCAATAGAAACATAATTACTAATCCCTTATAATGGAATATGTATAAAGAGGATGTATGGGAATTGTGTGATGAGTGGTGGCTAATAAAAGACTATAAAAACATGCATCTATATTTTCAGGAGTCTCTAGATGGGTATCTTTGAATTACAAATCTATTATACTCATTTCTCTATACCAAATAAAGAGATATATGATATCTTATCTAGACGGATTTTCTCTAATAGATTACATATGTTTTGGGGATCTAGAATTAGTATGGTCACATGGAAGAAAATGTGTTCTTCCGATCTATGTCTATGTATGGGATCCAATGCAATTTTGAGAGGATATGATAAGAGAGTTTCCTAATACAAAATTAGTGATAAATCTAGGTCTGATAGTGATGAACTATGATATCCATATAATGTATTGATAGATATGTAATAACAGTGAGATACCATGATTTCTTGTGAGTTATTTCACTAGTCATTAGCTAAAGGTCAAGTGTTTGAGGTTTAGTGGTAAATTGTAGCATCTTCCCATAGTTTAATGAAAGTGGGATGATTTCACTATGGTTTTCATGATAAGAATACAAATGAAACCTCACAATAATTTTTTTAGTATCAATGATCCTTGATGTACTAACGAAGGTAGCACACTACATCCAAATCAGAGCTATATTCACCATCAATGATCATGTTTTTCTAAATGGTTCTCTGAGGAGTACAATTTTGATTCGATATCTTTATTTCATGTCTTGGTTCTATAAGGTCCATCATAATTCACTAGGATCACTTTTTTTTCGGAGTAAAACCTTCCATTCTTGGACTAAAAGACCATATGAATGGACAATTCATATTATGGAGGATATTTTATGAGCGTGAGTTATGGATTTTTCTATTACAGGCGAGTATCATCTAGAAATCATTGAGTTTTATAATAATAACTTCCTCCAGTAATTTGTCCCAATGAATCCTTTTAGGGCCTTATGTGAAATTTAGTTACAGTTACCTTTTTTTGATTATTGGAAAGAGAGTTAGTGATCAACGAACCTAGTCTCACATAAGAGATGTAAGAGTAGTTTAATTTGATCAAGAAGTGTCTAATACCTATAAAGGTTTAGTAGAATTTTTTCTTAACATTAGAGATAACTAATAAAATGCTAGTCTAGTCATCATGTTTTACTTTTGTTGTCACCTTGGATATTGAAACATTGTATCCCAAAGTAAGGGATGTTTTAACCCCTATTTGATAAATCATTGGGAGAATGAAGTGGGATGATCATGTTGCATACCTTTTAGACCATCTAAAATGATATTGTTCCATGCATGACATGTTTTACATGTCAAGTCTCCAGATATATCACTATATGCCTTCAAAAAAGATATTTAGATTCCTTTTATCTTGATATGGATTCATCCATTAAAGTGTAGGTTCCGGGCACAGCGGAAGCGCGTTGGTGGGTTTTCCCAACTTTAATTTTAACGTTAAACAACGTTCAATCCGAGATCCTTCACGATATAAAACGCCGAATCATCGGAATAGAACGAAGAAAGAAAAGAAAAGAAGAGTCCCAGAACCCTTGAGGATGATCATCATATGTTGATTATAATTAATTTAATTAATGCATAAGAATTACCTTGTTGGAATTATTTCTTCGTTGATGTGTCCGGTCACGATTCGATGATCCGTCGTTGCATCATAGAATCCAAGTGTAGGATTCCTCTAGCGGTGATCCACACGTGTGTCACGTATCTCCGGACATCACCGAAGAGATCTCGGGGTGCTGGCGTGGAAGAAAATTCTCTTGCGATGTCCGCCTTCGACCGCCTTGATCCGGTGGAGGATCTTGCTCTCGTAACTTGAGGGCATTCTTGGTGGAAAGGGAATTCTCTCTTGGCTTGAGAGTATTTCCAAATCCGTTGTGCACAGCAATGGCTCTCAAAAAAATTTTTGGGGTTGCGAGGATATTTACAATCAAGTTTGAGGTTAATAGAGTTATGACAATAAATAAACGCATTACGCGTTTTATTTATTTCATTAAATCTTATTGAAAACCCCCATGTCGAATTATTAATTCCTTGACATGCGCCCACACTGATTATAATAAATATCATTTAATAAAACAATATTAAATCCTCAAAATCCCAATTGGAAAAACTACACGGCATGTAATAATTAATACACGGCGTGTACTTGTTTTCCATAAAACTACACAGCGTGTATATTTAATATACACGGCGTGTACTTTTATTTTCCATTTTTCTCCACCACATTTATTGGACCTTGAGTAATGACTATTTATTTCTTAAATAAATGTAACTACATTACTCGCTAATAAATATATTATTTTATCCACAGTATATTGTCTCGAATAACTAGTGTCAAAATAAATGCGATCAGACATCCTTAAATAATTATTAAACCACAGTCGGGAAAAATATTTATTAAACTTGTTAAATTAATATTTCACTGAAATACATGGACACACATAGTGTGTGACCCTCTAGGACTCTTTCTCAGTGGAATTAGGCTGAGCCTGCCTAAAGTCTAAGGTTAGCGTCTAGCAATACGCCAAGGCACCCATAGAGAAAGAAGTTAACGCCGCAATGACGTGTCACCTCCTACGAACGCTTACCGTGTAATATAATCCCTTTGTCTCGATATCTCTAATCAAGCGGGTTGCATGCTAGTGCCATCAACCCATGTGCTTGATTATTCTTTCGTTGACTTCCCGGAATTGAACTTGCCCATACCTTACCATGGCCATGGATTTATTTAGGCTATATCAATTCCATCAAAGGGCCTGAGATATCTACTTCCATTATGGAACGGAAGGTACAAATCCTTTCTCGCATTATCTATTAATGCAGTATTACTCGTGACGCACCCAACGTATCCTACCTCACTGCGAACAGTGTGTCGTCACAGTTTTTGTCAATACATCTAAGTGTGCAAGTTGTAATACCCATTAATAATAATCTTAAAGTCTAAGGATCAATACACACGTCCATAGATAGGAACATCCAATGACACTATGAAATGTGGAATTCCTACTGGCGGGTCTCGTTCTCTTAATATCCTCCTGGATATTACCAAGGGCGCACACCATGAGAAGGTGCCTCAAAGTTTATGAGTCCTCACCCCTAATGACCTGTATTATTTGTGTCCCTCAAATAATATCATCCGGCCATAGAACATACATTCAAGAACAGTGTTATGGCACTTTCGGGTTCTCATCATAGCAGGGATCCGCTATGACCCTTTAATGCAATAGCTGTCCTTAGGATATTATCACATGACATGCCACACAGAAGAACAATCAAGATGTGATAAGGCTTTTATTTAATGAATAAAGTACAAAGTAGTTGGTTCTAGACCACCAACTCCAATGTAATGGGATCTTTACTGCTAGGCACCACATCAAGCTCCTGGACAAAGTTCCAAATCCAAACGGCTTCTTTGGCTGCATCACAAGCCGCTATATACTCGGACTCCGCTGTAGAATCGGCGACAACTGGCTGCTTTGAACTCTTCCAGCTCACAACTCCTCCATTGAGACAGAAAACATATCCATATTGCGACTTCAGATCATTTTGATCTGTTTGAAAACCAGCATCAGCAAACCCTCTGATGACAGGCTCTCGTCTCCTCCATACACCAGGAACATATCATTAGTTCTTCTCAGATACTTAAGGATAGTCTTAACAGTAGTCCAATGTTGTTCTCCTAGATCCACTTGATATCTTCCTACCATGCTCAGTTCATAGGCAACATCAAGCCTGCTACATAACATGGCATACATGATGGATCCTATAGCCGAAGCGTATGGGATCTTGCTCATCCTATCTTTCTCCTTTTGTGTCTGGGGACACATTTTATTAGAAATATGTAAGCCATGTGACACTGGAACCAATCCCCTCTTGGATTTTTCCATACTAAATCTCTTTAGTATCTGGTAAATGTATGTACCCTGACTTAGTCCAAGCAGCCTCTTGGATCTATCGCGAATGATCTTGATCCCTAGAATGTAGGCTGCTTCTCCTAAGTCCTTCATGGAGAAACACTTGTTCAACCAGTCCTTAACTGACAGTAAGGCTGGTACGTCGTTTCCAATAAGCAATATGTCATCAACATATACCACCAGGATGACGACCGCATTCCCATTAAACCGCTTATAAACACATGGATCACATTCGTTCATAATGAAACCAAATTCCTTTATGGCTTCATCAAATCGAATGTTCCATGACCTGGATGCTTGATTTAATCCATAAATGGATTTCTGCAACTTCGAAACACGTTTGGCTTCACCTGGTGTCACAAACCCTTCTGGTTGTGTCATATAGAAATCTTCCTGAAGGTTCCCATTAAGGAATGCTGTTTTGACATCCATCTGCCAAATCTCGTAGTCATGGTAAGCTGCTATGGAAAGTATGATTCTTATGGATTTTAACATGGCAACTGGCGAGATGGTTTCATCATAGTCAATTCCTTGACTCTGTCTGAATCCTTTAGCCACTAGACTTGCATTATAGGTGCTAACTTGACCTTCCATGTCCAGATTTCTTTTGAATACCCATTTGCATCCAACGGGCTTTACATCAACTAGCTCATCGACCAGAACCCAAACTTTGTTCTGATACATGGAATCCATCTCATAATTCATAGCTTCTAGCCATCTTGTAGCTTCTGATCTTTCTACTGCTTCCTTGTAGGAGAGAGGTTCATCATTTTCCAACAATAATGATTAACCATCCTCGGTGACTAGGAAACCAAATCTCTCTGGTTCCCTTACCTCTCTTGAGCTCCTATGCAGTACTTGTGTTTTTGGAACCTCTTCCACGGGGACCTGTGGAACTTGTTCCTGTACCAACTCCTGTGTATCTTGAGCATCAACTTTGTCGAAGTCAATCTTTCTCCCACTATCCTTCTTGAGGATGTGCTCCCTCTCAAGAAAGACGGCTTGTCTGGCGACAATCACTTTCTTGTCTTGGGGGTTATATAGGTAATATCCTTTTGTTTCCTTGGGATATCCTATAAAGATACACTTCGTGCCCTGGGGTGCTAGTTTTTTTCCTGAGAAGGCCTTAAAACACGCCTCGCATCCCCATACACGTGTGTGCGACAAAGCGGGTTTCCTTCCATTCCATAACTCGGATGGAATTCCATTTTCCGCCTTAGTTGGTACTCGGTTTAATGTGTATGCTGCAGTTTGTAATCCATATCCCCAAAAGGATAATGGAAGATCCGCATGACTCATCATCGACCTCACCATGTCTAACAAGGTGCGGTTCCTCCTTTCACTAACACCATTCCACTGTGGTGTATAAGGAGGAGTGAGCAGAGATAGAATCCCAGACTCCCGTAGAAGATCGATGAACTCTTGGTTCAGATATTATCCACCTCGATCCAATCGAAGCTTCTTTATCTTCCTACCAAGTAGATTCTGTACTTCATTCTTGAATTCCATTAATTTCTCTAAGGACTCTAACTTATACATCATTAAGTAGACATAGCCATATCTACTCAAATCATCAGTAAAAGTAATAAAGTAAGAATATCCACATCTAGCTTCTACTGGAAATAGTCCACACACATATGTGTGTACGAATCCTAGAAGCTCTGTGGCCCTTTCACCTTTTCCACCAAAAGGCGGCTTGGTCATTTTTCCTTGTAGACAAGCGTGACATCTATCAAGTGGTTTTAGCTTAGTAGAGTCTAAATAGCCATCTTGGCAGAGCTTTGTCAAGCGCTTCTCGTTCACATGACCAAGGCGGTGATGCCATAATGTGGTGATGTATGAGTCATGTGAGTTTGTTTCATTATCGATTGCCAACACTTGGTTTTCGTAATTTAATACATACAAACCATTATTCAAATATGCCATAGCATAACATACGTTGTTCTTATAAAAGATACAACCCTTATTTCCAAACATGAAAATAAATCCATCCATATCCAAAAAAGATACAGAAATTATGTTCTTGGTAACACTAGGCACAAAATAACAGTTTTGTAAAACCAAAATCATGCCAGTTCGCAATGAGTGGTGATAGTCGCCAATAGCCAATGAAGCCAGCCTTACGCCATTGGCAGCTCGAAGATCCACCTCTCCTCTGGCGATCTTTCTAAATCTACTTGGTTCCTGCATTTGAATACAGATGTGAGCCCCACAAGCTGTATCTAATACCCAATGTGTAGAAATAGAATGATTGCACTCGATAACGAACGCACCTTTAGCATCCCCATGCTTCTGGGTGCAGTTCCTCTTCCAGTGGCCCTACTTGCCACATGCAAAACACACTGCTTCCCGTTCCTTGCCCTGCCTATGGATCTTCCCCTTCTTGGAGGGATGGTGCTCGGGGGCTTCAGACCGTTTATAAGTCTTTGGCCCCTTTTCCTTGTCCTTCCTTTTCTAGTTCACCATAAGGACAGCGAGTTTGTCACGCCCCATGTCCTTATCTACCTGGAGAATCATGGTCAGAAGCTCCGATAGACTCTTCTCATTGCCTCTCATGTTATAGTTGAAAATGAAGCTAGAGAAGTTCTTGGGAAACGATGATAGGATGAGATCTGTACGCAACTCATCTGGGAATTTAATCCTTAAGATGTCCAAGCATTCAATGTAGCCAATAAGCCTGACCACATGAGGCCCAGCCGGCGCAGACTCTCCAAGATTTGTGGTAAACAAAGCATTTTTGATCTCATACCTCTCCTGTCTCGCCTTCTCTTGGTAGAGAACATTAAGGTGAGACATCATGCTATACGCATCCATGTTTTCATGTTGCTTCAAGAGCTCATTAGACATGGACGATAGCATGAAACACTGGAAATATGTGGCATCATCCATGTGTTTCATGTAGAGAGATAATTCCTCATCACTAGCCTCTTTCCCAGGCGCAACTGGAATAGGCTCTTCCAGCACATATAATTTCCTTTCATGGCGAAGGACGACGCGTAAACGCCTCTGCCACTCTTGGAAATTGGTGTCGATGAGAAGGTTTTCTTTTTCGAGTATGGTGCGCAATGATATGTTTGAAGTTATTTTATTTCCGTTTCTACAATTTAAGATGAGAAAAGTTTTAGTACTTTATTATAAAAATTAAGACAAATAAATAAATTAATACTTATTAGTCTCCCACTATTTTATCGAAATCCAATAGCCCTTACCATTGACTTCGGAATATTCTATTGCGTGAATATTCTAGTGGCAAGGATCCATATTGCCCTTTGCATTACCCCAACTAGGGTTGGTCAAGCAACTTGAAGGGTTTTAGGTAGGCATTCCAAAGGCCAACTGCATTAACTCGCAGTTCCTTGATCCGCTGAGTGGACTCCCCAATCCTGAAATCATTTTTTGGATTTCCTCAACCTTTGCCTCTTGGTCACACCAAGTCCTTTTGTGGCAGTCAACCCTTGATGCGAACCAAGTCAATTCAACCCAAAACCTTGAATTAGAATTCCTCAATAATTGAAAGCACCCCAACTAGGGTTGGTCAAGCACTTTGAACTATGGTTCGATTCGAACCAAGATTATGGAAGGCTATGCCGACTTAATATTTATTTTGAGGGATTTTATCCTTATACGTAAATTTCTATTTTATTATCTTTGATTACATTCTTGTTAATATTAAGTGGGATATACTTAAGTGATTAACCATGTCTAAGATAATATTTACGTATAAGCCAATTTTATTTTAGTTCCATCTTGCATGCTCGTTTAATTCATTAATTGTGTGATCGTGACAACACACCCAAAATAAATAAACCATGAAACTAACAGAAATAAAATAAATGGTATGATCATGAGCTTTTCTATTGGTTAGTTTATCTAGCGGTTGATAAACTAACCCAAGACCTATGGGAGAAACACTTTGAACCTTTCGGGTTCGTGTTTACAACTTTCCACATATCCACCTTTGTATCTCCTTGGATTGGTTTAATCTTGGCTCCTGACTTGAGCCGCGTCCACTAGCTTGGGAGCTCCATGAATTACATATGCATTTATCTCACACACAGTTGAGGGGAAAAAAGGGGTTTTTACATAAAAGAATCCTTGGGCGTGCATGCCCTACATATTAATGAGGAGATGGCTCGCAGGCCAACAAATTTAATTTAAATAAATAAATTAAAAGAAACCATTCACATTCAAAGGTCTCGGTCTAGCTCATGATCATCCATACATGCAACGATATTTGCGTATAAATAAAACTAGCATTCAATTCTTTAATCATTCTTGTTTAAGATAAATCACACTCGAATCAATTAATTATCTTTAATTAATCAATCCATTTATCTTAAATCCCTTTTCTGAATTTCCTTGAGATTCTCATCCATCATAATTTTAAACAAATAAATTCATTTAAAATTATCCTTGTACACATCTTGTACCTTGGAGGCAAGCCGGCGAATTCCCATTTATTACGCAGATGTTAAATTAAACACATATATATAAAACACCTATCACGTGTTGTGCCTCAGCTTTACGCCTGCACCATGGTACACGTCTCAAGGGTTTGTATAATATAATAATAAATTTTAATAAATCTGCGTAATTTGGGTGAGTACACGGCGTGTAGTTCCGACTACATGGCGTGTACTTTTTCTTCACCGTTCATCCAAAGTACACGCCCGGGGATAGGGCGTGTTAATGTAATTCGAAAATTTTCGGAGTACACGGCGTTTCTAGTGGGACACACGCCGTGTAGTTTCCGCATTACACGGTTTCCAGCCGGACAGGCTATGTACGGAGTTCATGACCCCACCCTAACTCGAAGGGAATACACGCCGTGTTCATTGGACCACACGACATGTATTCCAGAAACAGTGTGGCACCTGTTTCTGGTCAACACATGGTGTCTTAAATTCTTAGAAAGAATCCAATACACGGCCTGATTTGGCGGATCAGTCAATGCATTGAACCTAGACTACATGGTGTGTACTTCCGAATACATCCCGTGTATTCTGGTGTTATACGTCCAGAAACATTTGGCTCCTCCGGTTGAGTTCCTCTATTTAATTTTAATCAAAATTAAAAGAAAAATCCATTTCTGTGAGGTGAACAAGAAATGAGAGAGGAGGAACAGATCTCGATATTCAGATTTCCAGAACGATTAAACATGAATTGAAATAACTAAATTATTAAATGTGTAAATCACCAACAAAAAACTAAATAATTATAACCAACGATATGACCCCTCTGATACCACTTGTAGGTTCCGGGCGCAGCGGAAGCGCGTTGGTGGGTTTTCCCAACTTTAATTTTAACGTTAAACAACGTTCAATATGAGATCCATCACGATATAAAACGCCGAAACTTTAGAATAGAACGAAGAACAAAACGAAAAGAATAGTCCTGGAACCCTTGAGGAGGATCATCATATGTTGATTATAATTAATTTAATTAATGCATAAGAATTACCTTGTTGGAATTCGTTCTTCGTTGATGTGTCCGGTCACGATTCGGTGATCCGTCGTTGCGTCATAGAATCCAAGTGTAGGATTCCTCTAGTAGTGATCCACACGTGTGTCACGTATATCCGGACATCACCGAAGAGATCTCTGGGTGCTATCACGGAAGAACCTTCACTTGCGATGTCCGCCTTCGACCGCCTTGATCTGGTGGATGATCTTGCTCTCGTAACTTGAGAGCGTTCTTGGTGGAAAGGGAATTCTCTCTTGGATTGAGAGTATTTCCAAATCCGTTGTGCACAACAATGTCTCTCAAAAAAAATGTTGGGGTTGAGAGGATATTTATAATCAGGTTTGAGGTTAATAGAGTTATGACAATAAATAAACGTGTTACGCGTTTTATTTATTTCATTAACTCTTATTGAAAACCCCCATGTCGAATTATTAATTCCTTGACATGTGCCCACACTGATTATAATAAATATCATTTAATAAAACAATATTAAATCCTCAAAATCCCAATTGGAAAAACTACACGGCGTGTAATAATTAATACACGACATGTACTTGTTTTCCATAAAACTACACAGCGTGTATATTTAATATACATGGCATGTACTTTTATTTTCCATTTTTCTCCACCACATTTATTAGACCTTGAGTAATGACTATTTATTTCTTAAATAAACGTAACTGCATTACTCACTAATAAATATATTATTTTATCCATAGTATATTCTCTCGAATAACTAGTGTCAAAATAAATGCGATCAGAAATCCTTAAATAATTATTAAGCCACAGTCGGGAATAATATTTATTTAACTTGTTAAATTACTATTTAACTGAGATACATGGACACACTTACTGTGTGACCCTCTAGGCCTCTTTCTCAGTGGCATTAGGCTGAGCCTGCCTAAAGTCCAAGGTTAGCATCTAGCAACACGCCAAGGAACCCATAGAGAAAGAAGTTATCGCCGCAATGACGTGTCACCTCCTATGAATGCTTACCGTGTAATATAATCCCTTTGTCTCGATATATCCAATCAAGCGGGTTGCATGCTAGTTCCATCAACCCATGTGCTTGATTATTCTTTCTTTGACTTCCCAGAATTGAACTTGCGCATACCTTACCATGGCCATGGATTTATTTAGGCTATATCAATTCCATCAAAGGGCCCGAGATATCTACTTCCGTTATGGAACGGAAGGGACAAATCCTTTCTCGCATTATCTATTAATGCGTTATTACTCGTGACGCACCCAACATATCGTACCTCATTGCGAATAGTGTGTCGTCACAGTTTTCGTCAATACATCTAAGTGCGCGAGTTATAATACCCATTAATAATAATCATAAAGTCTAAGGATCAATACACACTTCCGTAGATAGGAACATCCAATGACACTATGAAATGTGGATTTCCTACTGGCGGGTCTCGTTTTCATAATATCCTCCTAGATATTACCAAGGGAGCACACCATGAGAAGGCGCCTCAAAGTTTTATGAGTCCTCACCCCTAATGACCTGTATTATTTGTGTCCCTCAAATAATATCATCCGGCCATAGAACATACATTCAAGAACAGTGTTATGGAACTTTCGAGTTCTCATCATAGTAGGGATCCGCTACGACCCTTTAATGCAACTGTTGTCCTTAGGACATTATCACATGACATGTCACACAGAAGAACAATCAAGATGTGATAAGGCTTTTATTTAATGAATAAAGTACAAAGTAGTTGGTTCTAGACCACCAACTCCAACATAAAGATCATCTGTTTTATATCTTGTATTGTAGTGAGAATAATATATAAGGTAATATCATTCCTCTAGTACATGTGTAGTGGAGACATCAGAATGTGCAAGATGAGATTTGGGAGAGGGAGCCTGATATGTGAACATAGTGGTTGGACTTCTTCCTTAATTTTCCACAGTGATTCTTTAGATTATATATTGGGTATGATTTATACTATGGTGTTGGGGTTGTAATATCTTTCCCTTTTCCATGTATGTTTTTTATGTTTTTTAACCTCTATGAGTTCTTTTTATGTTGTTTTATACTATTGTAAATGTTACATTGTATCATCTAGGTTTGTTCATTTGATCTTTTCAGAGGTAAAAATAAAGAGAAATGATTCCTTGTTAATTGAAATTTTCATGCTATGAATTTGTAATTAATGATATGAATTTTTCATTGTACACCACTTGATGTTCATGCATGGTCTTAATTATACAGGGATGACCACATTAATTTCATGAATGGGATGATATTTACTTCATGATATGAAATTTTTTCATTGGTTTTAAAGCCTAGGTGATTATAATTTTAGCATATATGTAAAATTGTGGATTATTTCCATGAATCCTAAATTTACACAATAAATGGTGTCCATTGAGTTTGTTATCTCATCCCTTGATCCCTATTTTTCTCATATCACTCACAATATTTTCACTACCAGTTTCAATCCATTTATTATGAGATATTGGGAATATTCTTCAAGCCATATGAAAGTTAATATTGGATATTGGAGTTCCAAACCAATATAATAGAGGTATGAAAGAATAAATATATATTCTACCTTATTTGTTGATGGATTTCTTCATATATTAGCTTTTGAGGTGGGTTTTCTAAATCATAACCATAATTATTGTTTATAGGTTGGCAGGTATATAAAACATTTATAGTTGCATCATCAGACCCATTTCATGGAATGATATAAATTTTAAACCATTTTTTATAAATAATATGTCTATTCCTCCCATATAACCCATTGGGACCATTGGAATTGATGATGGAATTATGTTCACTCGAATGGTGTTCGAACCTTTGATCATGTGATGAATTTTTTTTGTTAATATGGGAATATTTTTTACCAGGGAATTACCATAACTTGGTAATTTTTTGTTCTTCTAAAATGAGAATCACAAGACATGAAATTATGGTTTGGAATTATATTATATTGGGAATGATTAATTGGTACATTATGTGTATAAAGGTAGGGGGATGATTAATGGGTTAATTGATAATTAATAAAGGCATTGTAATAATTATGATGATAACTAGATATTTGGATCAATGGAATAAATGATTGATAAATGGTAATTTAATGAAATACACATTACTGATGGTAATGAAATATATGATATGCTTGATTTGTTCATGTGTAATGTTAGATTAGATGTTTTTTATAGTAATGTGTCTCAGTTATACTATATTTCTAATTGTAATTATACGTACTTGTGTTGTAATACTTATATTCCATGTGTCTGGTAATGTTGTAATGATTATATGGCTTATTTCTAGTAGTGATATAATCTATATATGTCTTCTGTACGGTTATACTACTATGATTATAGTACCTTTGACTGGATGTGTGGTAATTATTAGAGATCTTGTTCAAGGTTATACTCTAAATCTTATAAGGATTATTCCAGGTTATATTGTAATTCATACATGAATTGTGCTCAGTTATGTTGTAATGGTTATTGGGATTGTGACTGATTGTGTTTTAAATCATATAGGGATTATTCTCCAATATTTTTTTTCTTATAAGTCTTATACCAAATTATATTGAAATACCATATGGTCTGTCACTTTGGAGGAAATGTCTATAATAGGAATATTCTCATTTCTTGCTCATAGACATCTGACATGGTTCTATAGTAGGTTTGACTGACCTGAGCATCACCCTCGAACACTACAGATGTAGATTTTATTTGATATTAATCAATAAAATATGAATGAATGTTTCATTTCATAGTATTATTACATGATATAATTAATAATATACATACGAATAGACACTATGGGTGTTGTCCTATTCTATTTTACTCACATCCTTTTTGGGTGCCATATGTACCTAGAATGATTACATGGATATAGGTCTGGTTAAGGGAAAGAAGCCATGTATTGGATTATATTCCAATAGAGTGGTTCTAAAGAATTGATACAGGAAAATCATAAGGCTCAATACTATGGATTCATATCAATTTCTGGATTTCTTTTTTATTATATTTTACTCATTACTTGTAGAATCTTCATCCCGTCATTTACTTACACTTGGTCTATCAATACATTGTTTCTATTTCTATCTAGATAGTTGATGTTTTCTCTTTTTCAATATGGTTTCATTATGGATTATTAATATTATTTCCACTGTTATAGAAACTTTATACCAATGGTTATATTCTCCCCGTTATATTTCTTACAGAGTCATTTCTAGTCTGAATCCACTATTATACAGCTTGGCATGCCTAAGGTCTAATAGCTACCCAACTTGGTCATATAATGGAGTACCTGGCCAAGTATGTTATAATTGGATTATTTTAGAATCCTTGTAATTATTATTTTTTATAATTATCCAATTTATTTCACTAAATTCAGTTACTAAAAAAATTATAAATTTATTCAATAAAAATTTTACATAAAAAGTGTGAAACCAGAAATTTCAGTTCTTAAGGGAATGAATTATAGAATCAACTCAAAAAAACATTACTGAAAACACTTTTATTATTGGAATAATTTTCACTATATAAACACCATTGCCAAATTTTTAACTACATATCCATATTTTCATTGATAATATCATCAAAATGGTTGGTCATCTTGTCCAATTTTTGGATATATTACTCAACATTAATCTTCCACTTACTGATGCATCATGCCAATATCCAATATTGTTTATTCATCCACTCAGTTTCCTCTTCATTGAGAAAAAATTAAAAAAATATCTCTTACATCCTATCATCAATGGCCATCAATACATTCATGTTGAATTATTCATCTAACAACACTTCATTTTAGTGTAAGAGAAAAACCAAACTAATCACCTCCTCACAAGGATATGATTGTCGCGTAAAATTGTGTATTATTGAACCGATGTTGGGACCAGACTACCTTTTTCCTAAGTAATAATTTATTTTCTAGGTGGTCTGGTGACCGTAGGCCTCGAAATTCTGAAGTAAACATTGATCTACATATTATTTTTCTTCTTATTGAATGGAAAATATACACAAACTACAATGTCTTTCTTACCATTCCTCAAGACAAATCTACGAGAAATTAAGTAATGTTGATCATTATCCCATTATAATGTAGATTTTTGGTTTGATTCAATGTTTCCCAAATTATTTTTGACATCCTATAGAAAATATGTGGATGTCTCTTTTGATCCCTTCAAAGGAGAATCCTTCTTGTTCTTTTTATATTTAACAGATATATACCCATTAGCATTATCCTTCTCCATATTTTTATATCCTATAATTTCAAACATCTTGTGAGTTTCAAATACCATATTCAACATCTACATGAAATATACAATAGAAGGTTCATCATGTGTCATACAAACCACTATAAATGTTTATGATTTTATCACTCACCCTAGAGAATGCAGCATAACTGCTTCATTGTGTGCTACCTTCGGAGAACACACAACAACTAAATTCTTACTGTGTGATGAATATAAAGATCTCATTTCTATATCGTTTCATAATATTCTATCATCAGCATAACCCAACGTTTCTTTCATAAGAGAGGTTCTAGCTATATAGAAACTCACAGGATTATCATGAACTGAGATTTAGAATTTGAAATTCGGCTTAATGGATTGTGCCAACACTCCTATTGGGGATGTCCCAGAGAATAACATGAGGAGAATAAGTCCTTCCTATTTTAATATTCTCTTTAGATCTCAATATTGAAAAACTCTATCAGAGGCTTGGACACATCAATTTTAACCCAAATTTAGGGATCTATTAGATGGAAGAGGGAATGATATCGACTATAAAAACATAAAAATATTAAAACTAAATACCCAATAATCGTAAGGATTGATGGGTTTTGAAATGGGAGTGGTAATCCATGGAAACTAAACAAATTTGGAGATGTATGATGATAATGGTGAAATAGAAAATTAATGGACAACCAGAAGTGGAAGAAATGGATGTCATAAATGGAATAATTGCCTTCTATCCAGAGGGATACATGATATTATTCTGTCATGATCAGAATGATGAAATGGTGGGGGTCTAAAATCACTATGAATGTGTTATGTTTCAGATCCCATAAATAAGATATTAATATGTAAAAGGCATCGATGGATGGATGAATCCCACTAAAGTGGACCACTAAGTAGATCTTGTGCAGGTTCAAAGCATCAATGAACTCTCATAAAGATAGAAGGAGCATGGGGAATCACTCATAAAAAGAGGGAACTTTTGGATTGAGTTTAATGGTAGGGAATTATGGGATGATATATGGATAAGTAAAAGGAAGGAATTATGGGGGGAAAATATGGACCCCCCCTGTGGGAGGGGGAGGGACAGAATCATCATCCAATGTCATTAGGCCATGGAAACCCTAATGGTCATCGCTCTTGAAGAAGTGGCACACCTAGGTATAGTGGAGTAATATTTCATACTTAATATTAGATTAATTAAATTCAATTAAATTGATATATTTATACTATAGATAAATATTGATCATAAAAACACAAATTATCTGAAAATGGTTTTATGCATTATTTGAAAACATATTGAAATTTACTTTTATAACATT
Source organism: Viscum album (assembly GCA_963277665.1). Lineage (NCBI taxonomy): Eukaryota > Viridiplantae > Streptophyta > Magnoliopsida > Santalales > Viscaceae > Viscum > Viscum album. Next base: position 1,614,280,055 of record OY728163.1, read on the forward strand.
TATAATTTTTTGATAAAATTAATTTCATAATTTAGATAACCTTTTTTCATATTTTTTATAATTTAAATTAAATTTTGGTGAATAAAATTATGATCACTATGTTTTTGGTTAGTGCCCCCGATAATTGTAAAACTATTACTTACAATGAATGACATTTTTATTATTGGGAAATTTTTATACAATAAATAAAATTAATCCCAAATAAAATTTTAAATTAATGTAAAATATAAATATATATAAAAATACACATGTATATATTATCACTCAATTATTAGGGGTTCAATAACAAAAAATATTAAGAAAACAAAATTGTGAAAATAAAATTATTCAATAAAAATAGTTTCCATTTATAAAAAATATATTAATAAAAAAGGTAAACATTATATTATTTATAAATAGAATAATATTATATGTGGAATAAATTTTTTTGAAAAAATTAATATCTATTGAATATTTTTTACATTATATTTTCGATGAAATATAAATTACTATGGTAAAAACTGGGGATAAAAGTAAAAATAAAAATGATAAAATGTTAAAAACACATGGTAAAATTAAAGAAATTTATTTAAAAGATCCAAAAAATATTTTTTGGAGTCGTTATAGACATAAAAATTCTACAAAATACATTATTTATAACCTTTTTAAACATTTAATATTGAATATTATCAATCCATTATTCACAAATAATGGTTGTTCACAAAATTTCCCTTCTCTTCACTTAAAAAATAGAAAATTACACAATTTTACCATAACCATTACATATAATTTATTCCTAAAACAATTAAATTTTTATATTAGTTGGATCCTATATTGTTTTTATAATAATATTCTCTCAATTTTTAATTTTAAAGAATTCATTTCAAATTAGTATTTCAAGAAAAAGTTCATAGTCCCATAGTTAGTGTTACTTAATCCTTATCTTTTCTAATTATTATTTATCTTTCAAAACTATCATAAAAATATTTAAATAATAAAAATTGTATAATTGATAATTTTAAGTCTTATTTTATTTATGGATTAACCATTATTTATTAAATTTCAATCATCATAGAAAAACAAAAGGATGTTTATCCTGCATTTTGTAGACTACCACCACGACAACTTCTATTTTTCACCACCACATATCTTTGATGGATATAGGGATCAAATTTAAAAATAAAAGTTATATATATAATTTAATTTTGAAAATTAGGATAAAAATTATAATCCATTATCAATTTCTCTCAGTCTTATGGAAATGAAAACATTAAATGTGTGTTGTGCAGACTACCACCTCTATGAATTAATGTATATATTTTTTCATATCGTTTCTTGTATATTTATTAAATTTACATAAAATATTATTCAATAAAATAATATTATCTAACTAATATCATTATTATTATATAATAACTTTATTATTCACAAAATAAACCATTTCTATAATCATAATCATCTATTAATTATTATATGTTTGTGTTTGGGTCAGTTTAAACAACTACTTGAACAATTATATGAAACTCTATCACAGATGAAAATGGGAAATGAAATTGTAAAATTATTAAATATTACTAACAAATTAATAATTTTTTTGGTTTATTTAAGGATTATATTTTTCAATTAACTTATTATTAAAATATAATATTCGTTCTCTAAAATTATTGGAATTATCTAACACTAATCCAATTTTAATATAGCGTAACTAAAACACTAATGGAATGAGATAATATCTTTAAAAATAAATACATTCTCTCTAATATAGTATATTAAATTGTCTTGTAATTTAACATATTTTGGGGAATTATATATAATAATATCCCTGTTATGAAACTAGTTCAAAATGGTCCATATAACTCAATATTGATTTTAAAAATATATAATAACTAAATAATTCACATGTAAAAATAAATGAAATTTTTTATATATTAAATGTTATATATATATATATGAATAAGGTTATTAAATTTTTTATTCAAATAGTTATCTTTATTATACAGAATGTTAGATCACATTTTAGTAAGCAGGAATATATAGTAGGGGTTTCCTATATCAATTTTAAATTACATTAGATATACTTCTTATTGTACACAATGTTTTATTTGTAATTTTGTAACTATTTCCCCATTAATATGTTGTATGATTATCCTCTTAGAATTAATATAATTAATATGTCATTTTAAATCTTATCCTTTAATGGTTTCTTATTCAAATATTTCTAAGATCATACCGGTTTCATAACCCCAATTTTAAATACTTTGGTTCACTGTAATTCTTACTTGAATATAATATTCATACATTATTTAATCATTATATTCTCGAATTTATAAGTTATTTAAATTTTTATTTAGTGAAAATAATTTTCATTATCAATAATAAATTCACTGATTATAAATTTTCTATAGTAAAAGAATAATGTTGCAACAGATAACTATCAGTCTTACCAATAAGTCATTTTTTCCACGTCTATATTTTCTACCAATAATTTTTTTCTACCATTTTTGGAAACATAATATAGATTATTTTCTATTATTCCTGTAATTATCATCACCCCTTTTCAAAAATAAAATATATTACGCTTTTTAATATTTGGGATTCTAAATATACGTATTTCAAAATATTAATAAAATATTTCTCATCCTTTAAATATCAAATGTTTTATCTTATAGCCATCATTTATCTTCATAATATTTATAAATGTTCAAGAAATAATTAAATTAATTTTATTTTTAATACCTAAAATATTCCTAATTTTTTTGCTTGTCCTTTATGAAAATAAATTTTTAATTTACCCCATAACTATAGAATTTTATGAATATATCGAAAATATGTTAAAAAAATATCAATTTAATTTTTTATGTATGAACACATATTTTTTACATATTTTTATTTTTTATGATATTTTCATTCAAAATCGTCATGGTTTATATAAGAAAATATTTTCATTTGAGTTTTAAAAAATATTTCTTTTAAGATGAATTTAAATGATCATGATTATTTATTATTTCTATAGATGTTTATCAAAAAATCATAAAAAGCGTTATTCATTAAATTTATTATTTTTGATATATCACATGTTTCATCGAGGATATTCATAAAATGACACAATTCACAATCCTTATATAGATTACATAGCGATTCTTCTTTTATTTAATAGAAATTATCGATAATTGCCTCTTAAATTTCATTATCCTTAAATATTTATAAAAATAATATATATCCCAATGACTTTTCCATTTCAATACCATATTTTCCATTTCATTAATTAAATGGATTTCACAATGATGTCATAAATAGACTTTTTAAGGGAATTATTTATAGTACTGTACACTTTTATCTATACATCATAAATACAGTATCTTTTCACTTGATTGAATGGTACAAACCAATAAACATAAATGATTCATTTGATACATGGTTATTTATTATAGGTTTATCAAGATTTAGTTATTTATGTATTTATGAATTATTCTTTATGTGAATATAATTTTAAAATAGTATGAATACAATTTTATTTCTATGGGTTTTTTTATAATATGAATGATTGATATATTATGGAACATATATCTACGTACGATTCATGTGTGTGGTCGCATATCATCCTCTGATGCATTGGTTAGTGTATTATAGCTCATGAAATAATACGGATTTATCCTTATTAAATTTCATCACAAGATAAAGGGTAATCCTTATTAGATATGATCACAAACTAAATCATGACCCTTCATAGATATTCTCACAAACTAAAGGTTAATCCATCTTAGATATGATTATAAATTGAATGGAGATAATTCTTTGATATTCAATCAAATTGATGCGTGGAAGTTCTTTTATATTCTCACAATAATATGATACCCCTTTCATATGTTAATTATTGGTTCTTATGATTATACTAATGAATATATTATGGTATCATATATCATGTGTATTGACAGTTTATTTAAAACTCTCTTTAATTATTTCTTATGTTTTGAAATTTCATATTCCATTACTCCTGTTTTATGATATATTCATTATTGGGTATGATTTTATTATGTATATTGATTATACCCATAATTTTATCTTATGCTCACTTGTAATATTTCATTTTTATCGCCTATATGAATCCTTACTAAGAATGTGATGTAGCCCTTTCTTTTTCTTCATTTTACATGGGTTATGAAGAAATGTAATATATATTATATATCAAGAATATTATCATTTATAGATATTTTCTAGAAAATGTTGATTTCTTTTCATAGGTTAAGATATAGTTTATATAATGTGATAAATTTTATATAGTTTCAAAAGGAAAGAGTTTTTTGGATACTTTTTTTCATTATTCTCTAAAAATATAAACCTAAAAGTTATTAAGAATTTATTATAATTAAATATTTGATTTAAGTCATGTAATTAGAAGGTCATATAATTGGAGATATATTTCTATTAGTGAAAATTTCTAAATAGAAAACCCTTATAGGATATAAATTATGTATGTGTTAAGAATTCATTGTGTACATATTTCAATTTTATAAGATTTGGATCAAACATTAACCTCAATGTAACAAATATTCTTTAAAATTAATTTAATATAAAGTGGTTTTTTATCAATTCAGGTCATCCTGATATAGATAGAAAAACTATGAGGACTATTCAGCCATAGTAAGAAATTTTCAGATCATGTTCAATGATTTTCAATGGTGATTGGGATCAAAACCATCTATTGGTAGAGTTCTCATATAAAATTAGATTATATTTTAGAATTCATATGGAAATATAAGGGGATCTATACTGTAAGAGGTTAAGAACTCCACCATGTTGGGATGATGTAGGTGAATGTATGCTTTTATGACTATAACTTAGTCAAGAGATTCTAGAGAAGATACAAACCAGAAAACATATATGATTGTATTCAAACATTGAAAAGAACCTATAATCATATTTATAGATGATATTTGGGTTTGAATTTGTTAAATAAACCATTCCTTTACATATCTTGTCAGTAATGGGTTACAAGGTTATTTAATAATGGAAATTTGAGCCCCAGGTACATGAGTCACATTATTAGTATTGATAACATCGGGATGGTACATAATCACATAGGGCTTCGACTGAACATCTCTTTAGTACCTGAGGTGTACCATGTTGTACATTAAAGGAAGTACATTATAAATCCATCATATGTACTAAGCATATAATCTATGAAATTCGAACATTATCTCTCTTTTTAAGAATAACATTTGTAAATATTAAATCAAATTTGGAAAAGATTTAATAAATAATACCATTAACCTGGTTATAGATTTATGGTGAAATCATTAGTTTCAAGAAGTTATATGATAACTTTATGATGTAATTAGACAAAAGTTCGAGAACCTCTTTTTATCTTAGCTATAAATTTTAAAGGTAAAAATTATTTTTATGGAAGGTAGATTGTGACATCCCTTGATTTTAATATATAGTTTTTCTTTAAATAAATATTTTATTGAATAGATTATTTCAACCACATAAAAAATATATAAGTAAATAATTATTTATTATAATAAAATAAAATAATTTATAATTAAGTGAAATTGATAAAATATATATCATTTTAAAATAAAATTTATAAAATTCACTTAAGAAAATCGCATTAATTCTATAGAAACTATTTTAAAATATTTTGAGGAATTAAATTTTTTATTATTAAAGATTTTTTGGAATGATATCAGGAATATATATTGATATTTATTCAATTAATAATTAATAAAATCAAATAATAATAACCATTTATTAATTAATTTTTCATAAGTAATACTAATATAATATTTCTTAAATAATCAAAAAATGTGTTTTTAAAAACATCAGTTTTTTTATTTTTATTTAAAATATGAATTTATGTTATGAAGAATGTTTATTTTATTTTAAAATATTGTCTATAAATGTATAAAAATGAAAAATAATTAATTCATTAATTTTTAATTGGTTATAAGTGGTGAGGAAATCATTTGAAGGTAAAAATAGAGATTTTATTTCAAATTAGTTTTTAAGAGTGTAACGTTATTTTATCATAATAAGTTAAATTAATCACTATTTATGAATCATTTTAACAGAATTTATTTAAAAATATTCAACTAACTAAATTAATAATCATATATTTTTTTATTTAAAATATAATTGAAATTCCATCATTTAAATATATAATGGTAGATTTTTTTTCTAAATATTTTTGTGGCATTTTTTGTGTACTAGGATTAACAAAAAATTTCACTATAATTTATTCAATTTTTTTAAAAGAAATAGTTAGATTAAGAATATTTAAAAATTAATAAGGGAAAAATATTTTTTGGTTTTAAATATAAGATAATGAAGTCAGATTCAATCAAGAGGGTTAAATAAATATAGTAAATTGGTCAGTCAAACTATGGGATAATGCCATAAATATCAACAAAATGTGTCCATAGCAGATTGGGTGGGTGGATTTTAAAACCACCTCAACTCAAATATTTTTTTTTCAATTTGGTTGGACTTTACATATATAAGTAAATTTATTTTATTTTAATGATACTAATATTTAAAAGGGTGGAACAACAATCATTTAAAAAATTATCTCATCTCTACATCAGTTATCAACAAAAAAAAGCCTATAGGATGTTATTTCGGTCTTGGAGTCCTTAAGGCCTTCGGGCCACCCATGACTTTCAGTTAGTAAGGATTTATGTTCAACAATAGGCCTTCAAGGAGTGTACAGAGAAGGTGCATTTACTGTAGTAGAGATATCATATTTTAAATAATAAGAGGCTATGAAAATTTCTATCAGAACCAAGATTGTGCATCCTGGCACAGGACAAAAAGTCAACCATCCATGAAAATGTGGAGAGCTGATCATGATGCATATGTTAGGGATAGGAAATTTTATGTTTTCATAATCTAGGATGTATTCATTTAAGACCTTCGGGTCCTATAATTTCCTTAAGCTTATGGAAAATATAATTTTAGGGTTCCCATCGAACCCTTTGAAAGGGGGATTATAAAAAATGAATTTAAGTATCTCTTTTCATTTCCTATTAAATTTGGTCTTCTAGACTATCCAAACTATCATGTCCTATGGTGTGGTCCAACAGATGATATCGAAGGAAGAGTTAATTGTCATTACTAAGTTATTTCAATTTTATTTATTTCTTCACATAATCAAAATATAATATAACCAACCTGATATAATTATATAGTTATGATTATTATAGTAAATTGATATTATTTGGATGGAATAACCATTATCTACCTTCATACCTTCAATTGGAAATTGAAAATTCCACCTGTTTCACATGAGGTCAACTAGTTCCACTAAAAATGTGTTTAATTTTTTAGTAGTGCCTTATATATAGAGTTATAAAATGTATTTATGGATTAAAAATGATATTTATAACATTATTAAAATTTTTAAAGATCATATGGCCATCCTATTTATAATATTAACAATATATAGTAATCCAAAAAAATTTACATCTTATAACTAGTTTACATAGTCCCTTTGAAAGTAATAAATTATTTTCATTCAATTTCATTTATCTTATTATTATATATCTTCTTAAATCTAATTTATCACTTAAAAAAACATAAATCTTATTTAAATTTCATATTATCACTATGTAATAACAATTTATTACTTATATAATAATCTAAATGTGTTCTTGTTTGGGTCGGTTTTACCACCAACATGAATGATGTTATAGTGTCTATGATCTAAATGACTATAAAATATAGAATATTTTCATAATATGTAAAAATTATGAATTTAAATTATTCTAAAAATTATAGAGTTTTAATATTCAAAATTACCTTTTCGAATTAATTTAATTCATTAGTTAATTCTATAGTCACAGAAAAATATATTTGCTAACTTCACAATGTGAACCATCAATAAAAGTTCCATGAATGGAATATGGGAATCCATAAGTATATATAAAACATACTCTATAATGTAATTAACATTCAGGAGATGAGAAAAATCTATTCATGGTGTAATGACATGAACCACCGAATCATTAAAAGCATCGAAACTAAATAGTAAACCTAAAATATATATTTCAACAAAAAATTAATAAAAAATGTGTAATAAGGATTGTAGATGAATGGTATCGTCACAACCAAGTTCTTCATTAAAGGTACTTATGGTTCATATTTTTTTATCCTAACATCCCCTTATGTCCCCCTAACCCCCCATGTATTTTGGTGGATTTTGATGTTGTTTTGAGTGGAAAAGGATGGGGAATGGTTTGCCAAATTGTGCACAGAAAAAATGCGCCCATGTCCATCTCAATATTTTTTTTACAATGACCTCTTTTCCCTCCTGGTATTAGTCATAACTCGTCCCTTTCTTCCCCCATTCGACCATTCCAGCCATGGTAGCCCTCAAATATTCTCAAACCCTCTTTGGACCCCATTTTGAAGGGGGATTTGGTGGACGAACTTCAAAAAATATCAATTATGCTTATTACCCTCTTAGTTTCTCCCCTTTAAATGAAATTTATTAAAATATTTCTTTATGTTCGAAATGACCATAAGGTCAGGTTTCTATTATAGGATTTAACCTTCGGTATTCTTGGTCCAATCTTCTGTTTTTAGGCATCATCTACCCTCCGTGTGGTGTGGCGGTGGTGCCTTTGGGATTTCACACAATGGATTCAAGGGTTTTCATTACATTGGGGGGTGATATTGTTTATGAAATCCTTATGACCTAGCTGCGATGTTTATAAAATTTTTATATTTATTTAATTTTATTATTGCTGAAAAAATTGTTTTTAGTGGTCTTTGTAATGCAGGTGAATTTTGAGTGGAAATTTTATGTTAAATTAGGGGGTTTTCAAATAAATCATGTATTGGTTTCTTTGGGAATGTAATATAATTGATTTTTGGATTCTATTGAACTTTTTTAGGGTTGGAAATCATGTTTTTAATGGTTACTCTCTTCTGTTGTTGCAGCAAATGTTTGTTTAAATGGTGTTTGTAAAGTAAATGGACTTTAAGTGCCCTATTTGTGTGAAAATGGGGATTTTTATGAGATATAACTTCTTGGTTCATATGGTTATTCCCCATAACTGAGTTATTGTTTCAATAATGGTTATTTAACTTCCATTTTTTGGTAGCTTAAAGTGTGCATATGCTGTGGAAAGTGGGGGTTTTAAGGTGTCCCGTGTACAAAACAAGACAATATTTTTATAAGTTTTTTATTTAAATAAAAATTATTTTTTCCTTTTAATTCGTAAGATGTGTGGGTAGATACAGTATTGTTTGTTAGTGACCAATAGGTCTGTTTTATATTAAAACTGTTTTGTGTATCATTCTGAAATTGTTTGATCACAAAGGGGGAAGCCCTGGTACCTAGGTGGGTGGATATGTACTAGTATGGCTAGTGAACCAGATGGGTGTTGTCCCCATTTCACTGAGAAAATTGATAGAGACAAATCTAGCTAAACTATATGGATGATTATGGGGGACCAAGAGGTTGTGGGTATGTTCCTTACTAGTGGCTCGTGCATGAGAACTGATTTTTCTATGGGTACTTTTCACTGAGGTATGAGGTTCATAGGGCCCGAGACAATCTAATTGCCTAGGGGAGTTCTTGGTTTTTGTGATCACTGGATTTAGGGTATTTACCCTATTCATAGGGTGTTTATAGATGAAATTTACAATATCTAACATGTTTTATTTAAGTTTTTTAAATTCTTAATGTTGTAGTTTGAAATCTATTTTAAATTGAATGTTTCATTTCGTGGAATTTATCACCACATTTCTTTACATATTAAAATTGCATTCATGTTAACCATGTATTGAATACTCTATGGAATACATGGATGGTAAATTATTGGTCTTTGTATCACTCCCTAATTACAGCCATTGGGTGTTTGTTGTCTTGGTTATGTTCGACTCAAGGAAAGGGAAAGCCTCAGGTGTAGGCGGTTCGGGTTGTTAGACCCCTCCTACGGTGCTGTGTTGTAAAGACGGCTCGGGGGTGACGACCCTATGTCATGTGGAGTCATTTTTCATGACTTCCTATAGTTTTTATTATTATATGAACCTATTGTACTTTTTTTAAACCATGTATTCAATTCTGTTTTTTGATTAAGTCATGTTTGGCATGGAAATTTCATATTATTATTAGTTGTTTTTTAATGTATTATTCTTTTATACATGGGTAAATCATTCCAAACCTAGATTTATTTATACCCTGGGAACTTGTGCCAGCCAATGGGGATAGGGAACTCCCTTTGGTTCTTATCATGGGAAGGATTTGGTGCCAGTAATATTGGCAACCAGATCCAGTTTATGACAAAATTGTATTAGAGGAGTCCAATATGTTTCTGTTATATTACTATTTTTGGATGAATCAGGAGAGTTAGGAGGTAGGAATGTCAGGGCTTAGGGTTTTGGTCATGAGTAAGGTTCACTGCCTACTCCCCTCATGGAATACCATGATTCACCGGGGGAGGTTGGAATTGTTTGATTGACTTCACTTCCAAGTAAGACGTGTGGGCTGCTAACCACACGTGGACCACGAGCGAGGGTGGAGTAGTTGTTTCTTTTATTATTTTAATGTGTTTAGATTATTAATATTTGATGTATTTGATTTAAAAAATTTAGAATTGTGGTATTGAATATTTTTCTATGGACGGTTTCATTTTGTAGCAACATGCCTCCCCAGAAATCTCCCATGTGCCCACAGGAGGAAGCCGGAGGGAGTTCTCCCACACCAATTGATCAGAGGATAATAGAGGTCGTGGTCCAGTCTATCCAGGCTCTAGGATAGAAACAAACTTCTTTTAAAGTTCCTTTTAGAGAGGATGAGACTTATCCTAGAATGGAAAAGGCCCGGGATTTCTTAAAAAATAAACCTCCCACCTTCTGAGGCAGTATAAAACCCCAAGAAGCATAGGAATGGATCGAGAAGATCGAGCACATATTCGAGTTCCTAGATACACCTGAGGAGCTTAGGGTGATGTGTTCCACCTTTCTATTTTAGGGTTCTAGCTGCAGGTGGAGGGAATCAGTTCATCAGATTGGGAAGAATGAGTAGATGTGTTGTGGAGATTTCAAGGTTGTCTTCAATGACCAACACTGCACCGAGGTCATGACATATTCCAGGTCACGAGAGTTCACAGATCTTGTTTAGGGAATTTATTTTTAATAGATTATACCATCTGTTTCACTGAGTAGGTTCGGCGTACCCCTAAAATTGTCTCTAATGAGAAATTGAAGGCCCATAGTTTTGAGAAAGGCTTGCGACTAGAGATATACTCCAAGGTGTTCTTGTTTACTTTTAAGACCTATGTTGAGGTCGTCAACCGAGCATTCAAGGTAGATAATGATAGAAAAGGTAGGTCTGGTTTCTCTGGACTAGTATCAGTAGTGGGTAGTGGAAGCTTGTCAGAGAAGAAAAGGAAGTGAGAGGAATAAGTGAAGAAAAAAGGTGGCAGTTCAGGCCAATCCTTTAGGTAGTTTTTTTTCGTGGTTTCTGAAGTGAGATCGGTCATGTTCCACTAGTGTGGGGTGCTAGGGGACATCTGACCAGCATGCACGATTCCTCTAAATCCTTGTTACTAGTTTAGAGGTACGGGTCATTTGTAGGGATTCTACTGGGTGGAACATCAACGTCTGAGCGGGGTAGGATCAACGACTTTAAGAGGAGTGCCAACATAGTCTGAGTCATCGAGGTGAAGGGGGTCTTATTTTGGTGGCCGTGGTGTTAGGGTTGGGTCATCTTCTAGAAATATCCAGTTCAAGGCATTTCCATAGACTAGTGTTCATCCTAAGGCAGAGATCAGACATCTTCATGTAGTGGATCAGGCACTAGCAAGATCAGAGGCGAGACCGTCGATAGTTCAAGGCACTGTTTTGATTGCATCTTCTGTAATTGTTGCTCTTTTTGATACTGGTTCCACCATTACTTTCATTTCATTCCATTTTTTGGACACTCTTAATTTACCAACTAAGTTGTTTTCTTTTGTGATGGAGTTGGTTACGCCACTTGGAAGGAAGGAGTAGGGTCTCAAGTGCCCATCATGTGTGCTTTCCCCATGACGGTTTGAGATGGAGTGAGACCTCTTGATCTTAGATATGGATCTTTTTGACCTGCTACGTGCTATGGATTGTCGGTTACCCTTCCCAACTCACATTTATTGCCACAGGAGGTGAGTATGTTTCATGGAACCTGATGGTAGTCTTCAGGATTTTCATGATAATAGGACCCTCGGTCGGGTCGTGCAGGACCTCAACTCCCAGAGTTGGGAACTCTTACCTTCCAGTTATCATCGATCGTTCTAGAGGAAGATAGTCTTTCCTCTGAAGATTCACTAACTCTAGTATATAATGTGTTTCCATAGGAATTCCCAAATTATTTTTTACGTTTTCCCTCAAAGCTGGATGTGGAGTTTTCGATTGATTGGGCACTAGGAACACAACCTATATCTCTGACCTCAGATCAAATGGCCCCTACCGAGCTAAGGGAATTAAAGATACAGATGGATGACTTGGAAGCCATATAAGTCATTCTTCTGAGTATCTATCCTTGGGCCACTCTTGTGTTTTTCGTGAAAAAGGATGAAGGACCCCTCCGGTTGTGCATTGACTACTAGAAGGAGAAAAAGGTAACAATTAATAACAAATACCCTTTTCCTAGAATACAGAATTTGTTTGATCAGTTGAAAGTGGAAAATTTGATTTCAATAGTAGACATTATTTTCGGGATACAACCAAATCCTAGTGAAAGAGTTAGATATCCAGAAAAGAGCCTTCTAGAGCAGTTATGGCCCCATCGAGTACATGTTCATGCCCTTAGGATTGAACAATTCTCCCGAGGTCATTTTAGAACTCATGGAAAGGGTGTTCCATCAGTATCTTGATTAATTCATTGTGGTGTTCGTGGATGATATTATCGTATACTTTGCCTCTGAGGAGGTACATGAACATCACTTGAGGATCATTCTGGGAGCATTTTAGGATCACCACCTCTATGAAAATTTGTCAAAGTGAAATTTATAGATCAAGGAGTTGAAATTTTTGGGGCATGTGATCTCAGAGCAGGGGTTTTTAGTTGACCCTGAGATGATTAGTAAAGCTATGTCATGGGAGTAGACGAATAATGTGTTCATGATCAGTAGTTCCCATGGCATGGATGACTACTATAGGTGATTCATTTAGTATTTCTCTCAGCTTGCTACAATGATGACCCTGTTCACCCAGAAAGGGTGGATGTTTTTATGGGCCCCAAAATTTAATGAATCAATTGAGGAGATGAAGAGGTGGTTGACAACAACCTATGTGTGGATTTTTCCTGAGGGTAGGGAAGGGGCATGTGGTCTGTTGTGCTGCTTCCGGTATTGGTCTTGGTGCATGCTTATAGAAGATGATCACGTGGTGCCGTATGGCTCTCACAAACTCTGACCACACAAAAAGAATTACTTGATGCGTGAATTGATGTTGGCAACAGTGATGCATGATTTGAAGACTTGGTGTCTCTATCTATTTGGACAGAATTTTGTGGTCTATTGAAATCTCAAAATCTCGGCCTATATCATCTCGCATATGGACCCCAACTTGAGGCAGTGTCGCAGGATTTATTACATGTTGGTGTTTGAATTTGACAGTGTCCACACCAATGGAAAGGGTAATGTGGGGGCCGACGCATTGAGAAGAAGAGTTACAGTGCTGGTTTTGAGGAATTATAGTGATTAGTAGACTTTGATGGGACTCTTTACACTGATGCATGTGGAGACTAGGGATCATAGTGGAGGTGTGTTCTGGTAGATAATTTAGTTGACTCTTTCTTTCTTGGAGTTGATTTAGGATGAATAACCTATTGATGAGTGTTTTCAGCAGTCGAGGTGTTTCTTCATTGTGGGTAGATTTCCTCTAATAGGTCGTTGACTCCCAATGGTATCATGTGCATCAAGGGCTGTTCAGTAGTGTTGATATCCCTACAGAAGGTGGTAATGCAGGATATCTACTAGTCTTAGCGGGTGGTCCATCCGAGTTCCACCAAGATGTATTATGATGTGTGACAATAGTTATCCTATCCATGTATGCGATAGGACATAACAAACATTGTTTCGATATGCTACACATGTCAGCAGGTGAAAGCGGAGCCTGAGAGGCCCTCAGGTTTTCTCCAGCCATTACACATTCCTACCTAGAAGTGGGACATGGTTTACATGGACTAAATTGATATATTACCTCATACACCTTGGGGTAAGAATTCCATATGTGTGGTGACTGATCTTCTGACCAAATCATCCCACTTCATTCTGATCAGATATACAGCTAAAGTGGATGAGTTGGGACATTGGTATCTTCAAGAGGTGGTAAGGATCTATGGTGTTCCATCATTAGTTGTCTCGGATAGAGACCCTCATTTCACTTCTCGATTATGGGAAAACCTTCAGAAGGCCTTGGGATCTTATATTAAGATGATAATGGCATACCACCCTCAGATGGATGGTCATACAGAGTGGGAGAATCAGATTTCGGAGGACATGATTCATCAATTTTTCCTAGACATTGGGGGATCATGGGATAGCCATTTGGGATTGGGTGAGTTTTCATAAAATAAAAATTACCAATACTTGATTTGAATGTCTCCTTTTGAGGTATTATATGGTCTTCCTTGTCACCCCCCTGTGTTAGCTGAGGTAGGTGAGACCTCACTATTGTGGCTAAGTTAGGTGCATGATAATTATGAGAAGGTCAAATTGGTCAAAAAACACATATTTATAGCTTCGAGTTTCCATATATCTTATACTATCCAGAGGCATTGAGACATGAATTTTTTCATGGGTGCTGGGGTATCCTTGAATGTGGCCCCTCGTTTGGGCCATCTTCGATTAGGAAAGCAAGGGAAGTTGGAGTCTCGGTATATCAGACCATTTGAGATTATCGAATGTATTGGAAAGTTGGAATATAGGTATGATGTAATCTCTCAGTTTACATCCATCCATGATTTCTTAAATATCTGACAGTTAAAGAAATAAAACTCAGATCCATCCCATGTGCTGTGTTGGGAAGAACTGGAGATAGAACCTGACTTGACAGTTTTTGAGCAGCCTGTAAAAATTGTGGACTCCCAATAGAATTTTCATTGAGGGAAGAAAATTCTGTGGGTGCAAATTCATTGGAATCATGTTAGTGTTACACATGAGACCTGGTAGCAGAAGTCGTGGGTCGAGGAAGACTACCCGTTTCTGTTTTCTGATCAAGCCTCTATTCAACTTTTTGGGACGAAATGTTTTCTTGGTGGGGAGAATTGTCACACAAAATTTATTCATTAAAGTACTTATGTTTTATATATATTTATCCTAACATCCCCCCTAGGTTCCACCTAATACCCCATTAATTTTCATGGCTTTGGAAGTTGTTTTGATTGGAAAATTGAGGGGGCACACTCTAGGTGCACGGTTTTCCAAACCGTGCACACAAACCGTGAGCCCATATCCAACTTAATAAAAATGAGTTAAATTAGCCTCTTTTCCTCCAAGGATTTATCCTAACTCGTCCCTTAATTACCCCATTATACCATTTCATCCATGGAATCCCTCCAAGTCACTCAAACCCTCTTTGTAACCCCATTTTAAAGGGGGATTTCATAGAGGAACTTTAAGAAATATCAAGTATGTTTTTCCCCTCTTAGTTTCTCCCCTTAACATTATGTCTCATCGAATTTTTATTTAATTAAAAAATGAAAAGATTGTAGGGTTTCAAATCTGGGGTTTATCCTAGTGTTTTATGGGTCCTATCATTTGTTTTTAGGCTTCATCAACCCTCCTTGAGGTAAGACGTTGGTGCGTTTGATTATTCACACAAAGGATTCAAGGGGTTTAATTACATTGGTAGGTGATTCCAATGTTTATGCAGTCATTGTATCCTAGTGGAAGTGTTTATTATATTTTCATGTCTATTTCATTTTATGATTTCAACAAAAATTGGTTTTAGTGGTGTTTGTAATGAAGGTGAAAAATGAGTGCAAATTTTATGTGAAATTGGGGGGTTTTCATATAAATATTTTAATGGTTTATTTGTGGCTTCCTTATTATTTTGTTTTTGATTATATTGACCTGTATTTGGGTTAAAAATATTGTTTTTAGTAGTTACTATCTTTTTCTATTGCTGGGAAAGTTTGTTTAAATGTTGTTTGTGATGAAAATGGACTTTAAGTTCCATGTTTGTGTGAAAATGTGGGTTTAAGTGATATAACATTTGGTTCTTATGGGACTTCCCCATATCATTATTTTTTGGGTTCATTGAACGGTATTTAAATTCCAATTTTGTTTTGGTAAATTATAGTGTTCACATGGTCTGAAAAGTGGGTGTTTTATGGTGTTTTGGGTACAAAACAAGACAAGATTTTGAGAGGATGTTTTTTAAAAATAAAAATGATTCGTTCGATGTTTTAATTGGTATAACGTGTGGGTAGATAATTTATTGTTTATGAGTGACCATAAGTGGTGTTTTTATATTCCAAGGGATGTGTTTTTCTTGGAGAATTTTTTTGAGCACAAAGGGGGATGCCCGAGTACCTAGGTGGGCGGATATGTACTTGTACGGCTAGTGAACCGGATGGGTGTTGTCCCTGTTTCACTAATCAAATGAATAAAAAAACACTAAATAAAAAATATGGATGATTATGGGGGAACACTAGGTTTTGGGTGTGTTCCATACTAATGTCTTGTGCATGAGAACAAATTTTTCTATCGGTACATTTCACCGAGGTACAAGGAGCCTAGGGCCAGATACTATCTAGTTTCCTAGGGGTGTCCCCAGTTTTGTTGATAATTGGATTTTTTGTATTTACCATTGTATTAGAGTGTGTGTGGATGAAATTTACAGTAGGAAATATGTTTTTCTAAATTGGGTTAACATTATGAATGTTTTAATTTGAAAACTGTTTTCAAGTGAAGGTTACATTTCTTGGAATTTATCACCGCTTTTTTTTTAATATTAAAACTGCTTGATTTTTTCCCTTATATTTCATACACTTTGAAATAAATTGGTGGGATCCTACTGGGATTAGGCTCACACACAACTTATTCCCCTTTGTAGTATGTATACACGGTTATGTTTGACTAAGGGATAGTAAAAGCCTCATGTGAAGGCGGTTTGGGTTGTTAGACCCCACCTACAGTGTGATGTTGTAGAGACGGCTCAGGGGTGATGAACCCTTGTTGTGTGGAGCCATTGTGGCTGAATTTATGATGTTATTATTATTATCTTGACCACTTGTACTTTTTTAATACCCATGTACTCAGTTCTGCTTATCTATTAAGTCTTGTTTGGCTTGGAAATTTCAGATTCTTATTATTAGTTTTTTAAAATGTTTTATGCTTTTATACTCAGGTAAATCATTCCCAAACCCAATTTATTGATACATTGGTACTTGTGCCTGCATGTGGGGATAGGGAATGCCCTTCGGCCCTTGTCATTGGTTGGATTTAGTACTGGTAATTATGAAGACCTGATCCAGTTTGTGATAGGTATATAGTAAAATAAATATAAATATAGTAGCAATAATTATGTATAATAAATATAAATTAATTATATACATGGTTGGACTATTTCAAATAACCCCATGGTCTGAGATAATTGTTCCTCATCCCATATTTCCTTCTCTATGATGTGTTCTAAATAATGAAGAAATATTAGTTTAAATAGTGTATATAGTTACTATTAAATATATTATATCATGAATATTATTATAAATAAGGAATTTTTTGTTCATTATTAATTTAATTCTTCCAAGGGGGTTTTTGAATTAAAAATTCCCGAGGGATTATATTTAGGATCATTTTTCTTATAAGTTTTAATGTATTTTATCATACAACTTTTCATCCATATCCATATAATTTATATTGTTTAAAAAATATTCAAATCTACAAATAAACGTTCAATAAAGTTCATTTTAAACCCTTTTAACACAAATGAAATTTGATTAAAATTCATATTTTTAAAGTTTTATATAGTATCCATTTTTTATTTTATTTTAAAATATGTAAAATAATTTTTTTATAGTATGACTGCATTTTATCATCATCAATTACATTATTAATTATCATACTAAAATTACTTTTTCCCAATGATTTTTCATTGAAAATTAATTTTTTTTTTCATTTTTTAATATTTTTTTTTGAAAGTTAATGTTGGAATCCACATGTTTGATCTTGTTTTAATGCTAAAAAATCATGAAAATCAAGCTAATCATGTTTAAACCATGTTAGTATTCTTATAATTCCCTAATTACTTGTTTAAATTAAGAAACTGACAAATTATTATTAATCTTTATCTATTATGTTTTACCAAAAATTAAGTTTAATACATTCTGTGAAGGTTAGTTCTTATGATTGTTTATAGATATTTGTCTATGTTTAAGAAACTAAATGTCCGACACCGGTCCTTGATTTTGGAAAATTCCTAGATATCATGACCCAGACACCATAACCCTAACACTGTGACTATGATATCTTGACCCAGATACATGACCCATACACCATAACCCTGACATCATAACCATGACATTGTGGCCCTAATAC
Organism: Viscum album; assembly: GCA_963277665.1. Lineage (NCBI taxonomy): Eukaryota > Viridiplantae > Streptophyta > Magnoliopsida > Santalales > Viscaceae > Viscum > Viscum album. The sequence goes on from OY728163.1 coordinate 1,614,298,564, forward strand.
CATGTCCCAAACACCATAACCCTGATACAGTAACCCAAACACAATGACCCAAAACTCATAACCTGATACCAAAACCTGATATTGTGCACATGAGGTTGTGACTAAAGCACTGTTCAATGTTTTTACAAAGGACTACACACCGCTACAAGAGACACAGTGATCCTAACACAATATATGTGCTACCGATTACCTATGTCAACATAGTTGTGGCACCATGATTGTCTCATCAATCAAAGGAAAAGGAGAAGACATAGTTTCCTTATGAAACCATTTTCAAGTGACACCATTTCAAGACAAACTGTGACACTGTCCTTTAATCATTTTTTATAGTTCTCAATTTATTTACTAATGATCATATTCAAGTTATTAAATGGAACTTCAATCATTAAGGATTCTTTTTAGACATGTCACCTGACAATATGAGGTACAAGGTGTAGAATACATGAATCATGTCGACTCCAACATGTGCACCCTCAGTTAAAAGGAAGATATGATTCTTCGTAAACATAAAAATTGATGTATTATCATTTTTTAAAAAGAAGACTCATGCATTCAACAAAATATCACTTCATAAAACATGAACCTCTATTTATTCCATAAGGATGAACTATGATAGATCAAATAATTAAACATATTTATCATACCAAATTGAAGAACATTCGCATCAAATCTCATTTCATAGAACTGAAAACAAGAGAACCAGACATTAAATACATTTTTTTTCACAAGTGGACTCGGTGCTTGCATCTCCTTCATCCTACAAGTTCAGAGCTACATAAAAAAACACACAGAGCACTTCTAACACATTCATATCATCTTCTCTCTGTTGTGTACTATTTTTAGCTTTCGAGCAATGTGTGTGTGTCTATGATTAAAAAGAAAACTATATAGTATATTATACTATAGGATACAAGATATAAATACTCTCTTATCTTCTTACATCTGTATACTCCCAAAGACATGTGTGGAAGATGTCCTTGGGTGACCTGGTAGCTAATTCCCATGAATAACTATGGAAGAGGCCATGTGACCTGGATACTCCTATGTACTGTTGTTTAACCCAGATCCATTGTATGGATCAATCACCTAACAATATAAACTTATTGGTTGTAGGTGGTCACCATGTTGAGTGGATTAAGTCTTGACATGAGACTAATCCACTTTTTTTATCCGATATGTATTTTAATTTTGTTTTCCCTGATTTATTGTATATTTCACTAAAACAATATTTTACTTCTATAGTTTTTCATGGATAGAAGTTATAACTCTTTTTCCATATTAAAATAGCCTCAAAATTTGTATCAATAACCCCCATTGATATCAATGAGAATTAATCACTCTTCTGGGAAGTTATTTGAATAGTAAAACCGTAACAACCATATTACCTTGATTAACTGGCATGTGTACTTTCTTATTGGGTAATATTTATAAGTTAAATTTTTAACAAATTTTTTTATAAATACTCAATTAACTCTCCTCTTGAGTAATCTACTCCAAAAAATCTTTTCAAAATAAAAGCATATTTATTCTTCTTTTTAAAAGATTATTTATAATGACTTTTTGAACATTAATTCCATCTTTGTAAACATACTATAAATATTATTTATCACTTATCGGGATATAATATATGGATACCATCCAAAACTTTTCTATGGGAGGACTATGATTATTCTATATAGTATTTTTAAAGACATCTATATCATTTTATGGGTTTATTAAGAAATGATAGAATTTGTTTTTTTTCATGTTATTATGGAAATGAGATATTGGGTTATAAATATTTCATGGGTCATCGAAGAATTATATATCCCATTAAAACATTGGTTCATGATTTATATTTCATGGTATTATATGTAATAAATTGGGGATTCAATCTAATTAGATAAGAGACTCTATAATAAAGGATTAAAGGGGATGATGAGTGAACCCAATCATCTATGGTAATTTATCCACAACATGATTATGAAAATTCTAGTGATAATTTATATTTGAATGGATTTATATGATCATTTATATTCCATAAATTTATGCCTATGTTATTATTCCAAGGATCATAATTTTTTATTTATATAGCACATGTCTAATGTCATGTAAATATTTTTTCAATGGCTTATTATTTATGATATATGACTTGTTTGGTATGATTTTTGTATCTTTTGAACGTATAACTTGGTTATACTTTCATACCCTTATGCTCATCCAATGTGATCATATGATCTCCTATTAATATGTCCCATGTTTTTCCTTACTTGGAATATAATCACACCCTTTATTACGTTTCTATTTCATCAGGTTATGAAGTAATATGTTCTGTGTGATTAGTCTTGAAGGGTGTTATGTATAAATAATTTTCAATTAATACATTAAATAGTTTTTATAAAAAAAATTTATTATGTATAATGTCTACAAAGAAACTAATTGTTTAGGTTATGGGGTGTGAATTCGTATGATTTGTAATGAATATTCATCTAAAATGATGTAATAAGTAGGTGTTTTGTTCTTGGGTCACATTAAATGGTCCCTCTATTATTATTTTAATACTATGATATGGTAATGAAGAGGTCAAATGTCATTCCAAAAATAGACCCACTTACAATCCCATAGTAATCCAATGATATTTAAATAATTGATGAATGATAGTTATTGAATTATATTACTCATTACATAATAGTAGAGTTTATATTACTAAAAACATATTCATCATTGCATAACAATAAATAAGATATGATAGTAGGAATTCATATCGCAATATAATATATTTTCATATCAAGTAATATGACCGCGCTATCTAAATGGTATCGTTGATTTTTTTATTTCCCTGAGTATGGAATGGTGATATTATGCCACTATCTACACCAAGATGAATCAACGTGTGTCTATATCTCATACCTAGATTGGATGAAGTGATAATGTTTCATATAATAAATCCCATGGGTGACTAATTAGAAGAAGGTTATATATTATTCATAACTGAAGGATTTTACTTGGACATTAAATATTGCATTATTATAAACAACAAAGAAGTATCAGGAGTGTCTTAAGACCTATATAAGGATTATTCCCATATGTTTGTGTTATGTGTCTTCTTCATAAATACTCACATAGTCCTAAATATTATTATTCTATATTTCATTACCTAGAGAGGCTCTAAAATTCCATGAATAATGGGGGTATTCCACCCATGTGATTTGATATTCATCTCAAACCATGGATAAAAAATGGAGAGTATTGTTTTTTTATTCTCGTGTGTAATGTTGATCAATCTAATTTAACGATGATAAATAAATTATAAAAATATGGTGCATATTTAACATGTAGTTTATTTGTTTTACATTTTATGGGTTTCGGGTTTCGTTCAAGGTCAAACAAGGTTATGGGTTACTTGAATGATTATATTATCTTTATTATGTTTTAATTTATAAATATAAATTTATTATCCACAAAACCACCAATGATTTACTATTTCATATGATTAAACCTATGGGTGACTAATTGGATTGAAGATATATATTTTTCAATATTGAAGTATTTTACTCGAAAATCGAATATAACATTATAGTAAAAAACTAGGATGTATCATGAGTTATCTAAGACCTATATTCGGATGATAACCAAATTATAAAGGATGTGTGTGTTCTTTATAAATATTCCCTCAATCCTTAATCTATTTCTTTTTTTTGTTTCCACAAAAAGTACTAGAATTCCATGAAAGAAGGAGTATTCCACCAATGTGATTTTAGAATCATCTACCCATGGATACACCATGGAGATGAGATTTTTTTCATTCCCTTGAGTGATCATAATCAATCTCATATGATGATGATACATAAAGTATTAAAATATTTCTCAAGTTTAACAAGTAGTTAATATATTTTACTATTTATGTGTTTTTGGTTTCAGTCATGGTCAAACAAGGTTATGGGTTCTTTTATTACTTCAAAATTCATGGTGAAGTGTTAATTTATCCATAAAACTAATTATCCACAACATCACCAATGGTTTAAAAATTCACATTTCAATGAATTCGATCTCTAATAATTGAATAATATTTATTATTTTTATGTAATTATTAAGACTGCTCAATAAAATCTATGTTTTTACAAATTCCCTTACTTGGAGTCTCATATGAGCCATCTCTACAGAATATGATTTCCCCACTACATTTCCCGGACATTCCCATCGACATGAAGACATCAACTAAGAACTACCCTTTTTATGTGATCATGTCACAACATTTTATGGAATACCCACCCATGGTGTCGAATCATTATTTTTTTTATTGTTGACTTGCAACGTTGACCATAAATAAAATTTCTTTTAAATTCATCACATAGTCTCAATTAATATTTCCAAAAAACCCATTTAATGTAATGATATAAATTAATTCGTTTACATTATCTAATATACTAGACAATTTTTTTTATTTCGTATTTAATGAATCCTCTTGTTATTATTAATACTAAATTATTTATTGATGTTGTTAAATCAATTTATCTATTCATTACTTGGCTCCCCACTTTCAATGCTATAATTATCTTTCAATCATTCCATAAATTATATCCATACTAATCATATATAATTAACATATTCAACTAATTATTTCATAATTAGTTCAATTATCCAAAAGTATAGTCATCATATTATATGAAGAATAATTATTTTGTTAATGGAACTTTATAATTTTTTAATAACCCCTAATCAAAACTACTAATATATCAAAACAATAAAATAACTAAATATTTGGGTCAATTTTTTAATATAATATCATTAAAATATTCCCCTATATTTTTTCAATAACATTACTACATATTATTTTTATTATCATGAAATTTTAATATTTTTTGCTATTATATTTAACAAAAAATTACATTACTAGCCTAGTAACTCAAATTTCATTAAATACATTAACCTAATTCATTAATTCTCAGTGACCAATAAAAATCATTCAATTACACAATCACTTCGATTAATTGAAATAATTATTATTCAGTAATAATAATTCTCCATATACATTTAAACGTTTACTACTTAATTTATTCAAATATCATCATCGAAATGACCCAAAATGGTTTCATTAGGAATGGATTGTCTGGGGATGTATATAAGAAACATTTTTAAAGAATTTGGTTCTACATACACCCCATGTTCCTATAAAGGACCCTCCAAATTGGGGGATGCTACTTGGAACCCTATCAATCTAGAGCACCTGACTCTAGTTGTGTTCTACGTTTATTGATTCTCAGTTGTTAGATTAAGTGATCAGACTACCTATATTATAACTCATATGATCCCAAGATCTATGTATGTTATAAACAATTAACCATTTTACTATTTTTAACTAGTTAACTTGAGAGTTACAAAATTTTAAAAATCATTGTCTCCATTATACACCCATGTAGTGCGTTCTACACTATCAATCCAAGTGATTATACAGATACCACTACCCCTTGGAATTGTGCCTCCCTAATCCGGTGATCTATTTGATTGAACTACCCATAGAATCCGTTTTCCAATCTTAGTTTCCCATTAATTTCGCCCATCCTAGTGATCAAATGGAATGGTAGTTGACATCTTATTGAAAATTAGCTGACAGAGATTCTTTATCGGGTCTCTCATCACATCACAACCACTACTCAATGTTGTAAAATTCCAATGTTGGACTAAACAAGTTAAATGTATAAAAATTTCATAAAATATAATACCTTAGTTAATATATATCCAATTATTTTTCATATTACCTCAATTTTTAATGATCTAGGATTTATTTAAGTAAATTCTAATACATAATGTAATAAAGGTAGAATATTTTCTCTAAGATTTCCTCAAGTTTAAAAAACTACTAATATTGATTCTAAATGGGTTGATTTATTAAAAACAAGGTATATAAAACCATAAAAAATACTCTTGATGTTTCATTTAAACATAAATATTCATAACAAATTTGTGTTTTTATCATTATAAAATCCATATATCATTACCAAAAACCCTTTCCCTCATTTTGGCTAGTATCTCAACCATTTGGATAAGTGATTTTAATTTATGTTCAAAAAACATATTATAATTTTCTATATGGATTAAATATATGGGTTCATAACTCAATGAAGGAGATTACATGATTGTGGAATGTTATAGAGTTTATTATTCGTGACGGGTTTTATAGGTAGATGTTCATGGGGAGGTTTCTATATGATGAGTGTGACATAAACATTAGTTTGATGAATTCTGGCCAAAATTCAGTTTCTAAAGACAATATATTTTTTCAAAATTCATAAAGAGGTGGTTCATATATTCTGTTAAGGAGACTAGTGGAATAGGTGAGGAAATTGGGATTACATTTAAATCTATGAGTAGTATGGAAATTTTTTAACTACAGGTCATGTATTTAGAAATAAAACATTCTTTGTAACCAAGGAGATACAAAACTATGTTTTTAAACATATTAAATTAACACATTGACATTAAGTCAGGACCACACACCATTTTCCTCCATGTGGTTTTCATTATATGTACAGGAGGTACACACCTAAGGATCCCAACAATCCTATATGTCATGTACCCATGGCTACACCACATACACCCATAGAGGAACACAACATAATAAATGTGAAACAAGATAATTTTCACCTTTAAGTTTTATATATTTTGTAACCAACCTACAAACCACATAGGTTTATCTTTCTTTCCATGTGTTGTTCCAGTACATGGGTAGGAAATCACTTATAAGGTACATACAATATACACCAGGAATATTCCATGAAATTTTTCATCATCTATATAAATCCATTTACCATTTATTTTGACTTAGTATTTGGATTAGAGGATATTATTCTAAGAATATAGAGGATATTTATCTTACCTACCCCGCAAATACTGTCAGGATTCAAAACCTGTTACTCAAGCTACATAATACCTTGTTGGTGGGACTATCATATATTGGATTTGGTATCCCTCTATGGGTTCGCGTTAATGATACTATATCCCAATCCAATGGTAGGGTTAGTTATATCACCTCATTCATTTAAGAATGTGATCTCAAACCTAAAATACAACAAATGTAGGGTCATATATCCCATAATTTCCATGGGTTTGATCCTTTATCTGTTAGTCAAATTCTCTCACTGGAGGATTTTTACTGGGGGGTTTTCCCAATTATTTTTAATGTTTAGGAATTATATATATATATATTTTTGATAATTGATTGTTTTAATAATGATTTGTACTGATAGGTATGAATGTATTATGATACCCTATCTAATGATCATATAACGATGGTAAGAAGTCTCCACATCATATACTCTAGTAATGATATGGTTGTCTCAAAGCTGAGCTGTATTGAATTATTTAAGACATGATATTCCTCAGAACCCTATATAATACCATTGATATGTGATGATTGTTTGACAATTGAAATTAGGAATACATTATTCTTCAACATTCCATGAACTTTTGGGATCTCATGCGGGGTGGCTTCACAGATTTTAATAGTGATGACAAACAGTTCTAATTATAGTTAAGAATTCTTGTGAATGAGGATATTAGTATTATTCTTATTTAATTTCTTTTAGATACTCTTTATAGTCTTTATCCTTGAGATTATGTGTTTCTTTGTGCTTATATTTGGTTTTTGATGTGTCTTATTGAGTATGATTGTACTTGAACCTATATCGGCCTTCAGAAAAAAAATGTTTTGCCAATGAAGATGATGCACTTGTAAAAGTTTTTATTGTTGTTGTTGATTTAATGTGTATTACATAAATATGACACTAAGAAAACATTTGAGATACGGTGTAGGTTCTTCTTAGTGTTACCCATAGCTGTTAGTAGCTGGTGACATTCATGTTTGGAGATTGATTACACTAAGGGATTACTCATCTTTATTATTTACCTATTTCCACATAGGTTGTTGGGATTGTATTTTTCCCATTATAAATTATATTACTCATGATATTTATATAGGTGGATATTAGTTAATATCTAATAAACATATTTTTTTGTTCAATTAGTTTCATTTATATATCTTGTGGGTTTTTTCTTTCCTAATGGATTAGATATTCATTTCAATTACAGGTTGTTTTGGGATAATTCCTCACATATTTTGGAGATATTCCGACTCGAATCTAGTCACAAAACTCTGGAATATTAAAAGAATATTGGGCTTCAATTCACGGATTACTTGCAGTATGATGGGGCTGCACTAGGTTGGGTTGTGTTAGACTGATATCAAAGAAAGGTCTAACCTTGGGATGAGGATAATTGTTTGTTTTCATGTTATTATTGGATCATGAACTTAACATTATGATATAGAGTGAATCATGATCTTGATTAAATAATCATTAAACAAGAATAAGTGTAGCAATTGAAATTTTCTCTCTCTATGAATCTGATAACTTGGTAGTTATCAAGGAACCTGATAAATAAATTAAGGGGTTAAATTAGGTTATAAATTACCTCATATAGTAGTTTTTTATTATATTTATTGTTCTTACAATGTAAAATCATCCAGATATTCCCTAACCATTTATGTTGTGTATAATTTCATATATGAAATTTCCCTTTAATAACCATATTTTATATAATGGAAGGGTTGTGATGAGCCCATTCCAAGTGTTAGTGTCGTCACTATTTGAATGTGAGTGATGATGAATTCTTTCTTGAGACTTGGTTAAGAGGTGTTCTCTCACCATGACCAATCAGATTGTAATACTAGTTGGGTTGTAAAATACTACCATAATAATGTTTATTGTAACACCACAAGATTTCATAGTATGTTATCTCCTTAAATTTATACAATATCTTGCGCCACACGCAACATCGAGTTCGAGCGCAACATGAGTTACAAAACTAGTCATTCAAAAAGTTCGTATGAATAGTATTAACTTAATTTTTAATTATATATACTCCATATAATTTTAACATCCATATTATGACATAATATAAAATTAAATTAAATTTTTCAGATAAACGAGGTAATTTTTTTCAAAAAATAAAATTTTACTGCCTTTTAAAGGAGAACCCTTTTAAAATATAATATTTATACTTTTTTATATTCAATTTGAGGAAATAAACTTCTTCTTTAGAATCAGGAAATAAAAATTTAGTTTGGATAATGTTTTGGTGTTTTTTTGATAACATACATATTTTGATGAATAGTGAAAAATACTAAATTTTAATTGAAAACAGCTTTTTTAATCAAAATAATTTAAAGTGTTAAATTATTAATTTGAGTGGTTTTAAAGTATAATTATATTATGTTATTACCAATTAATACAATTTTGGTCATTGGAAGTAATTTCAATTTTTAATTAACAAAAACACAAGTCAGTCTTTTGGTTGTTTTTATTTCCCAAAAACCTGCTTTCTAGTTTTGGCAATGGGAATTGATTTTAAATTAATTAATGAAACTTATATGTTTTGAATTTGGTAAAATAGAACTCATTTTATAATTATTAATATCAATATTATATTATGGTCAATTTTTGGTATTTTCGTCCTAAAATTCAATTTTTGATAAATAGTGAAAAACATTGTGTTATTATTTATAACCGACTTTTTATTTAAATAATTATTTATTTTATTTAAAATTATTTAAATTAAAAATAAATACATAATACCTATATTATTTAAATATAATTCATTGTAGTCATTTTATAATAAGATTATATGTATAAAATTTTATTGAACTTTTTAACGTCTTTTACCCACCTTCTAGGCACGTTTGTAAATTTGTATAAAATGTAATTTTACTGCTTCTATGAATTGAATTTCAAAAATAAAAGATACATGGATGACATAATTAAGCTAATTGGGTTCAATAGGATGAAAATGATTTTTGGTGAATAATTACTTTTGGATTTTATTTACCATGGTTAAAATTAAATAGTGTAATGAAAGGTAAAAATGATGATATAATTTCCCTAACACATGTCCTAATTTTATTAGATAAATTTATTTCGATCGAAATAATACTTAAGAATAATATATGATCCAATTTGATCTACATGGATTATATTAGGAAATTTATTATTATTTTATTGAAAAAGGAGTTAAAAGTGTTAAATTCAAATCTAAAAAACTAATACATTTTTAATATAAGGTTATACATAACATAAATTCATATATAAATATTAATTAGAAAGAAAACAATATTTCATATATAATTGTATTTTATTTATAATTTTTAGACATTACGTAATTAAATTTTTTTTATGAAACAATGATGACATCGTAATTACATTACTAATAAATTATTACAATAATTGATATTATAAATATAAAAATAAATATAATTGAGACTTCTACTGCATTCCATGAATTTTGAAGGTTAATATGATATTGTAGTATTTATTTAATGTATTTTTTCTATGTAATAATATTTTTATGACTTTCACAAAAAACAAATACTAAATACTGTCAAAATTTACATAAATGTATTTTTAAGACAAATACTATATTATTACATGATATAATATTACAAAAAACATAAGGTTTATCCAAAGGAATCATATAATTATAGAGATTTCATTAATGAACCACTTGAATTTCTCTTTGAATTTTATAGTATGTTTATTAACTATGTAATATAAAAATACCATAAGACATTGTAAAAGTTAAACTATTTAACTATGAGTTAAATATAAAAGATAAGGATAATATGGTGACATAAACTTGTATAAAACCTATTGGTAGAGAGGGTTGATACCCATACCCACCTTATCCTCGAAATAAATCAATTTGGTGCCATTACAAACCGAAAATGAGTTTATAATAAAAAAACATTTTCAAGCTTTTCCTAAGGTGACCCTCACCTCTCTTATAAAAGGGTACATCCACTTTCTCAAAATCACACCTCCAAAGCCATTTCTCTAGGCCAAAACTGGCTCAAATATCTTCCATACTACCCTCACTTCAAACTAGTGTCCATAAATTGATCATAAATTCATCTTAAGAATCCTTTTAGATCAAATCAAAAGAAAGGACCCAAAAAAGAGTTAATAATTTCATCACCTCGTTCAAAGTTCTTCTCTTCCTCCATTTCATATTTCTTTGTTCTTTAAATACAAAAATAATAACTCATTTAACTTCTACATGCTATTATGTTATTATAAATATGGTACAACCATATTCATTATTCTATATATTCTATGAATGACAAAGTCACCAAATGTGCGTACGTACGGCTTACCGTCTCCATGAAAAGGTATAGGTTTTTATTTAACAATTCATTATTTGAATGGGTATAATAATTTATATAATTAATGAAAATAATAAATATAACATGATAATGACTATTTATATACAATATACCATCCAACTACATATTATTTCACCATCAATAGAATGATATTTTCACTTGTGCGTATATACGGCTTACCATATCCATGACGCGATGCAATTTCATCCCACATCATAACCATTCAAGAATAATATTCATTTTATTATTAAAAATAATGTTTCATATCTTAATATAATTGTAGATATGAATCAAATACATCCTATCCTTAATAAACAGGACTTATGTAACAAAACAAGTAATCGAATATGAATCAGTTAACACACAAAACAATGATACTGCTGAAATATCATTAACAAAGCAATATTAGAAGATCATATATGATGTAATATTTATGTACTTTGTTCTTTTATAATTTAATAACAATTATTTATAAATTATAAAGGAGTTTAACATTCCCTTGGCTAAGGAAAAGTACTTGGTAATGGTTAATTCCTCAATCTCATTTTTATCTAAGATTGTTTATCTATAAGAATTTACTGGGAAATTTTGTCATCCAAATCCATTTTTCATAAAAATGTTTTCAAAATTATCATTTTAAGGTTTTGTGGATTGGAATATTTTTAAAGATCAACATTTTAAATATTTTAATGACGTATTCTTCAATATCTTCTAAATTAATTTCTGTTTTTTATAATTGATTTTAAGGTTTTATTAATATGGATATGATTGTTTCAAAATGTTAATTCCTTTCAAAAGATTCAAAGTGTTTTGGGACAATTTTATTCAAAAATATCTTTTAAATTACTTCCTTTATAAATTTTTGATTATTAAATGATTTCATAAAAGGGGTATTTCCCACGAATAATTTTTCTGATCATTTTTAACTATGAAAATATCCTTAACATGATATTATTTAATATTGAGGATGATTTATTATAATAAAATCTTCCATACTGTATTTAATGAGTTAGGATATCTTTGACTTTGGATGTGTTATTTTTATATTGTTCATAGTTTATGGTTAAAGTATTAAAATTTCATATACATGTTTTAATACGAAGGTTTATGTACTGTTTTAACAATTTCATATGAAAATGCATTGGACTTAGAAAGTTATGTGTCGTTCCTACTATAGCTCCTCAATTAATTTGTAGGCTTCATGATATAGACTAGTGTCTTGGCCCAATTCCTTGAAAAAATCTTATTTGTAGTCTTGGCACAAGTCTTTGAATAAGTTGTTATGATGTCCGACATTATGCACTCCATCATTATGAAATTTGTTATTGATATTACATGTTATTATTCAACTAGTAGAATATACATGTGAATAGGTAAATAGTAATATTTGATTTATATTTTCCATTTTATGCTGAACTTTATTTTTAAAAGGCTTGTGTTTTATTCTTATAGATTTCCTTCAATATTTATGCTTATTTATTTAAGTCTATTCTATATTGTTATCTTTAATGAGAATTTGAGCTCACCCCTTTCTAAGGTTTTAATTTTCATAGTTTGTGAAGAGGTATATTATGATTAACCTATAGGGATAGGCTATGGGATATGATTGTGCTCAAAGGAGACATAATATTGTTCTTTATTTCATAATTTAATGTAAAACTTATCAATGTATATAGTACTTCCATGGCTACTATGCTAGTCAATATTTCGAGAAATGACATCTTGTGATCATGGAAATGTCATGTAATAATGCAACGACCATGAGTAACTAGGTTCGGGGAATTACTGTTGGTATCATTGGAATTTTAGCACATTCCTTGGAAGATATATTTAGAAAAACTCATATTATATAAAATTATCCTAAGATATACATTGAGTATTAGTGTATAAGAATATCCAATAATTTTGGTAATGTATAGATTTATTGTATTTTACAAGAAATAATTATCTACCTGGATATGATCAAGTTGAGGCGTTTCTGGCACTAATGTACCTAGGAGCGAAAACTCCAACAAAGAGTTTCGGGCTTGACTCAAGGTATCCTGGTACACAACAATGGGAATTTCTGCACTCATAGTAATGACACTCATGGGAGATATGCTTATGATAATTCAAATTGTCATTAAAAAACATTATAAAGGATTTATGAGTAAATATTTCATCGAAGAGAACATTTTTATGATTATGGATTATATGCATAAACATTTCAATATACGTTAGGTATTTTACCAGTTTGTAATTATGCATTACAATTCATAAACAAACCTAGTGTATGCCATTGTTTAGAAATGGTGCGAAGTATAAGGAATGAGAACTCTAGCAATACACATGATCCAAAGAGTAAGAAGGATCATATCTTTCATGTTAATCAAAAAACATTAAAAAGCGTAATAGTCTCCCACTTATTCTCATCATATGAAGAAATAGAATCATGTGTTAACAAGGTAAGTAAATAATTATCTATGTCCTATGGCTTTCAAGGGAAGATAGAGAAGAAAATGATGGTAGAGAAAAAGATTAATAAGGTGAAGAAAGGGAATGAAGGATTTTCCCATATGTTATAACTGTAGAAAAAATCACATTGGTAAATGGTTAAAGGGAATTGGAATTTGTTATAAGTTTAGAGAAAAAGTACACCATGTACGTGATTGAAAGGGTAATAAATTTTTTTTCAAATGTACAATGCTTCTTCTAGAAGTAGTTTGGAAATTACGTGAATCAACAACCCAATCATCAGAATATACCCCAAATGATGCTACTAGATATTTATCAAGTTATGATTCTACCAAATATGGGGAGTAATAACTACTTTTCTTAAATTTATATTAATGAATTATGGAAATTTATTATTGTATCAATTATGTACTATTTATATTAATTATGTAAATAAATAATGATTGTACTACCATACTATTTGATTGAGGATTTGAGATTATATCGTACTAAGAAAAGTGACACAAAAACAAGTTAATCATTTTGGAAAATAAATGGTTGAAGGAAAGATAAACATTAATATGGTCCTGACACTGAGGTAGTGATTTTGGAATAAGATATGGTTGATTTCGATAAATTATATCAGATATTCTAGACTACCTTGTAAATGATTGATGTTTTGTTTATTCCATCATTGTTAGAGAATTCAAATTTTTTGGATATAAGAGATATATCTAGTAATCTATAAGGAATAAGGGTCCATGAATCTAATCAACAAGGTTATATGTTAATTGATGGCGTTACCATGTTTTAAGAGAATACATGATGATTTTACTCACATGTTAATATGTGGAAAAATGATATCTTCATTACGTTATGTTGACCTTCACTATAAATTATTGGACTATGAGTTTGGAAACAAGTAATTTAGATAAGTATAAAAATTGGAATGGATTAAGTCGGAGATTAGATATTATGGTTTAAGGTAAAAAAATTTCTTAATATTATTTTTGGATGTTTTATAAATAGGAAAACCTGATGGTCAGGTGATTACCAGTCTCGTCAGACAAGGCCACTAGACATGAAACCGCAACCAAAGTGCGACAAGGGTGCATCATCTACCAATAACTTACATGATTTCATAGTTTGTATAATTTTATTTGTTTTATGTTCAGTAAAAAGAATTATAAATTTATTATATTTGGAAACATGCACTATTCTGATAAATAAAATATTCTGAATTCTATTATCTTTTGGAGTAAAAGATGAGTTTTTGGTTGAAGTTAGTTTAAGGATGGAACTCAAATTTTCAAGTAACTTTTTTTCCTTATTATACGATGAAATTAATTCTTAAACATTCGGGAAATGATCTCAAAACCAAAAATGTGTTATCTTAATACCATAGGTTTTGTTAAACTGATGATATTTTTATGGTTTTGAGGCCGTCAATTTTTCATTTGTTGTTCAGTTGTTTGTGACTGATGACCTCAATCGATCCATATAATTGTTTATGTTTTTCATCCAATAATGTGTCTATAATTTTGACCAATGATATTCTATTCGAAACCCTAATTTGGTGGTGACTTTTTCACTTCCCTTTCCCTCTTATTAAGAGTAAATTTTATTAACCCGATTTTCGATGTGGGTATTCTACAAAGGTATTTTAAATTTTTAACCTTTTATTTTCGAACAATATTTTTAAATTTTGAAGATGAAGTTTAACGATGGAGGGGAGAATGTAACCCCCCAAGATTTCATAGTACATTATCTCATTAAATTAATTCAATAGCTTATGCCACACGGAACAATGAGTTCGCGCGCACCACGACTAACCAATCTAGATATTCAAAAATAATTTATGAATTGTATTAAGTTAGTTTGGAATTATTTATACTCTATATAATTTTAAATTTCATATTATGAGATAATATAAGAACAAATTAAATTTTTCTAATAAAAGAAGTATTTTCTTCAAAAAAAATTAATTTTACAGCCTTTTAATAGAGAACCTTTTTTAAATCCAATATTTGACAATTTTATTGATTCAATTTGAGAAAATAAACTTCTTATTTAGAATCGGTAAATAAATATTTAGTTTGGATAATTTTTTGCTGTTTTTCTAATAACATTTATATTTTGATGAATAGTGAAAAATACTAAATTTTAATTGAAGACAACTTTTTTAATCGAAATAATTTAAAGGGTTAAATTATGAATTTGATTGGTGTTAATGTATAATTAGTTTATAATTTTACCATTTAATTTAATGTAGGTCATTGGATGTAATTTCACTTTTGAATTAGACATAAACACATGTCAATATTTTCATAGTTTTTACCTTCTCAAACCCCACTTACTGGTTTTGACAATGGAAATTTATTTTAAATTAATTAATGAAACTTCTGTGTTTTTAGTTTCATAAAATAGTATTCATATTTGAATTTTTAGTATCAAAATAATCCTATGGTGAATTTCTGGTATTTTTATGAAAACGTTCAATTTTTTTTTGAATAATGAAAAATACTACATTTTTGTTTAAAGCTGACTTTTTATTTGAATAATTATTTGATTTATTTAAAATTATCTTAAGTAAAAATAGTTACATAATAATTATATTAGTTTAATATAATTAATTGTAGTCGATTTATAATAAGATTAGATGTATAATATTTTATTGAACTTTTCAACGTCTTTTACCCACCTTCTAGGCACGTTTGGAAATTTTCATAAAATGTAATTCTGCCGCTTATCTGAATTGAATTTCAAAAATACAAGAGACACGGTTGACATAAAACAGTAAATGTGGTTCAATAGCATGAAAATAATTTTTTGTGCATAGTAACTTTGGTATTTTATTTACCATAGTTAAAAGTTAATATGGTAATTAAAGGTAAAAATGATATTATAATTAACCTAACCATTATCATGATTCTATTGGATAAATGTATTTCGATCTAAATAAACATTAGGAATAAAATATAATCCTCATTGATCTACATGGATTACATTAGAAAATTTAATATTATTTTATTTAAAAAAGTGATAAAAGTGTTAAATTCAAAGCTTAATAACTAAAACAATATTAATATAGGGTTATACATAAGATAAATTCAACTATAAATATTCATTATAAATCTAAATATATTTCCTAAAAAATCGTATTTTATTTATAATGTTAATACATTATATAAATAAATTTATTTATCACACAATGATGATGTCATGATTACCTTGTTAATAAATGAGTAAAATAATTGATATTATAAATATAAAAAAAATATAATTGAACCTTCTGCTACATTCCATGAATTTTAAAGGTTAATATGACATTCTAGTATTTATTTAATGTATATATTTATTTGTAATCACGTTGTTATGACTTTCTCTAAAACTAAATACTAAATAGTGTCAAAATTCAACTAAATGTGTTTTTAAAACAAATAATATATTATTAATTGATATAATTTTTCTAAATAACGAAGTTTTGGCTAAAGGAAATATATAATTATAGATATGTCATAAATTTACCACATTTCCTTAGCTTTTAATTTTATAGTATGTTTATTAACTATGTAATATAAAAAAACAAGAAGAAATTGTAAAAGTTAAACTTTTTACAAAGAGTAAAATCTTAAAAATAAGGTTAATATGGTGACATAAACTTGTCAAAAACATATTAGTAGAAAGGATTTAGACCCATACCCACCATATCCTTAATATAAATACATTTGGATCCATTATAAACCGAAAATTATATTATAATAAAATAATATTTCATGCTTTTCCAAAAGTGACCCTCACCTCTCAAATAAAAGGGTACTTCCCCTTTTCTCAAAATCACACCTCCAAATCCATTTGGATCATCCAAATCCTACAAAAATATCTTTCCATCTACCATAACGTCAACCTAGAGGCCTTACATTTATCATAAATCCAACTTAAGGATCCCATTTTATCAAATCAAAAGGGAGAACCTGAATAAGAGGTAATAATTTCATCACCTCTTTCAAAGTTATTTTCTTCTTACATTTCCAATTTCATTGTTTTTAACATAAAGAAATAATGACTCCAGTACATTCTACATACAATTATGTTATTATAAAAATGATTCAACCGTATTCATTATTATATCCATTTTATGAATGACAAAGTCACCATACGTGTGTACGTAAGGCTTATAGTCACCATGTCGTGGTGTAGTTTTTTATTCAACAATTCATTATTTTTATTGTTATAATAATGTGTATAATTGATTTAAATAATAAATATAACATGCTAATGACTCTTTATATATAATATACCATCAGAAAACATATGATTTCACCATCAATAGAATGATATTGTCGCATGTGCTTACGTACGACTTACCATCTCCACGATGCAATGCGATTTCATCCCCCATCACAACCATTAAAGAATATTTTTTATTTTAATAATAAAAATAATGTTTAAGAACTTAATATAATTTTTTATATGAATCAAATTCATCTTATCCATAATAAACAGGGCTTATGTAACAAAACATATAATGGAATATGAATCTGTTAACACCCGAAACAATGATACTTCTGAAATATCATTAATAAAGAAATATTAAAAAATCATATATAATATCATATTTATATATTTTGTTCTTTAATAATTTAATAAAAATTATTTATCAGTTATAATGGAGGTTAAAATAACCTTGACTAAGGAAAAGTACAAATCAAGTGTTAATTCCTAAATCTCATTATTATCAGAGATTCTTTATGTATAAGAATTTACTCAGAAATTTTTGTCATCCATATCCATGTTTCATAAACGTGTTTTGAAAATGATAATTTTAATGTTTTGTGGAAGGGAATCTTTTTCAAGATCATCATTTTAAATGTTTTAATGATTTTTTCTTCTAAATATTATAAATTAATTTCTATTTTTTAAAACTGATTTCAAGGATTTATTTATATGGATATGATTGTTTTAAAATGTTAATTACATTCTAAAGATTAAAAGTGGAATGTGACACTTTTATTCAAAAATATATTTTAAATAACTTCCTTTTTAAATGTGTGACTTTTAACTGAATTCAAAAAAGGGGATATTTCTCTCAAAGAATTGTTTTGATCATTTTCAACTATTTCAACATCCTTTACATGATATTATTTTTTATTGATGATGATCTTTTATAATACAATATTCCATATTGTGTTTAATGGGCTATGATATGTTTGAATGTGGATGTGATATTTTTATACAATTCACGGTTTATGGTTAAAGTATTAACATTTTGTATAAAAGTTTTAATATGAAGGATAATGTAATGTTTTAACATTTTCATATGAGAAATGCATTGGAAATAGAATGTGACAGGTGGAGCCTGCTAGAGCTCCTCGATGCATTGGTAGGCCTCATGAGACAGACTAGTGTCTTGGCACAATGCCTTGAAAAACTCTTATTTGTAGTCTTGTCATGAGGCCTTGAAAATGTGGTTATGATGTCTGGAATTACACATTCCATCAATATGAAATTCGTTATTGATTTTACATGTGATTATTCAACAAGTCGAATATCCATGTGAATTAATAAAAGGAATTATTTGATATATATTTTCCATATTATTATGAAGATTAGTTTCAAAAGGCATGGGTTTCAGTTTTATACATTTAATTCAATGTTCATGCTTATTTATGAAGGTTTCTACTATATTGTTATCCTTACTGAGCACTTGAGTTCACCCCTTTCTTAGGTTTTTTTCATAGGATGTGAAAAGGTATATTATGATTGACCTGTAGGGATAGGCTATTGGAGATGAGTGTGCTCAAAGGTGACATAATATTGTTTTTGATTTCATAATGTAATGTAAAACATATCGATGTATCTACTAATTCAATTGCTACTAAACTAATCGATATTTTGAGACATGATCTCTTGTGAATATACCAATGTTATGTAATAATGACCCGACGGTGGGTAACTAGGGTTGGAGCATTACAGTTGGTATCAGAGGATATTTAGTACAATCCTTTGAGGATAGATTTAGAAAAACTCGGATTAGATAACATCACCCTATGATAGACATTGATGATTAGTATATAATAACTTCCTAGAATTTTGGTAATGTAAAGATTTTGTGTATTTTCCTTGAAATACATCCATGTCAGAATACGATTAGGTAGTGGCGTTTCTAGCATTGATGTATCTAGGAGTATAAACTCCAATAATGACTTTTGGACTTGACTCGGGGTATCCTGGTAGATGACAATGGGCATTTTTGCACTCTTGGTTATGAAACTCCTGGGGGATATGATTAGGATGATTCAAATATTCATTACAAACCATTATAAAGGATTTATGAGTAAATATTTCTTTAATGAAAACATTTTAAGGATTATGGATCATATGCATAAAAATTTCAATTTACGTTAGGTATTTTACAGGTTTGGAATTATTCATTTCAATTCATAAACAAACCATGTTTATATCATTGTTTAGAAAGGGTGCCAAGTATAATAAATGAGAACTCCAAAAATACGGATGAACCAAATATTAAGAAAGATCATATCTTTCATGTTCATAATAAATCATTTAGAAGAGTAATAGTCTACCACAAATTCTCATCATATGATGAAATAATATAATGTGTTGATAAGATAAGTAAATAATTCTCTATGTCCAATGGATTTGAAGGGAAGCCAGAGAGGAAAAAAATTGTAGAGAAAAAGAAAGAAAAAGGGAAGTTGGGAAAGAAGGATTTCCCCAGATGTGATAACTTTAGAAGGAATCACCTTGGTAATTGTTGAAGGGAATTGGAGTTTTTTATAAGTGTGGAGAAAAATTACACATAGGACATGATTGAAAGGGTAAGAAAATGGTTTCAAATGTATAATGCATCATCTACAAGTAGTTTGGACACTACGTGAATCAACATCCCAATCATCAAAATATAACCCAAATGATGCTACTGGATAATAATCAAGTTATGATACTACCACTGATGAGGAGGAATAATTAGTGTTCTTATATTTTTATTATTGAATTATGTCTTTTTAGTGTAGTTTCAACAATGTAGTGGTTATATTAATTAGGCAAATAAATAAGGATTGTACTGCCATACTATTTGATTAAGGGTTGGAGATTATATTGTACTACGAAAAGTGACTAAAAAAAGTTTAACATTTTGGAAAATACATCGTTTAAGAAAAGATAGACCTTAATATAGTCCTGATATTGAGGTAGTAATTTTGGAATTAGATATGGTTGATTTGGATAAATTATATCAGATATTCTTGACTATGTTGGAGCTAATTAATTGTTTGTTTATTCCATCGTTATAAGAGAATTAAACAAATTTCGATATAAGGAATATACTTATTAATTAATAAGGAATAAGGGGTAGTGAATGTAATCAACAAGGTTATATGTTAGTTCATGGTGTTACCATGTTTTAAGAGAATACATGGTGATGGTACTCACATGTTATTATGTGGAAAAAAGTGATCTTCATTATGATATGTCGACCTTCCCTATATATTATTGGAAAATGAGTGTGGACACTAGTATTTTGGATAAGTATAAAAATTGTAATGGATTATGATGGATATTTTATATTATGGTTTAAGGTTATTAAATTTCTTAATATTATTTATGGATGTTTTATAAAAAGGAAAACTCGATGGTTGGGTGATAACTCATCGCGTCCCGCAAGGCCACTAGACTTGAACTCGCAACCGAAGGGCGACAAGGGTTCATCCCCAACCACTATCTTATATGATGTCCTGGTATGTATAATGTAAATTTTTTATGGTCTGGATGAAGAATTTAAAATTCATTATTTTCAAAACTGTAAAATATTAAGATAAATATAATATTTTTGACTTCTACTATCTTTTGATGTAAAATATGGGTTTGTGGTAGAAGTTACTTGAAGGATTTAACTATAATTTTGAAGTAATTTTTTTCTTATTCTATGAATAAATTAATTATTAATCAATAAGGAAATGACCTCAAAACCAAAAATTTATTATCCTAATAACTTAGGTTTTGTTAAACCAATAATATTTTTATGGAATTGAGGCCCTATATTTTCCATTTATTGTCCACTTGTTTTTAATTGATGACCTCAATCACTCCTAATATATGTATAAGTTTTTCCTACATTAATGTGTCTATAAATTTAACCAATGTTATCCTATTCGAAACCCTAATTTTCTGGTGACGTTTTCATTTCCCTTTCCCTCTTATTAAGACTAAATTTTACTAACCCAATTTTCGAAGTGGGTTTTTCACAAAGGTATTTTCTATTTTTAACCATTTATATTCAAACAAAAATTTTAAATTACGAAGAATAAATTTATTGAATGAGGGGAGAATGTAACACCCCATGATTTCACAGTACATTATCTCATTATAGTAATTCAATAGCTTGCGCCACACGGAACACCGTGTTCGAGGGCACCACGACATACCAAAGTAGTCGCTCAAAAAGCAGTTATGAATATTATTAACTGTATTTTGAATTTTATATACTCTATATAATTTTAAAATCCATATTATGAGATAATATAAGAATAAATTAAATTTTTCAGATAAAAGAATTATTTTCTTTAAAAAAATCAATTTTACAGCATTTGAATGGAGATCCTCTTCTAAATCCAATATTTTACAATTTTATAGATTCAATTTAACAAACTAAAATTTGTCTTTAGAATAAAGACATAAAAATTTATTTTGGATAAATTTTTGGTGATTTTTTATAACATTTATATATTGATGAATAGAGAAAAATATCTAATTTTAATTGAAATCAATTTTTTTAATCAAAATAATTTAAAGGGTTGAATTATTAATTTTAGTGCTTTTAAAGTATAATTTGTTTATATTTTTACCATTTAATACATTTCTGGTCATTGGATGTAATTTTAAATTTGAATTATACATAAACACATGTCAATCTTTTGATTGTTTTGAACTCTTAAAACACTACTTTCTGGTTTTGACAATAGGAATTATTTTTAGATTAATTAATGAAACTTCTATATTTTGAGTTTCATAAAATAGATATAATTATTTAATTTTTAATATAAAAATAATCATATGGTGAATTTGTGGTATTTTTCTGAAAATAATCAATTTTTGATGATTAATGAAAAACACTACATTGTTGTTTAAAACTGACTTTTTATTTAAATAATTATTTGTTTTATATAAAATTATTTCAAGTTAAAATAGATACATAATAACTATATTAGTTCAATTTAATTCATTTGAGTCATTTTATAGTATGATTATATGTATTAAATTTTATTGAATTTTTCAACGTCTTTTACCCACCTTCAAGGCACATTTCGAAATTTTCATAAAATGAAATTCTACAGCTTATCTAAAATGAATTTAGAAAATAGTAAAGGCACAGTTGACATAAATAATTAAATGTGGTTCAATTAGATGGAAATAAATTTTTGATGCATAGTAACTTTGGGATTTAATTTACCACAGATGAAAGTAAATAGGGTAATTAAAGGTAAAAATGATATTATAATTACCCTAACACTTTTCCTAATTCTATTGCATATGTATTTCGACCAAATTCAACCTTAGTAACAAAATATGGTCTTTTTTGATCTACATGGATTACATTAGTAAATTTATTATTATTTTATTTAAAAAGAGTTAAAAGTGTTAAATTTGAAGCTTAATAACTAAAACGTTTTCAATATAGGGTTATACATAAGATAAATTCAACTATATATATTCTATAAAAATATAAAAGTATTTCTTAAATAATCGTATTTTATTTATTATTTTTAGACCTTAAATAATTAAATTTATTTATGACACAATGATGATTTCGTAATTACATTGGTAATAAATGATTAATATAATATATATTATCAATGTAACAATAAATATAATTGACACTTCTACTTCATTCCATGAATTTTATAGGTTAATATGACATTATAGTATTTAATTAATGTATTTTTTTATATGTAATCATTTTTTATAACTTTCCTAAAAACAAAATACTAAATAGTGTCAAAATTGACATTAATTCGTTTTTAAAACAAATTCTATATTATTAAATTAGATAATATTCCTAAATATCAAAGGCTTAGCCCAAAGACTCATATAATTTTAGATATTTAATTAATGAACAACTTTAGTTTGTCTTGGAATTTTATAGTATGTTTATTAACTATGTAATATAAAAATACATCATGACATTTTAAAAGTTAAACAATTTTACTAAGAGTTTAATGTACAAGATAAGGATAATATGGTAACCTAGACTTCTCTAAAACCTATTTATTGAGAGTATATAGACCCATCCCCGCCATATCCTCGATATAAATTCATTTGTATCGATTTTAAATTGAAAATTATTTTATAATAAAATTATTTTTCAATATTTTCCGAAAGTTACCCTCACCTCTATAATAAAAAGGTACTTTCTATTATCTCAAAATAAAACCTCCAAATCCATTAGGCTCAGCCAAATCCTGCTCAAATATCTCCTAAACTAACCACAACTCAACCTAGAGGCCTTACATTGATCATAAATGTAACTTAAGGATCCCTCTTTATCAAATTAAAGGGAAGAACCCGAAGAAGAGGTAATAATTTTCATCACCTCTTTCAATGTTATTTTCTTCTTTCATTTCCTATTTATATTTTGTTTACGTAAAAAAATAACTCTAGTACCTTTTACAAAATATGATGGTATTATAAATACGTTATAACCATATTCATTATTCTATCCAATCTATGAATGACAAAGTCACCATACGTGCGTACGTAGTGCTTATCATCTCCATGTCATGTGGTAGTTTGTTTTTCAACAATTCATTATTTTTATGGGTATAATAATGAGTATAATTGATGTAAATAAGAAATATAACATTTTAATGACACTATATATATAATATACTGTCCAACTAAAAATTATTTCATTATAAATAAAATGATATTGTTTCTAGTGCGTAAGTATCACTTACCGTCTCCACGACGCGATTTGATTTTATCCCCCATCATAACCATTCATGAAAATTTTTTAATTGATGATTAAAAATAATGTTTAAGAAATTAATATCATTCTGTATATGAATCAAATACATCCTATCCATAACAAAAAATTACTTATGTTTAAAAAAATATAAAGGAAAATGAATCCGGTAACACCAGAAACAATGATACTACTGAGATATCATTAACAATGAAATATTAGAAGATCATATTTGATATCATAATTATGTATGTGGTTCTTGTATAATTTAATAAAAGTTATTTCAACATTATATAAGATGTTAACATACCCTCAACTAAGGAAAAGTACATGGTAAGGGTTAATTTTTCAATCTCATTATTATCCAAGATTCTTTATGTACAAAAATTTACTGGGACATTTTGATCATCCATGTCCATGTTACATAAAAACGTTTTGAAAATGGTAATATTAAGGTTTTGTTGAAGGGAATCATTAAAAAGATCTTCATTTTAAATGTTTTAAGGAATTATTTATCTAAATCATCTAAATTAACTTCCATGTTTTAAAAATTATTTTAAGGATTTATTTATATCTACATTATTGTTATAAATGTTAATTCCTTTTAAAAGATTCAAAGTGTTATGGGGCAATTTGATTTGAAAATATCTTTTAAATGACTTCCTTTATAAATATGTGACTTTTAAATTATTTTAAAAAATGGATATTTTTCTCAAAGAATTTTACTCATCATTATCAACTATGTCAACATCCTTTACATGATATTATTCTTGAATGAGGTTGATTTATTATAATACAATATTCCATATTGTATTTAATGATTTATGATATGTTTGATTGTGGATGTGATATTTTTATACCATTCATGGTTTATGGTTAAAATATTGACATTTCATATACTAGTTTTAAAAGGAAATTTTATGTAATGTTTCAAAATTTTCAGATGAGTAATGCATTGGACTTAATAAATGACCAGTGGAGCCCGTTATATCTCCTCAATGCATTTATAGATCTCACGAGACAAACTAGTGTCTCATGAAAAGGCCTTGAAAAATATTATTTGTTGTCTTGGAATGAGTCCATGACTATGTGGTTCTGATGTATGTAATTATGCATTCCATCATTATGAAATTTGATATTGATATTACATGTTATTATTCGACTAGTAGAATATCAAATTTAATAAGTAATTGGAATTATATGATTTATATTTTCCATATTATTCTGAAGTTTAATTTTAAAATTCTTATGTTTTATTCTTATACATTGACTTCAATATTTATGATTATTTATGAAAGTTCCCACTATATTGTTATCCTTACGGAGCAATTGAGCTCACCCCTTTCTTATGTTTTATTTTTCCCAGGATGTGAAGAAGTATATTAAGATTCACCAGTAGGGATAGGCTATGGTATGTGAGTGTGTTGAAAGGATACATAATGATTTTTTATTTTATAATGTACTGTAAAACTAGTGTATGTATCTAGTAAATCCATGGCTACTAAACCAATCCATATTTCGAGACATTATCTCTTGTGATAATTCCAATGTTATGTAATAGTGTACCAACATTGGGTAACTAGATTCAGGGTGTTTCAGATATGTTTCATGTGTTTGATGATATAAATCAAGAGTTTGAGAGGGGAGTATGATCATTTGGGTGATAGGGTATGAACCGGTGTTTATGACTCTATTTCACCTCTAGTTTAAACGTTTACATCCTAGATTTTAATTCATGTACTTAATATCCTATATTAAACTAAATGATATTAGTAGATGATATATTTCTCAAACTCATGAGGTGGTCACACTATAATGGAAGAAGTTCAAGTCCCTTTTGAATATGGAGTATTAAATAGGGAATTTTTAACCTTTAATAATGTAGAATAAATGGTTTTCATTATAAAATCTTGAATGTGGGTTTTATGAGGTGTTTTTTAGGAATGTTTTTAATTTAGTTTATTTCATCTTGGTGACATGGGAAGACTCTAGAAGTAGAAATATATGATTTTTGGTTATGATATCCTAAAATCTCACACGTTCCATATTCACCCAAGTGAGCTCTGGATGATTGGAAAAACATGACTGGGATACACCGTAGAAATTGGGGAAGCTTATCATTTCACCTAAATTGACTTCCAAGTTATAAGGGGAAAATTTTTGTATCCAATTATTATAATTTCTGATTATTATTGAGATGCTATTGGTGGAGATCAAGTGATGTGATATTTTTTTTGTGTTAGATGATTCATGTGTCATTCCCAATGATCACCACCATTGGATTAAATCATAACCAGTGTGGAGTTCTAATGACCAATGTTTTTGGATGACACGCATAGTGGATGTCTCTATATTTTAATTAACAGATGTGAACCGGAGTATGACTTATTTCTATTTCCCTATTAACATTAGTGTTTTTTTATGTAAAAACATGGTGTTAATATATTTTTTATGTATTTGAGTTAGATTTTCAAATAAATACTCATGTAAGATATTGGTTAGGAAGAAAGAAATAGTTTTTTTTGGAAAATTATTCACTCATCCTTCATGAGGAGTGAGTCTTGTAGTAGTAGTGGAATTGTAAATTTAGAAACATCATTTGTAGAAAAATATAGTGTTACGAAACACACATCAATATGAATTTGTTCCCCACTGTTATTGTATTGAGTTGTCGGTGGTTGTGTTGATGGGGTAGATCTATCTATAATGGTGAGAATGGTCTACCATGTATGGAAAGAATATCCCACACTCAATATATTAATTTTTGTTAGAAAATAGTTATTGAGCATGGATTCATACCCATTATTCATGGAGGATATATTTCACTCATGTAAAATTTGAGGAATATATAGATTTATAGAAGGGATGCATATGGGTAATGATTGCCAAATAATTTACTGCTTTTATCTATATACCGAGGATAATGATAATCTTTTTGAACTTTTAAATGTATTAAAAATGAACCTTCCAGGAGATAATTCTTTGTATACCCTATCAGGAACTAGATTTCTTGATGTATGAAACCAAAATTTTTGAAGTATAATTTTTCATACATAAACAAAGTATTTAGTGTCTAAAAACAAGAGAGTAGTTTATAATTAGATTTTTTATTATTGTTATTAAGTGGAGGAATATGTCACTAAAATATTGCTAGAGTGTTTAAGTGGTTTTATTTGGTTGGTTGACTTATCTTTGTAAAGGGATTCATTGCTCACATTCATATGTGGGTGGTGTATTCACACATTTATTTTATGTGAATAATGTTATATGTGTGATATCGACTTCAATACTATATGTGATTATATATCCTCATGTGTAATTCTATGAGGTTTTTATTGAAGGTGGTGTGTCCATTATAATATTACTTAGGGGTGTAGTGGTTCTCCAATGATTCTTGTGATAAGTGTTATAATGCACATTCTAAATGGATAACTCACATATAATTTATGGTCCTTAGTATGTCATTTCCAATGGTTTTGAAAAATTGTTCATATTTAATAGAGATTATTTTTGTGTGATAGAGGATGAGGTTTTCTCTATAATTTGGGGATGTTTTCAAACAAATTATGTTATTTTTTTGGGCCATAGAGATGACAGAGCTAGTTCATTTGAACAGTATGTACTATCCATTTCAGATTCTAGTGGATTGGGTCACCTGATTAGTAGAAGTGTTGAATTTATTTCTTTCATGATGTTTTTGTGGTGATTGATGTGATCTTCGGTATCCTTTTTAAAAAGGTAAAGAAAATTCAACTAGTTTATCTTTTTCTTTGTGATTCAATATTTTAGTGGTCATGACGTGAATAAAAAATTCATAGGGATGTTGGTGTTGTAATTTGGATGTAAGTTGAATGATTATCATGTCGTAAAAAATAGTGAAAATGGAGCATGTGTCTAATTTCCCAATGTGGAAGGTAAATAAAAAGGTTAATATTTATAAAATCATGTAGTAATAAATTGGTCCCACTTCTTTCCATGGTAATTGAATAAGTTACCAAAGTGGTTGTATAGCATATTTGGATTTCTCTATATGATAAATATCTATAATGGTCATTAAATGGTGTGGATTGTTTCACTCCCAATAGATTTGGGCTTATAGATAAAATATTCAGAGGAACTAGGTGGAGGCTTATGGTATTTGTTTCATCCCATGTGTTGAAAAAAACATCCAATGGAGATAGTTTTCTTGTGTAGAGGCTGGGTAAGTCATTCCTAGGATAGAGGTATATTTTTTTCTTTTTTACTTTCTACAATGTGATTGGATATGGTATCTTCACATAAAATAAAGTATTTCTTATATTGACAGTAATGTATTTTGTTTAGTTAGAGATCACATTTCTATAGGTGATGGAATTCTCTGTGATTTCTTGATGTCTTCCATATGGAGTTGTTCATAGTATTTCATATAGAGTATATATAACCATAAAATTTTCCAAGATGAACAATTTTAAGGTGGGGAGTATGTAATGACACCAATTTTACCTGAGTGAGACTCATCTAGATTTAGAATTTTTGGAGTCTTGGGTCCTTTCCTAGTGGTAAAATGGAAATTTTACCATATGAGACAAGAATATAATAAAATTCATGCTTTAGTCGGATTCATAATATGATTTTTAAACCATATATGACCAGTCATGAAAATATGAGTGTTTTAAATCCTAATAATAATATAGTAAAAGAATTATTACAATTTTTTTTGCATATGTGATAATTTTAAATGAAATTCATATATTTATCAAAGGAATTATTGGATGGGGAAACTGATACCACCCTGAATCTCGAATGTGTGGTCTCGCCCAAATTTAACCAAGTTTTAAGGGTCAAGCGGTCGCTTGTAGTGTAGCTTGGGTTGTCGAATCCTCAGAGACCTAAGAAGAACCTTTAGACACTCAATAAAAAGAGATGGATTTTTGGCTATGAAGTGGCCAACTTGGGTTGATTTTAGATTGTTTTGAAAGAGCACTAAAAGATCTATGTGAATTCAAATTATGAGAAAATGAGTTGATCCTAGGTTATTGCTCGGGGTGGATTGAATGAATTCCTTTTTTTACGATTTTAATTTCATTAACTCGAGAAGGATTCATGAAATGAATTCAAACTAACCTCATCACTTACTGATTAAACACCTTCAAAACATATGATAATCACCTATACACTTGTAGGATCATTTTCATGAGCACTCCAAGGTAAAGGATGTAATTAGCACATGAAAGTGGGGTGAATAAATTC
Source organism: Viscum album (assembly GCA_963277665.1). NCBI lineage: Eukaryota > Viridiplantae > Streptophyta > Magnoliopsida > Santalales > Viscaceae > Viscum > Viscum album. Next base: position 1,614,328,401 of record OY728163.1, read on the forward strand.
AATAAGGAAGAGGAAGAATAAAAATCATTGAATGAAAGAAACTCAATTAAGAGAAATTAATAACATTTAGGGAATGAGAAATAACATTAATTCCAGCCCCTTGCTACTCCCTTGGATCAAACCATAAAAGAGCTAGCCCTCCATTGATGACAAGTTCTCAACGGAAGCGGAAAGTAGACTTATGATGGTGGAATTGAAGAAGTAAAAACAACAAAAATAACGATCACTCCACCGTTGGGTGAAAAAAAATCACAAGGTTTGGTGTGAATAAATTCACACCTTGAGGCAACGGTTTCAAGGTGATAAGTAGAAGAACAGAACAAGAGAAGAAGAAGAACTTTTATTGAAGACTAAGGTGATTCGAACAACTTACATGAGAAAGAAGAACATTACAAAGGCAAATTGGCATAATAAAATTACAATGAAAAGAAAGAACCCAACCTCCCTAAATCCACCACCATTCCTGCCTTAAATAGAAAAAAATGAAGGCTTGGCCGATCCCCCAACATCCCATGTGCCTTTAATTAATTATGTTGGGAAAAGGTGGGTGGAACATTAATGATGAGAGACTTTTCCACTTCTTGCCCCGAAGTTGCATCCAACTTGCATCCACCGGAAAGACGCTCATAAAGGACCTTCTAGGAGGCCGAATTTGAGTGGGACCTGGAAGAGTTAAATGAATCCCCGGATGTACCCTAACACCATGTAAAATTGCAGCCCGAAACACGTTGTGGTTCGGGAGATATGATTGAAATGGTGAGCTGTTTTTCTGGGCCGCAGACTCTGGCCCAAAATTAAATCTTCAACTTGGGCCGCCCTAATTACCACCATTTAGGACGAATTATCACTGGATAAAGAAGACTTATTTGTTCCCGTATATGTCTTCTATCCTTCCATAAATTGTGGGATTCATTGGATTTGTATTGTGGGCTCCATAGTCCGATCAGTAGGATGATATACAATCTTCCTTCTCCAGAATTGTTTCCTTTAATCACCAAATATCTCCATCATACTTTATTAATAATCCATTGATCCCTGAATAAAAAATGTTCATAATTAAGTGAAAATCCATTTCCAAAAATATCAAATTAAAACATGGATATTTACATTCTTTAAAATCAGATGAAACATTGGGCCTAAATTGGTGCACATTAGGCATGAAGTGCACAAATGATGAGAATGAGTGTTCAAAATGTAAAATGCACTAAAATGGTATTTATGAATAGCAAGGAACATGAAAACTACATATATTAGCAATGAATATTAGCCTCCTACAGTGGCTAATCACACCCCCCAGCTTGAGTTTTGCTAGTCCCGAGAAAAATATATCTCACAAAAATGAAATTCAAATGACCTTTTCCAAAAACATTTTAATACAAATTTCTCACCCAAAGATCACATACCAAAAAATTATGAAACCCATAAAAATAATTTAAAACAAGATATTTACATAAGAATATCTCAAGCCCAAGCCCATTCCTTTGTTCAAATTTATTGCCATATTTCATCCAAATTCAATTAAGCATGATGAAGTGTTGTGCATCACAATAGACATGGGGGTTCATTTTCATTCGAGGGAGAAAAGATGGAAGCGCTAGGAGAAATAAAATTTTAATAATAAGATGAGTACTCATTTTTTATTTTCTCTTTTTTTGGGTTTTTTTTTTGCAATTTTTCCATGGTAATTGAAATTGATCTCAATCGAGTAAACCCATGTAGCAAGACTTTGCCGATGACTCCCAGGCTCAAAGACCTTAGGGAACCATGTGAAGCTCACATACTCGGGCATCATCTCGAGTTAACTCAATCAAAAACAAATTCAAATTACCACAAATAGAGATAAAATGCCCATCTCTGGGCCAGAAAACTACGGAGTCGTGATCCCCAAGTCCCAAAAGCCACACATTAGGTCAATTCATTGCTCTACGTGCAATTTTTTTTTGAATACTCATGTTAAAATTAAAATGATCGCCAATCCTATGCTATTTATTATGGGTCCCCAAGAACTCAAACTAGGACCCCACAATCTAGAGGACGTGCATTGTGTTTTTTTATTAAATGGATGAAAATATAACATTGAAAAATCACATCGGACAACCGCACTTTCCAATAACTATGCACATGAACATAAACTTGCATTAAAATCAGAATCAAGGCATACAAAATTATTTGATATCCAATTTCAGAGTTTGGAATGTGTGTTATCATGTTCAATGTTAATGACATTTTTCCATTCCTCACATTTTGATCTCCCCCCCCAACTTGGAATACACTGTCCCCAGTGTTTAAAGAATTGAAACATAGAAGTGGCAGGATAGAAGTTCAACGAAGACATTGAAAATGAAAATTATGGAATGAAGTCACCTGGTGGTTGATGTTGAAAATTCATTCCCATGTCTCCCTTCAGTTCTGGTTTATCTCCCAATGGCTTGGACGGTTGTGACCAGCTTTTCCCAATGACCTATGACATGCCTTAAATTTTGTTTTTAATATATATATTTTTTTGTATTTTTTAACCTAAAAAAATGTATAAATAACATAAATTGATGATACATTGTCATCTATTAAAATTCTTGGGTAAGGTATTACTCAAGGATCACACCGCGTGACACGGATGAATACGGTGCTCCCCTTTCATACCCATCCTTACTCATAAAAGAAGAATAGGTCAACAATCAATCTTTTTTAAATACCTACAAAAAAAATAAAATAAAATAAAATAAAATAAAATAAACTGATGATAAGTTTTCTTCTTTATATTTTCTGGGTAAGGTATTACTCAGGGATCACACCGCGTGACACAGATGAATACGGTGCTCCCCTTTCATACCCATCCTTACTCATAATAGAAGATCAGGTCAACAGTCTATATTTTTTTTAAATAACAAAATGCAGAAGAAGAAAAAAAACGAGTCACAAAGATTAGAAAGATGAAGACCACGGGTTGCCTCCCATGCAGCGCTTTTGTTTAACGTCGTTAGCCCGACATGGATCCTAAATCTATCAATTTTTTCATGGTTCATAGGTTGGCTCTGTTAACTCTACCTCTATTTCCTGTTTATTGAATGATTCAATGAATGGTTTTAACCTATGACCATTGACCTTAAAAATGTTACCACTTGTGGGATCCTGAATCTCTACAGCCCCATGAGGGTACACATGATGCACTATGAATGGACCTGACCATCTAGACCTTAACTTTCCCGGGTGTAAATTAAGTTTTGAACTATACAAGAGCACATGTTTTTCCAGTTCAAATTGTTTGACTTTGATATTCCTAGATTGGTAGGCTTGAACTCTAGCTTTATTTATCCTTGAATTTTCATACGCCTCCATCCTAAGTTCCTCAAGTTCATTAAGATCTAACTTCCTCTTTTCTTTGGCTAATGAAATGTCGAAATTCATTTTCTTGATTGCCCAAAATGACTTATGCTCAATTTCAACAGGTAAATGGCATGCTTTTCCATAAACCAACCTATATGGGGACATTCCTAGGATGGTTTTGAATGCTGTACGATATGCCCAAAGAGCATCCAAGAGTTTCTCAGACCAATCTTTCCTGGAGGGGTTGACAGTTTTTTCAAGAATTTTCTTAATCTCCCTATTTGCTAACTCAGCTTGACCATTGGTTTGAGGATGGTATGCAGTGGAAACTTTATGGGAAATTCCATACTTAGACATGAGTGAAGAGAATGGGCGATTACAGAAATGGGTTCCACAATCACTGATTATAGCCCTCAGAATTCCAAATCTAGAAAAGATATGCTCTTTTAGGAATCAGATCACAACTTGATGATCATTAGTCTTGGTGGGAATGGCCTCAACCCATTTTGAGACGTAATCAATAGCTAAGAGGATGTAGAGGTATCCCTTAGAGTTTGGAAAGGGTCCCATGAAATCAATTCCCCAACAATCAAAGATTTCAACGACTAGAATGGGAGTGAGGGGCATTTGATTTCTTTTGGAAATGGATCCTAATTGCTGACACTGAGGACAACTTTTGCAGTATTGGAAGGAATCCTTAGTGAGGTTCGGCCAGTATAAACCACTTTGGAGGACCTTTGCAGTGGTTTTCTTGGTAGAAAAGTGGCCTCCACATGCCTCTCCATGACAAAATTTTAGAATTGACTCTTGCTCAGACTCGGGAACACATCTCTTGATGATTTGATCAGGACAGAACTTGAAGAGGTAAGGATCATCAAACACATAGTGTTTGACATCAAAAAGGAATTTCCTCTTAGCATGGGTCCCCAAGAATTTTGGAATGTCACCCGTCACCAAATGGTTTGCTATGTCAGCATACCAAGGGCAATCACTCACTGAATAGAGGTGCTCATCAGGAAATGAATCAGACACAGGGAGGTGGTGGGAGTTGTATTTGAATTCCATCCTAGAGAGGTGATCAGCTACAACATTTTCAACACCCTTTTTATCCTTAATGGTTAAATCGAACTCTTGAAGAAGAGGGACCCACCTAATCAATCTAGCCTTGGCATCTTGTTTTTGGAATAGATATTTTAGGGCTGAATGGTCAGTGAAGACAATGATGGGTGATACTAAGAGATAAGACCTGAATTTTCTAAAGCAAATACAACAGCAAGTAGCTCTTTCTCAGTGGTGGTGTAGTTTATTTGTGCATCATTTAAAGATTTTCTTGCATAAGCAATGACACATGGAGTTTTCTCACACCGTTGTCCTAAGACTGCTCCTACAGCGAAGTCACTTGCATCACACATGAGCTCGAAAGGAAGTTTCCAATTTTGAGATTTCATGATAGGTGGAGATATAAGAGTTGACTTGAGTTTAGAGAATGATTCCTCACAGCTTTCTGTCCATAAAAATGAAGCATCTTTTACCAATAGAGCACAAAGTGGTCGAGAAATAGAGCTGAAATTCCTAATGAACCATCTATAAAAACCAGCATGTCCTAAGAAGGACCTCACTTCCTTAACAGTTTTAGGAGAGGGAAGGTGACGAATGATGTCAACCTTAGCTTTATCAACTTCAATCCCTCTACCAGATACTATATGACATAGAACATGTCCTTCCCTTACCATGAAATGGCATTTTTCCCAATTTAGTATGAGATTCTTATCCTCACACCTTGACAAAACCTTTTCAACATTTAGAAGGAATCCCTCAAAAGTATCCCCAAAGATGGAGAAATCATCCATGAACACCTCTAAACAATCCCCCACCATGTCCGAGAAGATTCCCATCATGCACCGCTGGAAGGTACCAGGGGAATTACATAACCCAAAGGGAATGCGCTTGAAGAAAAAAGTGTCGAATGGACAAGTGAAGGTCGTTTTTCCTTGATCCTTTAAAGAGAATTCAATTTGATTATACCCTGAGAATCCATCTAGGAAGTAGTAGAATTGATGACCCGCCACTCGCTCGAGGACTTGATCAATAAAGGGCAAGGGGAAATGGTCTTTCTTGGTACAAGAGTTGAGCTTCCTATAGTCAATACAGACTCTCCATCCACTACTCACCCTTGTTGGAAGCATCTCTCCATCATTATTGGTTATTACTGTGATTCCAGCCTTCTTTGGAACCACACAGATTAGGCTAACCCACTCACTCTCAGCTATAGGATAGATGATACCAACTTTTAACAATTTCAAAAGTTCTTTTCTCACTAATTCCATGAGATTAGGATTGAGTCGTCACTGAGGTTGACAACATGGCTTTGAATCGGATTCTAAAACAATTCTATGAGTCCCGATAAGTGGGCTAATCCCAGGAATATCTGATAGGGTCCATCCAATGGCTTTCTTGTGTCTCCTAAGGACATCTAGAAGCATCCTCTCATGATTGGATTCAAGAGAGGAAGAAATGACAACAGGAAAGGATTGATTGTCCCCTAAGAACGCATACTTGAGTGATGAAGGTAAAACCTTAAATTCAAGATCAGAGTGGTTATCACTTTCCAAGAAAGGATGAGACTTTGTATTGAACTCAGTTTATTTGATCACATTTCTTGACAAAATTGGTTCCTTGTGAAGAGAATTTCCATCCACTAAATTAGCTAGAGTAAGTTCATGAAGGGATATGGACTTGATGTTATTGATTTCACTCATGGTATCATTGATTGGTGATTCTATAAAATCATCAATAGAGAAATCTAAAAGAGATTCAAGCCAAGGAGACAAATTTCCCTCATGTGAACAAATAAAATCAATCTCTTCTTGACTTAAACATCCTACGGTAATTCCTTGATGTTCTTTGAGTTCACTATCAACAGTACCCATCCAATTAACCTCATGGATCTCTTCATCATCCCCAATTTGAGAGTTTTCATTGTAGATGTTCAAGTCTAGACTCATGTTTCCAAAGGTGATGGTCATGTTCCCATTTTGGACTCGGATAACAGAGTTGATTGTTGCATGGAAGGGGCGACCAAGGATGATTGGGGTTTGCTCCCTAGGAGCTAAGCTTGGGTGATTGTCAAGAACAATGAAGTCAGCTGAGTAAATGAAATTTTCAACTTTCACCAAAACATCCTTTAAGATCCCCTTTGGAACTCGAATACTACGATCAGAAAGTTGAAGAGTGACAGATGTGGGTTGGAGTTCTTCGAGCCCTAACTGAAAATACATATCATAAGGAATGAGGTTCACACTAGCTCCGAGATCACACAAGGCTTTGACAACTTTGTTCTCTCCTAGTTCAACATTTATGTAAGGGCATCCCGGGTCTTTCATCTTTGGAGGAAGGGTTCCTTGGATTGTTGTGCTAACATTTACTACCAGAAGGACATGGTTCTTATGTGAGAAATTCCGTTTAAATGTGCAGAGGTCCTTAAGGTATTTTGAGTATGTAGGAATGGATTGAATGGCATCAAGGAGTGGAATGTTCAACTTGACTTGTGAGAATATTTCCCTCAATGTTTCACTCAATTCAGGCTTGGTTTTCCCCCTCATGCGTTGAAGAAATGGGGCAGGTTGTGGGGTTGTTTTTTGAAGAGTTGTTTCCTTCACATTTTTATTAGTATCATCTATTTGTTCATGTGTTTCATTTGAATTTTCATTAGAGTTTGAATCTTCAGGCGGGTTTTGGACTATTTGTTCAGGTTTCTCAATTGATTTTCCACTTCTCAAAACTGTCACAGCCTTTAGTTGTTCATGAGTTGTTTGAGTGCAACTTTTCTCCCCCCTTGATGTTTGTTGTGGAATGGCCTGTGTTGGCATGGGTGCCTTTCCAGTTTTTATGGTTTGAAGTTCTTGTTTAAGGGACGAGACTTCTGAGTTCATCCTTTCCATTTGTTTGCATAGTTGTTCAAGGATTGGGAGAGGGACAGATTTGGAAGGGGTTTGTGTTGGTTGGGTTATCCTAGGGGGATACTTTGGTTGTTGGATGGGTTGCTGGTATTGGACTGGAGGATGTTGGTATTGGATTGGTTGTGGTTGGAATTGGTTATGGTTTTGAAAATTTTGTGTAGGGTAGGGGTTTGGTCCTTGTGGTTGGCTAGGTTGTTGGTTATCTTTCCATCGAAAGCCTGGGTGGTCATTATACCTTGGGTTGAATGTGTGTGGGTATTGAGGCTTTTGAAAGTTTAGGGAATTGACATCAGCAGGTGGTCCTCCTAAAAGAACATCCTTGATGGATGGAATGGTTGGGCAGTTGTCTGTTTTGTGGTCATGTTTGTCACAGATTGTGCAAACAAGGTCTACAGTATGGATTTCATTGATTTTCCTATGGTCTATCTCTTCAACCTTCATAGAGAGTGCTGCAAGTTTCGCCCTAAGGCTTTCCTCTTCCCTAAGTGTATGCATTCCAGTAGTTCTTTGAGGCTTTTCAGAATAAGGTGATGTTCCCCATGTTTGGTTTTGTTCAGCAAGGATTTCTAGATACTCGGAAGCATCATTTGGGGATTTGTTTTTAAAGGTCCCATTACACATCATGTCAATGAATGTTTTGTTCCCCGGGCCCAAACCTTCATAGAAAATTCTTACTTGTTCAGGAATAGAAAATCCACGGTGTGGAACCATGTTTAGGGTGTCTTTGAACCTCTCCCATGTTTCATAAAATGACTCTCCCTCTTTTTCAAAAAAGTTTTGGATGCTCTTTTTAAGTGCAATTGTTTTGTGATGAGGGAAGTATTTTTTGTAGAATTCTCTTTGTAGTTGGTCCCAAGAGTGGATTGATGCAGGTCTCAAGTTGTTTAGCCAATTTTTAGCTCGATCCTTTAATGAAAAAGGAAAGAGCCTCATCTTATCATATTCTAGTTGATGTGGGGGACACATGGTTTCAACAATGTCATTGAACTCTTTGACACGAAGGTATGACATTTCTGACTCCATCCCATGAAAGGTTGGAAGGTGGTTTAGGACATGGGGTTTGAATATGTAGTTGGTGTCTCCTATAGAATTGTGTCTAATGAATGAGGGGGAATTGGTCCAAGCAGGAGTGAGGTAGTCGTTCATGGTTTGATCAACTACATTCCCTATGTTTGGAGCTTCTTGGTTTTGGTTTCCCATTTGATTCCCCCCAGGGTTTACAATTTGATTTTGTGGATGACCCTCCATTGGACTTGTTTCAAGTTCCGACTTTGGGGTTTCAAGAATATTTGGATCTGATTTAAACAATCCCCTAGGTGCACTTGACTCCCCTATCCTAGGACTATCCACCCTAACTAGTCTGTTTGAGAAATCGCGGGTGTAGGCGGACATGCGCCAAAAAAAAGCGAGAAAGGGACAAGATAAGAGATATTGGGTGAGAGTAGAAGAATGGGGGTGAGGAAAGAATGTTTTTTGGATCTAAGGTACTTACTTGGTCCCCAGAAACAGTGCCAAAATTTGGTCTCGCCCAAATTTACCCATGTTTTAAGGGTCAAGCGGTCGCTTGTAGTGTAGCTTGGGTTGTCGAATCCTCAGAGACCTAAGAAGAACCTTTAAACACTCAATAAAAAGAGATGGATTTTTGGCTATGAAGTGGCCAACTTGGGTTGATTTTAGATTGTTTTGAAAGAGCACTAAAAGATCTATCTGAATTCAAATTATGAGAAAATGAGTTGATCCTAGGTTATTGCTCGGGGTGGATTGAATGAATTCCTTTTTTTACGATTTTAATTTCATTAACTCGAGAAGGATTCATGCAATGAATTCAAACTAACCACATCAATTACTGATTAAACACCTTAAAAACATATTATAATCACCTATACACTTTTAGGATCATTTTCATGAGCACTCCAAGGTAAAGGATGTAATTAGCACATGAAAGTGGGGTGAATAAATTCAATAAGGAAGAGGAAGAATAAAAATCATTGAATGAAAGAAACTCAATTAAAAGAAATTAATAACATTTAGGGAATGAGAAATAACATTAAATCTAGCCCCTTTCTACTCCCTTGGATCAACCCATAAAAGAGCTAGCCCTCTATTGATGACAAGTACTCAACGGAAGCAGAAAGTAGACTTATGAGGGTGGAATTGAAGAAGTAAAAACAACAAAAATAACGATCACTCCACCATTGGGTGAAACAAATCACAAGGTTTGGTGTGAATAAATTCACACCTTGAGGCAACAATTTTAAGGTGATAAGTAGAAGAACAGACCAAGAGAATAAGAAGAACTTTTATTGAAGACTAAGGTGATTCGAACAACTTATATGAGAAGGAAGAACATTACAAAAGCAAATTGGCATAATAACATTATAATGAAAAGAATGCACCCAAACTCCCTAAATCCACCACCAATCCTACCTTAAATAGAAAAAAATGAAGACTTGGCCGATACCCCAACATCCCATGTGCCTTTAATTAATTATGTTGGGAAAAGGTGGGTGGAACATTAATGATGAGAGACTTTTCCACTTCTTGCCCCGAAGTTGCAGCCAGCTTGCATCCACCGGAAAGACGCGCCTAAATGACACTCTATTATGCCGCATTTTAGAGGGCCCTAGAAGACTTAAATGAAGCCCCAGATGTCCAATAACACCATGTAAAATTTCAGCCCGAACAACTTTGTGGTGCGGGAGATATGATTGCAACGGTGAGATGTTTTTCTGGGCCCCATACTCTGGCCCAAAATTAAATCTTCAACTTGGGCCGCCTTAATCACCACAATTTAGGACGAATTATCACTGGATACAGAAGACTTATTTGTTCCCATATTTGTATTATATCCTTCCATAAATTTTGGGCTTCATTGGACTTGTATTGTGGGCTCCATAGTCCGATCAGTGGGATTATATACAATCTGCCTTCTCCAGAATTGTTTCCTTTAATCGCCAAATATCTCCATCATACTTTATTAATAATCCATTGATCCCTGAATAAAAAATGGTCATAATTAAGTGAATATCCATTTCAAAAAATATCAAATTAAAACATCGATAGTTACATTCTTTAAAATCAGATGAAACATTGGGCCTAAATTGGTGCATATTAGGCATGAAGTGCACAAATGATGAGAATGGGTGTTCAAAATGTAAAATGCACTAAAATGGTATTTATGAATACCAAGGAAAATGAAAACTACATATATTAGCAATGAATATTAGCCTCCTACAGTGGCTAATCAATGTGTGTTTTCCCTTATGAAATATTTCATTTTGTCCTATATCGTACCCCATGATAACATGTAGAGGTTGGATGATTTAAATGAATAAATTAAATAAATAAATTAAACAATCAAATTTTTTATTTTCCTAAGTACCTTTCTAATTATATCTCTCATGTACTCTAGGTTAAATTGCATGACCTATAGATATTCTTATAAGAAGAGGCCCATGGTTTAGATCTTGACCAACAATCAAAGGATCAAGGATCAATGAGAGATGAAATGGAATAAATCACATGACTAGGGAGTGTATTCTTCCCCAATGATCGATCCAATTACAACGTAGATATTTTTAATATTTGTGTTATAACATTTATTCTATATTTTCATGATTTTATATTATTAATAATAAAATTTAATCAATGATTAACCTTGGAATTACCTTGTAAACTTATTTTTTTATTGAAATTGTGGTTTTGGATTAATTAGTTTGTAGCCTAGGATTAATAGTGTTTTCATCAATTTCCATAATCATATATGATTATTTATTTCATTTGTTCATCAAAATCACATGGGTTTTTGATTCCATTGGTTTATCCCTTTTTTCTTCATGTAATCTCTAATGACCCTCATTTCTTTCATTGTATCAACTATTTCACTGTCTGATTCCAATTTTTATTTAAACATTGTATTATCATTATTAGTTTGGATTAAAATCAAAGGGTCATAAATTGATTATGGAGGTCAAATAATAATGTAATGTGATAGAGTGAATAGTTTGTGATGAAATTTCTATATCTAAGTTCATTGAGTGACATCCACACGATATTGTATGATAATGAACGTATGTTCAACGAATTGGAGCCCAAATACTTTTTGCGTCTATGGTAGTTTCATAGATAACTAATCTAGTGTATGTTTATATGTTATTAGAGGGAAAATTTATTAAATAGGTATGGAAGTTAGGATTCAATAAAAATATATAAACAATAGGGAAATTATCCACCTACACGACATTTGTATTAGAATAACACATGTCATGTAACTTGGAAGATGTGGAACTAGGGTTTCCAAAATGATTAAAATATCAAATGGTTTTTCAAAAGGGCTATACTCCATGATCCCTTAGTCTTTAAGACCAACATGTATATATAGTAGAGTCTTGGTAGAACATAGGGGCATATATTTCATTTACCCATTGATATACCCCTTATACTCTGCGAGGAACATGGCCATGGTAGTTTGGGGTATTATATGTACCCCATTTTGGTCCCACATTTCATGTAGCATACCCACACGCTGTTTATATTGATCTCCATTCATTGTTTATTACACCATTATGGAAAAGCGTTCACTGGTGTGATACACACAATTTAATGATGGAAAATGTATTATTCATTTAATAGAGATCATAAGAGCCTTTTTTATATTATTAAAACATGTTTTTGGGCTTGTGAGTAAAATACAATAGGCATAGTCGGGAAATGTGTCTTCCCTCCCCTCAGATAGGTTCAGATATCACACCATGTTATCATATCACCAAGTGATTTTAAAAGAGGAATATCATTTTCAATAACCTATATTATAATGAACACCAATATTAGAAGATAATTTAACACCTTCAGACTTTAGGATCTATTTCATTATAAATAAGTTTAATCACATTGATAGCTAGTGGAACACGTAACTCAGAATCAAAATGAACCATGAAAACCTAGATATTAAATTTGTGGGTATGAATAAGAAAAATTAGTTACTTAAAATTATATGGATTAAAAATTTAAAAAATAAATTAAATTATTATCTATTTAGTGGTAAAATTATGAATCCTTAAAAAGAAGAAGAAATGTATTCGGAAAAAGATTATTTTTCTAAAAGGCAGTCTACTCTTACTTCACAAAAATAATTTAAAATTAATGTTTACCACTTTTAAAAAAAAATTAAAAATTAATTAAATTTTTAATTAAAAGTTATTAAATTTATACTGTGTTAATGTTTTGGATTTTATCTGAAAATTTTCATTTTTTTGATGAAATGTGTAAAATATTAATTTTAATTAAAAACTATTTTTTCATTTAAATCATTTAGAAGCCCAATTATTTTAAAATTTTGTTTTAAAAATATAATTAGATCAAATTTATATTTATTAATACAAATTATTACATTAGAATTAATTTTATATTTAATTTTTTTATTTAAACTTTCTAACATTTTAAAAGTTTATCGTTCAAAAAACTATTTTCTCAACACGAAAATGGGTTTAATTTTAAAATAAATTTTCTCAATTCATTAATTTTAATTTAGAAAAATGGATTTTATATTTCCATTAACCATTATTTATATTATATAGTAATTCCACCTCAATTGTTTTCTATAATGAATAGTGAAAAAATAAAAAATAAATTATGGTTAATGTAAAAACAACTTTACCTGGGTTTAAATAAATATTATCATGGTTATAAATGACAAAAAACTATTCTAATTCCTATTTAATTATAATATTTAGACTATACCTCTTATAATTTTATAAAATTTTCCATTTTACATCCATATGTATCCATAATGTTTTTTTGTAATTCTTTCTTTTCAAATATACCATATGTGTCCTCTCCACTGCTTATAATATCCCACCCACTCTTCTCTCCTTTATAAACATTAAAACCCATTTTTATCAGTGAATAACTACCCTAATAAATTTCCAAAATCCATAACTTATTATTGAGATAATATTTTCATCATAAATCCATCATAGGAAGTATTTTTGTGTAAACCAAAAGAAGTTGTCTACAAAATAGGTAACATCTTTAAAAGAGCATTTTATTTTATTTCATCCTCCTACTAATTAAAATGTTACTAAAAAATGGAGATATAATAAGATAAGAATATTAAATATATTTATATGTTTTTATTTTTTAAAATAACCAACAACTGTATCATATTCCTTCAAATGGGAAATGAACCATTGATAGTGTGTATGGTAGACTACCGCCTTAGAAACCAACATTATTAGTATTCCATCACAACTTCTCATGAAGAGATATAATAAATTATAAAATATTTATATATTATATTACTGATATTATTATTTTTATTGTATTATAATTTTCTATATACTATCTTACTTTTCATTCTGTTGGAAATACGTTCACATCGGTCATGTGCACGACGGAATACCGCATCACGAAGCGTCGTGATTCATTTTTTCACTAAAAAATCATATGGATGGATGTAAAGAATAATTTTATGTTTATATATTATATTATTTAAATATTAAACATTATTTAAAATATATTTCTCATATAATTTATTACATAATCATTCATTTAATAAATCATAATTTCATTCACGCATAAGGCAGACTATCTCCTCACGATACGATGTGATTAGTTTTTCACTAATTATTTACATGGAATAGAATAAATGAGAAATTTAAATTATATATTTTTTACATATTAAAATTTTTAGTTTATGGAAAATTAATATAAAATTAACATCCTTACCCTTTCACCTAATAATGAAATGATATTGTTTGTCGTCTATATATAAGACTTACAATCTCAATAAAGTGATGTGATTGTGTCTCCATGTTTAAAATTAAATAATGAATATAAAGATGTATATAATGAAAAAATGATATTTATAACGTTAATTTAAATTTGGATTTGATGTACTTTATTCAATGTTTATGATCTGTAATATTCACAATGAAACAAGGAGGAGAAAACAAGGTAATAAACACCTAAAACAATAGTGATAATGAATTATTATTATAGAATGAGTAATAATTTGTTATAAAAGGATATTATATGATGATATATATAATAATATTATTTTAGTAAACTTTTTAAAAAAAATTAAATCCACTATATAGGATGTTAAATTACACTCAATTAAAGGGAAGTGTAACGTAAGGGATTTCATAACTCAAGTTCCATTCACTAGATTATAATTCTACTTTATTGATTATATTATGAAATGATTATCTGTGAAATGATTCTTGATTAATTTATATTTATATAAAAATTTATCTATGTCTATCTATATTTTTTCACATAATCACCACTTGTATTATCTCTCATATCAACGATACAAACATTGTAAGAGATTTTTGTCTCATTTTTCTTCTTTGAGATATATGTTGTCTTATACACATATCCTGATTTATTAGGAGTATATATATCCCATTTGACATAAAATATCATTATTATATTTTTTAAAATTATATTTTATTTTTATTTTAATATTATTCTTTCATATGGCTTACAATTCATTGTTACCAAATTGTTAATGGATTAATTATACAATCTCATTGTTTAGAATTATTGTTTATGTTTATTATTCTGATTATAAAATATTATGATGCATATCTCAAAAAAATAATGAAATTTATTTTCCTCAGTATCTACCATTAGATTAGATATTTTTCTTCATTTTCCTCAATTTATGTACTCAATATTTGAAAATAATATTTTTAGGAGAAATCTTTTTAATTTCTCTCTTTTTTCGAAAACCCACTTTCTCTAAAATCATTATATTATAAAAATTTATTCAAAAACTATTTCACATTACCCATAGATTTATTAAAGATATTTTTACTTTTTTACCATTTATTTTAAAAATGACCATCGTTATATTTTTTAAAATAATTCTCATTTATCTAATATTAAAATTGTGATAGGAATCATTATTTTAATGTGTATGGGATGAATAGAATTTTCTACCATCATGAACACTTGATTATTTAAAGCTTACATTATTTATTTCAATGTTTATATTCAAAGAAAATTATTTTTAAATATATTTATATTTCACAAAAAAACCCAAAGTGGAAAGTATTTTTTACTTTAATAAATGATTTAAATTGACTTTAATGATTCATTTATAATATTCCAATGCTACTTTTCCATGAAAGAGTTTTTGAAATTTTTATTGGTTTTAAAAATTATTTTTCATTATTGAGAGGTAATTTTCCTAAATCAATGTTCAAAGTGATATTTTAGTGTCATTTTCATTATTAGATCACATCATTTAATTTTACTCAAAATTAAAAGGTTATTTTCCTCATTTATTTTTTTAAATTTATTAATAGTATTTTCATCAACAAAAATAAACATTAATGTATGGATTTATTATAAAATAAGAATATATATTTCCCACATATATACATTGTTGTTTCACTTTATTTTATGGGTAAATAAATTTATTTATTGATAAAACCCCATTTTTTATTTTCTAATGACACTTTTAAGCTGTAATTGTGAACCCTAATAGAAAATCCACCATATTAAATTCCTCAAAAAATTATACCAATTGTCTTTTCATGGGATGTCCATATGATATATCTTATGATTTATTTATATTATGTGTCACACATAGATCATGAACATGTTATGATTAGTATGTATAGATAGATATTTAATGCAATGGGTAAATATTTAGTCTCTTGATACATCATGTATGGGATTAGGGAGTAAGCCTAATAAATTATGGGACTTTTCTGCCCTATGATTTTTGCTAGGATGTTGGCCTTGACATGTGGTTGTGTCATGTTTTTTGTCATCATTTCTTGTGATGGCATGATCAAATGATACCATGATCATTATTGAATGCTTATATAAAATTACTAATGACCCTTATCTTTTATAATATCATGTTATACCTTTTAATCACATGTTATGTTTCCCTAATAGGTTTATTCCCATAAAAAGATTTTTAGCTCGCCCTTTTTGTTTCATTATTCCCTAGGTTATCCCATGAATTTGAAAAGATCAAAATAATTTTGGAGCTCATTATAGAGAATAAAATTTAATATATATATATATATATTTATATTTATATTTAACCCCAATTGAGGTATTTTGATACTAGTATTCCAACGACACTAGAAATATATGATGCTTATGTTTCATTAATTGATAATTATGTTAATTATGTGTAAAAGGATTTGGTCATAAACTTTATAAAGGATACATAACCAACTATCTACAAGACTATAATAGATGGGGTTAGGTATCCCCTTATTGGCCCTAGGTCAGGATCCTTTATCCCCTTCACTAGGTGACTTTAGGTATCTCTTATACATTCTTTGGGTTTCTTATCCCCATTATATGGGGCATTATAGATTGGTTATTGCATACCCTTGGGTTATAGGACACGATGATCTATTTATGATTATGATTATCCCATATGAGATTTCATCAAGTATGGTGCTTTTTTGCATTTTATGTTTCTATAAAATTGCTTATGGATTTATATTTTGATAATTATTAGTTTAGTTTATGATTATATATTGATGGACTTGTTGATAAAGTCCTCCCTCATCTGTCATGCATGTTCTAGTGATGAGTGGCGTCGATTAAATTTTTTACCCTAGAACCAAATTTTATTTACTTTATGATTACCAATATTAATAGTTTTAAATATTTTTGAACCACTTATAACAGCCTGATTTTTTTTACATGACAAATTTTTTGATATTCCCCCATATCAGTCATCACTTTGAAAGGACATAAAAATTCACTACTATGATGAGAACTCGGAAGTTCCATGATAGTATTCTTAAATATTTGATCTATAGCTATATGAAATTATTTAAGGGACACTAATGATATATGATATCTGGGTTGGATACACACAAGACTTTGGGGAACCTTATCATGGTTTTTGCCTATAGAAATTTTCTATAAAGTAAATTACTGGAATGAGACTCTCTAGTAGGAAATCCACATTTATATCATTCATTATTTTTCCATATATATTGATATTTGTATTTATCCTTATACATAATGATTAATATTAATTGATTTTATGATTCACATACGTGGAATAATTAATGAATTCCATGAAGACATATGTTCCTAATGAAGTAGGATATATGGGGTGCATCATGAGTAATATTTTATAAATGATTAATGTGATAAATAATTTTTCCTTCTAATATTAATGAGAAGATGATATCATTGGACCTTTAAAGATAATAGAACATCATAAATAAATTCATGATCGTTGTGTCCTATCAGTAATTTCAATTACTAAAAAGTCAATGAAAGAGAGGTCTATCAAAAAAGTTGATGCAGTCATTGAGAAACCTTATTTATTATAGATATTATGATAAAGGGATTATAATACATAGTAATATTCTATATTAGGTTTCATTTCATTTAAACAATATCATATTTCATTATGGGTGCCTTTCCATGTCTTTAGATGCTATCAATGGATTTGAGCATCTTCACCTAAGGCCGCATTTATTGTGGCATAGTGGGTGACATGATAAGGGTATCTAGAGCCTCAATTAAGTTATATTATTATTTAACATGTTGAATAAATAGTATACATGATTGTAGTTTAGAAATTATACATTTTTTATTGATCAAACATATTATGTCACTAGATATTCAAGATAATATTTTTTGAGTGGATATTTAATAAATATTTATTTCTTATTTTGTAAATATTATATTTATTTTTAAATTCTTGAATAATTTCACGATATGTATTAATTAATTAGTTATAAATCATTCAAATCTTGAAAAATATTGTGATGGAATAATTTTGCGACTATAATGGTTTGGTGAGAAATAATTTATATTCAATATTATTTGAAAAAATAATATTTCATCATTTTGATTGTTCTATTCCTGTCAAGAAAATAATATTATTATTATTACTATAAACCTGGGGTTATGTAGGGATTAAATAAATAATAAGGGTCTATGTGAACTTATTATTTTCTAACTCCAATAATTTATAAAACAAATTATGTTATTCCATTTGTGTGGTTTCTATTGGTTTTGTTCCTCACAACCACATCAATAAAATTCTCTGAATTCCATAAAGAGGTCCATATCTAAGAGTGCTCTCATGATTGTGCATTGATCCTCCCCTAAAACCACTCTTGATTCTAGAATGATCAAACATAATCTTTCTGGATGAAATTATCAGGGATATCAAATATGAACAATTAATTCATTAGGATCTAGTCTGCTAACACCCATTTATTCAGATGGAGAGGTTTAGAGATTCATGGATCACATGTGGATCACCGATGTAGGTAATCTATAATTTATCCCTACAATGAAAAGATGGTATGTCCAAGATATGTTTTTAAATTCATCAATGAAGAAGGATTTTATCACAAGGTAACTCTTTAATTTGATAAAATAATTATAGATAACTATTTTATGATCCTGAATTTTAGTACAAGAAATCTCATGAAATTTAATCCTTGATTACATTCCATTATCCATGATTTTATTCATTGATTTTCATCTCATATTAACAATCTACTATGATGAAAATCCATGTTGGTAATACATAATTCAAAACATACACTATGACTAGAACAAATAAATGGTATCATTGGGGTATCATAATTATTTAATATTATTTAAATAATGTTAACTATTTTATGAATTTACCATAGTTATCATTTATAGTTTACTTGTTCATTAATTTGAATATGGGGATTTTATCATCTTACTATTTATTCATGAAAATAAAAATAAAAAATGATTTTCATTATAAAAAGTTGCATTTCAATAACTCATCCATTGGATCATATTATTCTAGGAAAAATGAATAGGAGTACACATTGTGTAGACTGTTGGTACAATACATGTAACTGTGTTCAATGCACCAATATAATTTACAAATTAACTAAAAATTTATTCAAGCCATGTGAATTTTTCATGTTTTGTATGTATTTGAATGCACCACATGTTTACTATTCTATCCTAGTTCATGGTTAGTGGACTAAATGTCATGTAAAATTTTTACATGATGAGTATCCTTTTAGTCAAAGATAGAAAATGTGTTTAATTATACAACCTACATGACTGGTGATCCTATAACTAAGAGACGATATGATATAAATCCCTTGTATGTACTATGTACACCATAATTGTATATGGTGTGATTACTAGCCCTGTACTTAGACATGTTCCATGGATATACACTAATAATTATACGACATGTGTAGCTACATAGTACAGTCCATGTATATTACCAAATTATATAGAATTGAAAAATAATTTATTATACTACATTATCAGCATGTGTTTTTTATGTCAATTATTTGACTAGGTGCATTCCATATTATGGTTTATATTTTTTAAATGTATACATAATATTTCCCAAATGTTTATATCTGTATATCATGTATAAGTCCTAATATATTTATAAATCTATGAACATTTAAAGATAACACATTATGTAAATAAAAAATTTCCATATTTCGTTTATTTAAGTCTATGCATACCATGAAATTAAATGGTAAGGAATTTTATGAAACATGTTGTGTGAGTATTATTATATGAGAATAAAATAGACTTGTAGTCTGAAAAGGTACCTACAATGTTTCCACTAAGTCACATTTAATCCATAGTTAATTTCAAATAAATTTATTTGTTTTTTTTAAATCAAGATTGATTAGAATATCAATAATTTTTGCATGATTATTAAAATAAAATAATTGATTAATTAAATAAGATAATTAAATAATTTGAGAATGATTTATCTCAAATGTGAATAATTATAATTGAAGTCTAATTTAATCAAATATGTAATTTGTTTTATGTTTTCCGATAATCATGTATATATACCCATCCTTTAAATGTGATTTATTTCATTTTAATGTATTATTAAATTTTATTGAATTCATTCACATAATCATTACTAACATTATTTAATTTCATTCTTGCATATAGTTTCATTTGATATAAACCCCTTATCTAATCCTTCAGTTCATATCCACTACATGTGACAGAACCTTATATAATGGATAGATCCCCTAAGTGAGTTGAGGTAGTCCTATATTAGAGGTGAGGTGAAAATAATCCAATAAGTATATGATTGGATACATAGAAATATATAACATGAACCATTTCATGGTGAAATGGGTGTTTTCCATAATTATATGGTTAGTTTATCATTCAATGGATAAACTAACCGTTAGTAATTTAATGGTAATACCAATTGATTTTTTTTCATGTTTCATGGTTAATTTAAATATGGGTGTCCTATTGTAATCACTTAAATTAATGAATAATCTATCATTCAAGATAGATCTACAATAAATTGTATTATTTGAAATCATTATTCCATAAAAGGTTAATCAATTACAGAAATCCACTTAGTATCAAAAAGTGGGTAATAAATAAAAAATAAAAAATATTAATGTCAAGATAAATTTTCCTCAATTATATATTCATTATGTTAGTATATCATTTCACTATATATATTAAAATATAATCATAGTTACAATATTATAATCTTCCCAAGTTCGGTTGTTTTGAATTGTTCAGGAATTCTAAATTTAAATATTTTGTTATATTAACTTACTCTACATCAATGTTTGACTTCCCATGTAGGATTTTGAGAAAATAATTGTAAAATGTTGAAAACATTCAATTTATGGATTTAAATATTGGAGATTCCACTCTACATAACAAGGAAGTATGATTTAATGAATTCATATATTTATGCGTACCAAAATCCCTTCAAATAATTTTTTAGGTCCATGTTTGTGTTATGAGTAGTGGAATTTGGATCCTTGGAACTAGAATGTCCAATTAATAGGATATTGAAAAATCAATTGTGAGGGATTTATGGAGTTAATTAATAAATTGAATATTGTTAAATATAATATAATAATTAACTATATTTATAAGATAAGGTACTAAAATCCCACTTTTCTTTTTTATTGAAAGGGAAATTAATATAAATTCAGAAATATCACTACGATCTACACTTGAGTATGATAACCTTCTCAGGAGCTCTAATTTCCATGAATAGAAAAGGATATTATGTGTTATCTTACATCATGATATTAGACTATATGTTATATAAAACTGTATTTCTAAAGTCCATGTACAAAAGTTTAGTGTGGAAGGGTTGTATATATCTGATAAACATTTGAATAATATGAAAAGTTTTCATTGTTTCATTCTATCATCAATGAAAAAGGACATTTTATTCTAGAATGTGAACATGTATTTTTATATAATTATGTCTCATATGATGAACCAATAATTCATGACATATTATTACATGATTTCAAAACATACATATACATTAATACAACATCGGTATTTTAAAGGCCTAATTTCTTAATTAGACGAGGGTTATTAATATATCAAATTGATACTAACAAAATCTTTGTAATGAGTGCCTAAATAATTTTAATATACAAAAATACATTAGATAAAATTGGAAATAGATATAAAAAATGGGTGAGATAAAAAGATCACTAAAGGAATAAACCAATTAAGGAAACATAACATGTGAGCCAGTGGTATAACTTGATTTTAAAAAATAGAAGGATCATGAGTAATTTCATAGAATATTATCATAAAATAGTGGTATCATGATATAATGGTATAATTTAATTTTTTTAAATGAAATGAAACATGACATAAACATAAGTGCAGGAAAACATTACAACGATATTATATAGTGGATAGAGTTCAATAATAGATTAGGTTCACTCACTATTCTAATACATGATGTCTCGTGAAACTAAAACATTACCCAAAGAATTGGAGCCTTATATGGTCACACCCATTATAAAATTTCCATGATCTATTTGTACCATATAAGTTAAATCAATCATAAGTCATAATGTAAAAATTGTGAATAGGAAAAAAACATGTTGCATAATCTTTCATCGTATCGTATTCAATGGAAATTTCATAACAAAGGAATCTGAAAATTGATAATAATTCATTTATTACACAATATAATTAAATAATTATGAACTATGAATATATTTTAAATACATTGATGCATAATTGAGATACAATCTATAACATAAAGGGTTGTTTTCTTTGATTAAATTCCTTTCAAAAGTATTAAAAACATTCTTGAGGAGAATATATTTTCATTTTAAAACACTTATTCTTAATATTAAAATATATTTATCATTATGGAGTAAATTTAAATTAATATATAATTTTAAACATAGAAATTAATATTTAAATCATTTTATAGTCATGATAGTGGAAGAGTTATGTTCTAACCGAATATGTTAGTAAAAGATTACTTTCACCTTTTGTAAGAGAAGTCAAAAAGTACATTGTCTAAAAAACAGTATGAAAATTATTTTAAAATCATTTTTAAAAACAAAACTATGGGTAAAATTACTTTAAACAGTCATAGAAAATTGTTTTTGAAAACATTTTTAGAAAAAAAGGATTTAAAAGAATGATTTTTGACGAAAGAGATAAATATAGTTAGATTTTATTAAAAGAAGTATATCAACCATTTTAATTACTAAATAGATGAAAATGATATTATTACATTAAAACATCCTAAATAACAATGGGATAATGAAATTAAATGGGTTATTAGAAAATGATAATGTAATTTTCTATAATGTAAATTCAAGCATAAGAATTCCTATGTAAACTGATATTGAAATGTAAACCCTTACCTATTTGGAAACTTTTGAATAAAAAATAATAAAAAATCAGGAAGTCAAATTGTCACTTAAAATATCACAATATAGACATTATTAATGACATAGTTTGTAAAGGGTCTGTAATTACTCCATTAAAATAAAATTAGGTGCATAAAAAACATGGGTTTCAATGAAGGATGTTTGAGACAAAACCAGTATAATGTTCGTGTCATTGAGGTAACAGATAAAAAATACATTTATTATGTTAAAAAATTGTATATCCAAAAAAATAAAGTTTTTTATTCAACATAAATTAATAAAAATTTATGTCACACTTAATTGTTTCATTAAATAGTTAATGTTGTAGTCTTATAGCCTAATTAATTGAAATAGTATTAAGAAACTAATTACCACATGCTCCCCTTTAGTGGAGTGTTATTTAACCTTCTATATAGTGGTTTTAAACATGTTATTATCTTATAAAATAAACATATTAATATATAATATATAATATATGAACTTTTTATAAAAACCATTTACATGTTCTTCAATAATCATTCATTATCACTATTGCTTCAGTTTTTAGTTACATTGTTTTCTCATTCTTGTTTCATCATGAAAGTTCCAATACCAAACATAGGAAATAGTTACATAATATGTGGAATTATATTACTAATAAAAGTATCATTCTTTTAATTATCAATATTTTTATAATCAATATTTATTTTTTCACATGGATAATAAATTACATCACTTCATGAATATGGTAAGTTGAATATTTGCATGAGTGACGATATAATTCCCTTACTTGGTGAAAGGGTGAGGATGTTGCTTTTATATTAATATTTTATAATAAATATAATTTCCTATATATCACTTATATTCATTAAAATAATCCCTTTTAGCAACTATTTAGGGAGTTAGTGAAAGACAGATCACATCATATTGCAATATGGAAGTCCTCAATACACTCAAATGATGTTAGAATTTATTCAATAAATTAAAAGGTAAGAAATTCTATTATCAATTTCATTGCAAAAATGGTTATATTTAATTTGTAACATGTATAAACATAAAATTAATACTTGTTACCTTTCATGTAATGTGAATGTGAAATATGAATCACATCTCTTCGTGAGGTAGTTATTCTCCGTACACACGAGCTATGTTATAGCATTTCCTATATAATGTAAAGTGAGAAGATATATGTGATACAATAAATAATTTGGAATAATGATATAAAAAATTTATATTATAAAAATTAGATGCATCATTATATCTATATGTGATAAGTGGTGATGGAAAATTAATTATGTTGGTTTGCAAGGCAGTAGTTCTCCATACACAGAATCAAAGGTATTATTTCCCATTTTAGGGAGGAGGAAATGGTTATAGGTCATGAACATAACATAAAAACATCTCAATATAATTATGATATTTTGGTAATTATATCATCATGTATAAATAATATTTTAATTATATGGTGGAATAAAATAAAATTCTTGGTCAGGGACCTTACCTCTTATTTGGAAAAATTCTATTGGTTTGCATGAGAAGTTTTTCGAGGTTTGATTTCAAACCATAAAAACATATAGGATGTGGTGATGTTATTAAGTAATCTATTTCGGTTGTTCGTGGATGAATAAATTTTTTTATTATGTATTTGAAGAAGAGGAGACTGAGAGGCCTTTTTTAAATGGGGTAGAGGACACACTTGGTACTTTTGAAAAGAAACAATTACACCAACATTTTTTAATTCCAAAAGGCACCAAAATAAATCATTTTAAAAACATATAATATATGAAATATAAATATGACCATAATATATTAATCGTACATGTTTTTGTCACTTTTAACCCATATATTTCATGTTTACCCCCCCTCCCCCTCATGTACCTATTTTTAGCTTAACTGTGTGAAATAGTTATTAATGTTTCCACAATTCATTATGGATAAAAAATTAGTTTATATTATTATATTATATAAATAAATCTAGACAAAAATATTTACTTAATTTTTTAAAACTCAACTGATATAATGGGAAAAATAAAATTTAAAATTAAACCCATATTTGTGTCGAAAAAATGGTTTTCCAAAATAAAAACTGTCAAAAGTCTAATTAAATTTTTCTATTAAAATTCAATATAAAATTGATTAAATTGAACTAATTATACTAATTAATATTTATTTTAACTAAATTTACTTCTAATGTTATATTTAAATATATTTTTTCATGAAATTATTGAAACAAAAATTCATATTTTAATAAAAAACATTATTTTTCAATATTCATTGAAAAATGAAACTCTTCAGAAAAATCCCAAAAATAAACCGAAATATAATTTTAAAAGTCTAATTTAGAATATAATTTTCATTTTGTAAAATTAATTTTATAAAATTGGAAGAAATTAATTATAAATTATTTTCAAAAACTCATATTAAACAACATTTTAGAGAAATATGGTTTTTCAAAATAAATATTCCTCTTTCTTTTAAATGATTCTTATTTTATGCCCAATCAAAAGATAATAATTGATTTAATTTAATAAATTTCTAAATCATATAATTCCCATTAATTATTATTTATTATTCATACCGACCAATTTAATAGCTAGGTTAAAATGCTTCATATAGATTTGGGGTTTCATATTCTACAAGCTATTGAAGAGATAGAATTTATTTAAAAAGAAATATATTGTAAAGACTAGAGGTGTTGAATTTTATTAAAATCATAGAATTTCAGGTCATACGAAAAATAAAACATGATGTTCTGATATTAAAATCATCTCGTATTATATTTCACCCCCTTAAATAAAATTAATCCTCATAATTTAATATTGATCACAGAAATATAGTATTTGAACATAAAAAATTTTAAAAGACCCACATCATAATAAGGGTTAATAAAACATTCTTAAAAATGGGAAAAAAGAAAATATTAAATTTAACATATAATTATGTTACCACATAGAATAAAATTGGTGAAAATTAGAGATATATACATGGAAAAAACGAATAAATAGTTATAGATAGTGATAGACATCATTGATCACAAGAAATTAAATGAAAAATGGAAATTGAAGGACCTCAAAACCACAAATAAATTATTATTTGAAATACAATTTGATTCAATAGATATAAGTGTAATATTATAAAATTATTTTTAAAGATAATTTTCTTAAATTTGGGGAGTTATTTTACATTCCATTAATATAATTAAATATACTTACTAGGTATAATTATATTTCAAATGAACAATTTCATCTTTTTGTGGTGATTGGATCAATTTCCACTTCAACTCTTACTTTGTGACATGAATAAATAAAAAATGAATTTTTTATTCTTAAACCAATAATATTAGTCTATAATAAAGAACATAATTGTCAAAATAATAACAAGACCTTACTCATGTATTAACTAAACCTGAATTGGTTAGAAATATTTATCTAATATAATACATTAATCTCTAATACTATTGTGGTGGCTCCCAAATTTTGACTTAATCCATTCCATTATTTTTTTATCCTTAAAATGCTTCAACTTACATATCAATAAACATAATAAAATTCTTCCAAAATAATATTTTACATTAATCCAAAATATTTTATATACTTCAACACAATAAAAAATTATCCCAAAATAATTTTAGTCACCTCAAAATCTAATTACTTAAAACCTAAAAAGAGGTTTCTATTATTTTGGACTTCTGATAAAACTTAAACTCACGAGACCATGATTTTGTCCATAAAATAACCTAAATACATATATGATTCAAAAATTAAATCAAAAATTATATTTTTTATTGTTGTTATAACAAAAAAAATATCCTTGAAAAAGTCTTCTAAAGAATAATTCATGAATCCCATTACATTAATACCTTAAGAATTTTTTTCAATTATTTGGTAAATTTTTGTTTATCCATTTTTCTATGAATTGACCATTATTTATGGAATTAAATAAATTAATTCCAATGTTCCATGTTGTTTCACGTCACTTGGAACGTGTGTTCTAGTTAGAAATTCCCAACTTCTGGGTGGTTTCAATTGGATTTATTTATAGAATCGGAAACATCCAGCATTTCTTTATCAAAAGTTATCTACATCCCAAAGGAATTAGTTTGTTATGTTTTAAATTATGATAGTTAAGAACATTCAATGGTGAACAAGAAGGGTGGTCAGACTCATCCCACCCTTTTGGGGGGAATTATTTCCTACTTTGGGATGCTCTTATAGATTAGAGATATTTTCATGAATCATTATTAATTCACCAAGTATAACATAAGTTTTCCATTGAATTTAAAATCAATTATTAGCATGTGTGAAATTTAGAATCATCTTTATGTATTCAATGTTCTTAATTAATGGAGACATCCCTATTTATTCTAGGTTCTCCATCAATGGTATCCTCTCAAATACTATTTAGAGATTATTTTAACCATCATTATGATAATATGGGTTTTTAAGCCACTCACTAGGGTACTCGGGAATTTATTGTCGTACAGGGAGATGAATTTTTGTTTTGATGTTGGGATATTACCCATAAATTTGATACCTATTTATCCTTATAAAAGTAATCAGAACCCTTGTAGTTCGATTCCACTTAATAGGACACATCATACATTTTAAGGTCATGTGATAAGGACCTAGCCATAAAAATTATTGTCTCATGGTAAGGAAATCTAAGAGAATGGTTATTAGTTATTTTTTGGCGTGTGACTTATGCCTAAGAAGCCTAAGGAACATGGAAAAGATATGAGTTTCCAAGTTGGATTAGACTCTATCGGGAATGTTGACCAGGAAGAACATGGTTGACTTGAAGTGTTGGGTTTGATCCTCAGAGAGGCTTCCTATGTATCCCATTTTTATTGGAATAAAATCACATGTAGTTCGATTAGTCTCATAGGAGATCATAGTCATTAAAGATAAATGAGATTGGAATTACTTTCTAAAAAGGATTCCATAGTGATTTGGGGGGTTAGAATTGGGGATTAATCACAATGAGGATTCCCATTTATGGATGAAAGTAGATGGAGATCGAGCCTTAGCAAGGCTTCCTACGTATCTCAATTATGGTGGGAATCAGAGTTCTCGTAGTTCCTGATGTGGGGTGTTTGTGAAAATGGTTTTATCATGAAAAATATTTCATCCCGTGTCAGATGTTCTTGGTTTGATAAACCAGAGGATATCAAAGAATCAATAAAGGCATGTAGCACACTTTTCCTCCTTTATTGATGGAAGAGGTGGGCCTATGGTGAAAGAAGATGTGGAGACCGTGGAAGAGGGTGTGGAGAAATCAACCCTTAATGTGGGATGGCATTAGGGTCATAGGGCTCGGCCATTGGAATATAAGGAACTTAACTCAGTTGTCATGCCCTGATAGATCCCAAGAGAGGAGGGAAACATCTCATTTTCAATAATGGAAAATCATGTTTGACCCTCACTATATTTATTTGGAACAGGAGGCTCCATGTATTAGAGATGAAATGGAGGGGTCCTGACCCAAACACTAATCCTCCAAATCGGGAACACCCCAACTCTATTCCTGGGAGAAAGGTCCATGTAAATTCAGATATAAAAACCCACAGACACTCAATGAATCCTAACCCCATTACAAAAAAATCTGGGAATCCTATGACTTCAGATATACAAACCCTAATAAAAGACCTGATAATGTGCCTCATGTAGTGTTTCGATAAGTCAGAAGATTTTTTTGGAGGCTTCAACATAGTCCCTTTCAGATAAGATGACCATAAAAGGATGTATCCTACCATGAGTGGCTTTAAAGAAGGTTTACAAGATGATGCATAGGCCATGTGTGCATCTATGCAGTGTAGGTATACTGCTTAGGTACCCCACGTAGATGTTCTTCCTAGGTAGACTAGGTAGTGCTGCCATGTATTCCTTAGAGATGATAGGAAAAAAGTTCTTAACATAGGAGAACCAAGCCTATGAAAGATTTAAACATTGTAAGGACTTAAATGTTCTTATCCAATGTAATTCTCTCTTTTATCATATTTATAGATAGTTACCTGATAAAATTTGGGGAATCGGTGTGAAAGATATGTGTAATGGAGGCTTTAAGATGTCTTTCAACTTTTTCAGTAGGAAATTGAGTAGCCCAGGGGTGCTATTTATAGGCAAGGATATGGGCTGGTCGAAATCAATTTTTCAGTGTATGTCAGTCATGCAAACTTTCTCTTTAGCTCCTCCACGCAGGTTTACAGAAATCATTTTGTCTCGTAGCTCTATCATGTAGTTATACCGTATAGGTCTTCCATGTTGGTCTTCTATATAGGAACACTATAATTTATTAAGACTTTTAGTTCAGTAATCCTCCTCTTGATTCTTTGAAATATCTGTGGGTGTCTTCATAGTCTATTTTTCTAACAATGGAGTGTCAACAAAATATCCTCTCAGGATCAGATTTAATTTGAAAGAGGGTCAAGTCTTGAGGTAAGATTATGGGAATAATACTATGGAGAAAAATTTTAGCCGAATAGGTTTCACGCATAGCTATTTCACTTAGGTATGTCTTGTAGTTATTTTGTGCAGGCATGCCCTATAGGTTGATGATGCCTATAAATAGCTCTGTTCCTTTTCGATTTTCTTCACCACGACTATCATAATTTCCCCCCTTTTTTCATATCATATTCATACAACCTTGCTGCATTGTGCTCTCACATAGGATCCTTGAAATTTTCTCATGGTTAAACCTTTTTATCGATGGTGCTATGAAAATTGACTTCATAGAAGGATTTTTTTGTGACCCTAGTCGAAGGACCTACAAGAATGACCTTATCGTAGGACCTATGTGAATCATTTCTTTTTCCAAATTTTTAAATCCATTTAAGCTGAAATTTGAATTTTCTTAAGTAAAAATTTCAATTTAATAGGGGAACTTGGTAATTCATTTTTAGGAAATGGCTCACTTGATGACTGTCAATGAGGGAGCTAATGCTCTTCAAAATGAGATGATGAAAATTGTCAGACCAGAATATTATGAAATTGTTGAGAGTACTCTTCTTAGACACTGGAATGGTTTAATTCCATACCAATGGTAATATCCACAATGTCCATATCTTTCTCTTTACAGACATGGGATTTTCAAGATTCCCACAATCCATTTATTAATAGATATTTTCTAAAAATTTGTTTTCTCCAATACCCCAATTGTCATTTCTTGAATATTACCATGAAGGGTATTCATGTTCATAAGGGAACAGTCCCTATTGGATTCATCCTACCCTATAGTGGTTGTTCTCCAGATATGAAAGATCATGTTGGAGATCCAAGGCCACATTATTATGATTTAACCTTTTGTGCTTCAAAAATAGATCAGCATAATAATTGGAAGGAATACTGGGATCATCGTTCTGGAGGAGGGGTTAAACTAGAATGGATGTAGGAAATTTGGGTATTCCAGACTTGTACAGAATTCAGGTAAAATCTAACACATGTTCACATTTATGAAGCTATCTGAAAGGGATAAACTTATGTTTAAAAAAATGACTTCATTCTGGAATTGGTAAGACAATGTATTCTATAAACAAATACATTATACTTGACACAAGGTGAGGTTGTAATTAGTTTATGGGATATTATTCAAATATTTGGGGTTCCCACTATCCCTAAAATTTATAATGAGTTTATTCCTCTAGTAACAACATGGGGTGATGTTACTAGGACACCACCATTTGATCATGAATTATACAAAATAGTAAAGAAATTTCATAAATACAAGAAATATGTTCATGATATAGTGTGGATGGAAGCCTTTTTAGAACCAACAACGGAGAATGGTCCCACCAACGGACATCTTATAGTTTTTCCTTCTGTATATAACCAGGTCATTCCAGGAATAGATTTTCATACATTGGAGACATGATACTAAAAGAACTTGGAAAAAAGGTCCAATCTAATATTTATGTGAAGGTATGATTTTCCAGCCCCTTTGCCATGTGGCTATGCATTTACTTGCTTCCAGTCCGTGAGTCCGAAGGCGGTGTAAGGACAGTGACTTTTGTTATTGAATCTAAATTGGTAGAGGGAAAGTATATTGGGTTAGAATCTTTTGTATTATATAGAATTTATTATTCCCTACTGTATTTATAAAATTTAAAGGCACTATTTAGACTTGTAGGGCCATTCCATGTGTTGTGGGGATGTATTGCGGCACACTTTGCTTCATAAATAGTGTCAAATACAGTTATAGTCCCCAAGGGTCGATTTAGCCCTTTTTACTGAATATTTCTGTTATTTAGCCTCAAAACATGAGACCTGGTGTAGTGATGAGGCCATTGAATGCATCAGGAGAAATAAACATCTTTCTTATTGGTAACCCAGTGACTAGAACATTTATTAATGATGGTAAGGAAGAAAATTATGGGATGAGATCTTATATGATGACATTCAGGGATAGTGTATTATAGACTATGATTGATGGGGAAATTATCTATTAGGCTTACATCCCCTATGGGTTTTCTCTCTAGTTCAAATGTCTTCTACAATCAACCAATTTTCTTCCCATGTACGTTATATATGAGAAACAAAAATGGTAACAAAAAAATTATGGATTTTCATGGATTTAAAAATACCCAAATTATCATTTACGTTACCTCCATCAGATGAATCAATTGGATTATAAGATAGATATACCAAGGTTTGGGATTCTTCATACCCTTAGGGGGCGTTGATGAAAGAAATATATTGGGTGGAAACCACGACAACTATTTTGCGTTGTAATTGTGGTAAGAGGTGTAAAGCCTGAGAACATACAGAGGCTTTATATGTTTCAGAACCTTCAAAACATATATGAAGAAGGTATACCGGGAAGACGTGGTCCAGGAAAAAAATACATCAAACATCAAGTAAATCCATCCAATTCCATCAAAAATAGATTCATATCCAATTTTTGACTTTTCTGAAGAATAAAAGAGGATGTATGAGGCTCAGAAGTTAGAAGGACATCTGTTTTCTCCATATCAAACCATATCGAAAATTAATTATGTTAATCCTTCAACTATTCAATTTTTGGAGATCATGTCTTGTGAACTCATGGATGCATGGTAATTTCTTCAAAATGGCCCTTAGATACTGGATGTGTGTGATATTAAATCACCTTATGATTGTCATACCGAAAATAACATGGCTGAAGTACATGAGTACATTGTGGATCTAGAAACCTTCATATAGGCAATTGGTGAACAAATCCTTGCCTCTAAATGGCTATCTGATATAATGAAACAAGGGTTATGTTAAGGGGTAATTATTCTTCCTGAGGAGGAATGATCATTTATGTTAATACTGTGAACGTTTTTTCCTTGTAATTTTTCCCAATTATTCATTTTCATTTATCGTCATTAATCTTGATGAGATTTCATTTTAGCTTGAATTTTGGGATGTATCCCCATTATATGTTCTTGGTTCACCAAGTTATGGACTGACTCGTTCTCCCCTCGACACATTAAATGATCCTCCCAAGTCTCCAAAACATTCTCCAAGAGTGAGAATCGTGATTGGGGTAATGGAGACAGACAATCCTCAGCCTTAACCTCAGGTTTCTACTACCAAGAAGAGTGTATCAATTTGTCTGCAAGCTTATGAAACGAAAAGCAAGAGGGAAATGGGATAGGTCCAAATTATATGTTGAAAAAGTACTTATTTATACTTCCCTCTATAATTAGGAAATTCTTGATACATTTTTGTAATCTCGTTCATCTTCTTGTAGGATTTTCATCTCCTTATTCTTTTAAGGTCTTAAGAGATGATTTTTTATGAATGTAAAATGAAACCCCACAAGAATCACATGTTTATGTTGATGAATCTTCTACCTTGATGCATAAGACATCAACATGTTTAGTTGTACCAGCTCCAAATTCTATTGAGATAGAGAAAATTCAACGTAATGAAAAATATATTTCTCTTGAATATTATATTCTCTTCTAATATTCATCTCTTCAAAATATCCCAATTCAGTTTCCCTTGCCAATTGATCTTGCA
Organism: Viscum album; assembly: GCA_963277665.1. Classification (NCBI taxonomy): domain Eukaryota; kingdom Viridiplantae; phylum Streptophyta; class Magnoliopsida; order Santalales; family Viscaceae; genus Viscum; species Viscum album. Next base: position 1,614,361,305 of record OY728163.1, read on the forward strand.
TTAATCAATGTTGATAATCCTATCACTCTATAAGGATGGAACAAATATCCTGGGAAATTTGAAGTAGATACTACTGTTGATCCTAACCTGGAATGATCAGATGATTTTGTACCTGTTGAGGAAATGATGGAATATAATTTCAGCATAGCCAATTTGGGAATCAACCAACATTTGATGGATACCTTGTATGGTGATGATGTTATAAAATTCAAATCCGCATAAACTGAAATGAGGGACACCCTTAATTCAGACATTGATATTCCATGTTCTGTTAAGGATTATGGGGACATCCATGAAGAATTGTCAGGACATATGTTCACAATATTTTATTTTCCAAACATAATTGTTATTCTTTTACCTGGTACATCACATCAAATTTCACCTTATGCAGATTTCATTACATAGAATGTTGCAAAGGTCCTTCAAAAATGGGGCATTCCACTCTATCTAAATTTTGATGAAGTTGGGAAAATACTTACTAATGGCCCCATGTTGCGAGACATTCCAGAGCCTTCAATTATAAAAATTAGAAAAACTCAAGAGAATTCCCCTCTTCATGAAACATATGCTCATGTTGCTGAAGCTAAGACGATTGGGGATGAATGTAATTAAGAATCCGACTTATTATTGGGTAAATGTTATTGGCGGTCTAGATCATGATAGATTTATACAATTCTTCTAAACGAAAAATTATTTTGATTCATCATTTAGGGTTATCATCTCTCACAACTTGATCAGAAGGTAAGGCTTCGATATTAGCTCAAACATCAGTAGAAGGTGAAGTATCCACTATTCTGAGACAAGTAGTGCAAGACACCTCTTTATGTGATTTGTTTCCAGAGTAAATTGTACTTCATGGTACTGACTCAGATTCAAATTTAGATATCATGTTCTCTCTTAACATGGAAGATAAAATACATGGCAACATATATGGAAAATAATCGCTAAGAAGCCTTTGGAAGAGATTTTATCCCACTTTGGAAAACTCCCAGCACTATTTTGCATACTGGGATTTGGTGTATTTAATTATCGCCTAGTCTACAACGAAATGAAATAGACCATTCACTAATGGGAGCAACAACATAATCTGGGGTAATATATTGAAAGGGATAAATGAAATATTAATTTTGAGAGATTCCAAGATGATGTACTTGAGTCAGAGGCTGACCATAGCAAGATGTCAATTGAAATAATCCAATAATTTAAAGAGGCGATGAAGGAGATGATATATCTTCAACAACGAATGGGTGATGTTCATCACATATTGAATCAATTGAACAAATCATATGGAGAAACCCACCTATAAGTGATAACCACCATTTCAACTGTCAAATAATAACATCGTTAAGCCGAGGAGGATGTAGTCACTCAACTGTCTCAACATCAACAACCAACTAATAGGGATCATTATTTTATTCAACTGATGAAGAGTCATGATGAGTGTTTCATTTATCATAAGACAAGGAGGCTCCATTCCATCAATGTTCCTATAATTTTTCCATATAAATAAAATGAATTTGGTTGCAAATCATATTTGTATCCATTCATTATTTCTATAATTATTATATCAATGGTGATGATGATGATGATGTTTTTGACATCAAATTTTTATGTCAGATAGTCATAAATATAATAATAGGAATAGGGTTTCTTGACATTTTCTTATTTAATCCAATGAGCCTAATGATCATAGTTTAATGTTTACTAGGGTTATATAGACAAACCCCAAAAAATTTGTATCTTTTGACTTTTTATTGCTCAATATTACCTAAACCATACTAAACTGTAAGTTTAGTGAGCTGAGACTTGACTATTGTCAAGAGTTACCCTTGCAGGTTTTCAATATGGTGAGTACCACATCACTTTTTATTGGAAGAGTAGAGTCTTGGATGTCAGACATAAAAGGATAGTGTTTAAGATCAAATATATTTGACCATAAATATTAAAATTAGATTTCAAACCACGATCAGTGGCATAAAATTTCTTAAATATAATTTAAATACTTCAAAGGGGAATCATGGGACATAATTATTATAGTTACCAAATCAAAAACTTTTTTAAACATAAATGAGTTCTTTTCCTATAACGATGTTACCATTATTTTAAAACCTCGTTATGGGGATTGTATTATATAGGGCCAACTAGGGAATATGTTGTATATCCAAATAGTGGCATCTTTTGACTGACATGCCTATTATATAGATTAATTTTATGCAAGGCCATTGGGGGAACATACTACATAGTCATGAAAAAGAGTTTTCAGGAATTTACATTTTATTGTTGATAGGAAAGGGAAAATAAGGTTCGGGTGACTCACGACCACATTTGGTGGGTTATTTTAGGGAAATATATTTTAATAATAAAGGAATATCTTTTCCATAATAGGTCATGAATGGGAAAACCACTTCTAAGCAAACATGGTGTGTGAGGAATGGTTCAATTTTTTCATAAATTGGATTTATGAAATCATGCTATCTAGTTTTAAATTCATGAAATGAGTACATTATTTTGTTCATTTTCATGTCATGCAGTGCGGACCTTGTAATATATAGTTTTCAGTCAGGCAGTGAGGACATTGTGTGGATTACGGTCATTATCTTTGACCAAAGGTTTGAGAATTTCCAATTTTTTTGTAATTTTTTGGAAACATACTACCATGTTCAAATACAGAATGAAATAATTGTAATCTGTGATTTGGGAATTTAATGATCCAAAAAATGATTTGAGAAAAGTTCTAAAGGAATTAGAGTAAGTCTTTACTAAGAACAAAGTTTCCATTATTTGACAAACCTTTGATGGGGGTTGTATTATGTAGAGCCAAATTGGGAATATGATGCATAGCTAAAGAGTGGAATCTTTTGACTGATAGGCCCATTTTATAAGAAACTTATGTAAGACCACCTAGGGGAATGTACTGCGTAGTTTCGAAAAAGAGTTCTAAAAAATTTCATTCTATTTCTAAAAACTGAAGAAATTTTGTGGAGATTCATATTTTCCCCAACACATAGTTTGGTTTATGTTGAAAGGTACCTAAATAAGAAAAGAGTATTTCCAATTATGAATTCTAAATAATCGGAGGAATCATATTTCTACAAAGTTCTAACCCAAACATACGAATTATAGTGTCTGTAGTTTTAGATCATACTACTAGGACCAAAATGGAAATATTAAATGATATGTAGTACAATGAAACAATGTTATTTCTTATTTTTTTGAACACATGATGTGGGAAATGTTTAAACCATGGTCTTAAATAATTTTAGATTGAGAAAAATGTAATGGGACACATATACATGGATGAATTACTTAAGATACAAATTCTTATATATTATCATTGAAGTTTGAATAGGGAATAAGATACTTTAATGATGAATAAATTTACCATTATTTGACAATCATATTATGGGGGTTTTATTATGAAAGGATGACTGGGGAATATGCTACATAGCCAAAGATTGGAATATTTTGACTAACATTCCCATTATGTAAGAAACTTATGTAAGGCCACCTAAGGGAACATACTGCAAAGTCAGAAAAAAGAGTTCTCAGATATCAGACACTCTACCACAAAAAATAGTATGAAATATTATGAAAATCTAAAAATATTCAATATTAAGAGTGTCCAATATGTAAGGGATTCATGATCAATGCATAGGTGAAATATTTAAATCAATATTGGCCATGATTTTGGAGTCCCTTACATAGATCTAACTCATATGTAAAATGGAGACATTTCTGGTTTCCTTTGTGATCTCTCTAAAGAGATGTCCCAAAATGAAGACTCTCATATAGATTGTTAATTATATGTGGAAGAGAGGTCAAAATTTATCTCATGGATATGAATAGGAGCTCAGTCCTAGTTTTCACTATGTATCTCAATGTGATAAGAATCAATCCATACATAGTTCTTTGGGTTCTTTTCATTTTAATGTCATGCAGCAAGGATATTATGTTGTGTAGTTTAGAGCCATGTTGAAAGGACATGAAGTGATTATAATGTGAAAAAATAATATTGTGGCTGGACTAGGGAATTAAACCCAATTATCACAACGTATATCATATGGATGAGATTCCATCCATATATATTTCTTTGAACCTTCCCTATGATGGTTTGACTCATACACAGGGAATAAAGAAGGGGTTATATCGTGGTTGGGCATAATATTGGAGATCTATAATTATCTAAGTATCCCATTTAAATTAGAATCTAGAAAAATGTACTTCTTGAATAAAACTTTCCCTCATCATTTGAGTTTGATATAAGGGATGGGGGATTTTAACACGTTTTGGAAGAATAGCTAAACTTAAGAATGAAAATTGCATGAAGACCAAACTTCATATCCTGAAAGAGTACTCTATATAGATCAGTTTTTTATATAGGAAGAGAAAAGGGAAATAAATTTCTTTTTGGTTGTGGATGGGCCTGAGATTGGAGATCTAGGTGTCTCTACATATATCATTTGGAAGAGAATCAAGCCACATGTAGTTCTTGAAATGAGTTCTCTGTGAAAATTTGATTCAAACATAGGATAAAATGGAAGTCATGTTCCACTAAATAGTATCCATGATGTATGTTAAGCTTGAGAATGGAATCAGTTATTGTTAAATAAAAAATTCATTAACCATACAGTTTAATGTCATGTAATAAGTTAAAATGATTCTACTCATTTTATCGTCATGCAGCATGGACACTTATCATTGTTATGTAGTTTAATGACCTTCAATTAATACATTGTGTTGTGCATTTTAAATTCAAGAATACAGGGCAAATGATGTGACACATTTAATTGTCATGCATCATGGATGATTATGGGTTTTATGTAGTTTAATTTCATGTAACATGAACTTTTTGATGTGAAATTTAGATTCATACAGCGAGGACCAATGATTAAGTAAAATTATACAAAATAATTCTTCAAGAATCTTGCTTAGGATAGAGTTGTAATATGTTTTCCATACATTGAGATTAAAGAATTAGCTCCATTATAATAGACCCTATATATAGAGTAAGGTCCTTGCAACATTGTCTCATTTTTAGAGTCTTATTTCCTGGTATCATTGGATTCATAAGGACCAATACCAATTATCCTTCAAGAAATGAGCAGAGGTGAATTTTCTTATTAAATGCTCGTGCTATTATATTATGATAGACTTGTAAATGATGCAATGTATACAATCTATTTTCAGTTAATTGTTCCAGCTCATAAAATGGTTTCTGAGATTTTTCACCATTAGATAACTAATCACAGAGTGAAACATGGTGTCAGGGAAATTGAGTTTTAGTTGGAAAAAGTTCTTTTGTTCTATACACCAATGAATATGGGGTTACTTGAGTGGATGTAAGCGTAGTAGTCAGATAATCCCATAAAGCAAGAAACAGTTTACCAGGACAAGATTAATTATCATTATCCACCATTTTCTGAAGAATATTTGATAGGTTCTTATTGAAAGCCTATATTTGTCCCTTGACCACCACATGATAGCAGGATGAATGTTTGGATTTGATATTGTGCTCTTGATATAACTTCTTTACCTCAAAAAAATAGAAATTGGTTCCATTTTCCATCCATATAGTATGGGGACACTAAATCTGGTGATGATATTTGTTTTGAAAAAGATAACAATTCTTTTGGCTCCAAATTATTTGAGAGGTATTGTCTCGGCACATTTGGAAAAGAAATAAGTAGCAGTAATAATATACATGAACTGATTAGCTGTATCTAGAAGATAAAGTTCTACTATATCAATTCCCCATGTGGAATATGGCCAAGAGTATTTAGCTATATTTAGAAACTCAGCTGGTTGACGAATGAAGTAGGAATTCACATGGTAGGTATGACATTTCTAAGTGAGATCTGTGAAATATTGCCTCATTGAATGATAGAAGTATATAAGACTTTGATTTCATCAGAAAAACTTTTCCGAGACTGGTGAGTACCACAAGATCATGCATTTACTTCTTTCCTAATAGATGTGGTTTCTTCTCTATCAATCCACCTAAAGATGATTTCATCAATTCCTTTTCTATAGTGGATCTTCTGGTGATCTGGTCTATCATAAAGTATGAAATTGGCCACTCTTCATCAGATCTGTTCTTTTAAAACTCTATCTATTAGATGTAATCCATTTTGAAGGTATTCTATGATAGGTGTCATCCATATTTTAGTACGACCATATGGCTCAGAAATGGGGATCATTTCATTAATTTCAACCATTCTAGTTTGAATTAAAGGTGTAACCGCACAAAGATGGGAAATACTGATGATCATCTCATCCTGATATGGATCTTCCAAGGTTGTAGCTGCATTATCTAGTGCATCAGCTTGGGCATTTTGTGATCACAGGATATAAGACAATGTTTTCTCTAAGGAAAATTCATCCATTAATCCTTTAAAAAATCACATAATGGTATTAACTCTCCTTTTCGGATAGCATAATCCACATTAGTCTATTGGATTACCAACTCTAAATCACCTTTCACTATTAGGTGGATCCCTTGTACTTGGAGCACCAATTCCAGTCATGTGATCATAGCATGATATTCTACCACATTGTTGCTACTGCCTTCTCATAACATGATGGAATATGGAAACAATGTTTTTTTGGGAGATTAGTACAATTCCAAACCCATATTTTTTGAGGATAGGGTTTTCTATTGTCTTCCATCTTAGACATTTGGTAGTACCATAAAAGTAATCTTCCCATGTTTGGGGATTTTATTGAATTGAGGATATTTCTTCATCAGTAAGTTTAGTATTCCATGATGAATCTTTTACATATGGATGTTCTACAAGGATGTGTGATAAGGGTTGGCATTTTATTTCCTTCATAAGAACAAACTGGATATCGAACTCTTGCAAAATAACGTCCCACCGTGCCAAATGTCTTATAAGCATTGGATGAATGAGGATAAATTTGACTGGGTTATTGAGAGATACTAATGGGACCTAGTGATGTTGTAGGTAGGGCCTAAATTTCTAAACTTCCAAGATTAGTGCCAGCCCGCACTTTTCGATACAAGAATATCGAGTTTCTATGTCAATTATAGTTTGACTGAGATACTAAATGCTATTTTCATTCCCATCATAATTCTTTTGTACAAGGAAGGCAGCCAGTGATCGCCCTAAAGTAGTCACTTAGAGAATAAGTGGATTTCCTTCATCAGGTAGCATTAATACAAGTATAATCAAGATATATTTTTTTAGGGTGTCAAATTCCTCTTGTAAGCCTTTAGTCCATTGATATGTAACTCTCTTATTCATTAATCTGGTGAAGGGTAAACACTTTCCTTCCAAATTAGCGATAAATCGCTGAATATAGACCATGTTTCCTTGATGTCCTCTTAATTCATTCAAATTTCAAAGGGGTGGAATTCCAAGTATTCCATTCATCATCTAAGGATCAACTTTGAAGCCATGATGGTGTACAATGAAACTAAGGAAATTTTCTAAGGTTACCCCGAAAGAACATTTCAAGGGATTCATCTCTAAATTATATTTCTGAAGTTTGCTGAATATAGTCTCCAAATTAGTCAGGTGATCATAATGTAGATTGGATTTAACTATCAGATCATCCACATAACCTTCGAAATTTTTTCTGAAGAATGGTTTGATGATATGGTGTATGGAACATTGATAATTTTCACCTGCATTCTTTAAGACAAAGGGCATTACCAGATTGTGAAACACCCATTGAGGGGATCTAAAGGCTATAAACTCCTTATCCTTAGGGTTTATCTGTATTTTATTATACCCAGAGTATCGATCCATGAAGAAAAGAGCCTCATATCGGTTGTTGCGTCATTTAAATGTTTTTTGATTGTAACTAGAATGTCATATTTGGGACAATACCGGTAAAGACCTATACAATCAATGAAATATCTATTTTTCCATTTCACTTTTTCATTGGGACAATGTTGGCCATCTATGTGGGATATTTATCTTCCCTGAAAAAGTTAGCCATGATTAGCTTGTCAAGTTACGCTTCAATTTTAGAGGCATGAGTTGGGTGTGTTCTTCTGGCTACCTGCAAGAATCCTAAAATACTCTAATAGAAGACCCAAATGATGAGTTGATACATAAGGATTAAGGTCTAGTATTTCTGTATAGTTCCAAAAAAATATGTCTTGATGTTTTATTTGAAAAAAGGTATACATATCCAACTTTTCATAAGTCATGGCCGCACTTATTATAGTGGGGAATGGATCTTCTTATGTGCCCATATTTTATTTCTCTATTCTTATCAACGGTGGTAGAGATGCATTCCTCAAATGATAGGGGATTGTCCTTGATATCTTCTTCCTCTTGCATAGGTGTAACTTGTTCTATTTATTCATCCATATTAGTTGATGATGAAAAACATTAAAATTAATGGGAGGAGTTAGTATTTGAACATCTTGAAGAATAGGCAACCATTTTTGACCATGCTGATGATTAAGGGTGTCCTTGGAGGATTTAAGAAAATATTATGGGTTGTGAATCCACATCCTTATATTCTTATAGTATTTCAACAACATCTACTATCTGGATTGATGATTCAAATACATACTAAAGTTTAGTGGATGAAATGAAGACATCTCCATTTATTAATTCACCACTACTTGATAGATTAATTATTTATTCCATGTCATCAGACTCGATTGTCGAAATTTTCATTATAGATGTCATGTGAAGATTGTTAGGATTTGTGTGTATATTTTTAATTTGATTGATTGGAAACACTTAATATATACTCATATGTTTGAATGGGGTTCCATGGATCTTTTTTAGGCCATTCGGATCATTGATTCTTGTTACATATTTTTCTACGGACCTTGTTCCCTTTATGTGATAGAATTCTTGTTCAATATACTAAGGTTCACACTTTTTTAAAGGAGATTTGTCACCATACACTGTCCCATTTAGATCATTGAATCAATACATGAGAATTTGGAGATATGAAAATGGAATGGTTGCATGTAGATGTATCCAAGTCCATCTAAGAAAAATGTTAAAGGCTATGTCCTAATGGACAACCATAAAATATGAATCATATAAAAGATATCCAAACTGAATTATTTGTGTAAACTTGAATAGAGGTTCTTGTTCATTAATTTCCTAACCATGAAACATCAACATGGGAGAAGATAAGTTGAATTCAGTGAGACCTAATCGATAAAGTGTACGGACAGGATTGAGGTTGAATCCCAATCCATTATCAATGAAGGCTCGATGGATGTATATATCATTAAACCTTCTAGATAGATACAAGGGCCCAATGTTTCCATATAAAAATCATTCTCCTCTTCATCCGAGAAAGATATAACTATATGAAATTTTTTAGAATCATTCTCTATAGAGTAATCCTTAGCAACATTAATCATAATAGCAAACTCTTGATAACATTGAAAATCCTCAATAAGTGATTCTCAATGATCTTTTGATATATTCACGGCAACCAATATTTACAACTTGGAAAGTACATGGGCTAACAGTTACAAATTATTGTACTTTTGCTCTGGAGGTCTATATTTTATAGCATGTTGATGCAGTTTTGCAGGTGCCTTAGAAGTTGATGCTCTTGACATAGATGTACCTTATTTCGGGGTAGAATATAGAAATACTTATTCTTTGGGTAGACTAGATTAACTATATATATTTATTTTCTATGAGAATGATGGTGTAACCTCTAATCATTCCACCAAGATAATCATGTTAGGGCTAATCCTATCATGTGTAGGAGAATTTCCTTATTCTTGATGAGCCCACTGAAGGGATATCTCAATAGTTTCTTCAACATAAATGGTTTGAGTAGGTGTAGAGTTAAAAAGTGGTTTGTAGCATACCTAATTTTTTCCATATATCCTCGACCTAGGCATCTTCCTCTAGTTCCCCCATCAGGTACAAGGAATTCAGGCTCAACATAACTAGAATCAATATTTTCCAAGGAATCCATTAAGTGGAATACTTTAATTAAACCAATGATTAATTCTTCATCTGATAAATATTCTTCTTGGCAAGTTGGATCTAGTTGTGTCGCTTGGTGGGATGGTGCCCGTACATTTGAAAAAGATGGTATGAAATATGGAAATACAAGGACAAATTTGGGCTTGGTTGTAGAGACCCATTGTTGACGTACATGGAAATTACATTACTTTTGCGGAATACTTAATACATAATAAATACCAACACCCAAGGAATGTAATAGTTTAGTGTCTTTTGAAACTCGGAACATAATCTTCTAATCTTGGTGAAATATCTTCAACATCTCCCATAAAGATCTTCCAATTTTGTTGTCTTACCTAAAAACCTTTCTTTATATACTGGGGAAAAGAAAACATATAAAGGGTGATCTCAAATTCTCAGTAAGGGTAATCCTGAAAAAAAAACAAACCATATACATTTTAACATAAAAACATGAACATAATGTTTAAACATCAAAATCATGAGAAATGACATAAAACATGGTCGTACGTAAGGCATAGATCATAATGGAACATCAATCATCATAAAATAGCATGGGAATAAATCATATAATTTTGTCAAACCATTAATCACATGATATGATTTCCATAGTAGACAAGGCATTACTGGAAAGACCATCTTAGTGGACAAAGTCGCCTTCTGAATCGAGTTCACTCCTCGTTCCAGTCCTGTAACACTGAACTAGATTAACTTATCATTTCATCCATGTCTATCAAATTAGATATAAATCTTTACCCAATCCATTGGAGGGAGATATAGGTCCCACTAATCTCTTAATGAAATCATTCTTACATGTGCCACAACATGAACATAAATGATTCTTCATTACCCAAAGAGTAAAATGGGTTTTATAAACATCATTTCAACGTAACATAATCCATATAAAAAACGGATATCATTTAATCATAAGAAAATTAAAACCATGTAAAACATAGAGACATTATACTTGAAATATAAACACATTAAATAATGTCATCTTAGATGGAAAATAGTTTTGATAAAACACATTAAATGAATTCTTGAGGAAAATATCCTTTCATCTTCAAAATAATTTTATTTTCACAAAATTCCATGCATTTTTAAAAGAAACTGATTTTGTTGAAAATAATCTTGGAAACTTTTTGAGGAAGCCTAATGTAAATAAGGCTTTATGAAACCATAAAATTCCGTTCATGCCGTAAAAGTTAAAAAAATATTTTTCTCGTACTTTTTCCAGAAAAGTCAAAAAAGTACCTCATAACATAAACAAAAGAAAGATTCCTTACATACCATGTAATAAAAGTCAAAAATGGGTAAAAAGGAATTTAAAAATACATTAAACAATTTTTAGAAAATAGGTACATGGATGATAAATATAACGCCAGAAAATTCTTACGAATAAACAATCTTGGATTAGAATGAGATTGGAATAATTATCCCTTACCTTAGGTCTGATATGCTTCGTACATATCTGAACCTCCTGTATAATGATTTAAATAATGTAATTGACTTATTAAAGAATCATATTCATTGTGATGATATCATATATGGTTCACTTATGACTTTATATTACACTTTCTTTTGTAAATTCCATGTTAAAGCAGCGTTTTGGGTGAAATCGTTTTATTTATCGTACATGTTTGGACTTGTTGTTCTTGATATTATTATTAATTATATCATAATTTAATTACTTCCAGAATATAAATCATTATTTATATATAATATTTATTCAGTATATATATATATAATTATATACATATATATAATAGATAGATAAATGAAATGAAATACACCGTTCATGGAGACGGTAGGCCGTACGTATGCATGAACACTGTTTTCCTTCCATTATTTACTTGAATGGAAATAAGTAGATGATATATATATATATATAAATAAATACAGTAGCTTTATCATGTCATATATTTCATTATTATTCATTATATATACTTTATAATCATTCTTGAATTGTTAACATGGAAAATGAATCTAATCGCAACGTGGAGACGGTAATCCGTATATACGCACGAGCGATGATATCGTTCTCATATTTATTGAATGGAATTGGAGTGGATGATATAATATCTTAGAATTAGTATGATGTTATAATAATCATATATAGTTATTATTTACACCATTATACCAATCCATGTATGGTGGTGGTGGAAAAACAGATTACACCACTGCGTGGAGACGGTATTCCGTACGTACGCACGAATGGTGATTTCTTTTTCCGTAGGTCGGATAGAAGGTGAAATGAGTTTTATTCATATTTATAATAACATATCAGTATATAATTAGTACTGATTTTATTACTTTATAATGATAGAACTTAAGAAGAAGAAGTTGAAGAAGGAAGAGACTTGAAAGAATCGGTAGAAGAGATTTCCACTTCTTCGATGCACCTCTATTAAGATTCCTCATAAAAAACTAGAGTTCATCTTTTGAGGAGACCAGAACCTCAAAAATGTATCTAGGTAAGTGGAGAAGAGAAATTGGTAGGGTTTGGAGGATCTTGAAGGCTCAAAGTGTTGTGAATACGAGAGGGATGAGGTGCCCTTTTATAAGGGAGGAGAGGGGCACCTTTGGAAACCTCAAAAACGTTAATTTATAATAAATTCAAACCCCACATAAAAACATCCAAAATTACTCAAATTCGTAGATTAGATGATATATGATTGTAATATCATCAAAAAATAAAATTTATACATGTTTTTAATTTATTTTAAACATTATCAACTTTATTTATCCTTATTTAATCTATTTAATTTTATTTTTTGTAATAAGATTCTAAATTTTAAATTGTTATAAATAATTTCTTATCTGTAGTGAATTGTCCATAATTGGATAATTTATGAAATTTTATACCATACATAATTTAATTTATAAATTGTAATTTTTTTTGTGATTTTAAACAATTTTATATTATTTTATTTTTATAAAATAACAATAGTGTCAATTTTGACAATATTCATTTATTTGAATTTAAATATAGTCCTCATAGAAGATATGTTTGAACTAAAAGATTTAATAGATTTTTAACATGACATATTTATCTATAAAATTAGTGGATCACATTAAATAGATCATATAATATTTATCTTAATATTTTTGAAACCATTTATTTGATATTTCTTTCAATAAGATAATCTCAACATCACTATTGTGTCACCTTTAATGATAATTATTTAATCCTTTGAAATTATAAATTAATTCACATGATTCAGATAATTTTATAATATTTCTGTAGAATATTTATGTTTGAAGTTTCATGATTTTTATTTCTAAATTAAAATTATTATACTTATAAGATTTAAGAGAGTCACATGTTGTCACTTTCCTTGGTTTTACTAATAATTAAACTATTTTCATGGTCAAAAGTCCATAAAATTAATCTATTCAGACCCTTAGGTGATATGGGTCGACTTTTAGTCATCCAATAGAATTTTGGCACGTGTTAGGGTAATTTTATAACCTTATTATTACCCTTAATTACCCGATTTACCATTAACTACAGTAAATAAAACTTACCGTTGTTACTATTCATAATATCGAAAAAATAAAAGTAAAATATTAACATAATTTTGACCTACTGAATTCAAATATGGAATCCATTTTTTAAAATTCAAAACATAGGAGTTGCAGTAATTAATTTAAAATTAATCTCGTTGTTTATAAAACAAGTTTCAAAAGTTAAAACATTGCCAAAGATTGAAATGTTTGTATATATGAAATCAATGAAAAAATAATGGTAATGACATAAATTATATTAAATGGTAAAAATATATTCTATTTATACTTTAAAACTAATATATATTATAATTTAACCATAAAAATTATTGCAATGAAAAAAGATGATTTTAAATAAAATATAGTGTGTTATTAGTATTCATTAAAATATGAAAGTTATCAGAATAATATGAAAAAATTATCCAAAGTAATTTTTTATATCCTGATTCCAAATAAGAATTTAATTTTGTCAAATTGAACTTATAAACCAATCAAAAACTATATTTAATGTAGGTGCGCCATCAAATGGTGGAAAACTGCATTTTTTTAAAAATACTTATTTTAATCGAAATATTTTTTTTTCTCACATGATGTTCTAGAAAATTTGTAAGATTAATAAAAATGTTATTAAATTCAAAATTTAGTTAGTAAAATTCATAACGGCTAGTTTATAATAATATTATAACCATATATTGTTGTTTAGTGAAACCCGATATTGCGTACAACACACGCTATCGAGGAAGGTCGCGTTTGCATGTAATGCAAGCCATGTCAGGGTTTTGTCTAGTGCAAGACTCCTTTGTTGTTGCTTATAACAAAGTCCAACCATATTTCATTTATACATTGAATATATATATATATATACACTCAATGTTGCGTAGAATAACTATTATCAAACAAACTTGAAATTCTGTGTAACACGATCCAAGATTAGTGTTGCGTATACTGCAAGCTAATACGGTGTTCTGTTTAACGCAAGATAATCATGGTGTAGCGTACAACAAAAGATATGAATGAAATTAAAAGTAATATATCTTATAAAATCTCGGGATGTTACATTTTACCCCCTTAAAATGAATTTCGCCCTCAAAATTCGTCAGTGTTATAAATGGTTTTTTACATGAGGGTTTCATTTATAGAAACCCACATCGTAAAATGGAATAACAAAAAATATCTTTAAAAACTAAATTATGAAACGCAATGGTTACCCAAATTTACTAATAATTGGGTTCCCACATAGGAGAACATAGATGAAAATATGGATATGGAAGAAAAATCTATCCATTATGTTATGATGAAGAGTGGTTGAGGACATGGTTATGAAGAATAAAACAATTCCAAAGCAATAAATTTGTGATGATCTAAGGTACCATCTGATTAATCAGATATAAGGGCAATATGACAAAATTTTTTGTTTTCAAGATCATTTTCCTAAAGGTGATGATTTAAAAGAAATACTTACATGATTTTGGAACAATCTCACTGTTGTTCGTGCCTTGAACAATTTCCACTTCATCTCTTAATGAAATGAATTTGAATTTGTCTTCCGTGAAGTGTTATCAGATCATGTGATAGAATGATAGGTCATTCCATCTGTCTCAAAAAAAGGATAACAAAAGTTATTAAATATACATAATTCCATCTATAGTGAGATTAATCATATATGGTTCCTAAAATGGACTTATACTTCATATATCATACTGTTTAATATAATAAAACTAGTTTCTACTAACCAGGGACATCATGTAGGCCAGTGGTTGGCGATAAAGGCCTGTCGCACTTCAGTTGTGGGTTCGATTACCACAGCCTTGTCTGGCACGACGGGTTGTCGCCCATTCTACAGGTTGTCCCTTTTCTTAAACTACACTATTATAACATTCCATCATTAATATTGAAAAAAGTTCTAGCCTTAAACAATACTATCTTATTTTCAACATAATCCATTCTAATCTTTAATGTTATCCAAAATACTTCTTTCCAAACTCAAAGTATAAAGAGAACGATTACTAAAAAGGTCATATAACAAGCACGTGAATACCATCATTTATCCCTCATATATAACACGATATATCTTGTTGGTCAAATTATAAACATGTGAACAACTTAATAATGTATTCTATTGAAAAATGAATACCCAATGAACCTTACTAAAAACATGAATGCTGTCAAAATTTAACACTTTCCACATACCAAAATCCCAAAATTTATATATACTCAAACCATGATATAAATTTGTCCTTATATCAGTCATGAGCTCATTTCATTTTTGCATTATCCATTCATTATGCACATGTCATCTTCTTTCCAAAAATATTTCAATAACTTTTCATGGTTACCGATACCATATAATTATTGAAAACTAATACATGGATTTTCTAAAATTTCACGATACCATAAATTAGATTCCATGATACTATTTTGAAATCCTATTACATAAACACTTAATCATTACACAACATCATTTTCATACTCAACATCCCAAATAGTGATTGCATGTGACTTCCCTTTATCCTTATTTTAATAGGATTCTCATGTAGATCATTATTAACCCTTGGATTAGGGCATTGATTAGCATAATTCCCCATTTCCTTTCACTTGAAGCATTGATATGTTGGTGGAGCATTCTTTGTAGTCTCTTCTCGATTCACATCATTAGCTACCTTTTTCCCATTACTTCGACACTCAACTGCTCGATGACCTTATTTTCCACACTTAAAACATTTTATAGTCCCTTTAGGAGAATCTCCACCATTTTTGTTTCCACTCTTTGAGAATAATGAAACATCCATCTTATTTTCACCATTATTCTGATATTTTTCCTTGAACTTCATCTTTCATTTTTTGTAAAAACCAATAGATAAATATGTAACACCAACTTCCATTTGTACCTTGATAGCACAAAACACAATTTGTTCATAGCTACTGAAGTCTCATATAGATAATTCCCTTTGAATACTTGGTTTTATGCCACTAAAAAATTGATCAACTTTGCTTTCAGGATGGATGATAAATCCAGATGCATACCTTGCAAGCCGTTTAAAATTATCCTCGTATATGCCAATAGATTCATCATATTTTTTCTTAAGCTCGAGGAACTACTTTTCCATCATTGTTTTAAGAATACGAGGGAAGTACTTATTGAAAAACAAGTTCTTGAACTCATCCCATTCCATGGATTCAATTTAATCTTGGGGCCTTGTATTCTTAATTACAGTCCACCACTATTCTGCTTCACCTTCAAAACTGTAAACAACCAAAATGTCTTTTTCATGCTCTGAACAACGATGTATGGAAAATATCTTTTCAAAGGTACTGATCAATTGTTCAGCAACAATTGGATCAGAAGGCCCACTGAAAGAAGGTGGACGTTGCCTCATGAAGGACTCAATAGAATATTATTCCCTTCTCTGCTCATTTGGAAGTCCAGAATGATTCATAGCTTGTGTAAGTATAACAATTAGATTTTGCACTCCATTTACCATAATATTTGGTTGTTCAAGAGGAAAACCATTTCATTGTCGATTACATTGATCAACACGGTTCCTTCAGGTTCCAGCCATCATCTAAAACCCAAAAAGAAAAGTGTGAGAAGAAGAAATCATTATAAGAAAACAACTTAATAAAGGGGATATACTTTCAATATCTAACATCTTAGGTTTAATTTTATGATCGTTATCGTAATCCTAGGTCTATAACCTATAGTTATACATATCCTTAGGGACATCCCTTGACATACCATAAAAATATCTCTAGGGATCTCACTAATATTTTCACATCCTAGTTTCCAAAGGTTGACTAAACCTTTCCTCTGATACCAACCATAGAGACCCATACATGATGTACATGGACATTACATTAATTTTGCGAAATACTTAATACATAACAACAACCAACACACAAGTATCGTAACAGTTTAGTGTCTTTGGAATCTCGGAACATAATCTTCTTATCATGGTGAAAGATCTTCAATATCTCCCATAAAGATCTTCCCCTTTTGTTCTCTTACCTAAATACATTTCTTTATATCATGGGGAAAAGAAAAAATATAAAAGGTGAGCTCAAATTCTCAGTAAGGGTAAGCATGGAAAAAATAAAATAATCCATATACATTTGAACTTAATAACATGAATATAATGTTTAAACATCAAAATCATGAGCAATGACATAAAACATATCAGTACGTAAAGCATAGATCATAATGGAAGATCAATAATCATAAAATAGCATGGGAATAAATCATATAATTGTGTCAAACCATTAATCACATGATATGATTTCCATAGTATCCAAGGCATTGCTTTCAAGACCATCTTAGTGGACAAAGTCCCTTTCTGAATCGAGTTCACTCAAAGTTCTAGTCTTGTAACACTGAATCAGATTAAGTTATCATTCTAGCCATGTCTATCTCATGAGATATAAATCTTTACCCAATTCATTGGAGGGAGATATAGGTTACACCCATCCCATAATTAAATCATTCTTACGTGTGCCACAACATGAACATAATTCATTCATCATTACCCAAAGAATAAAACAGGGTTCATAAACATCATCCCATCATAACAGAATCCATATTAAAAAAATGGACATCATTTCATCATAAGATAACTAAAACTATTTAAACCATAGATTCAATATACTTGAAATATAAACACATTAAATAATGTCATTTTATATAGAAAATGATTTTGATAAAACACTTGAAATGAATTCTTGAGGAAAATGTCTTTTCTTCTTCAAAATCATTTTCTTTTCACAAACTACCATGCAATTTTAAAAGAAAAGGATATTGTTGAAAATAATCATGAAAACTTGTAGAGTAAGCCTCATGAATATAAGGTTTTATGAAACCTTAAAAATCCGTTCATTCCGTATTAGTTAAAAAACATTCTTCAAGTACTTTTGCCGGAAAAGTCAAAAAAGTACATTCTAATGTAAACAAAAGAAATATTGTTTACATACCATGTAGTAAAAGTAAAAATGGGTAATAACTACTTTAAACATACATGAATCCATTTTTAGAAAATAGGGATATGTATGATAAATATAACCCCAGTAAATAATTACGAATAAACAATCTCGGATAAGAAATAGATTGGAATAATTATCCCTTACCTTAGGTCCGATATGCTTCGTACATATCCAAACCTCCTGTATAGTGATTTAAATAATGTCATTTAATTCTTACAGAAACATATTCACTATTATGATATCATAAATGGTTCACTTATGACTTTATATTACTCGTTCTTTTGTAAATTCCAAGTTAAAGCAGTGTTTTGGGTGAAATCGTTTTATATATCCTACATGTTTGGACTTATTGTTCTTGATATTATTATTTCTTATATCATAATTTAATTACTTCCAGAATGTAAATCACAATTTATATATCATATATATTCAGTATATATATATATAATTATATATATATATATATATAATATTTAGATAAATGAAATGAAATACACCGTTCATGGAGACGGTATGCTGTACTTACGCATGAACGCTGTTTTCCATTCCTTATTTACTTGAATGGAAGTATGTATATGATATATATATATATATACATAAATCCAGTAGCTTTATCATGTCATATATTTCATTATTATTCATTATATATACTTTATAATCATTCTTGAATTGTTAATATGGAAAATGAATCTCATCGCATCGTGGAGACGGTAATCTATACGTACGCACGAGCGATGATATCATTCCCATATTTATTGAATTGAATTTTAGTGGATTATATAATATATTATAATTAATATGCTGTTATAATAATCATATATATTTATTATTTACACCATTATACCTATCCATGTAAGGTGGTGGTGCAAAAACATATTACACCACGGCGTGGAGACGTTATTCCGTACGTATGCACGGGGGGTGATTTCATTTTCTGTAGGTTGGATAGAAGGTGAAATGGGGTAATTTCATATTTATAATAACATATCAGTATATTAGTGATACTTATTTTATTACGTTATAATGAAACAACTAATGAAGAATATGTTGAAGAATAAAAAATCTTGAAAGAATCGGTAGAAGAGATTACCTCTTCTTCGACGCACCTCTTTTAAGCTTCCTCTTAAAAAACTAGACATGGACTTTTGAGAATACTAGAACCTCCAGAATGTTTCTAGGGAAGTGGAGAAGAGAAATGGGTAGGGTTTGGAAGATCTAGAAGGCTCAATGTGTTGTGAAGAGGATAGGGATGAGGTTCCCTTTTATAAGGGTGGAGAGGGGCACCTTTGGAAACCTCAAAAATGTTAATTTATAATAAATTCAAACCCCTCATAAAAACATCCAAAATGACTCAAATCTGAATCTTAGAAGATATAGGGTTCAAATATAATCAACCAATTAAATTTATACATGTTTGTAATTTAATTTAATCATTATCAACTTGATTTATCCTTATTTAATCTATTTAATTTTATTTGTGGTAATAAGATTCTAAATTTTAAATTGTTGTAAATAATTACTTATGTGTAGTGAGTTTTCCATAATTGGATAATTTATAAAATTTTATACCATATAAAATTTAATTTTTAATTTTTAAATATTTTTTGTGATTTTTAAACAATTTTATATGATTTTATTTTTATAAAATAACAATTGTGTCAATATTGACACTATTCATTTATTTGAATTTATATAAAGTCCTCACCAAATATTTGTTCAAACTAAAAGAATTAATAGATTCATAACATGTCATATTTTTCTATAAAATTAGTGTAGGACATTAAATAGTTCATATAGTATTTATCTTAATATTTTTGAAACCATTTATTTGATATTTCAATAAATAAAATAATTTCAAAATCACTATTGTGTCACTTTTAATGATAATTATTTAATCCCTAAAAATTAAAAATAAATACACATGATGTAGATAATTTTATTATCTTTCTCGAGACTAATAATGTTCGATGTTTCATGTTTTTTATCTCTAAATTAAAATAATTATACTTATAAAATTTAAGTGAGTGACATGTTGTAACTTTCATTGATTTTAATAATAATTAAATTATTTTCATGGTCAAAAGTCCATAAAATTAATCTAGTCTGACCCTTAGGTGATATGGGTCTCCTTTTAGTCATCCAATAGAATTTTTTCAGGTGTTAGGGTAATTTTATAATCTTATTTTTACCCTTAATTGCCCGATTTACCTTTAACTGTAGTAAATAAAAGTTACCGTAGTTACTATTCATAATATCAAAAAATATAAAATTAACCTAATAGCATAATTTGGACCCACTTAATTGAAATATGGAATCTATTTTTCAAAATTCAAAACATAGAAGTTGAAGTAATTAATTTAAAATTAATCTAGTTGTTTAGAAAACAAGTTTCAAAAGTTATAACATTGCCAAATATTGAAATGGTTTTTTCTATGAATTCAATGTACAATTAATGGTAATGACATACATTATATTAACTAGGTAAAATATATTCTATTTATACTTTAAAACCATTCAATATTATAATTTAACAATATAAATTATTTCTATGAAAAAAGTTGTTTTTAAATAAAATATAGAGTGTTTTTACTATTCATTAACATATGAAAGTTATTAGAATAATATGAAAATTTTATCCAAAGTAAATTTTTATATCCTGATTCAAAAGAAGAATTTTATTTTGTCAAATTGAACTTATAAACCTGTCATAAACTAGATTTAATGTGGGTGTTCCATCAAAAGGCGGAAAAACTGTATTTTATTAAAAATACATAGTTTACTCAAAAAAATTATTTTGTTCTCACATGATGTTCTAGAAAATTTGTAAGATTCGTAATAATCTTATGAATTAAAAATTTATTTAATACTACTCATAACATCTAGTTTATAATAATATTATAACCATATATCGTTGTTTAGTGAAACCCGGTGGTGCGTACAACACAGGCTATCAAGGAAAGTCATGATTGCGTGTAATACAAGCCAAGTAAGGGTTGGGTGTATTGAAAGTCCCCTTTGTTGTTGCGTATAACGAAGTCCAACCATATTTCATTTATAAATTGATAATATATATATACACTCAATGTTGCGTAGAATAACTACTATCAAACAAACTTGAAATTGTGTGTAACACGATCCAAGATTAGTGTTGTGTATACTACAAGATAATACGGTGTTGCATATAACGCAAGATAATATTGGTGTAGCATACAACATAATATATAAAATAATTTAAAAAGAATATATCTTATAAAATTTCAGGGTGTTACATTGGCACGAGACCATCCTCATTTAACTACTCTTTATCTTTCTGATCACGTCGTTTCTTTGTTGATTGACCTATAGAGCACTGATATTTTGATGAACATGGATTTTCTATGATAGAAGTAGTAGAAGACACAATCAGATTTTTCAACAGTGTATGTAGAATGGAATGAGTTTGATTGAGTGTTTTTTGGAGCATCCAATCATTGTACTTCTATTCATTTTTACTTTTTTACTTCGCTGTCTTTCGCTTTCTTTCTTTGGATCTGTAGAAATAACACATTCTACATAGGTTGATGATATTTTTGGTTTCACTTTTCCATAGTCTACCATTTTTTTCAGGAGTTCTATGAAAACAAACCACTCATAAATAGGATTCCCCAACATTTTATAAAACAGACAATAATTTGGAAGATCATTATATTTTTCTTTGTTCAGTTTCTTCGGCCTTGGAAACTGAACCAAATTGTTCTACAAATATGAACTGAGGTAACCGGGAACCTATTCATTCTAAAAAGAATAACCATTGTTCTATAAATCTTCAATCTATACCTACCATTTATATTATTGATCATCTTGATGAGGCGGTCATTACTATTGACGCTCGGGAGGTGGTGCCCTTCAGTATGATGAATGTTCGAAGTAGAAGCAGGTACAAGTGTTGGTTTGAGTGTGACTATAGTAGTCTCTTTTTTCCATGTTCTCCTTCCCAGAGCTAATGGAATTACACGAGATTTAGCTTTAGTTTCCACAATGGAATCATCCACTTGTTCGGTGATTGTAGCATGGTATCGAAACCCTCCTATGTATTTCATAGGTATTAGTGGTGTGCATGACTCATCACACATATTTTCTACACAAATTGGTTGAAACTCTTCTTGAGGGAGTGTAACATTTAAAGAACATGTTAATACTTTCCATTGTGAAATGAAATCTGAAACTCTTTCATTCACTATTTTTCAATTTTTAATATAAAAAACTATTGTCTTTGGTAATGATGAGCTGTATAGGAGAAGGAATTTATGATGGAGGTCTTTCCATCCAGTAATTGATCGAGACTAAAAAATTGTATACCATAAAAAAGCTGGACCCTATAATGATTTTACAAAGCATCTGAGCATTACTGGTTCTTGTTGTTGTGGGGTCACCATCCTGGGATCACAATGAGAAATAGAATGTGTTATGTGATGCTCTGGGTCTCTATAAACTTTATATATTGGAAATTTAGTATTCACAATGTTTGGTGGGGGTGGGATCAGATCCACCCGTTCGGGGTAAGCTTTCATTTCTGGTTGTACTCATCCACACTATTCTTACATAGCTTCCAATAATGTTTTTAAAGCCCTAATTGAGTTCATAAGATTTTGGGGAATATTTGGATGATATGGGACCTATAATTGTATATCATATAGAATGTGAACTGGAACCATGACTAGAAAAACCACTGGTGGTGATCCTGATGGTATTTTTCATGGATAACCCATGGGGACAAGACTATAAGGATGAGTTTGATTGTACTCTGGCTATGTACCCAATAAAGGGAATTCATTATCCACATCAGTAGTTGAAAAAAAATACTCTTTGCTAAGGAGATCCTACAAGAAGTGAAAGTTGAGGATCTACTTGGGGAGCGTGTCTAGAAGATATGATGCTTCAAAAAAACTCTGCATTGAGTTTTTTCAACTCCAGCAACTCCTCTTCTTGCTGAGAAAATCATTCTCTTATTAGATACATTTTTAAGGGGAGGGATTTGGTTACTTGAGGGTTTACCTAGATTCCAGTCAACCCACTGATTTTGGGTACGCACACCTACATCATTTGTTGAAGTGTGTACCATGTTATGGATAAGAAATTCATCACCAGACTCCCTTTAACTAGACTAATTCTATATAGGATATTCTATAATTGTATTAATGACATTATATGATTCATAATGTATTGATGGAATTCTCTTAGAGTCTTTGTATGATCATCTCTTTCTGTATCCTCTGTGAGACTTTGTTTTCCTATATGATGAACTCTTGAGAACAGTTTGACGGACAGTAATCTGAAAGGGAATCCTTGGAATGTTTTTTTATCCATTCACATTTTAGATTCTTCCCAACTCAGGAGAAAACTAACATCCATTGAGGAGAGGATTATAGATGTGAAAAATCC
Organism: Viscum album; assembly: GCA_963277665.1. Lineage (NCBI taxonomy): Eukaryota > Viridiplantae > Streptophyta > Magnoliopsida > Santalales > Viscaceae > Viscum > Viscum album. Next base: position 1,614,385,145 of record OY728163.1, read on the forward strand.
CCCATCCCTAGAGGCCATCGTTGTTCTTGTATTTCTTATTAAAACCTTTGATATTTTATTATTGAATATGATGGCTGAGTTAAAAAATCCACCATCCATATATGATGGGGTGGCTCTTGAACTGTTATGGGTGATATTTTCGCAGCTTCACTTCTGATTTTCAAATTTTGGTTTGAACATTGGTTGGGTGTATTATCTGACAACCACTTAAATAACCTTTTTGGGAAGACCGTTGTACTATTTCATACATTTGTTCCATCTGATGGATGACATCCTCTAAGTGGGGGTCCTTTTTAATTTTCTCGTATGATTGATGCAATAGTATCTTCGTAGATTTCCCTCATTAGTCCTGACTCTAATGAGATCAATTCAAGGACTATTTTTTAGCGCATATTTTATTACACACAAATTTTTTTGAATGTAGCTGTCCATGGGAAATAAAATTTAATGAGACCACTTTTGGAGGGATTTTCTAAAATAATAGTGATGTGAAATTAAATTCTCGGTGTGCACCTCATCCACTGATTCAAACACCATATGTAGTATAAAAAATTAATTGGTGCAGCCCCGTTAGTGTCTCGAGGCACGCATGCTGAAGGGTTCCCTTCGTCTTCTCTACTTTTGATATTGGGAAACTGAAATGGATTCCAATTCAATTTGGTGTTTCAACATTTATATTACCTTTACATGACATTGATATTAATTATATGGTAATACTTTGGCTTTTAGATGATAATGAATTTTCCAAATTCTGAGGCGGATATCATGAATGAAATCTTCTACCATCAATTCTGGAATGTTGTATTGAGAGGATGCTAATGGCCAGAACATGACTTGTATTTCACCATTAGCCAATTGTTTTCTCATATTCATCATATATTCATCATCTTTGCCTGGAGGTTTTTCAACTTGGTCTGACCAAAGTGAATGCTTCTTGATTGATTTATTACTAAAAATGGAATCAAATTCATTTTTTTCTGCTATATTATAAGATAAATGACCCAAGGGAGGTTCTGAGAATGATTTTCCCCATAGGATTTCATCTGGTTGAGAATGTTTTTCACCTATTAGTGACAATGCATCATACATGAATAGCCTTATGTAGTCAAGTGCCTTGAGAAATGAGGGGTTTCTCATTACTACATTGTCAACCAGATAATTATCTTGACAATGTGAAACACTATTGTAGATAGAACTTTCACAGTGAATGAAATCATAGGGACGAAAACCATGGTGGATTAATGTAAGGGATAAGTCCCCTTTCTCCTTGTTCTTCTATCCATGTGGAGGGATTTTGTTACTCTTATCTATATATATGCTCTATAGATTGAATAGATTTTCATGAAGTAAGAATTCATGATAAAGTGTATGATATAGAACTTCATAATTACCACTAATAACCCCCTAATTTGGTAATGGGAGAGTAGGATCTTGAGTTTCAGTATATAAATGTATGCGGGATTCAAAAACTCACGCATTAAGAGGATCCAGATTGCGGATTGGCTATTGATTTTCAAACTATGTTTGGAGATGCTTCTTCTTAGATTTTCTATTACAAATAGTTCGGGACACTTTCTGGGATAATTGGTAATAATGGTCAGTTTTATGTGCCTTCCTTGGAGTTTTCATCCAAAAGGGGTGATTATCTATAATGGGAAGGGGTGTATGTCCTCAATTCGGTTTTCCATATGATTTTGGGAAGTATGCCCCATAACCCTTTTGGACTAAATAGAGGTGTGTATCTTTTCTAGGATAGCATACTGATAAGTTATCCCAGGTGTGGGGAAATAATTATGTGACTTTTTCCATGGTACTTCTAATGTTTTAGTTATGATATTTAGGTAGGCTTCAAGAGTATAGGCAGGAATTTGTGTCTGGCCTTTCACCATTACTAAAATATGTTTGGTGCGTTCAGCAGCTGGAATGGTAAAATACATCCATTCTGTATCTAGAGAAGGATTATGTGCATGCTTCTATCCTTTTTTTTTCTATCAGTGGATATTAAAAGTACTCATGTATGGGGGCAGAGAGTTGACTCAGCCACAAATTTGTCATTGGAACTTTCCGACTGACTTCGTTGGGTGTTGCCAAATGAGACTATTTGATGGCTTAATGGATGTTGGAAGGTGTATGTGCCTGCTAGTTTTTTCCATGATGAAAGGTTTAATAGATTTTTTAATTCTAAAATATGAGAATACTAGAATAATTTGTTAGTATAATTATGTATATATTGTTTCTTATCAGTTTCTACCATATTTGGTTGGTGGGATTTCATGAATGCAGTCAGACAATATTGTTGACTAGCTGATAGTTTTTAAAAAGTGTATGTTCATGTTAATGGTACTGCATCATATTTAGCTAGTGGGATTGGTGGTTCTCTACCAGATGCGTCTGCTGGCCAGCAGAATTAGGATGGATAGGTTTATGTGCCAGTTTTTTTTTTCCACTAAGTTATGATGATGGACCTCTCCAAAGTGGGAAAAGTTAAGAAAATGCTCCCTCTTATATGGACTTTGTCCCCAGTGGTTTATCTTGCACACCTAGGACTGAGGGACATGGGATGAAAAACAGAAGGAAACATATCCATAATGTTGGGTGTTCACAACTGCATGATTCTATTGATGGTGACTAATGGTGGGAGCCCTCAAGTAGGACCCTTTATTTTTGAGTTGAGGACATGAGTGACCACTTGATCCACCTCCCTATATTATGGGAGGTACTAGTATGTCATTTAGGTATAATGACCGAAAACCATGGAATATGGTTGTTGGAAACATCTTCTTCCTGACCACCGGTTGTCGCTGACCGGATGATCGACGGTTTTCGTTAACTTGGAGAGCATGTCGGGCAGCCTCCATAGTCTGTATAATACCTTAATGAAGGTATTCCCTTATCAGTACATTAGAGACCCAGCATTGAGGAATCATAGTTAGTGATGACATCCTTCTAGTTGATGAGGATCCATCTTAAGCAAGGGCCAGGGCATTCATAGGTTAAAACATGAAGGATGCCAATTGAAGTGAAATGAGTTCTGAGAAAATTAAGAAAAAAATGAACTCTATTAAATAAACATCTTTTACATGGATACATGCATGACTTATTCCATTTTCAAGCCTTCCTTTTTCAATTAATAGGGTAATAATAGATGGGTAACACTATCGACTTTGTTAAAGAATCACATTGGGTTCACCATTTTTGCTTTGCGTCTCTCTGAATGTGTGTTCTAGTTAGGAATCACTACTTCTATTTGGTTTCCATTTGATTTATTTATGGAACTAGAAACTTCCCACGGTTATTTATCCAAATATACTTTTCTATAAAAGTCATGATTTCATTAAGTTTGAACTTACGATACATAATAACATACATTGCTTTTTATGATGGGAGGTTGGACTCATCACACTCTTTTTGGGGTGGATTATTTCCTACGCTTGGACTCTCTTGTATATTTGAGATATTTTCAAGAATCCTTAATAATTCACCAAGTATAATGTAGGTTTAATTTTTAATTTTAAATCAATTATTAACATCTATGAAATTTAGAATCAACAATTTGTATTCAAGATTCATTCATAATGGAGACATTCATTTTTATTCATGTTTCTCCATCAATGGTATCCTCTAAAACACTATTTATAGATTCTTATAGCTATCATTATTATAATACTAGTTTTTAAGAAACTTAGTGGTGCACTTTGGAATTTATAATTATCTAGGGAGATGAAGGTTTTTTATGTTTTTCTTGTACCCATATATGGGCTACCTACGTATCCTTGTGTAAGGAATCGTAACACTCATACTTTGGTTCCACTTAATGGGACACATAATACCTTTTTAGGTCATGTGCTAAAGACCTAGACATACGGTTTAATTTCACGAGGTGAGGAAATCTAATCAATAGGTTCTTAGTTAGTGTTTTGTATGGAAAATATGCCTAAGCAGCCCAATTAACATGAAATATATGAGTTTCCATGTTTGATTAGACCATGATGGGAATATGTCATAGGAAGAACATGGTTGTTTTGATGTGTTGGGATTCATCTTAAGAGAGTCTTCTTATGTATCCCATTTGGATTCCAATCAAATCCCGTGTATTTTGATTAGTCTCATAGGAGAGTGTAGTAATTTGAGAGAAATGAGAATGGGCTTACATCCTGAAAAGGTTTCCTTGGTGATTTGGGGGGGTTTAATTTGGGGATTTCCTCTAAAGATGATGCCTATTTATGAATGAAATGAGATGGGGTTGGGGTTGGTTCATAGGAAGGCTTCCTGTGTATCCCAATTATGGTTAGAATCACAGTTCTCGTAGTTCAAGATGTAGGGTATTCGTGCAAATATTTTGATCATGAAAAATATCTAAGCCCGCTTGAGTTGTGATCAGTGTGAGAAACAAGAGGATTTAAAAAGGATCAATAAAGGCACATATCACACTTTTTTCCTCCGTTGAGGGAACAGGGTCGGCCTATAGAGAAATAAGTTGAGGTGAGTAGGGAAGAGGGCATGGAGAAATGAACCCTTCAATGGGAGATGACATTGGGGGTCACACACCATGGCCATTAGAAGTTAAGGGTCTTAACCTAGTGGTATTTCCCTGAGGGATCCTAGGAAAGGAGGGATACCACTCATTTTATTGAGTGGAAAATCAATTGTGACCCTCACTCTCCTTATTGTGAACCGAAGGCTTCGGGTCTTAGAGATTAAAAGGGGAGGTCACAACCCATACCCTAATCCTCCAAACCAGGAACTCCACAACATTGTTCCTAGGAGAAAGGTCCATGTTACGGTGGATATACAAGCTGACAGACACTCCATGAATCCTAACCCCATTGTAAAACATAAGTGTGTAGACCTATGACTACAGATATAAAAACCCAAATAAGATACATGTTGATGGGACCCTCCCAAAGGTTTGATAAGTCATTAGGTTTTTGTGGAGGCTTCAACTTATCCCCTTTCAGATAAGGGAACCAAGGAAAGAAGTATCCTGCCATGAGTGGCTTTAATTAAGGATTACAAGAGGATGAATAGACATTGTGTCTAGCTAAGTTGTCTATGTATACCGCGTAGGTACCCAGTGTAGGTGTGCCACATATGTGCCCCTCATAGGTGTGTCATGTTTTCTTTAGCGATGACTGAAAAAAGTGCTTAACATAGGATAACCAAGCATATGAAATCTTAAAACTTTGAAACGACATAAACGGTCTTATCCCATGTAATTATAGCTTATATCATGTTTTTAGAGATCTATATGAGGCAATTTTAGTGATTTGGGTGAACGAGTTATGCAATGGGAGCTTCAAGAGTTCTTATAACTTTGTCAGTTATCAAGTGAGGATCCTAGTGGTCATATTGATAGGGATGGAGGGGACTGGTTGAAATCAATTCGTCGGCATAGGTGGACCACACAACCCTTACACATAGATCCACATGGGTGTACATAAATTATTTTGTTGCATAGCTCTGTTGCGTAGGTCTACCGTGTAGTTCTACCACGAAGGCCCTCTACAATTTTTTATGCCATTTAGTTATTTGAGCCTCGTCTTGAGAAATTGAAATATCTGGGGGATGACTTCATAGTATTTGTGTCTAACTAAGTTTTGTCGCATCCCTTAGAACATGTGTTCTGCTTTAGAATCACTACTTTCTGGTGGTTTCCATTGGATTTATTTATGGAACTGGAAACATAAAATTGTTCTTTATCCAAAGGCACATACTTTCCAAATGCATGCATTTATTAAGTTTGATATTACAATACTTAATAACATGCATTGGTTGAGAGGATGGTAGGTCTGACTCATTACACCCTTTTGAGGGGAATTATTTCCCACTCTTGGACTCTCTTATACAATTTAGATATTTTCATGAATCCTTATTAATTCACCTAGTATAATGTAGGTTTCCTTTGGAATTTACATCAATTATTAGCATGAGTGAATTTTAGAATCATCTGTATGTATTCAAGTTTCTTCATTATTGGGAACATCTATATATATTAGATGTTCTCCATTAATGGAATCCTCTCATATACTATTTTGATATTCATTTAACTATTGTTATTATAATACTAGTTTTTCATCCACTCTCTGGGGTACTATGGAATTTATTTTTATCCAAGGAGACAAATATTTTTTTGATGTTGGGATCATAACCACAAATTGGTTGCAAATGTATCCTTGTGAAAGGAACCAGAACCCCCATACTTCGGTGATGCTTAATTGGACACATCATTACTTTTAAGGTCGTGTGATAAGGACCATTCCATACAGTTTAATGTCATGTGGTAAGGAAATATAAGAGAAAGGTTCTTATTAAAAGTTGAGTGTGGTACTTATACCAAAGAATCCCAATGAACATGGTAAATATATGAGTTTCCAAGTTGGATTAGATCCTATTGGGAATATGGACCAGAAAGAACATGGTGTATATGAAGTGTCGGGTTTGAACCTCATAAAGACTTCCAATGTATCCCATTTGGATGGAAATCATATCACATGTAGCTTGATTAATATCAGATGAGAGTCTATTCATTTGAGGGAAATTATTTTGGGAATAATTCCTAAAAAGGATGTCGTGGTGATTTTGGGGTTTAATTTGGGGCATAGTCCTAAGGAGGATTCCCATTTATAGATGAAATAATTTGGATCTCAGGCCTTAGGTAGGCTTTTTATGTATCCCTATTATTATAGGAATTTGAGTTCTCATAGTTAAATATGTGGGTGTCTATGCATATGTTTTGATCTTGAAAAATGTATAAGCTCATGTGATTCGTGCTCAATGTGAGAAATAAGAGGATGTCAAATATTCAAAAAAGGCACAAGGAACACTTTTCTTCCTCTACTAATGGAATAGAGAAGAACTATATAGAAAGAATCTATAGAGACTGTGGAAGTGGGTGTGGAGAAATTTACCCTTCATTGTGGGATGAGAATTGGGGTCATACATATCCAACCTTTGAAGATTAATGAATTACCTCGGTGGGAGTGCCCTGAAAAATACTAGGAGAGGATGGAGACTTCTAATTTTCTTGAATGGAAAATCATGTGTAACCCTCACTCTACATATTTGGAACTGGAGGCTCTAGGTAATAGAGATGAAAAGGGGAGGTCATAACCCAAACCCAAATCCTCCAAAATGGGAACTCCCCAACACTGCTCCTAAATGAAAGGTCCATGTGACTGCAGATATACATACCAATAGACACTCCATGAATCCTAACCCCATTTCACAATAATTGTGGGAAACCTTTTACTGTGGATATACATACCCAAATAGGAGTCACACTGATGTTCCTCTCCCAATGATTTGATAAGTCATGAGGTGTTGGTGGTGGCGTCCAAATAGTCCCTTTCAGATAACGGAACCAATGAAGTAAGTATCCTTCCATGAGTGGCTTTAAAGTGGGTTTGAAAGATTATGTGTAGGCCATGTGCATAGCTATGTAGTGTGTGTATACCATATAGGTACCCCGCGTAGGTGTGCTACATAAGTACCCCATGTCGGTGTGTCACCTAGGCCATAGAGATGACTGAAAAAAAGTTCTGAATATAGGAGAAAAAATCCTATAAACACTTCAAACATTGAAAGTACATAAATGTCCATATCCCATGTAATTATCTCTTGTATCATGTTTTAGTAGATCTATATTGGAAAATTTGAGGGATCGGGGTGAAAGAGATACACAATGACAACTTCCAAAGTTCTTTATACTTTTTCTGTAGTACAATGAGGAGCCTAAGGGTCTGATTTGTAGGAAAAGAAGGGGGATGGCTGAAAGCAATTTGTCGGCATAGGTCCACTGCATAGGCCTTCTACGTAGCTCTTATGTGTAGGTGTATAGAGAGCATTTTTTAGCGTATCTCTATCGCATAGGTCATTCACATAGGTATGTTTCATAGGTTTTCCACGTAGAACCTCTATAATTTGATATTCCTTTTAGTTCTTTTAGCCTCACCTTGAGACTTTGAAATATTTGGAGGACATATTCATAGTAATTTTATCTTACTAAGTAGTTTCATTACCCATATATAAGAAATAAAATTCCTTGAATATTTATTAATTTATTACCTCTAGTTCCACATAGAAAAAACCTTCCTCTTCATTTGAGTTGTTTCTTTAGGTGATTCTTGCCACCATCCTATCATGTAAGAAGCTGAATGTTATTTCATTTATTGTCTACACCACATGAAACCTTAGTTATTTATATCATTATCATCATTGGTGTGTCTAAGAGTTATTTATCATGAATGTTTTTAATAATATATTATGATAAATATTTATGACCAATCTGAATATATTATACTCCAGATATCATAGAATTTGGTTTCTCATCAAAATATTGTGTATCCCTTTCAACATTAACCCATCTAATTCTTGTTCCCACAATTTTCTAAAACCATAAATCATATTATGTCCAATAATAATCACTGTGGGAATCTTCATAATCATTAAAATTTATTATGGGATTTTAAAATTATGAAACAGTATTTCAATCTATGAACTTTTAGGTTTATAATAGGTAATTCATGGTTATCATTCATTAAAATATTTCATGATGGTTCATAAATACTTTGTGATCTTATAAAGAATATCCCCTAAGAGTATCAAACTAGGTGCATATTATGGACCATTGTTGTGTACCAAATAACACTCTACTCAAGATCGACATGCCATTATTGCAGTTCTTACCCCTATGTGCATCTATTCCTGAACCAGATCCACTGGTAGTATCCAAAAATTTATTTCGTTTCTCAGAAACCACTAACTCTAAATATCCCAAAAATTCCATAATATTTTCCAATACATATTCTTATACTTATACTTATTTTTTACTTATACATATACTTATCTATAGGAATATCACTAAGGATTTCTCATCATAGTTTCTGATGGTAAATTATAATTTTCATTTGATACTAACTATATTTATCCAGTACTTTTACACATTTTATTAAATGATTTATAAACATAAATATACATTAAAATTACTAAAGGATCCTAAATTTCTAGTGTCTTTCGATGACTAGGTTGATGATACATAAAACTAGGGAAAACATTATTTATTCTCTTTAACAATATACTAAATACATTTGAACCCCTAAATAGCATGGAAACCTATGGAATACATAAAAATGTGGGGAGATAAAAATACTGGTAAGGGAATAATCTTTTTAAGGAACCATAACATGTGAGTCGATAGTATAACATGATATCATAAAATAAAATTATAATGAGTAATTTAATGTAATAATATCATAAATTATTTGTTAACATAAGATCATATAATAATATGAAATGTAGAAAAAAAACATGAAAGAAAACATAATCATATGCCAAGTCTAACTCCCAAGACAACATCACAAGTGTGAATGAGTCCCATAATGGTTTTGGTCTACTCCCTAATCTCATACATGACTTATACTAAGACTAAATCATTACTCAGTTAATTGGATAAATATCTATGAACACCCATCATAACATTTTCACGATCTATATTTTTTATATAAAGGATGTCAATCATAATTCAAAAAAAATATACCTATGGAATGAAAATGGTTTTCATAATCCTGCTTTATTTCTTGTTCAAATGAATATTCATAATGAAGTAATTTCAAAAACGTTTATAAGTAATGTATTAACCAAAAAATATAATAGAGAATAAACTATGAATATATTTGAGAGACATATATACTTAATTTAAAAGCAATCCATAACTTCCAAGGTTGTTATCATCGATTAAAATACTTTTATAATGATTAATGACTTTAATGAGGAAAATATCCATTCCATTTTGGGAAAACATATTTAAACTATATTAAATTCTAAAAAAATATATTTTAAAACCTCCTTTTAAACTGAAAAATTACTCTTCTAAATATTGAGTGGTCATTATGGTATAAGAGTTTGGTTCATGCTGAATATGTTTAAAAACAATGATTCCCTTAAATTTTAGTAAGACATGTAAAAAAGTACCCTGTTCAAAAACAATACGAGAGAATAATTTCAAATAAAATCCAAAGAAATAATTAAAGTTAAAAAATAATTTAAAAAATAATATTAATACATTTTTTGACATTTTTTTAATGTTTTCAGTTGGAAGAAGAATGATTTTTGACTCAAGAGAGAATTGAATTCAGAAATTCTTAAAAAAATTATCTCAATAAATATATGTACCAAATAGATTAAAATGGTACTATTAATTTAAAAAATCATGAACAAACATAGGATAATATCTATTAAGGGTTTTATTATACTAATATAAAAAAATTCCCTTCAATGGAAATTCAATCATAAGCAATCCCAATTAAAAAGATGTTGAAACACAAACCCTTACCACTTTCATAGCTTTTGAATCATAACATTCCATGAATGGTATTAATTAATTGTAACTTCGAATTTTGTGATTTATTTATTATTAAAGATATATTATATAAATTTCATGTATATAGACCATTTAATAGAAATTAGTTGTATAAAAGAATATTTTTCTTAATGAATGATGTTAGAGACGAAACCCATGAAAAGTACTTATCATTGAGGTGAGAGTTAAAAAATTTAATAAATATCTATAAAAATTTTGATTCCACACAAATAAAAGATTAAATACAAAATTAATCGAACAAAGTTAATATAACATATAATTTTGTAATGTAATAATCAACATAGTAGTTCTATAAACCAATGAATGGAAATTGAGTTATGAAATCCCTTACCGCACACTTACATCATATGAGTATTATTTATACTTATATATATTTATTTAAAGAATTTTGTTAACTTTTAATAGATTGAAATTAATATTAATAATATTAGATATGATCCTTTTATAACATCTTTTTACCTGTTCGTTAATAATATTTACTTATCTTTGTTGTTTTGGGTGGAAATTGCCTTCTTTTCCTATGCCTTTTTAATCATAAAAGTTCTGAATCCCAATCATGTGATATAGTTAAACTATATATATAATTATACCTATGTTACTTATATAATGTTTCAGTAGATAAATATTCACAATCAATATTTAAGTTTGAAAATGGAGAATTAATATTATCACAGAGTGGAGGTTGTGGGTCATACGTATGCACGAGGGATGTTATTGTTTCCATGACAGGAGAAATTGTATGGAAATAAATTTTATATAAATTTTAAAGAATAAAAATAATTTAATATATGTTATATTTTTTTCATTATATTTATCCCTTTTACTATCCTTGTAAAGAGTTAGTGAAAAATCTATCACATCACTTCGTGAGATGGTAGTACACCGTACACATGAACGATGTTATCATTTGTTCAATGAATGATAATGTAAGAAATTATTTGATATATGTATTTTTTAGAATTTTTAATATGTCATGAATATCAAATATAAGCATTAAATTTTTTTTGATACTATTCAATTAATGCGTAAGTGAAAAATAAATCACATCATTTCATGAGGCTGTAGTCCATCGTACACATGACTGACGTTATCATATTTCATAAGGAACATAAATTAAGAATGTATATTTGATATTATATCTACATAAGTATAATTATATCTTAAATTTGATATATATATACATTATATATTTCATTATATCCTTCTGTTTTAAGCAGTCATAGAAAAAATTACATCGGTTCGTGAGGTGGTAGTATGTGGTAAACACAATCAATGCTTTCATTTTTCAATTATGGTAGTCAAAGATAGTTGTAGGTCATGGACTTAACATAAATTTTTCACTATATTTAGGATACTGATGTTATTATACCATCATTGTTTATTAATATTTTCTCTCTATGTAGGAAAAAAAATTCTAAGTTAAGGTTGTAACCTCTTCTCCAAACAACATCTTATGGTGGAACTAAATCCCTTCCTATGATGGATTTATGACTAAAATGAAGTATTATAGGATCTATTGAGGGAGGTATTTTAGTTACTTTTTGATGTATTGTTTTATCTAAATTTTTTGGAAAGTGGAGGAGAGGGGTGGCCATTTATAATTTGGGGAGAGGACAAAACTTTTATTTTTTAAAAAATATAATCACACCCATGTTTTTATCCATAAAAACTCTAATAATTGGATAAAATTAGAATATTTTAATACATCTAAATATGAATATAAAATTGTAATTAGACATTTTTGGGTCATTTTCATCACTTATATTAAATGTTTAATCGCAGGTAAATAGGTATTTGGCTTAACCCAGATAAATAGTTATTGATTTTTTCATTATCAATCATGGTGAAAAATAGATTTTAACATGTAATATTATATAACTTACAATGATTAATAATTGATAATAAATTATTCCAAATTCAACTCACATAATTGGTGGAATATTATTTTAAATTAAACTCCGAGAAAAACAATTTTCCAAATGAAAAACATTCAAATTTATAAAACAATATATGAAAATTAAATATGTAATTAAATAAAATGACCCAATTTTTATTAATAAATAAATAAATGAGATAGTTTTACACTTAAAACCACATTATAATAAAATGTTTCTTGAAAATGATATAAAAAGGGTAGGTTTTAAATAAAAAATTAGTATTTTCCACTGTTCATCAAAAATTAATCTCCTCAAAGAAAACACCAAAATTTCAACATTTTTTAATATTGATACACTTATCACATAAATAATGTTTATTTTTCAAAATAAATTTTTTAAAATAAGAAAAAACTAATCTTAAATTATGTGCACAAAGGGTGTTTATACCGTATTTTAAAAAATGCTGTTTTTCAGAAAACATTTCATTTATTTTAGACGATTGATTTTTTATTATCATTGAATATATATTAAATTAATTTACATTACAAATGCATAGACCGTATAATTTTTCAATTTTAGTTATTCTTATTCGTATAAGTACATGTAATAGGTAATTTATTATGGTTCTTTTTGATTTGGTGTTGTTTATTATGCAATCTATTAAAGAGATTAAATTTATTGAAATAGAAATATTTCATAAAGTCTCAAGGTGTTAAATTATCTTGGATTCTTTCTTTTTGGATTAATATACACTATCAAACATGTTTTCCCAATTTCAAATTATCGTGATGTTATATATCACCTTCATGATCTCTATCAAGAGATGGTGAGGCATAAGAGACATGAGATTTCTAATGATTTTCTTAGAATAAAGCATGGACGTTCTATTCAACTTCACCTCATGTAGTTAATATTATTGGCTACATTGAATGCTTAGTTATATTGGTTATTAAATTCATTTATGAACCTTGATCTCATCCTTTACACACTACACAAGTTATTATTTTGTTTTATTGTTAATTATAATATGATAAATAATGAGATTAGTCTTCCAAAAATTATTATTCACATTCACCATATTGAAAAGTACATAGATCCTGAAAACCCCTTTGTCCTCAAGGTGAACAATAAAATTAAAAAAATGAAAATGGATCCCAATAATAATAAAAATTATAAATCTCCCAAGCATCATCCATCAAATTATAAAATGATCCATATATAGGAATAGGAAAAGGAAAATGTATGTTTTTTATATGTAATGAAAGGATATTGGAGGAGGAACTTCACCCAAAAGAATAGGTTTGTTAGAGGTATTTTTATTATCTAGATTAATCTTTAAATATATTAAAATTGGGTATTATATACATCTTTATGTTCACAAACATACATCCAAATATGTGAAAGAAGATTATTTTGAAATATTTCTAGAGGTGAGGTGGATTTTTCATCTTCCAATGGGCAAGGTAAGAAGTTTTAGCCATTGGAGACAACCACATTACATTAACAACATGAATGAAATTAGTTTGAAGATAATATATTTATATCATGACAAATTCTAAGAGAATATAATATTTTAACCTTCTTAGATTATGAAGGTTTTATATTCATTTTGGAAATAAAATCAAATTTATTATAAAGACAACATATTTTATGACATGAAAGATTTAAATAATCTTTTTATATATTATATTACGAAAACAAATATTCATAAATTGATAACAAAATCATGTTTTCCTGACTCATATATCTCCCACTTATGGACTCACCAAATTTTTCATGTAAATAAAAAGTTTTTAACAAAATTATATCACGATGGTTATATGAACACATTTGAGCTAAAACCACATGAAGGATATAAATCTTGTTTACATGGAAAAATGATAAAACCACTATATTGAGGATAGGGATAAAGTGACACATAACTTAAAAGGATTTTACTCACTGATGTGTGTGGAAAATATTTAGTAGAGACTATATGTGGGTATTCATATTTCAAAACACTTACTGATGACTTGAGTAGATATGATTATGTCTACTTGATGAGGTATAAGTTTTATTATTTGAGAAATTTAATGTATTCTTGAAAGAAGTATATAATCAACAAGAAAATAATATAATGAGGACTTAATATGATCAAGGTGGTGAATATATTAAAAAATTATTTATTGACTTTATGTAAGATTTTTATATTCTTTCTCAACTCACTTCACTACTCAAACTATATTGTAATAGTGTTAGTGAAATGGTGAACCATGAATTCCAAAATATGGTAAGAACAATGATGATTCATGTATATATTCCATTTTCCTTATTGATATATTCATTACAAAATACTATATACAAATTAAATAGAGTACCAACTAAATTTGAAAATGGTATTCCATTCAGGTTATGGACTAGAAAGAAACTTATTTTCCACTTATATGTGTATGAAATTGTGAGCCATTTGGTAAATCCTTTTGAAGAAAAAAACTCATAACCTTATAGAAATAAGTGTATCTTTATAGGGTATCCTAATGAAACAAGTGGATACTATATATAAAACCCTATAGATAAAATAGTGACTATCACTAAACAAGGCATATTTCTTTAGAGGGTGCACATCCTCATGAAGGATAGTGGTAGAAAAACTGAATTCAGTGATTTTGAACATAAAAATAAAAAAGATATAGTACATAAGCGAATTAAATTGGTACTAGGTAAAAAAAATTCCAAAACACAAGTATAATATAAGACCATCATAAATTTAAGAGAATAAGATAAAAATGGTTTTCTGGTCAGAAAATATGGTGACACGATATTTATTGACAATAATTAACCACTATTCTATATAGAGAAAGTAGAGAGTTGAGAAGTTACGTGATGTAATAAATCCATGAATTCTCAAATGGATTGCACATATTATATCCATGTTTGGATTCTGGTCAATCTGTTGGTTGATGTAAATCATGTTAGGTGAAAATGGATTTTCCAGATAAAAATAGACATTGATGGTAATTTATGTACATATAAAGAATGTATAGTGGATGAAGGGTTTAAATATAATCAATTCATTGACTAAAAAACTTTTCACTAGTTTCCAGGTTTCAACCAATCAAAAATATACTTTCTATAGTGTAAAACCATTATTATGAATTTTTTCACATGGACACCAAAAAATATTTCCTTAATGGGATCCTTAGTGAATATTTTTATATGAAAAAAAGTAGGGTTTTTTACTCATGGTTATTCCAAAATATATTCAAGTTATAGGGATAAATTTATGGATTAAAGAAATAAAATAAGTCATAAAACAATAGATTTGATAAATCTATAGTAGAATGTTTTCCATTAATAATTAATGTGATCAATGTGTTTATAAAAGTTTTAATTGAAATCAGGCTTCATTCTAGTAGTATATATTAATTAAATATTACATATTGGATATTTCATTCCAGTCTTTCCGTCTTTTGAGGAATAAATAAAATAATTCATCTCACTGAAAAAATTATATAAAATATCCTACATTCTATGGATTATGATCATTCATATTAGATCCAAGAAGATTATTTGACTAAATCAACGTTTATATATTTATTATATACAAAAGATATTTACTCTGGAACAATCGAAGAGATTTATGGCTCTTGTGTCACATGGTATACATATTTCCAAGAAAATTTGTCCTTAGAAACTTTAATAGAAAGAGAGAATGTGTAAGAACTCAAATTGTTTAGTGATAAGATCATCAATGTTTTCAATTTTATTTATTTGAATTTATGTTACATAAGCATTATATATGGTATGTAGAAATCGAGGTGATCTAACTAAACAATATTGGTCTATTGTTAAGTATATATTTAAGAATCTTATAGGAATTATGGATGTGTATTTTTGAATGGAGGAGGCGAGGAGCTTGTCCTAATGGATTATATTGAGTATAGTTTTCAAATAGTTTATAAAGATATTAATTCAATGTCATTATTTTTCATTATTATCAATGCCAGAGTTTTGAGATGGAAGAGTCCAAAGTAGCATGTTTTCACTAATTCTACATTGGAGTCTGAGTTCATTGTGGGATCTAATGTAGAAAATAATCCATTTAGAAATGAAACATGTTCCAAAATATTTATGTGGTATATAATAGTAATTTCCCAACAACATTATATAGTAATAAGACTATGGTGGTGGTTCTTGAAAAAGATCCAAGGTTACATTTACAGACAATCCACATAAATAATAAGTATCACCTCTTAAAGTATTTCTCTGAGAGGGGTGATGTTTCAGTAAGAATAATTCCTAAGGAAGAAGACGTGGTGGACCCCTAAGATAAATTATTATCTCATTAGAATCATGAATATCATGTAATATTTAGTAGACTAATGGTTGATAGTATTTACCTCTAATATAAGTGAGATTTTTTTTGAATTGGATCTTTAGAACCCATTAATTAGTACTTTATGATTACCTATATTCATAGTTCTATATATTACTAAACCATTTAAAACATCATGATTTTACTTATATGTGACATAGTATTTTATAATGCCTTATGATCAGTCATCGCACTGAATTGTCATAGAAGTTCCTTGATATGATGAGAAATCAAAAGTTTCAGGATAGTATAATTAAATATATGATATATAGCCAAAGGAAATCATTTTCAGCCCAAAAAATATTTATTCAATCACAGGTGGAGACTCATAGGACTGTGAGGCACATTACATTGGTGTTATCCCTAGGTAATTTAAATTTTTGGATATTATTGTATTGAGACCCGCTACTAGGAAACCCACACTTATATGTATCAGAAGATGTTCATAACTTTGGATGAGTGTAATAATCCATATATTGTAAGAAAAAAATTAATAAATGGTATGATTCATGTACATTTATGTATTGCTGAAATTTGTGATGTCATAAGTTTTTTGTGGATAATGATACATCAAGATCATCATGGGTAATAATTAATTAATGAATAATTCTGGAAATTATTTTTCCCTATTATTATTTCAGGAAATATGATGTCTCAAGCCCTCTCATCCAAATTAAATAGCCTAAATAAATCAATGGTCATTATGTTTTCTTGGAAGGTAAATTTTTATAAAATTAAAATAATTATACACTGAGAACATAAGTTGATGGAATGATCATGAAACATTATGATTATATATATAATGATAATTTGGTTATATTATATAGTAAGAACCTGTTTGAGGTTTTATGAAATTACGAAATTTTGTTTTTTAGTTTATCAGTGCCTTGGAATATTTTTAGATTTTTAAATTATTCTCTGGGATGCTTTTCCTAATTACACTGAGTAAGACATGGTCACATCTTAATAATATCCAAAACATTAATTAAATAATAATATTATTTTACATCTTCAATAAATATTATTACTGCATGTGGTTTAGTAATTATTCCTGTTTTCTTGATCGTATGTATTTGATCACTAGTTATTCTTGATAATATTTTTTTGAGAATATTAATTTATAATTATTTTTCCTATTTAGTTATATATTATTTAGTTATTTACTATTGGATAATGGAGTGGTATTTTTTATTAGGAAAATAATCATTATTCAATGCCTAATAAATATTGTGGTCGAATGGTGGAATTAGTTTAAATATCCACTGAGAATGAATATATATTTAATATTTCAAGGATTAATAATATTTAATCATTTTTCATGTTTGTATCATATAAATAAATAATAATTTTTATAACTATAGACATGGGGATATTAATGGGCTATGTAAATTACAAGGGTGTGTGTGAAATAATTAATTTTTAACCCTAGTATATATACCCAATTATATTATTTTTTATGGGTGATTTTTATTAATATTGGATTGAAAAATAACATCTCGAGTGTAACACCATAAGTTTATGTGAATTTTTTTAATGAAATAAATCTATTTGATAGGTTTTTAATATGAAACACTGATTTTAGCTTGTGTTACACACAAGCCTGATTTTTTACAAGGTCGTGATATCTTAATAATATAATTATTTAAACATAACCGTTATGACATATCTATATAACATAGTGATATAAATAGAAACAAAAATATTTAAATAATATTTATAGTATTTTTATATTAATAAAACATATTTAAAATAAAATACATAATTTTTTGTAATGTAATTATAAGTTTCAAAAATATTACTTTCTCAAAAAATTGGTTTCTATGCCTTTTTTTGAACAATAAAAAAATAAATATTTATACATTTAGAAAATTATTTTTATAAAATAAAAAAAATATATCATCATGTAACATTTAACTTAGTGTTATTTTTTTTTGATTTTTCTAAAAATTGTTATTTTTTGATGAATTTTTAAAAATACTGAATTTTAATTTAAAACATCATTTTCATTTAGATGATAGATGAAATTTTAAATTATTTTTCAAGTTAAATTTGTTAAATTATATATATATATATTAATTCAATTAACATGAAATTAATCAATATGATATATAATTTTATATAAAAACACCTCAAAATTTTGAACATTTCTCTAATTGAAGACCCACATTCTCTTACTATCTACAATGTTAATTTTATTTTTAAATATTTCACTTTAAAAATTATAGTTTATAAAATTTGATTAAATATTTTGAATTATAATAACTTATATAATATAATAATTTCAACGTTATTTTTAACCATAATTAATATTAAAAATTTTATAAACTTATGTGCCACGGTTAAGATAAAATGGGTTTTCTAAGGGATAAACCAAAATGATAAGGTTAAAAATGTCTTAAAACCTTGCCTAAATTATATTTTGTGGAAATATTTTTACATTATAAATTTTATTATGTATAATGTTCTATTTTGGAACCTTTTTCAATTATAAAAACATTGATAATCCTTTCTCCTTGCAAAAAATTGAAAAACTACCACTAACCTTACTCATAAAAGGACACCGCATGTCCTCTCTTATTCGCACCTAAAACCCATTGGGATCATCCAAAATCTACCCAAATAACTTCTCAAATTTCTTAATCTCATATTAGAACAGTTATTTTGGATATAAATCTATCTTATGAAATATTTTCGTGCAGACCTAAGGAGGATACCTGAAGAATAGGTAACACTCATCAATTAGAGATTTTTTTCTTCCTCTACCTCATTAAATTTTTATTATACCATTATTATATAAAATAGAATGTATCTCACATATATATAGATGTTTTTATTTTATGTTCTTTACCTAAAACCATCTTCACTTCCATCCAATGTGATGTAATATATCCATTCATTAGTAAAGTGAACTATTGCCCCACAAACCGATGTCATTCAGTTTTCCATTACCACCTCTCAGGTCTAGACATAATAATTTATTTATTATTTATAAAATATATTTTTGATTTTATAAAAATTATGGAATTTTAATATCACACATACCTTCATACACTTCATTTTTTTGGAAATATGATATGTCGCTCATGTGTATGAGGCATTATCGTCTCTCGAAGCGATGTGATTCATTAACACATTACATGGAAGATAAAAAGGATAGTTTTAATAAATGTGTTATATATATTACATAAAATTATTATATAATGTGAATATATTATTTACCCTTATTTTTTTCAATTCTGGAATGAAATTGATTGAGGGTTAATGCATATGTTCAGCCAATTGTCCCCATGAACGACATATTTTATTTTTTATCAATAAATTTTATAGAGTACTCTCAATTAATATTTAAAGAATATATATGATATTTTAATCATAGATGAAATTAATGATAATATTTAACCTAGATAAATTTAATAAGACTGAAAATAATAAAATAAAACATATACAAAAGACAAAGCAGTTTTTATTCAAAATGTGACATTAACATGGAATAGTTAAAAAATGATAAACACGAGGTCATTAGTAAATCACATGTGGTATGATACATATATATACTAAATATATTCATAATAAACAAAAATTAAGTATATTAGAGGATCAAACATCTATGAAAGATTTCGATAATTAATGTAATGAATTTTTGTCCCAATTTTCCTCTATTGAAACGTACATTATGTTCTGAACCTATATTATTTCGCAAGGTTTCTTTAAATACTATTTGAAATAGAACATCCAAAATTTATTTATACAAATTATATTTTAATATATATTTTTTTTATGATTTCATAGATATTGTCAATAAAGATTACCATATTGGTGAGGATTTTACGGTAAAATCTCATCATTTATCAGGATTGCTTATGATTATGTTTTGCATTATATATGATTAATCTGACACTAAAAACCGGAAATTTTTTATATTATTTTTATTTCATGAGAATACATTCATTCCATTAATTTTCCTCTTTCTATGTAGCCAATAGTTTTATAAAATGTTTTAAAAAATTTATCATTATTTCCCTCTAAGGTAGAAAAAAAATTTTATTCCAAAATAATTTCTTCTAAAAAAATAAAAAAGGATTGAAATGTTATAAAAATTAGTTTTTATATATATTCATATGACTTTTTTACTTTAAAAAAATTAGGAATCTTCATTCCATTCTCTAAAAAAATTGTTTTGGATTTTACTATAAATTTGGAAGGAATCATTTTTCATCATTAATGGCATGAACATTATTTCACACTATCACAACTTCTAAACAATTTCAAGAATCCATAACAAAATTTCCAAATTTATTTTTGAGTAAAATGTTCTCATCAATATTGGTTAATTTTGTAGGATTTAAATATATAATTTCAAAGTGAAAGGATTTTCATATTTCTATTATGTTTTATATAATTTTTTCGAAAAGGGGTATTTTCCTTATGAAATGTATTCAATGATTTTTAAAGCGTTCATTATATGTTTAGAAATTTATTTTCAAATAAAATTATTTCCAAAAAATATTTTTTTAGTTTAAAAATATTATTTTGAAAGAAAACATATCTTCCTTAAAAAACATACCATGTGATTTATCATTAAAAATAATTCTTCATCATTGATGGCACTATTTGATGTAACTTATGATTTTATGAGGATATAAACCAATGATGACACTATTATTCATTCTCTGAACGATTTATAATGAAATATGATTATGAAACCTATTTCACTCCCAAGGGTTATACCATGATAAAAAAAATTGAATCCCACTTCTTTTTTCATGGGATATGATATGATGAAATGATGCAATAAATATAAAACCTATCTCTTTTCCACATGTTATGATATAATGAAATGTTTATGAAACCCATTTAATTTCTTGAGTTATTATTTGTGGATTGTTTTATTATCATGCCATATAAATATGTATAAATTTTATTATATAATTCTTGGGACTTATATCTCCCTCAATTACATTGGGTGATGATTTATATATCATGATATAGAGAGGACTCGAATGGGTAGTGAACCAAGTTCAGTAACTCACTTTTCAACTATGATGGTCATGGGACAAAACCATGAATACTATGATGGTTTTGGGAGTAAAATCATTACACTATGACATATCTTTCAATGATTCTTAATAATATGGAAATAATTTTCTATGAATATCTATCTAAAACAAATCTATTTCTTATAACAATATTATTCTCCCATTGATCATATTCTATTATTACCTAACAAATCATGTCTTATGAACTACAAATATTTTTTCCATTACAAAACATAATGATCATTGATATGCATTTTATGGTTTTCAAATTTAATTCTCATGTTCTTGTGCCTTTATTTTTGTGTTATGATTATGTATCTCCATTATTTACCCTTACTGAGAAAATGAGAATACCCTTTCTTGTGTTTCCTTTCATCAGGTTTTGAATAATTGAATTACATATGATATTTCAAAGAACTGTTCTAGTTATGAATATCATAGTTTTAGATGATTTAGTTTATTAATATACTAGTTTCTTGTGTTCCTATTTTTCTAAAGAAACTACAATATTATGGTCCTCAGGCGTGTAATTATGAAATGTAATGAATATTCATAGAAATGATGTAATGTATATGTATGAAAATCTTGGGTATTTATAGTTGTATCAGAGGATAGGTTTATTTAACCATTGGAGTCTAGGATAAATAACATTAGTAACTTATTTTAGGACATGTCTGAGGATAATTCATGATATTATTCATTGTATAGGAAAATGTATTGGAATTTCGTTAAATGATAAAGTGAGTGATTTCAAATAAATTACATCCTTTTATGGATATTAACAGTGGAAATGGATCTATAATATAGGTACATTAGTTAATAACTCCAAAAATTTCACATTTTATGAACTCAATCATTATCTGGTGCATGAAAATGGGTCGTTTTTCGAACCATGTTTGACACTCCAAGTATGTATTCATTGGAAATTCACAAAATCAATAAAAACGATTATTAATAATTATAATATATGATGACTATGAATGACCAAATATAAATGATTTTTTTTTAAAATAAATGACTATGAATGACCTAATGATTTATATATAAAAGAATTTATCATTATTTTGAAATCCTATAAATTATTTTCCAGGATTATGTTGTTCCCGATCATGATTATTATTTCTTACACTTTGTATTTTTTATTTAGTGTTAAGATGGAATATGTAACAACCATGATAATGATGAGTGAAGTAGATATTGAAATAATTTTCCTCCTCATCATCAATATTTTATAGAATCTTGAATGGAAAATATTATTCCAATGACCATAAAACATTATCAAGCTATGAATCATGTTGGAAATAAAAACCAACAGAAGAGGGAACAACATTATGTTGAGTCCTTCATGAATAAAAATACACCTTATTTCATGGGCTATTATGATCCACCAGTTGTTGATCAATGGATCATCACCAAAAAAATGATATTTTTCCATTATCTAATGTTTGGAATCTGAAAAAATCATTTTTGTTCTTTCTATTATTTGGAATGTGAAGAGGATGAATGGTAGAGTATTACCAAAAATATTAAGAAACATTATGAAAATGATTCCATGGATTAGGATGGGTTCATGAACATATTTTTCAACAAATAAATTCCGTATATTCATTGTATGATGATGGAGAAAATGTTCCTTGAGATATACAAAAATGATGATGAATCAATTAGTACCAAAAACAAAAAATTTACTAGACTTCTGATATATACTTATGGTATTATCATCGAACCTAAATGTTTGGTCAGCCTATTGTTTACTTTATTAAAACCATGTCTCTGAAGGGAGTTACCCATTCAAATATCCAGTATCTATGAATATATTGTTCAATGTTCAATCAAGATTGTGACTGAGGTTAGAGTTACGTATCAATCTTGTGGTTTTTATAATAAGTGAAAAATGGAATTGAATAGAAAATATAAGAACTGTGGAGAGTAGAATGCGATCATTACATTATGCTCAATGTTTGAGAGGAATAATGAAAAAAATTTCATTATTGTACTACGAAATATTTTATGCGTGGAAGGTATGTTCATTAGGAAATTGATTTTTGTAGTGATGGGAGAAATTTAGGTAACGTTGTGTATAGGGAGAAAGCTACCCAAAATGTACCACCCACACATTAGTGCTTAAAATTCGAGGAGTATTATAATTAAGATAACCATTTCTGAAATCCAATTGATAATGATGATGATCAACATCAATGGAATCTTAATCAAAGATGCCAAGGTAAATTTCCTGTGATCGTTATTTCTCACAAGGGGTGTGTTAATGACATGGTGAATGGATCAATTACCAACATCTATAGAAATTTTAATATCTTATTTAACTTCGGATATAATATTTAATTCATATCTAACGAATTTTTTAACGGTATCAATATCCCTCCCTAATTATTAGATGTAGTGAAACAACTAATAGTACAATGATCATATATCTAGGGTATGATTCCTTTCCGATTGACATTGGTGGGAATATTCTTCTCGTAAATATTTTCATTCTTCCAGTTGTATAATTTTGTGTCATCTTAGTCATGGATTTTATTTCTCAACATAAATCCCACATCCATTATCGAGAAAGTAAAGTAAATATTTATATTCCAAACCCATCAATGATCATTTATCAATGGTAATATTGGTATGAAATTTGGTCAAGATCAAATTTACTGTTTGGGCCTTAATTTCCATTTCGAAGAGGTTTTTATCTTAGTTGATTTGGGAGAAATTCATCGATTATTTTCCCATAATAGGAAAATTTGTTTATATATTTTCATAATAGTTTTCTTATCTTCCATTGAATTATGAATTTGGGTTCTCAATTGAACTCATTCTATGTTCCACACCAATTTGGAATAATCCCTATAGAATGTTCCTTGATGAGTTGAAGGAAATTAATTTTTAACACATAGTTAACATTAAAAAGGGATTCATTCTGCCAAGTGTGTCACATTATAGTGCACCTATTCTTTTTTCAAGAGAAATATTGTTCAATGTGACTTTATATTACTTATCTGGAGATAAATTAGGTCAAGATAATGAACAATTATCCACCTCATCGTATTGATGAATTTTTTCATCAACTATGTGAAGCTCAATAATTTTCTAAGATTTACGTTTATTATGGATATAATAAATTTAGGGTTAATAAGGAGGGTATTCCTTCTATAGAAATCTATTCAAGGTATGAACATTATGAATATATATTAATTTCATTCGTCCTACTAATTCACCTTCTATCTTAATGTATTTAATGAATATAGCCTTTTGATATTACCTTGTTATGTTTATGGTTGTTTTTATATATTACATTCTTATCTATTTAATGAGTGAGGAATATCACAAAGACCACATAAAAATTTTACAAAAGTCATTATGGAAGGTGAAACCGTATCAAAAAATTACATTGTGTAATTTTTTTTCTAAATTGGTTTAATTTTGTGTCATATAATCTCAAGAGGGGGTATATCTATAGATCCTTCAAAGATAATGGTTATTGAGTGTTTTCCCCGATCAACCACGGGGATTGAGAATATTAGTGTGCCTAGTTTAGATGAATATAATAAATAGTTTTTGGCTAATTTTCATGTGGCTATCAAATCCAATCACTAAGTTAACTTAGTTGGGGGAAAAGTACCACTGTATGATTAATTGTGAAGAAATTTTCAAGTAACAAAATATAATAATATTTAGCGCACTTCACTTAAATTACCATATATTAAAAAAGGGACTTCAGTATATATTGATGAATCCAAGATTGTATAGGTACGTTTTATTATGTAGAATGAAATTAATATAGCTTATGCCTCATGAAAATTGATGTTTCATGAGGAAAATTACAAAACTCATGATTTGAAGTTAGCTATGGTAATCATTGAAATAATGATATAGAGGCATTATATTTATGAAAACAACTAGATATATATACCGATCATAAAATTTTGAAGTATATATTCTAATTAAATGAGATAAATATGTTCAAAAGAATATGTATAGTCCTAAAAAATGATTATCAATGCTCAATACATAATTTCTTTGGAAATGCGAACAGGGTGGCTGATGAATTGAGTGAAAAGGGTCATTCTAGCTTATCCATGATGAGGATTAAAAATGATCTAATATTTATTTATTATAAAATAATTGATCTTTAAATTGCGAAGTGGTGGAAAAAATATTATCTTTAGTAATTGAATGTTTAACCATATATCCAGGTTAAGATTAAATATTTAAAGACGGAATATATAGAGATGAAAAATATGGTTAAAATGTTTTAATGTATATAATGGATTTTGAATGATTTCTTCTTTTGGGATGGAATGAAGAGATATATAATAGATTTTGAATCTCTGTGATGGGTATGTAAGAAAGGTAAGGATGAGTGACAAATATCTAAGGGGATTTTACATGTATTACCCCTTCCATAATAGAAATGGGAAAAATCAACATGGATTTTGTCACTGGAATCCCCAAAATGTCTTAAGGGTATAATGTTATATGGGTTGTAGTTGATCCCTATACAAAGTCAGTGCACTTCATTTCTATCAGATAAAACTTATCTTTAGATCATATTTCAAGAATATTCATTAAGAAAGTGGTAAGGTTTCAAGGATTCTCACATTCTATTGTTTCTAATCAGGATCTGAGAATTACCTCAAATTTATGATGAAGTCTTCAAAAATGTCATGATATGAAGTTATGTTTCAGAAAATAATACCATCCTTATAATGATGGTCAGTCTGAGGGAAAAATTCAAACCATAGATGAAAACATGAGATCTTTTAATGTTATTTCAAGGTTTTTTGGATCAATAACTTCCTCTAGATGATTTTTTATAAAACAATATATTTCCCTTGATAATTTAGAAGTCTCTTTATGAATACCTATATGAAAAGAAGTGTAGGTCTCCAACGTGCTATAATGATGAAGAAGAAATAAATATATTAAATTATGAGATTTCAGAAAAAATGGAAGAGAGGTGAAGATATATTCAACATCACATCATGGAAGCTCATTTTTAGAAGAAACATTATTTTGATAATCATCGGGATGATCAAGAATTTGGAGTGGGTAACAAGGTGTTTCTAGGAATATTTATATAGGAGAAGGTTGTGATAGTGAGGAATAAAGAGAAACTAATCCCCAGGTATGTCTGTCCCTTTCAATGTTTTGATCATATCATTAATGTTTCCTATCACTTTGATCTTCCATGAAACCTATCTCAAGTACATGATTTGTTCCATGTATCTTTCCTAAGTAAGTTCATAAATGAACTATCACATGTATAGAATAAAGAGGTCACTCCACTGGAGCTAGATCATTCTTATAAGGAACAAATTATGGAGAATATGGATAATACAGATAGTTTTCTATGAAACAATACCATCGACCTAGTCAATGTTTGGTGGAACATATAGCATTTTAAGAATCTACGTGGTATCATAAAGTTATAATAAAGCAGAAGTAACCTCATATTATTGTATCAAAGTGATTAATTTTTATGAAGAAATTCATTTTAATGGCTGGTAGAATGTAACACCCCAATCATTTTTTAATTTTTCTTTCAAATAAATTAAATTTCACTGATATGTTAGGTTACAAGTAACACAGAGTTTTTCTCGCACTCCATGCAACACTGTCTTTTAAAAAGACTTCTATAACTTATTTATATAATTCTTCAAACATGATACTTATACCCTAGAAGTTAAGCATAAAAATATAAGTAGTAATAAATACTTTTAATATATTTTTAATAATATTTATATATAAATAAATCATATTGATAATAAAATACATAATTTTAATAGTTTCTTTATATTTTTCAAAAATAATACTCTCTCAAAATAAAGCTATTTTGAATTTTTATAAACAATATCAAAAATTAATTTTTTAATATTTTAGAAAATTTATTAGATTAAATTAAATTTACTTTTAAAATAATCATGTTAAAATTATCTTAAGGATAATTTTTGAGATTATCCTGAAAAGTTTTATTTTTTGACGAATACTGAAAAATAATAAATTTCAATTGAATTTTTTTTTTCATTTAAATTAATTATAATGTCAAAATATATATTAAATTAGAAATAAATTAAAATTATTTCTATTATATATCTATTAATACACTTTCTTTCAATTTAATCAATTTAAAATTTAATTTTTATATTAAAAAATCAACATTCTGGACATATTTTCTTTTGAAACCCAGCTTTCACGTCACGTCTATGGGATTAATTTTAAATTAAAATTTTCTAGTTCTATGAATGGGATTTGAAATATTAGATTACATATTTTAAATAAAATTAATTTTAATATCTAATAAGTTAAACATATTTTTTACCATAATGAATTGTAAAAATGGTAAAACTATATTTACTGTGGTTGAGGTAAAAATGTTGATTGGGGGTTAAACTAAAATGATATGGGTTAAAATTTCCTAAAACCATTTCTAAAATATTCTTCATATCCATATTTCAACCTGTAATCTTTTATTATCAATAATGATCCATTTTGGAACATTATGGACTAATAAAAACGTGGGATAACCTTCTGTCAACAAATTACAGGTTTCCCAACACCTCACTTTTAAAAGGTGACCCCCAATCTTCTCTAAATCACACCATAAAACAATTAGTTTCAGAATATTACTTACCGAATAAATTAACAACATATCTAAACTAGTACTAGTATCCTTATTTTTATGTATATCCATCTTATGAATGATTTGGTTCTAAAATAAGGAGGATACCCGAAAAAGAGGTAACATTCATCCATGAGCATTTTTTTTCTTACTCCATATCAATCAATTATTATCATAACATGATGATATTATAACCAATTTTTATTCTCTATAATGATTTTTTTTTATTTTAATTTCATTACCTACAACCATCTACACTTCCATCAAACGGGTTATGAAATCATCATTCGTGTTTATGACAGACTACTACATTGCAAAGAAATGTCATTTGTTTTTTCATTACCAACTATAAAGGTTATAAATAATGAAGTATTTGTTATTTTTATATGATATTTATTATATTATTATACTTATATAATTATTATATTAGTTAAAACTTCATACTATCCATTTTTAGGGAATATGATAATGTCACTCGTGTGTACAGAAGACTATCACCTCACAAATCGGTGTGATTTGTTCAAACAGTATTTAGAAGGTAATAAGGATGGTTTTAATGAAAATATTCGATATATCTATGGAATAAATATTACATTTTAATGATAATATGTTAATTACTTTTTTCATTCAATCCCATAGGAAAATCCAAATAACATTCATGCATAGGTATAATCTCATGTCTCCATAAATGATGTATTTAATTTTCAATAAATAAACATTACGGATTACCCTAAATTCATATATAATAAATATATATTATATTTAAATCATTTTTAATAATTTATATAATTTTTAACAATGATCAATGTTAGGGGATATAAAAATAAAAATAAAATGATATACAAAAAACTACGCGGTAGTTACCTAAGATGTGACTTTAACACGGAATGGTTAATAAACCGTTAATAAAGGGTAATAAGTAAATAATATATGATATAAAATATTTAATTATTGTTATATAAAAAATATATATTAATATTAAATTCATTATACAAGATATTCAAATGTGTACAAAAGAACTTGAGACCTAAGGTAATATAGTTTTTTGTCAATTTTTCATTATTTGAGACGTTCAATATGTTATGCACCAATATTGTTTCATGAGGAGTACATACATAAAATTTGATATGTAATATCACAAATTTGTTTATCCTTATTATATTTTAAGTTCAATTTTTGTTATTCGTTCATGGGGATTATAATTTAATGTTACCAAAGTGGTAATTATTTTTTGTTACAATCTAATCATTTCTTAGGGTTGTTTATGATTTTGTTTTTTATGATAAAATTTTATGGTTCATATTTCATGAAACACATGAAATTAATTCTACTAAGATTATATCATGGTAATTAAATTTTTTATTCATTTTACCCTATTTATGTACCAAAACCATAAATAGTCTTTATTTTTCTCTTTGTTCAAAAACCCATTTTTCTTCCAAATCAATGTTTTCTAAAAGGGGTTTGAAAATTGTTTATAAAATTCTCCATATGATTTATTAAATTTATTTTTACCCATTTTTGAGTTATTACAAAAAAATTAAAGAAATAATATTTTCCTTTTCATATCAATTCTAATTTTACTTTTATCAATAATGTGAAAAAAAAATTGTTTTTATCATGTCGGGATTGAATAGTATTTTCCACTTTCAATAATTCTCAATGATTTCAATATTACATTAAAAAATTTCAATATCCTTTTGAAATAAAATTTTTTCTTTAATATTTTGTAAATTTTTGTATTTTGAACAAATTCTTTCAATATTCAAATGATTAAGAATGTTTATTTATTCTTTCAGAGTATTTTTTGAAATTTGAAAGTATATTTTCTTTTGGAGATGTTCTAAAATATTTTTAAATGTTAGTTTAAAATTTATAATGTTTATTTTCAAATAAATTTATTTAAAAAATAATGTTTTTTTTGAAAAGTTATTTACAAAGAAATTTTACATTACTAATGAATAATTCCATGTGATTTATCAATCAAAATAATTCTCTATCAATGATTCCATCTATTGTTGTAACCTATAATTTTCTAGGGATATGAACTATGTATAACATTCTTATTACTTATCTGAATCATTTAAGATGATAATATGTTTATGAAACCTATTTACCTTCTATGAGAAATACTATGATAAATTTATCTTGAATCCCCATTCTATTACCATGGGATGTTATATGAAGAAATGATGAAATGATTATGAAACTTTTATCATTGATAAAGGTTATGATATGATGAATTATTTTGAAACCTATTTCATTTCATGGGTTATGATATTATTAATGTTTTGTGAAATTATGTAAAAAATTTATGATTTTCATAATGTAACTGAGGGATATATACCTCCCTCTACTAAATTGGGTGAATATTTATATCTCATGAGATATACAAGACTAGAATGGGGAGTGAACCTGGTTCACTAAGGAGATTATTATACTACGATGGTCTTTGTAATGAACCTTGACTACAATAATGGTTTATGGAGTTAACCCATTTCACTATGATAGCCATGGAATTTATCCTATACTACTTTGGAAAAGATTTTATATGCTGATATGTACTTTATAAATCTATTTCATATGCCAATGTTATAATATCGTGACTCATGTTCATTGATTCCATTTTTATTCATGTCTAATAAATAGAAAATATTTATTCCAGGACTCAATAATATGATCTTTGATATATGGGGTATGGTTTTATAATGTTCTTATAATGTTCTAATTCTTTTATGATAATGTTATTTATATGTATCTCCTTTTTTAACATTAATGATAATATGATCTCAATATTTCTTATGTTTCCTTTCCCCATGTTTTGATGAAATGTATTATGAAGATATATCAAATAAGGGTTACAGTTTTATAGATCAATGTTGGAGATGATGTTGTTTACCTATAAATGAGTTGTTTGTGTTTCCAAGTTTCCAAATATAGAAAATTTTTATAGTTCGTATGAGTGTTTTTGGGCAATGTAGTGAATATTAATAAAAAATGTTTATTTTCTATTTATGATAATTATATATCCCTATATGAATAACTCTATCAAGGCCCGCAAAATATCCCTCAATAAGAAATATATCAATAATAGAGATTGATCCTCCTACACTACCACTCTTAATTCCACATTAATCCAAGAGAATAATTTTTGAAGCTATTCTTGGTTTGTTGAAAGACAAACAATGTAAGTGTTATGATCTACCATGATAACACTTAGATATTCCTATAGTGATGCATCGAGGTTCAAGGTGTATCAGTAGATCACCACTAGATAGAATCTTAACCTTTTTATGAAAACAACATGATGGTATAATATAGATACCTTTTTTGATTCATCAATAATGAAATAATTCATAATAAGATCATATTTTAATTTCATAAATTAATTATAAATAATTATTTTTCAATACTATATCTTGGTTGTGGTTTTACCACATCAATTAATATTTTATTTAATTACATTGGTCACAAAACATATCATCGATGTACATCTAGTATTAATCATCAATTATGAAAAAAATCAGAGTTAGTCATACTACATCTGGTGTTTTCACTAAACACTGAAACATCATCATACACTTTGTGAAATCTAGTGACATCAAGGTTGTTTGAAATCTTAGTATTATTGACATATTTCAAACATGAGATTTATTTTAACCCTAGAATATTCCTTTAAGTTTTGATATTACATATATCTATCAAAATCAATCATATATTTTTTTACATTTAAGGAAATTTTGTGTAGTGGTGTGTGATTTCTTTATGAAATTGAACTATGATGATTGGGACTTATCAATATTCCTAATACTTATAGTGATTGATCATGTATAGATTATTTTTCTTTACATTATTATTATGCTCATTTATATCATGATCATTGAACTAATGTGGTTTTTTCTACTTCACTTTTGTTATCAGGGAATCATATTGAATGTGTTTATTATGACACCTTAGACCAACACTCCGGAGTATGGTTCTATAAGAATGTAATTTACATACATTATTTTATATGATATTTAAAATTTTAGATATACCCGTCAATATATAAAAGCATTAATTATTGAAGAATATATTACATCTAAATGCTCTTTTGGGGACTTCTATTTTATAAAATTAGAATGCAATATAAGCAGATAAATCCCATTTTATTTTTATCAAATTGAAATTTTTTCCATTATATATGAAACTACTAATTTTTTTAGAAATATGAAAGATACCTATACATTTTTCATATCATTAGAATATTCTTTTGATCAAGGGGAAATAAAATGTTTGGGATCACTTGTTACTTTCTTACATCTAATGCATTCACCATATGAGTCAGAAATACTTTTCCTTCTATCCTTTAAGGAACCACTTACTGAATAAAAAAATAGCAATAGTTATGTTGATGACTATAGAATATCAATATATAATATACCTACGTTAGTTTCCAATAACAATATAGATTTCCAGTATTTATTCCCAAGTCAATAAAAGGAATAACATGATAATAACCCATCTTAAGAAAGATGGTAAATTGTAAAATAATTCATATTTCACTTTTCAATATTCATTTGTATTAGAATAATGATATATGGTATAATAATAATATTCCGCATGCCAATAAAAGGTATAAAATTATCAAAACCCTCCAAGAGGATTAAAGTGGATAGTTAAAAATTTCATAGTCAAATTAAAAATAATCATCCATATTGGAATAATAACATATGAAATTCCAATAATTTTATTTATTTTTATGCGATAATATACTCTATAGGTGATCGTATTCTAATATGAATTATAAAAAATATGACAACCAAACTATATAGAAGGTTGGGTATTCAACTTATTCAATACTATAATTATATGATCATAAACCATCAATATAATGTGGGTACATAGTTTTTACATAACATAACCTCCGTGTGAATAAATAAATGTATAATGATGTTGAAATAGATGAAAAAAATCTTTTCAAAATAGTTCTTGAGAAATACCACAGAAGAAAGAATCCAAAGTTAGGTTATCTAGTGCCAATATTGCATTCCCAAAAAATTCAAATATATATATATTTGATTATAAATAATAAAATATAAACAAAATAAGGGGAAATCCTTCTAAAAATAAACATTTTAGTGGAATTTAAAATTTTAAGTAGATTTTAAAAACATTTTAACATTGATGTAAATGAGGTAATAATTTTTCACCTAAAACATTATTATTCAAAATGTGAATTAAAAATATTTTAAAAAAATTAATTTTAAAAATTATCTTTGATAGTGGGGCCCTAAAAATAAATAATGGTCTTCATGGAAGAACATTTACAAGGAGATAAAAATATTATTTTAAAATGATTTTTTTTATATTTTAATAAATTATTTATTCAAAAAACAATGTAAAAAGAGTAACAAAATATTATTTATATTAAAATTTATTTTAAAAAAGAATATTATAAAATAAAATATAAAATAACACTCGAAAAACCCTACAATTGAATAATAATTGTCAATATAAAACATTATATCTCAAATAAGGAGATTAAAGTTACTAAATATACTTACCAGTGGGGAAAGTTATGTATTAATAGAAAAGTGAAAATGGGAACATGAATTGTATAGTAAATATCATAAAATATAAATAGTATAATAAATATATATCCTTCATCAGTGAATACACCGTACAATGAAAACATAGTGTATAACATGAAGAGATGAAGATGGTGAGATGGGAGGCAAACCGAGCGATGGTGAGGAGCGATGGCGCCTTATAGGGTTTTCTACTAAAATGGTGCTTCCTCACTTCCTTGGATTCAATCACCTCGACATGCGACATATGGGAAAGGATCCAGTTCTGAGTGGTATTTCCTCGGTGCCGAGCTCCATTTTCTGAAAGCCGGTGATTTCCTCTGCTGATTTTCTCACATCGGCCAGTGGTGTTGTCTCCTCCAGTGAGCGACGGTCTTCTGGGAAGGATACGGATCCGAGTGGCTTGAAAAACCTGGAGGCTTCCTCTGCTGATGTCACATTGGCTGGCAGTGTGAAGGTCTTATCCGGTGAGACTGTTCTGCTGAGATCGGAGGACGGTGTGGCGAGGGTGGACTAGTTGAACCGCGCCACTGCGAAACCTCCGCCCTGTAAATCCCGTAACCAGTGTGCTCGAGATTCATATGGGTTCATGGTAAATTATGTTTTGAAGATTTCCTCTTCCAATGTCAATATTGGCCACCTGCAGCAATCTGTGAGGGTGCCTACTGGTGATGCATCATGTGGTCAGTGTTCCTTTGTCGATGTGATGAAGGATTCTTTATCAGATCAGAAAAATATTGAGGATTCCTGTCATATAAGGATTCTCTGAAAGGGATCTTTGGGTCACGTCGAGGCAAACCCTGGTGTGATTGCTAAAAGTTTGGCATTGGGTGAGAACTCATTGATTTCTCACATTGTTCTTCTTAAAGTTGCGCCACCCTGGAAATTCGAAGATTTATTCCATAGAATTTCGATGTTGTGGGGCTTTGCTAGTTAGAAATGTGTCTCCCTTGGGCGGGGATTCATTCTCTGTTTGTTTCCATGGAGGATCTCAAGCTTAGGGCATAGAGTTCTGGTCCCATGTTTCTAAAACTGGGGTGGATTCATCTGCATGAATGGTAACTTGACTTTAATGTCTCGAATGCAAAAAATGTCTTCACTCAGGTATGGGTACATCTTCATGGGCTTAATTGGGTTCTTTGGCATCCAGAGATACTGTATGATATTGGAACAACAATTGGAACTCCCATACTCCTTGATAAGGAAACGAAAGATGTTAGATTTGGGCACTTTGCTAGAATGTTGGTGGAAGTTGATCTCAGATCCACTCTCATTGATATGGTAACACTTTCTATTACGTCTGATCAAATTCTGATTGATGTTGAATATGAAAAGAAGCATTTTTCTACACTAAATGCATGACTGTGGGGCACTATTTGGAGTTGTGTCGTAAAAACATCACTTGTAATGAGTGTCGAATGTGAGGACACCCTCCAATCTCTGTCAAAAAAAGGATAATTTGAAGGAATCATCCTCACCAAAGCATGTCATCATGGACAACAACCCTCCTATGAAGGTAGCCCCTAATGTGTTGACTCCTTCGGATGGGAAAAGAGTGGATTTTTTATTCTACTTTGACAAGATCTTATAGTGTCCCTTATAGAGCTCATGAGGTTATCACTTCTGATAATCTGAGTCTTGTGTCAGCATTTGTGGTGAATGACTCTTCACAGTTGAATATTAAGAAGCAATCTTCTGCAGAACGGAGGAAAAAATCTGATGATTGGAAGGAAGGGGACGAGGTCTCCACTCTGGGAAATGGAGTTTCCATCCCTTGCAAGTGGTGGTACACTCATGAGGATGATGAGGAAAGTGATATGAATATGATTAAAACCTCATACAGTGATATTGTTCGAGGAGAAAAGATCAGAATCTCTGACAGTTAGGGTGTTTTGCCTACCCCAGTTAAAAGGAAACCAAGGAATGATTACTTTACATCTATGAGGACGGTGACCACCAGGTCATCCTCCATGAAGGCTAAGTAGAAGCTATATATGGATCAATTGGAGTGAATTAAGGATTTTCTCAAACAATATGAGCCCCAATCGGAATGGGAAACAGCCGATGCGGATGATATGACCAGGTATGAATGTGATGCCTATGAGTATTCTGACAAGTAATATTGTCCTCTTTCTCTTGTTTTTCTATGATATTTACTTTTTATTAATAAATTTTTGGTCTAATCGTGCTTGGATCGAACTTCTAGGTAGTGTATAACATGCAACATGTCTTAATGAATCTTAATTTTGACCAAGAAAAATCATACGTTTTGTTCAACACTGTAATTAAAACCCCTTAGATTATTTTTATTTTAATTTAAATTCAAATACTATGATTAAAATATTTTTCATGAAAATATATCATAAATAGGTAGTATATACACCACATAAATGAAATTAGGTTCACAAATAAAAAATGTTTCTCAAATAAGGATAATTCAGGTAAAAACTCTTACGTCATCCCATATATATTCAAAAAACATGCTTAACATCCCAAATAGTCAAGGTATTTCTATATTTTTCCTTAATATGAAACATATTATTCTTTATTTAATTTAATATGGACCATTTATTATCATAGTCTATTTATTTATTATATTGTTTTTTCCTTTGTCACGTACTTGAGGTTACTCCATAAAATTTTTTCATAACACCTTATGTTTGTTGACCATTATAAAAATAATAAAAAAGTATTTTCACAATATCCATAATCTTTATATATTTTTGGAATAATTGTTATATATATAAATATATATTATAACCAAACATAAGGGGTGGGGATGAAAAATAAATCTCATTTCTCGTGGTGGTAATAGTTTGTACTAAGCATGATTAATGTTTCCATTTCTCAATGAATTTGAGGGAAACAAGGTTAATGATAATTTGAAATTTTTCAATCATTGTAAAATTATATAAATCATATTTTTTCCTCTATTACAGCCTTTTAATCATCCAATAATGGTGGTGTTGAAAAAAAGGTGTAATTTTGTGGAGGTGATAGTCTACACAAAACAATGACGATGCTTTTGGTTTCAATATTTAATGGAGGGGAATTAAATTATTTTTATTTGATTAATATAAAAACATATAATTTTAAAAAAAATTCTCAATTCATCCTATAATTGTGGTGAAATCTAATTTTGATGTGTAAGATTAAAAAAAATATCTTTGAAAAGTGATAATACATCCATCAGATACTTGATCTTTCAATAAATAACTCAATTGAATTGAATGGAATAGGATAATGTATTATGAAATGGGACTTATGAAATTTTGAGGTAATTATATGAAGGTATATTTTTTATAGTTAAAATTAAAATTAGAATGTAGATTCATTTCTTAAAGTGTTAATGAGATACCCTTTTATAAGAGTAGAAAAGGGATCTTTTGGAAACGCCCTTTATGTTCGCATTATTCCATAACAAAATGCCAAGGAAAATGGTTCCAAATTTATAAACAATTGATAATTTAGTTTATTTGGTTCAATAATATATTATAAACCATTTTCCAGTCATTTTTAGTCATCTTATAGGCTTTGTACCGCTACGTTTTTACATTTTACTCTTTTGATTTTAAACTGTGTAAAAATTCATGACTATGTGAATTTCTATTTTATTAAAAATATAATATAAAACATATAAAAAATTTTGGTTATATGAAAACAAATCTTCTAATTAATCCCATTAAATTTTGACATTTTATAAAATTAACTTTCAATTTAAAACATATATTGCATACGAAAAAATGTTTTATTTAAAAGTAACATTTTGACTAGTATGGATTATAAATAATATTTTTAAATTATTACCATTTAAATTATAGTTATTATGATTATTTATGTACTTATAAATGTTATAATATTCATTTTATAAAATAATTCAATTTAGTACATTTGATATAAATTTCTTTATATCAATAAAACATTTATTAAAAAGTAATTACATCACCATTATCGTTCTAACTAGAATTAATCTTAATAATCAAAATGTTATACCTAAAAATTAATCTAAAAATAATAAATAACATGAAAGTTTTTTTTCAAATAAATAAGAATAATTTTATCTCATTAAATTTTAATTTTTTAGGAAATTAAACTTAATTTTAGCATATGAAACTTGTAAAACACAATTATTTTAGAAAAGAATATTTTTATGAATAATGTTTTGGTATAGAAAATTTTTTATATTATAATGATATTAAAAAAATTATTATTTATTAAATAAGAGTTATTTAAAATTGAAATAAATTTGTAACAAAAATTCTGCATGTTCAAACTTAAGAAATTAACAAGAATAAATTGTTCCCATAAAAAGATACAATATTTTCAATAAAGATATTCATAGGTCATATAAGTTGTCATAGTAATTTAATGAGAAATATTTTTATAAGTATTTATTTTTTATATTCAAAAAATTTCCATAAATTATGAATCATATAAAAGTGATGTTATTAGAAAAAACAATATTTTTTACTATTCACATAAAAATATATTATTTTATAAAAATCTAAAAAATGAATCCGAAAGTAATTTTTTTGTGAAAAATTCAAGGCTGGGTTTTACTTTATCAAATTTAAAATATAAAATTTTATAATTTATCTTTTTAAAAGAAAGTATATAATATTAATAAAATGTATTTTATTGAAAGCAACAGTTTTCAATATTAAATAAATTAATTATATACACACTAAAGTAAATAACTATTAATGGTTTAACATATTAGTGTTTAATATATAGTAATTATTAGTTTCTTGTTAATTTATCATTATTTATACTTTTTTGGTGTATCATGAAAGGAAATTTATCCAAAACATCGTCATATTTAATGGAAATTAGAATTTTCTGGTGTTTCATTTTCCAACTATTATTTTAATTATGTCCTCACAGTTTGACTCATAAAATAAGAGTAATTTATATAGAGAACTTATAAATAACCATCTGCCACTTGATGATCAAGGAATTAATTAATATGTTTAATGAGGATTAACTATATGAAAATTTATTATAAGTTCTTTATAAAGAGACTCAACTCATTCATAATATTACAATGTATTCAATCATCGGAAGAATATCTAGATCCATAAATAATAACTACCCAAAACACTAGAAATGATGTATATGACATTCATACCACTCAATAATCATTAGTTTTTGAAAAATTACATGACATTGGACACTATAATATCGAGATTGAAAACACAAAATCTGATGCTTGAGTAGTAAATTCATAATATTTTTATTTATTCTCAATATTTTCGGTAACTATATCACTTATTTGTATTTAGATATGGATATTTAATTACATAATTTCCTACTCTATTATAATTTAAGAAATAAATAATTAGATTCTTAATTTTCTATTAACTTTTTATTTTGATAACCTTCGCATCCAATGTTACATAATTTACCCCCATGTCTCAGTTTAACATATAACCTTATTGGTTCCGCCTATGAAACATTTAGTTTGGTTATCTTCTACTTATTAACAAAATACATAAAAAATATATCACAAATTATCATGAATTTCCTTAAAATATTCTAAACCTAATAATCGTTGTTTTCTTTTCTCTCAACATCTAACTTACCTTTTGCAAACAATATTAGTCATTCCCAAAATTTTATACCCTAGTATATATATACCTTATTCGTATATTTTCAATAAAATTCCTTTCCAAAAATCTATATTCATATATAAGACATTAATCCCCAAAGATATCATAAGTTACTCTATAAATTGGCACAATATTAATCCCCCAAATAGAAGTAACCAAAGTTCCATAAAATCACACACTAGTCATTTTATATCATAATCATAAAAGTTAGTTAAAAACACACAAAAATATCAGGGATCAATTTTTCAATAATAAATTACAATATTATATATATCATTTTTCATAAAAATCAATCAGCCCTTTATTACCTCTACATTGAGCGTATATTAATCCCAAGAGTTATCCAACCATAAATCATGTGTTCTTCAATATTTATCCACTAAAAATGAAATATTTACACAGATTCACTTTTTAAGGATATAAATACCATTAATTATATGTTTAATACCATTAAAGTTGAACTACTGAAGAATAATCCTTATATGTTTCACATAAGTATAATGTAAATAGAAATTACAAAAATTTCAACGATAAATATCAATCACTAATGAGAATAGTGAATAATTCACTATTAAATTTCTATAATAATATGAATATCACTACCTTTGGTAATACTAGTAAAATCACATTTTTTATCCTAATAGGCATGTAACAACCTGAACTACTATAGATCACTAGGTCGGAGAAATTTCAGGCCACCACAACACCAAGGCCGCCTCCACAAGCTAGGGAATTATAAAAAAACTAAGAGTGAAAAAATAAAATGGAAGGAATTTTCCTAAGGTGCATATATTAACACAGTCAAACTTCTCCATGTAAAATTAAATAGGGATAAATATAATATATAAAATCATCTAGAGTAAAAACCATGGAAGTAATCATATCGAAGGAAAACAAAAATGTGTGTCAATGTTATCGAAAATGAAAAGTAAAAAATAAACACCCAACAATAAATTATTTTCCAACATAAAAATGAATAGAATAATGTAAATACTATAGATCCCAACTCCTGATCTCCAAACATGACAACTGTACATGGTTCCCCCACCCAAGTATCTCTATGCTCCCCTAAAATAAACTTTGATCTTTCAGTCATCAATATAAGGAATTGAAAAGGTGGTAAAATCACATACTTAGGTGAGTATATGCATACCCTGTATAATTCTATGAATACCAAGAGAGGTAGAAATATAAGACCTACTAGAAGTAGTTAGACCAAACCAAATAAATAGGGAATCAAAACACATTCACATAGATATATGCCCATAAAAGAGACCCCAATAATAAAGAAAAGGTTATATTCATTTCACATCCCAATCCAGATCCCTGATTAAGTCTAGAGGTATATATTTCGATCATCGATGTGTAGTATCTCATTTTTCTCACCGAGAAAGTCATTAGATGGTCATGCACCATGCCACTGCTCTATATCCCAATGGAGTATAATATAAAATATAAATTTGACCCACACCCTATAATGATAGGTGGATTCAACTGAATAGATAGAGGAATATCACCCCTATTGGAGTATATTTACTCTATCTGTGTAAATAATATGGGGTACTCGCACCCTGCTATGATAGGGGAGTACCCACCACATAGATATAGGACCCAAGCCCTGCAGATGGGAGTATAGTCTCTAACTAGAGTAACGTGAGTGGGGGATCCATACCTTTGTGTGAAGGGGTGTACCAACCTTAAAGATATAGGATCAACAACCTTAACAAGGGAGTATAGTATTCATTAGAAATAAAGATAATGGGTGGCCCATTCCCTAGGGAAATGGGGGATTATCATCCCTATATAAAGTGAAATCACACGAGTTCCATCTTTGTCTAGGATAAAGAGTATGAGAGACCCATTCTCGGGTTCAACAAGAGAGTACCAACCTTATAAATAGAGAACACATAGTGTAAATAGGGGTGTATAGTATAAATCTATAATAAAGAGCATGGGGACATGTTCCCTGGTGCGATAAGGGAGTATCATCACTATATATTGAGGAATTATGCCCTAAATTGGGGAGTATCATCTCTATGTTTACTATTGAGTTTGGGGTACCCACATAAAAATGTTATAGGGGATTTTAATCCCTTTATATAGAATACATGCACCCTTAAGAGGTATGTACCTTATCTATCTGGAATATCAACTATGGGGGACACGCACCCTGGTGCGATAGGGGACTACTATTCCCATAGATAGAGAACTCATTCCCTAAATGGGGGATTACTGTCACTACCTGGAACCTCTCTTTTGATCCTTCCCAATCACTACCATCAATTAGTGTCTCCAAAAAATAATAACACTAAAAACATTCTTCATCATATCTGGAAATCTAATATGAAGGCTACCATTACATTGTCTGTGTAAAAATACTCATTATAGGCCACTCACAGCCAAGATAAGAGTCTTTCCAAAATCCAAACAAGCGCATGAGGATCATCATTGAATCTTCATTTCAATACATAATACTACTTATATGTCATTGAAAATGTCAATGAATTTCCAAATGGATCACACCGTTGTGATCCTTGGGGAAAACACTAAGAATTGGATATTTACTTGCCCAAAATGGACTAAATATAAAAATAATAATTTCAACATATCATATAAATATGTTTCTTTATGGGCCCAATAAATGTGTCTAAAAAAGGTCCCCAATATTGGACCACAATCAGCCATCTCAAAGTCAAGGTCACGATGCCATATACGGCTCATCAAACAGACATTGTATGTAGAAGATAAAACAGAAACAAAGTAATTATTATTATTATGATTATTATTATTATTATTATTATATCAATAAAAATTAAACATAGAATTAATTCTCAAGATTCCATCAAGTTCTCCTGTTCACAATAAAATAAGCATAAGGGACCCCATCTTTGATCCAATTTATTTTTATTAAATTAATTATGATAGTTAATACCTCATTCGATCTTATTCCTCACATCTAGAAAAACACAAATCATCCTTAAATCATATGGCACCATAATTAAAATTCACGAAGAACCGTAATTCTTGAACACCGTCACCATTCACGTGGTAGCCCAATAATTCCTCATCCACATGTTTCGACACCAAGTAGCAACCCTTATACCTTCGAACCACTGGCATGACCTCTTACATAGGTTATATCAACACATGATGTGCTACCATTCTCCATCAAATTATTCACCATCCCATCCATTTTGAGAAGCCTCCTCCATGAGACATCACACATAGACACTTTTTAGAACCAATCCCATCTCATTGTAAATCATCGCTGAATGTCAACCGGGTAAATGGAGATCACCAATCTGATCCTAAAACACCTACGATCATCTATCATTCTCATAATTCTAATCAAAAATTGATCATATAATTGATCAAAAACATTAAACTATTATAAAAATCTAATCAATTTCAAAATCATCATCCCGATTATTTTTTTCAAAACCAACAAGATTTCAGGAAAATAATCACACTTGAACCCTCCCCGGCAATGTATAACTATGACCCCCTAGGAAAATGGTGCAGAATGAAAAGAACAATGCAGGAATAAACAAAAACAATGGTGATATT
The DNA here is from genome assembly GCA_963277665.1 of Viscum album. Taxonomy (NCBI): domain Eukaryota; kingdom Viridiplantae; phylum Streptophyta; class Magnoliopsida; order Santalales; family Viscaceae; genus Viscum; species Viscum album. The sequence goes on from OY728163.1 coordinate 1,614,428,164, forward strand.
CATTATTGATAAATGTGATCTTGGACAATTATCAATCTGTGTTGAATCATGGGTGATAAAAATGTGCAACAAAATAAAAAAAATTAATCCAATCAAATTATTTTATGGCATCATGCTAAAGAAAGATAATAATATTTCAAAATATGATACAAAAATCCATTCAAAATATTTTTTCAAAAGTTTGAACACTAAATTTGACAAGACCTAATATGATTATGGATCGATTTTAATTAAATAATGTACTCACCAAGGTTATTTAAGACCTGATGCATTCATAAGTCAATCTACCAACGAAGAGCACTCTCATTATCCTATTAGATAAAGAGTTTTTAATGTGGATAACCCTTGGAAAATTATCGTAATAGGATATTTATTGAGTATTTTAATTGGATCATTTCATAAAAAAATAAAACAAATCATTACATGTTTTAATTAAACCTTGTATTTCAAAATCAATTGTGGTATCTTATTTTTTATCTAAGAATCTGTTTTGGAGTTATTTATATTTTTTAGGAAAACTATGTTTACATGATGATAATATATATAATATTTATATAATATCAACACTTGGAACACCAGACCTTGTAATCCAACAGAAACTTAGTGCCTCTCCCTGAAAAAAAAAACTAAGAATATTCTAAAGTCTTAAACAAAAAAACTAGAGTCTCCATTGTATTATCCACCTCGATACACTTTTCCCTTGAAATGAAAAAACTAAAAAAAAGATTGGGATATTGATCCCACAATTAACTCTCCAACTCCATAGAGATTTGTTTTATTATATTTTTTTTCATTTCCAACGCATGCCCAGGGGAACCACATTCCCCTAATGGTTCTTTGTAAGATAGTTAAAAACCAAATCTTGGTACAATGGGAGGTATCTCCCCACCCAGATACTAGAACATCCTATTCGACACTATCATAAGAGTCGTACACACATCTCCTCATCTGCATCAAGTCAAACACACTAAAAACATTTTATAAATGAAATCATTGGTTCAAGTGGTACACCACCTCTCTAACTAATTATTGAAACTAGAAAAAGGTCCTACAATCCATAGATAATAATTTTTGTCATAGAAAATTTTATTTTATCATCTATATTGTGAGATATCTCAGAACTTATAAACTCCTCATTGAACTCAAAATGAAATCTTCATCAGTCCACAAAAGACTCTTGAAATTTTCCATGAAGGCCTCATATACCCCTAGATTAACTAAACCACTTTCACAACCATCACTACACCAACCGTAGGCCTAAATGTGATGACTATCATGAGCTCCAACATTCATATTGGTGACCTAATGGGTCTCCCATACATGGATCAAATGGTTCTTTGTCAATGGAGGAGTGATAAATGTTGCGCTACATACTCCTCTAATGGTATGTGCTCTCGTAGATATGGCCCAAAGCTAACATGAAATCATGAATTATGTTATCCAAAACCTGAATGGACATATCTCTATGGACATATATCTCGGGTAGAATTTTTTTTATCAAACCTAGGAGAGTCCCATAGGCCCCCTTCATCCTCTTTGTAATCATGATATGATGTGAGCATCATGTTCTGAATGATTGTTGTGGAAATTCCATGAAGCCAGACTACATATTACAGGCACAGATGTCCAAAATTTTCTATTAATCCCTTCTCTGAGACATATAGAAGGGGGTAATCCTTTTTATTAAATATATGATAACTAAATCATCATAGATACCTCTCATCAATAATTGAATCCTTGTTATATGAACTAAAAAAACACTATCTGATTTACACTTCCACATAGAACCTCAATCTCCACCTATAGGAAGGTGATATATTTAGATTTAAACTCAGAAACAAACCAGAAAATTTTGGTCACTAAAACAATCCAAAGCATATCAGAACAACTACCCTTCTTGTGGGGGTGCTACTATGGGAAAAATATCCTCAACACCATTTTATCATAGCATGACTGGTTCTTCCAAACATCCTTGAATAAGGATGTAGTACACCCCACCATTAAGAAATACATCAGGAACATATCCACTAGATTTATGGTCACACATAATCCTCCAGTTGGTATCCCGAATTTGTGTCTCCCTAACTCATTGATTAATTGGTGGGGTAATAACCGTCAACTAGATGTATGATTCACCATACTCACCCATGAGGTCAACTATGAAGAGATAACCAACTTCATCATCTCTTTCAACAAAATTCAATGGAAATCCCCCCTAAATGAATCTACTTTCATGATCACAAATTTTTTCATCCTCCAGATCATGTCACCCCATCCTATGAAGGGTCCACTATCTCTCTTTTTTCATAGATAGCATGCCCAAAGACGTTTACCTTCAAATATAGAACTGAATCCTTGAAAGATTACATATGAATAACACTCATAGAGAAATTATAGAACCATCATCATGTTTATTTAATTCTCCAACTCTTTAACTGAGGAAACAAGGATACAATCTAAGAAATATACCATAAACCGATCAGAGAAGTATTAAGTATTAAATGCATAAGTCTCGTCAAATATTATGGGGCATTAAACATTCCAAAGTGTATCATAAAGAACTCAAATAAACTGCAGAAAATTTGGGAGGCCAGACATGGTGAATCCGCATCTAAAACATATATGTGATGATAACAAATCCTAAGGTCAAACATTGAGAAATGATTCTCCTCCATACACTTGGATAAGTGGTCATTGATTCTCATAGGTGGATACTCCTCCAGAATAGTCAAATGGATCATGTTCCACCAATCCACACTCAACCTCATGGTATCATCCACCTATAAGAGTAAAACATAGAGATAAACAATAAAATGCACTTGGTATTATGAATCACCTACTCTAAAGACTCCTCTAACCGCACCTCTAAATCCCAAAACCACGCGGGGTCGTCTGATATGCTAGTGCAGATATCTGGTCATTCATGGTGCATGTCCATGCAGAAAAAAACAGTCAATGGAGTGGTAATCATGGTATATCTCAAAGGTGGAATCCCTCATAATCCTCTACCATTATAATAAATTTGAAACTCAAAGCATCCACTACACCAATGGTGATACAAGAAAACTAATTAAGACGTTTTTATAACCACTTTAGAATGAGTTAATCCTACCAACATCAGTGATCACTTCTTATCAATGTTGTAATATTATATCACAAATAAACTAGATGCAAATATAAACTCACTAGTATTAATCATATATGCATGGATAGTAAATATCCAGTCCATTATAAGATAAATGTTATAGTCTCCCACAAAAAATATAGAAAGAGGTCATGTGAGTCCCTCTCTCCTTGAAGAGTTAGGTCATATAGTCGACAAAATATTTGATCACTAATCATGTATGAATGAGCGTCCAACATAAGGGTCGATAAAAAAATTCCCCCACTAGTATCTCTAGGTCTCAAATAGGGGCTACGTCAAAAGAAAGTTGCTTATGAACCAACAACAACACTACAACTAGATTAGAGAATACACTGGGTGTACCTCAAATATACTGAAATATTCAAGGTCACAGGCCCCCACTATTTGAAAACATTATTTCCCATGACAACCTCTTCTTCTTGACTATGGATTTCTTCGACACATTCACATAAAAATTCCCTCTAGAATTTAAGTCACAGAACACATCTTCCACACCTTGATATAATCCTATTTGGGCAGCACTAAATTACCCTAACGGTTTTCAATATCATCAGAAGAAATTGTCTTAGTATGGTAAGTGTCCCTCATTCATTAATGTCTATGTCCATTTAAATAAACACCAAAACAAGTCTTTACCAATGCACCATGTCACACAGGATAAATATCACTTTTATGACCACCATCACTTGGGATCTAATCCATGTGATACATTCTCACCACAAGATCCCTCATATTATCTACCAAATGAGAATGGGGAGTATGGATCACCAAAATACTTGGGTGATATATATCTCTAAAACATATGATATGAACTCAATAATGTTGTATCATACTTTGGTACCTCTAGATCCAACCACAACTCTATAGAAAATACTGGTCTCCAATGAAATCATCTGATCGATTGGGGTCCTCACAGGCTATAATACCAAGACTACTACCATGATTCAATCCTCTACTACCTTGGGGATTGTCTTGTAAAAGAACATAGGAATTATCTTTAACTATAACTCTCTTAATGTTCTAAGTATGTTCATAACATAATATTGTTTCTATATCTATTATCTTTCTAAATATAAAAATAGTCATCCTCATGACCACATAAGGATCCATGCACTACTATATAGGTGGTAGCACTAATAAATTCCCATCTGGATAAAAGCACCTCATTAGTAAGTCCATGAACTGAGGCCTCATCACTCAACTGATAATTCTCAACACACTATCTCAAAATTCAATATGGTTGTCTTCATGCAGACATCTCCATAGTTATCAAGATGTATCATGGTCAAATAACATATATATATGGTGATATGACTCAAGAAGTTAAGTCAAAGGGCTCAATATTATACATTGCATGTACCAATGTTCCCTATAAACAATGTCAAAGTATTTCGAGTTTATAAGTAGGTAAAAGTATAATTGGTGTATGGATACATCATCCACTACACCAACATAAGTTTCTGTGTCCTAAGATCCACACTCAAGACACCTTGACATTATATCCCCAATTTATCAACCAAACCTACTAAAGAAAAAACTCTAAACATAATTCTGAGTTTGAACCACCTCTGATACAACTCCTTAATGGCTTGACCCACTGAGGCCTATCAGGCCAGTAGAATTTCAGGATACAAAAACCCAAACCCACATACGTAGGTCTGAGGATGATGATAATAATTTAGAATAAAAAACTAAAATGGATGGACCTTTATAATCATGCACACCATATGTGTTATATACACCCATGAATATGTATGCTTCTATAATATCATCATTTATCATTCTTCTGTCTTTATAAGACTTGACACATGCGTTAAATTCCAATTATGTGGTCAGTATATATGTACCTAGAATGATTCCTTGAAAATTTATGAGGGATAAATAGAAGACATAATTAATGTAGTCATATATCTAAGATGAAATAGGGAATCCAAACCGATTAACATAGACATATGATCCCAAAAACACATATGACAGTGAAAAGGGAAAATTTACCTCAGACCCCATCCTGGGTCTATGAATAATCCTACAGCATGAAAGCATCATCATCGATGTCGAGAATCTCATGTGTCTAACTGAAGAAATATTGAGGAGGTCCTGCACAGCTCCACCATTCCACAACCTAAGGGATCATATTCTCCAAAAGAATCATGACCCACACCCTTATTCGATATAGTGAAACCAATCAACAAATAGAGGACCCACACCTGTGTAGGGGAGTACCATGTCTATATATATGAAGAATGTGGGGGCTCCACACCCTGGTGAAACAGGGAAGTACCATCCCCATTGATAGATGACCCACACTATGAATAGTGTTGTAAAGTCTCTACCTAGAGTAATGAGTATGTGGGACCACTCCCTGGTGTGACACGGGAGTACCATCTGTACAGATGGATGACATGCACCCCAAATAGGGGAGTATCGTATCTATCATTAAAAAAGAATATATAGGGCCCAAAACCTGGTGTAAAATGGTAGTACCATCCCCATAGATAGAGGACTCACACCCTCAATAAGGAATTACTTTCTCTAAATGGAATAATGAGTTTAGGGGACCCACTCCCCATGGCAACATGGGAGTATCATTCCCATAGAGAATGGTTTTTCACCCAAAGTAGGGGATTACCATGTCTAACTATAATAATGAGAATGGGGGCATTTGAACTAGTGTTGTAGGGCGGTATTGTCTTCATTGATAAAGGACCCACACCCTGAATAGGGGAGTACAATCTCTATCTACATCCATGAGTACGGGGGACTCGTTCCTTGGTGTGATAGGGGTATACCATACCAATATATATAAGACACATGCACTAAATAGTGGAGTACCATCTCTATCTAGAATAATGTGTATCGGGGACTGACCCCTTGGCGTGAGTTAGGAGAAACATAACTCTAGATAGAAGACTTATTCCCAGAATATGGGAGAACTATCTATACCTAGATTCTCTCTATTGATACAACCCAATCACATCCATAGTGAAACATCACCTAATGATCAAATTCACTAAAAACATTCAAGTTTATATCTTCAAATACACTACAAATTCTAAAATCGTGTTCTACACAAAAAACATCATAGGATAGTCTATTAATGGGCCAAAATCAAATTCTAGCCAAAATCATAACAAGTGGAGGAGGCTTGTCATTGTCCTGTCGAGAAAAAATTTTAAACTGTTGATATGTCATAAAAAATGGACATCAATGGAAAAACATTTCACACCACTGTGATGTTCCCAAAAAACAATCTGAGTAGGCTATTTACATTCTCCAAAAAATGAATCCTGGTAAAATTAACATTTCACCATAACATTTTTGTATAAATCGTTAGGGGCCCAATCCATGAGTATTAGAAAGGTACCAAACATTGTTCATAGATTAGTGGTCTCACATTTTGGGTTGTGAGGCCATAGGTATCTCATCAAACCAACATAGTATAAAGAAGATACAACCAAAACATGTTAATGACAATAATAATAATAAAAATACTATTATTATTATTATATATTTCAAAAAAATTAAATGTTTAAGGGGTTATACAGTATCCAATATGTTCTCCTCTTTACAACCAAACTTGATCATGCATCCCCATATTTGATTTCATTTACTATTATTAAATTAATTCCATTAATTAATACATCATTCTCTCTTCATCCTAGTTGCTAAAAAATCCACAACAGCCTTAAATAATGTTGAAATTTGATTCCCATTGAAGAATAACCTTAATTCAAGGAAACCATAACAATTCAAAAGGAAACCCATTTATACCTCATCTATAGGCTCAAACACGGAGAAACGCCTCTCATGATTTTGAGACACCATCATGCCATCTTGTACGGGCTACCTAGATACATTATGTACACCCCCCCCCCATCACATGCTTCACTGTCCCATCCAAAATGACCATCCTCTGTTATCCAACCCCATGTATAGCCTTCACTCACAACTAATCTTGTCTCACTACACATAATCACTATGCATCCACTGATAAAATGTTATGACTGGTATGATCCAAAAAAACATCCCATCACTCATCATTTCCATTGTCCTAATCACACTTTAATCGTAATCCCCCAACATATAGTGTCAATCTGTTCCATTCTCAAATCACTATCCTCCTGATTTTCTAATACAGCCATCACAATTTCAGGGGATCAATTGTGGTTGACCCCCCCGGCAATGTTTAATCATAACATCATGGTCCAATCGTAAACAAAGAAATGATTGGTGGCGGAGATGCACAAAAAAGTTGATATTTATCATTGACTAATGTGATCCCAAAAAAATATTTATATTTGAAATATCATGTGTGATAAAAGGGTGTAATAAAAAAATAATCTATTTAAACATATAAAAATATTGGGTGGGCTCATACGAGAGGTGGTTAGTCATATATCAAAATTTGATACACAAATCCATGCTCTATTCTTTAATAAGAATGGTGGAAACAACAAATGGTCATCCCTACATTGATTATGGATCGACCGTTGGTGAAAGATGTGTTCACCAGAAATATGGAAGACTTGTTGTGTTTGCTACCTATTGATCAAGCTTGATTAGAATGCAATTCCTCTTTTGATGTAGATCCTCCATTGAATAATGCTTATGGTTAAGCACCTAACCCTAGGAAAATAGTCAAAATATGGTTTTTTGAGAATATTTTAACTAGTAATTTTAGTGGAACAAATAAATTAAATTTTAATTCATTTTAATTAAATACACATACCAACGGAAGGATTAACTAGATCTCTAGCACCAACCAATTCTAGGTTATACCTAGGGTAAACCTAAATTTCAAAAGTAAATGGTGTTATATTATTTAAACTCCAATAATATTTTTTATATATATTACCCTTTTACAGGAAAAACACATGCGTGTGATATTATAATATTTTTTATTTCTATAATATCAATTTTGATCTCACTAGGCCTTAGAATACATCGTTATCTTAGTTCATGTATCTGAAAGTATTAATAATAATACTCTAAATTCCTTCATGAAAAAACTAGAATCTCTAAAATTATAATACTATAATTATCAAAAAATAATGTATAATCCATTTTTAGGGTAAAAAATATATTGGTTTATTGATACTTATCTTTCTCAACAATATTATTTTGAACTTGTATCAAACAAATAAAAAATAAAAATGGTTATTAAAATATAAAAAATATGAATATTAAAACATCAATCTAAATCTTTCTTCCCTTATGATACCATTGTTTTTACAATAATATACCTTTTGGATCAATTTGTGAATCAATTTTTTCAATCCTAGGAAATCTATCATAATATTTTCTATTAGGTTCTCTATCCAAATTAGCTAACATCATTCTTAAAACCATTATAATGATCAATAAATTGATTTTATTAACCACATTATATTATCCAAGAGATTTTTTCATATGTACTGTATTAGGCCCACTTAATGCGGATCATAGTGATAATTGAGTTAAAGCTCAACCAAGATTTTTTGGGTGATTACACTTAGGTGCATATGTGCAATAGATGTGTTCACCATTCAATATTGGTAAATTTGTTTAAGATGAGGAAAACACATAAAATATACTTTACCAAAACATCATGATGTTATCCAATATATATTATAATTCCTATGGTTTTCATTACAATTTTATTATCCGGATCTTTAAAGAAATATTATATTATTACCTAAATATTAAATGGTAAACTTTCATGAAAGGGTAATCTTTACCTTTGAAATTTTGATCAAAATTAACTTATTGACCCTTATATTATCCTAAAAAACATTTTACATTTATAAGTTATCTATGTAATTCCATTGATATAAATTAAGGTTCCCCAGACCCAGTGTCCGGGATATGGGGCGATAACCACTAAAATTGCATAATTTCTTTGATAATGGATGTAAATTCCTTGTATTAAAAATCAGTAATTAAAAATATATAATTATTATTACACATCTTTTATCAAAATAAATTTTGAGTTTAGAGTGTTATAGAACTATAACACTACATAAAATGATGTATCACATGTTTATTATATCAAATGGAAAAAAAATTCATTCCATATGAAATTATTTAATCCCATTAAAAGTCTTCAACATCTCCCACATATTTTTTCACACGTATTATCTCTATAAACATGTCACATTTACATCATTTTTATATAACCTAGGAAAATTGAAACATAATAAGTGGAGGACTCAAATGCTTAGAAAGGGAAATATATAACTGATGTAGTCTAGGCATGAACATGGAATAAACCATACAGATTTAATAGTTAAATAATAAGAATACATGATGAATTTGATACTAATAGCATGATTTACCAATGAAAATAAATTAAAATATGGTTATCAATAATACAAATTTGATGAAATTCATAATCAAACATCAAAAACATGTTATCAATGAGTAATTAAAAGTGAATTTAATTACCTCATGCCCACAATCCAAACATTATTCTAAATTGGGTATGTACATACAAAATATGGAAACCTATTTGTATCATGAGACTTATCGATGCATGAATGGTATATATAATGGTGGGACACACCTTTCACATGATTCTGAAAAATGAATTCCTCATAGGATACAATAATACCTTTCTTACCATTCCCTTTGGAACTTATTGCTAAATTAAAACATGTTTATTCATATGATTAAGAATATGAAATATCAATACATGAAAAACATGTGTTAGCATTCAATAATAATATAGAATATGAATAATTCTCAACATTTCAATAAAGTGGATAACAAGACAATATCCCATTCTAATTAATAAGGTGGATTTTCAAACCATACTTATTCAACATTCCAATAAGAATCCATATTGGAATAATTATAAATGGTATGTTAATAATTTTCCACATTCTAGTTAAAGGGATGACATGATAATAAGCCATATAGAGGAAGAAGATTGATGTTTAACCATTAAATATTCAACATTAAAATATTTAAATTTATTAGAATAAAAAAAATCTCATACTCTTATATTTTTTCCCATGTCAATATAATAACAAACATTTTTTTGTATTATCAATAGTTAATTATGTAAAAAATAATGTTCAAACCATATAGAGAAATTGGTTTATAGATAAGTCAATATGGAAATAATATTATTATAATACATCTAGATAAATATCATAGATGGTTTTAAGCTTACATAACCCTAGTGTGAAAAACTAAATTTAGATGGATTTTGACAAATATGATAACATTCTTGTAAAATAATGCTTGAATAATACCACCCATGAAGGGGTACGAAATTGGATTTTTTTTCCAGCATGAGTTCATTCCAACAAAAAATAAATATATATTTTAGTATTAATTGTGAAAAATAAACCATATTTGTGTAAATAATTTTGAAAATTAAAATATAAATAGAACTAAAAACTAAAAAGATCATTAAGAAAAACATTTTTATATTGATTTAAAATGTGAAGATACATGTCACTTTCAAAAATATTTTTCAAAAATTTAAGTGAAAACTCTATTTAAACCATAAATTTTAAATATAATATTCAATTATAGGGACTTGATAAGTCAAAATGTTTTTTTAAAAAATTTGGATATGGAGATAATGAATTTGAAAAATAAAATATAAAATCATTTTAAATATTTTCAAACTCCTATTTTAAAATGAACATTATAAAAAATGAATAAAAATATTTTTATTTAAAATACCATTTAAATTATTGGATTATAAAATAACATAATATATTTGGTTCAAAGAACCCAATAGTGAAAATAAAATGTTTAATATAAAACATTATAACATAAATAGGGGGATTTGAGTTACTGAAAATCCATTCTTGTGGGGAAATAACTATATCAATAGCCACATGAGTAAGGGAATATGATTTGAAAAGTAAAAAAATTTACAAAAATAGTATTATAAGAACATATTCATGTTATGTTAATATACTATAAAAATGAAATAAATGGTGCATAACATTCAACATGTCTCAAACAATAATTATTGAGATAAAGAAAACTCTTTCGGTTTGAGTAACACTTTAATAAAAACCCCTTTAAACAGAGGAATAAAAATTGAAATTAAACTTCCATTATTAAAATATTATTCTTTATATTTTATCTTATATAGGAAGTATATATCCCATATAAATGTAAATATGTTTATAGGTACAGCACTAGTCTCTATGAAGGGCAGTTGAAACAAAAACTCCTACATTGTTCTAGATTCATCCTTTTCACATACTTAACATCCTAAATGATCAAGTTAATTTTATTATATAACTTATTATGAATCATTATCTACTTACTTAAATTTAATATGTATCATTTTTTATTATATTATATTACTTTGTTATATTTTTTTGTCCCAGTGTCACTTACATGAAGATATTCTGTCATTTTTTGTACCTCCTTAAGAATATTGACCACTGTAGAAATAATCATAAAATATTTTCACAATATCTAAAAACATAATAATGATTGGAAAAATTATATATATATATATATATATATATATATTATATTTCTAAAATTAAACCGTGATTTTTGGAGATGAAAAATATTACTCGTTGCTTCTGGAGGTGATAGTTCGCACATATGTACGATTACTGTTTCCATTTCTCCACAAATGAGTGTGAAAGAAGGTAGATTATAATTTAAAATTTTAAAATTATGTCTATATTCTATTTATAATATATATTCAACCATTACATCCTTTTGATCATACATGAATGGTATTTTTGATAAATGGAATATGTCACTTTGTTGAGGTGGTATTATGCAGAACCTATTAATGACACTTTGGTTTTTCTTAGTGGATAGAGTGGAATAAATTATTTTCCATTGATTAATATAACAAAATATAATTACACTATTTATAATAAATTCAATATAACATTATGGGGATATGATATTATTTATATTAATATTATAAATAAAAACATAAAATTGATGTAATTCTTACATTAGAGTCCTGATCATTCGTTGGAAAACACCTTGGAATTGAAAATGATAGGCTTAATTAGTGTGAAAATGGGCCTATGAATGTATGAGGGACTTATATGAGAGAATATTTGATCATATTTGAATATAAAATTATAATTTTATGAAAACGTTTAAAGGAGGTAAGTAACCCCCTTTTATAAGAGTGGAAAATAGAACTTCTAGAAATACCCTTTTTATTTTAATGATTCCACAACACAATTCCATCATCTGTGGATCAAAAGATTCAAAATAATTGTTTATGGGGTGTCTCAGGGTATATAAAGACACATAAAAATCTTCAATAACATTTTTAATCATGTTATATTGTTTTTACAATTATTGATTTTATATTTTACTTTTTTAATTTTTAATTATTTAACTTGTTTTTAACCAAGTGATTTTACATTTTCTGAAATATATAAAAAAAATATAATAAAAAAAAATTATGAAAGAAAATTTTATCTCTATATAATACAATTGAATTTTTAAATATTATTATGTTAATATTTTAATTAAAACAGATAATTTTTAGAAAAATTGTTTTTGTAGTAAAATAAGATTTTGACCATAATGGATTTTTAATCTTATAAAGTTTTTATTTCTTATAAAATGGGTTTTAATTTATTATTTAATCTATGTATAAAATATATTATATTTGTTATTTCACGGATTTAAATTTATTTGATTCGTTATAAATTCCTATTTATTTATAAACAATACTTTTAAAATTATTTTTTCACCATTATCATTGTAATTTGCCTCATTCCAAATAATATAAATTTTATACCTAAAAATAAAATTGGAAGGAATAAATAATATTAAAATTATTTTCTAAATATTTTGAATCATTTTATCTTATTAACTTTCTATTTTTATGCAAATTAATCATAATGTTAGCATCTATAACATGTAAGAAACTGTTTTTTTGTAAACTTTGTTTTTAAGCATAATGTTTAGGTGTAGGAAAGAATTATCAATTTTATTGATTATAATAATATGAAAATGATTATTATTGATCAAATAAGAGTCATTTTGGAGTTAAATAAATTTTTAACTAAATTTTCATCATGTCCAAACTTAAAAAAATAAACATACAAAAAATAGTTTCCATAAAATATTACTTTATTTTCTAAAATTATATTCATGGGTTTTATAAATTAACATAGCATTTTTAAATAATTTATATTAAATTATAAATAGTAATTTTTTATTTCAAATTTTTTTTAAAAACATTTAAGTCACATAAAATTGATAGTGTTAGAAAAATTGTTGTTTTTTATTATTCACCTAAAAATTGATTATTTTATAAAAATATAAGAGACACATGATAAGATAATTTTGTTCTGAGTAACTCAATGATAAAATTTAATTTATAAAATTTAAATTATAAATTTTTTAAATTTAAATTTTAAAAATAGAATTTATAATATAAGTAAAAGTTATTTATTTGATAAAAACATTTTACAATTTTAACTTGTATTAATTATTTACCTTTTAAAGAAATAAATATTAATTTTTTACAATAATAGTGACTATTGTAGGTTAATTAATAATTTATTTTTTATATTTTTTGCCTTCTTTATGTTGTTTTTTGTTTGAAATACAAGTTATTTAAAAAATTTAAATATTTCAAGGTAATCAAAATTATTTAGTGCTATATTTATACTCACACATACACAATAATTGGACCCCATAAGTGTTGTGCCAATACAAATGACACATAGGTCAATGATGGTCTAGTGGATGTGGATTTGACATGGATTTTTTATATTTAATGCTTATAGACTTTGGGAAATGTGGTGTAGGTGGGTATTGTTGGTACCCCGAGTTGATTATGATAGGTGACGTTTGTTCATGGATTCGTGTTTCAAATATGGCCTCTTCATATTTGTTGGTTTTCAATTTCCCCTTTGGTTGTTGGGAATATACATTTCCCCTTTATAGTTTATTTTATTATTACATTTTATCAACATGGATCACAATAGTTTTACCATGCATGTACTATTTTCAGTTCAGTTTTCTTCATTTATATTTATTGTTAGTGTTATTTCTTACCTTATTCTTTGGAGATATGTGTTTATTGAAAGTTTTTATAGGATAAGGCCTCCCATATTGAGATATATTATTAATTGGTTGTAATCATTATACCTTGGCTGATTGGAGGTGGTTTTGGATTTTTTTCTTTTTGAAGCACTCTCAGCTTACCTCTAATTTGAGTTGTCCTCTCATGGATTGATTCATGTCATTTTTTCCAATTCTAAATTTTTATCAAAGTGAATTTATTTTTTCTCCCTTTTAATCAAAAATTAATCTTCTTACTGAAATTCACTGTCAAAGATTGATAAATACTTCAAATAAACTCATTTAAATTTTAATGAGTTATATTAAATCCATCAAAACATAATATTGTATAAAATTATGACCATAAGAAAAAAATTCATGGGTGAGGACCCATACTGGTAAATCCTCCCCTATATAAAACATTCAAACTAAAACATAAAACATCCCATAAAAATGTTTCTAAATTTTATAATCAACCTTCCAACCTAAAATAAGGATTCATCCAATCAGATTCTAATCATTAAATGGAATACATGATAAGAATTTTAGATAACTTGGATTACTATAACACTTATCGCAATCTATGGAGAATATAATGAAAGTATATCTCTCCTAAATTTTATTTTTTTATATAATAATTCACTTATAAATTTAGTCATCCAACAGAAATAAATATGATCATGATATTCTAGAGAACCATTCTATAGATAAATAATATTCATCCCAAATATCAACACATTGGTACCAGCATCCAGTCAAAAGGATCCAGTATATTTCCAATGAAATAGAATAATTAATAGTACTCAAGATATAATTTCACCATATTGTGAATCTCACTAAACACTTTCCTTTTATTTAAAAAATTTTAGTCATCTATATTTTAAATTGAATCAATATTCTAACCATTTAGGATTATATTAAGGCATCTGATCAAAACCAATGACCTCCCCAAACACTATACATTAGTTACCACAATACGTAGTAGTCATTGGTAATCAATGATGACTAGACTGAGGTAGCCATATAATATATATTATAAGAGGAATCACTTGTTAATCAAAATTCCCACATAATGAAAAGTCCAATAATTTTAATTCTAGACAAAAATTTAAATTTATATGGTCTCATTAATAATTTCGCACTAAATAAAAATAATTTCAATTATAGATGGTGATAATTAATAAAAAAAAATAAAACAATAACCACTTACTCTATTTCAACATCAGCTATATTCATTGAGTAAATAAATACTCATTGTTGGGCTCATAATTACAAAAAATTAGATACTTTAAACAACTATTTCTCTTATCCATGAGACATCTCAAAGGTAATAGTTTACACATCACACTAGTATTGTTTTATTCCCTAACACTCACTAGATTCAACTCCTAACAAACTTAATTTCACTAACTCTCACATTCTTTTCATTCTTCTATTGAGATGAATATTTATTAAAAAGTCAACTACATTTTCTTACTTGGAAACTTTTCCCATTGCAACCTCACCCCTATGAGAAAAAATCCATGAAGAGGTTATATTTATCCCTTATTTACTCTATCCATTTATGTGACCTTGGATCCATTGTGAGAGACACTACTAAAGTATTATGAAAAAAAAATGTGATTAAATAATTACTATTAGGTTCCACTTCATTCTCTCAAACAAAGTTATAAATCTATTCATCTTATTTTTATGCATCAAAATCCAATATATATTTGGAACCTACTATATAATTGATGAAAAATATCTTCTATGAAATCGTCCAACTCATATCTCCTCTATTAAGACTGCAGAGATATATTGACACTTATATTAGTCCATTCTATTTTTTTTGGAAACTAGAACAAGTAAATCCTCTAATGACTAGTTCCATATATCCTCTATATAAATAAAATGTATTCATATTATTCTTTAGATAAAAAAGGATATCTTTAAATGTATTCCAATTTTTTTCTCCATGATCATCTATAGATATATCGACTATGCTTAACATTTAGGAAACATCAAGTGGAGTACATAACTTGGAATACATGATTATTCCATTTGAAGATGAATATGTGATCTTATATATTCTATATATCACTATTATTAATCTGGGGACCCATTTTATTATAGGTATATATACCTTGTGATACTATTACCAATCCCCTCTGGTATTTTTTCATACTAATTTCATTTATTATTTTTAAAATTTAAATATTTGACATATTCCAAGAACACTTTGGGATATGCTACAAATGATCATTATTCTAATGATTTTAGTGGCATTAACTATGTATTCCCTAGAAAAGAACTTGTTTATCAATAAATTAATCTACAGTATGATTGGTATTTCACTTCCAATTAGTAATATTTCAATAACCTATACCACTATGAATATGACTATAATCAGTCTAAATTTCTTATAAAAACACGTCTCACATTCATTATTTATATAAAAAAAATTACTTATGTCTTTATCAATATTAATTTTCATGACATATATTCCTACATTATCACATTAATGGATCTCTATAACTTTCATATCTTGTTGTAATTTTCTGGAGTTACAAACTCTTTAGGATGTGTCATATAGACATAATTCTAAAGGTTTATGTTAAGGGAATTTATTCTGACACCCATATTCCAAATATAATCATCACGTAAAGATATAATGTTTTGTAGAATAATGATGTAATTAAAAATGGAAACTACAGATTGTTTTTCATCATAGTGAATTCATTGGAAATGTTTAAACACATTAGACACTATTTGAGATGTATAGGTACTTTATGTTCTAGTTCCAGTTTTTTCTTGAATACCCATTTGATCCAATGATATTTAAATCATCATTATGACTGACTATAAATTTGACATTGTTTTGATACAATGAATCTTTCTCATAATTCAGGTTTTTCCATCTTATAGCTTTTAACCTCTCCACATCCTCTTGGTAGAAATTAATATCATTATTGTTAATCAATAATGATTCATCAACTTCAATGTATATAAAATTATATCTTTCTTGTTCATTAATCTCAATGGTGATCCTACATAGTACTTGTATTTTTTGAATATCATCATCCATGGAGACCTCTGGAATCAATTCATACACTAACTATTTATATCATGAGAGTAAGCTTCATTGAAATCAATCCTTCCCCCAATATCATTCTTGAGGATGTTATCACTCTCAATAAAAATTCATTATGTTGATATATTCACTTTCTTGTGTAAGGTGTTGTATAAATAGAACCCCATTGATTCAATGTGATAGCCTATAGAGACAAGTTTCATTCCTAAGGGTTCTTGTTTGTATACAGAATTGGCCTTAACAAAAACCTTTCAACCCCATGCATGATTATGTTATAACATATATCTCTTTCCATAAATTATTGAATAGTGCCCCATTTATGTAAACATATGGTACTCTATTTAGAATATTGGTTATAGTGTCTTACTCATATCCCTAAAAAAGATAATTAAATAATTTCATGGCTCTTCATCAACCATACCATATTAATAAATGTATGGTTCCAACATTCTCTAAAAATATTCCCTTTGGTTTATAAGAAATAGTGTGTTATGATAGAATTACACTCTCCCATAGAATTTAGATGGATTAATGGTAAATATACTCAACACCGTGATCAAATTTATGATTATGTATCTTCTTACCCATTTAATTCTCTACTTCATTCCTGAACTCTTGGAATTTATCAAATTATTCAAACATATATATATTATTATGTATTGATATCCAAATATACTTAAATTATCATTAAAAATAATGAATTAAGAATATCCACCTCTTAATTATTCATTAAATGGTCCACATAGATAACTAAGTACCAATTATATATTATTTATATCATTTTCACCATATCGTCCAAAAGGAGGCTTGGGTATTTTTCCTTGTAAATAATTGTAACATCAACAAAGTGTTTTTAGATTAAAATATCATAAATAACCATCTTGATATATCTTTATCAAATGTATCTCATTTACATTACCAAGATGGGTATGCCCCATTTTGGTATGAAATTACACATTTAAGCATGATTCATTATCAATTTCTAAAACATTTTTTTAATTTAATTTATAAAGACCACTACTTAGATGATTCATAGAATAAAATAATTTTTCCTTATATAAGTGGAAAATTTATTTCATAACATGAGAATAAAAAAAACATTCCCATTGTAAGATATTAAAACTATATTCTTTGTAATAATTGGAATATACTAACATTATTTTAAAACCCAAAACATCTGAGATAGAAATGATAGGTGATGGTCGCTAATGGATAGATAATCCATCCCCACACTAATGGTATCCTATAAATATACATCTCATATAGAAATATTTCAAAATATACGTAGAACCTAAAATTTAATATAGATATTTGAACCAAAAGCTACATCTTATATAAAAGGTGTAGATAAAAAAAGATTTTTATCTACAATGAATGAACCCAAATATCCCACTTTATTATTTTATTTGGTGTAGTTCTTCTTCTACTTTCCTAAAATAAAACAAGAAAAAAAACAAAATCATTTTACTTTTCATATCTTTATATCATCTTTTGGTTTGAATGATGGTTCTTTGAAGCCTAAGAAATTGAATCATCCATGGGTCCCATTGTGTACTTATTACCTTTCTTATTCTCTATAAGGACTACATAATTTTAATTCCTAAATTTTTTATCAACGTGGAAAATAATAGTAAGGAGTTCTGAAATAGTATTCTAAAATTTCTTATGTTATAATTGGAAATAAAACATTATATAATCTTATGTGATGTGGTTAAAATGAGACATGCCTTTAGAAAATATAGGACCTCAATTCCCAATATGTCCAAGTTATAAATGTATCAAATAATCTTGACTACATGAGTCATGTATGGAACTGACTCTCGAGGGTTTCACTTGAACAGTGCATTGGAGATCTCATATATATATTGTGTCTCCTTCTCATGATAAAGGATGTAAAGCTAAAACATGATGTTATACATATTCAAATGAACACATTTCATCAAAATATCAATTTATATAGAAGAATACAACAATCATTGGACATATTTAGTGACAGTTCTGGGAACAACGGATGTGTGGTTGGGACGACACCCAATTTTGATTTTTACCATGATCGATGATTATTCTGGGATCAATATGATGATGAATTCTAGTCTCCATGGAATATAATCAAGGATTTAGATAATGAAAAAAATTGGCCCGAAACCTATAGAGAGGATCTTGCACATCATGTTTATAATTAATTTAATTAATTTCATAAAGAAATATAATACTACAGTATTTGGTATTTTTTCTTTGATGATGTTGATCATCTGGATTGACCCTTCTAAATTATCACATTGTTGTTATAAGGATCCAAACTAGAATCCCTCTCGTAGTGATCCCCACGTGCTCTGATGGCCTCCGATCGACACCGCTCATTTTTCGGGTGCTAGCACGGCGAAGCGAGTGTCTTGTTTCGGTCTTTCTTGATGGATTCTTCTTTAGCCTGGAACAATGTCCCATGATCATGAGAGGTAAGAGAAGAGGATTTGAGAGATAAATTGGATGGATCAACAATTATCAATTCACCAAGGGTATTGTGTGGTATATGGCCCAATAGGGGTACTTGCCTATTTATATACATGGAATTTCAGTTACAATATTTAATTTCATAGCGAAAATTAAATAAATTCATGAACTTAGAGAAAACCCATTCATTTAATAATAATACAGCTTCAATATTTATAGTGTGCCATCTTTCCCAAAAAATAATTATAAATAAAATTCTGTGTCTCTACATAATAACATCGTTATTTGAATTTGTGCCAATTAGTTAAAAAATTGGTTACCGTCTGAAAAATAATTATTTTACTACTAGACCAACCATGGACCGCACTAACTCCCCTTCCATTTATTCAACTCCTAAATAAATAAATAAATAATTTATTCTCTTAAATAATTATTATATTTACAAACTAGTAAATAAATATTTATTAAATGTTCAATAAAATAAATAAATATATTTTATTTAATTTATGAAATCATCTTTACTTGAATAAAATTATTTCATGGTCTTGAGAATAATATTTATTTCACCAATTAAATTCTAATAGAATTTAACTGAGACCACCAAAAACACTTATTGTGTGACCCTCTAGGATTATTTCTCATTAGCATTATGTGGTCTTACCTAATGTACAAGAGTTATGTCTCAAAACAGTTCAAGGAACCTAAGAGAAAGAACGAAAAGTCACAATAACGACATCCACATATGAACGCTCACTGTGTAATATAATCTCTTTGTCACTATATCTCATCAAGCAGGTTTCATGATCGTGTCACTATCATTTATGCATGATATGTCGTTATTTGACTAAATGAAATAAACTCATTGTGACACCATGGTCATAAAATTTTGTGTGACTGTTCTATATCAATCAAATAGCTGAGATATCATCTTTCATAAATGGAAGGTACAAATCCTTCCTCAACTTATCCATTAATAACATGCCACTCATGATGCACCCAACGTAACCTACTTCCCGCCAACTGTTTGTGTAATGGTTTTCATCAGTAGATAAAATTGTGTAATTCATGACACGTATTAATGATAATCATAAAGTCTAAGGATCACTACACATACTCATAGATAGATATATCTGATGACACCAAAACATGAAGAATTCATACTAGAGGGTCTATTAACATAATCTTCTATCATGGAGATTACCATGTGTGAAATTCATGAGAAGAAATATCATTTGATTACGAGTACTCTCACCTAACGGTTTGTATTCTATGTGTCCCATCATAGCATGTCATCCAACCACAGAACTATATTTAAGAATATTGTTCTAGAATTTCATGGTTCTCATCATAGCGGGGAACTTCAATGACCTTATCAATGCAAAAAATACTCTACCACATTATTCCATTATATTCATGAAGAACAATGAACAATATGTTATAATACATTAAATATCCATGTAATCAAAGTAAAACCCCTTGGTTCTAGGACGCCAACTCTTACAAACTCCCACTTGGACAAGATCCAACTGCCTACGACTTTCAGTCCGCTAGACCTCAAATGATGATTACGTTTCTACTGATTCAAGGCTTTAGTCAATGGGTCTACCACATTTTCTTTTTGTAAATAATGCTCACTGCAACTTCATCTCTCTGGAAAAAATCCCTCAAGATATGATACATCTGATGTATGTGATTCATCTGCTAATGTGACCTTGGCTCTTTTGTGAGAGCCACGGCTATTGTGTTATCACATTACAGTGTGAGGGGCTCTTTACTACTAGGTATTGCATCTAGATCCTGGATTAAGCTTCTCATACAAACTGTTTATTTAGCTACCTTAGAAGCTAAGATATACTCGGACTCTGCTATAGAATCTGCGACCACACTCTACCATGATCTCTTCCAGGTCACTGCACCTCCATTCAATGTGAAGATGTATCCCGTTTGCGACATCATGTCATCTTGATCAGTCTGGAAACTAGCATCTACATATCCTATGATGACTAGTTCCTTATCTCCTCCATAAACCAAGAACATATCATTAGTACACCTCATATACTTTACGATAGTCTCGACTTCCATCTAATGGTGGTCACGTTGGTTCTCTTGATATCTGCCTACCGCACTCAATGTATAGGTGACATCTATCCTAGTATATAGCATGACATATATGACTGACCCAATCGTTAATGAATATAGAGTCCCTGCCATTATATTTCATTTCTCATGTGTCTGAAGACTCATTTTCATGGAATGATGAATTCCATGTGACGCTAGAAACAATCCCCTCTTGGATTGTTCCATACTGAATCTCTTCAGTATCTTATCAATGTATGTACATTAACTTAGGACCAACAATATCTTGGATCAATCACGATGTATCTTGATCCCATTAATATATGATTCCTCGCCCAAGTATTTCATGGAGAATCATTTATTAAACCATTCCTTGACAGACTACAAGACTGGTATCACATTTCCAATGAGTAATATGTCATCAACATATACCGTTAGGAAAACGAATGCACTCCCACAAAACCGTTTGTAGACATGAGGGTCACATTAATTTTTGATAAAACCAAATTCCTTTATGGCTCCATCAAAATGAATGATCTCATACCTGGATTCTTGCAATAATCCATAAATGGATTTCTGTAACTTGCATACCTTATTGGCATCCTTGGGAGTCACAAACCCTTCAGGTTGTGTCACGTAGACATCTTTCTGAAGGTTCCCGTTAAGGAATGTTGTTTTTAAATCCATTTCCCAAATCTCATAGTCATGGTATGCCGCAATATCATGTATAATTCTGATGGATTTCAGCATTGCAACTGGTGAGAAGGTTTCATCATAGTCAATTCCTTGACATTGTTTAAAACCTTTTGCAACCACTCGTGACTTATAAGTATTGACTTGTCCTTCCATGTTTAGTTTCTTCCTGAATACCCTTTTGCAACCAACAGGATTTACATCAACTAGAGGATCTACCAAAATACAGACTCGGTTTTAGTACATGGAATCCATTTCAGAATTCATGGCTTCTTTCCACATGGCAACGTCTGTGCCACTTATTTCTTCCTTGTAGGTTAGAGGATTGTTACTATCAACTAATAAGAAGTCACCATCCTCGGTAACTGGAAAACCGTACTATTTTGGTTCTCAAACCTCTCTTGTACTCCTACGCAATACTTGTGTCTCTAGAATAGATTTTTCTTCCACGAGGCTTTTTGGAATCTATTATTGTACCAACTCTTATGCACCTTGACCAACGAATTCATCGAATTCTATCTCTCTCCCACTGTCACTTTTGGATATGTGCTCCCTCTCAAAGAATGTGGAATGTATTTCCACTATAAACGTTTGGTCTAAGGGGTTTTATAGGTAATATCCCCTTGATTCCTTTGGGTATCCTATTAAGGTACACTTTGTGCCTCGGGAAGCATGTTTATTTCCTGAATAGGCCTTAAAAAAGCTTCGCTACCCCATATATGTACATTTGATTACAAGGCATTTCTTCCACTCCATAACTCTTATGGAATGTCATTTATCGATTTTGTTGGTACTTGGTTTATTTTATGTGCAAATGTTTGTAATACATATTCCCAAATGGATAATGGAAGACTTGAATGACTCATCATTGATCTCACCATGTTTAACAAGGTGTGGTTCCTCCTTTCACTTACACCATTCCATTGAGGTGTGTTAGGAGGATTGCGTTGGGATAGGATCCCAAACTCTCTTAAGTAATCAATGATGTCCTGATTAAAATATTCCCCACCTCGGTCTGAGAAAAGTTTCTTAATCTTATTGCCAAATTGGTTTCCAACTTCGTTCTTGTATTCCTTGATCTTTTCAAAGGAATCTGACTTATACCTCATTAAGTTAATATATCCATATCTACAAAAATCATTAGTAAAAGTTATGAAGTATGAGTACCCACCACTATACTGAATTGGAAATGGTCCACACACATCAGTATGAACCAATTCAAGAAGCTCTTTTTCCCTTTCACCCTTCCCACCAAATAGGGCTTGGGTAATATTGCCTTGTAAAAATGCATGACATAGGCCAAGTGGTTTTAGTTCAAAAGAATCTAGACATACATCTTGATGTAACATTGTCAAGATTTTCTCATTTACATGACCTAGCCGATGCTGCCAAAGTTGGGTGTGGTATGATTCATGTGAATTTTCTTTGTCATAGATTTCCATTACTTGGTTTGGGTAATCTAACACATAAAGACCATTGTATAAATGTTCCCTACCAAAAAAATGATATATTTATAAAATAAGTAACATTCATTTCCAAACATGAAAAAAAATCCATATATATATATATTATGGATACATAAAGTATGTTTCTCGTTACATAAGGCACATAAAAACAACCCTTTAACACCAAGATCATCCTAGTTGGCAAAGTGAGGTGGTTTTCCCCGACAGCTACATTAGAAACTCTGGCTCCATTGGTTTCTTCTAGATCTACCTCCCCATGATCAATAATCCTAAATATACATGGTTCTTTTATTTGGATACTTATGTGAGCACCATGAGCTATATCTAATACTCAATTTATTGAAATAGATATATTTCATTAGATAACAAATACACCTAAAGCTTCCCCTTGATTCTTATGCTGGGTGCAGTTCTTCTTATAGTGGCCCTTCTTGCCACTTGTGAAACAAACAGCCTCTTATTTCGTTACCTCCCCTTTGATCTTCATTTTCTTGGAAGGCCGTGAAGAAGCATTGGGATTAAAGCTCTTCTCCTTCCCATTCCTCTTATTCACCATAAGCACAAATGGATTTTTTCACTTCATATCTTTGTCCACAAGGAGAATGAGGATAAGAAGATCAAATAGAGACTTATCAATGTTGTTCATATTGAAATTGAGAACAAAGATAGAGAATATCTGATGGAGTGATGTGATAATGATATCAGTGCCCAGTTCTTCGGGGAGTTTAAACCCAATAACCTCATGGTGCTCAATTTATCAAATAAAAATGACTACATGAGGCTCAGCTGGTGTACCTTCTCTAAGCTTACTCTATAAGAGTGCCTTATAGATCTCAAACCTTTCATGTCTTGCTCTCTCCTGGTAAAGACCAAAGAGGTTATCGAGCATGCAATAAGCATCAATGTTTTCATGAGACTTCATGATCTCACAAGACATTGATGATAACATCAAACATTGAATGCCGACCACATCATTCATATGTTTCTCATATACCAGGAAATCCTCATCACTCGCCTCCTTGGCAAGAGGATCAGGTAATTCCAGCTCCAACATTTAATACTTCTGTTCATGGCGTAGGATAACCCGAAGGCGTCTAAACCATTCTCGTATGTTACTACCAGGTAGGATGTTGTCTTTATCAAAAATTTATTGTAGGGATTCTGTGGTTGATGATCTTGTCATTTGTATTCTAAAATTAAAATATCATACCATTAGTACTTTCTTGATTATATTTTATGAAAAATAATAAATTTTATTAAGTCTCCAACTATTTTATCAAGTCCCAATGGCCCTCACCATTGAACTCAGAATGTTTTTTTGCCATGAAATTCTAGTGGAAAGGATCCATATTCACCTTTACATAACCCCAAAAGGGTTGTTCATGATATTAGAAGTTATTTAGGTAGGTAATTATTTTCCAACTATGGGCTTGTAGCTCCTTGATATGTTGAGTGGACTCCCCAATCCTAAAATCAAGACTTTGGATTTACTCAACTCTTACCACCAATATTACACCAAGTCTAGTAAGGGATACTCCTATTGATGTAATATGGTGAATTTAACCTGAAACCATTAATAAGGACTTCCTATATAAAATTATGTGTCTTAATAATGTTCGGTCAAACACATAGTTTAATTGAGTTTTTCCCTTTAGTCATGTAATGGAAGGATTGTTCTAATTTTATATTTTATTTCATAGATTTTAATATCTTATACGTGAATTTATTATTATCATTAACACATGCTTGTTAAAATTAAGTGGAACTTACTTAATTGTTTAACCATATCTTGATAATATTTACATATAAGTCTAGTTTATTTCAGTTTTATATTGCATGGTTTTTTAATTCATTAATTATGTGATTGTGACAACACATCTCAAATGATAAACCATGCAACTAACAGAAATAAAATAACGAAAATGGCATGATCATGAGATTTTATAATGGGTATTTCATCTAGCAGTTGATAAACTAACCCTAACCAAGGGGATAAACTACTTGAACTTTTTGGGTCCGTGTTTACAGCTTCCACCTATCCACCTATGTATCTCCTGGGATTGGTTTTGTCTCGGCTCTAGCTTGAACCGCCTCAACTAGCTTGGGAGATCCATCTATTACATATGGGTTTTTTAAGTCACATGTAGGTGAGGGGTAAAAAGTTGTTTTACATAAAATAAACCTTGGGCACGCATGCCCAAAATATTAATGAGGATATGGCTCACAGACCAACAAAATTAATTTAAATATATTAATAAAAATAAACCATCCACATACAAAGGTCTTGGGGTAGCTCATGATCATCAATACATGCAACGATGTTTAAGCATAAATAAAACTACCATTCGATAATTTAATCGTTCTTGTTTATGATAAATCATGCCCGAATCAATTAATTATCATCTTTAATTAATCAATACTTTTTTCTTAAATCCTTCTCTGAATTTCCTTGAGATTGTCATCATTAATTATTTTAAACTAATAAGTTCATTTAAAATTATTTTTGTATGTAACTTGTACCTTGGAGGCAACCCAGTGAATTCCTATTCATAACTCCCCACTGAGTAGAAATGGACATTACACAGATGTTAAATTAAACTCAATTATATGAAACACATATCCCATGTTTTGCCTCAGCTTTATGCCTGCACAATGGAACACATATCAAGGGTTTGCATAATATAATAATAAAATTTGAGAAATATGCATAATTTAGATGAGTACACAAAGTGTAGTTCTAACTACACATCATGTACTATTTTTCACCATCTATCTGAAGTACACGCCTCAAGAAACGACGTGTGAGTTTACTTCAGAAATCAGCGGATTACACAGCGTTTCTAGTGGGCCACATGCTGTATAGTTCCTCATTTAAACAGTCTTCTACCGGGCAATCCGTGTATGGGGTATACGGTCCAACCCTAACCTGAAAGGACTACACATAGTTTTCATTGGGTCACACGGAGTGTAATCTGGAAAACGCATGCCACCTATTCATGTTCATCACACTGAGTCATTTAAGAAATAGAAAGACTCCAACACACATCATGGTTTTTCGGACCGGTCTGATGCATTCAATCTTTATTACACGGCATGTACATCCAAATACATGTCGAGTGTTCTATTTTTGTATGGCCAGGAAGCTTTGGAACCTCCAGATGAGATCCTATATTTTTTTTAATCAATATTAACAGAAAATATAATTTCTGTAAGGTGAACATGAAACAAAAGAGGAGGAATAGATCTGTTGATTCAGATTTTCAAAATGATTAGCATAAATTGAAACAACTAAATATTTAAATGTGTAATCCATCAACGAAATATTTCAATAATTATGAACTATGATGTAACCCCTCTGATACCACTAGAAGGTTTCTGGCGCAGCGGAAGCATGGTTGGGATGACACCCAATTTTGATTTTTTCCATGATCAATGATTATTCTGAGATCAATACAATGATGAATTCCAGTATCCATAGAATATAATCAAAGATTTAGATAATGAATAAAAGGGGAATCAAACATTTAGAGAGGATCTTGAAAATCATGTATATAATTAATTTAATTAATTTCATAATGAAAAATAATACATCTGTCTTTGGTATTTTTCTTTGTTGATGATGTTGATCATCTGGATTGACCCTTCTGGATTATCCCATTTTGGTTGTAAGGATCCTTACTAGAATCCCTCTAGTTGTGATGCACATGTGCTCCAATGGCCTCTAATCGACACTGCTCGTTCTCCGGGTGCAAGCACGGCGAAGCGAGTGTCTTGTGTCAGTCGTTCTTGATCGCTTGTTCTTTCCCAAGAAGAACATCTCTCATTCTTGAGAGGGGAGAGAAGAGGATTCCAGAGAGAAATTGTTTGGCTCAAAAATTCTAAATTCACCAGGTGTGTGGTGTGGTATATGGCATAATAGGTGTACCTGACTATTTATATACATGGAATTTCAATTACAATATTTAATTTCATATCATCAATTAAATACATTCATAAATATAGATAAAACCAATGAATTTTATAACAATACCACACCATTATTTATAGTGTGCCAACTTGTGTAAAACAGAATTATAAATAAAATTCCACATCACAGAATAATAGCAGCATTATTTTAAATTGTGCCATCAAGTTAAATAATTATTTACCATCTTGAAAATAATTATTTCACTACCAGACTAACCATGGTCTGGTCAAACTCTACTTCGATTTATTGAACCCCCGAATAGATAAATAAATAATTTATTCTCTTAAGTAAATATTTCGTTTACAAACTAGTAAATAATTATTTATTAAATGTTCAATAAAATAAATAAATATATTTAATATAATTTATGTGATAATTATTACATGAATAAAATCATTCAACAGTCTTGAGAATAATATTTATTCCATTAATTAAATTCAAATAGAATTTAACCAAGACCACCCAAAATTCATAGTGTGTGACCCTCTAGGATTATTTCTCATTGGCATTAGGTGGGATTACCAAAAATCTAAGAGTACTATCTAGTAACGGGTCAAGGCACCCAAGAGAAAGAATATAAAGTTACAACAACGACATCTATATATGAACGCTTACTGTGTAATATAATCCCTTTGTTGAAATTTCTCATCAAGAAGGTTTCATGATTGTGTCAACAAATTTTATGCTTGATACGTCTTTCTTTGACTACCTGAAATAAACTCATCCATACATCATGGCCATGGATTTTTTCATGACCCTTCTATTTCAATCAAAGGGTCGAGATATCAATATAAATAAATGGAAGGGACTAATCCTTCCATGATTTATCCATTAATAACATGCCACTCGTGATGCACCCAACGTACCATACTTCCTGCCAACTGTCTGTGTGACGGTTTTCGTCAATAAGTCAAAGTGCATAAGTCAGGACACGTATTAATGATAATCGTAATGTATAAGCATCATTACACAATATCATGGATTGAAATATTTGATGACACCAAAACATGAAGAATTATGACTAGTTGGTCAGTTAGAATAATATCCTATCGTGGAGATTACCATGTGCAAACTTCCGGAGAGGAAGTCGCATCTGCTTACACGTACTCACACCTAACGGTCTGCAAGCTATGTATCCCATCATAGCTTGTCATCCAAATGGATAACTATATTTAAGAATATTGTTATAGAATTTCAAAGTTCACATCATAGCAGGGAACTGCTATGACCTTATCAATGTAAAAAATACTCTATGACATTATTATATTATATTCATGCAAAACAATGAACAATATGTAATAATAAATAAAACAACCATGTAATCAAAGTAAACCCACTTGGTTCTAGGACACCAACTCTTACATTTATAATCATATAAAGTTTTCATATAAAGATTTAGTTCTTCTTCACTAGCCACTTTCCCAAATACCTCTTGGAGAATGTTCTTCATCACATATAATATCCTTTCATGAAATAGTTTAACACTACTGTAACTATAAATTTACAAAAAATAAAATAAAAATCATGATAATGTTATCATTATTTACTATATATAATATTTTTATATTCGATGTTATGTGGGTTACATTTCTATAATAAATAAGTGTAGTATTTATTATATTATCTATACTAAAAAATTAGATACTAAATTTATTTTATTTTTCTATTCTTCTATTGTTTTATAAAACCAAAAGTCCATCACCATTGGTTTTAGAATATCCTATGGAAGAGATATCCTAGTGTAAACTATACATATTCCCCTTCTCATAACATGGATAGAGGTATTTAAAACTATTTTAAGTTATTTATGTAGGTGTAACTTTCCAACTCAATTAAATCACATCTCCATGATGTGTAGAGTGGACACCCAAATTTTGAAATCCAATACTAGGAATTTCACATCATTTTTACGACTAGATTAACTAAGTATAATAGAGGAAATAAAAATGTGATTAAAACTATGTTAATCTACCCAATACTCAAGATAGAGATTCCCTGATAATTGAAATCACCCCAACGAAGGTTTGTCAATACGTATTGTGGTTTGATTTAATCCCAAGAATTAGATGTTTAAACAAAATTAATATTTTATTTTAATGTTGTTTTATATTTATTTGTAAAAAAATATTTTGTATTGTAACAAGAATTTTCATATTATGTTGACCTTACTTAAGTGATTAACCATCATAAGATAAAATATTCACATATTATAAGATTTATCTTACTTCCACGTCACGTACCTGTTAATTTATTTAATTAATTATTTAAACATCCATAAATAATTTACCATGTAACTAATCGAAATAAATTTAATAAAATTACCATGATCTTCCCCAATGTTTGGTTAATATATGAGATAATAAACTAGACCTTTAACATAGGGAACTGTCTCTTGGAAGCAATCATGGTTTGAGTAGTAGAATTGTAGGTATGCTCTTGAGTACCTCCTATATTGGTATCACCGCATATCCAATATTGAAAAACCTCCAATCACATGGGAGATATATCTATTTCATAATTTTAGTCACATGAGGAAGAGGGGAACTAATGGATTTTATAATTTGGAATTATATAAGAAAATAATATCCACATAGGTCCTTAGAAAGTGAGATGTGAGGAATTACTTGTAGTTCATTATTTATGTTAATATTATTTTAATAAAAATGTAATAATAATAAATTAAATAAACCAATAACATACACAACATCTTCTAATGTAATGGTCATACATATATATATAATGAATAAAAAAACACGCTAGCTCAAAGTCAATTTAATTTTTTTAATATTATTAAGTTAAACATGCTTTAATTAATTCAATTATATAATTAATAAACTAATTACCTTTATACAAACATAAAATTGATGTCTCTTGAAGACATACATCATTAAATAAATTTTATAAAAAAAATATCTTAACCAAAAATACAAATAATTACATGGAATTAATTAATAATCTTATAGTTATAAAAACATTATTAAATAGTCAATGTAAAAACTTTCAACATGGTAATTTGGTTTTCAATTTTGAAATTAATTATTATTTATGTAATGTAAAATTTTCATGTTCTAGGTGACTATACTACATCAATTAATGATATTCATGTTGTTTTTTATTATTTTAGTGTTTATCAGATAAATTCCTTGTGAGTCGGTGTGTATCTGGACCAAGTTTCAAGGAGTCTACTAACGTTCTACAGGCCATGTGTTATACTTATTGTGTGTCATTGTAACCTACCTATGAACATGTTGTGTTCTTCGTATGTGATAATTATCAATTCACATGGTATATATGGTTGATAAATACATTGTATCTCATTGATGATAAACCCTATCAATCCCATGTGGTATATGTTGTCTACACGACAAAATAGTTAGCATAAATTCCACCACTAAAACTTGTAGAGTACATTGCATGTACACCAATAATAAAATTTGTGGTCCAATAAAACTTGTGACTAGTTATCCCGATAAACACATAGGGTGAATTAAATTCACCATGATTCTTTAAATATCACCACATCATGTATTTTGTGACATGTCCATGTGGAGTGAACAAAGTAACAGAGTGTGAACTTTTAGTCTCTCATCGTGTCACCATATCTACCAACCAGAATTATTAGAACCTCTCAATTGAATATATCATCATTTTTTATAGTTTCCAAATCTATTTAAGATAATATGAAATTTTATTGAATCAAATTATTATTTCATAAACATGTTAATTATTCTTTTGTAGTTATTGGATGAAAAAACTTGAATCAAAACTAACAACAATCGTGTATAATCAATCAAAAAATAATATATAATTATAAATTTTCATGTGACCACTCTGATACCCCTATAAAGGTTTTAAACATGGAATAAGTTTCTATTTTCAATGTCCAACATTATATTTTTCATAAACAATGAATAATCAATGATGTGCATGATACAAAATGACATGACCAATGGAATTTAACTAAAGAATAATTGACTTATTAATGGAAAAATAATAATATAAGATCATCACATATAATTTATAATTAAATTATTAATATATTTATAATTACCTTGATCTTTTAATTCTTCCATTATTGATGAATCAGTGTACCACTCTTATCATACCGACTTTGAATCAAAGAAATCAAGAGTAGATTCCATGAAATATTGATCCACATGTGTTTCATGAACATTGGATCATTGTCATAGAAACCTCTAGATAGAACCATGGATTAATCTAAATCTTGGTATGGTATTTATTGGTCAAAAATAAATCCTTAAATTGGATAATAATTAGTTCTACTAAAGATGCTTATTTGCACTAAATTGTTCAGAATAGAGTATGGAGATATCACTTTAGGTCTTGAAAGAATCATCTCTAAAAAATATTGTGAGAAAAGAAAGACTGTTGTGAGAGCATGTGAAAAAAAATTAAAAATAGGGTTTATAAAGTTCTAGGTTTAAAAAATAATAATTTCACCAAGAACCTTGTAAATTTATTAATTTTGAGCGAACCCAATGTCTAAATAATTATATTTTTGTTATTATATACTTTTCATTTTCTAAACTCATGTAAATATAAATATTAATTTTCATGAATATATAATTAATATATATTTCAATATAATTTAAATTGATATTTCTCCCTCGATCCAAATCCTTAGTCTTCCAATCCCCCTCAATATTTATTCAGTCGGGAATAATGATTATTTTTTTAATTTAATAAATGTTATTGATTTATTTTTTAACAAATCAATAAGTAATATATTCACTACATTTTTTGAAATAAATTTATATTAAATATTTATTAAACTAAATAAATAATGTTTTTATTATATTCTGAATAAATCATATTAAATAAATATTATATATCCACATAATTAAATATATAATTACTGAGTAAATAAATTTTCATTATATATTCAATTCACATAGATATTCTCATGAATAATGGGTTATTGAAGATATTTTATCAAACCAACATGAATAATTATCATACCACATATGAAAATAATATCATACAAGTTAAATTCATATAGAACATAAATAACGTTTAAAATAAATATAAAATGTGACCATTTAGTCTTGTTTCCATGTATAATTAGTTTATACTACCTAAATTATTAAGTTAGAATATAGAAACTTGCCAAGGATCCCATAGAGAAAGATATTAATGTCGCCATGACATGTAACCACCTATGAATGTACATTGTGTAATATGATCATTTTTATCTCAATATCTATAATCAAGAAGGTTTCATACTAGTGTCATCAACCTATGCCCATGGTTTTTCTTTCATTGTCTTTCCAGAAACAAACATACTGACCACACTATCATGGCCATGGAATTAATTGGGAAGATCAATTTCTATAAAAAATGGCATGAGATATCAACTTTTATTTAAAAAGATGGTTTAAATCCCTCATCACATTCCTCATCAATACAATATCACTCATAACACACCAATCATATCTTACCTCACAAAAATAATATTTTTTCATGGTTTTCAGCAATACATCAAAGTACACAACTATTGGAATGAATTAATAATAATATTAAATTATAAGGATCATTATTGATATCCACCAATATGAATTTCCAATGAATCATATAAATTTTGACTTCATAATGGTGGGTCATGTTCTCATAAAAACATATAAAATTAATTTTATTTGATGATAAAAATTTAAATGATGATACGAAAATTGAAAATAATGAAATTATTTTTCTAAAAAACGATTTTTTTATGCACAAACACATTTTAACTAAATAAATTAAACAAACCAATTTTGGTGAATGATTATAATAAAAAATTATATTATATATTAAATTATGTATTTATCATTCATATTTTTTAGATAAGATAGAAACAGAAAATCTAATTGAATTTTTAAAATGATATTTTTATTAAAAAATATATTTTTCTCCTTTTTGTGGAGATATTATTTTAATAATAAATTTTGACAGAAATAAAAAATTTATTTTAAAAAATAAAATTCATTTTTGATATTCGAATATCATAATTATCATTGGGTGATTTTTTAGGATTTTTCTAAAAAAATTTATTTTTTTATGAATAGTGAATAATCTTGAATTTAAATTGGTCAATACCTTTTCATTTAAATTATTTATATCTTTAGATTATAATTTAAATTTACTTTAAAGTAAAATTTGATAAATTATATATCCATTAATCTATGTTTGTTCATTGGAATCAATTTCAGGCTACAATTTGATATAAAAACTTTATAATATTTTTACCATTCTTACTTTAAAAAGATTCTTTGTGTTAAGATGAAATTAATTTTTTACAATAATAATTTTTTAAATTATTTAAAATTAATTATAATTTTTATGGTTAAAATAGTTTTTTATGAATTTAGTATAAAAAATTAAAAGTTAATTTTACAAACACATATGTTTTTAATATAGAAATTTGATTTAATATTAAGATTCATGTTGCATAATTTATCTAATAATAATAATATTAACATTAGTCTTATAGGATAAATTACCTTGTTAAATAAAACATAAATGTTACCATTGTAAAAAACTAATAGGGTAAAATTGAGAAATCATAAATACTAAGGAATTACATGATAAATGACATGTCTGGGTTTTTGAATTCTCCTTTTTCCAGTTTGGGATTGGTCTTCGATTGGTCTCTTGGGAATCGGGAGTGATAGGTTTGGGTTTTTGAAGTCTTGTCTACTTTTTTATTTTTTCTATCATTCCCACTCAAGTGTTTTGGGTTTTTTGAGGAAAAGTTATGTTTTTTGGATAGGAATGTTGAATCGAACAGTTTGATCACGGTTAGAAGAAACTGTGCGCCAACCCAATAAATTGTATGATAGGAGACATAACCTATCACGTGGCCTCAATACTACTATGTGACTCGAACCATGTACGAATATGGCTGGGTATCTTTAGGTAGAGGCAGTCTCACAACCTCTTCATGATTTGGAAAACAATATCGACTAACCATGTGGGCATTCCAACTTATTAAAAATGATATCCCTCTTTTTTACTATCCCCAATTTTAACCCCCTATGGCCCCACTACTCGACCCCCACAGACCCCCCTATCCTTTGCGCACCCCCTCCTTCTCCTTCTGTTTTTGGGGTTTAATATTTGGGTGGTTTCCATCTGTATTCTTCTTAGAAACATCATGTAGGTCTCTTCTCCATTGTTGTCATCCATTATTCTAGTGTTTTGATCCCTCTTCTTTGGGGTTTCTCTTCTCTAGTCGGTTGGGGTTCGATTTAGGTTTTTAATCTTGGTGTTTGGATTTGATCTTCTTAGTTAGGGTTTCCTCATACCTCATTGTGGTAAGAATGTATTTTATAACGGGAAAGGGATTTGTATCATGTGTGTTCTTCTGTGTGGAATTTCATGGGATTGTCTTATGGGTTATTTTTTAGGTGAAAATCATGTTTTCAAAGGCACACGTGTTGTGAATTGTTTGGGGGTATATATTCAAAAGGTAAATGTAATGATTTTTCATGTTTGTCTTGTTGTAAATTTTTTAATATGAGTTATAAATTGTTAAAATAAAAAGAATAATGTTTTTAATTGAAATGGGTCATTGTGTGTGGATTTGAAAGGGGCTAGGCCACGAAAATTCTTAAACTGGTCCTTGACTAGTTTGATAAAATTTCACTGTGATTTTATGAATTGTTCAACTGGTGAAAAATTTACATTAAAATTGTTTCAGTGTGTGGGTGAAATGGGAAGTGGAATCTTTTATATAAAGTGGTTATTTCCCCGTATATTTATAATGTTTTTCATGTGTATGTGAATGTGGTGGGATGTGTGACATGTGAACATGAAATTTATCATAAATGGAATCCTAGGTATCATTGTGGGTGGACTAGAACTAGTGCGCTAGTGATTTGGAAGTGGCATGTCCCAGCTTCACATAGCTAGATTGATTCTTACAACATTAACTTAGCTATGATGATGATTGATATCTTCTAGAACTTTGGATGTTTCTCCTCTCTAGTGGCCCATGAATGAGGATGTTAATGGTTGCAGTTACTATTCCACCTTTCCCCAGGGTAAGAGTTTCTAGGGTCCCACTCGATCTAGATCAAACCTTGGGGATTTACCCATGATTCTCTACTATGCATTGTGTGGATATATATGTCAACATTTGGAGGACCACATGAGTGTGTGTGTTAACTATAAAATTACATTCTCATTTTAACTTATATTTTTGAAATGGTTTTCCTTCATAGTTTTCCATTTTAAATGTTTAATTATACATTTTTTTCATAGATGTGTTTTTATAAGCTTGAATTTAGATGAGAATGTTATATTATCATTTAATGTTATAGCATAGAACCTATTTCTTAGGTGGAAGCTTGTTGGGATTTGGCTCACACCCTACATACACCCATTGGTGTATATACTTCTTATTTACTCTTTATTCTACGTAATGCCATGATATTTTGTTACCATGGTGTGGGTTATTAGTGGTATTCCCTTTTGGGTTTGGTGGATGTGTCTTGAGGATATTCTTCCTCATGTGGAATGATGGTTAGGGTTGGAGTTTTCAGATTTCATTGTTGTAGTATTTTTTATGTTTTTGTTCAATGTGTAAACATCAATTCTAAACATTGTTAAGGGCTTGTTTGGTTTTGTAATGTTTGTTTGACGTATTTGAACTTGTTTGTTGTTCATATGTAAGAAATTAGGTAAATTATTTCCCAAATCATGTTATTGATACCTAGGAACTACATTCTATCTCATAAGGATTGAGAACTACTTTCAGGTCATTCCAATGGATCAGTTAGTGTGCCAGGTCAGATGGAACCCCAACATGGTTCGTGAAAAAATAGTATCATATGAGGTCAACTCTTTTGGGTCATTTTCTTTAGGGAAGAGTCATGGTAAACTAGAGAGAAGGTTGTCGAAACATGATGTTATGAATATGATTAATGTTCCTAGTCAACACACCTCATGACATGACACGAGTTACTAGGGGAAGTCCAGATTCAACTGAGGATTTTGGTTTTTTTTAGTTCTTTAGTGTCTTGGGAAATTAAAAGAAAGTTGGTTCAGTGGTATTAGTGGGATATAAGGGTCTAGAAATCCATGTGGACCCTGAGACATTGTCCTAGAACATTCTTTGTGACGATGGTGTGATTGGAGTATGGCCACCAACCATATGTCCTAGACACCCATATGCCCTAATTTATTCTTGAATGCTCTTGTGTGTCATTAGGTTTTGGGAAACCATTGTTTTAAAATAATGAAAAAAATATATTTTTAAAATGAATTTGGAATTGATAGGATGGGGTATAGTTTATTAGGATTGGATTTTCATAATTTTTAAACGTTGTTTTTTGAAATCAATTGTTTGGAATGCATAAATTGTGGTAAAATAGGTTTGGGTAAATCCTTTTTAAATAGGATTTTTTAAACAATTGGAATGTATTTTGAATGGGATGGAATGTTTTGGGATTTATGTGTGATGTTTGGAAATATACTTTATTTGGTAATTACTATGATTTAGAAAAGTTTGACGAATTTTTGGAGGATTATTTTAAATGCGGATAAATGAGTTTTAAATGAGATATTATTGATGAAATGGTGTTTTTTGTGAAATTGATAGTGTTTTAATTTAATATGAATTGATTTTAGGATTTTGAGTAAGGGTTGTAAAAAAATTATTTTAAGCGCTCTTGTTTTTTTAGGAATTGTTTTTGTGAAACACATAATGAGTTTTAGATTTTTGTGTATATTATGTTATAAAAAGAAACATTAACGAATTTTAAAAAAAGAAATGTTAGTAGAAATTTTGTTTGGGAATATGGAATATTTTTTCATTAAACATTGGTATCACTATGAGTGGTTACACACATAGGATATGTGCAAGAATTGAATGGTTATACATTTTTTATGAGATAAATGCATGTGAGAAGCTCTATGGGATACTATTATTGAATTTATAGCTCAAGAATTTGGTTTTATATATTGATGTTTTTTAAAATAAAAATCATTGTTGGGTCTTTTCATAATATGGTAATATTTTTTGGGGTGTTTTAGGTTGGAAAACCCCCTTTGTTTGAATGATGCTTCGGGTTTGTATTCTTTCAGTCAGTTGGGTTCAATTATTGCTTAGTGGTATTTTGTGAGAAGTGTTTTAGGAATCGTTTGTGGTGGTTCCCCTCATGTGTTTGGTTCTAGTTTGTGGAAAATTTTGGCCAATGGATAAATTTTATTTGTTCCTTTTTTTCTTTCAGGGATAGTGTACGCCCCCATTAATAAGTTAGTGCATGATTAAATTATTGACATGGGTGATTCGTCGTTGGCAGGTCCACCGTTTGATCAATATAAAGAAACCATCCTTGAAATTCAAAGGTAGAGTCTTCTTCCCCACTATCTTGGATAAGGGAGTCCTCTTGTTGTGGTATTGAATATGTGAGAGGATTTGAAGGAAATTTTGGTTTCATTGAGTCTCATTGTCTGAAGATCCTTCCTAGAAATGGTGAGGGGGATTCTAGTGAGGAATGGTAGGCAGTCTGGAGTTGGTATTATTGGATATAGACTTTAAGGACTTTTGGGTATTTTGTTGGTCTCGTCTAAGAAGCAATTTTTATTAGACTGCCAGTGTGGGATTTCTGGTCATAAGAGGCTACTATGGTTGTCTGCTGGATTTGTGTATTGTGAGGGACTTGGATTAAGGTCCCTCCCATTATAATGTTTCTATTAGTCAGAATTGTCATTTTCAGTTATGCCTTGTGGTTTGGTGTTCTCTTTCATCTACAAAAGTATAGGTTGTGTAATTTTTTTCGAGAACCCCGATTTTGACATATGTGTTTCCTTTTGGGAAATATCAAATTCCTCTATTTAAGAGGAACATGTCTTCTATGTTTCATTCCTCTAGATGGTTCTCATTAAATTTAACAAGGATTGATATGTGTACACCATCTAACCCCTTATATTGTTTAATTGGTCATGTGTAAGTAATAGGAAGTCGGTGTGTTTTGTGTTTGATGGTTTTGTTTTGGTGGCAGTATAGTTGCTTGTGGAAACTGAAAAAGAAGTTATATTGTAGGGTCTTAACACCTAAATGTGAGGCAGAAGATGTTTCAATCCTGAGATATGTAGCCACAGGTCTTGGAGTGAAGATGGCACATAGTCAAGAGCCCCATGGTTGTAATGGATCCTTGTGTAATTTCTATCAATATTGTTTAAAATTGAGGTTGTTCAAATCATCTTTTGTACCAATTTTATTTCAAGTGGTACCATGTTGTAAAAATGGTCATGGGGACTCTATTCCTCAATGTGTGATATATATAGTTGGGAGAGTCCATCCGTGGTTGTAACAAGGCAGGTTGGTTTCTATTCCCAAACATTAGTTCTCATTCACTTGTAGGTGTGGGCCTCTGTGTAGTTGTCAAGGTATACATATATATTTTTGGGTTTGTTTTGGCCTCGGTTTGGGTTTAGAAAATCTAAGGATGGCAATTCCCATAGGAGAGATTAACCATGTGGTTTATTCTATTCGGTTTGGGGTATCTTTCATTAGGTTCTTTTGGGTGGTAGATCATGTTGTGCGGAAAGCTTCCGAGTTAGCCCGTGTCAGGTTTCCTTTGTTATAATGTGAAAATCGTGTAAGATATGTAACACCCCGAGATTTTATGAAAAATATTCTTCTTAATTTCATTAATGTCTTGTGTTTTACGCTACACCAAAAGGATCTTTCACAACACGCATCCTTGACTTGCCTTTCATTACATGCAATCACAACCTTCCTCGATAGCGTGTGTAGTACGCAATATCGAGTTTCACTAAACGAGATATTATTATAATATTATTATGAACTAGACGTTATGAATAATAATAACAAATTTTTTAAATTTTGTAAATTTTATTTTTCAAAATGGACTTCGTTTATCGATTTGGAATATCGAAATTAGCTTAGGGTGAAATTTTGGTACATTTTGGATAACTTTCATATTCTGATGAATAGTGAAAATTACTAAATTTTAATTAAAAACAACTTTTTAATCGAAATAATTAATAGTGATAAATTATTAATTTGAGTGGTTTTAAAGTATATTTAGAATATATTTTTACAATTTAATACAATTTTGGGCATTGGATGTAATTTCACATTTAAACCAGACATAAAAAAGTGTCAATCTTTTGATAGTTATTATCTCTTAAGAACTCACTATTTGTTTTGACGACAGGAATTAATTTTTAAATTAATTAATGCAGCTGATATGTTTTGAATTTGGTAAAATAGACATCATTCTTGAGTTCATAATATCAAATATATCTTAGGCCTAATTTTTGGTATTTTTCTGGAAACTTTCAATTTTTAATGAATAGTGAAACCATTAAGTGGTAGTTAAAAAAATGAATTTTTCATAAAACAAAATTTTACCGCTTCTGTGAATTGAATTTCAAAAATCCGAGAGATATGGTTGATGTCAATGAGTAAAATGTGGTTCAATGAGATAAAAATAATTTCTGGTGAATAGTAACTTTTTACTTCTTTTTACCCCGGTTAAAAGTAAATAGGGTAATTAAGGGTAAAAATGTTATTATTATTACCCTAACACATGTCCTAATTCTATTGGATAAGTGTAATTCGACCAAAATAACCTTAGGAATAAAATATGACAATTTATTCCCACTTGGATTAGATTAGGACATTTATTATTATTTAATTCAAAGAAGAGTTAAAAGAGTTAAAATCAAAGTTTATTTACTACAACATTTTTAATATAGGGTTATACATAAGATAAATTCAATTTTAAATATTCATTAGAAATATAATAATATTTCCTAAATAATTATATTATATTTATAATTTTTATACATTATATAAATTAATTTATTTCTTACACAATGATGATGCAGTAATTACCATAATAGTGAAAAATTAGAATAATTGATATTATAAATACCCAAATAAATATAATTTGAGACTTTTTAGGAATTACACTAATTTTCAAGAGTAATATGACATGTTATTATTGATTTAATTAACTTTGTTCGAACTAATAATTCTGTTATGATTTTCAAAAAAATCAATTACTAAATAGTGTCAAAATTCACATAATATAGTTTTTAAAACACATATTATATTAGTAATTGTTATTTTATTCCTAAAAATATAAGGTTAGAAAAAATGAATTAGATAATGTTATATATATTAATAATAAACAACTTGGGGTTCGTTTGGCTTCTTATAGTATGTTTATTAATCTTATAGTATAAGAACACAAGAGGACACGGAAAAAGTAAAATTATTTTACTTAATGTTAAATCTAAATGATAAGGTTAAAATAGGAACCTAAACTTGTCTAAATTCTATTGGATGAGAGGATTTTGACCCATCCCCACCTTATCTTCTAAATAAATCAAAGTGGAGCTATTTAAAACCGAATTTGGATTTATAATAAAATAATATTTTTAGTTTTTCCAAAGGAGCCCCTCTCCTCCCTTATAAAAGGGCACCGCCTCCCTCTCTTCCTCACACCACATTGAGCCTTCAGGCTCGACCGGCCCCTACCAAATTCCCTTATCCACTTTCCTAGAAACATCCTAGAGGTTCTGGCCTTCCAAAAAGACCATTTT
Source organism: Viscum album (assembly GCA_963277665.1). Taxonomy (NCBI): domain Eukaryota; kingdom Viridiplantae; phylum Streptophyta; class Magnoliopsida; order Santalales; family Viscaceae; genus Viscum; species Viscum album. The sequence continues at coordinate 1,614,469,626 of OY728163.1, forward strand.
TAGTGCCCTAAAAGGAGATCTCAAAGTGGCGCTTCAAAGAAGAGGTAATGTCCGTTACCGATTCTTTCAACTTTATTTCTTCTTCCACTTCTTCTTCTTAGGTTGTATCATTATGAAGTAATAACATCAGTATCACTAATATACTTATATGTTATTATAAGTATGAAACTACCCTATTTCACCATCTATCCATCCTACGGAAAACGAAATCACCGCGTGTGCGTACGTACGGAATACCGTCTCCACGCCGTGGTGTAATATATTTTCCACCACCACCTTACTTGGATGGGTATAATGGTGTAAATAATAACTATATATGATTATTATAAAGTTATATTGATTATTAAATAGTATACATACACTCCAATACAATTCCATGATCATGAGAACAATATCATCGCTCGTGCGTACGTACGGACTACCGTCTCCACGACGCGATGAGATTCATTCTCCACATTAACCATTCATGAATGATTGTAATGTATATATATAATAAGAAATCATGAAATATATGAAATAATTATGATACTGTATTTATGTTTATATATATGTATGTCATCTACTTAATTCCATTCAACTCAATAATGAAACGAAAACAGCGTTCATGCGTACGTACGGCCTACCGTCTCCATGAACGGTGTATTTATTTCCATTTATCGATATATTATATATATGTATATTCTGAATATATAATATATATAAATCATGGTTTACATTCTGGATATAAGTAATCATGATCTAACTAATCATATGAATAATTACAAGTTAAAACACGAACGACAAATGAGACGATTTTACCCAAAACGCTACTTTAACACGAATTTACAAAACAATGAGTAATAGAAAGTCATAAGTGAACCATATATGATATAATAATAATGAATATGATTCTTTAATAAGTCAATAACCTTATTTAAATCATTATACAGGGGGTTCAGATACGTACGAAGCATATCGGACCTAAGGTAAGGGATAATTTTGCTAATCCCATTTTTATCCGAGATTTCTTATTCGTAAGTATTTACTGGGGCTATTTCAATCATGACCATGTTTTATAAAAGTGTTTTCATGTATGTTTAAATTCTTTTTTACCCATTTTTTACTTTTACTACATGGTATGTAAGGAATCGTTCTTTTATTTATGTTACGAGGTACTTTTTTTGACTTTTCCGACAAAAGTACGAGGATAATGTTATTTTTAACTTATACGGAGTGAACAGATTTTTATGGTTTTATAAAGCCTTAATTTCATGAAGCTTCCTCCAAAATATTTCATGAATATTTTCAACAAAATCTTATTCTCTTAAAATTTCATGACATTTTGTGAAAAGAAAATGATTTTGAATAAGAAAGGATATTTTCCTCAAGAATTCATTTCAAGTGTTTTATCAAAACCATTTTCCATCTAAGATGACATTATTTCATATGTGTATGTTTCATGTATAATGTCTCTATGATTTACATGGTTTCAATTTTCTAATTATGAAATGATATCCATTTCTTTTATATGGATTATGTGACGATGGGATGATGTTTATGAAACCCATTTTATTCGTTGGGTTCTTATGAATGATGTATGTTTATTTTGTGGCACAAGTAAGAATGATTTCATTATGAGATGGGTGGGACCTATATCTCCCTCTAATGCATTGGGTAATGATTTATATCTCATGAGATGGACATGGATGGAATGGTAAGTTAATCCGGTTCAATATTATAGGACTGGAATGAGGAGTGAACTCGATTCAGAAAGGGACTTTGTCCACTAAGATGGTCTTGGAAGAAATGCCTTGGCTAATATGGAAATCATTACATGGGCTTAATGGTTTCCAAAATTACATATTTTATTCCCATGCTGTTTTATCATTCTTAATGTTTTTTATGATCTATGCCATACTTACTTCCATGTTTTATGTCATTGCTCAAGATTTTGATGTTTAAACACTATGTTCATGTTTTTAAGTTCAAATGTATATTGTATTTTTTATTTTATCCATGCTTACCCTTACTGAGCATTTGAGATCACCCTTTTTATGTTTTCTTTTCCCCAGGATATAAATAATGGTTTTAGGTAAGAAAAAAAATGGGGAATATCTTTATGGTGGATGTTGAAGATCATTCACCACGATTATAGGATTAAGTTCCATGTTTCCAAAGACACTAAACTATTACAGTCATTGTGTGTTTATTTTTGTTATGTATTAAGTATTCCGCAAAGGTAATGTAATGTCCATGTACGTCAGGCATCGGGTCTCTAAAATATATATGGTTAGTTCATAAGGTGGGTATGCCCATAGTGAGTCTCCTTTATCAACCTATGAAGTAAATCAATGATAGCCTCTTATTTATGGTGGGGAGACCAATCGGGCCTCCCCATGTTGGTGTCCCTATTTTGTCTTGAGTGTTCAATTGTTTCTTTTGGTTGGGAGTTCATTTGGCCCCCCCTGTGTAAGTAATTTGTCTTCGTTCTACATGATGGATTGGTGGTACGAAATCTCATTCAAAGATTTCTAACCCCAAGACTCTACCTTGTGTAATCATTAGGGTTGGAGTATCCCCAACAGTTTCATTGAATTGAGATTGTGGGAGTCTTCCTTGGATGTGATTTGATCTTAGAATTTTTTTTCAGAGAAGTGGTGTGGGTTACTTATAGTAATGTATGAGGTCTCTCAGTTTGAGATGTTGGATGGTAAATTTTGGAATGTTCTTTCCCTATAATTTATCAACTGGATGGGGTTACACTTTTAGGGGTTGGTGACACATAACAGGGAGTCCATTTTAGTCTACTGAGTCCAACTTGTTAACCTATTTTTTTATGGTGTCCTTGTCTTCTTATCCTTTTTAATTATTTGGGGATCTCTTTATGGTGAGAAGGAGTACCGTGTCCTATTTTTTAAATGACTTTAAAATGTATTTTTGAGGGAAGAAAGTGTTAGGGGGAGAGAATTGTCACACTAGGGACTTAAAATTCTCTTTTGTTCTAGTTCAGATTTTGTCCCTAGTTGGTCTCTCTAAAATTGGGTGTGATTACTTTTCTTTTTATAGTGTTCTTCACGTTTATCTTTGATCTAAATTTCACCCTCGACTTCTTTTGTGTTTTTTAGAAAAAAATGGTAATTTTTGGGATACGCATATTGATGTGAAAGGTTTGTGCATGGTTATTAGTAAGAGTGTACCAAACTGGGAAAATATGTAGTAAGAGATTGAACCGACCACACAGCCTCCACATGTCCATGAACATCAATATAGTTAAGCGTAAGGATGGGTCTCCTAAGGCATAAATGGTCTCGTGGTCTCTACAAGGTTTGCAAAACTGTGCGGACTAATCATGCAGCTATGCCAAATCATTAAAAACGCTTTCCCTTGTTTTACTTCTCCCTAATTTTAAACCATTTGGCCCCCTTGCTCAACCCCCATGGACTACCCACCACTAGAGACGCCTCCCTCCTTCTCCTAACTCCATTGGGCTTCGATTTGTGGGTGTTTTTCATCTAGATTCATCATGTAACCCTCATATAATTTTCTTCTCCCTTATTTTCTTCCATTATTATAAGGTTTTTCTCCCTCTTCTTTGGGGTTTCTCTTCTCTAGTGGGTTGGGGTATGGTTTATTGTTTTAATCTAGGTTTTTGGGTTTGATCATCTTGGTTAGGGTTTTTTATTTCCTCTTCTTGGTGTGAATGAGGTGAAGATGTGATTTCACACCTTTTTTGAAAAGGTTATTCATGATTGGTAAGTGTTTCCATGCCTCAACATTATTAAATGAATTTATTGTGTTTATTTGAATTATTAAATATGTTTCATTTTTTAATTGTGTAGTTGAAAATGTATTTTTTATTGGTTTGACATGATTATTTGGAGATAATAATTTTTATAATGGGAAAGGGATAGGATTCATGTGTTTGATTTAGTGTGGGATTTAATGGGATTGTCTTATGGGTTATATTTATGGTACAAATCATGTTTTCGTATGCACTTATGGTTCAAATGGGTTTTTGGGTAATTTCACAAAAAGGACATGTAATGATTTGGCATTTTTGGCTCATTGTATGTTTTTTAATATGAGTTATGAAATGATTAAATGAAGGGATTCATGTTTTGGATTGAAATGGGTTTGTGTGTATGGATTTGGAAGGGGGTTGTCCAATGAAAATGGTTAAACTAATCATTTTTCTTTCTTGAAATAATTTCAAAGGGATGTTATGAATTGTTTCAAGTGGGGGGAAATGCACTTGAAAGTGGTTTTAGTGTGTGTAATGTGGGAAGTGGTTTGGTTTATACAAAATGGTGATTTCCTTTTATATATATATATATATAATTTCTAGAATGTGTATGTGAATGCGGAGGTATCTTTGACATGTGAACGTGAAATTAAGTGAAAAGGGAATCCATGGTATCTAGGTGGGCGGACAAGAACTCTTGTGATATGGATTCATAAAGGTCTTGTCAGAGTTTCACTTGGATAAATTGATGCTTACTACACTAAATAAACTAGTATGATGATTGATCACCACTATAACTTTTGATATTTACTCTCTCTAGAGTCTCATTCATGAGGATGTTAATGGTTGCGGTTACTATACCACCTTCCACAAAGGTACAAAGATCTAGGGTCCCACCCAAGCTAGAACAACCCAAGGAGATTTACCAATGGTGAACTACTACATATTATGTTATTCCATATGACAGCATAATAAAGACCACTTGAGTTTTTCTGCAATCTATATAATTCCATTCTCATTTAATATAGTGTTTTTCAAATAGTTTTCTTTCAAAGACTTCCTTTTTAAATGTTTACATGATAAATGTATTTATTAGAAGTGTTATTTAAAACATTAATTTATATAATCATGTTATATTATCTTTTAATTTGACAAAATTGATCCGCTTTCTTGGGTGGATTCATACTAGGCATTAGCTCACACCCTATAAAAAACCTTGGGTGTTTGTAGATCTTGTTGTGTGTTTATTCTAGGTAAATCTAGGATATTCAGTAACCATGGTGCGAATTATTAGTGTCATCCTCTTCTAGGTTTGGTGGCAGAGACATAAGGATATTGCTCTTCATTTGTCTTGGATGTGTGGGTTGGATTTTATAGCTTTCTTTATTATTGACTTTTTTGGTTTTTTGTTAAATGTGTAAACTTCAATTCTGAAAATTTATAAGGGATTGTTTGGTTGTGTAATATCAGTATTGTATTTTTGAAAATGTATGTTTTTTATATGTATGAAATTGTGTAAAATCATTCACAAAGCATGTTATTGATACCCAGGCACTAGTTTCCAGCCTTTGGGGATCAAGAACTCCCCTATGGTCATGCCATAGACCGGGTCAGGCGTCGGGTCGGATGGAGACCCGTCCTAGTTTGTGATAAAAAAAATTGTATTTCTTTTTTATGGTGTAGGTTTTTATCTAACAAATAAAACATCTCATCAATTATAAATCATTTTGGAGGTACAATAGGTAATATTGGCATCCCAATAGTGAATGCTTTTGGTAATATAAAAACATTTCAATCCTCCTCAATTATAAATGGGAACTCACTACCTAAAATTCATCACACAAATCAAGACATTTTTGATGAATTAACCTTAAAAATTTTACTTCTAAATTTACATCCTCTCATCCTTTAATCCTTAGTTTTGGAACAAATCCATCCTTAGAAGGCTTTAGGTGCAATCCTAAAGAGGATTCCCAATTAATATGTAACATTCATTTATGGGGTTTTTTATTTCTTCCTCTACCACCTTCAATTAATATTATAAAATGTTTTTACAGTAACCTGATTATCTTAAATATAATTCGATTTTTTAATGTTAATTTAATTAAATACAACCCTCTACTCTTCCATTAAATGGGTTACAAAATAATTTTTCGAGCGAATGACTGACTATCGACTCACGAACCGATGTCATTCGTTTTCCCATGAACACCTCAAAAGGATGGACATGATGATATAAATTTTATTTATATAATATATTTGTGGTATTTATGATCTTATTATGATTATGGAATTATTATATAACACATAACATAAAATTTTTTACTTTGTGGGAATATGGTAACGTCGTTTGTGTGGATGGAAGACTATCGATTCACGAACTGATTTGATTCGTTCAAGCTTTACATAAATTGTAATAATGATGGGTTTAATGAACTTCTGTGATATATATTAAATAAAAATGATTATTTAATTATTACATATAATTTATTTTTCATTCATTCAATTCAATATGAAAATTAAAATTTGGTTCATGTGTATGTACAACCTACCATCTCTCTGAATAGTGTATTTCATTTTCTATCACTAAGTTTAATGAGTTACCCTAAATACATATATGATAAATATATATGATATTTGTATCATGGTTAATATAAAGGATATTATGAAACCAATATCAATTTAAGAGGACAGAAAATAACAAATCAAATACATATACAAAAGAAAAATAAGTTTTTGTTGGAAACATGACTTTAACATAAAATTATTAATAAAAAGGTAATGAAGTGTCATTAGAAAATAATATATGTTTTGATATATAAGAATATATTTTTTCTAATAAATAAGGATTTAATGAGTACAAAATAAGTCAATACTTAAGGTAATGGATTTTCATCTCAATTTTATTTTTCATTAGACAAATTCCAAAATCACCAACAGATTATTTTATGTGTTGTATATACTACCCGTTAATGAATACTATAAATTTTTTACTTAAAATTATTTTTATTTATTATCTATATGAGGATATATCATTTATTGTATTTACAATTTTAATGATACCAATGTGGTACGAGAGTTTTGTCTCAATTTCCCTTCTTTGAGACATATGTTATGTTATGCGCTATATTAATTTACAAGCTATATATAAAACCCATATGACCAAAAATATCATGAAAATTATATATATTAATGATATTTTACATTTTATTTTGAGATTATTATTTCATTGATATCAGGATTCCATTTTACCAATGTGATGAGGGTTTTATGTTACAATCTCATTGTTTATTAGGATTCTTTATGATTAAGTCTCCACTATTGAAATCTCATCATCTACCTCACACGAATTATCCTAAAATTTCTTATACTAAAGATAATTTATGAGAATAAACCTTTCCCTTAATTTTACTCTCTTTATCCAGTCAAGATCTAAAAAACATTGTGAAGAAAAATCATTTTTTCATTCAAATATTTTTTCTTCAAAAATATGTTTTAAAAAAAAATCCAAAGAGGGAAGGATATTTTATAAAAGAAGTGATTTATTTGATATTTAAATATTATTTTATAACTTTTCATGTTTATTTATAAATAAATGGGTTTTGAAAAATTATTATGTTTTAATAATTATTTTGATAGAAAAGTTGTCTTTATCAAGAAAAGTTCTTGGTGATTTATCATTCAATATAAATTTCAATATTAAAATAAATACATTGATTAAACTTATTATTTACTGGGGATATAAAACATATATACCGTTATTATTATTTCCCTTAATGGTTTATGATAGAAAGATGTTTATGACACTATTTTTTATTCTATATGTTATACCAAGACAAAATTCTTTTGAAATCTATTTCATTTCATGGTTTATGATATGATGAATGTTTTATGATCTTGTGGAAAAAATATATATGATTTTCATTATGTTAAGTATCTGGCCTATATATCCCTACAATTTATTGACTAGTGATTTATATCACCTAAGATAAAAATTGGGAACAAGTCCAAGGGCTTGATCCACATTGGGAAACAGGTGTGTCCTAGTCTACTATGGGAAACTGGTGTGTCCAAATCTACTGTGGGAAACATGTGTTTCCTGATTCAAAATGGGAAAAAGTTGAATCCTGATTAACAATGTTCATTGTTTTGGTAGTTAACTTTGGAACATGATATATTTTTCCATAATTATAATGGTTCCACACATTATGACATGATTATATGGTTCATAATTGAATTATGATGTTTTTCACTCTCATGGACAATGGTTTTTGAAATAATAATTTTAGATTCCATGACTCATATTTATGATCCAAGAGAGATTGGTTATGAAATTTTTTTATTATATTCATGATCAAATGAACTTATTCTTATATTATGCCTTCAAGAGATCATAGATTGATATCTCTTATGTTTTCCCTTACTTAGCATCTAAGATCACCCATTTCTTATGTTTCCTTCTCTAGGTTATGAAGAAATGATGATGTCGGGTATGCCTAAGGAGAGTACTATCTGAGAATATATTTTTGGTTTATATTGAATATATTTCTAGAATTATAAGTTTGTGTTTTGTGTTTCTAAAATGCACTAAAATATTATGGTCTTCAGTCATGTGTTTGGGTATTATAATGAATAATCCTCAAAAAATGTAATATATATATATATTTGAAGACTGATTCTATATATCACACACCTTGATAATGTGTCTCAATGTCCTATGATTCTACAATTATAATAACCTGTATCATTTGTGTCTCATCAAATTATTTCATTCGGAAACGAAACTTTTTTTTAATAATATCCTCATGTAATATAAATGTTCTTGTTATAGAGGGGAACTGCAATGAAATTTAAACGTCCCAATTACTTTTAGGATTTTATCACATACTAAATGATATAAAAGAAAATTCATGTTTTGGTAAATGGTTTATTTATATTAAAATACATGAATACATGAAATTATTTTATACTAAGATGTTGGTTCTAGGGAAAAAATCTAACATATAGTAGCAATCAAATACCTTTTGGAAAATATAATAATTGATTTTTATGTAATCATACATGTCATTGAATCTATACTAGATTTCTTATGAATCCCTATGTACTCTTATAAAATTCCCTCTCTAGTGGTCATCATTGATACAATGGAAACATTAATATTACTTTTGGACTCCACCCTTTAGTTTCAAATACATTGACCAATTATTGGAAGATTCATTATATTAATTTGTTATAAATATTTTATTCATATATATTTAACACTTATTACCTCTCTTAATTAGTAAAATTTTCAATCATGGACCTCCCATATAGGACTCCTATATGATCAACATATTAAGAAGAATGGGTAATATTTTCATGAGTTCATTATTATTGTAATTCTAAGTGAACTAGTAAATCATTTATAGTATATATTTAATAATGAAATAAATTTTTTTATCAATAAGATACTTGAATCAATAAAAGTAGTTAACATATCCAATCATATTGAGTATGTGAGCTAAGACTGAAATGTCTTCGATAATATTACACTAAAAAAATTCTCTAGTCACATTGTATCATTCATTTCTATAATTCTCTTGATATATCCTTTCTAGGATATCAATAATCCCATAAGAATCAAGATTTTATAATTACTTATGAAGCTTAGGATTCATAGGTACATGCATCAATATAGACACATAAATTGAATCAATATTATGTTTATAATAAACATTCTTCATCCCTAGAATTTAATCATCAAAAGGTTTTATAATGGAAATTGGTTTCTCTAATTCATTACATTTCTCCTCAAATTTGAGGACTACAGTTATACTTCAAAACCAGTTTGAGAATTTTCTACTATTTCGATTCTCATTTAGAAAAATACATCCCAAATTTATTTTAAAATAGGAGGATTTATTTATATTTTATAACCAAATCATTTATTATATGAGTATCATATTTTTTACAATCACTAAATACTAGATTTTAGTTAATTTACTCCCATAAAAATGATGACACTTTTTAAACTCATCATATTGATTAGTTGTAAAGGAATAATATTTTACTTTGTAATGAGTTTTATTTTATGATCCTCTCACCACTTAAATATTTAGGTTGGCTATAATTCCAGTTATACCATATATGAATCTTGGATGGTTTTTTGAACAATGGTTTTTCCTTAACCATTATATGGATAAACTCATCGACATTCCTCGGGTATACTTCTAAGTTTTTTGCTACAAAGTGTAACCAAATTATCAAAGTGGTATTTGGTTTCCTAACTATTATATTTAGAAATTTCACAATTATATACACATGATAATCAATGGTAAACCTACTTTGGCAGAACCTAACAAGATCAATGATTGGGTTTTTGACATGTATTTTCATTGGAAGGAATGTAACTCTTAGTACTATTTAATGGGGATTTAATATCACCATATTATCACATGTATTCCATTTAAATTTATTCATTTTTATAGTGATTTATTATATTATATCATTCCTTCATCTAAATCATTTTTCTCAATCCAAAATGATTTGTAACACTTTATATGACTCAAATCATGTGTAACTAACCCAAATTGAAATAAAACTATAAATATACATATCTCTATGCATAAAGAACAAGAAACCATTTCATGTAATTGAATATAATTATATGAAATTAAAAATCTACTCCAATAGGAAACATAGAGTAATCGATATCCAACACATAATATTTTATACAATGTATAACCCTCTAAGCTAGTGAGAATTCTGAAAAGAAGTCCCTCTACCAAGGGATACATAACTCAAGACACATTTCAATACCATTATAGTTCTAACACATAGTATTTATAAATAATAATTAAAAACATAATAAAATCCCATAACCGAATACAAGGCCATGTTAAGGTAGAACAATACTAAATCAATTATCATACATTGAATGCAACTCTTCAGACATGTGTATGATAGTCTATAAGTGATTTCAATATTTAAAATAAATGATGCATCAAAATTAAAAATAAAACATTTTAATTATATATATGAATAAAGAAATGATTAAATATAATAAATGAATAATTAATATATTTAAGAATGAGATAATATATTTATGGTCACCTCTCAAGTAGTTTATAAATACTTTATAATTCATTCATGGAATAACTTTATGAATTCATCTTTATCAAATATAAACATTACATATTATCATTTATATTTTTTTAATATGAAATAATTCATTTCAAAATTATGTGATATTTTATTAAATCTTTTTTATTGAATAATAATCATTTTACAATTTATGTATATAATATATATATATTAAATATCCCAAATTTATTCGTACATAAACCATTAGTAAAATGAATATACAAATTTTTTTTCAAATTGATTCAATATTTTTCAAATAATTTATATAAAAAATATTTTATATTTATATTTATAAACTAATCATAAATAAATATGAAACATTTATATATTTACTTATATATTTAAAAGACTTTTTATAAATTACTTTCCAGGTAAATACACTATAATCTACAATCTAATCTACCTAAATTTTTCTAGTCTGGTTTAAATTCTCCCTTGGAATCCATTTCAACAATGGTTTTTGAGAATTTTAACAAAAAAAATATTTTATTCAAAATTATTTCTAAAATAGTATTCACAATTATATTCTCTTCCTCACTAAGATAATTATTTCCTTGGGTAGTCCAAAACTATTTTGTTGGTAATTGTGGATTTTCATCATAGAGAGGGTCTCCATTTTAGGATATGTATGTGTAAACCATTGTTTCACCTATTTTGAGAAATAATAAGGAATACAAAAGATTAAACCAATGTGTGATGAAATGTATAATATTAATATAATTTTTGGCCTAATTACATAGTAATAAAATGGTTTGGTAAATTCTTTATAAATTACTCATTGTGGATATTTATTATGGAAAATATACCTCCCCAACCATGACATAGAGTATCATTGAAAAAATGTAATTTTTCCATGATTTTCTTATGACACCATAGATTTCCATTTTATAAAAACTATGTTATATTATATCATCTAAAATTTCTAAAATGATCATTTTGAACATCAACATGTGGTTTACTTGAAATATCATTAATATAAATGAGTGTTTTGGCTTCAATAATACTGTGATTTCTAGAAAACATGTTTATTATGTTTTCATCATCTATTCATATTTTCAAAAAAAAAAGATAGATTTGTTTTATTACTCATTTAATGTATTTAATGGATATCTAACTACTTATATATAGTGAAATAGAAACCCAAAAACATCATATATCCATGAATCTATCTACACATTTTGAAATAATACAAATTAAGAAAAATAATAATTGTGTATCAGACATTACTCTACTTGGCAGGTTAAAAATTTTCATTTTTTATTGCTCAAAATCACTTAGAATCATGTAAAATAATAATTTATCTTGAGTTATCCATGGATAATAAGGATAACCCAATGTTTGAGTATGGCCCCTCCCATGCCTTATTTTTCTAAACCATTGAGTTCAAAGACATTAATGAATTGATTTCATTGATTGATCTTGGTTTTTAATAATTATATACAATATTTTGAAACTATAGAATCAAACCCAACTTATAGGGATTGACCCAAATTATATATACATAAAGGAACCTGAATGTTTTTTCCTATATAGAAAAACCATTTAATAATAAGATTATACATTTCATCTTTTTAAACATTCATCTTTAATCATTATGATGAATGTTTTACAATTTAAAATTAATGTTATATGATAAAACATATCATAATAATTACAAAATTATGGTTTCAAATGAGAATACTATTGGGGGTAGAATGTGGAGTCCAAACCTTGTATTACCATAATGAATGATAACCTCCTTTAATTTCCACCATGACATACTTTCTCTCACTTTGTAATGGTTCACATAAGGTTTGACCACAACATAGTCCAATACACCACATTATGGTAATCAGTTTCATGTATATATCCAACATTAACTTCTTACCTACATGGAATAAGTATATAAAAAATATGGTACTGATTATAAAAAGTACATTTATTTTCAAATGGATTACATATACCAAAATTGAGTCCATAATTTAGTAAACTAACCATGTAATGTAACACCTTCTTGTTGTAAATGGGTATTCATAAAAAGTTATACATGGATTTTAAATAAAATACCTATAAGGAATAATATAATGAAAAGTGTTTAAAAAAAATCAATTCATTTTCTTTTATGAAACTTTTTACCTGTTAGAATGATAAAATCATTTAAATGTATACTTTCAATAATAGTCATTCATGATTAAGATATTTTGAAAATAGATACTGAAAAAGCTTCCCTAAATGGGATGTTGGTTGAAGTTGTATATATGAATCAACGAGAAGGGTTTTTGATATCTAAGAATGGGAAAAGGCATTAAAGAGGAAATTATAAATATTTTCGTTAAATTAGGAATTAATATGATGGAATCATCACCCTGATGAAACTATAAAGGAATTTTATTTCATTAAAAATGTAAGGGAGATAAGTATCTATAATATGTTTTGTGTGAGTGTCGTCATTTTCCTATTATTATATATTGATGGAATATTTTTAATGGGAAATGAATTTCATGTATTATAATTAATTATGACTTGTTTATATGAATTCTTCTCCATGAAAGAATTATGAAAAAAATCCAACATTCTATGGATCAAGATCAATGAATATATTTATCAAAGGCCACTTGAACTATTTCAACAAACCTATATTGAAAATGTACTCAAGAGTTAAAATATAAAACATTCGATTAGAGGATTATTTCTTAATTCACATGGAATTAATATACCTATGATTACATGTCCACAAACATAGGAAGAGAAAAAAGGAATTATTATAGTTCCTTATGTCATAGTTGTGGGATATATCATGTATTTCATGTTATATACTCGGTTTCATATTTCAAATGGTTTAATCACGGTGGGAATATATAATGAAAATTTGGAGGGTTGAACTGGGAAATAGTTAAAACAATCCTAAATTACCCATGACATAAAAATAATATAATCCTATAATATGAATAATATGGTGAACTATTGGAATAGGGATACAAAAAACCTAGTTTCTGAAATAAATTCATTATAACAAAAAATAGCAGGTATTCTATGATATTTTTCTAAATAATGGAGTTGTGAATTATATAAACATGAAGAAACACCTGGTCACTAATTTCATAGAAAATTATGAGTATATAATGTCTTATAATGTAGCTAAGAAGGTAATTTGGATACAAAACATTTCTTCACTCCGATTAATTTTACCTTCCAATGTATACCATGTTACATATACTATGATAATACTAAAATAGTGGTACATTACATGGATCCCATTTTACACAAGAGGAAAAAAGAAAATAATTTAAATTTTTCACAACATGAGATACTTTACTCAATGAGATAAGGTCACAATTAGCATATTATACAAATAATAAAACATGTTAGACCCTCTAATTAAACCCATATCTCAGAAGAAGCATGATTCTCATGTGAGAGATAACAGATAGAATGAGGCCACTAGTAATCTCTAATGTATGTGGGATTTTTTTTGGGGATGGTTGAACTATAAAAAACTTGAAAATATACTCACGGTTACCATTTAATGTATAAAACATGATATATACATGTATTATATATGAAATAATAGAAATATTTCTTTTGGGAAAACTGTATATGGTAATATTTTTAGTTTATATGTCGTATGAAAAGGTTAAGATCATTCCCAGCAATAATGAGAATATCATGATATAATGAGTGTAATCTTAAACCAATGTCCACTGGTTTAGATACATCATATTGACGGAAAATAGATAATTTATAATTATGAGGTGTTATGGGATTAGAATAATTGATACATATTCTTATTAATTTCACACATAGAAGTCTCAAGTAGAATAGATCATAAGGGATAACCTACCAATAGGAACACCACATGTTTTTGGTGTCATTAATTGTTCCTAAATACAAACATGTGAATTAGTCTCTAAACATGATATCATTATAAATATATATATGATCAAATACTTTGATACATAATAAACACCATGATCATTTATGTTTTTGGTGAGTAATATTGAATCAATTTTGACATTGATAGTATGATATTGATTGTATGATCAAGACCATATCAATCACTTATGATAGTAATAAGTATATATCTGGGTCCCTATTGACTGGTATGGTAGTACCTTAATTAAATCTATGGTCATCTAAATAAAATCTATGTTCATATGGTATGCTCAAGGAAAAGAATAAATAAATCATGGATATATGGTGACACATATATATGCATCCTGTATTGTCAGATACCATGAGAAAAAGAGATAATATTATGAATTGTGTGATTATAGAATATATTTACTTTGTTTTTTATTTACCATATCTGTTTAGGTTCATTTATGTATTTCTAGATACCCCTCCTGTTCTATGAGAAGTGGTCACTACACTTGAGATAAGGTCTTAGAGGTTCACTCACTAAGTATATCAATATTTTACATCCATTGTGGTGAATAAGAGTTCTATATGAGGTTGTCCTAATGTTCACATGCTGGAAAACATCCATGTGTGAATGGTCATAAAAAATTTTAAAAAATCAATTATATGTGATTCATGTTTCAAATGATAAGAATTTAATTCCAAACTATATGTATTCTTGTGATTTTTAATTTAAAAATATGTGAATGTTTTTAGTTCATTGTTTAATGTATATTTATTTATAAAATATTTTTTAAACATACATGGGAGGAAGAAGTTGAGTTAATGTCTCTTATGTATCATTTCCAATGCACTAAAATCTACCATACATCCCTCAAAACATGGTTTTCTCACCATTTTGGAATCCTTGATTTGAACACCACCACATCAACCCCCAATGCCATCCTAGACATCTCAACACTAGTATATGTCCTCAACCAAGAAAATTTAGTTCACTAGTTTTCACAATGGTCATATAATTTATATTTGAACTATTACTGAATCTATTTTTTTCTCTTGTTATTTAGTAATCATTGAAATTGGTGTTATGTAGTTTGTTGGTCTATTTGTGGTTGTGTACCTCAATATTTATCCACTCATTGTGTGGGATAGTCGATCATTGACAAAACATATATTATAGTAAGTGTTTGGGGGGTAAAATTACATAAGAAAAACACACATCACACACACATAGGCCTGAAAGATAGGTCATAGCCCTCCCAAGGGATAACTCACCCAACTACCCACTTTTATTACATCATATAAATCTGTCCTGAAGGACCAGTGGGCATGTAACCCATTATATGGCCCGTAGGCCAAAAAAATTATCCTAAACCCCATTATGTGTGTAGTACTACAACAGTACCCACCCGCTACAATCGCCACAACTGATACGGTGGATTTCGCTACTTCTGCTACAATTTTTGTCATCACTATAGTGTTTTTTTTGCTAAATTACCTTTACTGCTACAGAACCACTTCAGTACTACTACAGTACCTACACCCAATGCGTTTAGAACCCCAATTTTTCAAGTGTTGATTTTTGGGTTCTTACCACTAATTTAAATACCAAATAAAATAATTGACAAAACATGACCCTTTATTATATAATATTGGATAATATATAATATTTTAGTGTAGGAAATTTCATGTCACATATCATGTGTTAAGTCATTTGTGACATATTTGCCTAGTTTTAGATGTTAAACTTCACTAGGAATCAAATAAAAATTTTGAGAGTAATAAACTCTCTATAAACACATTTAATCCACAATAAAATGATGGGAAACCTTTTTATTGAATTTCAATCTCCATCATATTCTCTCTCGTGCATGATTTGAGAAATTGAAAGAATATGACGATTAAATCAATTTTGATCACTAATTAAATTTTATTTTTTTCCCTACAATCGATGGGATCTCATAAGGTTCTTTGATTCCTTATTCTTATGAAAAAAAATGTTAGAGAGTATAGGACCATGATCTTATAAAGCGTCTTTGGATGATATACGGGGATCTCAATTCAGATCTGTTGAGCTATACCCACTTTTAATAAGTATAAATGACATCAAATAAATGTTTGATCTAGATTTTCATTATTAATTTACTTGCACATGATCCTTAGGTTGAGTACTAGTTACTTCCATCTCATGATCCCCACACTAAAATGGTAGCAATCCGGGGTTGGAAATGAAGGGATTGATATAATGACCCCATATTACCACCTCCAATAGTCCCCAGTTTACTGATTATCACATAGGGTATAAACAAATTGAAATTTATGGGAATCATTTTCCTCTATAGAAAATTAGGATCTTGAGATAGGATATAAGAAACTAAAAAACTCTATAACATAAAGAAATAGAAAATAAAAAATTATCAAATAATTAATTTAATTTCATATGAATGAAAATAAAATTATCCAAGAACTAAAAGAAAAATGTATGATAGTTGTTGGAGAGCTCAAAGATCCAAGATAGAAAAGTCTAGATCCATCTCTAACTCCCTTCTGGTAGCTTGAAAATTTGTTTATATATATCAGGGTGAGAACAACATGTATACTCAATATGATCACAACCAAAAACTCTACTAAAAATAAGAGAATATTATACTAATGTAATTGTAAAAAAATTGAATCAACATAACCCAATTGGTCAAACAATTCATGGAATCACCATGGAACACTCTCTATATAATGTATCCAAGTATAATAATATAGATGAATTATATAGAAAAGGTACCCTACACTACTTCCCCATTTATTTTTAAGACTCCATCCCCAATTTCATACATTATAGTGCTCTCATCCCCCCAATATCCTATTGTAGTTGGTGGCCTAGAACCTATTACTTTGTAATTTATTCATTAATAAATACCTTAACACATCTTTATTGTTCGTCTGCATGAAAATGTATGTGATAATGTCTTAAGGATAGTTGATGCATTAAAGGGTCATAGTGGATCCTTGCTATGAGGAGAAACTAGAAGTGCCATAACACTATTCATAAATATATTTTCTATGGCCGGATGATATTATTTGAGGGGCACAAATAATACAAGCCATTATGGGTGAGGACTCATAAAACATTGAGGCACCTTCTCATGGTGTGCACTCATGGTATTATCCATGAGGATATAATGAGAACGATACCTAGAATTAGGAAATCCTCATTTCATAGTTTCATTGGACGTTATTATCTGTGGATGTGTGTATTGGTCTTTAGACATTAAGATTTTTATTAATGGATTTTACAACTCACACACTTAGATGCATTGATGGAAACTGTGATAACACATTGTTCACAGTGAGGTAGGATATTTTCAGTGTTTTTTGAGTAATAATGCAGTAACAGATAATGTGAGAAATTATTTTTCTCTTTTGTTCCACAACAGAAATAAATATCTCAAGACCTTTGATGGAATTGATATGGCCTAATTAAGTTCATGGACATTGTAACACCCCAAGATTTCATAGTGTGTTATTTCTTCAAAATAATTTAATAACATGCACTACACGCAACACCATGTTCAAGCGCACCATGACTTACTAAACAAGCCGTTCAAAAGAGGTTTTGAATAGTATTAACTAAATTTTAAAAATTATATAATCCTTATAATTTCAGAATCCATATTATGAGTTTCTTAGACATAATGTAAGAACAAATTCATTTTCAGTATTGCACTTTTATCAACTTTTAATAGTGTGCCCTTTTTAAATACAATATTTTAAACTTTTTGACTAAATGGGGACATCAAAAATTTAAATTGAAATATCCCAAGCTTCCATTGTACGCTTTCCTTTGAATAATATAGTAGTGTGTGTTGTACGCAACTTCGAGTTCTAACACACACCACAACCAATAAAACTAGTCGTTATGAATAGTAATACCTAATTTTAGAAATTATATATATTTTATAATTTAAAATGGACTTCATTTTTGGATTCGGATTATCAAATTTAGCCTAAGGTGAAATTTTGGTACTTTTGCGGATAACACTTATATTTTGATGAATAGTGAAAATTACGAAATTTTAATTAAAAACAACTTTTTTAATCAAAATAATTAATAGTGATAAATAATGAATTTAAGTGGCTTTAAAGTATATTTATAATATATTTTTATAATTTAATATAATTTTGGTCATTGTACATAATTTTACAATTAAACCGGACATAAACAAGTGTCAATCTTTTGATACTTATTATCTCTTAAAAACACGATTTTTGTTTTAACAACGGGAATTAATTTTAAAATAATTTCTGCCACTTCTGTGTTTTGAATTTGGAAAAATGGATTCCATATTTGGAATCAAGATGTTCAAATTGTGTAAATAGGTAACTTTTATTTTTAGACATTTTGAATAATTATTGCGGTAAATATTTTATTTACCATGGTTAAGGGTAAATCCGGTAAATAAGGGTTAAAAAATAATATTATAATAATACTAAATTACCCTAAAACGTGTCCTAACCTTATTGGTTGATACATTTTCGACCATATGCATCTTTGGGTCGATTTTGAGACCCCATGGAGCCACTTGTAGGTGATAGGGACACTTTATTTTTATTAAGTTAAAATGAATACAAAAATCACACAAGCATATATCTTTTAGCAGAACAATTTTTACATAGTGTTATATATGTTGGATTTTCAACTATAAGTATTCCTTAGAAAGATAAAAAGATTTCATACATAATTATATTTTATTTATAATTTTTAGACATTATATAATTTAATTTATATATGAAACAATGATGATGAAGTAATTACCATAATAGTGAAAAATTAACATAATTGATATTATAAATACACAAATAAATATAATTTGAGACTTTTTATGAATTAAAATAATTTTCTAAGTTAATATGCCATGTTATTAATGATTTAATTAAGTTTTTTCGATGTAATAATTCTGTTATGTCTTTCAAAAAAATCAACTATTGAATAGTGTCAAAATTAACATAAAAGAGTTTTTAAAACAAATATTATATTATTAATTAATATTAAATTCCTAAAAATCTGAGGTTCGGCCAAAAGACTTATATCATGATAGGTGTATCATTAATTAATAACTTGGGGGTCCCTTGGATGTATATGGTATGTTTATTAACCATATTATATAAAAATACAAAGAGACATTGTAAAAGTGAAACTAATTAACTTAGAGTTAATACTCAAAGATAAGGTTAATATAAGTACCTAAACCTGTCTAAATTTTATTGGTTGAGTGTTTTTAGACCCATCCCCGCATTAATATTTAAATAATCAACTTTTAAGCCATTATAAATAGAATATTAATTTATTATAAATTAATATTGCTAGCTTTTCCAAAGGTGCCCCTCACCCCTCTTATAAAAGGGCACTCCTACTTCTCATTTCTTCACACCTTCAAAGCCTTTTGGTTCAGCCAAACTATTCCCAAATACTCTCCCAACTTCCCTAACTACATCCTAGAGGCCTTATTTAGATCATCAATCCAACCTATGGAGCCGTTTTGATCAAATCAAAAGGAGGAACCCGAAGAAGAGGTAATGATTTCACCACCCTTTTCCAAGTTCCTTTCTTCTTCCACTTCCTCATCCTTTGTTATTACCATTCTAAAATAATAACTCCAGTATCAAATATATACTGTGATGTTATTATAAATATGGTACAACCATATTCAGTATTCTATCCACCCTTTGAATAACATGTCACCATACGTGCGTACGTACGGCTTACAGTCTCCACGTCATGGTGTAATTATTATTCAATATATTATTATTTGGATGGGTATAATAATGATTTTTAACTCATGTAAATAATAAATATAACCGTATAATGACTCTGTAAATATAATATACTATCCAATTATATATTATTTTAATATAAAAAGAATGATATTGTCCCTCGTGCGTACGTACAGACTACCGTCTCCACAAATGCAATGAGATTCATTATCCATCGTATCCATTCAAGTATAATTATCATTTGATGATTTAAAAATGATGTTTAAGGACTTGATATCGTTCTGGATATGAATAATATAAAACCTATCAATAAAAAACTTGGCTTATGTAATAAAACATATAAAAGAAAACGAGAAAGTTAACACCCGAAACAACGATAATACTAAGATATTATTAACAAAGCAATGTTAAAAGATCATATATGATATCATATTAATATATATGATTCTTGTATAATTTAATAACATTTATTTCACCATTATACAGAAGGTTAACTTACCCTCAACCAACGAAAAGTACAAGGTAAGGGTTTATTTCACAATCTCTTCATTATCCGAGGTTGTTTATACGCAATTATCTACTGGGATTTCTTTATCATCCACATCCATGTTTCTTCTAAATGTATTTCAAAAAAAAATTACTATTTAAAAAGAATATGGTTTGAATTCATTTATACCCTAATGTTTTTTTAAAAGAATCTTTCTGTCATTTTCCAAACAAGGCACTTTTTACCTTTCGACAAATTTACGGTAAGAATGTTTTTTTTAACTTATACGGTGGGTGCGGCTATTTACCGCCGTTATAAAATTGTCAAAGTTTCTCTTACAAGCTTACAAAGATATTTTCAAAGTAGATTTTTTATTTTATAATTTTGTGACTTTTAAATGATTTTCAAAATGAATATTTTAAGAATTTCGGAAAGGTACTCTTTATCAAAATCAGAATTTTAAATGTTTTAAAGATTTATCTTCCTAAATCTTTTTAATTAATGTCCGTGTCATCAAAATGGGTTTTAAGGATTTATTTATATGGACATTAATGTTTTTAAAATGTTAATTCCTTTCAAAAGTTTCAAAGTGGTATGGGACACTTTGATTCAAAAATCTATTTTTAATTACATCCTTTATAAATGTGTGACTTTTAAATGATTTCAAAAAAAGGAGATATTTCTCTCAAATAGTTTTGATTTCATCTATGTCAACATCCTTTGATGGATTTTATGATTATATGAAGTTGATTTATTATGATACAAAACTTCCATAATGTATTGAAGGTTTTGTGATATGTTTGACTGTGGATGTGTTATTTTTATACCATATATGGTTTATGGATAAATTATTGACATTTCGTATGCTAGTTTTAATATGAATGTTTATGTTATGTTTAAACCTTTTCATATGGGAATGCATTGGACTTAGTAAGTGACGGGTTGTTCCCGCTATAGCTCCTCGATGCATCGGTAGGTCTCATGAGACAAACTATTGTCTTGGCACAAGGCCTTGACAAAATCTTATTTGTAGTCTTGGCACGAGGCCTTGGCTATGTGGTTATGATAGTCTGGAATTATGAATTCCATCATTATGAAAGTGGTTATTGATATTTCATGTGATTATTTGATTAGTAGAATATCCATGTGAATGAGTAAATGGAATTATTTCATTTTATTGTTTCCATACTATGTTGAAGTTCAAGTTTAAAAGGCTTTTGTTTTAGTTATACATTGCCTTAAATGTTTATTCTTATTTATGAAAGTTTCGGCTATATTGTTATCCTTACTGGGCATTTGAGCTCACCACTTTTCTATGTTTTATTTTTCCCAGGAAGTGAAGAAGTAAATTATGAATGACCTGCAGGGATATTATGTGGGGATATGAGTGTGGATTATGGAGACAATATGTTGATGTAGTAGTTTTTCACTTATGATGTAATGTAAGACTTAGGAATATATCTAGTGTTTCAAAGGCTACTAAACCAATCGGTCTTTCGAGAGTTGATCTTACTTGTGATCTTGCCAATGTTATGTAATAATGCACCGACTCTAGGTAACTGGGGTCGGGGCGTTACAGTTGTTATCAGAGGAAGTTTAGTACAAACCTTGGAAGCTAGATTTAGATAAACTCTGATTAGAGCACGTAGACCTAAGATGAACATTGAGGATTAGTATAGAAGAATTTCCTAGAATTTTGGTATTGTAGAGATTTTGTGATTTTTCCAAGAAATACATCCCTGTCTGGATACGAGCAGGTAGAGGCGGATCTGGCACAGATGTACCTAGGGGTAAATCCCGAAAACACCACTTTGAGCTAGACTCGAATGGGAACAGGTGCACGACAACGGGCCTTGCTGCACTCTTGGTTACGACACTCCCGGGGGATATGCTTAGGATAATTCTCATTTTCTTTACAAACCATGATGAAGGGTTTATGAGTATATACGTCCTCAAAGGAGACATTTTTATAATTATGGATTATATCCATAAACTATTTAATTTATGTTATGTGTTTTACAAGTTTGGGATTAGGTATTGTTATTCATAAACTAATCTAGTGTATGCCATTGTTTAAGAATGGCACCCAGTAGAAGGAATGAGAACTCCAGCAATGCACATGATCCAAAGAGAAAGAAGGATCATATCTTTCATGGTCTTAAGCTAGAATTTATAAGAGAAATAGTCTCCCATGTATTATCATCATATGAAGAAATAATATCATGTGTTGATAAGATAAGAAAAGAGTTTACTGAGTCCTATGGCTTTTAAGGGAAGCAAGAGAAGAAAATGATGGAAGAGGTGAAGATAGATAAAGGGAGGAGGGAAAAGAATAATTTTCCCATATGTGATAACTGTGGGAAGAAACACCCTAGAACTTTCCTGAAAGGAATGGGATTTTTTTATAAGTGTGGAGGAAAAGGGCACAAAGTATGTGACTATAAGGGTAAGAAAATGGTTTCAAAAGTACAATGCTTCATTTGCAAGGAGTTTGGACACAACGCAAACCTATGTCTCAGTCATCAGACTATGCCGCAAATGATGCTATTGGATAATAATCAAGTTATGATACTACCACAGATGAAGAGGAATGATTAGAGTTCTTATGTTGATTATTTCATTTGAGTGTTGTATCAACAATTTACTTGTTATAATAATTATGGAGTATATAAGGATTGTACTGAAGTACTATTTCATTAAGGACTTGAGATTGTGTGGAACAAACAAAAGTGACTCAATAGCAGGTTAAATTTTTGAAAAAAATATGGTTGACAGAAAGATAAACCATAATATGGTTCTGATACTGAATTAGTGATTTTAGAATAATACATGATTGATTTGGATAAATTATATTGGATATTCATGACTACCTTGAAACTGATTAATGATTTGTATATTCTATCATTGTGGGGATTTAAAACATTTTTTGGATTGAAGGAGTATATCTATAATTATTTAAGTAATAAGGGATCATGAAAGTAATCAATAAGGTTTTATGGTAATTCAAGATGTTGCAGTGTTGTAAAAGAATACCTGATGAAGGTGTTCACATGTTATTACGTGGAAAAAAATGATCTTCATTGTGTTTGCCTTCCTTATAAATTTTGGACTGAAGTATTTTGGATAGTTCTAGTTTGGATTATTTTGGATTTCCATAAAAGGACAACCCGGAGGTCGGGCAGCAACCCGTCGCGTCCGGCAAGGCCGCGAGACTTGAACCCACAACCGAAGGGCGATAAGGGTGTATCACCTACCACTGACCCACGTGATGTCCGAGAATAAATAATGTAGTTTTTTTTAAAAGGTCTGGTAGATAAATTATAAATTCTTTTTTTAACCCTATACGAATAGGATAAATAGAATATTTTTTACATTCTATTATCATTTAGAGTGAAAGATGAGTTTGTGGTAGAAATTAGATAAAGGATGGAACTATACTTGTCAAGAATATATTTTTCTTCTTCTCTTATTCTATGAAGAAATTAATTCTTATACTTTATTTAAGGAATCCTAAAATAAAAAAATGTGTTATCCTAATACCCTATGTTTTGTTGAACCAATGGTATTTCAAATCATCCTAGATTGATGAATTTAAGGACCTCAATTTTACACTTGTTTGTGATTGATGACCTCAATCACTATCTATAAATATTTACATTTTTTCTCCAATTATATTTCTCTAATTGCCACCAATGTTCTCCTAAACGAGATAATAATTTGGTGGTGAACCTTTCATTTCTCTTTTCCTCGTATTAAGACTAAATTTTTGTAACCAAATTTCCGATGTGGGTTTTCCCACAAAGGTATTTTCTATTTTCAACCTTTTATTTTCGAAGAAAATTTTCAAAGTGCGAGGACACAATTTATTGATGGAGATGAGAATGTAACACCCCAAGATTTCATAGTGTGTTATTTCTTCAAAATAATTCAATAACATCCACTACACGCAACACCAAGTTCAAGCGCACCATGACTTACTAAAAAAGCCGTTAAAAAGAGGTTATGAATAGTATTAACTAAATTTTAAACTTTATAAAATCCTTATAATTTTAGAATCCATATTATGAGTTTCTTAGACATAATGCAAAAACAAATTCATTCTCAGTATTGCACTTTTATCAACTTTTAATAGTGAAACCTTTTCAAATACAATATTTTAAACTTTTTGACTAAATGGAGACATCAAAAATTTAAAATGAAACATCCCAAGCTTCCACGGTACGCTTTCCTTTGAATAATACAGTAGCGTGTGTTGTACGCAACTTCGAGTTCTAACACACACAACAACCAATCAAACTAGCCGTTATGAATAGTAATACCTACTTTTTGAAATTATATATATTTTAAATTTCAAAATGGACTTCATTTTTGGATTCAGAATATCGAATTTAGCCTAAGGTGAAATTTTGGTACTTTCCGGATAATAGTTATATTTTGATGAATAGTGAAAATTGCTAAATTTTAATTAAAAACAACTTTTTTAATCAAAATAATTAATAGTGATAAATTATGAATTTGAGTAGTTTTAAAGTACATTTTAGAATATATTTTTACCATTTAATATAATGTTGGTCATTGTACATAATTTTACAATTAAACCGGACATAAACAAAGGTCAATCTTTTGAAAGTTATTATCTCTTAAAAACACGCTTTTTGTTTTAACAACGGGAATTAATTTTAAATTAATTTCTGCCACTTCTGTGTTTTGAATTTGGAAAAATGGATTCCATATTTGGAATCAGAATGTTCAAATTGTGTAAATAGTAACTTTTATTTTTAGACATTTTGAATAATTACTGCGGTAAATATTTTATTTACCATGGTTAAGGGTAAATCCGGTAAATAATGGTTAAAAAATAATATTATAATACTACTAAATTACCATAAAACGTGTCCTAACCTTATTGGGTGATACCTGTTCGACCATAGGAATCTTTGGGTTGATTTTGGGACCCCATGGAGCCACTTTTAGGTGATAGGGACACTTTATTTTAATTAAGTTAAAATGAATACAAAAATGACACAAACATATCTCTTTTAGCAAAACAATTTTTATGTAGAGATATATATGTTGGATGTTTGACTATAAACATTCATTAGAAATCTAAAAATATTTCCTACATAATTATATTTTATTTATAATTTTTAGACATTAAATAATTTAATTTATTTATGACACAATGATGATGCATTAATTACCATAATAGTGAAAATTAACATAATTGATATTATAAATACACAAATAAATATTATTTGAGACTTTTTACGAATTACACTAATTTTATAAGTTAATATTACATGTTAGGAATGATTTAATTAAATGTTTTCGAAGTAATGATTCTGTTATGAGTTTCAAAAAAATCAACTATTGAATAGAGTCAAAATTGACATAAAAGAGTTTTTAAAACAAATTTTATATTATTAATTGATTATAATTCCTAAAAATATAAGTATCGGCCAAGAGACTTATATCATGATATTTGTATCATTAATGGACCACTTGGGGGTCCCTTGGATGTATATGGTAAGTTTATTAACCATATTATATAAAAATACAAAGAGACATTGTAAAAGTTAAACTAATTAACTTAGAGTTAATACTTAAAGATAAGTTCAATATAAGTACCCAAACCTATCTAAATTATATTGTTTGAGTGGTTTTCTACACATACTTACCTTAAATTTTAAATAATCAACTTTTGAGCCATTAGAAACCGAATATGAATTTATTATAAATTAATATTTCTAGCTTTTCCAAAGGTGCCCCTCACCCCTCTTATAAAAGGGCACTCCTCCTTCTCATTTTTTCACACCTTCAAAGCTGTTTGGCTCGGCCAAACTCTGCCCAAATACTCTCCCAACATCCCTCAATACATCCTAGAGGCCTTAGTTTGATCAGAAAACCAACCTATGGAGCCCTTTTGATCAAATCAAAAGGAAGAACCCGAAGAAGAGGTAATGATTTCACCACCCTTTTCCAAGTTCCTTTCTTCTTCCAATTCTTCTTCCTTTGTTATTACCATTATAAAATAATGAATCCCATATCATATATATACTGTGATGTTATTATAAATATGTTACAACCATATTCAGTATTCTATCCACCCTTTGAAGAACTTGTCACCATACGTGCGTACGTACGACTTACTGTCTCCACATCGTGGTGTAATTGTTATTCAATATATTATTATTTGGATGGGTATAATAATGATGTGTAACTCATGTAAATAATAAATATAACATTATAATGATTCCGTAAATATGATATACTATCCAATTATATATTATTTTAATATCAAAAGAATGATATTGTCGCTCGTGCGTACGTACGGACTACCGTCTCCACGAACGCGATGAGATTCATTCTCCATCGTATCCATTCAAGTATAATTATCATTTTATGATTTTAAAATGATTTTTAAGGAATTTATATAACTATGGATATGAATAATATACAACCTATCCATAACAAACATGGCTTACGTAACAAAACATATAAAATGAAACAAGTAAGTTAACACCCGAAACGACGATAATACTAAGATATTATTAACAAAGAAATGTTAAAAGATCATATATGATATCATATTAATATATATGATTCTTGAATAATTTAATAAAAATTATTTCACCATTATACAGGAGGTTAAATTACCCTCAACCAAGGAAAAATACAAGGTAAGGGTTTATTTCACAATCTCTTCATTATCCGAGGTTGTTTATACGCAATTATCTACTGGGATCTCTTTATCATCCACATCCATGTTTCTTCGAAATGTATTTCAAAACATTTTTACTATTTAAAAATAATATGGGTTAAATTCATTTATACCCTAATGTGTTTTTAAAGGAATCTTTCTGTCATTTTCCAAACAAGGCACTTTTTACCTTTCGACAAATTTAAGGTAAGAATGTTTTTTTAACTTATACAGCGGGTGCGGCTATTTACCGCCGTTATAAAATTGTCAAATCTTACCTTACAAGCTTGCAAGGATATTTTCAAAGTAAATGTTATATTTTATAATTATGTGACTTTTAAATGATTTTCAAAATGAATATTTTAAGAATTTCGGAAAGGTACTCTTTATCAAAATCAGAATTTTAAATGTTTTAAAGATTTATCTTTCTAAATCTTTTTAATTAATGTCCATGTCTTCAAAATGGTTTTTAAGGATTTATTTATATGGACATGAATTTTTTTAAAATGTTAATTCCTTTCAAAAGTTTCAAAGTGGTATGGGACACTTTGATTCAAAAATCACTTTTTAATTACTTCCTTTATAAATGTGTGACTTTTAAATGATTTCAAAAACAGAAATATTTCTCTCAAATAGTTTTTATTTCATCTATGTAAACATATTTTGATGGATTTTATGATTATATGAAGTTGATTTATTATGATACAAAACTTCCATAATGTATTGAAGGTTTTGTGATATGTTTGACTGTGGATGTATTATTTTTATACCATTCATGGTTTATGGAGAAAGTATTGACATTTCGTATGCTAGTTTTAATAATAATTTTTATGTTATGTTTAAACCTTTTCATATGGGAATGCATTGGACTTAGTAAGTGACGGGTGGAGCCCGCTATAGCTCCTCGATGCATCGGTAGGTCTCATGAGACAAACTAGTGTCTTGGCACAAGGCCTTGACAAAATCTTATTTGTAGTCTTGGCATGAGGCCTTGGATATGTGGTTATGATAGTATGGAATTATGCATTCCATCATTATGAAAGTGATTATTGATATTTCCTGTGATTATTCGATTAGTAGAATATCCATGTGAATGAGTAAATGACATTATTTCATTTTATTTTTTCCATACTATGTTGAAGTTCAAGTTTTAAAGTCTTTTGATTTAGTTATACATTGACTTAAATGTTTATTCTTATTTATGAATGTTTCCGCTATATTTTTATCCTTACTGGGCATTTGAGCTCACCCCTTTTCTATGTTTTATTTTTCCCAGGAAGTGGAGAAGTAAATTATGAATGACCTGCAGGGATATTATATGGGGATATGAGTGTGGATTATGGAGACAATATGTTGTTGTAGTAGTTTTTCACTTATGATGTAATTTAAGACTTAGGAATATATCTAGTGTTTCCAAGGCAACTAAACCAATCGGTCTTTCGAGAGTTGATCTTACTAGTGATCATGCCAATGTTATGTAATAATGCACCGACTCTAGGTAACTGGGGCCAGCGCATTACAAACATGGTAAGGAATGGGCGAGTTCAATTCTAAAAATTCATAAAATAATAATCGAGTACATGGGTTTATGGTAGTAACATTCAACCCGCTTGATTCGAGATATCGAGACAATGGGAATACATTACAGAGTAAGTGTTCGTAGGAGGTGACACGTCATTGTTGTGTTAACGTCTTTCTCTATGGGTTCCATAGCATGTTGCTAGACATTATCCTTGGACTTTAGGCAGGATCCCCCAAATTCCACTATGAAAGAGGCATAGAGGGTCACACACTAAGTGTGTCCAAGTATCTCAGTTAAATATTAATTTAACAAGTTGAATAAATATTATTCTTGATTTTGGATTAGTAATTATTAATGGATTCTTGATTGCATTTATTTCTACCCTAGTTATTTGAGAGAATATATTGTGGGATAAATAATATATTTATTAGCAAGTAATGTAGTGATATTTATTTTATAAATAATTAGCCATTATTCAAGGCCTAATAAATATGGTGGAGGAAATAATGAAAATGGGAAAAAACAAAAGTACACACTATGTATATTAATATACATGCCATGTAGTTTTTCTAGGGACATGTAAGAAATAAAATTATTTAATTATTTAAATAATATTAGGGTAAAACGTTGGGCTCATGTCAAGTAATAATAATAGTAAATAGATATTATTAGATATGGGGTCTTACTAAGAATTAAAATAAATGAATAAAAGCTTTCGGGAAATTAGTTCATTTTATTATTCTAAGTAATTAATATACCTATTATATAATTCCCATTATCCTAGCCATTTTTTTGAGGCTGTGAATAACGGATATCGAGAAATATCTCAAACCAAGTGTGAATTCTTTTCATCCAAGATTGCTCTCAAGCTATGAGAGAGAGATCCTTCTCCTCCGGGTCTAAGTGATCGATGGCGGACATCACAAGTGAAGGCTCTTCTGCACAAGCACCCTGAGATCCCTTCAGTGATGTCTAAAGATATGTGAAACACATGTGGATCACTAATAGAGTAATCCTACACTTGGATTCTATGACACAATGATGGATCACATTGAATCCTAACCAGAAACATCTACAGAGAAATAATTCCAATAATGTAATTCTTGGTTTTTAAATAAATTAATTATAACCAATATATGATGATCATTTCTATGGTTATGGGACTCACTTATTTTCTTTAGTTCTTCATTTTATTCCAAATATCTGGTGTTTTATTATCATGATAGATCTCAGATTAAATTTCATTAACGGAAAAATTTAATGTTGGGTACACCCACCAATGCCCTTCTACTACACCCAGAACCTACAAGTGGTATTAGAGGGGTCAAATAATTGATTATAATTATTTAGTTTTTTTTGTTATTTATGCATTTAATAATTTAGTTGTTTCAAGTCATTTTAATCATTCCTTAAATCTGAATCTTGATATTTATTCCTCCTCTTTTGTTTGTCATTTTCCTTACAGAAATTATTTTTTCTTTTAATTTTGATTAAAATAAAATAGAGGATCTCATCCAAAGGTTTCAAATCTTCCTGGCCATACAGAACTAGAATACATGACATATATTCGATAGTACATGCCTTGTAGTATAGGTTTCATGCAATGGGATGGTTTTCCAAACCAGTTCATGTCATTGGATCATATCTATGTCTTTAAGAATCCATGTGTTGACCAGGAACAGGTGGCACACAGTTTCTGGATTAAACATCTTGTGGCCCAGTGAACACAACAAGTATTCCCTTCGGGTTAGGGTAGGACCGTGTACCTCGTACATGGCTTTTCCATCTAGAAACCATGTAATGTGGATACTACCCAACAACTGTCCCACTGAACACGCCGTGTACTCCAAATATTTCTAAATTACATCAACACACCATATCCTCGGGCATGTACTTCAGATAGACTATGAAAAGAAGTACATGTCGTGTAGTCAGAACTACATGCCATGTACTCATCCGAATTACGTATATTTATTAAAAAAATTTATAATATTATACAAACCCTTGAGATGTGTAACATTGTGAAGGAGTAAAGCTAAGGCAAAACACGTGATAGTTGTTATATATATATTAGTTTAATATAACATATATGTAATGATCATTTATACTCATTGGGTTGTTATGAATGGGAATTCACAGGGGTTGCTTCCAAGTTCCAAGTTACATAGAATGACAATTTTAAATGAATTTATTTTTTTAAAATTATGATGGATGATAATCTCATGAATATTCATAAAATTGATTAAGATAAAAGGATTTATTAATTAAATATAATTAATTGATTTGAGCATGATTTATCTTAAACAAGAACGACTAAATAATTTAATTCTAGTTTTATTTATAAGTAAATATCGTTGCATGTATGAATGATCATGATCTAGACTGAAACCATTTTATCTGGATGGTTTCATTTAATTTATTTATTTAAATTAAATTTGATGTCCTTCAAGCCTTCTCCTCATTAATATGTACGGCATTCATACCCAAGGATTCTTTTATGTAAAACCTTGTTTTACCTCACTCATGCATGTGAGATAATATCATATATAATCAATGGACCTCCCAATCTAGTGGAGGTGACTCATGTTAGAAGACAACATGAAACCAATCCAATGAGATACAAAGGTGGATAGGTGGAAAGCTGTAAACACGAACACAAAAGGTTCAATGTGTTTCTCCCTTAGGTCTTGGGTTAATTTATCAACTGCTAGATAAACTAACAAATAGAACAAGCTCATGATCAATCCATTTATTTTATATCTATTAGTTTCATGGTTTATTTCTTGTGGGTGTGTTTCCATGATCACACAATTAATGAATTAAACAAGCATCAAATATGGTACTAAAATAAGACCGGATTATGTGTAAATATTATATTAGATATGGTTAATCACTTAAGTATATCCCACATAATATTAAAAATCATGTAATCAAAGATAATAAAATGGAAATTTACGTATAAGGATAAAATCCCCTAAATAAATATTAAGTCGGTATAGTCTTCCATAATCTTGGATACAATCAACCCATAGTTCAAAGTGCTTGATGAACCCTTGTTGGGGTGGTTTGAATTATTGGGGAATTCTAATTCAAGGTTTTGGGTTGACATTACTTCATTCACATCATGGTTTTACTGCTACAGCCGGACTTGGTGTGACCAAGAGTCCAAGTTTGAGGAAATCTAAAGGGGTTCTAGGATTTGTGAGTCCACTCAACGGATCAAGGAGTTGCGAGTTAATGCAGTTGGAATTTGAAATACCTACCTAAAACACGTCAAGTTGCTTGACCAACCCTAGTTGGGGAAATGATAAGGGAAATATGGATCCTTTCCACTATAATACTCATGAAATAGAATATTCTGTAGTCAATGCTGAGGGCTATTAGATTTTGATAAAATTGTGGGAGACTAATAAGTATTAATTTATTTATTTGGACTAGTTTTTATCATAATAAAGTACTAAACCTTTTCTCATATTAATATATAGAAACCAAAAGAAAAATGAAATCAAAGGATTAATTTTGAACCATAATTGAGGAGGAAAACTTTCTCACCGGCACCAATTTCTGAGAATGTCATAGGATTTTATGTGTCATCCATCGCCATGAGAGGATGTTGTATGTATTGGAATAGACTATTCCAATTACACCTAGAAAATATGCCAGTGATGAGGAACTATCTCTATATGTGAAACATGTGGTTGATGACACATATTTCCAATGTTTCATGCTATTGGCCATTTATAATGATCCCTTTAAGAAACATGTAAACATGGACGTGTATTGCATGATGCCTCAACTTAATTATCTCAACCAAGAAAAGGAGATACAGGAGAGATATGAGATCCCCAAAGAATTGTTTACAACTAATATTGGAGTGTATGCGCCAGTTGGGAATCATTTAGGAAAGTTTATTGGATACATTGAATGCATGTACATCTTATGGATTAAGTTCTTGGATGAGTTGCGTACAGGTCTCAACCTATCATCACTACCTAGGACCTTCTGTATCTTTATTGTCATCTATAACATGAGTAAAAATGAGAAGAGTAGATCAAGACTTCTGACCTTAATTCTCTAGGTAGATAAGGACATGGGGCATGACAAACCCACAGTTTTATGGTGAATATGAAATGGAAGGACAAGGAAAAGTGGCCAAGGACTTATAAACAGTATGAATACCTTGAGCATCATCCCTCCATGAAGGGGAAGATCCATAGGCATGGCAAGGAATGTGAGGCGGTATGTTTTTAATGTTTCAAAATGGCCACTGGAATAGGAAATGCACCCAGAAGTGTGGGGACACTAAAGGTGTTTTCATTATCGAGTGTAATCTTTCAATTTCTACACATTGGGTATTAGATATAGCTTTTGGGGATCACATTTGTCTTCAAATGCAGGAACCAAGTAGATTTATAAATATTTTCCATAGGTGAGGTGGATCTTCGAGATGCAAATGGCGTAAGGATAGTTGTATTATCCATTGGTGATTACCACCTATCATTGACAACTAAGATTATTTTGGTTTTACTTAACTGTTTTTATGTGCCTAGTGTTACCAAAAACATAATTTTTGTGCCATGTTTGGATATGGATGGAGTTATTTTAAAGTTTGGAAATAAGGGTTTCTAATTTTATATGAACAACATATGTTATGGTATGTAACATTTATATAATGGTTTGTATGTATTTAATTACGAAAAACAAGTGGTCGTAATCGATAATTAAACAAACTCACATGACTCATACATCACCCAGTTGTGGCATCACTCTCTTCGTCATGTAAATGAGAAGAGCTTGAAAAGGCTCTGCCAAGATGGCTATTAAGACTCTACTGGGCTAAAAACACTTGATAGATGTCACCGTTGTTTACAAGGTAAAATGACCAAGCCTCCTTTTGGTGGATAGAGAAAAAAGGGCCAGAGAGCTTCTAGGATTTGTTCACACAGATGTGTGTGGACCATTCCCAGTAGAAGCTAGATGTGGATATTCTTACTTCAATACTTTTACTGGTGATTTGACTAGATATGGATATGTCTACACAATGAGGTATAATTCAGAATCCTTAGTGAAATTTGAGGATTTTATGAATGAAGTAGAGAATCATCTTTGTAAGAAGATAAAGAAGCTTCGATCGGATCGAGGTGAATAATATCTGAATTAAGAGTTCATAGATCTTCAATGGGAGTATATGATTCTATCTCATCTCAGTCATCTGTATACACCATTGTGGAATGGTGTTAGTTAATGGAGGAACTTCACCTTGTTGTACATGGTGAGTTGGATGATGATTCATTCAGATCGTTCATTATACTTTTGGGGATATGCATTACAAAATACAACATACACATTAAACCGAGTACCAACTAAAGTGGAAAATGGAATTCCCTCTATGTTATGGAATGGAAAGAAATAAATGTTGTTGCAGACATCTGTATGGGGATGCGAGGCATTTTTTCAAGGCCTTATCAAGAAAAAAACTAGGATCCTGGGGCACGAGGTGTATCTTTATAGGATATCCCAAGGAAACGAAATGATATTACCTATATAACCCTTCAAACAAGAAAGTGATTATTTCTAGGAAAGTAGTATTTCTTGAGAGGGAGAACATCCACAAAAAGGATAGTGGGATCAAAATTGAATTGAATGAAGTTGATTCTCAAGATACACAAAATTTGGTACAAGAACAAGTTCTACAAGTCCCCGTATAAGAGGTTCCAAAAACACAAGTACTACGTAGGTGCTCAAGAGTAAGGGAACCAAAGATATTTGATTTCATAGTCACTGAGAATGGTGAATCATTTTTTTGGGACAATGATGAACATCTATCCTACAAGGAATCAGTAGAAAGATTACAAGTTGCAATATGTATAGATGCTATGAATTTTGAGATGGATTCCATATATCAAAAAAAGTCTGGGTTTTGATCGATGAGCCAGTTGATGTAAATAATGTTGGATGCCAATGGGTATTCAAGAGAAAAATGAATATGGATGTTCAAGTTAGCACCTGTAATGTTGGGCTAGTGGCTAAAGGATTCAGACACCATTATGGAATTAACTATGATGAAACCTTCTCGCCATTTTTTATGTTTAAATCCATGAGACTCATACATTCCATAACATCATACCATGACTACGAGATTTGGAAGATGGATTTCAAAACAGAACTCTTTAACTGTAACCATTAGGATGATTTCTATAAGACACAAACAGAAGGGTTTGTGACACCAGGTGAAGCCAAACGGGGTTGCAAGTTGCAGAAATCCATTTATGGATTAAAGTAAGTTTCTAGGTAAGGTAAAATATGATTTGATGAAGCCATAAAAGAATTTGGTTTCATTAAGAACGAATCTGAGATATGTTTTTATAAGTAGTTTAATGGGAATTTGGTCGTTATCCAAGTAGTATATGTTGAAGAAATATTTCTTATTGGAAATGATGAACCAGTATTACTGTCAGTTAAGGACCGGTTGAACAAGTGTTTCCCCATGAAGTTCTTTGGTGAAGAAGCCTACATTTTAGGGATCAAGATCATTCGTGATAGATCCAAGAGGCTACTTGGACTAAGTCAAGGTAAATACATTGACCAGATACTAAAGGGATTTAGTATGGAACAATCCAATTGGGTATTGTTTCCATTGTCACATGGCCTTTATCATTCTACGAAAATATGTATGCGGAATCAATAAGAAAAAGATTGAATGAGTAAGATCCCATAAACATCGCCTATAGGATCTATCAAGTATGTCATGTTATGTACCAGGCTGGATGTTGGCTATACATTGAGGATGATAGGAATATATCAAGAATATCTAGGTGAAAATCATTGGACAACTATTAAGACTATACTTAAGTATCTGAGAAGTACTAATGATATGTTCTTAGTGTATGTAGGAGATGAGGATCTTGACATTAGTGGGTATCCCGATGCTGGTTTTCAGATAGATCAGAATGATCTAAAGTCACAATCTGTATATGCTATCTTTCTCAATGGAGGAGTTGTGAGCTGGAAGATTTCAAAGAAACCAGTTTTCATCTGATTCTATATAGGAGTCCGAATATATAGCGACTTCTTATCCATCCAAGGAAGCTGTATGGATTAGGTACCTTTTCTAGGATCTTGATTTGGTGCCTAGAAATAAATATCCTATCACATTATATTGTGATAACACATTAGTTGTGGATCTTTAAAAATAACCAAGTTCACATAAATAGAAAAAACACATACTCTAGAATTATCTACTCTTTAAGTTTTTCTATCAAAGGGTTAAAGATGCAGTGAGAAGAGTGTCCATGGAAGAGAATGTCATAGACCCCATGAAAAAAGGCCTACCATTGCAGAAGATTGAATATCATGTGAGAGATAGAGGGTTATGGGTAGTTAGCATTTGGCTCTTGTCTAAGTGGGAATTTGTTGGAGTTGGTGGCCAAGAACCAACTATTTTTACTCTATTCATTATTAAATACCTTATCATATCTTGATTGTTCTTCTATGTGACAATGCAGATGATAATGTCATAACGATAGCTGTTTCATTAATGGTTCATAGAAGATCTCTGCTATGATGATAACCTGGAAGTGTCATAACATTATTCTTGAATATATATTCTATTGATGGATGGTGATATTTGGGGGACACAAATACTACAGCCCATTATGGGTGAGGAATCAGAAAACTTTGAGGAACCTTCTTATGGTGGGCACCCTTTGTAATATCCAGGAGGATATTATGAGAACGAGACCCGCCAGTAAGAAATCCACATTTCATAGTGTCATTGTATGTTTCTATCTACAGACATGTGTATCGGTCCTTAGACTTTAAGATTATTATTAATCAATATTAAAACTCTCACACTTAGATGTATTGCTGAGAACTATGATGACACACTATTCACAATGAAGTAGGATATAATGGGTGAATCCTGACTAATATTACATTAATAAATAATTTGATAAAGGATTTGTCCCTTATGGTCCATAATGGACGTATATTTCTTAGGCCCTTTGATGGAATTGATATAGCCAAAATAAATCCATGTCCTTGGTAAGGAATGGGCGATTTCAGTATTGGAACGTCATTGAAAGAATAACCTAGTACATGGGTTGATGGAAATAGCATGCAACTTTCTTGATTCGATATATTGAGAAAAGGGATTACATTAAATGGTAAGCGTTCATAGGAAGTGACACGTCATTGCGACATTAAATTCTTTCTCTATTGGTGCCTTGGCATGTCGCTAGTTTCTATCCTTAGACTATAGGAAGGCTCTTCCTAATGCCACTGAGAAAGAGGCTTTGAGGGTCACACACTAAGTGTGTCCAAGTATCTCAGTTAAATATTAATTTAAAATTTTGAATAAATATTATTCCATGTGATGGTTTTATAATTATTAAAGGATGTATGGTCGTATTTATTTCGAAAATTGTTTTTTGAGAGAATATATTGTCGGAGAAATAATATATTTATTATTGAGTAATGTGGTGATATTTATTTGAGAAATAAAGAGACATTATTCAAGTCCTAATAAATATGGTGGAGGAAATAAATAAAGTGGAAAAAACAAAAGTACATGCGGTGTAGATTAATATACACGCAGTGTAGTTTTTCGGGGGACATTTTAGAAATAATATTATTTATTTAATTAAATAATATTAGGTGTAATCCAATGGGCACATGTCAAGTAATATTAATAGTCAACTATTATTATTAGACATGCGGTCTTACTAAGAATTAAATGAAATGAATAAATTATTTCATGTAATTAATTCATTTTATAATTATAATTAATTAAAATCCCAATTATATAACTCTCATTACCCTAGCCGTTTTTTGGGGTTGAGCACAATGGATCTATAGAAATTTCTCAATCAAAGAGATAATTCTTTTTTTCCAAGATCTATCTGATGCTATGAGAGAGAGATCCTTCTCAACTGGATCAAGTAGATCGAAGGTGGACATCGCAAGAGAAGGCTCGTACATGCTAGCACCCGGAGATCCCTCTAGCAATGTCCAGAGATACTTGGAGCATGTGTGGATCACCTTGAGAATAATATTACACTTGGATTCTATGACACAACGATGGATCCCATTAGATCGTGACCTAAAACATCAATGGAGAGAGAATTCATCAAGGTAAATATTGTCTTTTAATTAAATTAATTATAAAAAATATATGATGATCCTCTCTATTGTTCCAGGACACCCTACTTTTCTATTGTTCTTTATTCTATTCCAATGATCATGTGTTTTGTTATCATGACGGATCTCGGATTAATCGTCGTTAACGGCAAATATAAATGATCAGAACACCCACTAACATGCTTCTGCTGTGCCCAAAACCTACATATCCATCAGCCTCATGTCATCAGAAGCCTCATCATAATTTGGAATCTCCAACTCTAAATGTTTCCATTAACCATCACATCCTCTTAATCCCATAACCACTGCTATAAACAAGAATAATTAGGTATCATGAACATGAATGAAAAAAACCTTTTTCCCTCTTCCAACCATTCACAACCCCCCTAAATCACCTCATCATCTCATCAATCATAACATCAAGTTAACTTTATCTATAATCCATCACAACTCAAGCATAATAACATTTTCCATTAGTGAGAGAGTGAAAGAGTGTAAATCTAGCAATCTAACCTCACCAACTTGGATGTTTGGGGAAGACACCTTGTACCTAACTCTTTTGGGAGTCAGTGTAAACACCTGACATACGTGTGGTGCATATAGGAATCACAAGGAAAATACAATGTATAATAGTTACATGCAAGCACATCTAATGGGTTCACATAACCAAAACAGCCCAACAACCATAACCTCTACATCACCACTATCATACACCAACAATGCTATCATTATACTAACTACCCATCTATTCCCACATACCGAGCACCCAATCTCACAACAGTTCATAGTACATATTTAAAGACATTAGTTTCCAACCATTTCAAAATTTATTTTCCTTCTTTCTATATTTAATAGACTTTCATTCTCAAGACAACACATACATTTACTCCAATATATTAATATTCATTTAATTACAACCCCAACCCATTTAATCTAATATATGATTATTTACTATAACTTACCATTGTAAATAGTCTATAACTATTAGGAAACTACTTGTCCAATAGAAAACTCAATCAATATCCCATGAATAAACCCCACACATTCAACCTCACACATCATCACCATGGCCCCAGGTCAAACTCATAAATCAACCACACCCATATTTCCAACCATCATGAAAACGCTTACCTAAATTATCTTTATTAGAAAAGGGATAACATAAAAAATTATATATTTACACACTACTGATACAACAACCATTATTTATGGATTTACCATTATCCTGTCAGGTGATATCAATAATTATTTTTTAGAATGATAAAAGAAATTGACAATAGTAAGAACATTTCATGACTGATAATAGTCGGAACACATACATGTAAAATAAAAACCGTGAAAACAAGTAGAACACATGTGATATTTACCCATTACCTTAAATTTCATTTGAATCTAGTTTATTATCTTCATTTGGAAAAATATTAAAATTAACCTAAAGGGAAAATCATCATAATATCAAATTTAAACAAAAATAAGGTGAGAAATCAAATATCATATCTTGATTATCACTTGTTAACTGATTACGAAATGCTAAACTAAATAAGAGGTCACCAAAAACTAGAATCACTTTGAGGGGGGGATAAATAGCCCAATATGTATCATCCACATCATTCTATAAATAATTCATTTTGAATAAAAGTCATTACCCTGATTTTTTCCCTATTCAATTGAATAGCAAGATGAAAAACAAAAAATAATGAAGGGGAACTCATCTTGGATCAACAAGGATTAATCTCCATTATATGAGGTTTAAATCGAATAAATAAGGGATTACATACCTCTTAGGTAAACCCCAAGGAGGAATAATGATCAATTCCAACAGGGATTATATATTTATAGGCAGGATTTATAAGATAACATTATAGTTAAAATCCCTATACCATAGTTCTATGGGGCTCACATGTTAAAAAAAATTGTAAGGTAAGGGGATGCCACAAAGAGGATGGTCATAACCATGTCTGAGAAACATGAAATTTTCCATGTTTTAGACCCTATAAACTATTAGGACTTAGACTCAAATAAAACTTCATCTCATAGAATTAAAAAACTAAATCATCTGTCCATGTAGTAGCCCAGAACTATGGCATAGTGTCTCCAAAATTGATAGGTCCTCCAAAACTCAACTCCTCACGAATCAACATCATAGCCTACCACCCATGTCACAGAGATACTGAAATTGTTAGAACACCCAAATAATCTCCTCCCAAGACTCTAAACCACATATCTTCACCCATTACATAGCCTCATATCTCAAACGGACTCCATAGAAAAATTCTATCTGATACACCCCAAAACTACGCTTCAACTAATTTTTTTTAAACTCCTCTCATTACACCTCAAAACCATCTCCCAACACCTCCAACATTGGAAACTCCCAATTTAATATTATCTAAAGGTCTATATCATTACATCATATACATCTCAAATAATTCTCATCCTTAATAATAAAAATAAAACATCATTATGGAAGATTTCCATTGAACCCCAAATGTTCCATTTAGATATGCCTCTCAAATGGAACAATTCAATTAACCAAAACATATAGAGAAAAAGGAAATAAGAAGCACTCAAAAAATAGAATCATTCATCATCACAAAACAATGAAAAAATAATCAAAACACATCATTATATTAGGTGTCCACATACAACTCATGTTCCCACATGCTTTCCAAAATTCCAACATGCCGCCACAAAAATCTAACTAAGGTAATGACACACCCACAAAACACATTCTCATGTTAGTCTTGAATATCAACTTTATAATCTATAAATTTCACATCCTCCTCAATAACTGTCTTCTCCCATATGATGAAAATTAAATCATAGTGTTAATACCAATGAATCAATGACATGTGGAATAAATCATTTATTCATACAATCTTCAGAGGATGAGAAAACCAATAATATACCTCACCAATGTTATTCAAAACATCTAATGGTTTGACAAATGAGGGTGAAAACTTTATCCCATAACCAAACCTCTGATTCCCATTATAGGGGGAAACATTTAAGAACACATGGTCCCAATCCTCAAACTCCCAGAGTCTTCAGATTTGAAAAACATAATATTTCTATTGATATATCTCTACCTTAATCATCTCATGAACCATATAGACATTCTCAGTCATACTATATACCATGTCATGGTAGAGAGAAGATAACTCTCATACTATAGTCTGGAATAGTAGGGAATGACTTGACATCTCCTACAAATCTTGTAATTCAACCATCTGGATGTATGAGTGAAGTTGTTATTTTAGGAAAACCCAATCAATGTAAAGTGCATCTCCCAAGATCTATTAAAATAAAATACACTTTCTTTCAACATATCTTTCTCCATCTACATAGTATACTAAAAATATCTATCTATTAGAGGGTGTAAAGTAGTTCTAAGGAGTGTCTGAGTGGAAAAAAATGTTTGTAAACCTCTCTATACGGGAAATGTAAAATTAGCCTCCTTGTGACAGATTATGGACCATGAAACTCTATGAAGCCACACTACCTCATCCATATACCTTCATTATAAACCATTAATAGCCATCAACTCCTTGATTACTGTGAAGTGAGTTGACTTCATCAACTGTTCCATGATTATTATAAAGATTCTCAATTATCATAAATTTATAGTACATACTAATATATGAGTATTCATTAAATAATATAGATATTAATTTTATAATACAGTAATTCTTGTGAAATTGGAAAATATGATTCAAGAAAAAATAGTTCATTGGTGAACTACAATATCTTCCACAAAGTTCTTCATAACTAGAACCCTTATGATAAAAATCATACATAATACCTTTCATCATAAACTCAAGAAAGGAAACATAAGAAAAGGTTAGCATATATTCTCGATAAGGGTAAAAATGGAGATATCTACATAAAATGAGCATAAGGGTTTGAGAACAAAAGAATAATATTTGAAATCCATACAATGTATATCATATATCATAAAAATAATTTGTGGCATGAGTCTTGGTAGTTTATAAAGCATTAATAATAAATAAAATGATCCCTTTAATAATAAAATTGGAATAATACATAGATTTAGCGAATAAATATAAGAGTATAAAATAATTTCCACAATAGCCAATGCTTATTTCCAAAATAATTATAATATAATTAGTTAACTCTGAAAATCATTATAGTAGTCGAGGTTCACTCCCAAGACTCTATTAGTGGACAGTGTCTCTTTCAAAACTGGGATAACTCCCTATTCCTCTCATATTTATCTCACGATATATCCATATTTACACAATTAATTATAAGGACATATTGGTCCCATATATCACATAATCCAAACATTTTTTAAATTCAATATCTTAAGAAACATAATTATATTATAACCCATAGAAAGAAAATTGGTTTTATA
Organism: Viscum album; assembly: GCA_963277665.1. Lineage (NCBI taxonomy): Eukaryota > Viridiplantae > Streptophyta > Magnoliopsida > Santalales > Viscaceae > Viscum > Viscum album. The sequence goes on from OY728163.1 coordinate 1,614,512,297, forward strand.
ATCATCCCATCAATTCGTCATTGCATAATCTATAGAAAAAGAGAAGGTATTATAACGATATCTTAATCATAATCATTAACCATATTGTGAAAAAATAAGAATTTTATCCTTAGAACATGTACCTAGTAAATATTATGTAATATAAAATTGTTTCATATTATATAGAAAATGATTTTGAAATATCACATGGTACATTTCATGAAAAAATAACCTTTTCACTTTGAAATTCACAGTTTATAAAACTAAAAATTCAAAAAACATTTTGAAAAATAATTTTATTTGTAAATAATATTTTTAAAATATAATAGAATCATTAAAACATTGATTCAAAATGACCATTGAAAATACTGTTCATTTTCTACATGTTAAAAAATATTCCATTAACATTTTCAGTAAAAATGAAAAATGATAATTGTTTGAAAAAATAAAATAATATTACATTTAAACCATATTGTAAAAATTAAAAATTAGAAATAATGAATTTAATAAAAAAATTTGATATCAATAAAAACATTATTTAAAACTTTTTTAGAAAACACGGACATGGGAGAAAATTTATTCTCAACTGAAGAGAGTAATAAAAATGGATTTCCTTAAAAACATTTTTTTATAAACATATGTACATAAAGAGGGTAAAATGAAAGGAAAACATTAATATTACTGAAATAATTTTAAGGGATAAAAATACATGATCTTACTGACATTTATATAGTAATATCTCATCATTGTAACCATAATTATAAAAATTCCCGATAAACTAAGAGAGAGTAACATAAAGCCATTACAAAATTGATATCAATTGAATCATAATCCCCATGAAATAAATAACAATAGTTTGATATCTAAATATCTTAATTTTGATGATATTAATCATAAAATTAATTCACGGTTATTATATAAACCACCCAAAATAAACAAGAAGTGTATATGGAATATGTCCCATAAAAATAAAAGGGAGGTCAAAATACCTTAACACTTTGGAAACCATTGAATCGTATGGAAAATTAATTAATAAAAATGTATTTAAAATATATATAAAATAATTAAATTAATTATATACCATTTCAGTTATTCATTATATGAAATACACAAAATATATGAGGGTTGAATAAGTCATACGTCTCCCAGAAATAAAGAGAGACCAGAAATCCCTTCCCATTAGTCTCAACATCGCTCGTACATTTTGTAAACTACTGTATATTAAATATATTTTAAATATAAATATTTTAAATAACCATTATCATACAAATAATAACATATAATATTTATCTATAACATTTTATTACTCATTTATTAATAATTCTTTGATAAGATCATGTTTTAGAAAATAATTGCTTTGTTTTTTCATGTTTGTATTGGTTTGGTGTTTTTGTTCATTTTATATTGGTCATTGTTTTATCATCTCCATAACATTAACCATTCTATAAATATAATATATATTCATTATATTTTTATTTATATTACTCAATTAATGTTATTGATTGGATATTAATTGCACTATTCATGTAGAGGGTTGGTCATAAATACAAATGAATGCTATTTATATTTTTTTGAAGGATAAAATAATATAATTTTAAATAATATATTACATTTAAAAAATTATTTTTATTTCATTTAAATAACATATTTGCATTGAACCCATCCTTATTAGCTTCCATGTAATCAATATGTAAAGAACGTATCACGTCGCTTCGGGAGGCTGTAGTTCTCCTAACACAAGAGGTATGTTTTCATATTCCCAATAATATAAAGTATGAAGTTGTATATGATATTATAATTATAAAATAATTTTTATGTTATTAATATAATATATATATGTATTCTCATTCTATCATTATATCCTCCCATGAGATATGGTGAATAAAATCGAAATTTACCGGTTCATGAGGTGGCAGTCTGTTTCACACACGATCGACAGTTTCGTTCTCCATTTAATGGAAGATGAGGTTTACATATGTAATTAAAAAAATAACATCTAATTATATGGTATATACCAATTTTATTACATCATCATAGTCAGAGAAGATTTTATGGAGGTGGAAGAATAAATAATGCAAAATCACAAGTTTAATAATTTTACCATTTTTTCAGAAAATATCCTTAGGTATATAACTAAATACTTTATAGGACAATTTCATAATAAAAATAATTTCAATAGGATTTGGGGAAAAATTAAAGAATATACTTGTCTAGGTATTGGTGGAATCAAATTGGTTTGGAAGGATGAAGAGGAGATGATAGGGGCGCCCTTCAAAAAGTGGTGGAGAGGACACATAAAATGTTTGAAAAGAAAAAAGTATACCCATGTTTAAAAAATTTTACATGGCTCAAACATTATTAATTAATGAAACATAGAAGAGATAAAGTAAATACATGGACAGAAAATGTTATTTGGACATGTTTTTATGTCACTTTACCCCTTATCTTTTTAGTTCAACCCCGAGATAAATAAGTTTTAACCTTAACCTAGGTAATTAATTTTTATTTTTTCTATATTAATTTTAACCAATAATTATTATGGAAATATAATATAATATTAATTATAATTATTCAAAATATATAATCTATATTTCAAAATTATATCAATATATGTGGAAAATTTTAATTAAAAATTAAACTAACAAGCGTGGTGAAACAATTTTTTTCCAAAGAGAACATTTTTACAAGTATATAATTATTTAATATAAATAAAAAATTTTATTTTATTCCAATGAAATATATTTATTTAATAATAACATAATTCATATAATTTTACTTTCAAAATTATTTTTAAACAAAACTACTCTAATAAATTCTTTAAATGAATAGTAAATTTTAATAAAAAAAATATTTTCACTAGTCATCCAAAAATTAATCTTTTCAGAAAATTCTCAAAATATAACTCCAAGATAATTTTCACATGATAATTCTAAAAAACCAGTTAATTTTTACAAATAAATTTTATGAATGTTTCAAAAAACTATTACTTGGTTATAAATAGAAAACACAATCATTTTTCGAGAAAAAATTAATTTTAGATGTATATAAACACTTTACTAAAAAATTAACAACATTTTTTGGAATATATTGTCTTTATCAAAATGCAATATATATAGTTTGAAAAATAAGTTCATTTCTGTATATACTTCCAAATTTAATTTCTAGGTTATGATTTTCATGTTTAAATAATAGTATTAAAAGTTTTTTTTATTTGATAAAACATGTTGATGTGTGTACCACAGGAAATCATGTAAATTAAATTTATTTTAAAGAAATATTTTTATAAAATATCATGGTGTTACATTCAACCCCCCATTAAAATTATTTTTTCACTAAAAATTAAATCACTTTTATATAAAAATGGAGGATACTTATGCCCTATCACATCCTCGGGTACCCATGTATCTTTTGTAAGTCGGTGGTTTTGCAAAAAAACTTTAACCAAGTGAATGTTCATGTTTAATAGTACATTCTATATGTGATATATATTATTCACTATTATTCCTCATAATAAATATCATTTTTCTTTGGTATTCCCTTTCAGTTTGCTATATCTTATGGATTATGTATGCACTTCATCGGGAGATATAAGTAAAACACATTGTGAACCTGAGAGAGGTTCGGTGGAAGCACCACGTGATAACATATGGTCCCAATGCAATCAATAATTTCAACTGGATCAATATAACTAGTGTGTATCTATTGATTATTTTTGAATCTCATTACTTTATTCTATAGAGATATTATTAGAAACTCTTTTTCACTAACAAAAAATTATAGATCAAACGGATGATTGTGATTATAACATTTATTCTAACATCCAACATCCCTTATGGGTTTCTAAATGTATCTAACCAAATATAATATTTATTCTACTTGAAATGGTCCACATATAAATATTTCTCAAACTTTACCCCATTGCGTTAGAGTTCTACACTTCATTCTATAGAGGGATTCATTAGGATCCATATGAATGATTGATTGAATTATATTGGTGTATAAAAACACAACTAGATGATGGTTTTGATCCCAAACACCTTTTAGAACTATATAATAATTTCACGAATTTCCTATATGGTTTGAATTGTTCACTATGAAAAACCATCAATCTAAGGATGATATGTAGTGATGACTGTAAACTCTATATCAAGAACTAACTGAGGACTTTTCCAAAATTTTGAAGTCATACGTGGATCCCTATAAAATACAATGGAATGTGGTACTCCATACAACCTTACATATTAATTAATTTATATCTTGGAGATATGATTCTGCGAGAAGTCATCTTTGATAGTGATGAAGTGTACTAACTTTATAAGGTGATCAACTACAAGGCATATACCACAATTTCCATTAGATGTGTTAGTGATTCTAATGAAATAATCCATAGTGATGATTTCCCATTTAAATTTTCTTATAGGAGGTTTTTGTAACATTCCCTTGTGATTTTTCCCTCATCCTTATCTTTCTGAAATACCATTCACTAATATACAAGCTCTTCAATTTCTCCCTTCATATCATCTAACCGCAAATACTCTTTCAGATCTCCATATATCGTTATACTTCCAAGATGAATACAGAATGAAGAACTGTGAGCTTCCTCTAAAATATCTTTCTACAAATCTAGTAAGGATGTAACACATACACCATTCATAAACATTATCATTCCATAATGATCAATGTTAAACTCAAGAACATTTCTCAATTTTATTTGCAGTTCCATATCATTCTCATTTTCTTATTTTATCTTCACTTAGACGTATGCACACGTATTTATGAAAGATATGATTTCTCCCCTTCCACTAGGATTTCAATATCTATCCTTTGAAAATACCTATATTTTGGATCTATTTAACCTCATCATGGAGAATCTATCATCATCCTTTTGATATAAATTATCTTACACATTGTTTTCTTTCCCATGTTGTTAATGTAATAAATAGTCATAATATTTAATCAACTCTAACAATATTCAATGGTTCATGTAAAAATCCTAATGTTTAAATATATATGTCAAAACAATTTGATTATTATATATATCACACTATTATTTGTAAATATAATGCCTCCATATCATTAATGAAAAATTTTCTACAACTAACTCCAAATCATGAGTAGGTTAATTTTTCCTATAAACCATCAATTTTCATGATCCATAATCTATCATAATTTATTTTTATATCCCAGGGTAATCTCTATGATAACAAATATTTTCCAAAAATCAACTTAATCATTTTATTTCACTCCAAAATAATTCATACAAACCAAAATATCTTTTAGGCTAGTGGTGGGTGTTTTTCCATTATCACACAAAAATTTTGAGTTCAAGCCCTCCATCCTTTTCGGATGTGATAGTTTTTCATTTTTACTAGAAATTTATTAATATAATTCTTATAATTTCACCTTGATAATCAATTTTCATATAAACCATGATGGTTATCAATGAATTAAAACTTATTAAATGATCATTAATCCTCAAATAATAATTCATGTTGAACATAATAGATAAATATCACTTCTTCTAATAAAAAATCTCCCAGAATTTCATTAAACACATTAATATCCCATCACATAGAACATAAAAGGATTTTCTATGAATTTGAACATATGATCAACCATAAAATCAAAAACCCATTATGTTATTCATAACTATTAAGTCAATTTTACATGAATAAATATATGTTTCCCAAATTAACATAATCTTTAGATGTTTAATGATTATTATAACCAAAATACTATTGGTAAAAATTATTATATAACAAAATTCTTGAATCACAATACATACACAAATCAATCCTTTCACTTGAATAGTTAAAATATCATAGGTAATTCCTTTGTCTATGGGGATAACCCTTAGTTTATGGCATTGAATAAAATAATTCCAAAGTTATCCATATATAATATAAATAATTACATGTAATATCATTGCTCTATAACCATCATTTAAACATATAAAACATCTTCCTCTCCACGTGAGATATTATGCATGGTTCTTCTTCCCACCTTCTTGACATGTAGGAAGATGAATATTCATTCCAATATGTCCATTTCCACAAAAACACTCCTAAAAGTCCATCATCCACTTTTTTGGTGTGATATTAATCTTATGAAAGTTCACATTATTAATCATGTATCATGATTTGTTATTATTAATAAACATAATATCTTTCTCTCCTGTCATCATCCCATTTTGTTTCCCATCAAAAAATAGTCAATCACATTCAATGTTAACCCAGTTTCATCTGGTTCACTAAATTGTCTAAAACCAAAATACATAGTGTAAGGAACAACAATCATATTGGGAAAAATCTTGAAAATTATTAATAGGATTTATAAACTACGATACCACATTTTAAATATTTGAAACGTTATAATTAATCTTATTGAATCATTGTCAATATTCAAATCCTTCTGGGTCATTTAAAATGTTTTTTTTTGAATTTATTGAGTATATGCTCTGAAAGTATCAATGTGGGTGTATTGTAAGGCTCGTTTTCCTTTACTAGGTAATGAATGATTCTATATCAATACACCATTTTTAGTTTTATTTCCCATTTTTAAAAATATGTGAGATTCATATCCACTTGTATTATCTAGATAGGGATGTAATTTCTTGAAAATTATACACTCTATTCATCAATAAAATTTCAATATGTCTACGTATATAGATTGGTCCTTATCATTTTACTAAATTTACTCACTCTATTTTCCAAAGGTTTAAAATCAACAGTTCCATGATTCCAACTCTACAGGACAACCCTTCTCATACATATATATTACATCTTAATAGATGACTATTCATTACATAACATAATGATCCACCTCGGAGTCTTATAGGTATTTTGACTTTGAATACATGGGTATATAAACAAATGATTATTAGGGGAACTAAATAATCTCTCACTATTTTCATCATAACTATTACCCTTCTTAGAATTATCGTACATAATAACATTCTTCAAAACCTTTGGAAAATATACATAAAAAGGGTGAACTTAGATGCTCATTAAGGGTAAATAAGGGAGATATCAACATAAAATAAAAATAAGGGTTTGAGAATAAGATAATAATAATTTAAAATGATACCCATAATATCATAGGTCTTAAACATGATTCATTTCATAAATATTGGTATTTCATAAGATATGAATAATAATTAACATGAGACATTACAACATAAATTGGTATAAGATGTCAATTGTTTGCATACACATAAGAATATAAAATCATTTCAAAACTAGTAATGTCTATTGAAAAAACTATGATAGTAAAATTGTTTTACCTTCCAATCCATCTTAGTAATCAAGGTTCACTCTCATGACTATCGTAGAGGAAAATGTCCTTTATTGAACTGGGTTCACTCCTCATTTAAATCATACATATCATATGAGATATCATACATTAAGTAATTCATTGAAGGAATATGAAGTTTCTAACCATCACATAATCCTTACATTTTTCTTCTATATTATGATAAAAAAATACATCATATCATAACCCATATAAAGGAAATAGTTTTCATAATTATATCATCAACTCATCAAAGAATAACCCATGGAAAAGGATTGTATTTCATAAAAATCTTTTCATCATAATCATAAACCATACAGATAATGGATAAAGATAATACCCTTGTATCATATTGCAATAAAATCATAATTAACATAAAATAGTGTCATCATAGATCAAAAATTATTTTGACTGATCACTTGGAAAATTCCTTGGGGTAATTAACCTTTTCACTTTGAATATATCATTTAACAAAACTAAAAGTTCACGAAACCTTCTAAAAATATTTTTCAATGAAAATAATGATTGAAACATATAAATAAATATTTAAAAAATTGATTGTTAATGATGGTAAAAAATACTATTCACATATCACACATTAAAATAATGATTCCATTAACATTTTTAGTAAAAATGTAAAAAGTACATAATTCAAAAAATGAATAGAATATTTAAATTAAACCACTTTTAAAAAATTTAAAAATGGAAAAAAAATTAATCAATCAATATATATAATTAAAAACATTATTTACCAAAACCTATAAAACATGTACATGGGTGAAAAAGGATTTTTGTCCGAAGAGAGAAATAAATTCAGCTTTCCTTAAAAAATATTTTTTTGACTCTTGAGTATATAAAGTTCATAAAAGGAAATTTAAACATTTATTTTCTTCAAATCAGTATAGTATAATAAAATTCATGTGTCTCATAATATTTCTATCATAAAATTTTATCATTTTATGCATAATTGTAGAGAATATCGATAAACAAATACATTCTAACATAAATCTATTACAACTTTGGTAAATTTTGAAACATAATACCCATGAATCAAATAAAATAATATAGATATTTATATCCAAAAACCTCCTTGATATTTATCATTAAATACATTTATGGGTATTATATACACCACACAAAATAAACAAGTGGTGTATAATTCATCTGTTTCATAGAAATATAGGTGATATGAAAATCCCTTACCACTTTGGAAATATTTGAATCACAAAACCCATTAAATAATATCATGAAATGGAATTTAAAGAAAAATATTCATGATATAACATGTCGATGAGGAACTATATACCCCACATAAAAGACATTAGTGGTGATCATGTCATATGTCTCCCAAAAATAAAAAGATTATTAGTCCTCTACCTAGAGCCTCAAATTCACTTGTATGCATTGGAACCACTTATATAATTAATATATATTTATTATAAATATTTTATAGAACCATTAAAATAAATATAATTCAATATATTTTTATTCTAAAACCTTATATTACTCATTTAATAAAAATTCCATTATAAAATCATGTTTTGGGTAATAACGCTTTCATTTTTCATGTATGTTTTGGTTTGGTATTATTAGTCCTTTTATATTGATAATGGTTCCATATTCTAAATAATTTTAACAATGAAATAAATATCATATATATGTTTTAAATAAATAATTAAATTAGACCATTATGTTAGTTATAAAAATAAATTACATTATTCTTGGAAATGGTAGGTCGTATGTACGCATGAATGGTGGTTTCATTTTATCAATTGATAAAATAAAATAAACGTATATAATATATTTACATTAAATAGTAATTTTTATTTTATGTATTTCAAATTTTCATTAAACATACCCTTATTACCATCCATGTAAATAATAAGTGAATAATGAATCACAATGCTTCGTGAGGTAGTAGTATGACACACACACGAGTGATGTAATTATATTACAAAGGAATGGAATGAAACAAGGTATATAAGATATTATAGTTCATAGATAATAAATATTTTATTATTAGGATTTATATATAATCTTAATCCATCAATATATCCACCCATGAGATTATGTGAAGTAAAATGTATTTCATTGGTTCGTGAGGGAGTTTTCCAACATACAATAGATCAATACATTTATTTAATATTTGATTAAAGATGAGGTGGATATGGGTTATTAAATTGACATAAAAAAATATTTCTATATTTGATATACTAGAGTTTTTATATCACAATATATGTAAAATATTTGTTGGATATGGAAAAAGTAGTAAAACAAAAACCCATGTTGAAAAATTCTTCCACTTCTCCAGAGAAACCTATTTAGGTTTATACCTAAAGTCTTCTGATGAGGACTTACTAACAAAAATAATTCATATATAATGTTTTTATTGAAATAATTAAGAGATATAGATATTTATTTTATAATAAAAATGTGTCTGGAAGTGTGAATTGGAGAGGGGTTCTCTATTATAAGTGGGGGAGGGGATACACAGAATTTTCAAAAATAGAAAAAGTGTAACCATGATTCAAAATTCAAAAAATGTTCCAAAAATGGGCATTATAGAACCTAATAGGTGATATAATATAAATGTTTCTAAAAAACTTATTTTTACAATTTTTTAGCTCATTTCATATTTTATTTTCTTAGTTTAACACCTGGTAAACTAGTTCTAACCAAAACCTCTGTAATTAGTTTTTAAAATTAATTTTTACTAAAAAATAAGATTATATTATTATAAAATATTATTTTTTATTATTAAAAATATATAAAACCTTTTTATAAATTCCATTTACATAAGTGGAAAATTTTAATTTAAAAATAAACCCATAAACAAAATGAAAATAAATTTTCCAAAGAGAAATTTTCATAAGTATAGAATTTGTTAATATCAAAACTCAGTATGAATTTTATTCTAATAACCTAAATTGTATTAAAATAACATTATTAAACTAATGTTACCTTTAAAATAAATTAAAAAATTTGTAACTTTTTAAATTCATTAAACTAAATGGCATTTTTTAATAAAATTTCATATTTTTAACTATTCACTTTATTAATAAATATTTTATGAAAATTATCCAAAATTTACACTATGATAATATTATCATGGTTATTCTAAAAAAATTCAATTTTTAAAAAATCATTTTAAAAAACTATCTATAATTAATTATTTATTTATAAAAAATTGAAATAAAAATACTTTTTCAGAAAAACATAATTTTCGATGAATATTAATATTTTCGTAATAATTATGTAATTATTTGTAAATATAATATATATATAACATATATATATATATCTATATTTAATTTTCAAATTTTAATTATTTTTATTCATATAAAAAAATTTAAGGCCCAAATTATAATGTCCATTCTTAAATAAAAGTATTAATAGTATATTGTTGTTCATTAAAACTCAATGTTGTGTGTAAAAAAAAACTATCATGGAAATTAAATTTAATTGAAACAAATATTTCATAAAATCTTGGGGTGTTAGAATTACCCATATAGAGACACATCCACCCAGATCTCAAGGTAATCCAATGACTAAACCCTTCAACATGTCTTCCATCATCAACTCTGGGAAATATAAATGATGAAAAAACCCACCACTAACTTGATGTTCTGCCTTTGCCTACTATAAAACTATTCACCAAGCCATAAACACAGCCACAACATATTTTATCTTGTTCCTAAATAATTCATCCCTTAAACAATGATACATATGGGATAATCTATAGTCTACCACTATATGAGATATTTGAAACTAAGTGGTTTACCCCTTATGCTTCTCAACATCCACCTTTGAAACATTAGCCGATGTTTCTCTTCTTCTGGCCATCATTCAATTCCATCACCATGAACAACTTGATAATGAAACACTTCAACCTATTATTCTCCCCAATGATATTTATCCACCAATTTTTTAAGATAAGATATTTTTTTCATCTAAAATAAGAATCCTCCACTGTTAACCACCCCTCCCCTGGAATCAAAATGCAATGCTTCCAACTCATTCATCACCCTCTAAAACTCCACAAACTCTTGAAAGAACTCTTTTATTATTTACCACTCATTATTTAATCAACAGAATTAACATTCTTCATGGTTTATTAGATGATCGATTTCATTGAATTATAGAAACTTAATTTAATTACATTATCATATATTTTGGTTTCACTAGGAGAAAATATACCTTAAACTCTTTTGATCAGTGAAGACCACAAATTCTCTCCATTTAGGAAATGCCACAAACCATTAGTATGAAAACTACTAATACCAATTCCATGTCATTATTGGTGTATTTATTCCATTTTGGGTGTAAATTTCAAGACCATAAGAGAATATTTCTTATTGCAGCATCAATATGCATCCCAGACCCAACTGGGAAGTGTCACAAAACACCTCAAACATAATTCCATCTTCATAATATTTGAGACTGTGGGAACTGAATATATTCTATTTCTATTAGTCAAATCAAACATGAAATTGATCATTCCAAATGGACGTCTAGTCAATCATTTTCCATAATTTAAAAAAATCAAAGTTTAACAAAATTCGGACACAGACCTCTGATAATAACCCACAAGATCAATAAATACATGAAACTTTACCACATTATTTAATGATTACCAATAAACATACACTAATACCATCTTGGGATACACTGCTACCCCCTACTATGATAGAATGTATCCAAGTAAATGCACCTCTCATATCATAAACACTCACATGAAAAATTTTCCATATATTTTGTGTTGTTGGAGAGTCCATAAAATGATCCTCACATGCTTGATGTGCTCCTCCTTAGACCACAAGTATATAGGAATGTTTCTAATTAACATGAATATAAAATAATACAATAATTCAGGAAATAGGGAGTTCATGAATCCCAATGAAATATTTTGTGAATTAATGACATAGATCAGTATAACTAAGAATTTAAAGGCCTGTAAATTTCAAGGGAAATTTTTTCTTAATTTTCTTTGAGATTTTACGAGTACGCAGTTACTGACAGCACCTTATTCTGAGGTCCGGTGTGCCCGGAATCAATTTCTGAAGTTTAGCTCAGGTACGTTCAGTGAACGAACGAGCGGGTTTTTTCTATCTTTTGAACCGGTGCTCGGAACCGAAATCTGAAGTCACTGTTGAAACTGCAACGTTGGTTTTTTCTTTGGAAGACCTTTTCTGGAGTTGCGTTTTCTCGGGTGTTGTTATTAAAAAAATGGGTTAGCTAATGAATAAAATTAAATTTGTGCAACAAATTTTATTCTAAGTAGTTTAAACCTACGTATGGAAGTTGAGGTGGGACCTACTAAATCTTAACCACTCTTGATAGGATATTAGTGAGGTGGGCCCCACACTAGCCCCACCTATTCAACTTCCTCAAATCTCCCATTAACTTGGAAAACCCCCATTAATTTTGTGTAACACACCCGCACCCCCTTATTAAATGCCAAGTCAATTATCGCATTTAATTAGATTATTAAACGCCTCATTAATTGGTCAACGCACGTTAATTAAACCGTGATTTAATTTTTAATTTCAAAAAGGGATGGCATGAGTAATAAAATAAGGAAAAGCATTATTTTATTATAGTTGATTTGTTGTGCGAGAAGATTTGGGGAGAAATTACTCTAGTCTTGGAGAATGTTCTTCCTCATTGAAGAACGCGAAGAATGACGAAGAATGTCGGCCTCCAACGAAAGATGGCGAATAACTCAAGTTCCTCATAGATCGACAATGCGACGCCGTGTACCGTGATATCAACGATCCTCTTTTTCACGACGCCCTGTACCGCGACTCCGACGATTGTCTCCCCCGATGTCTTTTCCCACCGATGATCCTCGTTCGACAACTTCTTCGATGTAGGGGGTTTGGTTTAATTTAATTTATGTGGATTATATCCTCAACATGGGTTTTAATTATTTTAGGTCGTTTGAACCACTAACGCGGTGGGTGCGGACCAACGAACAAGTCTGAACCCACTGATTCTTTATTCTTGATGTGGCGGAACGTTGGGCGATGATGAAACGGGATCGTTGAGCGATTGGAGCCCGATGCAGTAATCTACAGGTCCCGAGATGAACCCATGCATAGACGGGAGCATGAATGGACCATCGGAGTGGCTCTAGTGGCCCGCGGAATTCACCGACGGCGCAGGCGCCGACACGGAGGCGCAGGCGACCGGAGGCGGCGGCCGGCACCGCCCGACCACCCGGAGGCGGCGGCGTCCCGAAGCGCCACCAGGAGGAACCGTCGTGGCTGAAGCCACGGCCATAGGCGACCAGGATCCCGTGGCCATGTAGGATCTGGAGGAGGACGCGGCACCCACCGTGTCCACGGAGCGCAAAGGGAGGGGGGACCGCGTCCCCCCATGCTCGGCCGCTGGCCGAGCCAGCGTGCCACCCGGCCGGGCCGGGCCGGGTTTCGCGGACCGGACCGGGCCGTACCCATTCGGGCCGGGCCGCGCCCTAATGGGCCAGCCCCGGACCCGGGTCGGCTCGCCCCTGTTCGGGCCAACCCATGGGAGGTTGGGCCGGGTCGGACCGGGCCCAGACCCCCACTTTCGGACCACTTTCGGTCTTTTTTCCCATAACATGGGCTATGGACCTCCGATCAATGCATCGTCAGTTGCATAGTGATCCATGGAACAAGATGGTCGTTTTGGTGTACTACACTCAAGGTTTTAAGGACTTTGGGTACGACCAGGTTGGTTTGAACATGAAACCAACCGGGCCCTCAGAGCAGAAATGCTCATAACATGAGTTCTGGACGTCCGATTGACGTGTCGTTGACTTTGTTGGATTCCTCTTAGTGAGACGGACCTTTTTGGCTTACCTGCTCAAGGTTTTCATGCAGTTGGAGTGCAGTCGGGTTGGTTTTGACTTAAAAACCAACCAGGCCCCAGGAACGAAAAAGCCAATAACTCTCAGACCGGGCGTCTGATTGACACTCCGTCTGTCGCGTTGAGTTCCTTTTGTCGAGACAGAACATCGGGATACATCAACTCCGGACTATGTGTCAGTTGATGTTTCAAAACCCTAGTATCGTGGAGCGGACCCTCCTGGAATCGAGCATGTTGTGTGCGGGAACCCAAGAGCTGGCTGCGACTGCGACGATAATGACGACTGCATTGAAAACCTCTGTGGGATCCGCAGCGACGACGAATGCACTGAAATCCTCTATGGGTTTGGCAGCAATGACGACCTTACTTAAATCCCTTGTGGGTTCGACATCGATGACTACTATTCTTGTATCCTATGTGGGACTGGAAGTACTACTGTTCTTGTATCTGACGTGGGTCTGGCAGTGTTTGACTATGTTCTTGTATCCTATGTGGGTTTGGCAGAGTAGCTGGTCTGTATCCTATGTGGGTCTGACAGCTTAGCTGGTCTAGTATCCTACGTGGGTCCCAGCTTAGATGAATCAGTGGATACATCTGATCATCTCTATCACCTTACGAAGAAGTATACCTTTGTGAGCTAAGTCTTTACTTCCAATCATTATATTCAATATGATTGACTTGATTTCTTACGTGGATGGGGTTGTGTTATCCTATGTAGATTGGATTGTGTTATCCTGTGTGGATGTGATCGATCATGGGCTCGGATGTTGGAGCCGAACTGGAATTGATGACTTAGGTATATGTATGGGAATATACCTAAGTAGTGTTGGATATTACTTCGTGATTGTATCTCTACGTTGTGGATTATCCTTTGTAGATTCTGGGAGACCTTCGGGGGTCTCGGGGTCCCCACTAAGTAGCGTATACCCACCACTGTATGGGCTATTCCCGCACTACGTTGTGTTGGATGCAGACGACGGACATTGCTGATCGTGGTTTAGGCTTCTGGAGCAAGTCGGTACCTAGAGGTGGACCCCTGGGCGGGACGTACAGGGAGTGGATGGCTGGACCCGAGGAGCTGAGGAGGCTATCTGTACCCACCCTTCATGCGAAAATCCATTGGATGGCTCGATGTTGCTGCTTTACTTACAGTTGTTGTACTTTCTTTCAGGTGTACTTTACTTCAGTTGGGTTTGTATTCTGGCCCATTTACCTTCCAGTAGTTACAGTTGTACCTAGTTTACTTAGTGTTTACTTCAGATTTCTTACTCTATTGTTAGTTTACTTTATAAAGGCAATGCCTTCCCTTTTTAACAAGATTTACATCTTGGTGCTAGTCACCACCCCTGGCCTATGGAAGGCAGGATTGGGGTAGTCACGGCACGGGTCCCGAGGACGGGTCGTGAAAAATTGGTATCAGAGCAGTTCGGTTCTACCGCAGAACTCAGGACTCTGATCTTTCTTCTATGTGAAGAAATAGTGTTAAGTTTATTGAGTGTGGTTATCAGTCCAGGGAGTCTAGTGTTGGTGTGGCGACCGACGTATCCATACACCAGGACCCTGACTTCTGATTTCTGACTCAATGCATGAAAAAATTGATTGCATGTGTGTTTCAAAAGTTTTCTTTGTGATTACTTTGTGTCAGCTCACCAGGTATACTGTTTGACCGTGGCACACCTGTTACTTTTCAGGATGGCCCCACGATGGTATCCAGCTAGGGTTCAGAGCTTTGTGTGAGACGACTGCCCACCGAGCGACGAGGTCTTGGTGTAGGGACCTTTTTCAGCGGAGGCACCGGCGGTACCTCTACCCGCCAAGCCACTGATACTACCAGCCCCTGCCACTGAGAGTGCACATCGTCTTAGTGCACTGCATGAGTTTCAGTGTCAGAGACCGCCCAGGTTCCACTGGGAGATGGACCCTCAGGCAGTAGAGGATTGGATGGAGGTGGTAGTTCGAGCTTTCAGGTTAGTGGGGCCACCAGCTGACCTCATGGTGATCCTTGCAGCAAACCTCCTGCACGTGGCAGCAGGCAGATGGTGGAGCTTGATGCTCTAGGTGCACGATGAGGCATCTCTCCTCTGGACAGACTCTGAGAGCCTCTTTCGCTTGGAGTTCTTCCCATCCACCATCCGTGCGGTGTGCATCCAAGAGCTTCTAAAGCTGCGGCAGTGCAGCATGACAGTCGCCCAGTACTCGGTGAGATTTACCGATATATCGCGTTATTCAACGGACATGGTACGGGACCCATTATTCCAGGCCCGGACCTTCGAGCAAGGACTAAGGCATGAGATCAGGGCATCGATGATCTCCCTCAGCATTCCGACACAGGCAGGAGTACTAGAGAAAGCCCTTCTCATAGATATATTTCTTGCTAAGCCTACACTAGCAGCGAGACCTACCGCAAGTTAGCACTGTAGTAGAGTATTCTGCAACTAGTGGTCGACGAATGTCACAGGGGTCCAGGAGGACCGGTCCATCAGGCGGATGACCTCAGGACACTAGCTCAGAGGTGCGGGGTAGATGGTGCAGATCCAGCCTTCCGAGGAGTAGAAATTGTTACGCATGCGGCGGGCAGGTCCACATGGCTCTTGACAGCCCGACCCGCCATACAGAGGAGCAGCAGACAGTTGAGGGGCCACCCAGGAAGAAGCATAGGGTCGACCGTGGTGGTCCACAGAGAGGAGGTGGATGAGTCAGGGGAGATGTCCGAGCAGTAGGTGGTGGGCGATGCTTTGAGGCTTTACCACCACCACCACCAGGAGGTCCACCCTGACCATAGGGAGCTGGCGGGAAGAGGCAGGCTCAGCTACAGGCATCAGAGGCCTACGACCACGAGGCACCAGAGATGATTCGAGGTACTATTTGTGTCTACTCCACCCTTACTGCAGTTCTTATATACATAGGAGTGAGTCATTCTTTCATTGCCGCTTCCCTTGTTCGGAGCTCAGATATTTTGACGGAGTCGTTGGCTCGGTCCTTACGGCTAGAGACTCCTACGGGAGAAGACTCGACGATTACGCACTTGTGCCGACAATGTGAGCTTACTCTAGGAGGCGAGAGCTTGGGCTGGGATCTTCTTGTAGTGGTGTCGAGGCCTTAAGACATCATCTTGGGCATGGGTTAGTTATCTACAGTCTATGCTCAGATCGACTGTATTAGGCGCAAGGTGCGGTGTGTTCGCACCGATGGAAGCAGGTTTACCATCACCGGAAATAAGGGAGACTTTGCAGCGCAGGATGGACTCACGTAAAGGAGAGGAAAGCTGATCACTCATCAGTTGTCTAGCCTCATCGTAGGAGCAGTTGACGTGCGGATTCCTAGTTTTCCTACAGTGGTGGATCAGTATGCGGACGTTTTCCCTGACGACATTCTAGGACTACCTCCTCACAAAGAGGTAGACTTTTATTTTGACATGTACCCCAAGATAGCCCCGATATCCACTCCAGCATATCGGATGACCCCCTCTGAGCTTCAAGAGCTATGGGTACAGTTGGAGGACATTTAGGGTAAGGGATTCATCTGACCCAGTGTTTCACCCATGGGCTTCCCCGATTTTGTTCGCCAAGAAGGTAGATGGGAGATTGTGACTGTGTGTCGACTATCGTTGCCTGAACCAGTTGACTGTGAGGAACATGTATCTGCTTCTGAGAATTGATGACCTCTTCGATCAGCTGAAGGGAGCACGGTGGTTCTCGAAGATAGACCTCAGGTCAGGCTATCGTCTGCTCAGAGTTCGGGACGAGGACGTGCAGAAGACGGCATTCGGATGTCGGTATGGACACTATGAGTTCTTGGTTATGCCTTTCGGCGTAACCAAAACTCCAGAAGTGTTCATGGGTCTCATGAATAGGATCTTTTAGCCATACCTTGGTCGATTTGTCCTGGTCTTCATTGACAACATTTTGATTTACTCGACCACTGAGGAGGATCACTCCTACCACTTACGGGGTGTACTAGACACACTACGAGAGAACCAGCTTTATGGTAAGCTCTCTAAGTGTCAGTTTTGGATACGTGAGGTCTACTTCTTGGGACACATCATCTCTGAGGAGGGATTTGCAGTGGATTATGTGAAGATCGAGGCAGTGCTATCTTGGGAGCCACCCAGGAGCGTAACGGAGGTGCGGAGTTTATTGGGTCTAGATGGGTACTACTGAGGTTTGTGATAGACTTTTCCAGAGTTGTGGCACCACTCTATGCATTGAAGAATAAGGGGAAACCCTTCGTGTGGTCAGAAAGATGTTAGTAGAGCTTCTAGGAGCTGAGACATAGGTTGACCAGTGCACCTATCTTGAGGCTACCGGAGGAGGGAGTAGGGTGTGTATTCTACTACGATGCATCAGGGACAAGACTCAGATGTGTCCTGATGTAGGAGTGGGAAGTGATCGCCTATGGATAATGGCAGTTGAGGTAGCATGACAAGAACTATGCTACCCACAACCTGGAGTTAGCAGGAGTGGTCTTCTCCCTGAAGATGTGGCGTCGCTATCTGATGGGAGAGCACTTTACAGTCTACTCTGACCACCAGAGTCTCAAGTACATCTTCTCGCAGAAGGACCTGAACCTTAGATAGCGACAATGGATCGAGTTCCTCCAGGACTATGACTTTGAGATAGTATATACTCTTAGAAAGGAAAACGTAGTATTCGATGCTCTCAGTAGGAGGATGGGCATTCGACTACTCGGGGAGGTGACATAGCAGCTAGCTTCTTTGCAGATATCCTTCATGGATAGAGATGGAGCATCCTTTCTTCAGTCACTCACAGTCACTCCTCCACTACTGCAGTGGGTCAGAGAGGCACAGCGTGGGGACGTTGACTGTGAGATGCGGCGTGTGCAGAAATCCTCAGGATAGGAACCTGATGGATTCTCTATAGGAGGAGAGCACGATGTCCTTTTGAGAGGACGTACCATGGTACCAGCTGCTTTACAGGAGGAGGTGCTGAGGGAGTTTCACACTTCCCCTTTAGCGGTACATCCAAGAGTGGTGAAGAGGTACCAGGATCTCAGACAACAACACTGGTGGCCGGGTATGATGAAGGTTATAGCCAAGTTCATTTCTCGATGCCTCACCTGTCAGCAGGTGAAGGCGGAGCACAAAGTACCAGTAGGCTTGGTGCAGCCCTTGGAGGTCCCGGAGTGGAAGTGGGATGGAATATCTATAGAATTCATGACTGGACTTCCACGTACTTCCAAACGTCACGACCGCATTTGGGTGATTGTCGACTGACTCACCAAGTCGACTCACTTATTACCCATCAGAGAGTAGGGATCAGTAGAGAGCTTGGGACGCCTCTACATTTAGGAGATTGTACGGCTTCATGGTGTGACATCATCTATCGTCTCCGATTCAGATGTTGGCTTTACTTCCCGGATTTGGAAGGGGTTGTAGGAGGCATTCGGGATGCAACTATGTCTGAGAACTGCCTTTCACCCTCAGATGGATGGTCAGATGGAGAGGACCATTCAGACTTTCGAGTACATGCTCCGTGCATGTGTCCTTAACTTTGGTCACAGCTCGAAGGACCACCTACCCTTGGTGGAGTTCGCGTACAACAACATCTACCACTCCACCATCGGGATGGCACCATACGAGGCATTATACGGCGAACCTTGCAGATCACCTCTGTGCTAAACAGACCTTGGGGAGTCAGCACTTGTTGGACAATTAATGGTCCAGGCCACGACAGAGAAGGTCCAGGTCATCCAAGAGTGGATGAGGACATCTTAGAGCCGACAGAAGTCTTATGCTGACAAGAGGTGGAGACCACTAGAGTTCGAGGATGTCGACCACGTCTTCTTGCGGGTCTCACCTCGACGTAGATTACAGAGATTTGGTCGGGGTGACAAGTTATATTCGTGCTTCATCAGACCATTCCAGTTTCTCAGTAAGATAGGCGAGGTGGCTTATCTCCCGGCTCTACCACTTCAGTTGCACCGGGTGCACGACATCTTCCACGTATCTCAGCTGAGGAGGTACGTGCACGACCCAACGCATATCACCGACCATGGAGAGTTGGCCATTGATGATGGGGCGACTTTTGCGGAGGCCCCGGTGGAAATCAAGGATCGACAGGAGTGGGTCCTACATGGGCGGTCGATTCCTCTAGTCCACATCAGATGGCAGCGCGTGAACCTCCAAGAGAGCACTTGGGAGTGGGAGGCTCATATGTGTGCTCAGTACCCTCATCTTTTCCCCTAGTTTGTGATGTTTCTTTACGGGGATGTAAATCCCTGATGTGGGGGTAATGTAAAGACCCGTAAATTTCAAGGGAATTTTTTTCTTAATTTTCTTTGAGATTTTACGAGTACGTAGTTTCTGATGGCACCAAATTCCAAGTCCTGGTGTGCCCGGAATCAATTTCCGAAGATTAGCTCAGGTACGTTCAGTGAACGAACGAGTGGGTTTTTTTCTAAATTTTGAATCGGTGATCAGAACCGAAATACGAGGGCACTGATAAAACTGCAGCATCGGTTTTTTCTTAGGAATACCTTTCCTAGAGTTGTGTTTTCTCAGGTGTTGTTATTAAAAAATGGGTTAGCTAATTAATAAAATAAAATTTGTGCAATAAATTTTATTCTAAGTAGTTTAAACCTACATATGGGAGTTTATGTGGGAACCAATAAATCATAACACCTCTTGATAGGATATTAGTGTGGTGGTCCCCACACGAGCCCCACCTATTCAACTTCCTCAAACCTCCCATTAATTTGGAAAACCCCCATTAATTTTGTGTAACACACCCGCACCCCCTTATTAAATGCCATTTCAAATCTCGCGTTTAATTGGATTATTAAACGCCTCATTAATTGGACAACGCACATTAATTAAATCGGGATTTAATTTTGAATTTAAAAAAGGGGTGCCATGAGTAATAAAATAATGCAAAGCCTTATTTTATTATTTTTTATGTGTTCTGCGAGAAGATTTGGGGAGAAATTACTCTTGTCTTGAAGAACGTTCTCCCTCATTGAAAAACGCGAAGAACGACGAAGAACTCCAGCCTCCGATGAAAGACGATAAAGAATGAAAGTTCCTCCGATATCGACGATGCGACGTCGTGTACCGTGACGCTAACAATCCTATTCTCTTTGACGCCGTTTACCATGACGCTTTCGATCGTCTCCCGCGACGTCTTTTCCCGCGAAGATCCTCGTTCGACCACTTCTTCGAGGTAGGGGGTTTGGTTTAATTTAATTTATGTGGATTAGATCCTCGAAATGTGTTTTAATTGTCGGAAGTTGTTTGAACCACTAACGCGGTGGGTGCGGACCAACAAACAAGTCCGAACCCACCGATTCTCTATTCTTGATGCGTGGAATGTTGGGTGACATTGAAACGGGGCCGTTGAGCGATTAGAGGTTGTCGCAGTAATCTACAGGTCCTGAGACGACCCCAGGCGTAGGTGGGGGCAAGAACGAACCAACAAAGCAGCTCCGGTGGCCTGCGAACTTCACCGGCGGCGCGGGTCGCCAGCACGGCGGCGCCGGCAGCCGGCACCGGCCGACCGCCCAGATGCGGCGGCGTCCTGGCGCGCCGCCAGGATGAACCGCCGCGGATGAAGCCTCAAAGGAAGGCGAAAGGGATCCCACGACCATGCAGGATCTGGAGGAGGTGGTGGCACCCGCTGCGTCTGCGGAGCGCAAAGGGAGGGGGGACAGCATCCCCCCATGCTCGGCCGCTGGCTGAGCCAGCGTGCCACCCGGCCGGGCCGGGCCGGGATGTGCGGACCGGACCGGGCCGTGCCTAGTCGGGTCGAGCTGCGCCCACCAGGACGGACCATGCCCCAATGGGCTAGACCTGGACCAGGGTCGGGCCGACCGGGTTTGGGCCGACCTAGGGGGGTTGGGCAGGGTCGGACCGGGCCCAGACCCCCACTTTCAGACCACTTTCGATCTTTTGCCCATAACATGGGATACGGACCTCCGATCGACGCACCGTCAGTTGCGTAGTGATACTTGGAACGACACAGTCATTTTGGTAAGCTACACTCAAGGGTACGGAGAACTATGGGTATGGCCGGGTTGTTTCGAACACGAAACCAACCGGGCCCTTAGAGCAGAAACGCTCTTAACTTGAGTTTCGAACGTCCGATTGACGTGCCGTCGACTTTGTTGGATTCCTTATAGTGAGACGGACCTTTTGGATAATTTATCTCGAGGGTTTGACGTAGTTGGAGTGCTGTCGGGTTGTTTTGGACTTAAAAACCAACCAGGCCCCAGGAACGAAAAAACCAATAACTCTTAGACCGGACGCCCGATTGATGTGCCATCTGTCGCGTTTAGTTCCTTTTGTCGAGACAGAACTTTGGGATACATCAACTCTGGACTACGTGTGAGTTGATGTATAGACCCCCTTGGCTCATGGAGTGGACCCTCCTGGAATAGAGCATGAAGTGTGCGAGAACCCTAGAGTTGGCTGCGACTGCAACGACGATGACAACTGCACTGAAATCCTCCGTGGGTTCTCCAGTGACGACGACTACACTGAAATCCTCCGTGGGTTTGGCAGTGATGACGACTGTACTAAAAACCTTTATGGATTCGATGGCGATGACTACTATTCTTGTATCCTACGTGGGTCTGGCAGTAATACTGTTCTTGTATCCTACATGGGTCCTGCAGTGTTTGACTCTGTTCTTGTATCCTACGTGGGTCTGGCAGAGTAGGTGGCATGTATCCTATATGGGTCCGACAGCTTACCTGGTCTAGTATACTACGTGGTTCATAGCTTAGATGAATCAGTGGCTACATATGATCATCTCTATAAACTTACGAAAAGTATTCCTATGTGAGCTGAGTCTTGACTTCCAATCATTATCTTCGATATGATTGACAAGATTTCCTACGTGGATTGGGTTGTGTTATCCTATGTGGATTAGATTGTGCTATCATGTGTGGATGTGATTGAACATGGACTCAGATGTTGGAGCCGAACTGAAATTGATGACTTAGGTATATGTATGGGCATATACCTAAGTAGTTTTGGATATTATTTCGTGATTGTCTCTTTCCTTTTTGGATTATCTTTTGTGGATTTTGGGAGACCTTCGGAGGTCTCGGGGTCCCTACTGAGTATCATATACTCACCCCTTCATGGTCTATGCCTGCACTACGTTGTGTTGGATGCAGACGATGGAAATCACTAATCGGGGTTGAGGCTTGTGGAGCAAGTCGGTACCTGGAGGTGGACCACTGGGCAGGATGTACACGGAGCGGACGGCTGGACCCGAGGAGCTGAAGAGGCTATCTGTACCCACCCTTCAGGTGAGAATTCCAATGGACGACTCGGCTTTTCTTCTTTACTTTCAGTTGTTGTACTTTCTTTTAGTTGTACATTACTTATGTTGGGTTTGTATTCTAGCCCATTTACTTTCTAGAACTTATATTTGTACCCAGTTTACTTAGTGTTTACTTCATCTTGCTTAATCTGGTGTTTGTTTACTTTATAAAGGAAATTCCATCCCTTTTTAATAGGATTTACGCCTTGGTACTACTCGCCAGCCCCTAGCCTATGGAAGGCGGGCTTGGGGTAGTCACGGCACGGGTCCCGAGGACGGCTCGTGACAACAAACTCAAAGTGTATATATATTGACTATAAGTAAGTCTACGGTTTATCCTCCACTTTTACCGTTACCTAATAATACCCGAACTACATATTGATCGTAAAAAAACCATCTCTCCCTTCACCACTATTAAAAAAGATTTCGAATCCTATAAAGCGGTCAAAAATTATTGATATTCAAATAATTTACCTTTGATTAATCTATAAATATCCTTATTCTATCATCAGACTTCATGTATAATTACACAAGAGCACCCCAAGATGACTCATTTAGCTAACTTAAACCATTATTAATTAGATCTTCTGTCTAAATACTCAAATATCACAACTCAAAATATCATCTAATAAGTATCCCTGGAAATCGAGGAGACCTTATGTTATAGTGCTATCCAAAACTAGACAACATGTTGAGGGGATAACATTAGATCCTCCATGGAATACATATCCAAAAAAATCCATGATAAATTCTAGTGCCTCCATCGTATCAGTTCGAATTAAATTTACTGATAATTCTATCATATAAAATTAATGGGTTTCACACACCTACTACTCATATGATAACACTATTTTCTAATAAAAATGGAATTACTAGAAAAATTATTTGAGATTGTGACTCATCTCTAAATCAAATCAACATTTATATTAACATAATACAACTAGTTAATGCTAATGAAGACACCATATAGTTGTATCTATAGTATTAAGAAATCCATATATGATTGATTCTTCCTTGTCATTGGCCTACACCCTAGGAAAACATGAAGAAAGAAAGTTTGTCTTATGACTAGATTAGTCAACACCAGGGGCATGGAAAGCCTCTCCACATCAATTCCTAAAGTACAGACTAAGTCAGGTGAAATAAATGAGTGAAAGGATTGTTAATAAAACAAATCTGATACAAGGGTGGAAAATTATCTAATCATACCTCTAATTATCTTTGTACACTCTAGTGTTGGAATCTCTATGGAATGAAATTTTACACACCTATATATTTTTCATCCTAGCTCTTGAACACCACCATAGACACACTCAGGTTGGGGTTTTTGAATTTTTGGACCATCGGGAGGCAATCAATTCCTAGCTCATATCCCCTTAGCCCACAATAATCCTGCTGGCCTTACTACTGATATGAAATTATTGAAAACTTCTGCAGAGGTTGAAGCTGAACCTGACCACCACCTTCTTATTAAATCCAAGTAAAAATAAGAAGTGATAATGGAAATAAAGATTGACCTCATGTATATTTCGCATTGTTTTAGATATCCAAAGAAATTAATAGTGGATCAGAGTCCTAGGATATAGAATATAAAACAATGGAAGATGAATCTACATTGTTTAAACCCTAGGAGGCCATGGAATCTTGGATTTTATAATAAAAACACTAATCTTCAAGGAACCCTTATAAATTCCCTATCATAATGTCCCTCCTTCAAAGTATGTATGCTTGATCAGTTCTTCCTGCTTCTTCACCTCAAAATATACTGTTAACCCAAATGGAGTTACTAAATAAATGATAGATGGGAGGAGTGCTTCCTCAACAGATCACCCATGGGACTCCTCATAAAGAAAAATAGGGGCAATGCACAAAATTTCTTTACAACTAATTATGATATTGAAAAATGTTACACTCTTATTTTTATGATTAATTTACTCATATATATTTCTACCTTAATCATCAACACATGAGTTCCCCTGAAAATCCATGTAGAATTATTCCCTTGAAACATCTACCAATTTTTTCCACCAACACACAATGTACGCCACTGATTTGTTTTACCATTCATCTAAATAATGGATATAGGGACTAAGTAATTCTCCCATGCCCAAATCAAATATAAGGAACTATCAAGCTCTTTTTACTATCATTTCATCCCATGTTAATTGATTTTTCCCCCATAAATCCCCAAAGATTTCTGCTGAAATGAACATAACATCTTATTCAAATACTCATCCTCCTCATATGGATATACCCTTTTGAGGTAAACCATGTCATAATTTTGTTCCCCGTAAGCCTAAACCACACACATACGAAATCTAGGACCCATAACTAAAATGGAAACAATGATTTACTACTCCCAAAAGTAAATAATATTGAGTCTAATTAATTAATGTCTTCTAAATTCCAAAATATACCCCATTAAATTATAAATCTAAATAGTATGATGCATGTACCATTCATAGGTCTCTACCTAGTAGGAAACATCACTTTACCATGAATGTTAAGTATGCCTAAAGTACTTATATCGGATCATAGGTGGCCCTAAAAACATGTGTCCTAGACAGTCTTCCGGGAATACGTCCCATGATAGGCTTTCTTACACTATTTTCGTACAAAACCTAAGAAATCCCCCATGTTCCTAACCCCAAACCTACTTGTATCCTTAGAACTAACATTTTTTACCACTTTATAATTATCCCCCATTTCCAAAGTTACCCCTCCAAGACCGGTATTGAAAGGAGATAGATAATGACCCCTAAGTTCAATTTTTATAGGCCCCAAGATAGTGAATAGCATAGAGGGAATAATGAAAATAATAAAAATATGATTCATTACCCTAAATTAA
Source organism: Viscum album (assembly GCA_963277665.1). Taxonomy (NCBI): domain Eukaryota; kingdom Viridiplantae; phylum Streptophyta; class Magnoliopsida; order Santalales; family Viscaceae; genus Viscum; species Viscum album. The sequence goes on from OY728163.1 coordinate 1,614,538,547, forward strand.
AAAGTATGATCATGATATGGGATATCAACCAAAAAATACCTCTCAAGAATAATGAAACTGAAAACCCAAAATTTCCCATAAATCACATAATTTCAAACAAATATAAATAAACATATCTATGAAAATTGCCATTAGACAACTTAATAAAACATCTAAGAAGCTCTAATATCTAAGATATAATTGTCTATCTCGGTTTCCATCTCCCTCCTAATAATTTGAAAAATACCATATGTGTATATATATATATATTAGGGTGAGAATAACATGTATACTATGTAGGATCATACCCAAGGAATCTAATGAAAACATTAGAATATCACAGTAATTATCCAATGAACAAATAGAAGAACCCACAAGCACTTATTTACCAACTAGTTCCCAACCTCCCCAAGGTTAAATAACAAAATAATTTATCCATTTATAATAATTTAATAATAAGTTTTTAAAAAGGGGTAATTTGTACCACTTCATATGATAACACGTATTTAAATACAACATAATTCATGATTCACTATATAAAAACACATTCAATACAGTCATAAAATACCATTATGATAAATGAATTTTTCAATTTAGTTTCATAGAACAATAACATGTATATGTACATAGCTACATTATTTGAAACTCCTTAAAATTCTCATAAAATTCCATCTCTCTTACAAAACTACATAAGATAACCTGGGGATGTACATAAGAAAGGGGGGAATTATAAATCCCAATAAGGGAATAACCAGTGAATAGAACAGGATAACGAAATACGTGTGGGTATAGAGGAATAACATGGTGACATGGAATGGTGATAATCATAATCGCGAACATTGAAGCATGGTATAATATGATAACATCAAGGTAACATAAGGAATATGGAAACAACAAAATGCCGGAAATCATAATCATAGGTCAAGTCTAACTACTGAGGAGTAATAATATAGTGTGGTTTGGGTATACTCTCATGCACAATACATGGTATCTCATAAGATAAAAAACATTACCCAATTCATTAGAGGTCTATATAATTTTTTCCCCACCCGTTACATTAATATCATGTACATGCACAACTGTGCCACATATATCATAAACAATAATGATAACATTAATCACTTTTAATCCCATGATAATTTATTTTGGGTTATATAAATGTTTATCCCCAAAAAATGAACTATAGGTAAATCTAGGTAAATTCCATTGACTGAAAATGGTGATGGGTATTCACTATAAAAATGTTTGTCTTGGAAAATCGTAGGACACTTTCAGCATCTTAACAGGGGTATATAAATATTCATTTATGGGTTATATATGATTAAAATGGGTATATCATAAATTATAACTCATAAGTATCTAAAGTGGGATTTTTAAAGACTCATATAATAGTGAAAAATTGGAAATCAAAAATATAACTTAAAGAAGGAACTTGAATAAAGAGGATGAGAATATCCCTTAACTAGAGTGGGCTCTTTTAAAAGCCAGGGATGAGTTTATTAGGATATTTTGTGTACCTTCGGAAAGAATTATAGAGAGAAATTAAAATTAAAATCATGATCACTAGGTAATGAATGAAGATGACTAGGAGGTTTGGTGGATTTTTATAGTAAAAGAGAGTGGAATTGTTTATTGATTTTGAAACATTGGTTTTAGACTCTATATGATAAAATAATAAAAACCAAGAACTTTACCGTGGTATTTACCTATGGGTTATAACAAAGATTAGTGGTTTCAAATATTTTATATGGATAATAACTGAACTAATTAAAATAAGACCCTTGATTATGTAAAAATGTTTCATGTTCTTAAAGTATTAATTTTAATACCTTAAAATATATTATATGTTTTAGATGATTCATTAATGGCTTATAAAGTTTATAAAATAACTTCAAAACACGTTATTTTAAATGTTATACATGATTTGGGTCGTTTATACTCTTAATAGTATTTATTATATCACTTTTGGACTTTTATTATGTCATAATACGTATCGTATATTTATACAGTATTTAATTATTACCCAAACAATTCGCACTCTATGATAATTTCGATAAATTAAACATTGGATAATTTCAGAATGATGATTTAAAATACAATATTAATGTCATACAAATAATTCACTCAATATGATAATTTATAATTTTAAATTGGAATCCTCATTTATTGAAAAAATTATTATTTTAATGATGATATCATTTCTGTTACACTTATAAAAATTATATTGAACTTTATAAAATTATATTAACTTGAATATTTAAATATTATTTTACAAGAATATTTTTTTTAAATAAATATATTTCATTAATTATTTAATCCATCAAAATAATTTTCTTTATTGAAACAAAATATTTCCAAAAAAATTATAAAAAAATTATTTATTCAATTATAAATTAATAATAAAAACGGGAAAATATATTTATTATTTTACTAAAATATAAAATATACAATATCATATTTTTTTCATCATATATAACACCTTATTACACTATATTATTCCCAAAAGGTGATGTGTGTGTAGGTGATACATTCTTGGGGTGGTTCGGTGAATATAGTTTGGGTCGTGATCTCAATATACTTGAAAATTTTCCATAAAAAGTTTTCATCATGCTTTAGTTATTGAATCATGGCTTGGGGTTGGTTAATAGAAAATACCATGGATGTTATCTCTCTTAAAAGCTCTGATAAATGGTCTTGATATGCTACAATACTACTTTTTGAGGCCATCAAATATTTTTTCTATGTCAATCCTATTTAGCATAACCCTTAATACATACTAATCATAATGATTATTGTATAATGTCTATATCATCAATGTTCATTGTTATTACTAGTCTGTTAAAAATGATAGTAAATTACATATAATGGCCCGAAATTACCAAATTTATCCATTTGTTTTCTATAACTTCATTTCAAATTAAGGAATTAATTTATTTGAAAATGGAATTTCATTAATAAAATATCAGTTCATTAAATTATCACCCCCTTATAAAATTTCACACTCTAAAATTTTCATCATAGAATAAAATATATGATGCTACTTTTGTATCATTTCCTATTATAGTACTCATGTTTCTTTCCCAAACTTTTGGTTCCACCATAGCACTTTGACCTGGTGAGTAGTCTTTCTTCATAGAACTATTTCACTATGATATAATATCTTCAATGGGTTCTCCTCTATTAAAGGATCATTTTGTAAAAGTATTGCCTCTTTGATCAGTCTAAGTGTGGGGTATGGTATTTACATTCTCCTGATAGATACATGGAATACATCATTTACATGAGATGTGTTAAGTGGGAGTTCAAGTTGATGGGACACAACTTTTATGAGATCATGTATCTCAAATGGTTTGATGTATTTTGAAATATTATTTTCATTCTTCTCAAACGTCATGATTTTCTTCTGTGGAGTAATATGAAGGAACACCTTATCTCTGACTTCAAACCCCAGGTCTCGTAGAAGATTTTATGAATATATTTCCTATCAACTTCATGGAGATTTCATATGAGGTCGAATGTTTTGAACCATCGCTAATATCTCTTAGACAATAAATTTTCCATCGGATTACTCTCTCCAACTTCATCCAAGTATGTTAGAGTCAAAAATATTTTTTAATAAATACCCTCATAATGCTCCATTTGAATTCTAAAATGGAAACTACTGTTGTATTAGAACTCTACTAATAGAAATTTTTTATCTAAATATCCTTGGAAGACTAATGAAAATAATCTTAGTATATCCTTTAGATTTTAAATACATCTCTAAAACAAAACATCCAAGTGAGGGTGAAAATAAGTATTGAAACACACCATTGTATCCATAAATTTCTAAAATCTTCTCTAAAACCCAATGCTAAACCTTGAATCTCAACAAGATTCAATGGAGAGTGGAACTCCAGTCAATCATACAACTTCTCTTATATATATATTGGATATTTGTTCAAGAGATAAATCTTCCTTTATATTAATGAAGTTTGTTTACTTTATAATGGGATTGATTACAACCTAGATGAAATTATTTCATTAATGTGTCCTCAGGGGTACTATAAGGAAATCTATTTTTATGATTTCCCACTTCCATGCCGATATGGGAAATGGATTTATCATTGAAATATACTTATTTCAATCATCCTTGACTTTTTATCATACCATGAATCGAGATTCAAATTCAACAATCTCCCTCTTCATATTGACCCTATAAAAGTTTTTCATTAGATATCTATACAGCATAGTGCATCATGGATGAATAGAGAATTTTGAGATAGGAACATCATCCAGATGTTTTCCCTACAGTTCTAATTTTTATGGGACACAAATCTGGGTTCCAAAACATTTCCCTATAAATTTTGAACATTAGATTATTTTTTACTCACTCAATAGAAACTCAAAATCTTTTTGTGCTTCCCTGATCTATTATTGAATGCATTTCTAAGTTGTTATCTAGGAAAGGTAAGAAAAAGTTATTTTTATTATTTACATTTACATCAATTTCATGTCCCTAAATATTGGAACCCTTGAAATAATTATCTTGGATAGGATGGTAGGATCATTTCTACTTAGAGCATTTATAATAAAATCCTTCAAATTACCGTAATGTATTCAAAAAATATGATTCTTAATCAACTCTAACCAACTTTTTTGGAACATGTTGTGCTCCTTTTGTGTGAAAATAAACATTAGGACTTTACGATCCATATATATATCACACTTATCTCTATAGAGATAATGTCTCCAAATTTTCAACATGAATATCACCAAAATTAATACTAGATTATTAATTGGGTAGTTCTACTCATGATTTTTGATTGATGTGAGGAACATGCTATCACTTTTTCATCATTCCAGAGTACACAACACAATCATTTTTTTATGCATCACTGTAGATCAACAATCCTTCCCCAATGGTGTGTAATTTGAGCATACGTGTAGTGATTTTACTTTTATTTAACACTATAAATATCTCATCACATAAATTTTTCAAGATAAACATGACTCCCTTATGTTTTATCATGGATAATTGGATTTAAAATCATGAAAAGTTTCTAACAAATCAATGATAGTACCCAAATAATCCAAGGAAACTTGGATTTCCATCATATGTGTCTCTATTTGGCAACCTTTAATCGCTATTTTTTTTGAAGGATCCAATATATCCATTTATTTCCAATAACATTCCCAATAAATGTTATTTTATTTTTATAAAAAATTCATTTACTGAGATTCACATATAAATTTTCCTTTCATATGTTATTCGATACAACATTCAAATTATCCTCACATTCGTCCTTGATTTTAGATTTGATAAGAATTTATTCTCAGAAGACTACCCAAAATTTATCTATGTAATATTAAAAGATTGTAGTCATTAGTTACATTAAGATAGATGGATCATTACTAATTCTAAATGGCTTCACTATGAACTCATTTTGACTATACCTTATACAAAAATTAGATATGGGGATATCTTAATTCATTAGCATTAATTGAAAATTTATCAACATATGATCCACTCTAGAAAAGTATTGAGCTCCACATAGTTAATAAAAATATTCAATTAGTGGAAGAGGATACATATTATTTATTTTAATTTTTTTGAGTTAAAAATATTAATTTATAAGTATATTGACCTACACTTCATCTTATCAAATATGACATAGGCAGCCCATGGTGAAGCACATGGGCGTAAGAACACTTTATCCATATTCTCGTGTAATTTCTTCTTCAGGTATTCATGTTAAGTCAAGGATAATCTATATTAATACTATGATATTTAAAAATATCTCGGTATAATATTGATTGAGAACACAACATCATGACATGGAGGAAGACATGAAAATTATTTTGGAAGCCCATTAACATATTCCCTTAAATTCTCAGGTTTTCAAGGATTATATTTTCTCAAGTATCAATCACTTGAGATATATATTATTTATCATATGGTAATAATATATATGTTATATATGATGATACAAATGATGATTCATCCACTTCCTTGAACTTTTATAGAATAATTGGTCCATCCATGACATGGAGGGTGATTTGTGATACCGGGGATCATTTCCTTTTCTCAAAAATTTATGTTGTATATATATAAAGAAACTATAACCTACATATAATTTTCTCAAATTATAATTATGTTAGTTTGATAAGATTCACTAGGAATTTCATCCCACAAATATGGAAAACAAATAAGTTATAGACATTGGATGCAAAAATTTCCCTATATTTCATTTTCAAAGATGGATCAACATCCTTGTTTTCAGGTGGTGTCTAAATAATTCTACAAAAATTGCATGATATTAAAGAATGCATAGAACAATAGTTGCATTGATATTTTATGTTCATGGATGGATGATTATGTTAACTTTCACTATATGATTCTAGTTTCAGTCAATTAATTCATCCAAAATAATCTTTGGGTTTAGAATTTTCAACATATTAAACATATAAAAAGAAAACTACAAAAATGTAAGGGTAACTCATAAATGACATTAATTCCTTACCCTATGAATTTATAGAATTTAATTTATTTTTATCATGGTATATTTATTATCCTATTATTTTATGGGAATTGTTTCCCATTAAAATGGTTCATAAAGAGATTTTGAGTTTAAAAAATTATATCCCCCGGAGGTGTCAAATTGGTTTTCAAGAAGGATTATTTTTCATCAACCATTTAATGATTGATTCATTTACTATTTCACCCATTTTGTGTTCAATACCCACAGCTACAAGGTTTCTAGAGCCAAATCCATTTATAATATCCAGACAAGGATTTTGTTTCTTAGAAACAACGTTTTCTATAAATTAACAAAATTTATGGATATTTTATTATGTTTTTTCTTATCCCAACACCATTCACTAATATTTTATAACTCTAACCCCAAAAACTAACTAGGCATTCCACTAATACCAATATGAAAACACATATTTTGATACATATTTATTCATTTTTGTTATATAAAACCTCACATATTACAGTACCAAAACATCATTAAGCCTAGTTTATCTAGAAAATTACATATATAGAATAGTAAATTGTACAGGGAAACAGTGATATTATTTAAAACACTTAAACATGATTTTAAAATTTCATCACTCTTCTAAAAATACATAGGATAACCTGAGGGCGTACATAAGAAAGGGGTGAGTTATAAAGCTCAGTAAAGGAACAATGAAATCTTAGAATATGTTAAATTAGTACATGTGAGTTAAGAGGTATAACATGGTGACATAGAAATGTGAGAATCACAATAACAAACATCATTTCAAGGCTAACTGTTAGGACCTTAAAACATTGTTTGATTAGTATAACCTCCCATGCACTAAAAATTGTATCTTAAAACATCACCAAATGATTAGGAGGGCTATATAATAATGGTCCCACACATATCATTCATATCATTAACATGCATAAGTTTTCCACATAGATAATACAACATAAGGATGTCTTTCATTACTTTTAATCTCAGGATTAAGGAGTCCAGATAACATACATGGAAATACAAAATAAATAAAGGATGGGTACATATAGGAAAATATTTTTAAGATAAAATGGGGATGGATATTCACTAAAAAAATTGTTGTAATGGAAAATTTCATGATAATTTATGCGTCACAATGAGGGTACATAGTGATTCACGGAAGGCTTTAATTAGAGTGAAAGTGGTCTATATAACATGGAAATCATAAGGATAGTAAGATGAATGTGAAAATATATATCCCAGCGTGATAAATTGGAAATAAAAATATATAATATAAATAAGGATCTTGAATAAAGATAAGAAGGAGAGGATCCCTTACCTCAAGATGGTCATTCTAAAAACATTGGACGAGCTTCTTAAGAGATTGGGAGTAACTTCTGAGGGGTACAAAGAGAGATATTTAGTTCTAATTCTTTCTAAAAGTATTTTTAGTAAAGAGTAATGGTTGTGTGAGTGGGTTTTTTTAAAATAAGAGTGGATGTTTTTATTAATTTCTAAATTTATGTTTTATATTCTATATAATAATTAATCAAAACCACATACCATCCCGTGGTTTCGTCCATTTGTTTCACCAAATAAGAGTGGATATGATTGTTTTACATGGATAATCTAAAAATATAATTAATATAATACATCTGGTGATCTGTAAGTGATTCATGTTCATATTGGATTAATTTTAAAGCCATAAAATATAATAAAGGTTTTGGAGGATTCATTAAGGGTTCTAAAAATTAATCAAATAACATAAAAACCAATTTATTTTGAATAAGGAACATACTTTCTGTCATTTATAATATTTATAGTATTTATTAAATCTCTTTTTTTCTCTTTTACGAGGTCATGGTACAAATTTTATATTATTATTGTATTTAATTTTTCTCTAAAATTTGACAGCCTTGGAAATTTATGAACAATTCACCGTTGGATAATTTCAACATTTTTATTTCAAAAATTATATCAAATTTATCAAAATAATTCTCTAATTATGATAATTTACACAATAAGAGTTTTGAAAACCTTATAAAAAATACATTTAACTATGTAAAAATTAATTATCATTTAAAAAATTATTCTTTAATAAAAATATTCTTGTAAAAATAAAAATTATTACAAAAAATAATGAATTCCTCAAAAATATTATCTTGATGGAAACTCTATATTTCTCATGAATACAATTTGAGTTTCATCATATCAGAATAAAATTTTATCAAACCCATTATTTATTCATTTGTAATGTATAAAAATAAAAAGCATAAATATAATAAGTATTTATGAAAAATAAATATATATAAATTCATACAATTAAGATCTATATACAAAACCCCTTATTACACTATCATATTCCCTAAGAGTAAGGTGTGTGATGGAGACACTTTCTTGGGGTTGTTCATTGAACATGGTATTTTTATGATCATGATAATATTTAAATTCTTCTATAATAGGATTATCTCATGAATTAGTTTTTAAATCGTTGATTGGTCTTGTTCAAGTGACAATATAAAATATTTCATCTCCCACCTATGAGTCAATAAATGGTATTCATAGGGTATGATCCTACAGGTCAAGGTCGTTGATTATTTTTTCTATGTCAATATGATTTATCATATTCCATAATATATTTTGATAACAATTATCATGATATAATGGTATAATTATCAATTTTTATTGTGCTTAATGGTATTTTAAAACAAATAGGATATAACATTTATCTTTCCAAAATAGCTGAAGTAGTGAAATGTTTTCTATAGTTTAATTTATTAATGAGGAATTTTAGTCATTTGAAAAGAGAATTTCATTTATAAATCCTTGGTTCATTAAACTTCCCCACTCGTTTTATGTTATCATGACCAATCCTAATATGTCATAGCTCTATCATAACATTTATTTTTTATCAACATCATCAAAATGGGAAATCCCTGGCTATGAACTTATGCCACAACCATTACATGCCTGTCATCTAATTACCACTATCCTAAACCATATTAGTAGGGTATCATGAACATAAATAACTCTAACCTAATACCCTCTTCCTAACACACAAGACCCCCACCATGAACCACCACACCCTCTCATAAGTCATCACCTCAATTTCACTATATCTGAAATCCATCACAACCCATGCAAAAAAAATATCACATTAAAGAAATAGAAATGGAAGGGGGGTATCCAATCATATACCCTCACTAAAAATGATGTTTCAGGAAGACACATGGAACCCAAAACCATTGAAAATAGTTGTAAACACATGAATCAAGTGGGGTACATATTTAAATCTCATGGAAAATACAATGTGTAATGATTACACATAAGCCCTACCTATGTATTCACAAAACTAAAACCACCCAACTACCACAAACTATGCATCACCACTATCAAAAGTCAACATCCCTACCATAATACTAACCACTTGTCTTGTCCAACGTACCAAACACACAATCACGCATTTGTATATAGTTCTTGTTTTACCACTTTAGTTTCTAGTTATTTACATATTATTTTATAATCCATCTATATTTAGTGGAAATATATTCTATAGAAAAGGATTTTGTTTAATCACATACACTCACATTCATTTATTTCTGTCCCTAAATCATTTAATTTAATCCATGTTCATTTACCATAATGTACCATCTCAAACATTCCCTAAATACTATGATCTTTCCAATAAAACACAAAATATGACATGTCATCACTATATCCCTAAGAAAAACAAAGTATGAATCCACACCCCTAATTTCATTCATCGTGAAAACAGTGACATCAAACTATATCACATGAAATATAGAAACACAATAAATTCACTTTTAAACAAATTTGGTTCTATTACCTTCTTTAAGGGATTTATAATTTCATGTGAGAAAATTTCCAAAATTATATTTCCATAAACAGTAACAATATCCCAATAGTAAACACATTTCATAACCAACAACAAACATCACACTTATATGGAAAAAAATATCATGAAAATAAGTTAGTCACATTTGACATCTCCACTTTACCTTTAATTTCATTTCCATTTTGTTTATTTTTTAAATTATTTCAACTCTTATCATTCACCCGAACGGAAACAAATTCATGATAATATCACATATGCACCAAAATAGAGACTTAAATAATACCCCTATGTCGATTGGTTTTTTATATCCAATTCATTATGAAACCTAGTCATTCCCTTGAAAGTATACCTCCATGGGTAAATAATGAGAAGGAAAACCAAAAAGTGGGGAGGGGAACTTACCTAGAATCACCAATTATTTATCTCCCAGTGTCCTCATTCAAAGCCTATAAAAGGAGGATGAAATACCACATAGTTCTGCACCTTGTCTTCCCAAAAATCAATAGAAAATGATGAATAGTGATCCTTTTTAGGGGGGATCTAGAATTTTTAAGATGAACTAGAAAACATAACATCACATTTAAAATCCCTACACCATATTGAAAAGGTTCTCACAGAGGTAAAAACCAAAACACAAGGGAAGGGATCATTCTATAATGGTAATAGTTAAAACCAAATTTGATATACATGACACAGTCCATGACATTGATATTAAACACTCAGTGAATGACCATGATGCAAGGGAAAATCTATAATACAGAATTCCAAATTTAAGGATGAGGGACACACTGCATCCCATATCTACAATGTAACGACACTGAAATTTATAGGACCACCAAAACTCACCTCTCCAAGACTCCAATTCAAAGCCTACTCCCCATAATGTAGTGGTTCCAAATTTTCCATAACCACATAATCCACTCCTTCCAAGCCTTCGAATAGTATGTCTTCATCCACACTGCAACCTCATATCCATAAAAGACTATAATGTGAAGTTATATCTTCAATCCCTCTCTAGGATCCTTCAACTCCGGGATCACACAATGCAATAAACCTAGATGGTCTGGAAAATAACTATCCAAGGGAGGTATGATGTTTTTCATTGATCAGTTTAAAAAAAAATTAATTAACGTTCTTTCTTTCTTTCATTGCATGCCCGATTCAAGCATTATATAATGTATTTAAAAGTATATAGATAATTTAATTATATATAAAGTTATACACAAATATATATATATATATTAATGGTTATTATCAAATTTATATATATATTATATTTATATATATAGATGTGTGTGTGTGTGTAAATTTTTTCATATATTTTTACAATTCTTCATTCCTATATAACTCCTCTGTTGAGTTAGGTGAATAGTACCCAACATGTACTCTTGATACCTGCATAGTTAGGGCCCAAATAATTCACATTCTATTTTTAAAAAAATTGTGTTATTATTCATAATAGTTATTACTATTATTATCACCAATTTATTAAGAATATAATGTTAATTATTTGAGCTCTAATTAGGCTGGTATCAATAGTTTTTGTTTGGTGTTTTTCACATGACTCAATGGGGGGCATATGTAGGCATGAAACATTGTAAAAAATTATCAAATAATTTATATTTATATATATATATACAAACATATATATACATATAAATAATATATATATATATAATAACCATTAATATATACATATATAGATATATTTATAAATTATATATATTTATCAATAAATTATATACATACTTATAAATACATTATATAATATTTGAATCAGGGATGAAATGAAAATGTGAAATGAAATAAATTTAAAAAATATACCCTAGATAAATGGAAAACATCATACCTTACATGGAATGTAATGAAACAGACCATCTGGGATGACTTATCTGTGTGTTTTAGGTGTTAGAAGTGACTGGAAAAGGATCGGAGGAGGGAGAAGGATAATTGGACTCAAATTTATGCTACGTAGTTTTTTTGCAGTGTATAGGATAAAGCATCCCCATAGAGTCTAGTTTGGATTTAAGGTTACATCATGGGTGAATACGTATAGAGTAGAGGCTCTAGAGGAGAGGATGTGGTGGTTCTACTAATTTTTTATCTTTGTGGCATTGGGAGTAGGTTGTTAAGTGGAAACATGATGTTTTGAGTTTTTGTGGTCCTATAAATTTTGGGAGTGATATAATTTATAGTTGGGGTGCATCATGTACTTCTTCTTTTTTATTATAAATTCATAACATCTCAATGAAATTTGGAATCTATTTCAGGCATCCCTCTAATCTATCCATTTTTATTGTTCATGCTTTAAATCTTGTTGAAAAACCTCTAAAAGATATCTCTTGAGATAGTATGGCCACTGTAAATTGTTTCCTAGCCATCGTTATGGAAAATAAACCTTCACGGCTATATTCTCACCGACTATCCATGACAACCCACTAACATCAATTCCAAAGGATTCAAATATCTTTTATAATTCACTAAAATCCCACAATTCTTCCACTAATTAATGCTCACAAACTACAAATTTATTGGTGACTCAAACTAGATCATTGGTTAAACCACTGAATATGTATCAAAAATGGGATGGATATGGGAAACATGGAATTTTTCTGGCATCCTTATTAAGTGTGGATACCCCACGAAATTTAAGAAAAAATATATATATGAGAAATATGGGACGTATTGTCTTGAAGGAGGTGTATGTTATTATGGATGATGGGAATCTATGTTCTCATATTTAACATAATGAATTTATCCTTTTAGGAAACAACATTCAAATTTGAAACTATAGAAATTATCCATGTCTAATTAGATTTAATTTGTGTTTCCCTTTGATCAAATAATGGTGTTTTCCTCAACACTTTTTATTCAAATATTAAAAATCCTCTCATCACTACCAAATCTATTTGGTTTTCTTTATTAGGATGTTTTAATCATTTTAATCCTGCATTTGATTTATTATTTTAAGAGAGTATTATTTTTTGAGATCCTGCTAATCTTCTTGGAGTTTCTTGTATATACTCTTGATTATTCGTGAATTTATGTTTGTAGAACAGGTCCCATTGTTTTTCCCTTTTTGGTTTTCCAGGTTAAAAATTTCTAGTGTCAACATTTATTTTTTCTACAAATATTTTCAGGTTGTTGAGTATCCGAATTATTTTTTTGTATTGATTGATGATAAAGAAAATATAATTTTGCATCACCTTTTCATTAGAGTATATTTGGTTATTCATCACATTCCATATTTCCCAACATATTCTATTAAAGGGTATCATATATATTTATAAAAGATATTGAATACGATTACATTTGATTGATTTTTTTAATAATACCAACTATCATATGTGCATATTAAAATTAAGGGTCATCTATTTATCAAGAAAATATATCTTCCAATGATTAGTACCTAGAATCCATAAATAATATATCATGAAGAATGGTATTTTTACTAAGATATGGTTTGTGGTTTCATTCATCAATGGGTTAATGAAATCATAATGAAGCATATAGTCAATATCTATCACACTAGAAATTTCTAGTAAAATCTTGAGAATACTTATTCTTCAAATATAGAAAATAGTAAATTATTAATCCTTAAACTATTTATGAATTTGAATTACAGACAAGTTTCATCTATTTATGGCTGTTTAATTTTATTTCAAGAATATTTTGATCAACTTCTTAATATGGGTATTACAAATGATGATTATATTTTAGTTTTATGGTTTCATAATAATTTACCAATTTCTTCTGAGAATATTCATGTTAATCTAATCGATTATACACATAATTGTATTATAATATTCAGTTTTTTCAGGTATAAATATTTGAATGGAGAGGATACAAGACATACTCGGGAGATAACTTCCTTAGAAATATTTGTCATATAGTAATTTGGGAGATGTTTGGAAAACAATCAAGGATAGAACAATAAATTAAATAGAACATGTATAAGATAATCCAAGTAAAATAAGATAAAATTTTAATGTCATCATTATGGTATGAAATTACATGTTAATAAGTTTTTTATCAGCTAAAAAGAGAAAAAAATAATGGAGGAAATTGATAGAAGAAAACTATTGATGTATATGATCATGTTGCCTCTTCTACAGGGGTAATCCTTTGATTGTTTATGACTCCATTAATATTACTTTTAATAATTCATTCTGAGTTGTTTATAGTAGTGTCTATTTTCACATGAAATCAAGGAAAGAGTTACTTACATCTTATATCCCATTTAATTTTTGGATTTTTATGAATGGTAATGATGGACATGCTGATATTTTAGGTATAATAACTACTTATTTGGAGACCATCATTGGAAGTAAACTAATTTTAAGGAATGATTGACATGCTCTTGAGTTTCATCTAAATATTATTTCTACCAGTGTTCTGTAAGATTATATATTTTTCAGCACTTTTGATGAAGGAAATGGAATCTATACCAGGATTCCTTGAATTTGGATTAGTGAAAGAATAGTTTTGGTTTGTAATGGACTAAATCTTCTATTTCTTGTGATACTACATGTATTTTGAGTGCATTTTGTCTACCAATTTATGGAACAATAAGCAGAGTAAAATTTGTGATAAGGGTATTCATTGTTTAGACAAAATAAATTCACTTAAAGTTTGTAAGGGTTTAAAATTGGACATGTGAAATCCCTATATATAGGGAAAATAGGGGACAGTGTGTTTCAATAGTTATCCTTTGCATAGAAAGTCATATGCACTTGAATTAATCCAATCCGATGTTTTTGGTCCTTTTGTGTCTAATTATTTTAGTGGAAGACTATATTTTTTGTTTCTTAATGATAAATACTCATGTAGTGTTTGGGTTTATATTTTAAATTCTAAAATTCAGGTGTTTAGTGTTTTTAAGAAATTTTTGGTTTTAGTTAAAATAAAATCTAGTAAGAACTCGAAATTTATTCTCACTATCAATGGGGTTGAGTATTGTGGTCATTTTTATCAATATTTCAGTAAGTAGGGTATTAAATAATGGAAGGAACCTTCTATGAAATCTCATCTAAAGTGTGTATAATAGTGGATGTGTATGAAATTATTAGATTAAGATAATTAATCACATTTAAATTTAATGTTTCATGGACATTTTGAGAATATTCTTTATTAACTGCTATATATATTATCAATTTATCACATTTGGTTTCTTTTAGATAGACAGTCATGTGATGTTTTTCTATTGCAAAGTGATGAAGTATGGTCATTAACATGTTTTTGGCTACATGGAATTTTTATTGCTTTTAGAGGTGATAGATTACAGATAGATTGTAAGTCAGGATAGTGTATTTTTATTGTCTATATACATGATTAGTTTGTATATGGGTTATATGATTCAACTTTTAAGAAACTTCTTAGAATATGTGATGAAATATTTATAGTGGATCTAACTATTTCAAATATTGATTAGGGATAAAAATATTCTTCTCCAACTTATAATGGATTTATCATTCTTGATCCATTTTCTATGTCAGATTCACCTAATGTGGTTGGTTTTTATGATTTTGTTAGTGTTTGGAATGATGTTAAGGGTGAATAGATTGGATTTGATATTTCGGATACACCTTCTATTTTGGATGATCTAGTTCCTTGGGTTATTAATTAATCTATAGTTCTACTATGGAGTTCTCATAACATCGTACCATTTTTACATGCTATTCACCAGATGAGTATGTACTCCACACTTGAGGGGGGGACCAAAAAAATTATAAGGTGTTGTAAAGTGAGAAGAATGAAAAATGAGTTGTGGAAATAGATGAAGATATGATATCATTACATTATAATCATTCTTTTAAGCAACTTAAGATACCTATAGGTAAGATATATTTTCAAAATTGATGGATTTATCAGACCAAAAATCATGAATTAAGTTTTGTTCTATGATACAATGAATGGTAAGTTGTTAGAGGCTTCTATAAGAATATTGGTAATGATTTTGATGATATTTTTTCACCAGTTATCAAAATTTTACCTATTCGAGTTGTTCATGGTATTTCTTATAGCTTGGATCTTTAGATTGAGCTGATGGATGTGATGTCATCTTTCCTCCATGGAGATTTAGAGGAAGAGATTTATATTAGGAATCATATGGATTTTTTTTAAATAGAAAAATATAATTATTTATTAATTTTAATAATAATTTTGTATGTTTTAAATAATTCGTTGTGGAAGTAGTGTAAAATTATTTATTATATAATTTATCATAAGGGTTTTATAAATAAATCTTATGATCATTTTTTTTTATAGATTACATAATGATTATTTTTTTATACTATATCTCTATGTTAATGGTATGGTTATTATTTTCCATGATGACTGAATTATTGATAGATTTATGATGGATCATGGTTAGTATTTTGCAATTAAATACTTGGGTCAAGCATGATATATTTCTAGCATGTCAGTCTCTCATGACATAAATGCAATGAAATTTTAGTTATCTTAGGGCAGATATATTGAGAAGGTACTTAAAATATTTTTTATTGAGCAAGTAAAATTGTTTAGTAATACTCTTAATTTGAATTTTGATCTCTGTTCGAGTTATTCACCTTATAATAATGAAGAGGTAAAAGAGAGGCAACATATACCCTATCCATCCACCATTGTATTTTTTATGAATGTTAAGGAATTTACTAGACCTAATATAGCTCATTAAGTTCGTGTGTCTAATTTTTTGTACCTAATCCCTATTGAGAGAATTGGATAGCAGTGAATTATATATTCCATTATCATCATGGTAATTATGATTTGATATTATTTTTTTGAATTTTTGAACCTAAGAATTGTGGATTTAAAAATTTATATATGGTCTGAGATATTGATTTTAGGAAGTCAACTTGAAGAAATTGGATCACTTTTGTAGGGGGAGTTGTATCTTAGTAGTCTAGATTGCAGATATGTGTAATACAATCTACCAATGAAAATGAGTTTATTGAAGTAATTAAGTCATGAAAGCAATTTTTTTAAATGAAATATTTTATTTGAGTGCTAAATTTTAATCAGGAATGGTATGTGTTATTTTGTGACTGTGAGAGTTCCATTTTTTTGGGGAAGAATACCAATTTACATGGTAGGTAAAAACATATCTATTTTGGTATCATTAGATATGAAATATCTATGATTTTAGATATTCAGATCTTTAGAAGATCCAAACTAATGATAAAAGGTTTATAAATGTCGACCAGGAGTTTAACCAAAGGTAAATTTGATACTTGATGATGGATTGTGGGGTTGGCAGTGATCCTCAAATGAGTCAGGAGGATTTTGTTGGTAATCCTATTTAAAAGGGGATGTTAAATGTAATTTTAAAAAGAAATATATATATGATAAATTTGGGAGTTATGGACTCCAAGGAGATGGATATTTATTTGGACATTGAGACTCTCTATTCTCATCTTCGGTGCAGTGTGATAAGGATTTTAGGTGGATGTTTTCATATCTTCAACTAAAGAAATTAGTTGGGTTTGATTGTCTTTCATATATGATTCTATTTGATATAATTCATTTTTTTCTCATATAAACTTTTTATTCATATATAAAACATCCTCTCTTCAATGTTATTTCTATTTGGGTTTCTTTATCTGGCTATGTTCTTCATTTCAGGAAGGTTTCAAAATGCATCTACTTTATATCCTAAAAATGTTATTTTATAATAGTATTATTTTTTATATATTTCCTAGGTTTTGGATTATATATATCATACCCTTCATTATTAGTGGATTCTAATTTCTAGTCTAGGTCCCATGGTGTTTCCCTTTTGGGTTTTCTAGGTTTAAAATTTCTGTTGTCAAAATTTATTTTTTATGTACATGTTTTTTTGTCCTTTCGCATCTTCATAAATTTTTCTTGGATTTTTTGAGGAGAAAAAATATATTTCCATTATTTAATATAATTTATGTTCATTTTCTCATTCTTTTCAGGTCATATTTCCTAATAGAGTAAAACCAAAAATAAATATTAAGGTGAATAGAAAAAAGTTTCTTGCGGACTCATCCATCAAAAATGGGATCAACAGTGTGATTTAAGGTACATTATTAAATCCATAAATGGAATAGAGATTTCATTCATGGACACATAATTCAGTTTATTTATGTCATCATTGATATCCCTGAATTCATATTCAGTCTATCATATCTTCAACAATCTCTCGTCAATATCTCTATATGATGGTTCTTCTCCAATCTGAGGGTTATATGATTATCCCTTGGTAATATTTAAATAGGGGTACAAATAGGTAACAATAATAAATTAATTTAAAAATAATTATATTTATTTATTTTAAATAAAAAACCTTTGATTTCAAACTATCATCGGTGTTTATGTGGTTGAAACTTATTTCATTCTTGGAGTTTATCCCACATTACCGATTTGAATGTGATCTTGCGTATTCACATATGAGGCTATGTTATGGATATCCAATAATTTATTCAAAAATGAATTCATTAAGACTATAGTTAATATAATACTTTTATTATATTATTTTAGGCCCTCTGAAATTCTTTCATTTCCATGTCCTCTCAATGACTCTTCTCAAAAAAAATTAAGAAATTACCCCATGGTAAAAACATAACAACTATGTTCATTGCACCCCTGTTGAGGTTGTAGAATATTTATTTATTTTTATATAAATAAAAATGTCCTATAAAACATAAAATGATCATAATTCCACCAAAAATCAAACCAAGGTATAACACTACACATTGAGATCATGGGACCCTTATATTTTTCTAAGATAATATACTAGAAGAAATTTCTGGTTTTACCTATGATAATGTCCTAAGACATAGATAACTCATAATTGACCTAATAATTAATAGGGAAATCTCTACATCATAACATATCCCCTCATAAAATATTTTCATCCTCAAAAACAAAAATAGTGGAGGAAAAGTAACAACTCCATAATTGATCTCATGTAGAAAACAACACATCATTGTATGAGTTTACTTATTAGGTAGTGGGTTGAGATCTAATCAAACTCGGTAAAACACTATCTATGAATAGAATATCCTCTTTCAAAAATAAAAATACTAGTTTTATCCCAACATAGCATTATGAACTAAAAAATCACTCATCTTCATTACATGAACCCCATCACAACTCATCATCCAAAAATATTTTCTCATTATTAGGTCATCCACACACATGGGATTGATCAAAACCATGAACCTGTTATAATTCATAACGGTTTCATAGAAAAGTAACCACTAGTTTGATTTCCTCACTCCATACCCATAAATAGTAGTCTTGATGGTTGTTTTTTGAGAGAAACCCATCGATGATGTGCACCACTATAGGGTGCCTTATTGGTTTATATGTTCTCATTGAAAGAGTTACAGTGTCACATGTTATAAAAATTCCAAGTCAACACTACTACAGACCATGTGAAATTTGGGTTAAGTCTTTATGAATTCTGGATAAAAGAATTTATAAAGTGGGTTTCTATATCAGTGGTAAAAAGATAAGTGATAAAAAGTGTATTTATCAGTGCTAAAACAACAGAACTGATAAAGGTGGACATTATTAGTGCTTTTGTTTTAGCTCTAATAAATAAACCATTTTCTTGTGCTGATTAATGGTATCTTCCATAAATGAATTATATATCATAGAAACATACATTAATATAAAAATATATTTATATTGACATAAATATAATATATTAGGTTAAATATTATTTATATAAGACAAAATATGCATTTTCAAATAATATATTATATATTTAATGAAAAATGT
Source organism: Viscum album (assembly GCA_963277665.1). Taxonomy (NCBI): domain Eukaryota; kingdom Viridiplantae; phylum Streptophyta; class Magnoliopsida; order Santalales; family Viscaceae; genus Viscum; species Viscum album. The sequence goes on from OY728163.1 coordinate 1,614,558,599, forward strand.
AAATGAAATAATTACAAATAGTATCGAACCATAATTTGCTAATAATTATTTACTAATAGTCGTTTAATAAAAATTTAATGATATAAAAATTCAATAAATTGTTGAAAATCGTTGATAAGTTGAAAACATGAGTTGAATATCAAACATCTAATACTTTTGATCTGGGTGTCTGTTTTAGCTATACCACATAAACAATTGATGCATACAAATATATTTATTCTAAGTTGACTAGGGAGACCCTTATCAACATTTTTCAATGTAAAAAACACTTAGAATACCTCTAAAATTAATTTTTTTTAGTTCAGATACACTGATTTTTTAATATCCCATAAGATTTTCTATTCTTTTAAGAGGTTATTATTTTCATTTTTCAGTTGATACTTAATTTATTCCCAAGGAATATATTCATATAGATATTTTGATTTTATAATTTTATCTTTCTTCATTTAGTAGTTTTATTTATAATTAAATATATATGAATATTTTATTATATTTACATATAATAAATAAATTTTATAAAAAATATTTAAACATATTGACATAAAAATTTATTTTTAAATAGATAAACCAAATTGAAATAAATATTTATTATTCATTTCATTTAAAATAAAAAATCATCCATTGTATTTTCACTTTAAAAATTCATATATATATATAATGCTTATATATAAATATGTTCCTATGAATGAAAAAATATATATTTATGTTTATATAAAAATATATGTAAATAAATACATATATTTAAATATTTTTGTGTGTATGTGTGAAATATAAATATTTTCATTTTTGTGTGTAAATATGTATGTATGTGTGTGTATCAATATTGTAAAAATACGTCATATATAAATATATTATTATATGTATAACATTATCATTAAATATGTTATATAAACTTATTTAGAGTAAATATTTATAAATACATTATAAAATATTACTACCTAAATATACAATTATATATAAATATTTATATAAATATAAAGACATATGAATATAAATTTAATGTATAAATTTTTTATGTAAATACTCAATATATAAAATTATTTGGAAAATTTATTTAAAATAATATTATAAATAAAATGGAATTATTTATTGTATATTTTATTTAAAATAATATCTTACAATTTTATATGACATAAAAAATTATAAATATATTTATATACTTATACAAATGTATATATAATGTATATATATCTGTGTTTGTGTGTATGCGTGTGTACTAATTAATATATGTGTTTTTGTATTTGTATTTTTACTCTAATATATATAAATAAAAATTAATAAATAATCTATTTATATAAATATAATAATATATATCATGCACACACAAACATATATTTTATAAATATATTAAAAATAATAATTAATATATATATATATAATTAAATTTTTTTTGTAAATTTATTTAAATAAATTTAATTGTCATAAAATAGAGAAAAAAGCATGGGGAAGTGGTAAAGGGGTTTTAATTTCCAAAGGTCAGTCATATAATCAATTCCATAAATGTGTTCGGGTGAACCTAGAATTGGGAAGTAGAGAAGCATATAAATATGGCCATTGAAAATGAATACAAAAGGGGGTATTTGAGAGTATGGAAATGGTAAGAACTAACAAAAGGGGTAAAGCGGTTAAAAAATAATTTTTTTAGCGTTGATAAATGTATTGGATTTTAAGGCAGCTTTTGTTGTCAAAGATTTTTAACACTAAAAACCCACAATTCAAGGTCTTTTATAAAAAAAATTATATTAGTGGAAACCCTCTACCATCGTCTTCTAACAAAGCCTAAGACCTATAGTTTATAGTTTGTGGTATAAGGGAATCATCACCCATCATAGATATTGAAACAACATCCATGACAATTCTCACTCACATAAGGCTCTCTAACCAATATACACCCATTTCCAAAGATATTACAAATGGTTTATCATCGCTTTATTTTTAAAGCTTTGAGAAATTACATTATAAATATAACCATCCTCTATAAATATCCAAATATCACTCCACTACCCTTCAGGTGACCAAATTCACCACACTTTGAAGTGAAAAATCATTACCATTCAAAAGACCCGACATTCTCTACTCCACACCCCAAGAAAACAACCACCCATGTGAAAAAATTCATAATATATAAATAATATTTCTCCTTTACTGTATAGAAAGAGTTTCCATGTAACAAACAAATCTCCTAAAAAATCTAGTAGTCATATCACACTGAAGGTTTCACCCCACTAAGGTGGTCTCCAATCATGATTTGCATCATGATATCCACTATGGAAACTAATAAAAATCCATTGTCCATCTAGGTAAAGTTGGTGGTGTGCAACACGCCTTTATGGAACCCCTTTTGGTCAACCATCTAAGGATTAATAGTTATATTGTATTTCAAATTCCACATCAATTCCATGGTTCTCTCACATAATGGAAGAGTTATGGAACCACCATTATCAATAAATAGGGATAAATGTATCTCTTAGTTAAAGTATCAACTTCTCCTATGATAATTTCATAAGAGCCTCCTCTAGGATATGGAAAAAATGTACCTCCCCCCCTCCCAAAGGGGAATAAGCCACCATTCCACCGAAAGGCCACTCTGATCTCATCGGTAGTATGATAGCCACCAAATCAAATCATCTATAGGATAGACTCAATCAAAAATTCAACAACTCCATGGGGTGATCATCATTTCATTTAGAAGTACTTGACCATCATCCCTATAATACATATGGATACTTACACATACTTTTCATTAAGGGAAACCCATAGGTTACCCTTTATAAGAATATACACATTCATCAACCTCATATGAGGGAAATATCATCTCATTATGGGTTACCAATTCATACTAAGGTTAGTTCCACTAGACCATTTCTCTTCCACGAATCCCTTCCTAATTTCAAAAAAAATTAATCAAAACCCCTTTATAGGTTCGTACAATTTGTGTTTTTGATATATTAATTAAGGCTTCAAGTGATGCTTAGAGTATTTTTATATATATTTTTTAATACATCATTGCAATAAAGTTCTTAAAAGTTGTAAAGGAATAGATCTATCAAGAAGAGATACCCCACACAAAAGATACAACTCCACAACATGAGAAGAATTTTCGTTGAAAATTCCATGTAATATTGAAATAAAATATACAATAAGAGATATCAAGAATGATTTTATAGTTAAGTTAAATAATTTCCCATGTTGTAGTCTCCTTGGATGCGTCCCAATGATGGTTAAATGGATCCAAAAAATGGTCATTCCCAATCAATACTGAAACTCAAGTTGGTTATAGAAAATATAGTTGATAAGATCAGGAACCACATACCCAAGAGTTCTTTCATGGTTGTACATGTGAGAACCCATGATTTTAGGAATGGGTGTGTGTATTGGTAGGACAGTATGTTGGTAAATGTATAGAAGGTTGTTCTTAGCCTCTCACATGCGAGGTGGCATGGGAGGTAGTGGGTGAACACTGATTGCATTATGACTCAAATGATCCACTATGTAATGTGGTTTATTATTAAGAACTACATTTACATAGGAATTTATGATGTGTAATTTTGAGTTTTCAGGCCATTCCATTGCCAAATGAACCCCAATATAGAGTCCATGAATAAAGATTTTTTATGATTTTTTGTGCCACTGGAAAATATGGGGTGTCCAAATTTTGGACATATGGATACATCATAGTCATAATTAATGAATTATAGACATGTTTTAGTGGAACATGACTATTCCAAAAAGGGTTCAGTAGTGAAAGAGGTGTTAAAGTGGTTATCCAAAGATCATGGGAGAATTTAAGGGAAAATGATTCTTTTAGATCTGGTCAATTGGGGGTTCCCATAATATAGTGAGAGTTGAGGAAATAAATTTTTACTATAGTTTTGGTTACCACACTAAAGTATATAAAAAATTATAATTTTTTGCATAGAATACATAACCTTGATACAACTAAGCAGTTTTAGTAAGTTGGCAGTTTGATCAAAATACATTAAGATAGAGTTTTTTCATGGATTTCAATGTTTTAATTTTGAATATAATATCTCATTATTATCACATTAATTATTGGGGAATCTTTGAAAAATATTATAATAAAGATATTACATCCCAATAATTTTATTGAAAAGAAAATATAGGAGAGCCTTGAAAGAAATATATAACTTAGATCTTCAGAATTTTTTACAATAATGATAGAGAGAATGTAAGATGGGGAAAATTAGAAGAACATTATCTCATTGAAAAATCATCAGAGTCTGTGAAATAGACATAATGTTTTGGTTGTATTATTTAATTTATATTCTTGTGAAGTAGATCAAGGGAGTCACAAAGTGAACTGTGAGTTCACCTCTTTATCAATAGGTAGTGATCCTTCTTATATTTTTAAACAATGTATTCAAACTATCTATAAGTCTGGTTGGCTATATATAAAAAAATAATCAATGCACTATATTGTTTTCTTATTCGACAGAACATCAATTTCATTCTCCTTAGACTAGTATGGTTTGGGTGAACCAAGAAAAATTATCTCTGTGTTATTTTTTTTCTTTTTTTACCTATAAATATAATGTAAGGGGGAGAAAAGTAGTTTTCTTCATATTAAGAGAGAAAAATCATGATCAAGGGTCTAATGGGTTATATTTGTTCTACCCTAATTCACCTCCCCCCCCTATGGGAAATCCTCTTGATAAGTGACCAATAAATGGTATCAAAGGGTAGGTTTTAGGGTGATGCTTTTCTCTCATGGAATCATGGAGCTAGTGATGGTGGTGAATCACAATGGAATGCCTATTTTTAAGGGTAATAGTATCTAGTTATAGATGAATAATATGAAACAAAGCATTAGGTCATTGGGAATGGAAGTGTACACAACATTTATTCATGGGATTATAGTGAAGAAGGAAGTGAATTGAGAAAGTGGAGATCTATCTGTAAGAGGATACATGGAACAGGATGTGGATGAAAAGGTGGTCAATGCATTAGGTGGAGCCTTGTAAAACCCTATATAACCAACAGTAATTTCCTTAAAAACTATCTAGATTTGTGGGAGAATCTATTTAATGTTTATTAAGGTGATTCCAAAGTTCAAGATGTAATGATTGAAGTCATATGGAATAAATATGAAGAAATGAGTACTATTCCACCTAATAATGTTGATGCAATTTTTTATTATCTAAATTCTACTATAGAATATATGTAAGCTTTTGGATAAAAAATTATAGATATAAAGATCATGAAATGAATCTTTTATAGACCAACCTACCCCATTGTTGAAGGCCAATATGTTCGTTCTTGAATATAAGGGTCCAAATGATGTACCACTAGATAGAATTCATTTTTCACCTTTCACATATGAAATTTGAGATGAAAATAATGAGCCCAATGAAGAGGATAACTCATAGAATGATGAATTTAAGGAAATAAGGGATGTTTATGTTAATTAATATCTAGATGATGATTTGGTGGATAGTGTGATGGATATTATTTTATCGAACATAATTAGGGAAAGAAATTTCCATTGGAAATCTTGCACAAGATTTTTTCTGATTTGGAAAGGTACACCACCTCACTGATAAGTGATTTAAAGACCATAATGATGAGGAAAATAATTTATATGTGAAGAAATATAAAAAATATTATAAAAATATGAGATAACTACATTGAAAAATATCCATGAAGAAAAGTATATCATCCCATGAACATGGAACCTTGGATGAGTACGAAATGAACGAAGTTAAGGATTATTGGGACCATGATGAATACTTTTAGTGTCTATAATTGATATAATCAAAATTGATGATAATGATGTTGAAGATAATGATTTTTTGGGGGGGTGAGTTCATCTAATGGATGAGTTTGAGGTATCCCTTTATGAACATAATAAAGGGAGGGCCATATCCAAGAAGCTAAATGAATGTTTTTCATGATAAAGTGTTTTATATGAAATAATATGAGTAAAATAATTCAAAATAAAATAATAATATTCATAAACTAAATTCTATATCATCTAGTAATTTGAGAAATGAATTGGATATCTATCTCAATGTCGATGAATGGACTTGATTCATAAAAGGATTGAAAGATATATTTAAAGAAAAAAGTGATATGAGTAATGAATATTAATAAGAAGTCATGGGTTAGTGGTAGAAGTGTGAGGACCATGAAATATTCCTTTCACTAGGATTGGTATCAGTTCGATCAAAGAAACTGATCCCGATTTTGAATAAATATACCCAAGGAGTAACAATTTATGAGAATATTCATATATTAATGAATCGGTGATTTAAAAGGTAAGGTAATTTTTTTATGATGAATGATAAAATATAAAAGACCATCGTGCCTCGTGTTATTCCACGTGAATTAACTCCCCAGAGGAAATTATATTCATGATAAGCTTAAATTCCTACTTTCTATAAAGTGATAAATGAGGGAGTAACAACAAAAATTAAGAGTAATTGTTTTTTAAAATTAGGACACATTTAGTATGTCTGAACCATTAAAAAAGAATCTTTAGGGAACAACAACACAAAAAACTAGAAAAATTATATCCATTATATTCTTATTCATTTAATAGTTATTATTATTTTGCGGGATATGTACATAAGGTGTCTTATTATGCCTTAAGGGAACAATGAGAATATACTCATGAGACCTTGAAAGAGGAAATCAGCAGCTGAAATCCTCATCCAACACATTGAAAATGTAAAATAGATTTTCAGTTTTTAAATACTAAAGGGATATTGTTGAACCAAAATACTCATAGAAGTATCAATATCAATGATTTGTTCCTTAACTATTAAATAATAAAAATAAATGGTATGATAAGTAAAATATTATTAAAATCATTTTAAGTGTAATGGACTTTTTTAGTTTTAGGGTTTTGGATATCGGATGTACCTCACACATGAATTTAAATAAATATCTTATAACCAAAATAAAATATGAAAAATTAGAATTGGTTTGTCACAACCCATCGACTAGGGCCCGTGTCGTAACTACCCCAAGCCCTCCCTCCAAACGCCAGGGGTTGGCGACTAGCACCAAAGGCATAAATCCTTATAGCTGGGAAGGCATTGCCTTTATAAAATGTAAACACACACACAACCAGAGTACAAGAGGAAGAAAACACAAAGTAAAGAAGTGTAACAAATGTGCTGAAAGTTCAAGGGGCTGAAATACAAACCCAACAGAAAGGTGCAACAACAACTGAAGAAAGTACAACTGAAAAGACAAGAGCTGGAAGATGGAAGCAGCTCCTAAATCTTCCACCGGGTTCCTACATAAAGGGTAGGTTTTGGTGTCCTCCTCAGCACTCCACATTCGTCCATCCGTCCGTCCATCTCCTCCGAGTACCGACTCATCGTGAGGTCCACCACTGGGTACCGACCAGTCCTCATACACTCTTCCTCTATCAACTATGTCCATCGTCTCTATCCAACACAACGAGGTGTGGGCATAACCCATGCAGGGGTGAGTATAACGATACTCAGTAGGGACCCTGAGACCCTCAAGGTCTCTCTAAAACCAACAAGGATAAACCACAAAGAATGATATCAACATATAAGATTTACTTAGGTATATGCCCATACATATACCTAAGTTATCAAGTAACCCATCTCAATCTTGAGGAAAACACAAAGATCATGCACTCAACTCAAACCAGGATTTTCATTAATGATATCGAAACCACAACTACTGAAGAAATCCTCCTATGTCAATTACAGTGATCATGTCACGACTCTGAGGCGCCGCTCACTAACCTCAGACTGTTGAGGTACTCCTCCGGTTGAGTACCACGGGTCTGCCACCCCAACACAGTACTGCTCCCCACCGTGGGTCTGCCACCTAAACACAGTAGTGCTCCCCCTAATAGCCTACAGAGATACTCCTTCTGTCACGTACCGTGGGTCTTCCACCCAAACACGATAGTGCTCCCCGCCGTGGGTCTACCACCCAAACACATTAGTGCTCCCCACTGGGCTAGTCAAGTCACTCTGACTCGAATCGGACAAGCAGTCACCAGGTCTCAGCCAGCTACACGGTCTACGTACTCCGTACGCTCGTCTTTGGGAGGATCCTCTCCACGAGATACTATTCGATACTCCATGTATTACAATGTCCCACAAAGAAGTATCTCAAAGTACCGCCTCGTTAATGGGTTCTCAACGCAATAGGCGGTGCGTCTATCGGACGCTCGGCCTATGAGTTATTATCCTTTTAGTTCCAGGGGCCCGGTTGGTTTCGTGTATGAACCAACCCAGCCGTATCTCAATTGTACCTCGAAATCCCATGGGGAATACTCAAAGGAACCATTTCTCAACGTGATTACCTATGTCACTGAAGGTTCATCCAACAGACGTCCGGTCTGAGAGTTATTAATATAACTGTTCCAGGGGCCCGGTTGGATTTCGGTTACAATCCATCCCAGCCTTACTCCAACTATGTCCAAACCACAGGTGAATTATTCCAAAAAAAATAGTCTCATCGAGAGAAATCTAACGTAGTCGATGGCAAGTCAATCGGACGTCTGGTCCTCAATTTATAAGTGTTTCTGCTCCGAGTGCCCGGTTGGTTTCAGGTTTGAACCAACCCAGCGGTACCCAAACATCGTAGAAATCATGATTGTAATATACTGAAACGACTATATTGATCAAAGGAATCCTACGCAATTGACGGTGCATCGATCGGAGGTCTGTAGCTCAAGATATGTTCATTTAACCGAAAATGGTCCAAAAATAGGGGGTTTGTGCCTTGTCTGACCCGGCCCAACACCCCCTAGGACAGCCCTAACCAGGTCAACCCGACCCAGGTCCAGGTCTGGCCCGATAGGTCGCGGCCCGGCCCGGCACTGGCGGCTCGGCCCGGAGGCTGGTTGCGGCTCGACTAGTGCAGCCGAGCATTGCGCGGAGTAGGGGGTTACACCCCCTCTAGTTTTATGAAACGGTCGGCCATGATGGTCGGCCCTTGGGTAACCACGGGACCCCCCTCGGGTCCCGCCTCTTGATGGCACCAGCGGCCGGCACATTCGGTGGCCCTTCCAGATCTTTCGCGGCCTTAGGTCGTGGCGTTGTTCAACCGGCGCGACGGCGCCGCGCCTCACTGTCGCGGCCCGCCCCGACCGAAGTCCTTTGAAGCTTCGGTGCGGCGGTACGACACCACGTCCCTCCATCACGGACCGCCCCGGCCACGGCTCATTTAGTTCTGGTGTGGTGCGACGGCGCGGAACCCCTTCGACGCGGCCCGCCCCGACCGCGGCCTGGCTCTACTCCACGTGGCACGTTGGTGCTGCGCCTTTGCGGCGACCCGGTAATCATGTGCTGATGATCCTCTTGTGGTCGGCCCAGCGTCAGACGGTTCTTCGTGGTCCGCCTCCATATTCCACAAACAAAAAATGAGAGGGGAAGGGTCGGACCGTGTTCGAGCTGTCCGAGCCCTTCCTCATCAAGATTGTATAATGCGGCCAAACAAAACTCAAGAATTGAAGAACGATGATGGAAAGTATTAAAACATGAATGTAACACCCCTTCCTCAATAATTGACATCACACATTGGGCGTCGCGGAGAACAGCATCGCGGAGATCAGACGTCGATTCTATGGACGCCGTGGTGTGTCTGAGGAGGAAATGGTGTCTCCATACGTGTTGCGGAGATGATTAATGAAGGCACGTCATCATTGGAATTCCTTGTGGGTGGCTTCTACTCCTTTGGAAAGCTGAATATCAAAGGTGAAGATGACATTCATTAGTGGTTGTTCATTGGTAGAATGGTTTTCTTTCTTTGAGAGAAGAACACCCTTCTCTAATTCTCAAGAGCTCCCCAAAGTTCCAACAGAACCCAAAGCCAAAATAAAATAATAGCTAAGCTATTATTTTACTCACACAAGCCATTTGAAATTCAAAATTCATAACACTTATTTAATTAATAAATTTATGTGATTCAATTCATTAATAAAAGTGTGTTGGCTACATTAATCAAGAGGGAGAGAGAGAGGAAAAGAAGAGTCACACAATTAGAGAGGAGTTAACATATTAAATAAAAGGGGTTTAAGGAGTTTAGGGGAAGGTAAAAGGTTGGGGATCATGTGGGCCCCACCTTTCAAATATCCTTACATGGGTAGTTAGGTGGTTGTGGGTCCCACCACTAACTCCCCTTTTAGGATATAACTGTCTTCCACAAATAAAATTTGTACACAACAAATTTAATTTCTTTTATTCTAAATCCCCAATTTTTAATCCTCAACCCGCTCAAATCGCAATTGTGGTAAAGGTCCTCTTAAGAAATTACCGGTGATAAAAGTTCATCGGTTCCCTCAGATTTTAATTCTGAGCATCGATTTGAAAGATAGAAAAATCTGCTCATTCGTTTACTGAACGTACCTGAGCTAAACTTCGGAAATTGATTCCGGGCACACTGGGCCTCGGAATCAAGTGTCGTCAGAAGCTAGAGACTCGTAAAATTTCAAAGAAATTATGAAAAAAATTCAATGAAATTTCGGGGCCTTTACATTACTCCCACCTCATGGCTTTACATCCCCATATAGCTACAACAAAAACTAGGGAAACTAAAGGAGGTACCGAGCATGCAACTGAGCCTCCCGCTCCCATGTGCTCTCATAGAGGTTGTCGTGCTGCCAGCGAAAGCGCATAAGGGGAATCGACCGTCCTCTTAGGACCTGCTCATGTTGATTCGCAATCTCAACTGAAACCTCCTTGAAAGTTGCCATGTCATCGATATCTAGCTTCTAGTGGTCGATGATGACGGTTAGGTCATGCACACATCTCCTCAGCTGAGATATGTGGATGAATTCGTGCACCTGGTGCAACTGTGGTGGAATGGTAAAATGGTAAGCCACCTCTCCTATACTAATGAGGACCTGGAAAGGTCCGGTGAACATTGAATATTACTTGCCACCTCAGCCAAAACTCTATAGACCTCGTCAAGATGAGACCCGTAGGAAAACTTTGTCATCATCCTCAATCTCCAGTGGTCTCCGTCTCCTATCATCTTAGGACTTCTTTATGCTCTATGCAGTCTTCATCTTCTCCTAGATTATTTTCACCTTCTCTGGTAACCTCTAAAAGGGCGCACTAGTCAATCTCTACCTCAGCTCCTGAAAAGCTCTGCTAGCATCTCTCTGACCACACGAAGTGTTTTCCCTTCTTCGTCAATGATAAAAGTGGTGCAGAAACTCTAGAGAATACTGCCTCAAATCTATGTATGTCCGACTCATGAGTGATCGACTGCACCCACTTATGCATGATTCCATCCAATGCTGCCCGGGGTTTCCTTTTCGTCGTCCAAGGAAAACCGATTCAAAAAATTTAGGTAAACCACAACCTTTTTGCCTAATACAGTCAATCTAGGTATGAACTGTGGTTACCCAGTCCATACCCTATCTAACGTCGTAAGGTCTCGATGCTTCCACCAAGATTTTCCAACTAAAACTCTCACCTCAAGGGTCATATCACACCGTCGGCGTAAGCGTGATTATCGAGTCTCCTCCGAAAGGTATCTCCAGACCTGAGGGTCAATTCAATGGCTTAGCCAGAAACTCTAGGTCTGGGAAAAGAATGATGGAAGGAAGGAATGGTTCATATTAATATCTATTGTTATGACAGCTAGTAGTAGACACAGACCGTACCTCGAATCATTCTTAGAGCCCTTGGGTTACACTCCTTTACCGAATGCAGCTACTCTGTTCCCCTTCCCTCCTGCTCTCTGAGCCTGGTGGGGACTACAAAGGCGGGTGGCTGTAACATGTCGAAATTTACATCACCACATGTTTCCCTCCTATCTCTTCTTCAACATCTTCTACTTTGAATATTCATTTTTCCTTAACACTTCCTCTTCATGAAATATTTTACACACCCAAGTCTTCGAGGCAGGCGCTAGTTTCCTATTTTCCCACTGCTAACATTCACTGGTTGTATCCATTCATCCAAAGAACATTCAACCACAATGTTTATCTATAGAACCCTAGCATAAGTCGGAATTCATAGAGGAAAAGTGCTGGCTCGGATGCCATTAAACACACCTCGCTCAGAAGTCTGAGCCCTGAAGCACTGATCGAATCATAGTCATCAAGTACCCGGAACGATCGGTACGCCTTGATGAATACTCAACTATCGACATGTCATCCTGCAGAAGCTGTATAAGCTCTAGAAAGCTCCCAACCACCTCCTCAAGCTAGTCCTTAGACGCCTATGAGTCGGGCTCACCTTGGAACCTGAGGGGTATCTGATGATGAAACTCGTGTAAGGAACTATGCCTACATGTTTCATCTACCGGTATCGATGGTTGTAACTTCTGACCATCAGGTAAAGATATAGCCGGAACACTACCCAAAGGTACTATCTCAGGCATCGATCCACATACCGAAGACTTATCTCTATGTGGACCAACCACATGGTCACTCACTGGGAAACATTAGTAGATAAGATCATCATCTTCTCTACTAGTGTCTAAACCAGGTGTAGAACTCTAGAAATCACCTCCATCCAGTTCACTGCTTCCTGGGAATCTATCTCTCCTCGTAACTTCGGAGGCCTCTGCTGTTGCGACTCGTGGAAAGCGCTCTATCAACATGCACCCTCCGCTAGTATAGATAGTGGAATCTGCTTACCAACGGGTGGTGGTGGTGCTGGTACACCACCCGATGGTGGCAACATAGAAAGAGGGATCTGCACCGGACCTCGTCGTATGGTGATCCATCAATGGGGTTTCTCTCGGAACCCCAACTGACTGTCTGCGTGGAGGCATCCTGAACAGATGCGACATGGTCAAACGATTTAAACCTAGTGAGTTGACTTGGTTTGAGCTGACTTAAAGAAAAATTTTGGAAACACACACGCAGTCAGTGTTTTCATGAACTAGGCCGGAAATCAGTAGTCCGGGTCCTGGTGTATGGATTCGCCGGCTGCCACACCAACACTGGACTCCCAGAACTGAAAACCACATGCGGTATAATTAACACTATTGCTTCACAGAAAGAAAATATCAGAGTCATAAGTTATGTGGTAGAATTGACGTCCTCAAATACGAATTTGTCACGACTCGTCCCATGGGGCCCGTGTCGTAACTACCCCAAGCCCTCCTTCCATAGGCCAGGGGCTGGAGACTGGCACCAAAGGTGTAAATCCTTGTAGCTGGGAAGGCATTTCCTTTATAAAATGTAAACACACACACAACCGAAGTACAAGCGGAATCAAACACTAAGTAAAGTAGTGTAACAAATTTAATGAAAGTACAAGGGTCCAGAATACAAGACCTACAGAAAGGTACATCTATAATTTAAGAATGTAAAACTGAAAAGAAAATAGATGGAAGATAGTCAGAGCTCCTAAATCGTCCTCTGGGTTCCTACCTGAAGGGTAGTTACAAGTGTCCTCCTCAGCACTCCACGTATGTCCATCCGTCCGTCTGTCTCCTCCAGGTACCGACTCATCATGAGGCCCACATCTAGGTACCATCCAGTCCTTGTACACAATTCCTTGATCAGTGTTGTCCGTTGTCTGCATCCAACACAACGAGGTGCGGGTATAGCCCGTGCAGGGCTGAGTATCATTACACTCATTAGGGACCTCGAGACCCCCAAGGTCTCTCTAAAACCAACTCAGATAAACCACAAAAAAAGTTCTCAACAGATAACCTTTACTTAGGTATTTTCCAATACATATACATACGTTATCAAGTAACCAATCTCAATCATGAGGAAAACACAAAAATCATTGACTCAACTCAAACAAGGATTTTCATTAATGATATCAAAACCACTACTGCTGAAGAGATCCTCCTCTGTCGAGTACAGTGATCCTGTCATGACTCTGAGGCACTGCTCACTAACCTTAGACTGCTGAGGTACTCCTCCTCTCGAGTAATGCGGGTATGCCACCCCAACACAGTAGTGCTCCCCACCGTGGTTTTGCCACCCAAACACAGTAGTGCTCCTCTTAATAGCCTACAGAGGTACTCCTTATATCGAGTACCATGAGTCTGCCACCCGAAAACAGTAGTGCTCCCCTCTGTGGGTCTACCACCCAAACATAGTAGTGCTTCCCACTAGGCTAGTCAAGTCACTCCGACTTGAATCGGACAAGTAGTCATCATGTCTCAGCCAACTATAAGGTCTCTGTACTCCGTACGCTCGTCTCTAGGAGGATCCGCTCCACGAGCTACTGGACAATACTAAATTTATCACAATGTCCCATGAAGAAGTATATCAGAGGACCGCCTCGTCAAAGGGGTCTCAATGGAATAGACGATGCGTCTATCGGACGCTCGTTCTGTGAGTTATTAGACTTTTAGTTCTTGGGGGCCGGTTGGTTTCTTGTTTGAACCAACTCGGCTGTATCTCAACTGTACCTTGAACTCCCATGGTGTATACTCAAAGTAACCATTTCTCAACGTGATTACCTACGCCACTAACGTTTCCTCAAACGGACGTCCGGTCTGAGATTTATTAGTATAACTGTTCCAGGGGCCCGGTTGGATTTCAGTTACAACCCAACCCGGCCTTACTTCAACTATGTCCAAACATCAGCTGAATTATTCCAAAAGAACCATCTCATCTATAAGAATCTAACATAGAGAACAGCACGTCAATTGGACGTCTGATCCTCATGTTATAAGTGTTCCCGCTCCAAGGGCTCGGTTGGTTTCGGGTTCGAACGAACCTATTCGTATAAAAACTTCGCCAAAATATTGAGTGTAATATTCTAAAATGACCGTCTCAATCCAAGGAATCATACTCAATTGACGGTCCATCGATCAAAGGTCCGTAGCTCACGATATGTACGTTTAACCGAAAGCGGTCTGAAAATAGGGGGTCTGGGCCCGGTCCGACACGGCCCAACACCCCCTGGGTCAGCGCGAACCGGGTCGACCCGACACGAGTCCGGTTCCGGCCCGATAGGGACGCGACGCGGCCCAGGCGGCGCTGGTAGCCTGGCCCAGTGGCCGGTTGCGGCTCGACTAGCGCGACCGAGTGTTGCGCGGAGCAGGGGGGTTACACCCCCACCCGGTTTTACGAAATGGCCGGCCATGATGGTCGGCCCTTGGGTAACCACGGGACCCCCCTCAGGTCCCACCTCTTGATGGCAACGGCGGCCGACACTGTCGGATTTCCTTCCAGATCCACCGTGACTTTGTTCAATTGGCACGGCGTGACGACGCCGGCCCCACCGCCGCAGCCCGCCCCGGTCGCGGCCCCTAGAAGTATCGGCGGGGCGCGACGACACCGTTCCCCTCTACCCCGACCCGCCCCGGTCGCGGCCCAGCTCTACTCTACGTGTAACGTTACCGTCGTTCCTTTGCGGCGACCTGAAAATAATGCACTGATGATCCACTAGTGGTCGGACCATCATCAGACGATTCTTCACAGTCTGCATCCATCGTCCACAAACAACAAACAAGAGGGGAAGGGTCGGACCATGTTCATGTGGTCTAAGCCCTTCCTCATCAAGATGGTATCGTGCGGCCAAATGAAACACAAGAATTGATGAACAATGATGAATATTATTAAAACTTGAATGTAACAACCCCTACCTTGATAATTGACGTCACACGTCGGGCGTCGCGGAGAACGGCGTCGTGGAGATAGGACGTCGGGGTGCATCCGGGGAGGAAACAATGTCTCCTTACTTGTTTCGGAGATTATAAAAGAAGTCACATCGTCTATGGAGTTCCTTGCGGGTGGCATCTACTCCTTTGGCTAGCTGAAGATCGAAGGTGAAGATGATTTTCCTTGGTGGTTGTTCGTTGGTAGAATGGTTTTCTTTCTTTGAGAGAAGAACACCCTTCTATAATTCTCAAGATCTCCCCAAAGTTGTAACACAACCCAAAGCCAAAATAAAATAATAGCTAAGATATTATTTTACTCACACAATCCATTCGAAATTCAATATTCATAACACATATTTAATTAATCAATTGAGGTGATTCAATTCATTAATTAAAGTGTGTTGGCTACATTAACCAGGAGGGAGAGAGAGGAAAATAAGAGTCACACAATTAGATAAGAGTTAACATATTAAAGAAGGGGGGTTTAAAAAGTTTAGGGGAAGGTGAATGGTTGGGGCTCGTGTGGGCCCCACCTTTCAAATATCCTCACATGGGTAGTTAGGTGGATGTGGGTCCCACTACTAATTCCCATTTGTGGGATATAACCACCTTCCACAAATAAAATTGGTACACAACAAATTTTATTTCCTTTATTCTAAATCCCCAATTATTATTCGTTAACCCGTTCAAAACACAGCTAGGGTAATGCTCCTCTCAAGCAATTACCAGTGTTGCGAGTTCATCGGTTCCCTCAGATTTCAATTCCGAGAACTGGTTTGAAAGATAGAAAAACTCACTCATTCATTTACTGAATGTACCCGATCTAAACTTCGAAAATTGATTCCGGGCACACCGGGCCTCAGAATCAAGTGTCGTCCGAAGCTACAGACTCATAAAATTCCAAAGAAATTATGAAAAAAATTTCCTTGAAATTTCCAGGTCATTACATTGTTTTGTTTTCAAATGACTAAGGAATAAAAATAATTGGCTCTAATAATGATAATGTTTGTGTAAATCGTTTTCAGAAGATATAATTTCTCTTGATAGAAGGAATTAGCAATATGTTTTTGAGTGTGGGTTAATTTTCTAACTTAGGACATGTTATGGAATTTGGAAGGAAGGGGTGGACCATTAATGGAAATTATGGATCATGTTTCCTTCAATGATGATGAACCAAAGTTAATATATATTCAATCAGTAATGAAAATGAGTGCATGTTTTTTTAAAAAGTTGAATATAAGCTATGGAATAAGAAGCTTGGGAACATCAACAAATGATCTTTAAAAAATATAGGGAAGACCAAGGGAGTATGTGAATTTCCAAAGCTCACATGTGAAAATACACAAACATGTGACTCTTTTTCAAAAGGGAAAATAGTATGGAAGACTTAAAATCAAAATTAAGGAAATATAACATGAATATTGGAAATTGTTCGTGTACTAATTTTGTGGGAAACATACACCAATAAAATCTAATTGGAAAAGGTATTATTCTTTTTGTTGATTATTTAATAAATATGTCATGGTTAGTGGTTATTAATCAAAATAATGAATTTTACAAATGCATAACTTGTTATAAAAAGAATCTAAAGATAATATTATGGTTAAAAGTAAAAAGTTTCACATTGAAAATAATATAGATTTAAAAAAAACGCAATTGTATAATTATAAAGTGAAACATGTGATTCAACATTAGGGTTTAGTGGTGAGAACTCCTCAACATAATGGAGTTTTTTAAAGAATAAATTATATCATTACCAATATGGATTGAGCTATACTCATTGAAAATCCCTTCTAGGAAAATTTTGGAAGGAATCTATTTTAACAAAATAAAACATCTCCAATCAGGTGTTACTATTTTGAAATAAATATATGATGCTGTATGAAATGTGTATGGAAATAAAACCAGACTAAAATACTTCTAGTAGTTCATATCTAAGTATTTCATTATTAATTAAAAAAGAATATTATATTCAAATCAGGTTGATATAATGGCATATTTTGTAGATATTCAAATGAAATAAAGGAAAATCAATTGTACAATAAAAATATGGGAATAATATATTAAAATTTCAATGTGAGAATGACTACCAAAAAATTGTTTTTAGATATTGGTGAAAATATTTATGATTTTAATGAGTATAAAATTCATAGAATTGGTCTTAAAGGTGATTTGGATTGTGGTAAAAATGTTTTTAGCTCAGGTGTAGTTCAAATGGATGAAACAAAATTCTATGAGATCACTGATGCTGTGGAAATTTTATCAGGAATAACTGGGGAAAATATATTGTCCAGCAAAGATTAAATCACTGATCACAGTATAGTGGGTTATCAGATAGCCCCAATTCAAAAATAAAGGATGAAGGGGAAACAAAAAAAACATAATTATTACCTTTTTTAGAAGAAAACTCATTTTATTATTCTACTCAAGATGAAATTTGGGTTAAATACATTAATAATGAACTTGATCAAATTGAGAAAAATTAGACATATGAAGTCATCTCAAGGCCCAAAAACAAAAATTTGATTAGGACCTAGAAATTTTTTAAAAAAACCCAATGATTATGGCATGGTGATAGGGAATAATTAACTTCTTATGTTCATCGGATAATCCACAATTGATGGGATCTATGTCAATGAAACATTTTATCAAATTTACTAGCTTAAAATAATTATATTATGTCTAGTGGTGACAATGAAAAGGGTATTAATGTATATTAAAATAGTTTCAAATCCATAATCATAAATTGAGTCCTTAAATTCGAAGTATACATTATGTAACTAATTGGTTTTCTTAGTGATGATGATTCGATAATGGTGTTTCAATTGAAGAAAAGATTATACAGGCTGAAATAAGTACCACGGTCTTGTTACTCATGTTTATATCGGTACCAAGGTAAGCTTGGTTATCATTTATGATGGGTTAATCATGACCATTACATCTAAAATGTGGAAGGGTAGTAAATGGTGGATCTTATATATATTTAAGATGTTATTTTTTGAGGCTGTGATGACATCCAATGCAAGCAACATTCAAAATTGATGAGGTGATAATTTGAAATTCCTTTAATTGATGAATTATCATTCTTCCATTTGCATGTGATCCAAAGGTAGGATGGGACATTTATCTCCCAAACCAAATATGTCATGTAATTTTTGATATAATTTCAAATGGAAGATTCTAACCCAATGAAAACTCGAGTGGAGACCCGGATGAAATTTTATAAAGTCGGTGAAGGTGAGAGAGTGGATGTAACTCTCTATAGGAAAATTATTGTAATATTCCATTACCAAAAACCCCTCATCAAAACATTATGTTTTACACATGTAAATCTATATGATATAAAATTTTATCCAATTAAAGTAACATTAAATTCATGATATAGATACATCAATATATCAACCAAATAGTGTAATATAAGTTTTATTATAATAGAAATTAAAATATCAATTTATGGGATATGCATGAGCTGATTGTGGAGGATTGATGGATTACTAAATATATACATTAGTCGATGTGTTCTAAAGTTTAAGATCTTGAATTTCAAGGAAAATTAGAAGGAAGGATTTTATATCCTTAAGGACTATAGAGGAATAATATGTGGTGAAAACTAATGAATATAATCAACTGATATTGATGAAAAAAAGATTTAAGGCATTAGTATTGATGTGGTAACTCCAATTCCATGTATGTGTGACAACTCTAGTGATATAAATATTAGTAAAATACCTTTCAACACTCATGGTTGAAACACATAAAAATTAGTTTTCAAGATTCAGTATTTGCTAACATGAGATCATGTTGTGAATATCATGGAAAAAGATTTACTCGTTCTAGGTTTCAAAATACATTGGTGGAATATTTGAGCCCAACTGAATTGATCCATACAGCTGGACTTAGATATGGAACACCCACTCCCCCAAAGAAATTACTTTTAGAAAATGGTATGGTTTCTTCAATATACGCCTAAGATGTATTTTTATTACACTTTTGTGCATATTTATTAAATTTTTCTTTAGGTTACTTGAAAAATGGGGAGAAGATGTGTTTTACATAGGGTGAGAATCCCAAGTAAAATGTAGAGTGTGTTGTTTGAACATATAAAAGTTAAATTCATGTAATATAGGATTGAAACTTAAAAAATAATTATGTTTATTCATATGAGAATTATTTCCTTTAACGCATTTTTCTCACATAGAGAATTGTCTCACATGAAAATAGAATTTTTTATATATGGATTATTGGTGAACTCTTTGAAGGAATGGATTAGTAAACTATTTAGGTTTGTATTGTGCAATGAAAGAATAGATGTTAATGCTTGGGTTAAAGTGTTTATTATTTTAAAAAAAACTCAAAGGAGTACATTTTTTCCCAAAACCTCCTTTGAGGATTCCTGGAA
The DNA here is from genome assembly GCA_963277665.1 of Viscum album. Lineage (NCBI taxonomy): Eukaryota > Viridiplantae > Streptophyta > Magnoliopsida > Santalales > Viscaceae > Viscum > Viscum album. Next base: position 1,614,578,541 of record OY728163.1, read on the forward strand.
TATTTTTTTGGAATCTTGTAAATCCATCCTCACAATAAATTTTTTGGAATATGATGAATAAGGGATCTTATATTATGATAGACTACACAACAAAGATCCTTAGGTATTTAGTATGATGTGATTTCTTTTTGATGTATATGTTGTATTAAAATTGACTTCAGTGTTGGCGAGATCATTCCAGAATACATTGGTAATTTTAACTATTTTTCATGTTGTAGTATCCTTGGTAGAACGAAAATTTTGGTCGGAAGGATCCAAACACATGACTAATCCTACTCGAGGATCTCACTCGAGCAGCCTCTAGAAGATATCATGTCTAATATCTGGAACCACAATGCAAAAAAAATATGGAAAGAGTGAACATGTGGGAAAATGTTAATGTATTAATAGGTGTGTGTGATGGTGGGGCATGGAACCGATTAATCCATGATAGATGGTGTTTACTGTCTCATGTGTGGGGATACAAGGGTGGTAATAGCTGAGAACCAGTTCCATTCTAACTTGAATGGAACACTAAGTTTCGTGGATTCATATTAAGAAATGGAATTATGGAATAATTTATGACGTATTGTTTATATTTTTCAGTCCATTATATATTCAATTGAACCTGAACATATAGTTCATCCATAAGGATTTTTTATGATTTGAAATGCCACTGAAAAATTTTGGGTTTCCACATCATGGAAATAAGGATACACTGATGTCTTAGTGAATGAATTACAACCACACCTTAGTGTAATATGAAAACAACACAAAGAATTTTCTATATCAAAAGTATTTAAAGAGATCACAAAAATATCATCGAAAAAATGAAGGGTAAGTGGTTTTTGTGGATCTGGTCAACTACATGTTCCCCACCACAGTATGATAGACCAACCCATAGTGAAATATAAGGAAATTATTTAATAAATATAATGGATGTAACCAGACAATATTATTTTTATAAAAGGATAATTATACAATATATAATAAAATACAACAATGTAGCTGGAGGCTTCAATCAGCTGGCAGTTTTGTCCAGAAACATTAAGAGGTAGTTATTTCCCAGATATCCAAGTGTCTATTTTTGATTTAGGGGCACATTATGATTTCATTAATTATAGATGACACTTGGAAAATCCTATAATATTTATATTTAGTCATAACCATTTCATTGAAAAGAAAATATATAAGAGTATGAAAAAAAAATGATTCTTAGAGGATATCGCTACAATTTTGCAAGAAAGATAGGAAATAATGAAGGAGGAAATTTTAGGATCATTATCTGATTGGAACAACATCAAAGGGTGTGGAAGAGGCACATTGTGTTATTTATTTTCAAATATTAATATTTTGATGAAGATCAATATGGTCACATTGGGAATCATGAGTTTATCACTCTATTTAGAGTCCATGAGCCTTCTTATCTTTTTTGAATAGTTAGTTTGGAGGGTTAGTGAGACTACTCCACTATATTTACAAAACCAATTAGTCTACTGTATTGTTTTGGTTCATAGAAATATCATCAATTGTATTTTCCTTAGACTATCCTAATTAGGTTTAACCATTTCAAATTATTTTTATTCCATTTGTTAATTTTATATCTAATAATGATAATGTAAGGGAGGGAAAATGAGTGTTCCTTACAACTAGAAAACAAGATCATGATTGATGGATTAAGGGGTTAAAATCTATGATACCCTGATTCACACCCCCCCCCCCAAGGTCATTCCCTTGATAAGTGACCAACAAATTTATGTCATGAACCAGCCTAGATACTCTGGTACCCGGATACCTGATGCAGTTGTAACATGGCCCGAAGAGAGTTCTCAATCCCCAGAGGATGGAAACTAGTACCTGGAATCATACAAGATCAAAGTGGGAATAATTATTTCCTCAAAACAATAGAATAAAAAAGATAAAAATCTGCATTCTAAATATTTCAAAGTTATAATGTACTAGAAAAAATATATATAATTTTATCCAAGATGAAAGATATACATATAAATGTAAATAACTACCTCAATCAGATAATTGTCTCAAAAAAACACATATTAATCATGTGTACAACTGCTCCACCGGTCACTATAGCATCCCGTCTTTTTATAACATAACTTTTCATTCCATTACACGGAACTGAGGATCTTTAAGGTTTAGTGTCTTGGAAACAAGGAACATAAAACATGAAACAAAAAAAACATACTTCTTAAACACTTGAAAGGATTCTCCTCATGTTCACCCTAGGCTCATTACTGAATCTCATAACCTGGGGACATACATCAAAAGGAAGGGTGAGCAGAAGGCCCAGCAAGGAAAACAAGTGAAACATTTTACATATGAACTTGAGATACATCAATAAAGTCATGAAAAGAACTTTAATGCATGAAAATGAAATTATGAGGCATATCATAATAAAAATAAAACTTTTTCATAACTTGAAGATGTGGCTACATCATTTAACATAGACAATCATGAACATATCACCAAGGTCCATCCCCAAGGTGTCATTTTAAAATTACCAAGGTTATTCACCAAGGTATCGTGAAAATTGTAATCTCTAGTGGTTACATCATTACCCAATGCATTGTAGCGCTATCAGGGCGCACCCTTAAATTTGTCTTTATTATCATGTGATACACATATATCATCATCAAACATTTCATAATTAACCCATATAACATAAAATAAATGGGTTTCATTTTATAATCATAACGTTTTAAAACTGCTTTAAAGACAAGATCTTTACGTCACTTTAAAACCCACAGAAAAGGAAGGTGGGTCTCATGTATGTAAATCCCAGAATTTAAAATAGAACATTTTGGTATATATGTGAATACCCCTTTAGAAGAAAGAGCTTTGAGTATTCACTTAATAAAATAAAAGAACTTTAGAAAAAGAGATAGACATTTTGAGACAGAAATTCTGCAGCATAACGGCAATGTTCCGAGGTTTTAGAAGACATTAAAAGAGAGGTAAAATGGGTCAAACATTCATAAATGACCCATAAAATAGTACATGGACAGAATAAGAAGGATACATGATCATGGTAATGAAATTTCAAGGACATACCATTTGAAATGAAAAACATGGAAGGAAGAAAAAAAATTAGATTTCTCTTATGAAAGTTCGGCAGCCTAACGGCGTTACTTAAACATCAACAAAAATGATTTGAAAAGATCAAATAGGGTCTCTCATCATGTGAACATAAGAGTTCAGTATGATAGATATAGAGATAATTCCCCAACATAACAAAAAGTAACTTGAAATAATTGACATGAAAGTAGAACTTCAAAACGAGAAGGGTGAAGAACCACTTAAAAATTTGGCAGCCTAACGGCGCCACTTAAAACATCAAAATACAGAATTGAAGAGATCAAATGGGGTCTCTCATCATATGAAAATAAGAGTCCAGTATGATATATATAGAGATCATACCCCAATATAACAAAAAGGAACTTAAAATAATTGACATGAAAGTAGAACTTCGAAACGAGAAGGGTGATGAACCACTTAAAAATTCGGCAGCCTAACGGCGCCACTTAAAACTTCAAAATACTGAATTGAAGCGATCAAATGGGGTCTCTCATCATATGAACATAAGAGTCCAGTATGATATATATAGATATCATACCCCAATATAACAAAAATTAACTGGAAATAATTGACATGAAAGTAGAACTTCGAAACGAGAAGGGTGAAGAACCACTTAAAAATTCGGCAGCCTAACGGCGCCACTTAAAACTTCAAAATACTGAATTGGAGTGATCAAATGGGGTCTCTCATCATATGAACATAAGATTCCAGTATGATATATATAGAGATCATACCCCAATGTAACAAAAAGGAACTTGAAATAATTGACATGAAAGTAGAATTTCAAAACGAGAAGGGTGAAGAACCACTTAAAAATTCGGCAGCCTAACGACGCCACTTAAAACTTCAAAATACTGAATTGAAGCGATCAAATGGGGTCTCTCATCATATGATCATAAAAGATCAGTATGATAATTTAAAGATCATACCCCAACATAATAAAAAGGAACATGAAAGACTTGAATGAAAATAGAACTTGAAAACGAGGAAGGTGAAAGAATCCCTTAAAAATTCGGCAGCCTAACGGCGCCACTTAAACATTCTTAAAACGAATTGATGAGAGAAAGGGGGGTCTCTCATCATATGAACATGAAATATGAAGTAGGATGAATATAAAAGAACATCCTCCAACATAAGAACATGGAGTATAAAATAAATGACATAAAAGAGATTACTTGAAAAGAAAGAGAGAGGTCGGATCCCTTACCTTAAAATGTAACTCTTAAACGTCAAAGGTTGGGACCTTGAGGGCTTGGGGAACCTTGGGAGGACTCCTTGGGAGGTAATGAGACCAGAAATTCGTTGGGAATGAGTGGGGAGTCGAATGGATGAGATGAGGGCTTGGTATTTATAGGGAAAGTGAGGGGACAAGGCATTAATGGCCAAGGGACACCTCATATGTGCTTTTCTCAAACCCATGTGCTCTCCCTTGTCATTTATCATGGAGTTAGGCCACATGGGGCCCCCAAAACAATAATTCATCACCCTTGGCCGGCCAACCCTCAAAAGATCTCATGAAATCATCCTGACACCGTTATGATGTCATTAAACATACCGAAACCCTAAAACGGTATTTTTACTATTCACTGAAAATTCAACTTTTTCAGAAAAATCCCAAAATTTCACATTAACCAAATATCTATGCTCTGATTTCAAAAATAAAATCCATTTTAGAAAAATAATTTTCTAAATATTTTTAATTTAATTTTTAAATAAAAACACTATTCATCGAAAATTCATTTTTTTCAGAAAAAACCCCAAAAATTACCATAACATAATATCGATGCACTGAGTTCAAAAATAAAGTCATTTTTATAAAAATAATTTTCTAATTATTTTTAATTAAATTTTTAATTAAAAAACACTATTCACCCGAAAAAACTAATACTTGAATAATAATTAATGAAACCGTTATTTAACTATTTTATTGAATCACATTACTTAATCAAGGTGCCTAGATTATTTTAAAACTTTCTTTAAGTGAGATTACTAATCCATTTGGTCATATTACTAATCCTAATCATAAAATCACTGTTCATAATTTACTATTCATCAAAAATCAAGTTGATCTCATTAGACTCTAAATTTAGTACTGAACATAATTGCAGAAGACCATTTTTTGAAAATCATTACACATTTTTAATTATTTAGGGTTTACATAAACATATTTAAAATATCCTTTTTCTAAAATTCATCAAAAATATGCATACTATATTTATTCGGTCATTTCAAAATTCATAAACTTCATCATAAGAAGAAATCCCAATTTTTATTTAAAACAAGGATTACACAAGGTAGTTACGGTCTCGTTACATAACCCCTTATAATACCAGCATAGGACTTAAGAGTAAGGTGTGCTAGGGTGATAGAAGCTTGGGGAGGCTCAGTCAACATTGCCCGAGTAGTAATTTCTATCAGTTTGAACTTCTCACGAAGACGATTCCGTTCCAGCTTCACATGATGAAGTTCAGCTTGGATTTGATCCAGAGCAAAGCCCAGTGGTGCTACCTCCTTCCCAAGCTCTGTTATATGGGCTTCGATCGGTCCAAGACTACTAGGTGAGGCCATCGAATCCTCTTTCTATAATAATTAACCAAGATTACTTATATTTAGAGACAATAATCAAAACATTTTGTTCACAGCGATCATATTGACCGATGGTTATATAATAGTCAAAACCCACTGATCTCATTTTAATTATAATCATGTTTATCAAATAAAACATTTTTGTTGAGTATAACAATAACACATAAAATTAGGAAACAAAATTTATTTAAAAATTTCAGGTCGTTAAAATCTTCCCCCCTTAAGAAATTGCGTCCTCGCAATTTTAAAATTGGGTTTTGAAATTTCATTGAAAGTCCCACATCGGAAATGGAGTCAGTAAAACTATTACTTTAAAATAAAGAAAGGGAAGTACAAAGGTCACCCGAGTTAACCCACACTAGGGTTCCATGTAGGAAAACATGGACATGGAGGAGAAAACAAAGGGTCAAGTTCTGAGGGAGAGTGATAGAGAACATGATTAGGAGAAAGTTAACCATGAGAAAATCCCAAACTTATGATTTGTGTAAACGGTCTTTGATTTCCTAGTAGGAAACGTAAACCAACAACATTTTTGTTTTACATTTCTTTTCATAATTTTGAGGATTTCATTTTCTACATAGAACAAAAACATAAGAAAATATACCTACCTTAAAGTAGAGTTTCATCCTTTAACAAGTCCCTACCAACACTAATATTTTCTCCAAATGATGATAATTCAAAAACACTTGGTCTCATAAAAGCACAAGAATCATCTTCTATAGAATCACATAATCTACAAAAGATTAACTATCTATTTCTTTTATCTTTAAACATTATCCCAAAAACAAAAAGGTTAAGGTAAAACAACTCTTCAAAAAGAAAGAATCCCATAGGAATGGAAACTACTTTTAAATCATCAAAGTTCCATGGTACTACCCAAAGTTCATCATAGACCGTTCCATAAATAACGGTTCTTAAAATTCCTCAAAACAAACCAAACTAAGATTGAAACCCAAACACAATAAGGATTTGATAACATAGTCTTCCAAAACAACTTCATTGTTCATCTCTAGACAACATCAACCACTCCTAACATCTTATAAAAAAAGTAGCTAACCTAAACATATTTTACCCAAGATAGGTTAGTCATTCCCATAAGTAACCTAAATTACTATAAGTTCACCTTAAATTCCTCGATTCTTCAAAATATAAGTCAACCTTACTCCTCAATGAAAATACCTTAGTAATCTATTTACCTCGATCAAATATGGTTCCCAAAATAATGAACGTCTTCCAAAATAATAATCATATTTTAACCTCCTAATCATCCCTGTCATATTAATACGAAAATCGTCGCATTTCCTATCACATTGGTTGTCGGAACATGTTCTTCCATTTCCCACCATTAACTAAGAAGAGAAAGCATAATTAGGGGCTTTAGTACTTAGCTAATAATCATGAAAAGGAACTGAAAGCATATAAGGATAACTTGTATATGAAAGGTATACCATAACTTGTGATCTCCTAGGTTCCAATCTAGGTTATGAATGATCATATATTATTATGTGAACCTTTATTTTATTTTATCTTTGTTCCTTTAACAATGGTTCATACCAAGCTTATGAATTACCAAAGCATATCCCCCGGGAGTGTCGTAACCAAGAGTGCAGCAAGGCCCGTTGTCGTGTACCAGTTCCCATTCGAGTCTAGCTCAAAGCGGTGTTTTCAGGTTTTACCCCTATGTACATCTGTGCCAGAGCCACCTCTACCTGCTCGTATCCAGACAGGGATGTATTTGCTTGGCAACCCCTTACTCAATACTCACCAAAATACCCGGAAGATTTCCTATATTAAACTTTTCTATAGGGTTCATCCTAGAGTTTTCATATCCTAATTTCCACAAATAACTAAACCATCCTTTGTTACCAACTATAGCATCCCGTCTTTTTATAACATAACTTTTCATTCCATTACACGGAACTGAGGATCTTTAAGGTTTAGTGTCTTGGAAACAAGGAACATAAAACATGAAACAAAAAAAACATTCTTCTTAAACACTTGAAAGGCTTCTCCTCATGTTCACCCTAGGCTCATTACTGCATCTCATAACCTGGGGACATACATCAAAAGGAAGGGTGAGCAGAAGGCCCAGCAAGGGAAACAAGTGAAACATTTTACATATGAACTTGAGATACATCAATAAAGTCATGAAAAGAACTTTAATGCATGAAAATGAAATTATGAGGCATATCATAATAAAAATAAAACTTTTTCATAACTTGAAGATGTGGATACATCATTTAACATAGAAAATCATGAACATATCACCAAGGTCCATCCCCAAGGTGTCATTTTAAAATTACCAAGGTTATTCACCAAGGTATCGTGAAAATTGTAATCTCTAGTGGTTACATCATTACCCAATGCATTGGAGCGCTATCAGGGCGCACCCTTAAATTTTCCTTTATTATCATGTGAGACACATATATAATCATCAAACATTTCATAAGTAACCCATATAACATAAAATAAATGGGTTTCATTTCATAATCATAACGTTTTAAAACTGCTTTAAAGACAAGATCTTTACGTCACTTTAAAACCCACAGAAATGGAAGGTGGGTCTCATGTATGTAAATCCCAGAATTTAAAATAGAACATTTTGGTATATATGTGAATACCACTTTAGAAGAAAGAGATTTGAGTATTCACTTAATAAAATAAAATAACTTTAGAAAAAGAGATAGACATTTTGAGACAGAAATTCTGCAGCATAACGGCAATGTTCCGAGGTTTTAGAAGACATTAAAAGAGAGGTAAAATGGGTCAAACATTCATAAATGACCCATAAAATAGTACATGGACAGAATAAGAAGGATACATGATCATGGTAATGAAATTTCAAGGACATACCATTTGAAATGAAAAACATGGAAGGAAGAAAAAAAATTAGATTTCTCTTATGAAAGTTCGGCAGCCTAACGGCATTACTTAAACATCAACAAAAATGATTTGAAAAGATAAAATAGGGTCTCTCATCATGTGAACATAAGAGTTCATTATGATAGATATAGAGATAATTCCCCAACATAACAAAAAGTAACTTGAAAGAATTGACATGAAAGTAGAACTTCAAAACGAGAAGGGTGAAGAACCACTTAAAAATTCGGCAGCCTAACGGCGCCACTTAAAACATCAAAATACTGAATTGAAGAGATCAAATGTGGTCTCTAATCATATGAACATAAGAGTCCAGTATGATATATATAGAGATCATACCCCAATATAACAAAAAGCAACTTGAAATAATTGACATGAAAGTAGAACTTCGAAACGAGAAGGGTGAAGAACCACTTAAAAATTCGGCAGCCTAACGGCGCCACTTAAAACTTCAAAATACTGAATTGAAGCGATCAAATGGGGTCTCTAATCATATGAAAATAAGATTCCAGTATGATATATATAGATATCATACCCCAATATAACAAAAAGGAACTTTAAATAATTGACATGAAAGTAGAACATCGAAACGAGAAGGGTGAAGAACCACTTAAAAATTCGGCAGCCTAACGGTGCCACTTAAAACTTCAAAATACTGAATTGAAGCGATCAAATGGGGTATCTCATCATATGAACATAAGAGTCCAGTATTATATATATAGAGATCATACCCCAATGTAACAAAAAGGAACTTGAAATAATTTACATGAAAGTAGAACTTCAAAACGAGAAGGGTGAAGAACCACTTAAAAATTCGGCAGCCTAACGGCGCCACTTAAAACTTAAAAATACTGAATTGAAGCGATCAAATGGGGTCTCTCATCATATGATCATAAAATATCAGTATGATAATTTAGAGATCATAACCCAACATAATAAAAAGGAACATGAAAGACTTGAATGAAAATAGAACTTGAAAAAGAGGAAGGTGAAAGAATCCCTTAAAAATTCGGCAGCCTAACGGCGCCACTTAAACATTCTTAAAACGAATTGATGAGAGAAAGGGGGGGTCTCTCATCATATGAACATGAAATAGTCAGTAGGATGAATATAAAAGAACATCCTCCAAGATAAGAACATGGAGTATAAAACAAATGACATAAAAGAGATTACTTGAAAAGAAAGAGAGAGGTCGGATCCCTTACCTTAAAATGTAACTCTTAAACGTCAAAGGTTGGGACCTTTAGGGCTCGGGGGCACCTTGGGAGGACTCCTTGGGAGGTAATGAGACCAGAAATTCGTTGGGAATGAGTGGGGAGTCGAATGGATGAGAGGAGGGCTTGGTATTTATAGGGAAAGTGAGGGGACAAGGCATTAATGGCCAAGGGACACCTCACATGTGCTTTTCTCAAACCCATGTGCTCTCCCTTTTCATTTATCATGGAGTTAGGCCACATGGGGCCCCCAAAACAATAATTCATCACCCTTAGCCGGCCAACCCTCAAAAGATCTCATGACATCATCCTGACACCATTATGATGTCATTAAACATACCGAAACCCTAAAACGGTATTTTTACTATTCACTGAAAATTCAACTTTCTCAGAAAAATCCCAAAATATCACATTAACCAAATATAAATGATCTTATTTCAAAAATGAAATCCATTTTAGAAAAATAATTTTCTAAATATTTTTAATTTAATTTTTAAATAAAAACACTATTCATTGAAAATTCATTTTTTTCAGAAAAAACCCCAAAAATTACCATAACATAATATCGATGCACTGAGTTCAAAAATAAAGTCATTTTTATGAAAATAATTTTCTAATTATTTTTAATTAAATTTTTAATTAAAAAACACTATTCACCCGAAAAAACTAATACTTGAATAATAATTAATGAAACCGTTATTTAACTATTTTATTGAATCACATTACTTAATCAAGGTGCCTAGATTATTTTAAAACTTTCTTTAAGTGAGATTACTAATCCATTTGGTCATATTACTAATCCTAATCATAAAATCACTATTCATAATTTACTATTCATCAAAAATCAAGTTGATCTCATTAGACTCTAAATTTAGTACTGAACATAATTGCAGAAGACCATTTTTTGAAAATCATTACACATTTTTAATTATTTAGGGTTTACATAAACATATTTAAAATATCATTTTTCTAAAATTCATCAAAAATATGCATACTATATTTATCCGGTCATTTCAAAATTCATAAAATTCATCATAAGAAGAAATACCAATTTTTATTTAAAACAAGGATTACACAAGGTAGTTACGGTCTCTTTACATAACCCCTTATAATACCAGCATAGGACCTAAGAGTAAGGTGTGCTAGGGTGATAGAAGCTTGGGGCAGCTCAGTCAACATTGCCCGAGTAGTAATTTCTATCAGTTTGAACTTCTCACGAAGGCGATTCCGTTCCAGCTTCACATGATGAAGTTCGGCTTGGATTTGATCCAGAGCAAAGCCCAGTGGTGCTACCTCCTTCCCAAGCTCTGTTAGATGGGCTTCGATCGGTCCAAGACTACTAGGTGAGGCCATCGAATCTTCTTTCTATAATAATTAACCAAGATTACTTATATTTAGAGACAATAATCAAAACATTTTGTTCACAGCGGTCATATTGACCGATGGTTATATAATAGTCAAAACCCACTGATCGCATTTTAATTATAATCATGTTTATCAAATAAAACATTTTTGTTGAGTATAACAATAACACATAAAATTAGGAAACAAAATTTATTTAAAAATTTCGGGTCGTTACAGTCACCATCAACACTCAAAAGTTCCAATGATCAAGAACAGATACCACCTCTATGTGTTGATTTCATTTTTCATGGACTAGGCATAAGAAAATATACAAAAACCAAAAGATAAAGGTGTGGTGTTAGCTATAAATTTCATTAGTGTCTCACTATGTGTTCCAAAATCAATTCCATATAAATTAAAACAACTATGATTTAATTAAATGATTAAAATATACATGGTATAACATTCACATATGTGAAACTAAAACATTATTTCTAATCAAAATAGATAGTATATATATCAAAAATGGATTTGAAGAACATTTTATAAAAAAACTTATATAAAGAAGTTTTATTGAAAAACATATTTCAATAATAAATGAAATGTATATTCAAGTTAACAAATCATAAAACCATGTTAAAAATCCACATGGTGTGTTAATTTAGGTAATAGGATCCTCAAACATCTCATGAAATATTTTAACTCATGATTGGTTTGAATATACAAATCAATCTACACTCCACACTAGGAACCCTCACGGGTCATATACACCAACAAAGGGGAACAATCTCAGGAATTTATGTCTCAATTATTTAGATACAATTTCCATCATCAATCAATAACTAGGGATTCACGGTCCTAACATGATTTTCCATGTTACAAATTACAACCTAGTATAACATGTGATTCAAATAATCAATCAATTCTTCATGGGAATATTAAACAGTCTATATTAATTCAAATTAAAATTGGTCAATTTTTAGTTTTCAACATTCCTTTCCCATTTCAGAACCAAAAGAGAGGGTTTCATCAATTCCTGCCATTTTAAATAACCATTCAATTTAAGAAATGTTTTCTCAATTTTGAACAAAAAGTCAATTGATGAAATTAATTTCATAATAAAGCCTTCATTTTCTAAAAAATTTCCATACAATCCAATTTCATTAAAATTAAAAAAAATTACAATCTCCATGAAATTTCAAATCCCACATCAAATCCTTTAAAATTATGGTTTTAAAATCAATTAAAAAATAATTTAAATTAAATTAATCAATTAATGGATTCTATCATAAGAGAAATTATAATTGAACCAACTTCCTATAAATAAATAGATCACAATGCATAATGAAAACAACAGGGAATTCCAATATGGAACAAAGGCATGGGAGATAAATAAACGGTACATAGAATCAATATCCCAAAAAATATGTTAGATCCATCAATATAATGATGATACATCACTCACAAAGGTTTATAGAAATATATATTAGAATAAACCACAAGAGAGGATATCCACTTACCCAAAGGAGGTCGAATGCAATCATTAGAGCTTCGATCATCCATGAAAATTGTTTAGAGGAATCAACATCACCTAAAGGTATCCTTCAAAGTCCAACAATTTTAGTTCGGGTAGAAAAAGAGTGAATAGGGTTAAAATGGATTGGTTATAGATTTTAATAAAATTTTATGGGGAATTAAAACCCATATGAATGGTTTTTTTGTTAGGGTTGCATGGTTACAAAAATCATGTTCCCTAATTATGCGCCCCTACTGACAGGGGTGCACGACATATCTTAAATGGGTGGATGGTTTGTAAAACCTTTAAAATAACATGAAAACCCTCATTTTTATTTGTTTCATGGTTTAAAGAGGGTCCACTGTAGGTTTTGGAAAACCCCTTCAATAAAATCAACCATGGGAACATGGTTTCCTAGGCCAAACCACATAGTTTTCCCCAACCATGAGACAATCATGAACTACCACTTGGGCTTTCAAAATTTTCCAAATTCTCTCAGAACAACCACAAAAAAAGACCCAAATTATTGGATATCAAAAAAAAAGGGTGAATGATCACCTACAAGAAGGTAATGGGATATTATAATCTCTCCACCATAAATACTTTGTGTCCCCGAAAATCCTATCAAAAATATTCTACATAAAAGATATGAGTCCACTATTCTCTTAATAATTCCTCACACTCCCATGCCTCTTGATAATCAAAAACATGTTTCTATAAAACAAGAACCAAAGGTATTATCCTCTCATGAATTTTCTTTGTCTCGGAATCGAAAATACTGAATAGATGCTAAATCTTGGTTAAATAAGGCTCAACATAAAGATCCACCTAGATCAAGACATAAGATGGATCATAAAGGTACTTCTAAAGCTATGATACATGTAAAACACTATGTAACTATATAAAGAGTGGTGGAATTGCTAAATAGTAACACACATTCTCAAGCTTTTCAAAAAAAATAAAAATTTCCCACACACTATGGTGCATGTTTCCCCTGTTTCCAAAGATGTTGATAACCCAAACAAGGTGAAACTATCAAAATCACCTAGTCTCCATCTGAAAACTCAAAAATTCACCTATAATTTTCATCATAAGATCTGTACTATCACTATTCCATTAAAATAATTTGATGAATTAGATTAATAATCTCCATTGTCTATTGGACACTAATTGGTCCAACCAAAGAACATTCACCAAAATCAACCCAACGGAATGAATATTTACAATGATGACCATATAAGGCCTCAAAAGGAGCCATTATGATAGTGTAATGTTAGATATTTTTGTTGGAAAATTAAACCAGTCCCAAATGGAAATCCTAATAACCACTAAATTCAAGAATTAATTAATGATTCATGTATTAAATAATATGTAGAGATCAATCATTTTATCCATCTTTCTATAGATTATATTCCATAATCAAGTTCACCTAAGAAACCATTTCCTCCTAGAGGCCTCCCCAAAATTGTAAAGTGAAACGAGTATCTCTATTATGAACTATAAAATATGGAACTCCATGAAATATTCTAATATACTGCAAATAGAGACATCCTAAGATCTCAACTTTTGTTTTAACATTAATGGGTATGAAGTGAGCTGATTTGGTCAACTGATCGATCATAAACCATATCACATTATTTCTACTAGGGGTACATGGAAACCATACCATGAAGCCCATAGAAATCTATTCCCACATCCATGATGAATCTTGTATTGGTTAAAGAAAACTTGAAGGTATTTTATTCTTGGATTTGACCTGTTGATTGGTCTAATAATGAGAAACAAATTCATTGATTTCTCATCTAATACCTAGCCACTAGAATCAATACATAATTTTATAAAATATAATGATTATTCCAAGGTGCACCAACCATTATGAAATATTAAAATCCCCCATTACGGCCTTTAATATTGTTAATGTAATAAAAAATCAATTCTAAAAAACTAGGATTTCCTCAAAAGGAAAATTCCACTCACTAAAAGTTTCCTACCGTAAATATATTCTATAATGTTAAGGAATTCATTATCAATATTATATTCCTGAATAATATCCTCAAAATTAGCATGGTTCAACTACACACTTTCCAAGAATACCTTTGACTCTTCCTCGCAGAATTATAAATGTAATTGATTGAAAATATCCATCATGTTCTACTCTTCTAATGATTATCTCATCGTTTGGGTCCAAAGATTCCTTCTCAAATCATCAGCAATGATATCTTCATTCCCTAAGGTGAGTATAATGTCGAAGTAAAAATATTTTAGTTACTCCACCAAATGTCTCTATTAGAGATTTTAAAATTTTTGTGAAAAGATATGACTCAATATCTTGTGGTTATTATTAATGGAAAAAATTTCTACAAAACGGTAATGTCACTAACTCTTAAGATCATTCATGAAACCCATGAGTTCGATTTCATGGGTCCGAAATTTATTCACATGTTGCCTAAGCTATTTGGAACCATAGGTTACCACATGATCATCCTTTATAAGAAGACAACCTAATACATCACAGAAGAAAACATATCCCTTCCCAACCACTATAAAATTCAACCCTAGTTCATAAACTAATTTTTATGTTTCTCAGTCCAAAATAACTACACTACCTTCCAAGTTAGGGTGGTAATTTGAGAATAAAAAATATAGAAATATTTAACAGACCTTTAGTAATAACCTACCAAACTCAATATGTAATGGTCCATGCATTTTCATTCTATTAAACTTCTAGTTTTAGGGATTGGAGGTGTTTGGGTGAGGTTTTGTTAGTTTTTAGTGGAGATTAGAGGTGCAGCAAAGTTTATCTAGGAAATACACATCAGGAAAATTCATTACGTGAAATATAATGGTGGTTTATGTACTGTGTAGCTAAGTGGTCCCCAAATTATACATAGATAAGGGGTAGACCATGAAAAGTGTACACATCATGTAAGAGGGATTCACTTTATATAATTATTCGGTTGTTAAACCTATTTAAGAGATGATTTTTTTGGGGGAAGTTGAAATTTTCAAAAAAAACGTGGATTAAATGCAATGTATTAGTTATACATCATGTAACCTGTACAATTTAGGGTTTTATGTTTTTTTCTAGACAAATTTTTATTCATTTAGTTTTGGATTTTCTTCCTCTCATTTTGGTAAAACAAAAGGTTACTCGATGATATCTTCTAACCCTCTTCCACCATATTTTTTTAGTTGGTTCTATTAAATCATTGTGGGAAATTAATTGTCGGTTCTCTACCCTTTCTTGATTGGTTTTCTTTCATTACACATTGGGGATTCACTATGGTGGTGTGGTTTGGTTTGGGTTTTGATTTTGATTTTGATTTTGGTTAGAATTATTTTGATTCTCTGTTATGGTTTTTATTGATCCATATTTTCTCATGTTGTAGCTATGGTTTGCTGGAGTTTCATATTTTCTCTATGGTGAGAAAAAAAATGGTAAGATTCATTGACATAGAGAATCCATCGTTTCACTATATTTTTTAGCATGCAAGATGATATTTCTCATTTTTATCTATGGGTTATGGTTCTATTGTGTTAATAAATTATAATAATTTTATAATTAAAATAAAATGCTAAAGGGGTTTTAATTTCATGTTTTTTCATCTTGGTAATTATTGTTTTGTTTTTAATTGTATATGATTGATTCCTTCCTAAAAACTATGGTTGTTGGGGGATTTGTTTTACAGATATATGTGTTGTGACTGTTTCTTTTATTGTTGTTATTCTGATATTTCCGTGAAATTGTAAATTGGGTAACCACTTATATTTGATTAATAAAAAACCTCCCTCAGGATTATTGATTGTGTGATAAAACCCATAAAATAATGTGGAATCTGATAAAATCCCCTTTTAATTTTATAAAACTATATTGATATGTTGTGATGAGTTATTGTGCTTAAGGGATGACGATGTTGGTTTTTGGGGCATATGTGGTTGGTGGTTTGTTGGTCGTGCTTTTGGGATGGTGTGGTTCTTTGTTTGGCCATGCTTTTAGGGAGGCGAGGTGGATGTTTTTTTATAATGATTTTGTGGCAGTGATGTGGTTGTTGTTGTCTATTCATTTGGGGCAGCAAGGTGGTGGTTTATTTATTATATATTATCTGGTAGGGATCGAATAATTGATTGTTTAATATTTTTTAAAATGAATAATTTTTAGTTTGGATAATGGCATGGAAATGGATAATAAATAAAAAATTATGGGTATTTTGGTTAAATGTGATTAATTATAAATAATATAAAGAATTAAAATGATAATGAGAATTGGTTGAAAATGTGAAATGGGGCTTATGACTTGTTGTGTGGTGTTATGCATGTATAGGTTGATGTGAATGTGGTGACTTTGTGAGATGATTAGTGTTTGGTTTTGAAACAATATGTTGTAGTTGTGTGTGGCTATATATATATATACTTTTTTGTTCTTTTTTATTTTTGCATGCACCAGAACTAGATCGAGCACTATGTGCTAACACCTACAAAGTCAGGCAGGGGTGATGTGAGGTAATTTGACACAGATCCCCATTCAAAAGATTATTTACCAAAGAATGTGATATACTGCACTCCCAAGGTCAGTCTTGAGGAAGCAACTTACACAACCACAAAATTATATTTTCACTATTTATTTTATAACTAATATATAATATAATGATGAGTTTCAAAGATGCATAAAATATTAAAATATATATATATGGAATGTGAAAAAAAATTGTTAGAAATAAATAAAGAATACATTCATTATTGGGGGGATCGTAATGGTTGATGTTATTGTTTATTAAAATATTATCAATATCAATTCAATTTAGTGATCAAGATCTGTCACACTACACCCACTCATTCGAAATGTTATTACCCCAACATTGAGATCTCTATTTTCGGGAAAATAATCTTCCTAAATCTAGCTAAGATATCACTTTTCCGACCATCTCTAACAAATCGATACTCTATCATATACATGACTTAGATGGTGAAGGGATGTATGAATGTTGAATGAGAAGAAGAACTTTGTGATAGAGAAAATGGGAAAATATAACACCATAATCAATTTAACCACCACCAAAATTCACATAATGAAATAAATAGATTTAAATTTAATCACAATAAAACTCAATAAAAACCCCATTCTCTCCCTCGAACAATCGTCGGGGTTATTTCCCCATTCTCATGGAGTTAGAAGAGAATATGGTGGGAGAAACACACAAAAGTAAAATTGGATGAATGAGGTATGAAGAAGAATATTGATATAATTTAAATGGTGAAAAATATCCTACATCATCAAATAAAATATAATCATACACAAAATGGACAATACTTTTCCAACCCCTTGAAATGAAGAGGGATTACATTTTAATAGGCGAGGGGATGAAATATTTGGCTCCAAAATCTGTCCACAGAATATATGGATGTGTTTGGCCTCTTTAATGATAGAATTTTAGAATGTGTAATTATTTAAAGTTCGTGCTATATCTATTATATGTCTCCTCACTACATTTTATCTTTATTTTCCATGAAATTATTATGTAATGGATGATTAACTTTGGATAATTAATATTCCCAAGCAGACTATTTGTATTCCAATTCATTGAGTTCCAACAAATTTATGACATTGATATTTAAATATTAAGGTGCGGCCATAATAATTAACCATGGTACTCAAAATATCCTCTTTCTTCCTGTTAAATAACATCACAATTTTTTAGACACATTATATGATATCGTCCCAACAATAAAATTCTCAAGATATATGAACAGATTTTGATGATGGGATTGTGAGATAGCTTTGGGCCGTAAATGGTAGATTGAGATTTGTCTCCGGAAAGATAACATGAATTCTATAGAACATGATAACCTATCGAATAATAATTTTGAAATTTTGTTTATTTTATAAAAATATTGGCCGAAACATTGAAATAAATTAAAACTGTTAAAATCCAAAATATTCAACTTTTTAATTATGCTAAAAAATGCTCTTAAAACATATAATGTGGCCATTTCTATTAACATAACACATTGGTGGGATTAAAAAATTAAACATATGAATAAATTAATTGGAAATATTTTATCTATTAAAATCCCCACACATAAACATTACACTCATGGTCAATCATTATATACCAAGGTCAAAACAAACTTCTCAAAGAATAAATGACAACGCAGTTCAATTTTCATATTAAAGAAAATATAATGCCTCTTATATGGATAAGAATTTCCTAACTCCTCAAAATTAAAAATAATACATTCATTCTCATGTTAATACTCATATGTATATTGAACCATCCAAACTAGAAAAAATAATTCCCTCTTTACTCAAGGATATTTAATGTGCAGTTCTTCTCTTTCTAAAAAACATTTGTGATCTCCATAGGCTCGCTATCCTCCCAGTATCTATAGTTCACAGAGTCAAAAATGTGTCAATAATGAGTTATTTTTCATGATTTTTTCTAAGGATGATGGTTGGATGGTTTAAAATGTAAAAACATATGGGGCATTGTGAGGAGGGTTAAACTCCAAGGTGAAGTAAATGCAGGAAAAAATATTTTCTCAAGAATGGTTTGCTCCTCAAATAGATAAAAAATGATTCATCTCTAAACACCTCTTTCTTTGGTATGTTGACACTTTAAATTTCATTATAAATGAATATCATACCTATTTTCCCCAATTTTAGCATTGTTTCTGCTTGAATACAGATCTAGATTCATCTTTATAATCATGTTTTTGAGGAAAAGATAGGCAGCTTTTAATCATCAAAATTTTTTGAACATCCAACCCATCTTTGCAATGCTATTTTGGGTCACCCATCCATATTTCCATAATAACATTACTTCCACCCAAGAATCAATAAATATGGTAACACTTTCAATACGTATCAAATATATTCTTCAAGAAAGAAAAATATAGTTAATCTTCTCCCACCCCAACACTTGAGTAAAACAATAATCATAAATTTAACTTTTATAGAAGGTTAGATAAGGGTAGTTGTATTGAAATGCGTATTCCTAATAGGGTATTTCATGGCTACTAGAGACTTAAAAAAGTTCAAATGATAATTTAGGCCAAAATAAGAGTTCAATGTAAAAAAGGGATTTCAAAGTGATGCCTCAATCATACTTAACACATTCCATGAACTGTAACAGCTTTAAAAATGAAAAAAAACCTCATGTTTTGGGTCCCACAACATGTATCAAGACTCAAGAAAAATATAAATTTAATAAGATGTCATAAAGATTTCAAAACATCTTGGGTAGAGAAAGATTTTAAATTTGGACATTATTACTGCATATGAGTATCATAATCGACCAAAATTCATCAAATGAAATTCTATAAATCAAGAAAAATCCATTAAGAAATCAATGAAATCATTTAATATTCAAAACAAGTGTGCTAAAAAACACAAATATGGTTTGAATTTTCAAAATTATTCAGTTCCACTCAGGAATCCTAAACACTCACCAGAAATGATAATAATATAACCTAAAAAATTCCTAAAAAAGACCTAAAAAATAAAAAAACACACAAAGAATTTCGAAAAACAAGTTGAAATCCATCCACCAAATTTATTATATTTACTAAATTATTTTTAGCTCACTTTAAATAAAGAGACATTTTCACATAGAATATATATTTTGTAGCAAATAATATAAATAAAAGGAAATGCACAACTTGATTTATTTTTTAGTGGCAGCATGGAGTTAAGCTCCTAACATCTACCACATTAAAACTACAAGAAATAAATTACAAGACATAAGAAAAATAAATAAAAATAAAGAAGAGAGTGAATAAAAAATGGATAATGTTTGGTTACCCCCCACCCCCCCAAATAGGGTGATAGGTTTTTATTTCCCCTAGTCAGGAAGTTGTAGTGGACTATCCCTAATCACATGGTGGATGTGGATTCTTTGAGATGTACCACCACCTATGACTTTTCCATGTGTCCATTAGTAAACACCAACAATGGAGTTCCCTAAATAATATAAGAAATTTAAAACCCCCAAGAAAGAATATAGATATAATTTAAGTTCAAAAGTATGAGGGAAAATAAAATATGGGTGATCCCTATAAATTTTGGTGGCATCCTCCTCCATATGGTACCCAATTTGTTGCATATGAGGTAGTCACACCACCATCATCTTCTCCAAATCTTCTCCTTCAATCACCACCACATGGGTGGTCTCTTCAATAACATCCAAGGCACACATCATTTTTGTTGTATCAGAAATTTCCATAAATGATAATTTAGAAAAAAATTCATATTGAATAAGATTAAAACATCATGAATCAATTAAGAAATCCTCCCTTTCAAATATGTTAGCATGTAAATTGATCTCATCAGGCTCGACCATTGACAACTCAATCTTAATAGTTGCATCATCTTCATCATCTTCTGAAGTAACATACATGTTGAAAGGTGATTATTTTTCATTATCAAGGATCGGAAGAACTAGTTTGAGGTTATCTTCAACAATGTGATTCTAGGATTCTTTTAAAAAAATTTGACCTCCCAAAAGTGATTCAACTTGAATATGTACCTTAAGGACCTCCTTGAAAAATGGTTGAGTTTGGGATGATATGATTAATTCCTTTAGTAGCTCATTGTCACTCACCTTAGTTTCTTTAACAAAAAAAATGATCTGTGAGATCTCTTTCACCACATATTTTCGTTCAAGTTCTGACTCAGGATCAAGTTTTGGTTTCTCCAGTAGTGAATGAATATATTCCTCAAACATTTCTGCATATCTCTCCTATTTTTGTATGTATTATTTAAGTTCATTCATCTGTTATTTTTCAATTTCATCTTCTTTATTCACCTGATAGTACTTATTCCATGCATATTTATCACAATATGAATACAGTTTGAACATAAAGGGTTTTTAAAAAAAATTATTTTATAATTTTCATACTCAAAAAGGAAATTATAACCAAAATATAAATATAAATAGTGAGTTGATACCACACGGATCCCTAGATAAACCTAAAATTTTATGAACAATAATTTTTCATAGATTCCCAATCAAAATATTATTTACCTAATCATGCAATATAGTGCACTCCCATGGTCGGTCTGGAGGAGAGAACTTACACAACACCGAAATTCTTTGTCACTATTTATTTTATAACAAATATATAATATAATGATTAGTTTGAAATATTTATAAAATATTACTATATATATATTCAATGTAAAAAATGATTTTAGAAAGAAATAAAGAATAAATTTATTCTTTGGGGATCATAATGTTTGATATCATTGTTTGTTAAAATATTGTCAATATCAATTTAATGTAGTGATCTATATATGTCACACTACACCATCTCATTCAAGATTTTTTTACCCCAACACACAGATATCAAAATGTGGGGAAATACTCTTCCTAAATCAGGATATGATATATCTTTGTCGATCATCGCTACCCAATCCATACTCCATCGTATGCATGATTAGATAGTGAAGAGAAGGATGAATGTTGATTGAGAAGAAGAACTCAGTGATAAAGAAAATAGGGCAATCTCACACCATAATAAATTTAACCACCAATAAAATTCACATAATAAAATAAATATATTTAAATTTAAGCACAAATAAACTCAATTAACCACCATTCTCTCCCTTGAACAAACGTCCAGGTTAGATCCCCATTCTCAGGGAGTTAGAAGATAATACATTAGGAGAAACACATAAAAGTAAAAAATGGAAAAATTAATTATTAATAAGATTACTAATAGAAATTAAGTGTTTAAGAATATAACATATAAACAAATAAAATATATACCTATAAAAAATAGACACTACTTTTTCAACCCTATGAAATGAAGATGGAGTACATTTTTATAGGCAAGGGGATGAAATATTTGGCTCCAAAATCTATCCACTGAGTGTATACACGTTTATGACCACCTTAATTGCATAATTTCGGAATTTTTACATAAAATTTCTTCCTCTATATCTCCTTTTTCTCCACAAAAATTTTTATCATTATTATCTAATAAATGAATATGTAATGGATAATTAACTCAGGATAATTAATTTTCCTAGGAAGACTGTTCGTATTCTAATTCACTGAGGTCAAATGAATTTATGGAATTAATAATTAAATATTTATGGGATAACATCTTAATGAAACTTTTTTCTCTGGATTTCTTCTTACTCCATGTCAAATATTGGAACTATTGGTTTTCACATTAGGAGATATTGTCCCAATAATAAAATTCTTCATATATGGGCATAGTTTTCGAGGATGGGGTTCTGAGCTAGATTTTTTCCATGAAATGGTAGGTTTAGATTTTGGTACAGAATGATAAAATGAATCCCATCAGACATAGAAACCAATTAAAGAATAATTTAGAAATTTGGATTAGTTTAGAGAAAGTTATGGCTGAAACATTGACATAAATTAATACAGATAAAATCCAATATTTACCATTTTTTCAATTAAGATAAAATATGATCCTAAAACATATAATGTCACAATTTCCCTTAAAATAACACCTTGTTGGGATTAAAACTATGAAATTGAGAATAAATTAATTTAAATATTTTCTCTATCTGGGGTTTTTTTCCAACATCCAGTGAGGATGACAGATCACTGGGTACCCAGCCTTTCCTACTCTTTCATACAGGCGAGGTAGATATTGAAGAGGTTGTGGTGGTTAGAATTTGGTCAGTGATTTAGATGGTCGTTGTGATAACCTATGTTTTTTTTGTTGAAAAGTGATATCTGATGTTTTTTAGGGCAAGATGAGACTGTGTTTTGGGGGTGGTGGCTTATTTGTTTTCAGAAGAGATATGATATGACCTTGCTTATTGGGAGGCTTCTGGTAGAGTTTGTTCATGACAGTAGGAGGGAATGAGGTCGATTTATTTTATGTTCATGAGGCCTTAATAGTATGGTTATGGAAGTGGTTTTGTTGTGATGGACCTGGTGTTTTCTAGACAGATGTGATATGGTTGTTCTTGTGAGGTGGCGAGCCTATGTGTCTTTGGGTGAAGTTTCTTCTGACCATTCTTTTGGGGTAGTGTGGTATATAGAATGCATGGGATCACCTAAACATATTATGTTGGGGTATGAAAGAGGCATACTACCAGGAAAGCAATATGGGTTACCCATAATAATGTGATTCTTTATTAATTATATTCCTTGGCATGCGTTATTTGGTGAGCATGCCTTGGTAAGGTTGGGATGGATAGTTGACCTATATAAGAGATATTGATTCTGTTATTTTCTCATGGGTTCATTGTTATGATTTTTTTCACATGTACATGAGAGGATTTGGGTTTCCTACTAAGAATTATTATATCCTCACAATATGTATATAAAATATTTGTATGTTTCCAAGAAGATTTGGTGGACCATGCTAGACATTGCTAGCTCAGACCTTTAGATAGCTGTTATGTTTCTACTGTAGATTTATTTTCAGTGTTTACTTTTGAACCATTTATGTTTATCATCTTTATTTATACATTCATGTGGGATAGTTTGGACTTTCTTTTATAATATTTCATGGAGTTTAGTATGGATGATTCATCTTATGTCCTAGTCCAATGTATATTATAGAGGGTAATGCCTACCATACATGATCTTTTTATACACTCAGTGATAGTCACCAACTCAATGCCTACTAGAGGAGGGACTCGGGGTTCATTGTACCTCTCCTCTCATTGAGGTATAATTGGAGGGAGGGGTTCATGACCGAGTGATATCAAAGGTGATTTCTAAGAGATATGATGGAGTTTGGAATTATATACCATGAGTATTACATGGTATGTTATGGAAATATTCTTAGTAGATCGTGGTTCATGACATAGGCTGGGGAGACTGGATATGAAATAGGATTTTAGGGGCCCATGTGGTCTAGTGCATGGAATCTAAGATTATATAATGACCAAGTGAGGTAAACCTATTTTTATAGTAGATACCTAGGAGAGGTACATTCATCATGATGACTTGTGTTCTAATTTTAATTGGGTTGTTTTTTGTAAGATTAAAATTTATAGAGTGAATTAAAATAAATCTAAATAAAATTCCATACAACCTAATCATAGGAAATAGTTGTTTCTTATTTTAGCTAAATATCATGTTTTTCATCCCCCTGTTACTCAAGAAGTTGAGGTTTATAAGGATAATCTATTTGATCATCGTAGAGTTCATCTGATGGAGGAGGTTGATTCTTAGAAGAGGGAATCACATGCATTCCAGCGGTATGATTTAGGAAAATATGAGTGTAGTGTTTCAAATACAGAGATAGGGAATTGGCTGCAAGAGATAAATATTGATTTTATTTTGATCCTATATTTATATATTATTATGTCCCTTTTAGATTATTCTTGATGGGGGGTGAGTTATGCGTCGACATAGGGTGATGTATCTGGGTGAGTGGATAAAGGATAATTTTTTTGGATTGAATTTCATAATGTGTTCCAGACATATTTTCATTTATCGGCCATGAAGGCAATGAATATGTAGTATCTTCTTTCACTTCATTAGGGGGTATATCACTGTGGTAGATGGGAATCAAGTTCAAGGACATTATTCATTTTTACAATATCTTTTTTTAGATGAGGAGTCTCATTCGAGAAGTATATAGGATGCACTTTATTTTTATATCCACTATAATTTTACGTATTTTTCATTGCCAACATATATTAAGGTTGAGAGGAGGGAATATGTTATCAAGAGTATTAACTCACAAGGAGGTTTACTATGAGATGGTAACTAGCAGTGTTAGTCGATAAGCCAATTTTTTTGTGCCATGTCTGAGGTGCCTAGTCCTTTGGGGTTTTGACTAGTGGGGAGTGATCCTCATTATCTTTCATTCTGGTCATCTAGGGAAATTGTTTTCCATAATATTCCTAGGGCCTTTCTTCCAGTGTGTTTTTGTTTTGGTGGTCATGGAAATCAATATAACCATTTACCAATGGTTCCCTATGCTTAGTTTTTTGGAGGTGGATAGGCTCGGTGCTAGCATGAGTAGCATTTCTAGTGAGACTATTTCAGTAGCAGTGGAAGTGTGATTATGTTCTAAATATGGGATATAGTGAAAGTAGAGGACGACCTCAATATATTCCTCATGCTTAGGTACCTCATACTGCGCATAGAAAAGGTGGTGTTCATCACTAGGGAGATGGAGGAGTTGGGCGTGGTTGGTTGCACACAGTGGACTCAGTAGTTCCAGAGGGGCCATAGATTATCATAGGTATGATAATTTATTTTAATACCATTTTTTATGCCTCTCATAATTCAGGATCTTCGTACTCTTTTTTTTTACCTACTCTATCTTGCTCTCTGTGACTATACGTAAATCGGCTTCTCGTTCCCCGTGGTGTTGACTACACTAGTCGAAGGCCAAATCACCTTATTTGATGAGTTTCAATGATATAAATTGATGATGGATCTGCATCAGTCCCTTGGGGATATTTCCTTGCTATAAATTCTGTTTTATGATGTAATACTTTGTACTAAATGGTTTCATTCCATGTGTTCTATTATGAATTACATACATAAGATAGTCATGTTTTTGGAAGTGGATGGATAGCATGTGGTTTTTTGTTGGTGAATGGGGTTTTTAGGTGGGATATCGGAATTTTGGTCCCCTTATATCCACTATGGATGATTATTCAGTGAAATAAATTTAAATTGGGATAGTGGAGGTAACCATAGTCTTTGGGGTGTTTTTGGATACATTTTTTAAGAGGTTTTGATGCTTCCCCTTTGACGTGATGTTGAGTTCATGATAGACTTGTCACTCGGTGCTTAACTAGTTTTGATGGATCCTTATCAGATAGAAGCATATGAGTTATGGGAGGCGAGTATTTAATTATATGACCTGATGTATAAGTGTTTTATCCAACCCAGTGTGTCTTCATGTCATGCTCTAGTGTTTTTCTCCAAGAAGGCATATGGTAGTCGGATCTTATACAAATACTACCGGATGATGAATGAGGTGATGATCATGAAACATTAACCTATTCTAAGGATAGCATAGTTTTTTGACCAATTGAGATGGGAGAGATTGTTTTCTATGATCGATAGTCTGGATATCACTAATTGAGGGTGGAGGACGGTGATATCCAAAATTATCCCTTCAAATCCAATTATGGGCACTTTGAGTTTATCGTCAAGTCATTCAGTGTTACGAACACACCATATATTTAAATGGGTCTTATGAACATAGTGTTCCATGAGTTACTAGACCATTTCATAATAATATTCATCGATGATATGTTGATCTAATCAAGGTCATAGGTGGAGCATTCCGACCATCTCATAATTTTTTTCTAGTTCTTCGACAGCACTAGATTTCTATAAATTTTTTCAAGTGTATATTTTGGACCCAACAGGTGGATTTCTTTAGGAATGTTTCATCTCAATAGAGTGTGGTAGTGGACTCATCAATGTTTGAAGAATTTTATTCTAGGGAAGCTCCCAATAATGTAGAAGAGGATCACAATTTACATGGAATTGTGGGTTTTTATTGGAGGTTTTTGCCCAATATATCTAATGTTTTATCCTAATTGAATGCTTTTACACTGAAGGTAAAGGATTTTGTGTGGTCTGGTTAGTTCCATGTAGAGTTTTATTACCTAAAGGGGATGTTTTTATATGCTCTAATTCTTTATTTACCTGAGGAGGGGTTGATTTTTGAGGTATTTTCTGTTTCTTTTCATCTAGTCTTGTAATTAATGTTGATGTAGTAGATGATAGTGATATCTTATGGGTAAAGAAAATTATTCCCCCTTGTTTATAACGACTCAACCCCTGACCTGGAGTAAGTAGTGGGGTTTTTTTCTGAAGTTTTGCTGGAATTATCTTATTAGGGAGTATTTTATGGTCTTTACATATCACAAATGAATGAGGTATATCTTTTCTTAACTTGATATGAATTTTATTGGAGAGGTGTTTAGATTTTCATCTAGATTATTATTTTTTATTTCTCATATACCTTGGTGATGGGGAATGTTATAGAAAAATCTTTGATTAGGAAGTCATGAAATATTATTTTTTAGGAATTTTTGGATGATTATAGAGAAATGGTTGAGTTGGAATCCTTGCACTTAGATGCAAGGGTGTATGGTGGTAGAGGTTTTTTATTTCATATGATGGTGCGGTATTATATAATGAAAAAATTGGAAGACTATAATTGGGGAGACTTAGAGGAAGAGGTGATGTGTGGTCATGATGGTCATGGTGATGCTTCAGATGGATGGTCAGAAGATGGTTCGAACAGCCTGTTGTTTCATCAGAGCTTTTTTGTTCTAGTAGTGGTGAATGTGGGGGTTATTTTTGAGTTTCATAACACATATTTTTCATTATACCCAAAATTTTCCATGATGTACCATGTTTTGAGGTTGAATTTTTGGAGGCCAAAGATGAAATAGGAAGCGGTGGAGTTTATCAAGAAGTTCTTGGTATTCCAGTAGGTAATGATTGAGCATCTTGTTCTTGGATTCATGTTATATCCTTTGAATATTATTAAGTGAAAATTGGAATAAATATCAATGGTATTTATTATAGTTTTACTCCAAACTCATGTAGTTTTTTATGATATCTGGTTGGTTGTGGATTGGTTGTTGAAATCGGCTCACTTCTAATTGATCAAAGAGTCGGACATAGTGGATGATTTATCTAAGAGGTATGAGGATAAGGTAGTATGGTTTCATGCAGTTTTGTGGTCTATTATCTCTAATTGGGATTAACATTTTACCTCTTGTTTTTTAGGGGATTTCATGATTTTTTTGCACTCAGTTACACCTAAGAGATATGTACAACCCTCATATGGGCAGGCGGATGGAGTAGACTATCTAAATGTTAGAGGATATGTCTTGGACAAGCATCATGGAATTTGGTGGGTATTGTGTATAACACATTCCCTTGGTTGAGTTTTATTATAACAACATATGTCACTCTTACATTGGTATGGATCCATTTGAGGCATTGTAGGGTATATTGTGTCGTTCTCCGTTGTGTTGGACAGAGTGTGGGGAGGCAACAGCTCTTGGTCCTGATGTGTTGAAATCCATGAAAAATAATGTTTAACTTATTCACGGGAGGATGAAAGTAGTGCTGGAATAAAATAATACTTATACCGATCATAGAATGAGGTCCTTGGAGATTGAGGATGGAGACCGCATATTATTGAAGGTTTTGTCTCGATGTGGGAAGTGGAGGTTCAGTAGAGGATGTAAGATTTCTCCCAAGTTTGCTGGTCCCATTGAGGTGTTGGGGGAGTTGGGGAGGTGAGTATCATTTTGAATTTCCATCATGATATAGAGAATCTGTGATGTCTTCCACATCACTTATCTTTATCACTATCTTCACAATGACTCCCATGACATTAACTA
Organism: Viscum album; assembly: GCA_963277665.1. Classification (NCBI taxonomy): domain Eukaryota; kingdom Viridiplantae; phylum Streptophyta; class Magnoliopsida; order Santalales; family Viscaceae; genus Viscum; species Viscum album. The sequence goes on from OY728163.1 coordinate 1,614,607,483, forward strand.
GGGATATTTGGATATCAGGTATGTTGTGTTGTTTGTGGAGTGCCTAATAGAGATCTAATATTGTGAAGAGAAGGTGATTTTTAGACAAACTATTCCTTTGGTTCATGGGTTGATGAGGCATTGTGTCTTGGAAGATAGTACTTATGAAAATGATACATAGATGCATTCCTAGTGCCCAAATCTATTTTGAGTTTTTATTTAATTTTTTTTTCTTTAGGATGTGATATTAGGATATTGTTTCATGTGATGAGTTGTTTTCCATTGTTGTTTATTTATGATGTGTGATAAGTTTTTGACATATGAAAAAAGGATGACCCAATTCTTAATCAATACACATTAACTGTCATGTGATTAAAACCATATAGTTGACTTAGTTCCTGCCAGAGAAAATATTTTCTTAACATGAAGGATGGAATTACCTGATTCCTATATTTTAGATGATGTAGTTTGTTAAATTAAGATTTTATTAGTTTTGGATTCTTGGAGTTTGATATTGTAGTGTGGTATTGTGGTTTTTTTTTGATATTTTTTGTGGGATTTTAGTTTGGTGTACTAGGTTGGTGGTAGAATTTTAGGTATCACAAGATCCTTGATATAAATCTTACAGTGTGGTTGTTTTGAACCCTTTATTTTGGGGAATAGTTTTTTATTCTAGAGGGGGATATTTTTTTTAGAGTTATATAATGTAATGGTTTGTTTTTTCATAGTCTATTAAATTGTTTTTTAGTGGTCAGATGTGATCGAGTGAGGTTTCAGAGTTTTCAGTGGAGGTTGGAGGTGCATTAGAGCTGATGTAAAAAATAGACATCCTGTAAATGCATAACATGATGTGTAATTAGGGTTAACATCTTCTGTATCTTAGTGGTTCAAAATGTTTACATGGATAATGGGGGTCCTATGAAATGAGTACATGTCATGTAAGAGGTATTCACATCATGAAATAATACAGATGTTAAATCCTTGGAGGTGACACATTTTTTAGAGAAAGTATGAATTTTAATAAAGTTGAGGATTACACACCATGTAATGGATAGACATTATAAAACTAATGTGATTCTAGGTTTTACCTTATTTTATTTATTTCACCATGTATCCTTCTTCCTCTCATTTTGGATAAACCCTAGGTACCCAGAGGAGACTTTCCATCCCTCTTCTCCCCTCCTTGTTCTATTGTTTATGGTAGATCACAATTTGGATTTTTTGGTAGGTTCTTCTCTATTTCATGGTTGGTTTTCTTTTATTACTATTTCGATTTTACCACTGGTAGTGTAGTTTGGTATGGGTTGTGTTTTTGGGTTTCAATTCGATAATCCATTTGGTACGGTATAAGTTGATCCACATTTTCTCATGGTGCGGTTGTGGTTTATGGGAATTTCTTCTTCCCCATGTGGTGTGTTGCGGGTTGGAAAAATTCTTTGATGTAGGGAAACCCTCATTATCCTTTAATATGAATCATATGGGAGTTGATTTCTCATTTTTATCTATGTGTTATGGTTTTTACGGCTTAATCAAATTTAAATAACTCTCAAATTGATATTAAAGTGTAATTGGTTTTGATTTTCATATTTTTACTAGTTTTTTATAATTATGATATTGTGGATTGTATGGGTTAGATGTCCTATTGATAATTGTGGTCATTTGGACCTTTTTTTTCTTGGATATATGTGTTGTGACTTTTTCTTTTGTATGTACTGTTGTGATATCACCCTAAAATGTAAATTGGATAACCACTTATATATCGATAATAAAATTGTTTCCCCCATATTATGGCTTAGTTGATAACACCCTTAAAATAAAGTGGAATGTTATAAAATCCCATTTTCAATGTTTTTAAAATATCTTTATTTATTCTAATGTGTAGCTATCCTTGTGGGATAGTGATGTGGGTTGTTGGGGTATATGGGGATGATGGTTTATTGGTTGTACTTTTTGGGTGGGATGTGGTTTGTTTGTCCATGCTTTTATGGCAATGAGATTTTTATTTCCGGGACATGATTATGAGGCATTTAGGTAGTTGTCTTTTTCATAATTTTAGGGTGGTGAGGTGGTGGTTGATTTATACTAGATGCTCGGGTAGTGATTGAATAATTAATTGATTAAAATTGTTTGAGATGGACAGTTTTTGGTTTTGTTAATGTGATAAAAATATATAATAAATAAAAAAATGTTTGGTTGTGTGGTAAAATTTGGTTTATGCTATGTAATTAAATTAATTGGATAGATTATGGGAATTAATTGGGAATGTGAAATGGGGATTTTGTCTTGTAGTGTGGTGTTAGGCATTTAGAGGTAGAAGGGAAAGTGATGATGCAGTGAACTGATTTGTGTTTGGTTGTGAACCCATAGTTTTGGGTTCTGTGTGTCTATATGTATATACTTGTATATTATTTATAATTTATAAACACAGAACAACCACATCAATAACATTATGTTGATTCCTACATAGTCACCCAAGGGATGTTTTTTCCGGCATTTGGTTAGGAGGAAATATGGTTGGACACCTTCTCTTTCCCATTCTCTCTTCCATGAGAGGTATGTATTACACAGTTTGTGATGGTCAGAGGTCTTTTATTGAATTGATGGTGGTTTTGATATACAATGTATTTTTTAGTGATATTTGATACCCCATGTGTACTTTGGTGATATGAAATGGTGCTTGTGTGCTGGTGTCTCTAGTTTCTTCTAGAGTGATGTGATATTAATCTTCCTGTGAGGATGCTTTTGGTAGGGTTCATTCATGGTAGGGGGAGGGAACAAGGTTTATGTCTTATATGTTCAATCTTTGAGAACCACTTCACCCATTTATTCTGATCAAAAAGAACATCAACCCATAGTTACATCTACATGTTCTTTACTATAAATCATTTTGTTTTTTGGTATTCAAAATAGGGACAATGGTTTCTATCATTTTCTTTTATAAATACAATAGGTGTTTCCCAAGGTGACACACTCAGGAATAAGAATAATTTCTCTAATAGATCATCTAACCAATTCGTTACCTCATTCATCACTATTGGTTCCATATGTTGGGAAGGAATATATACCAGTTAAATACTATGAAATAAATCAATAGATAAGTATACCTCTCTTACCAGTGCTAGACCAAAGAAATTATAAAGAAATATGTCTAGAAACTCAATGATGACTGGAGGGAGGTCATCACTCAAACCTTCTTCCTCAAAATATAAATTAAAATCGGATATTACCCTGCCCAAAATAATAAATGATTATAAGTCTCTACTAGACCTTGGGTCCCATTTTTCTTGAATGAAATGATACACCCCATCAGGAATAATGAATGGGACCTACTAAAGGTAATAGTCATGATGGTTTTTATGAGAGATCAACCAATCCATCCAAAAAATGAAATCAAGAATTTTGATGTTGAGTACCAGATAATTCCAAGTAATCTTAATCTATGAGAAAGAAAATACACAAGAAGTGCAGTGGGGGACCTACTCTCTCTTAGTTCTATGGGGTGTACTAATTACAATCACATTAGTCAAAATAATCATATGAAGATTTAGTAGGTTCAAAACATGAGTCGATATAAATATATGAGATACACCATTATTAAAAAAAGTAGTCAATAAAGATGAATCTATAGTGATATAATGTCTCATAGTCATTGGAACTATATTAGCTTTCTCTACATAATAGTCCTCTATGTGAATAGACTTCATTCTAGATTCATGTGGATGGAACACCATATATCTTGAATCATTTGATTTCACCATAATATTTTTTGGATCAGGTGAGACCATTCTACTACTAGGAGTATAAAGAAATGTAATAACATCTGTAGATGTCCCAAGAGACCATAGAAACTGCATATCATTAGCACCATAGTATAAAAACGCCTCGGATTCCCAACCTCAATTACCAAAAGTATGTAAATGGACATCCTCCTATAACTACAGGTGTTCTAGAAGTATCCTACTATTTCATTCCACCAAAAGACACATCATGATTCTTCTAACCCTTAAATGGACTAACAAAACCCCAATTGGAGAACAATAAACTCTTTTCAACTTGGACTGACATCTCAGTTCAAGCTCAACAATCAATGTCATTTCTACTACATCAGAATAAGAAGCTAGATTTAGCAAGAAAAATTTATTTGGAATTTCAAATCGATGTTCTATCATGATTCTTTGTGCCTTTATCTTTTCATTAGTCACCACCTCAAAAGAAAACAAAAAAAATATCATCAAATCATTCTCTATGTTAAGTCATGGTTGTGTAACTAGACTATAGTTTGAGAAACTTAATTGATTTTTACAAGACAATAGATTCTAGATATCTTTGATTAGTGAAAATAACATGAAGGAATTTCTATTAAAAAACCTTATGCTTCTTATCCATCACCAATGAATCTACCTATACCATACTATTCTCTTCTAGTTTAAACAAATTCATTTCACCACAATATCTTTACTCATCTCCATAAACTCAAAAAGAAGATTTATCTTTTTTAAAAATACCTCAACCAGTTGATGATCATTAGAGATTAGGAAAGAATGTGGCTTCTAGAAATGAAAATCTTTAGAATTATCATAGGATTCATCCTTTTAATGTTCCACTACCAGAGCATGAATGAGAATGAATGCATGCACTTGTCCTTGAGATTGGACATCCCACACCACTATCCCAATAAGATTCTAGTACACTAGAGGATTTGTTCACTATAGTTCACTATAATATCACTCTTGGGGTCTAATTTTAACTATTATTAGAGGGGTGATGCTACAAAACATCAAAAGAAAACACTAATTACATCAAATAAATGGTACACAGATCCTAGATATAAGAATATAAATTCCATCATGTAGAAATTTAAGATTAGTATATCGTCACAATCAGACCAAATAAAGGTAAAGACTAAAATTGTAACAAGGCATTCCTTAAAAGCACATTTTTAAAACATTTATGGTCACTTAAGGCATGTTACGGTGTGATATATCTAGAAACTTTCTCACAAGTACCACCTAAGTTCCATAATGACTTCCCAAACTGCATACTGGCATCAAGGAATGACACTTAACCAATACCTCTGATTACAATTTTTCATGAACCATCTCAGATACTCCGGTACCCTAATACTTGATCCATCTTTGATGTTTCATAATGGGTGTTTCCTATCCCCATCAGTCGGAAACAATCACTTAGAGTCATACAAGATCATAGAGGGAATTATTTTTCAATTAAATATCATAATATAAAAGATAAAAATCAGTATTCTCAACCCTCCAATGATAGAAAATTATAGAAATAAAAATAATTAAAATATAACCTAAACTAATATATAAACATAACAAAGGAAAAAAATTATTCCAATTAGAAAAAAAATCAAGTGTAACAAGTTGCAAATAGATCCACATATCACTATCAACACTCCACAGTCCCAAGGATCAAGAACATTCACCACCTCCATGTGTTGGTTTCCTATTTCTCATACATGGAATAAGAAAATATACAAAATATTGAATTAAAATGTAGGGTGTGAGTGAAAAATGATAGAAGGGTATCCCCAAGTGTTCTATAATAAATTTCATAACAATTAAACTAGCTATGATTTCACTTAAAAATTTAATAATACATTGTATAATAATCACACGTATTAAACGAAAACATTCATTCACATCAAAATATTTGAGATATATATAAAAAATTATTCAAAGAAAATTTTATATAAAACTCTTATATAAATAAATTGGGATGAATAAAACTATTCAATAATTAATGTCATTTATATCCAAGTCCAAAAAATCATAGAACCATATACAAAATATGCATTGTGTGTTATTTCTGGTAATAATATCCTCACACATCTCAAAAATGAGCTCGGATAAAGATAGTTGTGAACACACAAATCAATATACACCCCGAACAAGGAACACTCATTGGATATCTACACCCTCAAAGAGGGCCCTCTTTGACATTCTTGCCGTAATTGTTTAGTGATGTTTTTTATCCTCAATCCATTACTAGGGAGTCAAGTTCCATGTGTTCTTGTCTCATTTACCACTAACTACCAAGGATAACATGTGGTTTGAAAATTAAATCAATCCAACATGATAAAATCAAACATTTGAAATTAATTCAAATTATAGTAACCTAATTTTATGTTTTCAACATTCCTTTAACTTTTCAAAACCAAAAGAGAGGTTTTCATCAATTCATGCCATTAAAATCATCTTACAAATTAAATCAATTTTTACTCAAGGTTCAGAAATAGATCTATTGATCAAGTCGATTTTAAAATCAATCCATCCTTTTCCCAAAATCCATATGAAATTTTATTTCTAGTAAAATTGGGGAGTTTCATAATTTCCATTCCATTTCAAATGACACATAAAATCTATTTAAATAACTTTTAAAAAAATTAAAATTAATTTCAATTCAAAAAATAATTTTAAGGATTCAATAATAGGAAAATTCATCATGGAGAAACCTACCATTAAACAAAGAGATCATAGAACACAAGGTCTGTAAAATGGGGTGTAAGGTTTCTATTAGGTGGGTGAATGGTTTTTCAAAATCTTCCCCAATTAGAGAAACCCTCAATGTTAGAGGCTAAACTATCTAGAGGTGCTAGATGCATAGTTTGGATAAATCATGTGCCCCTATACTAAGGCTCAACTTAGGGATCATGGTTTCATAGGCCAAACTATACAGTTTTCCCTAACAATTTTCCACCCCTGAACAGCCCCTTGGGATTTTGAAATTTTCCAAATTCCCATAGAGTGACTCTAAAAAAAGACTTGATTTAAACGTGATAAAATAAAGGGTAAAATAATACCTGAAATAATGTAATAAAATTTTATAACCTCCCCACCATAAACACTTTCTACCCCAAAAAAAGAATATAAATAAAATTCCATGTCATATAGATGAGGCGACTGATCTCTTATAAATACCTCACTCCCAAGTCTATTGTGAATCTGACCCATGCCTCCATAGCACACAGAACAAAGGAATCATCCTCCCATGAAGAACCTTTGTCTCGTGATTAAAAATTCTAACTATATTCATAGTAACAGATAAATTTGGATCAACATCAAGTTCCTACTGACTGAAGACATAATATGGGTAAGAATTAAAATTATGATGCTATGATATGTGGTTTACACTATGTATAGACATAAACTATTGTAGATGTTCTAAATAATAATACACCTTCCAAACCTAAACAATAACCTCAAAAGGGCCCACAAATTGTGGTGCAAGTCTCCACTATTTCCCATGTTTTTGATGATCCAACTGAAGTGAAACTCTCAAAAACACCTGGCCATGAACTAAAAACTCAAAAGGTTTCCTATGGAGATCATCATAATTTTTTTCCTAGCTCTATTACATTAGTATTATCATATGAATTAGATGAATTTTCTTCATCATATCTTGGAACAAACTCTATCTAAACAATGATCTTTCACCAACATACAAGAAACATAATAGAGATTTATAAGTCTGGCCATACAGGGACTTAAATTGATCTATTATGACAGTGGAATGGTAACTGTTGTTGTAGGGGAACTCAACAAATCCCAAATGGACATCGCAAGCTCAACAAATTTAAATAAATCAAGTGTCAAGAATTTACTCATGAATTTTTATATCTGAATCTATTTTTTCATACCTCTATAGAAGTCATATAATAAATCTCACTCGGTATCCCATTACCTTTGAGTGGCCTCCCTAAAAGTAAGAAGTGAACCAATGATCTTGATTAGAAACTATAATAAACATAAAACCATGAAATCAGACAATATCATACTCATAGAGACATCCAAATTCCTCAATTTTGGTTGTTTTATGAATGGATAATAGGGGAGATGATTTATTCATATGATCAATCAAAACCCATAACACATTCTTTCCTTAATGCATACATGGAAAGACAAAAATGGTGTCTGTAGAGATTGTGTCCCACTTCCATGTCATCCATTGAATTTTTTGAAGAATACTAGAATGTCAATGATGATCATCTTTATCCTACTAACATGTAAAACAATGAGAAACAAATTCAGTGATGTCTCGTCTCATACCTAGCCACCAAAATCAACATTTTGTATCATAAAACAGTTTCATGGTTCTACGGTGCACCTCCCTCTACAAATTATATTGATCCCCATTTAGGAATTCATTCCGGGAAAATGGGAAGAAACTGCTTCCAAAAATCTAGGAATCTCTTCGAAGATAACATCCACTCCCTGATGCTCTCCTCACCATAAAGAGAGTCCCTGATGATAAAGAATTCATCAAAAAGTTTTTTCCTTCAATAATCACTTAAATAAGAGTATAGGTCAACTACATGAATTCTAATACAACATCAGTATTTTCCTACTAAACTCCTAAATGAAACTAATAAAAATGATCCATCATGTTCCAGTATTTTCATGATTCTTTCATGGATTGGGTTAGATGTTTCCTACATAATGCATCAGCAAAGACATTAACCTTTCCTAGGATATAGGCAATGTAAAAATCATAATATTTTAGGTACACCACCCGACATCTCTATCTAATATGTAAATCTATTTTTGAAAAGATAAAACTCAAAAAAATTGGTTTTAATAAATGGTAATCTTTTCAATAAAAATGTAATCTCGTGAAATCTTAAGAGCATACATTCCATCTTTCAGTTTGAGATCATGCGTTAGATATTTCCTCTCATGTGGCCTAAGATGTCTTGAGCCTTAGGCTACCACATCATCACTCTACATAAGAACATAGCCCAAACCCAAAATAGATACATCACAGAATACCGCACAGCCTTGACCAACCTTCAAAATAGTCGACACTAACACAAAAGTCAAAAAATATTAGACAAACAAAATAACTCTGAAGTTTCTCAATCCAAATGAACATCACTCCCTTATAAGTTGGTGTTGTCATTCAATAATCCATATTTGATAAATCTTTAACAAACCATTGGTAATTCCCAAAAAATCCCTAGAATCACTATATTTTGAAGAAATTATATGGTTTCTTGCATGCCATAAAATCTTTAACATTCTCAAGATCAACTGAGATATCACGTTCTGACACTAAGTGTCCCAATAATTTCACTTCCAGAATCTATAAATTTAATTTTTAAATATTTTCATTAGGTCTATGATTTATCAAGATTCTAGGACTACTCTCAAATGACGCACATGATCTTAAATAGTTTTGGAGTAAACCATCATTTCATCAACAATTACCACCATAAACAAATTGTTTAACTCATCCAAGATTATATTCTTCAATGTGATAGAGACCATAGAAGCATTGTTCAGGAAAAAGTGAATAACAAGATCCTCAAAGTGACCATACCTACTTCTAAAATTCATCATGTTTTGTCATATTCATTATTTATCAAATGGTAATAGCCATACTAAAATCCAATTTTCAAGAACCAATTCACCAATTTCTACTGATCAAACAGATCATCAATCCACAGTAATGGATACTTGTTCTTTACTGTAAATCGATTGATTTTTCGATAATCAACATATAGGTGATGTGTTATGTTATCATTATTCTTAAAGAGAACTAGTTCTACCCAAGGTTACACACTCTGTCGTATGAAACCTTTCTCTAATATATCTACCAAGTGATTCTTTAACTCTTTCAAATATACTGGTTAAATTTGGTAAGAAGGAATAAATACCAGTTGATAGATATACACTAAATAAATAGAGAACTATAACTCTCTTACTGATGGTAGACCAAAGAAATCATAAGTAAATAAGTCAGGAAACTAAGTAATTATTAGAGGGAGATCATCTCTCAAATATTCTCTATCTAATAAAAAAACCCCAATATTACCCTATCCAACTCTAGGAAGGATTGTATGTATCTACTTGACATCATGTCCAATTCTACCTAAAATACACAGCTACCCCCATCGATCATATTAAAGGATACCCACTAATGATAATAGTCAATCATTTCATTATGATCGATCAACCAATCCATCCCAAAAAATTAAATCAATAGGTTTCATATCAATAACCATAAAATTCCAGGTATGTTCAATCTCTAGAAAAGAGAAAACACAAGCAGGGAAATAGAGAATCTACTAAGTCTTCATTCTAATAGGAATAGTAATATCCACTACATAAGTTAAAAGATCAATAGGAAAATTTAAAATGATCAAAATATGAGTCAATTTAACTAAGAAATATGCACCAAAAATCAAATAATGTAGCTGCTAAAAGATGAATAAATTGTACTAATACCTCTCCCTATCACTATAACTATATGAGCTTCCACAAAAGACACTTCAACCACATGAAGATGCTTTTTCGTAGATTCTTGTGGCCAGAACCCCTTAGATCTTGAAGTATAATATTACACCTCTATACTTTTTTTAGAGTTTAGGGGCTTATTCCACTTGAAAAATTATAAAATAAGTGGTAGATCATCTGTTGATTTCCCGAGGGCCCATCAAAACTGGAGATATTTTCCTCCTTAGTACAAAATATTCTCAAGTTCTCAACCTTTCAAAATTTTAAGTCAATGTAACTCTACTAGAAAATGTTGGGGAATTGGAAGACACATTATATAAATATCCACCACGATACTCATAAAACAACCTTTTTTACATGAAAGAACTCATAGAACTAACACTGGGACAAAAAACTCCCATCAAACCTGGCATTCCAGCTTGCTCATGCTCAATCATTAATTCTCTATCTATCACAACAGCATAAGAATCCATCATCAGAAAGAAAACTAGAGATCAAATTTCATATTGAAGTATTATCTCGAATCTTCATTCCTTGATTTTCTCATTAGTGAACACCACTACATAAAAATGAAAAAGCTTGAAAAATAGATTTTTGTACTGAATCATGATTGTTTTTACATGTTGGAGTTTGAGAAACCCCATGTATTTCTCCAGTACCATATATTCTAGATAGAATTGATCAGTGAAAAGAATTGAAAATCCTTTCCATTCTAATCTTCTATAATTATTTTTTATCACCATCAAATCTAACTATCTCCTTCTTTTCCCTTTTATCTTAAAGGTATCACATTTCACCTTAATTACTTTAGGCATCTCCACGAAGTCAAAAATAATATCTATCTTTTTCAACCAGTCCTCAACCTCTTGGGGATCATTAGAACCTTGTAAAGTAGGTGGATTCTAGAGAATAAGCTCTTATTATTGACTATGATAATCATCCCTTTAATGTTAAAATACCAGAGCCTACATGGGAATGAGTTCAAGTACATCCCCTATAGCTTCAGTAACCCACACCACTATCTTGATAAGATTATGGTCCACTGGAGAATTTTTCTCATTGTGGTTCACTAGAAGCTCCCTCCTGGGGAATGTTCACATGTCTACATTGAGGCTTGATGCTAAAAAACATCATTAGACAATATTGAATACATAAAAACTGTATATAGATTAATGGTATAGAAATATATATTCTATCAAGAAAAAAACGTAATATTTTTATTTCATCATACTCAGACCAAATGAAGGGAATAAACTTGAATACAATAAAAACATTCCTCAAATGAACATTTCCCAAACACCCATTTCAATTTTGTTATTTTTTGGTGAGATATTTCCTAGAAATAACTCAAAACTACCTATTATTTCCCATCAAGATATCCCAAACCACATACTAACATCAAGAAAAAATGCTTGATCTACACCTCTAATACCACTTTTTCATGACCCATCTTTCTTTGGTATGTAATCATTGTCATCTAACACCATGGGTCTCCTATAATACCTTGGTTTCCTTCCAAACACACCATAGGATATTTACAACCAAGGACTTTTATCATACTAATTATATATCTCACAAGGAAACACATGTTTTTCTAGATTTCTTTTTCCTAAATCATACACACTGTGGGAAAATTATTAGGAGCGCACCTATCCTAATCCCTACCCCAGCCCAATAACATTATACTATAGAGTTATAATTTGGTACGATCCTAAAAATAAAGGTAACAACTATTGGCATGTGTAGTAAAATTTATCCTTTTAAGCCTCAATTTTATTGGTTATTTATAATTTATCCCCCTTTAAAGCGTAACTCCCAGGTTGTTGACCCCAAAACTCAATCCTAGGTAGTGTATTTTGATTTCTAGATACCCTAGTACCATAAAACCTAATCCATAACAAACATTTCCTAAAGGGAATTACTAAAACACATGGGTTTATAAACATGTACTTTCATCATAAAATATTAATGAGGGAATGATTTTTTTACATAAAATGACGGAAGATTAAAGAAGATAATCGGTATGATCAACACTCCAAATAAGGAATGTACCATAAACCACAGGTAAAATACCACCTATATTGATAGATAAACTTCCCAAAGGAAATAACTATTTCAACTAGAAAAAAATTAAAAAAACACCAATGTAATATGTGGAAAATATATGTACCAGTCACCATCAATACTCCATGTTCCCCAGGATCAAGAAAATCCACCACCTACAAGTGGTTCATTCCCTTTGATTATGTAACACCCGAGACATTTATGAGAAATTTTTTGTTTTTATGTTATATAAATCATCAAAGGAATATTTCACTACACAAAACACTAGCTTGGCTTGCTTTACATGCAACCGCGACCTTCCTCGATAGCTTGCGTCGTACGCAATACCGAGTTTCACTAAACAATGATATGCTATTAAAATATTATAAAAACTAGCTGTTCTGAATAGTAATAACCACTTTTTGAAATTTTTTAAAAATTTTATTTTTCAAAATGGACATCATTTTTGGATTTGGAATATCGAAATTAGCTTAGGGTGAAATTTTGGTACTTTTCGGAAAACTTTCATATTCTGATGAATAGTGAAAATTACTAAATTTTAATTAAAAACAACTTTTTTAATAGAAATAATTAATAGTGATAAATTATTAATTTGAGTGGTTTTAATGAATATTTAGAATATATTTTTACAATTTAATATGATGTTGTTCATTGGATGTAATTTCACATTTAAACCAGACATAAACAAGTGTCAATCTTTTGATAGTTATTATCTTTTAAAAACACACTATTTGTTTTCACGACGGGAACTAATTTTTAAATTAGTTAATGTAACTGATATGTTTTGAATTTGGTAAAATAAACATCATTTTTGAATTCATAAGATCAAATATATCTTAGGCCTAATTTTTTGTATTTTTCTAGAAACTTTCATTTTTTGATGAATAGTGAAACCACTAAGTGGTAGTTAAAAAATTGAATTTTTTCATAAAACATAATTTTACCGCTTCTGTGAGTGGAATTTTGAAAATCCGAGAGACACAGTTAATATCAAGGACTAAAATGTGGTTCAATGAGATGAAAATAATTTTTTTGTGAATAGTAACTTTTTACTTTTTTTACCACGGTTAAAAGTAAATAGGGTAGTTAAGGGTAAAAATGATATTATTATTACCCTAACACATGCCCTAATTCTATTGGATAAGTGTAATTCGACCAAAAACAACCTTAGGAATAAAATATGACCATTTTGGCACACTTGGATTAGATTAGGACATTTATTATCAATTTATTTAAAGAAGGGTTAAAATAGTTAAAATCAACGTTTAATAAATAATGAATTTTTAATATAGGGTTATAAATAAGATAAATTCGACTATAAATATTCATTAGAAATCTAAAACGATTTCCGACATAAGGGTATATTATTTGTAATTTTTAGACTTAAAATAACTTAATTTATTTATGATACAATGATGATGTAGTAATTATCTTATTAATGAAATATTGACATAATTGATGTTATAAATACCCAAATAAATGTAATTTGAGAATTTTTATGAATTACAATAATTTTATATGTTAATATGACATGTTAGTATTGATTTAATTAAATTTTTCGAACTAATCATTCTATTATGATTTTCAAAAAAATAAATTACCAAATAGTGTCAAAATTGACATAAAATAGTTTTTAAAACAAATACTAAATTATTAATTGTTATTTTATTCCTACAAATATAATGACTTAGATAAGGTTATATATATTAATAATAAACAGTTTGGGGTTCGTTTGTCTTGATATAGTAAGTTTATTAACCTTATAGTGTAAGAAAACAAGAAGATACGGTAAAAGTTAAATGATCTATCTTAAAGTTAAGTCTAAACGATAAGGTTAAAATTGATACCTAAACTTGTCTAAATTCTATTGGACGAGAGGATTTTGACCCATCCGCACATTATCTTAGAAATATATCAATTTGGAGCTATTAAAAACCGAATTTGACTTTATAATAAAATAATATTTTTTAGTTATTCCAAAGGTTCCCCTCTAATCCCTTATAAAAGGGCACCTCCTCCCACTCTTCCTCACACCACTTTGAGCCATCAAGCTCGGCCAAACCTTGAGAATATCTCCTCTCCACTTCCCTAGAAACATCCTAGAGGTAATGGGATTCTTCAAAGACCAATTTTAGTGCCCTAAGAGGAGGTCTCAAAGAGGCGATTCAAAGAAGAGGTAATGCCCGTTACCTATTCTTTCATCTTTATTTCTTCTTCCACTTCTTCTTCTTTAGTTGTTTAATTATTAATTAATAACATTAGTATCACTCATATACGGATATGTTATTATATGTATGAAACAACCCTATTTCACCATCTATCCATCCTACGGAAAATGAAATCACCACGCGTGCGTACATACGGAATACCGTCTCCACGCCGTGGTGTAATATATTTTCCACCACCACCTTACTCGGAAGGGTATAATGGTGTAAATAATGACTATATATGATTATTTTAAAGTGATATTGATTCTGAAATAGTATATATACACTCCAATACAATTCCACGATCATGGGAACGATATCATCGCTTGTGCGTACATATGGAATACCATCTCCACGATGTGATGTGACTCGTTCTACATGATCTTCATTGCATAATTATTATATAAATGAATTGAATGAATGAATTTGACATATATTACACTAATACCATTCTTTAAATGAGGTATCTCTAACCTAAAAAGAAAAATAAGAATTTATTCGACAAAACACGCATAAGAACAAAAAGTAATAAACACCAGAATAACAAGTAGTAATGAAATATTACAAATATGAAGATAAGAATAAGACCATATATGATATCATAAAAATAAGTATGATTCTGGAATAAGTCAATAACATTATTTAAATCATTATATAGGAGGTTTGGACACTTACGAAGCAAATTGGACCTAAGGTAAGGGAAAATATCACAATCTCATTTTATCTGAGATTGTTTATACTTTGGTACTTACTGGGGTGTATTTTATCATCCACATCCATGTTTCCTCAATATGTAATATTGTTTCTATCCACCTACAATTTTTTAAATCCAATTTTACCCTTTGGTGAGTTTTTAGTAAAAGATATAAAAGGAATCTTTTGTCGTTTTTCGTACGAGGTACTTTTTGACTTTTCTGACAAAAGTACGGAAAGAATTTTTTTTAACTTATACGGCATTAATGAATTTTTAAAACATTATTTCCAAGAATATTAATTTACAAGTTTTCAAGTTTATTTTTAATCAACTTCTTTTAGTATAAAATTTTATGACATGTTAAGAAAGGAAAAGTGTTTTTGAAGTAGAAAGGATATTTTCCTCAAGAATGGAGTTCAAGTGTTTTATCAAAATTATTTTCCATCTAAGATAATAAAGGGTTATTTTTCTATCCCTGTTATTACTTTGATTTGATTATGTTGTGATGGAATTATTTTTATTAATTCCTTTATCTTATATGAATTGTTTTATGATGTCATGATGTTTAAGATTCTCATTTTTATTACATGGGTTATGCTGTGATGTATGGTTTATGATTTTGTGGCACACATAATAATGGTATAATTATGAGATGGGTGGGACCTATATATCCCACCAATTCATTGGGTAAAGATTTTATATCTCATGAGATAGACATGGCTAGAACGGCAGGTTAAACCGGTTCAGTGAAACAGGACTGAAACGAGGACTGAACTCGGTTCAGAAATGGACTTTGTCCACTAAGATAGTCTTGGAAATGAGTCTTGAATAATAAGAAATGATTCTCTATGATTATGTGTGTATGTCACAAAGTCTCATGTTTTATGTTATGATTATTTGGATTTCAGTTCACTACTATGATTTATCCCATGTTATGAAATTATGATCTCTTTTGCAGGTTAAGATTTCCAAAATGTTATGTTCTTATGAATATGATGTAATTGATATTTCTTTTGTTTACCCTTACTGAGCATTTGAGCTCACCCTTTTGTATGTTTTCCTTCCCCAGGTTAGGAATGAGGTTATTAAGTAAGACATGACAAAAGGGACTATAGATATGATGAAATAAATGGGAGACAGTGTAGACGCTTTATGAACCAGTTGTTTATTTTTCCCAATTTCTAAAGATATTGTACCTATACGGTCCTTTAATGGTTTTATTATATATTGTAATAAGTATGCTTCAATTTTAAAATAATAACAATGTATATAAAGTATGGGTCATTATAGTTGGTATCAGAGGAAAGGTATAGTCAACCTTTGGAAACTAGGATGTGAAAGCCTTAGTAAGAACCCTAAGGATAATTCTAAGCATAGAACACAATCTTAGTGTTTTAGAAATTACCATGAATAACCTAGGATAAGACCTTAAGTGTGAAATTTTATTCTTGATTATGTGGTTTTCCTATTATAATTAGTGTTGCTCACACTATTCTTCTTGGTTTTAGTCAATGGATGGAACCCGAAGGGACCGTGTTAATGCAGAATGCGACAGGAAATGCAATGATTGTCCCCCTGAGAAACCAAACATTATGGGAGCTGGAATGCAAAATCATGTAGCCATGCTCACACAACTTTCTCAAGCTATGAATCAGGAAGGACTTCCAAATGAGCAAAGGAAGGAGCAACATTCTGTTGAATCCTTCATGAGGCAGCGTCCACCTTCTTTCAGCGGGTCTACTGATCCATTAGTTTCTGAACAATGGATTAGTACTACTGAAAAGATATTTTTAGTTCTTCAATGTTCTGAACATGATAAAGTCATCCTAGCAGAGTATCGTTTGGAAGGAGATGCTGATCAATGGTGGAATCTTATTAAGATTACGAGGCAAAGGGATGAAATTGAGTTCATGGAATGGGATGAGTTCAAGAACTTAATTTTCATTAAGTACTTGTCTTGTATTCTCCGAACAAAGATGGATAAAGAGTTTCTTGAACTGAAGAAAAATAATGATGAATCTGTTGGTACCTATGAAGAAAATATTACAAGACTTGCAAGGTATGCTTCTGATATTATTATCCAACCTGAGAGTAAGATCGATCGATAATTTAGTGGCTTAAAACCAAGTCTATGAAGGGCCTTAGCCATATGGGACTTCAATAGCTATGAGGAAATCATTCGATGTTCTCTCAAAGTTGAGATGGAGATTGGAGTAACCCATCAGTCATATGGGTTTGATAAGAAGAGGAAAATGGAATTCAAAGGAAAATCTAAAGAGCACACTGAAAAGAAGATGAGCTTTCCCTTATTCTCAAAGTGTGGAAAGAAACATGGAGGGAGTTATCTAAAAGGGACAAGTAAATGTTTCAAAAGTGGAAAAGAAGGTCATCGGGCATTTGAATGCCGCAATGATGGGAAGAAGATGTCTAATGATGCAAACAAAGGAAGGGATACACAGAATGAACCTACTACACTTCAATGTTTCAAGTTCAAAGTGATTGTGCATTAGTCCAATAAATTCCCTAATCCAAGGGTTATTGATGATGATCGACATCAACAAAATCTTAAGGCTAAAGATAAAGGAAAGTCACATGGAATTTTTATCAACGATGTGGAGTACGATAACGATGTGGTGAAAGGTGCACTTACCATCCACTCTAAAGTAGAAAATGTTTTATTTGATTCTGGATCCGCCCACTCATTTATTTCTGAAGATTTTTCTTAGGGTATCACCATATTACCTCAACAATTATATGTTGAGTTAGTAATGACAACACCTAATGGCACAACAGTCGCATCAAAAGTTTATAATTCTTCCCTGATTGATGTTTGTGGTAAAGTGCTTCCTGCAAATCTTATGATCCTTCCTATAGTGGAATTTGATGTGATTATTGGCATGGTTTGGCTTTCTTTATAAGGATCTCATATCAATTTCCAAAGAAGGGATGTCACATTTCATATTCCAGATCAATCAATGATTGTCTATCGATGCAAGGATGAACATAACCTTCCAGTGGAAATTTCTTCCATCTTATGGGTCTTGATTCCACTGAATGAAGGTTATTTATCTCAAATGGTTGGTGAGAAACTCACGATTAATAATATTCCCATTGTACGGGAGTTTGATGATGTCTTTCCAGAGGAATTTCTAGGTCTTCCACCAAATCGTGAAGTTGAGTTTTCAATAGAACTTGTACCGGGTGCTTTACCTAGTTCAAAGACACCTTATAGAATGGCCCCAATTGAGTTTCAGGAATTGAAGAAGCAACTCTAAGAGAGTCTTGATAAGGGATTCATACACCCTAGTGCATCACCTTGGGGAGCACCTGTTATATTTGTTACGAATAAAGATGGATCAATGAGACTCTGCATTGATTATCGAGAACTTAACTAGATCACTGTCAAAAACAAATATCCACTCCCACGCATTGATGACTTATTTGACCAACTACGCGGAGCTCAATACTTTTCCAAGATTGATCTTTGTTCAGGGTATCATCAATTATGGGTCAAAAGGGAGGATATACCAAAGACGGCTTTCCGTACAAGGTATGGACACTATTAATTTAGAGTGATGTCATTTGGTCTTACTAATGGCCCTGCTATCTTCATGGATATAATGAATATAGTCTTTAGAGACTATCTTGATCAATTTGTGGTAGTCTTTATAAACGATATTCTTGTCTATTCAAAGAGTAAGGAAGAACATGAAGATCACTTGAGAATTTCTTGAAGACCCTGAGAAAGGAGAAGCTTTATGCCAAATTTACAAAGTGTGAATTTTGGCTTCAAAAAGATGCATTTTTGGGTCACATAATCTCAAAAGAGGGGATATCTGTTGATCCAGCAAAAACAGAGGTTATCGAAAAATGGTCAAGACCAACAATAGTAATCGAGATCCGAAGTTTTCTTGGTTTGGATGGAAATTATCGATGTTTTGTGAATGATTTTTCACGATTATCTAATCCACTCACCAGGTTGACTCAGAAAGGATTTATGTTTGTTCGGACGGAGGAATGTGAAGAGAATTTCAAGGAGTTGAAAAGAAGGTTATCCAGTGCACCCGTGCTCACACTGCCTTGTAGTGGAGAAAGGTTTGTGATCTACAGTGATGCATCCAAGAAGGGTCTGGGGTGTGTTCTTAGGTAAAATGATATGGTGATATCTTATGCCTCACGACAGTTTAAAATCCATGAGCAAAATTACCCCACTCTTGATTTGGAGTTAGATGCGGTAATATTTGCATTAAATATTTGGAGGCATTATCTTTATGGAGAAAGGTGTGACATTTATACTGATCATAAAAGTTTAATGTATATTTTCAAACAAAAGGGGTTGAATATGTTCCAAAGAAGATGGTTGGAACTGATTAAGGATTAAGACTGCTCAATTAGTTACCACCCTGGGAAAGAAAACAAGGTGGCAGATGTATTAAGTCGACAAGAACATGCTAGATTATCCATGATGAGGATCACAAAAGATCCAATATTTATGGATTTACAAAGGATGGATCTTGGAATTTTAATGGAAGGTGGAAAATCGTATCTTTCTCAAGTGAATGTTCAACCATCTATACATGTGAAGATTCAAGAGGCACAGAAAGAAGTTGTCGAGTTACAAAAGAAGGTGAGAAATGTTCTTGAATTCAACCTTTATTGTGATGGGATAATAAAGTTCAAGAATCGGGTTTGTGTTCCTCCCATCCCAGAATTAAAGAAGGAGCTGCTGGATGAGGCTCATAGTTCTTCATTCTCTATTCATCCTGGAAGCACAAAGATGTATAGGGACCTGAAAGAGTACTTCTGGTGGGATGGCATGAAAAGAGATGTTGCTGAATATGCCTCTCGATGCTTGGTTTGTCAGCAAGTTAAAGTAGAGAGGCAGAAGTCTAAGGGGATGTTACAACCATTACCCATACCCGAATGGAAATGGGAAAACATCACTATGGACTTTGTCACATGACTTCCTAAAACATACAAAGGCAATAATGCTATCTGGGTCATAGTTGATCGTCTTACAAAGTCTGCACACATCATTGCTATTAGAGAGGATTTCTCTCTGGATCATATTTCCAGGATATATGTAAAGGAAGTGGTAAGATTGCATGGAGTACCACTTTCTATTATATCTGATCGGGATTCGAGATTTACTTCGAAGTTCTTGCGAAGTCTTCAGCATACTCTGGATACAGAGTTGAGTTTCATCACTGCTTATCATCCTCAGAAAAACGGTCAGTCTGAGAGAACAATTCAAACTCTAGGAGATATGTTGAGAGATTGCTCTATTGATTTCAAAGGTGGTTGGGATCAACACCTACCGTTGGTGGAATTTGTTGGGTCGGAAGAATGGCGGGAATGATGGCAAGAGGGGGGTGAATTGCCTTTTAAAAAAAAAGAAAAACAAATTAAAAATCAAAGTAAAGTGCAGCGGAAATAAAGAGGCAAGACACGCAAATTGATAACGGAGTTCGGCCAAAAACCCGGCCTACGTCTCCGCTCCCAACTCAACCGTTGAGAGATTCCTACCGCTTGCTTTTCAATGGTTTTAGCAAGAAACCCACTAGGCTTTAAGGTAGCACTAGGACCTATTACAGCTTGCTTTTATTGGTTTAGCAAGAACCCACTTGCTTTTAATGGTTTAGCAAGAACCCACTAGTCTTTTTACGGGTGAAGACTAGCTCACCGAGACACAAGCCTTTTAAAGGAAAAGCTTGAGAAAACCTCTTCACACCTTAGTGGTGGTGTGAGAACCCAAAGAAGGGGAGATGAGAAAAGAGTTGGGGTTTGTAGGCACAAACCCAATTTTAAAGCTCAAAAAGAGATAAACAATAAAACCCGTAATGGAGAAGCCTTGGGCGCCTTTGATTGATTGATGATGTTTGAGGGCCGCTTCCAAGCTTCTATGGAGGTGCTCTTGGATGTGGAAGTTGTTGGAGCACTTTGGGTTCCCTTGGAACAATCCGTCGGAGCTTCGCCAAAGATGTAAAAATGTGTCCGGTGGCTTGTTTTTTTATTCCGGGGCTTCCTAGGCCTTTATTTATAGGCTAGGAACCTTCAAGTATCCGTTGGAGGGCTTTGGAGCCGTTGGAAAAGGCCTCGGAGCCGTTGGGAGGCTTTTGGAGTTGACTGGTCAAAGCCAACGGCTAGTTTGACCAGTGCTACCGGCTGGCCGGTACAGCTCCACCGGCTGGCCGGTGCCTTGGCAGTGGAGGAGAAGTCTGGTCCAGGGGCCACCGGTCGACCGGTACATCTCCACCGGCTGGCCGGTGCCTTGGTAGAGAAGAAGAGTCTTGATCCAGGCTCCACCGGTCGACCGGTGAGGAGCCACCGGCTGGCCGGTGGAAAGACAGTAGATTGCACTATTTGGGCTGGATGCCACAGGTCGACCGGTGGCAGAGCCACCGGTCGACCGGTGGGGAGGCAGTGGCTCAGCCTTGAGTCAGGGTGCCACCGGCTGGCCGGTGGTCAAGCCACCGGCTGACCGGTGGACTGAATTTCAGTCCACTTGAAGTCCATTCTTGGGCCAACTTCTTGGCAACCTTGTGCCTATCATCCACAACACTTAAACACAATGTTAAACACATATTAAAGTGATTGTGATCATGAAAATCAAAGAGTGTGGGGTACAACAATCTCCCCCTATTTTGATGATCACAATCACTTATCAAGCAATGTAAAAACTTAAATGAAATGCATGCCTAAATGATAAATTTAAAATAAATACTAAGCGTGATAAAAAAGATTCTCCCCCAATCAATCAAGAAATTTCTCCCCCTTTGTGATTATCAAAATAGCACGGGGCATAAAACTTGATTGAGGGAATCGATGAAAAACGAGATTTTAAAACAATTGAAAATGATACTAATTGTTGGAAATTTTGAAATGAAAAATTGAATTGAAAAATTTGAATAACAGTTTGAATTGAAAGTTTTGAATCAAAAACCAATTGAAATTCGAAATTTGAAACCAAATGAAATTTTTGAAATTGAGAGTTTTGAAAAATCGATACCAACTGTTGGATATTTAAAAAAGAAAATTTAATAGAAAATTTGAATTTCAAAGCCTAGTGTTGAGTTTGAAATGAAAACTTTGAATACACAACAAGGCTTAAAAAATCCTAACTCCCCCTAAATAAAAACAAAGAATCACTGGGGAGTGGTTTTTGAAACCGAAACAAATTTAGGCCCGGAGAGACTTGCCAAAAGGGATTTTTCAATCCAAATTTGTTTCATGGCGGGTCTTCTCCTATAAAATTCATCGGAATAGAAAATCGATTTGGGTTGGCCGTACCGGGCGTTTTTGCAATTGCACTCATAAATAAGGTGCCCGGGTTTTTTACAATAATTGCAAAATTTAAAACTAGAGCTCCCCCTTACAAAAACAGTGGGTGCATGGGAGGAGGAGGCTTGGTTGGTATAGCCAAGTCCATTGGTGGTTCGGGAAACCCTTTGGGAACCAAGCAAATTGTTCAAATTTTGTTCCCCTTGGGTGAACTTAGCAAGGGTCTCCCTAAGGTCTTTGATGGTTGATTCCATGGAATCAACATTTGGAAAATTTTGGATTTTAAGGGACATCTCCTCCTTCTCTTTGAGAAGTTGTTCTTTTTCGGAGGAGAGTTTTTTGAAATTCTTTTTCAACGCGACAAATTTAGAAGAGAGTTCATGAAAACCTTTTTCCAATTGATCTCTAGCAAATGAGAGTTCTTCATAAGAAAGATGATTTAAAGAATTGGAATTTGAAGAACAAGAGGAGGAGTCGGAAGATGTTACCTCATGGAATGCCATTAGGCATTTTGTACCGTTGTCGCTTGAGGAGGAGGAGGAGGAGGATGAGGAGGTGTCACTCCATGTCGCCTTGAGGACCTTTTTCTTTCCTTTCTCCTTTGGCGTGGCCCGTTTCTTGTTGAGTGGGCAATCGGGCTTGTAATGGCCCTTTTCGCCGCACCCGTAGCATTTCACCTTGGGCTCGGGTCTTGCGGTGGGTTCTTGCTTTCGATGCTTGCGGGATTTCTTCTTCTTCTTGTGCATCTTCATGAATTTTTGCATTTGGCGGGCGAGATTCTCCATTTCTGAGTCGCCGCTTGATGATGAGGAAGGAGATGAGGAAGAAGATGAGGAGGAGCTTACTTCCTTTTGTACCTTGAGGGCGATGTTCTTTGGGGTCTTGATTGGTGTGCCCTCCTTTTGAGCTTGCCTCCTCATCGTGATCTCATAAGTCATGAGAGATCCGATGAGCTCCTCTACCGGCATATTTTTGATGTCTTTTGCTTCTTGAATCGCCGTGACCTTCGGTGCCCATTTGCTTGGTAGGATCCATAGGATCTTCTTCACCATAGTTTCAGCTGAAACATCATCACCAAGGGACTTTCTCCCATTGCACACGTCAGTAAATCGTGTAAACATTTCAGAAATAGACTCATTTGGATGCATTGAAAAAGATTCAAAATCCTGTCTATACATATCTAATCTAGTATCCTTGACTTTATTAGTGCCTTCATGGGTCACTTCTAAAAGCTTCCAAATTTCATGTGCGGAGGTGCAAGTGGATACACGATTAAATTCATTTCTATCTAACCCGCAATGAAGAGCATTCATGGCTTTGCCATCAAGCTCAAAATTTTTAATATCGGCGGGGGTCCATTTGGATTCGTCGGGGGAAGAGAGAGTGTAACCTTGCATGACAATTTTATAAATGGGATACCCTATACTTCTAAGAAAAGTAGTCATGCGGGTTTTCCAATAATTGTAGTCGGATCCATCAAAAAATGGAGCCCGACCCAAAGAGAGGCCCTCGGGGGCGAAAGAAGTTGATGCCATCTTAATGGATCTTTGAATTTGAAACCTTTTAAGGTATTACTCAAATTATCCCTCTGATACCAATTGTTGGGTCGGAAGAATGGCGGGAATGATGGCAAGAGGGGGGTGAATTGCCTTTTAAAAAAAAAGAAAAACAAATTAAAAATCAAAGTAAAGTGCAGCGGAAATAAAGAGGCAAGACACGCAAATTGATAACGGAGTTCGGCCAAAAACCCGGCCTACGTCTCCGCTCCCAACTCAACCGTTGAGAGATTCCTACCGCTTGCTTTTCAATGGTTTTAGCAAGAAACCCACTAGGCTTTAAGGTAGCACTAGGACCTATTACAGCTTGCTTTTATTGGTTTAGCAAGAACCCACTTGCTTTTAATGGTTTAGCAAGAACCCACTAGTCTTTTTACGGGTGAAGACTAGCTCACCGAGACACAAGCCTTTTAAAGGAAAAGCTTGAGAAAACCTCTTCACACCTTAGTGGTGGTGTGAGAACCCAAAGAAGGGGAGATGAGAAAAGAGTTGGGGTTTGTAGGCACAAACCCAATTTTAAAGCTCAAAAAGAGATAAACAATAAAACCCGTAATGGAGAAGCCTTGGGCGCCTTTGATTGATTGATGATGTTTGAGGGCCGCTTCCAAGCTTCTATGGAGGTGCTCTTGGATGTGGAAGTTGTTGGAGCACTTTGGGTTCCCTTGGAACAATCCGTCGGAGCTTCGCCAAAGATGTAAAAATGTGTCCGGTGGCTTGTTTTTTTATTCCGGGGCTTCCTAGGCCTTTATTTATAGGCTAGGAACCTTCAAGTATCCGTTGGAGGGCTTTGGAGCCGTTGGAAAAGGCCTCGGAGCCGTTGGGAGGCTTTTGGAGTTGACTGGTCAAAGCCAACGGCTAGTTTGACCAGTGCTACCGGCTGGCCGGTACAGCTCCACCGGCTGGCCGGTGCCTTGGCAGTGGAGGAGAAGTCTGGTCCAGGGGCCACCGGTCGACCGGTACATCTCCACCGGCTGGCCGGTGCCTTGGTAGAGAAGAAGAGTCTTGATCCAGGCTCCACCGGTCGACCGGTGAGGAGCCACCGGCTGGCCGGTGGAAAGACAGTAGATTGCACTATTTGGGCTGGATGCCACAGGTCGACCGGTGGCAGAGCCACCGGTCGACCGGTGGGGAGGCAGTGGCTCAGCCTTGAGTCAGGGTGCCACCGGCTGGCCGGTGGTCAAGCCACCGGCTGACCGGTGGACTGAATTTCAGTCCACTTGAAGTCCATTCTTGGGCCAACTTCTTGGCAACCTTGTGCCTATCATCCACAACACTTAAACACAATGTTAAACACATATTAAAGTGATTGTGATCATGAAAATCAAAGAGTGTGGGGTACAACAGAATTTTCTTATAATAACAGCTTTCACTCCATTATTCAGATGGATCCTTATGAATCTCTCTATGGAAAGAAATGCAGGACTCCAACTTGCTGGGATGAAGTTGGGGAAAGAAAGCTATTTGGACCTGATCTTGTTGATGAGATGGCAGAAAAGGTCCGATCTATTCAAAAAAACATAAGAGCAGCTCAGAGTCGATAGAAAAGTTATGCCGACAACCGAAGAAAATACCTAGAGTTTGAAGTGGGTGATAAAGTGTTCTTACGAATATCTCCCTGGAAGAGGGTCATGAGATTTGGAAAGAAGGGGAAGTTGAGCCCTAGATATATTGGTCCTTTCGAAATACTAGATCGTGTTGGAAAAGCAGCTTACTGATTGGCGCTTCAACCAAATCTCTCTCAAGTTCACGATGTGTTCCATGTATCTTTCCTGAGAAAGTTCATACCTGATCCTTCACATGTACTCAGCTCAGAAGTTGTACCGCTGGAGCAAGATCTTTCTTATAAAGAATAGCCGATAGAGATTCTGGATCATAGAGAAAAAGTCCTAAGAAACAAGACCACTCGCTTGGTGAAAGTTTTATGGAGGAACCAACAATTAGAAGAATCTACATGGGAGCTTGAGGATATTATGAGGGATAGGTATCCTCATTTGTTTGTTACAAGTGACGAATTTCAAGGGAGAAATTCATTTTAAGGGGGGTAGAATGTAACACTCGAGAATTTTATGAGAAATATTTTGTTTTTATGTTATATAAATTATCAAAGTAATCTTTCACTACACACAACACTAGCTTGGCTTTCTTTACACGGAACCGCGGCATTCCTCGATAGCTTGCGTCGTACGCAATACCGAGTTTCACTAAACAACGATATGCTATTAAAATATTATTAAACGTAGTCGTTATGAATAGTAATAACCACTTTTTGAAATTTTGTAAATTTTATTTTTTAAAATGGACTTCATTTTTGGATTCGGAATATCGAATTAAGCTTAGGGTGAAATTTTGGTACGTTTCGGATAACTTTCATATTCTGATGAATAGTGAAAATTACTAAATTTTAATTAAAAACAACTTTTTTAATAGAAATAATTAATAGTGATAAATTATTAATTTGAGTTGTTTTAAAGAATATTTATAATATATTTTGACAATTTAATACGATGTTGTTCATTGGATGTAATTTCACATTTAAACCAGACATAAACAAGTGTCAACCTTTTGATAGTTATTATCTTTTAAAAACACGCTATTTGTTTTGACGACGGTAATTAATTTTTAAATTAGTTAATGTAACTAATATGTTTTGAATTTGGTAAATTAAGAATCATTTTTAAATTCATAATATCAAATATATCTTAGGCATAATTTTTGGTATTTTTCTAGAAACTTTCATTTTTTGATGAATAGTGAAACCACTAAGTGGTAGTTAAAAAACTGAATTTTTTCATAAAACTTAATTTTACCGCTTCTGTGAGTGGAATTTTAAAAATCTGAGAGACACGGTTAATATCAAGGACTACAGTGTGGTTCGATGAGATGAAAATAATTTTTGGTGAACAGTAACTTTTTACTTTTTACCATGGTTAAAAGTAAATAGGGTAGTTAAGGGTAAAATTGATATTATTATTAACCTAACACATGTCCTAATTCTATTGGATAAGTGTAATTCGACTACAAACAACCTTAGGAATAAAATATGACCATTTAGGCCCACTTGGATTAGATTAGGACATTTATTATCAATTAATTTAAAGAAGGGCTAAAATAGTTAAAATCAAAGTTTAATAAATAAAATTTTTTAATATAGGGTTATAAATAAGATAAATTCTACTATAAATATTCATTAGAAATCTAAAAAGATTTCCTAAATAATGGTATTTTATTTGTAATTTTTAGACTTAAAATAACTTAATTTATTTATGATACAATGACGATGCAGTAATTATCTTATTAATGAAATATTGACATAATTGATGTTATAAATACCCTAATAAATGTAATTTGAGACTTTTTATGAATTACAATAATTTTATATGTTAATATGACATTTTAGTATTGATTTAATTAAATGTTTTCGAACAAATCATTTTGTTATGAGTTTCACAAAAATCAATTACCAAATAGTGTTAAAATTGACATAAAATAGTTTTTAAAACAAATACTTTATTATTAATTGTTATTTTATTCATAAAAATCTAAGGTTCGGCCAAATGATTTATATAAGGTTATATATATTAGTAATAATCATCTTGGGGTTCTTTTGGCTTGATATAGTATGTTTATTAACCTTATAGTGTAAGAAAACAAGAAGACACGGTAAAAGATAAATTATCTAACTTAAAGTTAAATCTAAATGATAAGGATAAAATTGATACCTAAACATGTCTAAATACTATTGGATGAGATTATTTCGACCCATCCCCACCTTAGCTTCTAAATATATCAATTTGGAGCTATTAAAAACCGAATTTGACTTTATAATAAAATAATATTGTTTAGTTATTCCAAAGGTTCCCCTCTCCTCCCTTATAAAAGGGAACCTCCTCCCTCTCTTCCTCACACCACTTCGAGCCTTCATGCTCGGACAACCCCTGACAATATCTCCTCTCCACTTCCCTAGAAACATCCTAGAGGTTCTGGTCTTCTTCAAAGACCAATTGTAGTGCCCTAAGAGGAGGTCTCAAGAGGCGCTTCAAAGAAGAGGTAATGCCCGTTACCTATTCTTTCATCTTTATTTCTTCTTCCACTTCTTCTTCTTTATTTTTTTCATTATTAATTAATAAATTCAGTATCAATAATATACTGATATGTTATTATAAGTATGAAACAACCCTATTTCAACATCTATCGATCCTACGGAAAACGAAATCACCACGCGTGCGTACGTACAGAATACCGTCTACACGCCGTGGTGTAATCAATTTTCCACCACCACCTTACTTGGATGGGTATAATGGTGTAAATAATGACTATATATGATTATTGTAAAGTGATATTTATTCTTAAATAGTATATATACACTCCAATACAATTCCACGATCATGGGAACGATATCATCGCTCGTGCGTACGTACGAAATACCGTCTCCATGATGTGATGCGACTCGTTCTACATGATCTTCATTGCATAATGATTATATAAATGAATTGAATGATTTAATATGATATATATTACACTAATACCATTATGTAAATGAGGTATATATAACCTAAAAAGAAAAATAAGAATTTATTCGACAAAACACGCATAAGAACAAAAAGTAATAAACACCCGAATAACAAGTAGTAATGAAATATTACTAATAAGAAGCTAAGAATATTACCATATATGATATCATAAAAATAAGTATGATTCTGGAATAATTCAATAACATTATTTCAATCATTATACAGGAGGTTTGGACACTTACAAAGAAAATTGGACCTAAGGTAAGGGAAAATATCACAAACTCATTTTCTCTGAGATTGTTTATACTTTGGTATTTACTGGGGTGTATTTTATCATCCAAATCCATGTTTCATCATTATTTAATATTGTTTACATCCACCTACAATTTTTTAAATCCAATTTTACCCTTCGTTGAGTTTTTAGTAAAAGATATAAAAGGAATCTTTTGTCGTTTTTCGTACGAGGTACTTTTTGACTTTTCTGACTAAAGTACAGAAAGAATGTTTTTTAACTTATACGGCATGAATGGATTTTTAAAACATTATTTCCAAGAATCTTACTTTAAAAGATTTCAAGTTTATTTTTAATAAACTTCTTTTAGTTTAAAATTGTATGACATGTTAAAAAAGGAGAAGTGTTTTTGAGGTAGAAAAGATATTTTCCTCAAGAATGGAGTTCAAGTGTTTTATCAAAATTATTTTCCATCTAAGATAATAAACTGTTCTGTTTCTATCACTGTTATTACATTGATTTCATTATGTTGTTATGGAATTATTTTTATGAATTCCATTATCTTATATGAATTGTTTTATGATGTCACGATGTTTAAGATTCCAATTTTTATTACATGGGTTATGCTATGATGTATGGTTTATGATTTTGTGGCACACATAAGAATGGTATCATTATGAGATGGGTGGGACCTATATCCCCCTAAAATGCATTGGGTAAAGATTTTATATCTCATGAGATAGACATGGCTGGAATGGCAGGTTAAACCGGTTCAGTGAAATAGGAATGAAACGAGGACTGAACTCAGTTCAGAAATGGACTTTGTCCACTAAGATAGTCTTGGCAAAGAGTCTTGACTAATAAGAAATGATTCTCTATGATTATGTGTTTATGCCACAAAGTTTCATGTTTTATTTTATGATTATTTGGATTTCATTTCACTACTATGATTTATCCCATGTTATGAAATTATGCTCTCTTTTTCAGGTTAAGACATCCAAAATGTTATGTTCTTATGAATATGATTTGATTGATATTTCTTTTGTTTACCCTTACTGAGAATTTGAGCTCACCCTTTTGTATGTTTTCTTTCCCCAGGTCAGGAAGAAGGTTATTAAGTAAGATATGCCAAAAGGGACTATAGATATGATGAAATAAATGGGAGACAGTGTAGACGCTTTATGAACCAGTTGTTTATGTTTCCCAGTTTCTAAAGACACTATACTTATACGGTCCCTTCATGGTTTTTTTATATGTTTTAATAAGTATGCTTCAATTTTTAAGTAATAAAAATATATTTAAAGTATGGGTCATTATATATTATCCCTGGGATAAGAAAATTAATCAATTCCCAAAAGAAAACGTAAGGTTTAATCTATAAATCCCAGTATATTTTTAGTATGTTTCCCATAATCAATTCCATATAAATTTAACTAACTATGATTTCATTTAAAATTTAAAAAATTAATAGTATAACATTCCTATATTTTAAACCAAAACATTATTTCACATAAAAAGAGATAGAATATATATCATTACATTCATAAAAGATAATTTAATATAAAATGGTTATATAAATCAGTTGGAATGAATAAAATAGTTCAATAATCAATGACAAATATATTCAAGTTAACAAATCAGTGAACCATGTAAAAAAACTCCACAATATGTTATTTTGGGTAATAGGATACTCAAACATCTCACTATTTTTCTTAGCTCAATATAGGTGTGCACAGAAAAATAAATCTACACCCCATATGGAAAACCATCATGGGTCATCTACACCCCCAAAGGGAAACCCTCTCAGGGCTTCATTCTATAATAAATTAGTTATAGTTTTCATCATCAATCCATAGCTTAAAAGTCATGTTCTTAGTGTGATTTTCCAAGTTACAACTTACTACATAGGATAAAATGTGATTAAAACAATCAATCAATCCAATATAGTAAAATAAAATTTTCCATATTAATTCAAATTATAATTTCTCAGTTTTCTATTTTTAACATGCATTTCTAATTTCAAAACCAAAAATGTTGTTTTCATCAATTAATTATATTTTAAAACATATTTCACTTTAATACATTATTTTTATCACGTTTAAAAAAATTTGATCAATTAAATTTCAAAATCAATAAAAAAAATTTCCAAAATCCGACACACATTTTAATTCCATTAAAATTTGTGTTTTCACAATTTCCATGCCATTTCAAATCACACATCAAATACATTTAAATATTTTTTTTAAATCAATTATAGAATAATATATGTTCAAGTGATAAAATTAATTTTCCAAGGATAAGTAAAATCATCATAGAACCACCTTCCATTAAATCAATATTTATAATTCATGATTCCTACAATGGAGAATGTTAAAAAAGAATTAATTCAAGAGATATCAATAAAGGAAACCTAGAATCAAAATCCATAAAAATGGGGTTTATATCCATCAATAAAATCTTGATCTATCACTTTCTAATGATGAGTGAAAGAGGTATCATTGGATAACACATGAGATGATATCATCTTACCTAAAGAAGATGGAATACAATAACTGGATATTAAATCCACCAATAAATTGGTTTAGAAGAGTAAAAATAGCCTCTTGGGTGCCTTTGAAGACCATTTATTTGAGTTTCCATTGAAGTAGTTTGATTAGTGATCAAACTAATGAGTTTCATAAATTTAATAAAACATTTTGGGATATTAAAACTTACATGCATGGTCTTTTAGGTATGGTTTCACAGTTATACAAATGATGCACCCTAAAAATGTGCCCTTACTAAATGGGGTGAAATGTTTCTACAACGTGGGTGAATGGTTTTTAAAATTGTACACCAATTGTGAAAACGCACATTTTCTGAGGGTGCATTGTTTAGAGGGGCTGGCTACATGGTTTGGAATAACTGTACACCCCCTTCTGGAGGCTCAAACTTGGGTAGACGGTTTCTTGGGCCAGAGAACACATTTTTCCCTAACCATGAACCTACCGTGCATTTCCCCTTAGGCTTCTAAAATTTTCCAATTTCTCTTAGAACAACCCCCAAACATTACCTTATTTAAAATAGAATTTTTTTTCATGGTTCAAGGAATACCTTAAATATGGTAACATGATATTAAAAACTCTCGTCCCCCCATAAAAAATTTTTCCATGAAAATATTGTCAAGAATATTCCATGTCAAATAGATAGTCCCACAACCCTCTCATAAATACCTCATCCTCCCAACTCTCATGGTATTTAAATCCACTTAAACTATGTTTTCTTCCTCCCATAAAGAATTTTTTCTCAAAATTAAAAAAACCAGACTAGATGCTCAGTCCCTAATAAATTAGTCTCAACATCAAGATCCTATAAGCTCAAGACATGAGATGGGTCAGAAAGGTAATTTTGAAGTTACTGTACATAGAACACACTATTTATTGACATCAACATTAGTGGAACTTCTAAATAGTAATCTACTTTCCCAAACAACTCAACAACCTCTAAATATTCCAAATATTGTGGTGCAATTTTTCTCTATTTCCTAAGACATAAATGTTCTAAATGAGGTGAAACTCTCAAAAAACCTAGTCACCAACTAAAAAATAAAAATTACACCTATGATGGTTAACATAATATTTTTACCATCTATGTACCATCAACATTCAATGAAAAATTTAATAAATCATCATCATCAAATATTGATCGAAATTTTGTCCAACCAAATAAATTTCACTAATCTTTGACCAAAACAATGGTGATTTAAAAGGTGTATCAAACAAGAACTCCAAAGGTGAGATTCTCATAATGTAATGGTAACTATTTTTTGTATGAAAACTCAACTATTACCAAGTGTACATCCTAAGATCCACTAATTTTAAGAACACATGTTTGAATAATTTCTTCTAGAATATGTATAGATCATTCTATTTTTCCATATTTTTATAGATTAAATGAATTACTCAAGCTCACCTAAGATCCCATTACCTTAAGGATGCCTCAAAAAAAGCAATAAGTGAATTGAGGATAAACTTATAAATACTTTATCAAATGGAAAACCATGAAATATGAAAATATTTTTCCCATAGAGATGTCATATTTACGTAATTGTATTGTATAATTAATGGGTAATAAATGATTTGATTTGGTAAATTGATCAATCACAAGACATATAAAATTCATTCCAAGAGGTATATGGGGAAACCTAACAATGATTTCCATATAGAACTCATCCTACTTCCAAGTCAGCACTTTAATTGAATGAAGAAAACCTAAAGGTATCTATTTCTCATATTTGACCTTATGACAATTATAATAATGAGAAACAAATTACATGATATCTCATCTCATACCTATCCACCATAATTATTTTAGTATATCATTAAACTTCTTCATGGTTCTTGGGTGCACCACCCACTGAGAATTATGGAAATCTCCCATTAAATCATCTCTTACTAGAAAAGGAATCAGATGACCTTAAAATATAACGTCCAATCACCAAAGGAATCCCTACTATAAAAAGATTCCCTAATTAAAAGATTCTCACCATAAAGTTTATAATACTAAATAATAACCTTAAGAATAGTAGAGGTCAACTACACACTTTCCATGAAAATATTTTCCTCTTACTCCCAAACTCCTAAATTCAATTTCAAAAATATATCCATAAAGTTTCACACTACTGATGATTCTTTCATGAACTGATTCAAATGTTTAAAACTCAATGAATCAGAAATGAAATTCTTCTTACCCATGGTGTTGGCAATATAGAAAAAAAAAATTCATAGGTACATGACCCAACACATATTTCAATGATTTAAATTTTTTTAATAAAATATATAACATAATATTTTTTTTTGGAATAAATGGTAAACCATTCTCTATAACGGTAATTCCTAAAATTCCTAAAAGAATGCCTCATAGCTGCTAGTTCAATATAAAGGGTCAGATAATTCTTTTTTTTAATCATATGTTCCATGTATTTATGATCTTTTCTTAGATATGTGAGGATCTTATTACCTAAACTAACATACCATAGGTCTTTTTTACATGGATATATGATTCATTAACATTAATATTCATGCCTATGATGTTTTAATTAATTTATTCTTCCCATCCACTTTAAATAAGTGTTATATATATAATTTTATTTTAAGAATGTTTTGATATGTCTTCTAAAAAATATGTGAAATAATTTTTTGGTTTAAAAATGTGAAGGTTATATCATTCCTTGATTAATTTATATTTCAAAGTATAATTGTTTTAAATGTTATGGAATTTATTATGGAACACTTTTTGAGACCCTATTATGATTTATTTCTCACACCCTTCCTTTTCCATTTTTAATGTATAGATTTTTTTATTCTATTTATGATAAAAGTGAAAGAAACACTTGGAGGTGGTAGATGTTCTTGATACTTATGTTTATCCCATGATAACATATGTTTTCCTTCCATGAGATTGTTGAGATAGATATATTCCATGATAATGTTTGATTCAAATGTTGGATATATGATGATAATATATTTCTCATTATGTGTGTTGGGGTTATAATTATTATATTTTGTATTATGTTTTAATTTAGAGGATTTTTATTTTTTATACATGATAGGTGGTCTTCGTGGTATGA
The DNA here is from genome assembly GCA_963277665.1 of Viscum album. Classification (NCBI taxonomy): domain Eukaryota; kingdom Viridiplantae; phylum Streptophyta; class Magnoliopsida; order Santalales; family Viscaceae; genus Viscum; species Viscum album. The sequence goes on from OY728163.1 coordinate 1,614,641,871, forward strand.
TTACTCCTTGAGGATTTTGTGAATAGAGTATGTCGATGATGTGGATGGTGCATGATATCCTTGTAACAGGGTATCTACATAGTGCATTACATATTCTGATTATATTAATGACACTTGATTCATCATGGATTCTGAGGGTCACTTGTTGCCTATTGGATTCTGAGTAAGTTATAGATACTTGATATATTATGGATTATGGGTATTATCTTATTCCTTGTGGATTATGGGTAGGATACATTCTTGATTCCTTTTGAATTCTGAGTGATACACCAATAACCTTCTAGATTGTTTTTTACTCTCACTAACATATTGTACATTTTATGGCATGTTCTCGAAGAAGTTATTGATGGGGGTTTGTGGCAACATGGTTAGAGCACAACCACTTTGTTTTGGATTTTATGTTTAAGTTTGTTTTGTATTTATTATTATTCTGGAATGAACTATTATAATTGAGCACAATAGGTTTATGACACATTGGTGTTGTCTTAATAAGTCTTGTACTCACACCCTATGTAGGAATTTTTTTGTGATAATAGATTTCATGATGGATTCAGAAAAGTGAAATGACCCTATGGTGGACAGATAAGTAGAGAATAATAGATATTGTAGTGTAAATACAAATATCATACTCTATAACATCATTAGTTTCTTGGGGATTTTGGTTTCCTCACATACACATGAGTTATTAATCATTTTAATGCATTCAATGAAAATTAAATATTGGTAACCTCATCATCCTTGTGAGGAATAAAATCCTCCCTATAAGAAATATCTACATTGGGATCAATGTGGAATGAATCATCCTGAAATAATGGAAAAATAATATATCTAAACTAATTCTACTAATTAATCCTCATCACTCAGAAACTAGTGTTGAAAAGTCCATTTACAAGCATTGGATCATCAAGACCCTGGCTCTATCCACAATTAGGATATTAGTGGCTGGAACCTTCCATTCAAGTGATAAAAATATTTTAACTCTTTCTCTCTCTCTCATGGGGTTTTCATTAACACAATCACTGACCTATGTATCAAAAATATTTATTTAAGTGAGATTTAGAGATTTTATAAAATACAGAGGGATAGAATCAATGGAATCTTCAAGACTAGTTGATATATTGTTTGTAATTGTCTCAAATATTCTCAAGCCTTCCATTTTCCTTTTCAGGGTGTCTAATGGTTTGTTAGGGGTTTCATATAATTTCAATATTGTTTTTAAATAATTTTATAGTTCATAAATTATTCTGAAAATGGTTTTAAAATTATTGATGTAATTTTAAATACATAAATGTTTATTTTGAAATTAATGAGAGGTATTAAAATTAATCTAATATTTTTTACGGGTATTGGAATTTTGAATATAATAATAAATATTTTCATTAATAATTTATAATTTATATTAATTAATAATGTAATATTTTCAAGAAAATAATTACCCTTATACGTAATTTTTGTAGTTTCATAATTGTATGGATAGATTTCTATAATTTGTTTTAAGGTATGTGGTATTTTTTATAATTTACTCTAGAGAAATACCCCCTTTATACTTGTTAGTTAAAGGTAAACATGAGTTTCTATAGGTTTTGTAAGGGTGATATAGATCTATCGTGTGCTAATTAAAATTTTTTTCCCTCTTGTAAGGTTATTCCATGGTTTTTAAACCATGCATAAATATATGTTTCTATTTGTCTAAGGGAAGCATTGATGTTCTGAGGGTTGTGTAAGGGTATGATATAACATGAATAAGGGAATTTGTGAGTTTATAAAGGATACATAAGGGTATATTTATTGATTTATAATGGTATTCCAAGATTCCTCATCTCGCATAAGGATAATACACGACTTACAATGCCCATTTAAGGTTAAGAAAAACTTTCTATAAAAGAAACCCACATATTATAATGTCTATGTATGGGTTATATGAGTTATCCAAATACCACATAAAGGTAAATCTTCAATTTATAAGGGTATCCAAAATTTTATTATACTCACTTAAGAGCTAAAAGCTATGTAAGGGTAAAAATCTATTACCCATATGCATTTTATATGATTTTTTTATGGGTATCTGTTTTTACCTAGTTTTTTATAATTTCTTCTTTTATTCCTTTAAAATGAATTTTAAATTATTTTAAAGCCTAAAATCAATGTTTTGATTGATTTTGAATCATTTAAATTATATCTAACATTTTTAAAAAATTTAAATGGGTCATAGTAAATATTTGTTTTCGAATGTAAAATAATTTGGAAATAAAATATTGAAATTTGATAGGGTATCTGAATAGGGATATCCATTAATATTAAAAACATGTTTTTATCCCATTTGGGTTCCTTCTTGTTTCTTCCATGTTTTGGTCACCCAAAACCTTGATGTTAATGTTTTTTAAAGTCATCTAAATTTTTTTGATGCTCCTATTTCTTCAAATATGTGCTTCCAAGAAAAAATAATCTTCCTCTCACATTTATCCTTCTAGGTGCAACGATAGACACTAGAAAATAAATTCCAGGAAATAGATCCTTCATCATTCATCTAGTAGTATATGAGGAAGGTATCGTTCTTTTTTTATCATTTGGGAATATTTTTTTCACATACATAATGAAGATAACAAAATAGCTAACAAAAACTGAAGTAGATGAGAAACATATCCTCTATTTAACTTGGTTTCTTTATGTTACGGATAATTTTTTCCCAATAAATTATTATAAAATGCCTTAATAAATATAATTATTATTATCTCATCATGTGTTAATATAGATAATCAAATGGTTTTCCCATTAAGAGAAATTTATAATCATGTGGAGATAATAAATATTATTTTCCACAAAAGGGTGTTCTCGCATGCTTTTACTTGTTTTTTGATACTGTTTAAATGATTATACATGTTTTTTCCTTATTGAATATAACTAATATTAGGACCCTTTATTCATATTGATTCTTGTGGATTATGTGACACTTGATATAATCATTTTATTATGTTAATTGTGCATTAAAAATATAATTGAAAATATATGGTTAACAAACTAGTTGAGAATGAAAAAATGGAATTGTGTGATAATACCCCATGTTAATGGTGATGAAATGTTATGGAAGACCTTAAAATAGATGTTGGTAGATGTGGAATCTAAAGTATGTTTTTATGTGTGTTTATATGGGAAGATGTGTGGATGTAGTGATGTGTGGTTGTAGTGGGGTGGTTTATGTTTTTGGATGGATTTTATTATGTTGTGGTGTGATGATTTTTGGTTGGGGATGGAACTACTGAATGGTAAATCAGATAATAATGTGTAATATGGATACAGAAAGTGTATTAATGAATGTCAAACGAGTGGTAATTTGATGTTTTTAATTGAGAACTCTATAATTTATGTTTGGTAATTAGATGAAATAAATATTAAATATTGAAATAGAAATTATGAGGGTTCAAATGGATAATCAATGTTTGAATCAAAGTGTGAGGTGAGGTTAAATTGTTCGATGCTTAATAAGAAATGAATGACCTGGATAAATGAAATTGGTTAGTAGTGGGGAAATCTATAAATTGCCTTATCTCGAAAATAAAGTAAGAATGTGGCTAGTGGTTTATAGTGTGCTTGTGTAGTGTTAAGAATTAATAGGTATAAAAAAAATTGGTGGAAGTTGTGAGTATTTGTAGTGATCTTGTGTTTTTGGATAGTAAAATTTTTATGAACACATAGGTTGGGATTTTTTATGATTCTATTTCATGTATATATTATTTTATTTTTAATTTTCTATACGGATCCCACCCACATCGATCAATTTGTGATGAATGATCACATAGAAATAAGACATATATTATCACCCTTATATTTGTGTATTACTTTTTTATGGGATTTATCAACGCATTTTTAGATCCTTTTTCACAAATTATATTTTTTGAATTCATTTGTTGAAAACATGCTTAAAAAGATAAAGTTACACTATGGTCCAATTTGACAGTAGTTCACTTTTCTATAATATCATTAACAACGCTAATCAAAAAGTTAAAATTATTTTTTTAGGATTATATGGTCATTGAGATTCAATTCATAGAAATAGACTAAAGGATTAATGTGAGAAAAAGGGGGGAAAATGTGTACCACAATTGAATACATCTTGGGTGGGCCATATTAGACTACCCTTCTCTATTTATGAAATAACACAGTCCTCATAAATCCGATTGGGAGAGTTCCACCTCCATTGGATAGATAATGAAAATTCCCACCTATATGCATAAATTTTGGCCATTTAGACATGTTTTCCTTATTCCACCATTTAGATAGAGAATGAAGAAAAATTCTTCCATGAATAGTGACTTAGTCCCTTAGTCAATTTACTTATTTTGTGTAAATTATGATGTATTTTCCCATAAAAACACTCCTCATCCAAATTATCCGATGTATCCATACAATAGGGTCGTATTGGAGATCTTGGTATGATCTTTATTACATCTATTTTTTACTCCACTTCCATGGAGTTCTAAACACCATATGATCACCTAGGGAGGAACGTTATGTAAATATCAATCATCATGTTTGTATTATTTTGAACTATCTTTTTTATTCTAGGTTTTTGTGTTGATTTTTATCGTAATATATTATTACTTAATTGATTTATGTAATGATATTTCATACTCAACTCATATGATCATTTTTGGAGGTACCCATTCATGTGATGTTACACACATCATGCAGAACTTGTTCTTCCCCCTTTTAATTGTGGTGCTTGTGTAGTTAATATTGTTCTATTGAACTCTCATAAACACATTAATATCCATGTAATTTCATGTAATGGAACACATTGAAATAAAGAAAAATATTTCATAACACGTCAAGTTATTCATGTGTTTCCCTGGTGAGTTTCATTTACGAAGTCCGACATAAATAACCATATCATTGATGGTAGCCGATGAATCATTTTGTTTTTTTGATCAAACACAAGGAGGTATCCTAGTATAAACTCAGTAAAAATATAGTTATATAATTTATAAACCAGGGATTAAACTATCTAAAACTAATCTATGGAAGCGATGAAGGTTGATCACCATGGGTTTCCATGGCTAATCATGCTTAATCAGATCTGTCAATTTCTTTTTTTGTGTATTGAATTATTTTTTATGAGTACATATTAAATAAATAACCCAAATTTCAAACAATACCAATAAAATTTTTCATAATCCTTGTATTATTTTAAAATTAATGATCTAAGGCTTCATCAATATATGACCTAGGTTTCATGATATACTATAGAAATTCTTTTTAAAAAACAATATCTAATTTGACGCACTCTGGAATGTGATCAAATTTTAGTGTTGTTTTAGGCAGAAAAGATCATTTTTTCCATTTATTTATTTTGTTTATTTTTATTATTACTTCTTTAAATATTTCCTCCTTCCCATTTGATTTTTTTTGTTTTTTATGACTTCTATCTTTTCTCTCTCTTATTACCTCTATCTAGATCTATAATAAAGAATTTTATTTTCTTTTCCCATTAATTTTTATTAAGTTTTTTTCTTTTACTCATCATATCTTTAAAAAAATAACACAAAAAATAATCAAAGTGGACCTAATTTATGCATAATAATATTTGGGAAAGAAATACTACTTGAAATTGAACCATAAATTGAAAAGACACTTCACTCAAAAATTTGGCCATGTACAGTAGGGCATAATAGTAACATTGAGGAACCCCTTTTGGGACCTCAATTGGTTCTAAAAAAATTAAAAAATTAACCAAATCAAACCTCAGAAATCATGGATGAAAATTATCAAACTTTAAAAGAACTGACCACCCATAATGGGGAGTACCAACCTATGTACATTCAATACCCTGAGGAAGATGCCAAATTTGATCTCAAATCAAGTCTCATCCACCTCTTTCAAAAATTTCATGGTGTTCTAGGTGAGGACCCTCACGAACATCTCTAGGAATTTTAAAATGTTTTCTCCACTATGAAACCTGAAAAATATAACTAAGCACCTCATAATGATTAGGGCCTTACCTTATCCAATTATGGTGTATCCAATGACTATATATACACTATTCCTACCACAATTGGGGGATGTAATGACCTGAAATGACTCTTTATAGAGTAGTTTTCTCCTGACTCCTAAACATTTTCAATTTTAAAGTAAATTTCTGGAAACATACAATCACAAGGAGACGCCCTTAATGAATATTATGAAAGGCTAAAAGGCTATGTTAAAGTTTCCCCCCATTAACAAATTATGGAAAATTGATAATTCAATACTTTTATGAGTTACTTATCCCCAAGGATCATGGTATGATAGATTATGCAGTTGGAGGTCCCCTATTTGATAAAATGTATGCCTATTCTCTTGACATAATATCCAACATGGCTCAAAATGTCCAAAAATTTGATACACAAGAAATTGATCCCACTCTCAGAGTTCGTGAGGTAATTCAATCATCCCTGGATAAAAAAAAGTAAATAATAAACTCGATGAGATGTGTACCCTTATAAGGAAATTCACTCGAGCACATGGTAATTCATATTATCCTTCTATTCCATTTAGTTGCTGTATTTGTTCTGATAACACTCCTTTTTATGACCATATCTTGTGACTTCAATATTCATCTATGTCTTGTGCAGTAGTATTAGATGGTTTTCCTTTATAATAAAAACTTTAATTAAAGAAATAACCATTCAATATAAATCCAATACTTGTATGGAAATAAAAACCATAATACCGATAATGAGGAAAGTTGGGATACCATAAATAGAGATGGTATCAATAAAGAAAGAGTATGTAACCCTCTAATCCTTGACCATCTCCAAATAGTCCTCCTCCTACCAAATATGAACCAAGCCTTGAGTATATAGTGATGAAAATGGAAACCCATAACCCATAGTTCATATAAACCACACAATCTTCTATTCAATACCTATGAACTCAAGTGGTATAATTGGAAAACACCATCGGTGATATAAAGATTCAAGGTTTTGGAATACTATCATCAAAAATAGTTTCTAGTCCTAATGAAAGGGAAATTTATGTAAAATCACACTTTGTACTGGTAAAGAAGTTTCATCTTCCAATGATTCTATCCAATAGGTATGTCCCCATCTTGATGACTCCCATTCCCTACCCTCAAAACTTTTATGTGAAGAAAAAAAGGGTAAAAAGATTATCATTGAGGATTTTCTTGAAAAATAAATTCCTCTTACTTTCCACTAGAGGCTCTATAAAACTAAGAAAAATTATGATAATGAGATTGATAAGCAAATAATAGATACATTTAGAAAGGTACAAGTTAAAATTCCTTTATTATTTTTAATTAAAAAAATTCCTCAGTATGCCAAATTTCTTAATGATCTTTGTACCCACAGATGGAAACTGAAGGGGAATGAGACAACCAACCTTGGAGGGAATGTCTCAACATTTATAAAACTAGTGATGCAGACCAAATTCAAGGATCAGAGAACATTTAGGATAAGTTTAACCATAGGGTTGTACATTATTTTCTTGTTAAATACTATATTTAGGTGCTTCAGATAATAAAACTCCTCACTTTATATATACTGCTCTTCATGTTGGATAGCATCAGCTGATGGGAATAGTCATGAAACATGCCAACCAGATCACAACACACCCTTCAGGAGTGGTCAACGATGTCCTCATAAGAGTGAAGAAGCTCATCTTTCCTATAGCTTTCTACAGTCTTGAGATGAAAGATACTCGAACCCATGTACATGCTCCTCTCATACTTGGAATTACATTCCTTAAAACAGAAAAGATGATCATCAACATTAAAAATGGTATATTGTACATGGATTTTAGAGGATTAAAGGTGAGTATTAATAACCTTTATGCTATAAAACACCACACTGAATAGAAATACACACTTCCTATATTTTTTATGGAAGTTCCCTATGATGACAGACACACTACATTATCTCTCTAACCCATAATATGATTAATTTTTATTTTCTTCATACATGGATGGTTTGAGTATTGATTCATGTTTTATTTTTTTCTGTGTTTTAGAAAAGTGTAAATTGTGTGCCTTAATTGAATAGTGTGTTTATTTTTATGTACCCATGATCGTCGATGATTCTATAAATCTCATTTCCATATATTCTTTTTTACTTAGAGAATAAACCTGAGAAAATAGATAGTTTCATGGACCTCACTCCCCCTAAATCCCCTTCCACAATCCAAAAACCACAGGTTCTTGAATTAAACCACTTAAATCTAATTTAAAATATTTTTATTTTTCAGGTCTTGACAAATGTTCCCTCATAATTTTCAAAAACCTCTCTCCACAGTTGGAATCAAAACTTCTAGACCTTTTTAGAGTTTAAAAAGTTTATAGGTTTGAAATGGGATGATATTCCTAGGACTATCCCATATTTTTTTATATTCCATATACTTTTGGATGTTGAGGATAAACCGATAAGGCATGGCCAATGCATGTTAAATCACACTTTCCTTGAAGTCGTAAAATTGGATCCTAGTAAATTACTTGTTTTTGTAATCATTATCTTATATCTGATAGTAAATGGGTTATACCAATGAAATGTTTTTCTAAAAACTATAATAATAGTTGATTCAATTGAAATAAATGAATCGATTATAACACATGTGCAAAATATTTGGAAAGTCTATATTTACTTTTGTCGACTAAATCAATTAATGTGAAATGACCACTTTCCTATAACTTTCATTGACTAAATATTATAAAATATGTTTGGTAAGCCCAATTATTATTTTCTTTAAGACTATTAAGATAATTTTCAAAACCATATAGCCTCTGAAGATCAAGAGAAGGAAAAATTTGCTTATCCATTTAGCAAATTTAGATGCGGGGGGATTCCTTTTAGACTATGAAATGCTCCGCGTACATTTTACCAATATATGTTGATTATTTTTTCTGAGTACAATGTAATTATATTAAAGTATTTATGGATTATTTCATGATTTATGGAACTTCATTTGATGACTATTTTTTTACACATATGTTTTTTCCTCCACCATTCCATTCAAAATGATCTCAAATTAAATTATGAGAAATTCCATTTCATGGATCAGTGGGGAATTTTTATTGGTCACGTTATTTCAAATGAGGTCATTCAACTGGATAAGTCAAAAATTTAATTAATTTCACCCCTTACTTATCCAACATGTGTTTATGAGGTGCAGTCGTTATTGGTCCATTCTGGGTTTTACTACTAATTCATTAAATACTACTGTAATATTGCACTTAACTTATCGTACTTATGAAAAAAATATTCAGATTTTTTGTTGGATAAAATTTTTTTGGATGTATTCAATTCACTAAAAATGAGTCTCACATCACTTCCCATCATAAAACCATCAAGGTGGGATCTCTCGTTCAACTTATGGGAGATTCCTCTATCTTTTTAGTTGGTGTTGTTTTATCAAAAAAGGATTAGAATTCTCCTCATTTCATTGTATATACCTTATATATCCTTTACTATTCCTTACAAAACTACAAAACCATAGAAAAATAACTTCTTTCTATGGTGTTTCCATTGAGAAAATTACATTCATATCTTATCGGGTGAAAAGTATTTGTGTTTTCTGACTATATTGCCCTTCGATTTGACCTTAAGAAAGCTAAAGCTACACTCCACCTCATTTGGTGGATACTCCACCTCTAGGAGTATTACATTGAAATTTTTGATAAGAGATAAGCAAAAAATATTGTATCTGGCCACATTAATAGTAGTTTCCCACCATTGAACCACCATGCTGACTCATCCCTCCCAATTGAAGAATTATTTCTTTATGGGAACCTTTGTGATGATGTGGGACTTACCCCTTAGTATTCAGACATTGTGAATTTTCTAGAAGCGTCTCAGGTCCGCATTTATTTCATAACTTCACAATTTCAGATAACTATGAATGATTCACAATGGTATATTTAGGATGACCCATGCATGTGGATAATTTTTTGTTACCAAGTTGTTCATAGGTGTGTCCCTAACCATGAGTTCGCCTCAGTTTTGGGATTCTTCCACACTTTGGTTTATGGGGGTCACTTTGGATCTCAACATACTGCTCAAAATGTCATTTACACGGGATATAATATCTAGCATTATACAAATATTCCAATAAATTCTGTATTTTATGTACTATATTTCAATTCACATGGAATATCTCTAAGAGGAACGAAATTCCACAATAGCCCATGTTATTTTGTGAGATCTTTGATGCATTAGAAATTGACTTCCTAATAATGTTTCCAACTTCATTCAGATGTATGTGAATATATTTTTATGTTGAATGCGTCTCAAAATGGGTGGAAGAAAATGATACTATAACCGATGAATCTCGAGTGGATACGGATTTTGTGGGACCCCTGTTTTTTAGTAGTTTTGGTTTACCAAGATTTATCATTAGGTATCAGGGTTCACATTTTTTCAATTACATCATGAAAAAAATTACCTATAAGTATGGGGTTTTCATAACTACTCCACTACATATCACCCCCAAACTAACATACATGCTAGATTATCAAATCAAGAAGTTAGGATAATCTTCAGAAAAAAGGTATAACCTAATAGGAAACATTAGAGTTTTCACTTGGATGATGCACTTTGGGAGTACCATATTGATTTTAAAACCATGATCGGAATGTCACCATATAGGATTGTGTTTGGAAGAAATTATCACCTACCAGTGGAGGTATAACACCACTCATACTGGGTTGTTTGACAAAGTAATATGAATCTTTTAGATATGGGTGATCATAGGAAGTTGCAGACTCAAGAGTTGAGAGAAATTCGATGTGATTCAAATTAGAACTCCTAAATCTATAAAGGTAAGACAAAGGCTATCCATGATGAGTTGATTCATTAGTATATGATTTATATTTGTGATAAGGTCCTCATGTACAATTCCAGGATAAAGCTCCACCCAGGTAAGCTCTATTAACGACAGATCGGTCCTTATTTAGTAAATAATGATTACCATTTTGGTGTCATATTGGTTTTTCATGGGAATAGTGTGTATTGGCTTACTATTAATTGTAATAGGCTAAAACACTTCTATAAATATTTTCCAAAGCATCTGGTGGTGTAAATCAAGTTGATGGGCGTTGTATATGACACCGCTTAGCAGGTTTTTTCTTCTTCCAACAATTATTTATTTTTCTAGTAATTTCAACTTATTCTATCTGGGATAATGAAATTTTTATGTGTGGGGATGGTGACATATGATACTTAGGATTTAAATTTAAAAAACAAAAAAAACATTATGTTTCTACTTTTCTATTTTTATTTTAAAGACACAATTTTCCTAAAGAGAATATCTAAAATCATTTTTCATGCAAGAGTCAATCCTATAAAATATTTATTTATTTTTTGAAAAATAATTTTCAAATTAATGTTGATATAGAATTTTTTTCTATAAGTTTTATATTCAAATCATTCTTAAAATTTTAATGTATTTTTTAAACACATGCGTCTTTATCACTAAATCGAATTTTTAATCCCAAACATGAGAGAAATTATAAGAAATATAATACATATTCTTCATTTTAATCACTTTATTGAGAGTCTTGTGTAATATATAGAAAATATAACTATACTAGATTCTATTTTATTCCATTATATTCGAGTATGCTAATTTCATGATAGAGGCCATCATTTTTTGAAAGGACCTTTGTAAAATTAACCTATATTTTTGGAGAACATTAAATTTTCCACTTATTATGCCTTAGAAACCATGAAATCCATATTATGTATCAAAATTATATTATAATTTTATCTTTACCTTCCTATATCTTATGTACATTCTTATTTTATATTAATCAAGTGTGGGGGAGTGGGTGTTTACTTGGGAATTATAAGGAAAGAATCATTGTTATAGGTTGATAGAAAGGGTGCCTATGTTATTTTGGTTAGTGGGTTCACAAGACATATTTTATCACTATTTTACTCAATTTTCCCCCTTTATATCAAATTTAAATTGTAAAAAATATACAGATTACTATATTGAAAAAATTAGAACAAAATAAAATTAAATGGAGAAAAGAGGAATTTTACACATTATTATTCACTGGTTAGTTGTGATCCACATGAAATAGAAAATGTGGATAGTGATTTGGAAGTGATACACCTTCTTGGGGTTTTTTAATACATTCATTGTAAATACTTACTGTATTTTAACATATTTTTTACTTTAGTCATTAATCTCTCCACTTCTGCATTAGATTTTTTAAACATTAAATCCTACCAAACCTTAAACCTCATAAAAAATTGCTGGATGTTCTCTTTAGTATAATAATAGCTTATTATGGTAGATAAATTATAATATCCAAAATAACATGGAAAGATAACATTAACTATAGGAAAATATCATAAATCATCTTTCATATATCCCATGAGTGATGAGGGAAAATTCCTAGGTGAGGTGGGTTGAGACATGTTTCATAGGTGAACAAATGAAGTTGAAAAAATTTAATGTGAGAGAATAAAAATAATAAGAAATTTGATTTCATAAACAATACATGATGAATTTCATTTCAAAATAATATTGTAAGCATTCTCACATTTGATTTATTATTGGGAAACAATTAGGATATAAGACTTTTCTATGTGGTAAAAATATTTAGTTGTGGGGGTTTGATCACACAGAGATATGTCATATATTATCACCCATATACTTATGTGTTACATTTTTTTTATAATCCCATTACTAAATACTTCAAAACTCTTTATTTATTCTAAATTCATTTATTCAAAACATATGAAAAAACATGCAATTTAACAATTGCGCAATTTTATTGTAGTTCACTGTTTCTTTCATATAATTAATTAAAATATTGAAAATGTTAAAATTTATTTTATTAGTATTAAATGGGAATTTTTTATTCAATTCATATAACTGAAACAAATGATTAATGTGAGAACAAGGGGTCCAAACATGGCCCACAAGTGAAGACATTCTAGGCGGGATAGATTGGGCCACCCTTCTGTATTTAGAAAATAAATCTGGACTCAGACATCTAATTGGAATTATTAAGCCTACATTAGACATATATCTCAACATCCCACCACTCCACCAAATTTTTGGACATTTTAAAGAATTTTTCCAGTCAACCAACCAGATAAAGAAGGGAGAAATAGTATTCAATGAATGGCGGTACTTTATTAGGAACTTGAATTATTTTGTGGAAATTGTGACGTATTTTACCACAAAAATATCCATTACCATCACTATCTAATGTTTCCCAACCATAGGGTAGTACTGTATCAATTGGGATGATTTTCTCTCCATATATGGCTTCCTCCCCTTCTATGGAATTCTGAACTCGTTGTGATCACCCGGGGAGGAACGTGATGCAAATCCCAAGTTTCATTTTTGTATTTTTTTTAATGATGTATCTAATTAAAAGTTTTTTTATTTGATTCATCCTATATTATTATTTAATTGATTTTTGTAATGGTATGTCATATTGAACTCATATTATCATTTTTTGGGGTATCTATTCTTGTGAGGTTTCACACACCATTCACCACTTCTTCTTCCCCCTTTCAATTACATTTTTTAGATCATATTGTTCAATTGAAATCCCATAAACACTAAAATGGACATTTAATTTCATTTCATGGAAGAAAATTGAAATAACATACTAACCTAGAAAACATGTTTCATTCTTCATGTGTTTCCTTGCTGAGTAATGGTTATGAAGTCTAACACAAATCACCCTATCATTTGTAGTAACATGTGAATCATTTTTTGTTTATTGAAAAACCCTATAATGTATCCTTATATAAAATCAATAAAAATATAGTTATATATGTTAAAAACTAGGGAATAGAAGATCAAAACTCTTACTCTTAAAGCGATGAAGAATGAGCATCATGAGATTTCCTCAGGTTCATCATGCTTAATCAAATCCTTTAATTTATACTATCTTGTATTGCTTTCATTTATATTATTTCATAAAAATTAAATAAACCTAAATTTCTTAAAATCCAACTAATATTTTTCATAATCCTAATACTATTTTTAAATTAATTATATAAGTCTCCATCAAGAGATAAACTAGGGTTCTTGATATACTAAAAAAATTATAGTTACACAAAAATATCAAATTTGAAACACTCGACAACGTGATCAATGACACTGAAATGTTTTGGGAATGTTTTTCCAATATAAAAATAGTGAGTAAGAGTGGTTTCATTGACTCTATTCCTCACTCTCTCTTCCAAATGAGTTTTATATTCATAGGCTCTAATATGTAGAATTCACAAGTGAACCACTAATTATATTTAATGTGATGAGGTGGTTCATAGTCTGGTATTACATGGTATAAAGATGTAACTAGGTTGATGTCTTTAATGTTCAAGAAACCCTACTATTATGGTTATGGATGTGATTGAGTTATGATGTTATGATCCATGTGACTTCATACAAGATGTTATGTTATGGAATAGTGTCATTGAATGAGGTTCTATGTGATGGATCGAGTTTATTCAGGCAGGGTTACTATTTTAAAGGGGAGGGAGGACCATGACGTATAGTGTTGGGGTGGGAGATTGGTACACCAGTGGGAAAGTGGTGTCGGGTTCCCTTTTATTGATATAGATTGTATTATGTAATTATACTTGGATGTTTTATTTGGTTAACATTATTTGTTGAGGATGTACTTGGTTACAGGTCCGATTTAGGTGTTATTTGTTGAATTATTTTCTCACTGGTTCATTAGTATTCTTTTTACACATGTTCATCAGAGACATTGGGTATTATCATACTGAGTATACATGTTATTCTCACCTTATATATATAAATTACTCTTTAGTTTTCTAGGAGGACTTTTAGGACAAATATTTACATAAATAGATATGGTGTTGGAGATTTTGTTGGTTTTCTTCCATAGGATTATTCGTTGAAATTGTTATTGTATTTTAATGACATTTAATGAGTTGTGGATATTATGGGGAATAACCTTTATAATATTTCAGAGATTTTTGGTTGTTTATATCTTATCTCTTGATCCTATTATTATTTTTATTGTGGGTAATTCCTATCATATGTGTTACCATATTTATACCCTCGGTGCTAGTAACCAACTCAAATCCTTATGAAGGTAGTACTCAGGGATCATTGTCTCCATTTCACCATTTTTTACCTAAGGGGGAAACCATTTGTGGTTGTGGGAATGAAAAATTCTATTAAATGTTTTTTTAGATATATAATTATGTATGGGGTTAGGAACTGTATGGATTTGATTGTTTGGTAAGGAAATAGTTCCATTCGTTCTTGGTATGTAAAATAGGCTAGGGGGCTAGTTAATACATTGGATTTTAGTGCCCCTTGTGATTGGATCCAAGGAATATAAGTCTTCTAAGAAACCATTTGAGGTTGTACTGTATTTATTGAAGACACCTAGAGAAGGTATATGAATCACGATTAATTTCACATGTGATTAAACAAAGTGGTTTTGTGAAGTTAAGTAATTTAATTAAATAAAAAATGTATTGTTATACATGATTCTCTAAATATGTTCATCATGTGTTTGTTAATGAACAGATATTATTTTATGAATTAATATTATAATATGAAAGTGTAAAGTAGTGCTTTACTATTATGATTTTATATTTTAAATCCTTATATAGACTTGAATTTTTCATTATCTTCCATATTATAACATTATTCATCATGAGTTGAACTTTGTTTAATTTCTAAAAACTAATTACATTGTATCTTTTTTCCTATTATTTTAAATTTTTAGATAATTATGATTAGTGTATTATTATTATTTTTTGAATAGATGTTGAATTTTGAAAACCCTTATGATGTATGTTACCTTGAGTATATTATATACATCCGTAATGAAATTATTATTTTGAAAACCATTTTAATAATTACTTTGGTTTCCATTTGAATTAATATTCCATATATTTCTTTACATTCCTAATTTATCATGATCATGTGTTGGGAATTTATTAAAAGGCTGCATTTTGATTGTTGTTTTTGTCATGACCTGACCCCAGGGGCCCATGTCATGACTACCCCAAGACCACCTTCCATAGGCTAGAGAATGGTTACTAGCACCGAAAGCCGTATTCCCTAATATGGGAAGGCGTTTCCTTTAAAAACTATAAACTCACACAAACCATGCTTAGAGCCAGATACAAGCACATAGTAAACTAAATAATAAACTATGTGTGTACAGAAATTAAAGGGGCCAGAATACATGCCCAACTAGAAAGTACAATAAAAACTAGAAAGTACAAGTAAAAATGAGTAAATATCATGTAAACCCCCCCCCCCAAGTATCCTACCTAAAGGGTAGATACAGCTCTCGAACGATCATCTCTATAGATCTATTTGTCAAAGGTTCACCTCTAAGCAGTCTCCAGTCCAGGTACCCTTGTCCTTAGTCAGCGATGTTCGTCATCTGCACCAGACACAACAAGGTGCGGGCATTGCCCGTGTAGGGGTGAGTATAAAAATACTTAGTAGGGACCCGGAGAGCCCCGAATGTCTCCCAAATACACAAAGGATAAACCAAAAAACATAGAATGAACATTCAACCCTTCTTAGGTATACTCCCATACATATACCTAAGTTATCAGAATATACCCACCACACACATGAGGGAAGAATACCACAATGGTAGAAGTACCACACAAGTATCACCAGGAAGATAAAGTACCACACAGGTACACCATGATTATATAAGACTCAACTCAAACCAGGTATACAACTCTGAGAAATAGGATTATGATGCTGACCCACATAGGATCACTAAGAATATTGATAGGTAGCCACAAGATTCTCTAGGGATAAAAACAAGAAACATCCTTAGTCACAACGTCAAACACCAAGGCTACTAGAGGAATCCTTCTATATAGAGTAAAATGGGTGTGCCATGTCACATAGAGGTGCTTCTCACTAACCGTGGACTACTAAGGTACTCCTCCTATAGAGTACTGTGGCTTTGCTGCATCATGGAGGGGCGCTCCCCACCGTGGGTCTGTCGCATCACACAAAGGTGATCCCCCTTAGGGCCTGCTGAGGTACACCTCCTGTAAAGTACCATGGGTCTTCCTTGTCACACATAGGCTCTCCCCACCATGGGTCTACCATGTCAGAAAAAGGCGCTCCCCACAGGGCATGTTGAGTCTCTCCGAGTTAAAACGGTCAGCAGTCGTCAAGTCTCATCCAGCCGCAGGGTTCTGTATGTAGCTCCCTTGGGAGAACTGCTCCCCAAGTCCTAGTTTATTCCTCAACCACCCATAAATTCCCTGAAGAATTATTCCAAAAGGTTTATCTAGACATAAGGGACCCAACGCAAAAAAAACAGTGTGTCAATCGAACGCCCAGTCTATAAGTTATTAGCATTTCCGCTTCGAGGACCGTGTTGGATTCGATGACCAATCCAACCTGGCCGTACTCCAAACATATCCAAAACTCAAGTGGAGTATAACAAGAGGACCATATATATCCAAGGATTCTAGTTCCATATATTGTTCATCCAATGGACGCCTGGTTATCATTTTATGACCAAAAAGGTAAAACTGGGTCTGGATGTGCCCGGGTTCGGTCAGACCCAGTCGGACAGACCTGGCCCGACCTGGGTCTGGCCCGGATGACCTGGGCCTTGGCGAGCCCAGCCAACTGGGTCGTCGTCTAGCCCTGCCTGTGTAAGGGGTGGCCTGGCCTGCGTAGGGTCAACCTGGCCCAGCGCGCTGGGCATGGCCTGGCCCACGCTGGGTGCAGCCTGGTGGCACGGCCCGGTGGCACGGCTCAGTGGAGCGGCTCGGTGGAGCGGCCCGGTGGCACAACCAGATGGTGCGGTCTTCCCGAGCTAGCTTCGAAGGGGGAGAAGACCCCCTTCTATTCTAATTAACAAAGGAAAGCGCCTTAGGTGCTACCATGACACCCGAAGGACGCGAGCGGGTCCCGTCGTCCTGCAACGGCCGACCGATGTTCCGATCGGTTCTCCTCCCAGTGGTGCGGTTGCGCGCTGCTGCTCCACCATGGCTGGTTGGGTTCTGGACGCTCTTCAGCCTCTACCACAGCCAAGTGTCCACAGTCTCTGGCTCATCTAATAGCGCGGATGCGCACCGCCCTACCTTCATGTCGTCGGCCAGTGTGTCGGCCGTCCTCCTCTTCTGCAGATCACTACATCTGCGTTAATCACCCATAAAATAAAACGATCGCATATTCGCGATCCTTGGGTCGAGGGCTCCACGTCCATATGTCATTCTCAAGAAAATATTATGTTTCCAGCGTCATTAATTATTTGACGTTGGATAATGCATGAAGAACGCATAGAGAATCGAAAGGTAAGAGGCAAGGTATATGTGTGGGACAATGGCCATGTTTTTTTTTTCATCATCATTGTGAAACCTGAATATGAAGAATCAATAAATAGATTCAATCATGTATAAATAAATCCCCAACCATGATTTTTCGATGGAGGTAGCGCGAGGAAGAAGACGAAGTCATTGAAGATTGATGTCGGCGTTCGTCACCCCCGCAAGACACTCCAATACCATTTTCCCGTAAGAGCTTAAGTGTCAAAATATATAAGCTTAAGAAGTAATTTAATTAAAGTCCTTACATTAATTAAATTAATTTAGAACATTTAATTTGTAGAAAGCTAAGAGTTTAATGTTTATTCATTAATTCCAAATTAATGAAGCCTATTAATTAAAGAGGAATTTGGTTAAACATTTTCTGTAACCGGGCATTTAATGACCAGTATTAAATTCCTGACTACCCTCTTGTGGTCCCGACCATAATGTCTCCGATGGGAGGATTCAAATTCAAAAATAAAATAAATCATGTTTATTTTATTTTCTCCCACGAAATGTCTGAAATCAATCTTTCATGCTCAACCTACTACGGTCGAGTTAACGGTCTCCTTAAGTGAATATCAATGTTGCGAGTTCAATGGTGTCCTCGTATTTTAATTCCGAGAACCGAAAAAAAAGTTACAAAATGAAATTCACGTGTTTACTGAACGTACCCAAAAAAAATTTGAAATTCGTTACGGGCACACCAGGCCTCTGAATCACGAGCCGTCAATTCTCACAAACTCATAAAAAATTCCATTTAATTTTAAAAAATACATGGAAAATCCTGGTCTATACATTCTCCCCACCTCAGGTCATTTCATCCCTGAAATACACAGCAAAAACTAGGGAAATAAGTGGGGGTACTGAGAAAGAATCTAAGCCTCCCACTCCCATGTGCTCTCCTGGAGGTTTCCATGTTGCTAACGAACGTGCACTAGAGGTATCAACCACCAACAAAGGAACAACTCCTATCAATCCTCAATCTTCACTAGAACCTCTGAAAACGTACCCCATCATTGATGTCCATCTCTCCCCAATAAATGATGTGTCAAGGATCATATACGTATCTCCTCAGCTGGGATACGTGGAAAACATCGTGCACCAAGTGCCACTGAGGTGGAAGAGCTAAGCGGTAATCCACCTGGGCAACTCTACTGATGACCAGAAAGGGTCTGATGAACCTCAGAGATAACTTGATGCCCCGACCAAACCTCTGCAAACCTCGTAGAGGTGAGACCCATAGAAAATCATGGTCACCATTTTCGAACTCAAGAGGTCTCCATCTCTAGTCTGCATATGACCTCTTTCTACTCTTTTCAGTCTTCATCCGCTCCTGGATGATCTGCACCTTCTTTTTGGTTGCCCATACCATCTCTGCTCCCGCGAGTGCTAACTCCCCTGGGTTAGTCCAACATAGTGGTGAACTGCAAGGTCTCTCATACAATGCCTCAAATTGTGCCATATTGATAGTGCAGTGGTAGCTATTTTTGTAAGAAAACTCCACCAAAGGTAACTGATCCTCCCATTTGCGGACAAAATCAAGGACGCAAGCACATGGTATGTCCTCGAGGGTGTGAATAGTCCCCTCTATATGACTATCTGTCTGAGGATGGAAGGCAGTGCTCAACCAAAGATGCATCCCAAATGCCTCCAGTAACCCTTTCCATAGCGGGAAGTAAAAACTGCCTCACGATCGAAGAAAATCATAGATTTCACTCCATGAAGCCGTAAAATCTCTTGTATGTAGAGGCATCCCAAGATCTCTACTGATCCCTGCTCTCTAATAGGTAAGAAGTGGACCGACATGGTGAGTAAGTCAACGATCACCCAGATAGAATCATGACTCCTAGATGTGTGAAGTAGTCCTATCATGAAGTCCATGGAAATTCCATCCCACTTCCACTCTAGCACCTCTAGTGGTAGAACTAAGCCTAATAGAACAAGATTCTCTACCTTCACTTACTAACAAGTGAGGCACCAAGAGAAAAATTCTTCTATAGATTTCTTAATTCATGGCCACCAGGGTTGACGCCGAAAGTCTTGCTACATCTTCACCACTCTTGGATGTACCGCTATAGGGGATGTATGGAAATCCCTCAACACTTCCTCCATAAGATCCACTGCTACCATAGTAATCCCTCTAAAGCAGATTACTTGCTCCCCACCTTTAGAAAATCTATCAGATGCATGTCCTGTGGATATCAGAGCACGTCGAACCTCGCAGTCAGTGTCCCCAAGTTGCACCTCCATTACTCATTGAAGCAGTGGGGGAGTAACTATTAAAGACTGAAGATAAGATGATCCATATCGATCCACATAAGATATCCACAAAGAAGCTAGCTGCTCTCTCACCTCACTCAGCAACTGTATATCAGATCTCCTTCTAAGTTCATCTGCTACTGAATTCCCTTTCCTAGGAGTATATAATATCTCGAAGTCATATTCCTAGATGAACTCAACCAAACAACATTGTCTTAGGTTTAAGTCCTTTTGAGAGGAGATATACCTGAGACTCTTGTGATCAGAGTATAATGTAAAACAGTCAACCATAAAGTAATGTTGTCACATCTTCAAGGCGAAGACCACTACTGCTATCTCCAGGTCATGGGTTGTGTACTTATTTTCATGTTGTCTCAGCTGTCGAGAAACATAAATTATCACTACTCACTCCTCTGTCAGGACACATCCCAGCATGTTCACTGGTGCGTCGTAGTAGACTACGTACACAACTCCCTCCTCTAGTAGCCTGAATATGGGGGTACTTGTTAGTTTCTACCTCAGCTCCTTGAAACTCCACTAGAAAATCTCTGACCACACAAAGGGTTTCCCCTACTTCGTCAACATTGATATGTGTGCCACAACTCTGGAAAAGTCATGCATAAACCTCTCGTAGTAACCGGCCAAAACCATAAAACTCTACACCTCTGTCACACTGCTGGGTGGCTCACAAGCCTGAACAGCCTCAATCTTCACTGGATCCATCGCAACTCTAGCCTATGAGATAACTTGTCCCAGAAAGTGGACCTCTCGTATCCATAACTGGAACTTCAAGAGCTTACCATAAAGCTGGTGCTCTCAGAGTGTGTCCAGAGCTATCTGTAGATGATAGGCATGCTCCTCCACTATCCCTGAATATATCAGGATGTCATCGATGAAAACTACCACAAAGCAATCAAGGTATGGAAGGAAT
Source organism: Viscum album (assembly GCA_963277665.1). Lineage (NCBI taxonomy): Eukaryota > Viridiplantae > Streptophyta > Magnoliopsida > Santalales > Viscaceae > Viscum > Viscum album. Next base: position 1,614,663,363 of record OY728163.1, read on the forward strand.
ATCCTGTTCATGAGTCCCATACACTTCTAGGGCGTTGGTCACACCAAATGGCATAACCGAGAACTCATAGTGTCCATACCGACATCTGAATGTCGTCTTCTGGACATCCTTGTCTCCTACTATGAGCTGGTGATAGCCTGATCTGAGGTCTATCTTCAAAAACCATCGTGCTCCCTTTAGATAATCAAAGAGATTGTAAATCCTTGGTAGTGGGTACCTATTCTTTATGGTCACTAGGTTCAGGCACCGATAGTCCACACAGAGTCTCAAACTCCCATCCTCCTTCTTGGGGATAAAAATCAGGGCTGCCCAAGGAGAAACACTAGGCCTAATGAACCCTTTTCTCTGCAAGTCCTCTAGTTGTACCCATAGCTCTCCAAGCTCCATGGGAGACATCCGATATGTGGGTCAAGATATCAGTGTTGTCCCAGGGTAAAAGTCTATGTAAAAGTCCACCTCTTTGCGAGGAGGTAGACTTGGAACATCATCAGAAAAAACATCAGCGTACTGTTCCACCACTACAGGACAACTCAGACCCTCAATATCAACTGCTTCGAGGGTAAGGCGGGCCAACTGATGTGTGATCAGTTTCACCCTCTTTCGGGAAATTCCATCATGTGCTAAAAAGTGTCCCTTCTCGGAGGTGAAAGAAAACCCGGTCCCATATGTGTGGACACACCGCACATTGCATCTAATACAGTCAATCTGAGCTTGGACTATGGATGACCAGCCCATACCCAAGATGATGTCGTAAGGCCTCGACGCCACTACTAGAAGATCTCTATCGAAGCTCTCACCTCCTAGAATAAGCTCACACTGCTAGAACCAGTGCATAATTGTCGAGTCTTATCCCGTAGGAGTCTCAATCCATAAGGATCGAGCCAATGGCTCCACCGGAAGCTTCGAGCTTAGAATAAGGGCCATGGAAATAAAAGAGTGACTAGCACCTCTGTCTATAAGTACTATAGCTAGGGTGTAATAGACACATATCATAACTCATATCATCTCTATAGGACCATGGTCATAGGCCTCAACTGCCTGAGGCTGAGCTCATCCCTGTCCACCTGCTCTGTGTGGTCGGGGTGGACCTCCAAGTGGTGGTGGTGATAGAACCTCAAATCGTCGCCCAATACCTATTGGACGGAATGCTTCTCTTCCACATTCATCTCCTACCTGAAGACCTCCTCGATTGAATCTTCACCTCTTCCCAGGCAGTCCTTCGACCGTCTACTGGTCATCTGTATGACAGGTCGGGTAGTCACGATCCATGTGACCCTGCCCGCCACATGAGTACCACTGCATGATCCATGCATGTCCTAATCTTCCTCGAGAGACCTACACTACCGACCATGTATCTTGCAGTCGTCCACCTGTAGGTCTGGTCTTCTTGGACCTCTGTGTCATCTGTCTGCTGCGAGCTTCCGGTGACTCTGCTACGTGTCGTTCAGTGGTGGGTCTCATTTTCGGTGACTACTCAACAAGGAAACTCTCCACTAATAGTGATCTCTCTAACACCCTCGCCTGCTTCGGGATGCTGAGTGAAACCATCAAAGCTCTAATCTTCTGTCTAAGCCCCATCTCAAGGGTTTTGGCCCTAAAGAAGGGGTACTGCACCATATTAGTGGAGTATCATGAGAGGTCGGTGAACCTCACTTAATACTGAGCCATGGTCTAGCTACCCTATAGAAAGATGAGAAGCTCTTGTACACGCACTGAGCTTAATGTCACTGGGAAGAACTCTACCATGAAAAGGATCTCAAATTCCACCTAAATGAGGGTCAAATCGTCGTAAACTTGGAGCATCAAGCTCCACCATATGCCCATTGTTTCTTGAAGAAGACTGGCGGCAAGGATCACCATGAGATTAGTTGGTGTCCCTACCAGTCAAAAAACTCTAACCACGGTATCCAGTCAGTCCTCAGCCGCTTGTGGATCTATCTCTCCCCAAAACAATGGTGGCCTATGGTGCTAGAACTTGTGAAACACACTCAGGTGGCGTGCACCCTCTACTTCTGAGGCTAGTGGCATCAGCTTCCCAATGGCTAGTGGTGTTTCTGGTACACCACCTAATGGTACAACTGTCATAAGGGGGCCCTGCACCAAATCCTCGTTGCTCAGTGAAATGTCATCACGTACTATAATTGGAATCCCGGATGGCTGTCTATATGGAGGCATCCTTAAAAGAAATAGGTGTGCCATGGTAATTTTGTTTACACCTAGTGAGATGACTCAGAGAGATAACAAAGGAAACTTTTCAAAAACACATACGCAATCATTGTTTTCATGCATGGAGTCAAAAATTTGAAGTCATGGTCTAGGTGTATGGATACGTTGGTCGTTGCACAAATACTAGACTCCCCAAATTGAAAACCATACTCATAACACTTAACACTCTTTCTTCACAGAAAAGATCAGAGTCCTTGTTCTTCGTTAGAACCAAACTCCTCTAATACCAATTTGTCATGACCCGTCCCCTGAGGCTTGTGCTGTGACAACCCCAATCCCACCTTCCATAGGCCAGGGGCTATCAACAAGCACTGAAAGGTATTTTTTTTAAAATGGGAAGGCGTTGCTTTATAAACTGTAAACTCACACAAACCAAACACACCGCCAGATACAAGAACAAAGAAATCTAAATAGTAAACATGGTCTTTATAGAAAAAAAAGGGCCAGAAAACAATACCAACTATAAAGTACAAGAAAAACTAGAAAGTACAAGTAAAACTGAATACTAAACAAGTGAACACCTGCCAAGGATCCTACCTGAAGGGTAGATACATCTCTTGAGTGATTGTCTCTACGGATCACCTCATCAAAGGTCCACCTTTGAGCAGTCTCTCATCTAGGTACCCTCGTCCTTAGTCTGAGTTGTCCATCCTCTGCACCAGACACACCAAGGTGCGGGTGTAGCCCGTGAAGGAGTGAGTATAACAGTACTCAGTAGGGACCCCGATTCCCCCAAAGGTCTCTCAAATACACAAAGGATAGACCACAAAACATAGAAACAATAGTCAACCATACATAGGTATATGCCAATACATATAACTAAGTTATTAGTATATACCCACCTCACACCAGATGGAATAATAACAGACAGGTATTTCCACAAAGGTAGGAGTACCTCAAAGATATAACCATGAAAATAAAGTACCACATAGGAACAACATGAAGATAAAAGACTCAGCTCAAACTAGGTATACAACTCTAGGAAACCGAATTATGATGCTGACCCACATAGGATCGCTATTAAAGATGATAGGAAGCCACCTAATTTTCTAGGGATAATAACAAGTGACATCCCTAGTCACAAAATTAAACCCATCAGCTACTGGATAACTCCTCCTATATGAATTACAGTGGGCATGTCGTGACACACTGAGGTGATACCCACAATCCTTGGATAGCTAAGGTACTCTTCATGTCGAGTATCGTGGGTCTGCCGCATCACACAGAGGCACTTCTCACCGTCGGTATGTCGCATCACACAGAGGCACTCCACAACTTGGTTTGCCAAGGTACTCCTCTTGTCGAGTAATGTGGGTCTTCCGCGTCACACAGAGGCACTCCCCACTAGGCATGTCGAGCCTCTCTTAGTCAAAACAGTCAGCAGTTGTCAAGTCTCATCCAGTCGCAAGGTTCCATACATAGCGCTCTTGGGAGAACCACTCCCAAAGCCATCAGTCATACCCCAACTTCCCCTAAGTTCCATGATTAAGTATCTCAATGTTCTATAACATCATAACGGACCCAACTCAATAGATGGCACATCAATTGGATGCTCGGTCTGTAAGTTATTAATGTTCCACTCTGAGGGAAATGTTGGACTGGGGGACCGATCCAACCAGACCGTACTCCAACCTTATCCAAAACTCAGTTCGATTATACCAAAAGGACCATCTTGATCCAAGGATACTAGTTCCGTATACAGTTTTTCAAATGGACGTCTGGTTCTCAAGTTATGACAAAGAAGGTGAAACCGGGTCGGGATGGGACCAGATGGCCTAGGCCTTGGTGGGTCTGGCCCGCTGAAACGTGGTACAGCCTGGCCGGCATATGGGGTGGCCTGGACCATCCCACTGGGTGTGGCCCGGCCCGTGATGGGCGCGGCTCGATGGCGCATCCCAATGGAGCAGTCCGGCCGAGCTGGCGCTGAAGGGGGAGCGGACCCCCTTCTATTCGAATTACCAAAGTGCAGCGCCATAGGCACTAAAAAGAAACCCGTGGGACCCGAGTGGGTCCCACTGCCCAGCAATGGCCGGAAAGTGTTTTGACTGGTCCCCCTCTCAACGGTGTGGTCACGCACCGCTGCTCCACCGTAGCCGGCCGCTCTTCGGCCTCCATCGCGGCCATGCGGCTGCGGTCTCCTGCTCATCTGGCAGCGCGGACGCGCGCCGCCCTACCTTCTGGTGTGTCGGACCTCCTCCTCTTCTTCAGATCACTACATCTATGTTCTTATCCCGAAATGTAAAATGATCTCATATTCTCGATCCTTGGGTCGAGGGCTCTGCATCCATATGTCACGCTCAACAAAATATTGTGTTTCCAGCATCATTAAATATTTGGTTTTAAAGAATGCACGAAGAATGCATAGAGAATCGAAAGATAAAAGGCAAGGTATATGTGTGGGACAATGGCCATGTTAGTTTGTCCATATTTTTTGTGAAATCAGAATATAAAGAATTTATAAATAAATTCAATCATATATAAATAAATCCCCTGCCTCGATTTTCTGATGGAGGTGGCGTGAGGAAGAATACGAAGTCATTGAAGATTGATGTCGGCGTTCATCAACCCCACAAGATGCTCCAAGGTAGGTTCCTAATTCATCGATTCCAGAAGTCATTCTTCATTGGATTATCTCTTTTTTTGTTGAAAGATCTTTCGAACTCTCCACATTTCTCACCTCCTTTTCCAATCCCCTTTTCCTCCGAGAGGTGAGGTGCCAAAATATATAAGATTAAGAAATAATTTAATTACATTTTTTACATTAATTAAATTAAGTTGGAACATTTAATTTAGAGAAATCAAAGAGTTTAAAATAGATTCCTTAATTCTTAATTAATGAATCCTATTAATTAAAGAGGAATGTGGTTACACATTTTGTGTAACCGGACATTTAATGCCCATTATTAAATACCCGACCACCCTCGTGTGTTCCCCACCTTCATGTTTCAAATGGGAGGATTCAAATTCAAAAATAAAATAAAGATTTTTTATTTTATATTCTCCCACAAAATTTTTGAAAACTAACTTTACCCCTTGTCCTACTACGGTTGAAGTGAAGGTCTCCTAAAGTGAATATCGACATTGCGAGTTCAATGATGTACTTAGATATCAATTCCGAGCACCGGTTCAAAACTTAAAAAATGAAGCTCGTGAATTTACTTAACATAACTGAAAAAAAGTTTTGAAATTCATTCCGGGTACACTAGGCCACGTAATCACGCGCTGTCAATTTTCACGGACTTGTAAAAAAATCAAAATAATTTAAAAAAACATACATGGAAAAATCTGGGTCTTGACAGTTATAATGTTTATGAATATCTATTAACATTCTTTGTGGTAACCTATTGAGATTCAAAAAATATTAAATTATTTAACATATTATATTCAAAATATAACATTTTTAGCACTAAAATGACTTTTCTTACATGATACACCATGGGTGGGTTTTTATGGGAATCATATGTAATGTTGAAAATGTCCATGTACTAACAATGAAATTTCTATTATGTGATTTCTGATCATTTATAACGTTTAAATTATAGTTTTTGGAGTATGAAATTATGTTATGTTCTGATCATGTTGTATTTAAATGTGGATATAAAATCATACTACTCTTATTGAAGTATATAATCCTGTTTACCAGATCAATGAATTTTTTTAATGAATGTTTAGTTTAATCATGATAATAATGACACAAATTCATATAAAATATTTTCTTTTAACTTTATTATATGAGAGAATGTTTAATTTGGTGAATTCTGAAAACATGTTTTATATATAATGGTATATTTTAGTTGAGCATAAGAACCTTGCATTTAAGAATTTTCAAATAATGTTGGAAGTGTGTTTCCATTTTAGTAATATAAACTTGGAATTTCTTGTTCTTGTATATTAATCACGATTCGTTAGACGATATAGTATAAATTTTATTCTTTAAATTGGACATGTGTTAGATCTATTTAAATGAAAGGTAAGATATTTTCCTGAAATGGACTGGGAAATATTCAGTGCTTTCTATGGTTTTATTATTAGTTGATTAATACCTCAAATATTTGATATTCATTTCTAAAAACATGGTTATGAGTTATAAAATAATACCTTAAAGGCTATTTTAGAAGAATATTTTCCTTAATGAATCATAATAGATGGACCCTTTATATTTCTTTACATGGGAAACTATTTTTCCTATGATGTTATTTTTCTTACTTTTTGAAATCATATACCATTTTTCTTATAATGTTTTTGTTGTTTTAATTTTATTGATCGAATCACCAACCTTATATAATAGGGGGTTTAATCAATTAAATCCAGTAATGATGGTTGGGTAAATAATTAAAGATTCATATTTATTGAATCAATTGATTCTTGTAATTTTATGGAAATCAAAATATATTTGATGTATGTTTATCTAATATTTCTCTAATATTTTTTAATTGGATTGTCTAAAGAACATGAGGATAGAAATACTTGTTGTTGGAAATAATAAAGATTAATGTTAATGAAACTTTTCTTCATTAATTTTTTTTGAAACTAGAAGTTTTGATTGAGCATACGTTTAAATAATTTATGTATTTATATAGAATATTTCTTCGATTACCTATGGTGGTGTTGTAGAATAATTGATTCGCATAATCAAATATGTTAATAAAACTTTTTATCTGTTAAAGGTAAATGTTTGGGCTCGAGTGAGCATGTTTTCTTATGATGGGATTATTTCTTGTTTTAGGGCCAATACACCCCATTAACCTTGTTTTTTTTCTACCTTTTGGGTTTTATTTGGCTGTGAGACTTCTTATGTGACATTATTTAATCCTAGGATGGATGATAGTTGACCAGATATTGGTGGGGATGCCTTAGTCTATGTTAGTGAAATGATGTTCCATTTAGGCTAAAAATGTTGGCATAGGATGTCAAATGTGTTTTTTTATAGTGGTTTCGAGGATAGTATTAGGACTAATAGAATGGGTTGAAGTTTTAATTTCCCTATTTTGTTGTTTTGAATGCTATGATGCATTCTTCATAATGAATATACTTGTTTAGTTTTATATCCTATTGTGCTTATATCCACAGAAAGGATTTCTATCATAATGTATGCATATATTATTTCCATGAATATATTAAGATATGGGACACTTTACATATCATGATGAGTTATATTATAAAATGTTTTTAAAATGTTTGGGTGAGTTAGTTCCACACAAAGTGGATACTATTATGGTATAGTGGAAGGGTTCCTTTGATTTATATATGTGTTTTACCTCTATTTATCTTAGTGTATGTTATAATTGGGTAATATTATCTAAAATTAATTTGAGAACTATTTAAAGTAATGTATTTCACCTATGGAAAATGGGAAATTATCTCCATTTTGTATTTTTTATGAGTGTTCCCCTAGAGAATAATGTTTTGTTAATAAACATTGAAAAACATTAACATTGGATAAAGTGTATTATTTAAATGTCATACATTGTTTGTAATGCTTGTATCATGTCAAATTGGAAGTTGTGTGTATCAATTTTAATTTTAATTTATTTCAATGTAATTTTATAGATGTTTTGGTTGAATACAATGATTTTTTTAAAATAATGTTATAAATTTATCATAGTTATCAATTGGTTAAAATTTTCTGGTGGGTGGATAAATTATAATTCATGGTTGTAATGAAATTAAATTTTAATAATTTATTGAATACATTTATTTGTTAGATAAGAAATATATATTTTTAAAATACTTTTTTTAGAAATTGTTTTATTAAATAAAATATTATAAATTTCTATTAGGTTTTCATTCATTTTCAATGTTGTTTTGCAAAAAATATGGAATTGTTTACACAAGTGTCTTGTTGAATTTTTTATCATCGTATTTTATCTTTTTAGGAGTCTTAATGTTAAATTTTTTAATGCATGTCTCACAATTAATGGTTCATTTGTTAATCATGATATGTTTTTAATTCAATAAATTTGAATTTTCTAACATGAAAAATAACAATATATAATGTATAGACATTATTTTGATAATATTTCTAAGTAATTTTGTTGAAGTGATAAAAATAATAATGTGTCCTCATAATTATTGTTATATGTTTTTTTTTTAAAATATAATTTTTTTATTTATATAAGTGTTTCATATGTGTTTTTATTTTAATGTAATGATCATTTAATTGATTTTGTTTGTTTTCTTGGTTTGTTACAACTATCTATGTGGCATTGTTCGTTTTTGAGATGTGCCTCACCCAGGAGGTTGTCTATGGAATTGTTTTGTTTGTTCTAAATATAGAGGGACCCATGATAGGTATCTCATAGGGTGGAAAACTATCTATCCTTCCCTTTTTCTCAAACACTTTTCTTAAAATTCACAAGGGTTGTAATTGTTTGAGTGGTATATAATATAAAGGTATAGGATATTCTCATGTCTTTGCAATTATTTGGTATTTGGTGGTTCAAGGGTAGTTTTATAAAATTTTAAATGTTTTTTAAAATGATTTTATAATGTATAATGTTTTGTTAAAATGGTTTTACAATTATTTAAGTAATTTCAAATAATAAAAAAATTGTTAATAAATTAATTTATAAGTTTTAAAATGATTTTAATATTTTTTTAATTTTCCAAGATTTTTGAAAGTAATAATAAAATACATTCATAATTATTTATAAGTTATTTAAATTAAAAATGAAATATTTTCTTGAAAATACTTACTTTTACGCATGATTTTGGAGTGAAGAAATGTAAGGAGATTTGTTTATAAGTAGTTTAATGGTAAGTGGTACTTTATATGTGTTGTGTAAGGCCAATACCCTTTTCTCCTTAATGAGTAAATGTAAATAAGAGTTTATATTGGTTGTGAAAGGGTAACCTAGATCTCCCATACACTGCATGAAGGTGGTTTTTCCTCACATAAGGGTAATCCATGGTTTTTAAACTGTTCATAAATTTAATTTACTAGTTGAGTTAAGGTAGAGTTGAAGTTATTAATGATTTGTATGGGTAGGAATTGAATTTATTAAGGGTAGTTATGAGTTTTTTATGGATATGTAAGGGCATATTCCCTACTGAGTAAAGGTAATCTAAGCTTCCTTGTCTCATCTAAGAATCATCTTTGGTTTCTTATTCCCATGTTAGTTGATGCACTCATTATTTCATGCATTTTTTTAAACATATTATAATAATGTTGAATGAATTTTAAATGATTGTTCATAAGTTATTTCATAATTTATTACAATATGGGAAATTACAAATCAAGAATTAAAATTATTTAACTAGTGGGTTTTTAATTTTTTTATTTCCATTAATAATTATTAATGAATTTTTCTATATGTTTTAAAAAAAATTTAGGTAAACAAAATATTGTAAACTATGATATCACTCATCCAAGGGAGAATCCAGCCACTTGGTGAGCCTACAAGGGGCTGGTCATCCTTACAACCCCTTAATAGAATTCTCCCAATAGAGAGGTGGTGATCATGCCCATGGGGAGGATCTCATGGAACATATATGGGACAAATCCTATGTGGGTTGTATAAAGAGTAAAACCCCATTATGTTTGTGTGGTGTGTACTGGAATATCACCCATCAGATATACCTCACTGCCGCTCTCCACCTATTCTGCCACTCAATATCAGATCACCTCCATCTTCAACTCACTAGAGAACCCATGGTCGTTGCATGTGAAGCTCATACTCAATACGATTTTCCAGGAAAACAACAGAAAAAACATGGGAATAAACCTAAAACCTTAGAATACTTCCATAAATACAATATTATGTTGAAAAGTTTGTGCACGAAATCTTAATTCAGCCATTGTGAAGGTCGGATCATTCTGAAGATGAGGTGCCACCAATGATAGAAGAGGATCTTTCTCCATGAACACCCTCTACGTCATGATCTCACTAAAGGAATTAGAATTTTTTAACTCACATGTGGATCTTCCAATGTCGAATGATGGATGGTGTGATGATATATTAATTATACCATTGATAAATAGTTAGTAGTGAAGTATTGTGGATAGAGAATACCAATGGTAGATGTGATACCGTTGAGAACTGGTGGTGGAATATATGTGTGGTGTACTACTTTGGAAATGGTATATTATAATACTATAGTGGAAATAGTAGTTGTGCTATAGTAGAGGAGCACTGACCCTTGATAATGCTAGCATAGATAATTGGTTGTAGTACGATAAAAAAGAAAGAGACAACATATGTATTCTACCATCATAGAGATTGTATCTTATGAACTACCATGGAGACTCTAGAAAGGTAGATGTTGGAACGATTGATGATGTAATGGTAGCACATGTTGTTTTACTATGATATTTGGATGGAAGATGGTATACAGTGGCATGCATAGAATACAAATGGTGTATAATGAACTATTATAGATACATTCAACTATGTGGAGTTCCATGAAGGAAAAAACATAATAAATGGTTTTAATTTTGTAAAAAGTGTTGAAACATTAATAAAATAAGGAATAATATGGCCATGAAAATTCCGGGAATAATTATAAGGAGTCGTATTGTAGAGGGTGTGAATATGTGTGATTGAAAGGTGAACCATTTTGTTGACATACTACTATAATTATCTACCATTGAGGAATGGTAGATTCTACTACTGTAAGATCAGTGGAGAATATGAAATGGTATATGCTAATACCATCACTGTGGAATATGTGTCAACACTGGAATTTAGAAATTCTAGATAATTCTATATATTTAATATGAATAATCCTTATTACATATATCCAAAATTCAACCTAAGATAAACCAAGATACGATAGATATGATATAAAGGAGATATAAAGGACTCCAACTTATATAAATAGAGGGTTGTTGCTTCCATGATAATGGTATTAGAGGATTGTACCGGGATGATGTTTCTTGATCTATTTTCCTTTTATTTTATTTTTTTCTATAGATTTTGTTTCTTTTATTATTTTGAATTCATTGTATTTTAATAAAGTGTATTGTCCTATTTTTTATTATTTGTCTCATTCTATAATTCTTCTTTATTTCAATCAGTCATTCCTGTCTTATGACATCTTCCATTAGGACCTATTTCAATAAAAATTGAGTGACTAACTAGAGTCTTATCCCGGGAGAGGAAAGGTCATTCCATAATTCTATTTATATATTCTTTTGTTTTATATATTTTTGTGGTGAATGGGTGTGAAGTGTATAGTTGTGGTGATTCTTCATCATGAAACGGATCTTGAATTCACTTCTATTCATTTATTTAAACATTTTACCTCACTTTCATTATTCATAATTCATTCACATGATGGAGTTAATCTATTCAATGGATGAAAAATTATATGATAGATCTAGGTCTTGGAATATGTCGCATACTTAATTGAGATGTGTCACCAACCTTAATTTTAAGAGGATGTGGAATTGATTTTTTTATGCATTCAAGATTTCACGATAAATAAATAGTATAATAGTAATCCAATAGTGAAATTTTAGAATTTGGTTATCAAATTAAATTTAATAAACTATCATGAATTATATACGGAACCTAAACTCAAACCCTAAAAGGATAATAAATTTATCACTAATCACATTATGTTTTTATTTCATGATAGTTTATAATTTTCACTACATTAAAATAATAATAAAAAACAAAATCAAGAACTTTTAAGTGAAATAAAAATTAGTAAGTGGAAAAATATAAATCTCCTCATGTTAGATAACCTGAGAAAACCATTTTACTACACTATTAATTTTGAAATATTAGCTTTTGACACAACTCATAAGACATATGAATAAAAAAATGGTATTGTTTCTATTGATCCAATCAATTGTTCAATTATCTTTTTCCTCTTTACCCAATAGATAGATTTGTATTTTTTTATTAAAAAAAATATGATTTTTTCATTTTTTGTGATATTTCTCAAATGATTATTTCATTAATTCAATGAAAATTGCCCACATGTGCAAGAACCAATTATTGAGTCACCCTTTTTATGGATTATAGTGTTTCTATTTTTGTAGGATGATATGATCATTCTTGAAATGAAACAATGGGGAGCTGGAATTCAAAGGGATTATAGATGGCTAGAGGAAGGGTATGAAGGGACTACTTTTTGAAGACATGTAATGGAAACTAACTATGTTTTCACATTATATTATAGAATTTAATCAAGTTTATATGTTACAAGAAGACTTACCATTTGTCACTGTTGATTTTTCTAAAGAAATCAAAATTTTTAATTACATTAAGAGTATCAATAGACCAATTTTTTTAGCATCTAAATTCATGCTGACCATGATGAACTTGAGTGGATTCATGATGTGAAATACTATTTTTTCGCACTAAGTTTGGAATATCAGCATGATCTAGATAACTTCTGGAACTAGTATGATGAATAACATGATCTCCTCATTACATATAAAGAAGAATATCCAAAACTACTCTAAATTACTAATCCATGGTACTGGAAGAATCCACCCATGTGGCAAAATTTAAAGAATATATGGAGGATCTTAACTATCTACCTTCATCAACAGAAATCAAACTCCAGTATGAACATACCAATGAAGGGGAGATTTAATCCAAACCAATATAGTGATATCATTTTATCTTAAACTCTATCTCATTTTATTTTATTTTATTTTATTTGAGTGTTATCCCCCAATATTTTTAATTTCATAAATTTACTAACCAATGTTTTTTATTTGAGTAAGATGATTAAAATGAATATGCACTAGATGAGGAAAAAATGGAACTTCAGACACTTATTGAACAAGCATTGTAGTAATTATTTTAGGAGATATAAGTGTATGATCTTGATTAAAACAAGAGACTTGCTACTGAAATTGAAAGGGATAATTATGAATTTTATTCTTATTTTTTAAATTATGTCAAATTATACTTACATTCTAAACTCCCATTTGAAAATTTAATTTAATTAGACTATATTGATAAATCACTATAAAATATAGAGGAGGTTTCACAAGTATCATCCAAGATTGAGGATGATACATACTTCATCCAACCACCACCATGTATGTTATACTTAATTATGGAGGGGTGGATTTAAATTACTCTATCCATTGATTATTCACCACCAAAAATGAAGTAATACATGATGGGAAATGACACATGTGGTTGTTCCAATTAAAGAAGATCCACCCACCAACCTATTTTGAGTAACATCTAGTTCTTCCCACTAGAGGCAATAAAAAAATATGAAACCCGCTTGGAAAGATTAAATAAAGGCTCGTTTTTTCTACATTAAGTCAAGGATTTTAAATTTCATTCTTTGGACTATTCCAGAATACATACCTAATACCGAATATTTTTTATTCTTAAATCGAATGATATTTGTGTTTTAATTGATTGAATTATGTTTATAGGACTCTGATGGTATAATAAAGCCCCAAAAATAATAAAATAGTACAAAACATGGCTGAGAATAGGGAGTCATTATTTCATTAATCATGTTTAAAACTACATTAATTTTTCTAATATAATGTTTTAAGAGGAAAATTCTTACACTTATGCTAAAATATAAATTTCATACACATTATTGTATTTATTTCTTTACCTAACTTAACTAGGAAACATGAGTTTTAAAGGAACACTTCGATACCGTGTTTTTTATTTCAATTATAATGATATTGAATAAGTAATGTGGATAATTGAATTGTTAGAGTGAATCATAAATATTGAAAGGATGACACATTATTTGAGGTAATTCGTTGATTCATTTAAATAAAATTTCTATACCCATAATTCATCTATGGAATTTTGAAAATTCAAGCGAATTGAATTGTTATTATTATTAATGTCATGAGTGATTATCCCAAATCATATGTTTCATTTCTAAAATATTTCCTAGTAATATTTCATGTTTTATCTTGAACATACTTCTTTGGTGGTCTTGAGAAATTCCACCAACTAGAACATTTATTTTATATTTTCAAATAAATGAAAATTCAAAAAAAATGAGTGTGGATTTTTTATTGATAATCCCATAACCTTGGGACCACCTTATACATTAATCCTTGTTTATTAAATAAAGACCTTGAATTACCTTGTAATTTATGATCTAATTTTAAATCCATTTATATCCATTCCTACCATAATCTTTGTAAATAAATGATATTTTAAAGTCAAATTGTGGGGGTATGGGAAGTCTGGTTAAAATCCATTCATGAATTGTAAGGGAAATGTTTGGGGGTACTATATTTTGAATATTTAAAAGATTATTAAGCAATTATTTTTAGTTTCTTTATTTTCTAATTGAAAAAAAAATTAAAATATAGAATAGGTTGCGTCATAGAAAACCAAAAAACACCATTACTAGACCAGATATTTTTATCATATGTGGTTAGGTGGTGGTTGTGAGGTTTATTCCAATAATTTCTTTTGAAAATATTAACAAAAAATATGGATAAAATTCATAAAGGTGAAAAAAATTAAATTTTTATTTCATATTTCATTACCCTTTCATTGATCTTGGGTAGTGAGAGTTATCAATTTGGAAGGGGTAATTTCATTGAACAGTTAATTATGATATCAGGGTTTATAAAATCCTTCTCTTTGAGCATTAATTTTCAAAATAAATTTCCACCAACCTTAAGCCTTGAAATAAATTGATCATTTATTACAAGTCCTCATGATTTTATGTGCCTTATGTCTTTACAAAGTGTATAAATTAATTCCTTTTAATTTATATGGATAAGGAGAATGTATTCAAAGTTTGAGCATAAATTTAGATCAATCTGTACCGTTAGTGACGAGAGAAAAATATTAAAAGATATTTAAATCCTGAATTGGAATATTTAACAATAAGTACATGAGATGCATTAATTAATTAAAGTAGTAGCTCCACATTTTTTAATGGGATAAGGTAAAATTATTTAATTGATAGTTTCCTAGAAAAGTGGAAACATTTAATCAATGTTTTATATTAAACATGAAATATTTATTTTATGTTGATAATCATTTTTTTCATGGAGATTTAAATATGAGAAACATGATATTTCTCGTTAATTAAATATTGTTATTTTATGATTGACTACAAGAATTGTTTAACGGTGGGTTATTTTATGTACAAGTTTTTTAATACATATTTTCAAACAAATTATAAAAAATTGGATTTATTTTTCAATGAATATTTACCTATAATTAAATTATTTATTAAAACATGATAAATTTCAAATAAAGATTTGAAATGAATTAATTTGTGGGATTTTAATATTTTATTTCAATTATGAACTATTAAATGTTAATTTTTGATCAATATTTTCAAATAAATTTAAGGTAATAAAATATTTACAACTAGGTTATCCCTCAAACAAGGGAGAATCCAACCACTTAGCGAGTACACAAGGGACTGTCCATTCTAGAAACCCCTCAAGAGATACCACCCTAAGGAAATGTAGTGATCAGCCCAATGAGGAGGAGCCCAATGATTATAGGTGGTCCAAAGCCCATATGGGTTGTGTGTAGTATACCAGGAGACAATCCCTATAGCTAGTTTCTGAGCCGAGGATGTAACACATTTCATTATAAAGAATAACTCACCCTTTCTCAACACTGGTGAGGGAAAACCATCCATGGGGCACTTTTCATATTTACTAACACACCATCATTACACATCAGCCATCTGACCCTCGCCCTTGAACACACATTTCTCACACTCTTCTTCACTTCCACCACTCCTCATCAATTTTATGCCATCTAAAACTCACTAAAGAACCCATGGATTCCTCCTATGAATCTCGGAATTGATTTTATTTCCCATAAAAATGTTTCAAAATCACCTGGGAATGAACCTAGAGCCTCATATTACTTCCATAAATACAATAATATTCTGAAATATCCATGAACAGGAGACTAATTTGGACACTATGAGGGTTGGATCAATCTGAAGAGGTGGTTACACCATCAGTGAAGGAGGATGAGCTTGCTCTGTGAACACCCTCTGTACCATGAACCCAATATGGGTAGTGTAATATTTTTAGGAGATTGATGATTATCTACAATTAAATGATATATTGTTCAATGGTATAAGTGTTTTAACATTGATAAGTAATGGATGATGAATTACCATATAAAGAGAACACCAAAGAAAGATGTTCTACCCTTAAGAATAGATGTTCTAAGATATGGGTGGTGTTCCATTTTATAAATGGTACATTCTACTAATATTATGGAAACAAACGTTATGCCACAGTAGAGGAGGATTGACCACTGATAATGCTACCATATATAGGTGGTGGTGGTAGTATAAAGAGGAAGATGAAAGTATATGAGATCTACCATCATGGAAATGGTATCTTATGAACTATCTAGGAGATTCCAAAATAGTAAATGTCATTATGGTTGAAGGTATAAATTGTTTTGATACTATGAGGCCATGATGGTATATGTCCTACCATGGTATGTGCAGAATATGGGTAGTATGTAATGAACAACAATGGATACATTCAACTACATGGAGAGCCATATAGAAATAGCTACATAATCATGGGTTAGTACAAAATCATATCTATGATAATTATCTTCTACATAAAAAAGGGAATACCCATAAGAAAATAATGGATTTAATTTCTATGAAGATTCCATTAAAAAATTGATGGATCTTCACTGGTAAGGATTTTAATATACGATATAATTAAGAGTTAGAATTTTTTTAAATATTCACAGCATGATCTACCTTTGTGGAATGGTATATGTTTCTACCATAAGATTGGTGGTATATGTGCAATTATATATGCTACTACAATCACTATGGAATATGAGTCAACACTAAAATTTTGAAATATTCAATAATTTAGCATATTTAATATGGTAAATCGTTAATTGATATATTCATCCTCTGACCTGAGATAAATCAAGATATGAGAGAAAAGATATGAAAAAAATGGACTCCTCCCTATACAAATATAGGTGTGCTTATTCCATGATAAAAGGATTGGAGGATCACATCAAGTTGCTACTTCATTCTCCATTTTACTTTAATTTTATTTTTTGTTGTAGCTTTTTTTCTATTTTATTACAATAACGTTATTATGTTTTTATAATGTGTTCCACACTATGTTTTATTAGATATTTTATTCTTTAGTTCTTCTTTATTTCTTTCAATTATTCTCTTCTTCTAATCTCTTCCACCTTGACCTCTTGCACTCAATAATTAGTGGCTAACCCAAGGCTTGGCATAGGGGGAGGATTGGTGTTTCTTTAATTTTATTCTTCAATTCTAAAGTTTTATATATTATTATGGTGAATTAATGTGAATTGAATGGGTGTGGTGATTATATACCATGAAATAGATCTTGAATTTACTTATAATCTTTTATTTAAAACGTTTCCCTCCATTTCATTGAATATAATAACTTTACTTGATCGAATTGAGTTATGGAAAGGACGAAATGGCATACGATGGAGTAGAGTCCTGTATATGCCACACACTCGATTGAGGTATCTTACCAACCTCTAATTATTGGGGTATGCGGAATTTATTTTTCTTAAGATTTGGATATTTCAAATAACTAAGAAAAAAATAGTAATCCAACATCGAGATTGTGCAATTGGGTTTTCAAATTAAATTTTATCAACCAGAAGGAATAATATAAGGATCATGAATCCAAACCATAAAAGGATAAGTTATTTCTTACTAATATCATTATTTTTACATTTTAGTATATATTACTGTTTTCACTTCATTCATAGAATATTAAAAACAATAAAAAGATGTTTTTATGTGTCAAATTAGAATTAGTAAGTAGACAATTACGAAGATCATCATGTGAGACGACCTAGGGGAGACATTGTGATGCACTATGAAATTTTAAATAATTTCTATTTCATTACCCCATGATAGGTGTGTTTCATAAGGGTAATAAAAACCTTTCATTAAGGTAATCCATGGATTCTAAATCTAGTGAAAGTGTCATTCAAATTTTATAACACTTTCATAATGGTAACCCTTCACTATATAAGTGTATCCCCAATTTTCATATTAATTCATAAGAGTTGTAAGATGGGTAATTTTAAAACCCTATTACCCTCACATAGTTTAAATGAGTTGAATATAATTAACATTTTTTACGTAGTTTTTTATAATTTCTTCTTCATTAACCTATAAAACATGTTTTCAATTATTTAAAAAAATCATTTTTATGATTAATTTTGACACCTTAAAATTATATCTAACTATTTTAATGGTTTTAAATGGTTCAAAATTAAAATTTCATTTGAATGAAAATTAAAGGGGGAATAAAATATAGAGATTTTTATGGATTATCCTAGGAGGGATATCAATTACAATGAAAAATGAGTTTCTCCTATTTGGGTCTCTTTTTGTTCCCATCGATATTTTCTAACCTAGAACCCTAATGTTAAAATTTTGTGAAATATGATGCAAATTTTATGATGATTCTCTTAATTTTAAACTATAATTATATAATTAATAAATATTCTTTTATCCTTTAGGCTTCTAGGTGTAGTGATTGACACTGGAACAAAAATTCCAGGTAGGGGATCTTTCGTATTTCTTATAGCTTTACATGTGGGGGGATCAAAGACAATTATACTTTGGGAATATGGTACACATCAACTTAGTGAAGAAAATTATTTTGTTACCTAAAATTTATGGTCATTAGGATTTTTTCCTATATTATACCTAGTATCTTCATGTTGCAGATAATTATTTATCGATAGAGTATTATCACATTCATAAAATTTTTTATTATTATTATCTCATAATGTGTTAATAAAGATAATCGATAAATTGTACTAGAATGAGAAATATTTATTCACAATAAGATAATTAATATTTTTTCATAAAAAGGGTGTTATTTTTTGATTTTACTAGTTTTGAGATGTTGTTTAAAGGATTATCAAGGTTTTTTTCTTTGTATAAAATATTGGTTTTTGGAAAACATGTTTGCAAAGTAATTTTTTGGATTTTGATACCCATGATGTCATTTTTTGATTAAGTTCATTGTGCATAAAATGTTTAATCACTTATATATGTTTAATGAACCCATTTCCCTTATAAATAAAAAATTTCATGATAATTCCATGTATTAAAGCTGTTGTAATGTTATGGAATCCCTCAAATTTGGTTCTACTGGATGTGGAATCTATAGTGTGTTCTTATCTGTGCTCATATGGTCAAATGTGTGATGGTTGTAATGTTTCATTGTTGTGAGATTTTTGAATTGGGGTGATGGATTGGCTTATTTTGTGTTGTGATTTTTGGTTGTGGTTAATTTATAACTAAGAAATCGATGTGTGGTAATTATTTTAAATGAATTTTTAATGATGAAACTAAAATTTCGTTGGTTGAAATGGATAATGAATGATTCAAAAAAGTGGGAAGTGTGGTTAATGTTTTTGATACATTATATGAAATTAATGTCCTAGATAAATGACATTGGTCGGTTATGGGAAAATCTGAAACTTACTTTAACTTGAAAGGAAAGGTGGTATGTGGGTTGTGTTTCTGGCACACTTATGTGGTGAAATGAATTTAGATGTGGTTAAAACGTGGTAGAGGTTTTGAGGAATTTTTTGAAGTACATGTTATCCTAGGTAGTGAGTTATAAATGGACAAGCATTCTAGGGCCTTGACCACCTAGATATAGATTGGAAATTAAAACCATTATTAAATAATTGGGGCATGAATGTTTTAGAGGGTTCCCCTTTTGGGGTGTAGATGGCCCATGAGGGTTATTCTTTTAGGGGGTACATTTATTTTTGTTTGAAAAACTATCCTAGTCTAATATCATTATTGATATGTATGAGGATCGAATTACCTAAATGGACACACCATGGGGATTTCTTACCAGGTGTTATGATTTTTTTACTTGAATACACATGTCATTTATTAGTAATCTATTTTCTTCTTACAAATTGTTTATATAATTTTTTTATATAAAAAAATTTAAGATATTTTTGATATATCTTCCATCTCTTTTAATGTGAACGAATATTTTGGTTAAAAATATGTGAGTGTTATAACATTCCTTGTATAATTAGTAAATTAAATCATAGTTGGTTTAATTATTAGGGTATTGATTATGGAACACTTGGTGAGACCCTACTAGGATTTATAGATAAACCCCTATAATTCCCATCATGAATTTTTAGATTTTATTATGTCATGTCATAGAAAAGGGAAAGAACCACTTAGGGGTGGTGGGTGTTCTTGATCCTTAGGACTATTGAGTGACTATGGTGACTGGTGAAGCTATTATCAACCTGTTACATAAGATTTTTTATGAGAATTTGTTTTTGGTTGCATAAATTTTTTCCCTTGGTATGTTTATCTAATAAGGTAAGGTAATGGTTTAGCTATTTCTATATATTACTTTCATCCTTTAGAGTATTTATCATAGTGATTTTCATCTTTTATATTATGGTATTTTGTGGAAGAAATACATCCTTATTTGATCTTGTAGGATGTCAAGTTTCACACACCAGCCTATGGAGATTCGGAATTCCCTTCAATCCATGTCTTATCTATCTCATGTATTAGGTCACCGTGGTATATGGG
Organism: Viscum album; assembly: GCA_963277665.1. Lineage (NCBI taxonomy): Eukaryota > Viridiplantae > Streptophyta > Magnoliopsida > Santalales > Viscaceae > Viscum > Viscum album. The sequence goes on from OY728163.1 coordinate 1,614,684,099, forward strand.
AAAGTTCATGATAATTATTATTCTATTTTGACTTTTTCAAGAGATACTTTGGGTATCATCCTAATGAATATACATGTTATTCTCACCCCATGTATATATAAATAGTTTTAGGATTCCAATATGACTTCTGGGACCAATCTGGATATTAGTAGATTCGGTGTGTGAGTTTTTGTTTGATTTATACAATAGGATTTTTCTTAGACACATTCATATATTCACATGACATTACATTCATTTTGGAAATTGTGGATTTTCCCTTTTATTATGTAATGAAGTTGTTTGGTGGTTGATACTCTCTATCCAAATCCTAATTTTCTTTATTTGGAGGGAAATTAATCTCTTGTGTATAACATTTCTTATACCCTTTGTTCTAGTTTCTAACCCAGAGCCTATGGGCCGTGAGAAACTGAGTTTATTATCTCCCTTTCCCCACTATTGGTCTAGGAGGGGTACCTTTGGTAGGAGGGGGTCTTGAAATTGACAAAGGATTTTCATATCTCTCTTCATACATATATTTATTGTAATCAAATTAAACTAATATATTAATTTATTTAAAGTAAAAATACTTATAAATTATTGAAAATGATGTTTTGTTGATATCACCAAATGTCCAGTGTAATACGCTGACTACATGGTTATATGGTGGAAAAACTATCAATTATCTATAATTCCCACCAGCTAGTTGGTGGATGGGAACTAGCTAGTTGGCGGCTCTCCCAATGTTTTATATTTCTATTTGATATCCATCATCCATTAACAGGCCATTAGAGACTAGTCAGAGGTGTTAATCTAGTTGTACTAGTTTCAAAATAGCCCACTAACTACATGGTGGTGGATACCAGATATTCAGTGGTGTCGTGGAAGTAGCTTTCATATTTTATTTTTTTAATGGTTAAATATTCCATAACTCTAGTATTATATAATTATAATGACCAAAAAACAATTTATATCCTTTCTGGTCCTCTTTGATCCAATTAAAGGACTATTTTGGCCTATTATAACTATACACTAGTTACCAACAATTTTCTCAATATCAAATTGAATGAAAATATCAAGATCAAGAAAATACTCTAAAATATTCTTCCAATGTTTTTAATCTCTCAAATTATCTCAGCCAATATCCCAAATCTCTCATCCCCATTTTTAAAAATCATTCAAAGATATTTTTGAGTAACTTGTAATAGGTTTTCCAAAATAAATCCCCTCGTTTCTCAAACACCTATCTATATCAGATTCTCACTCTACTAAAGTGAGTGATGGGTTCCATGGATATTGATGAGTCTTAAGAGGGTCCTCATGACCCATAATTTTAAGGGATGAGTTTCTTCATCACCAAAAATATCGAGGTATTTACACGATTGACCTCTTGATTCAAGAGGTGGATACATATGGGAACACATCATGTTATTGTTGAACTCGATATCAATTATGTTCATATTCTATTTTTTATTTATGAATTGTATAATTTATCATTTATTTGTGTACTTGCATAAATTTGGTTTTCTCATTTCTGATCTTAAAATTGATATTATATTTTTATCTCAGATTAAAATTTTCAATTATCATCTTATCGATTTATCAATTTATTGTTTCAAAATATTTTTAAAAAAAAAATTCAATTTACCTTCAATTGTAACTTTAAAAGGGATATTCATCCCACCTCTTTCCATATATCTTTGAACAATAATTTCTATCAAAGGGTTTGATTTGTATTTTAATAAAAATTTAATTGTTATCAAAATCTGTGGTCATTTTTTATAAATCTTAAATGAATTCAAATATTGATTTTATTATGAAATTTAATTCATATTTGTATTATCATGTTCTTGATGGATCTGATTATCCCTAATAGAAAAATCCAATTTCTATATTTTTTGGTTGCATGTGTTATCCTATTTGAAAAATAGAAATTCTTGATTATGTTCTAACCATACAATATAAAGAAAAATGTTCTCCTAATGATAGTGAAAATATTGATATTAATATAAAATACATGAATTAATAACATTTTTTCATAGAAGTTAATTTAATCTTGTTTAAATATGTAAAACATTATATGATATTTAGAAATTATTATAATTCATGCATGGAGGTACCAATTATGTAAAGGATATTATATGGGATATATATTATCAATATTTCGAAAGTTTCTCTATGCATCGAAATAAATCCACTAGTTATAATTTTTATATGAATTATTTCTATTTTCAAGGGTTAAAGTTCACCTAGTGATGAATTATCTATAGAAATGCTTATAAAACTCTTCTGGGTTTTACCTATCTACTCGACTCCAAAATACAAATACACTCTATAATAAAAATTTATAAATAAGATAAATGTTATATACATCATCATATGCTTTATGAAATATTAAATAATGATGAAGAGATAAGTGGAAAAGAAGGACAATGAAGTAAAATATGTTAAGAAAACTATCTCTGTAAAAGATACCAACAATGACCCATATGGAGGTGAAAATTGGGATTACATTTTACTTGATGATAATATAAACAAATACTTCCAAAATAAAAAATTTTCTAATAGATTTAAAATTGTAATTAAAAAGGTAGATTTAAAAGTGACAGTCGTTGAATGTAAAAAATAATGGTCACATCAATATAGAGGGCCCATATATAGGTGGAATCTTAATGAAAATAAAAAAGGGAATAAATATTTTAATGTCACAATTTGGAGTGTAAGTGGGGAATCTATGGATTCAATGGCCTCTACCACTTAATGTGACTCAACCCCCATGTTTATTGTGGAACATATTGATTAAGAAATATTGTTTATTACCAATATTCCTATTTTATCCTTTTATTCTACTTATCCAGAAACTTCTCCAGTCATGAAAGAACATATAAGATATCTTCTAAAACTTATTTTAGTAAATTTTGATCAAAAAATTAAATTTTTAATTGTTATAAAAATCTATACCATTTAATCTATGAATGTGATTGCCAGAATTCATGATATAGAGGACCAAATTCAATACATATTTCATCTAATTTTTCAAAGGAAAATCTCAATCCAAACAAACCAAGATTACAAAACCATTAATACCTAACTTATGAATACCCATCTTTATCAATGTACAAAAATTTTTATCCATTTAATTTTTTGGGAAAAGTGTATTCTACATAAAACCTAAGAAGAAGTTTGGTTTCTCAATAGGGGTTTCTCTAAAAACATATTTTATAAACTCTCTGAAATCAATCAAACTAATAAACTTGATAGAGGCCACATCACTTTTTGATATAATTCTAAGTGTAAGATAATCAGAGAAGGTACCATTGGGTTTTCAAACTCAAATTGAATTAAAATTATTTTCATTTAAAAAAAGCTTGAAGCACAATTTACAGAACATGAGCCAATTCTATGATTGTGGTTTTAAACATTCTTCTGAAAATGATATTGGAAAAAATTTAACTCAAAAGGAAAAAAAATTATTTTCAATATCTTCATTTAAAAATGTTTATACAATCAATTTGAAAAATCTAGATGGAAAAACATAAAATTAATGAGTGTATAATTTATTGATTCATGTATTTGTAATATATTTCTCGATAATTATAGAACAAACTATCTCATTAAACTCAACCATTATCAACTAGCATGATATATTCCCAAATTAAACTACGCTGATAACATTGTATGTGAAGAATTACAATATAGAAAGAAAAACAATTACTATTCTAAATATATAAAAGGTGTTACTTATTCAAAAGTTTTGGAATTAATTCCACTTGATATTTTTGGTCCTTATGAAATATAAATTTTATTATAAAAATCTTATACTTTTTTAATTGTGGATGATTTTACATGATTTTCATGGGAATATTTAGTATCTCATAAAAGTGAATCTTGTAAAACCATTATCAATTTTTCAAAAAAAATCTGAATTAAAGAGGTTGTAAAATTATTTCAATTAAAAGTGATCAAAGGGGGTAATTTTAACTTATGTAAGTAATTTATTTATTTATTTTTAAGGTTATAATAACTATTTTTCTTCTCCTCTAACCCCTCAATAAAATGGGGTTATAGAGAATTGAAGTTAAACTATCCAAGAATTCACTAGAACTCTAATATATGAATTTAATTTTTCAAAATATCTTTGTTTTGAGGCCTCAAATACTACTTTCTATATAATTAATCACATTCTTGTAATTCCTTTTTCTTAAAAAGACCCCTTATGAAATTTTAAATAACTATAAACCAAAATTCATGTTTTAAAATGTTTGTGGATGAAATATTTTATTTTAAACACAAAATAAAATCTTAGAAAATTTGATTCCAAATCAAAGAAAGGTATAATTCTTGGGTAATTAAACTCATTCAATACTTACCGTGTCATTAACAAAAGGACTAAAATTGTTGAAAAATCGATCCATTTTGTATTAAATGAAAATTGTTTGAAAACTCCTTGTAAATATTTTTAGAAAATAATTCTTTAAATGAACCTTTTCAAACTAAATAAGTTGAAGTATAAAAATAATTTCCTTCAATTTATCTTCCTAAAGTTTTCAAAAAAATCTAATGACCATCCCCTTAATAATGCCATCAAAAATTTATAATTGGAGACTCACACTCATATAACATTCTTAAATGAGGTTGAACACCTTTCCTTTATCTTTCATACATAACCCAAAAAATATAATGATTCCCTTAATGATGAAACATGGGTAATTTACATGCAATAGAAACTAAATCAACTCACTAAAAATAATTTATAGAGTCTCATGTAAAATCTTAACAATCATCCCAGTATATGAAAAAAATTGTTTTTTATAAATAATCTTGATGATCATGGAAATATGACTAGAAAAAAGTCCATGTATTTGTAAAAGTTTATAATTAAGAATAATTAATTAGACTTGAAAAAACATTTCCATCCATCATTTATTAGGAATCAATTATAATCATGTTTTAATTTTATCACTGATGTTAATTTCAAACTCATTAAAATAGATGTAAAAAATTCATATTCTAATTGGTTTTGATTCAAATAAAATGTTTTTATAGAACAACCACATGGTTTTTAATATCCACTTTTCCAAAGTCCTATTTTAAATTATCAAATTCTATTTATGCTTTAAAATATTCTCCTCTTGATTACTATGAACACCTTTCAAATTTTATTCTTTCAAATAGTTTTAAAATTTAAAAACATGATTCAATAAATTTTCAAAAATGCAGTTAAAATTATTTTTTACTCATTAAAATTTATGTTGATGATATTTGTTTTGGATCTACCAATGTATCTCTTTGTTTTAAATTTTTTCATTAATTAAAACATAATTTTAGGTGAGGTTTATGAGTGAACTAAAATTCATAACAAATTTTCAAATTTCTGAAAGAAATTATGGTATCTTTTTCATGTAAGGAAAATAAACTTATTATATATTAAATAATTCATTATAGATTATGGTAATGAAATTAGTACACCTACTAGTACAAATTTTATGTTATCATTGGTTGAATCGAGTAAGATATAAAATAATAAAAGTTATAGAATTATTATTGGTATCTTAATTCATCTTACTATGAACAAGCCAAAAATCATTTTTATTGTTTGTATATCTACTTATTTTCAATAAAATACAAATAAATATCTTTTAAAATGTAATAAAATTATTTTTATATATAAAAGGAAAAAAATGTTTTATTTATCTAAATGGAATATATTTTGAATTAACTTCTTTTTTATTTTTTCATTTTGGAGGATGCTAACTATTTAGTAAAATTAAGAAATGGGATATTCCACTTACATGAAAAATTACTCCTCTCATAGAGTACTAATAAGAATGAATTAGTTTCTCTTTCTATAGCCAAAGTGAAATACATATTCATTGGGGTTTTTTCACCAAAATAATTTAGATAAAACACACTCTCTTTTATTTTTGGATTATAGTTAATCATATCCCTATTAAATGAGCTAACACCTATTCTGTCTATATCTCCAAAAATCCTATCCATCACACTTTCACCAAACATGATGATCTTAGGAACCATTTCATAAGATATCACTTCCAAAAAGGATATATCATATTAGATTTTTTACTAACAAAATTTTAAACCGCTAAATTTAATGAAGCCTCTGGCTTTGAGTGGAAGCGTGGGTGGAATCATGATCTGATGTTTTTTGTTCTTCATAGCCTTCGTCCCTGAATCTCAATTTTATTGTGGTAGTTTTCTTTCATGTGTTTTTTCATCTACGATTTTTTATCCTTCTATCTCAAATGGTGAAGTTCGTGACTATGAAGTACGTGTCTGCTGGATGTGTGTGATGTTTGGTTCATGGAATTGATTAGCATTTGGGCCATCTCATCATTATAGATTTATCTTGTCTCTATTTGGTCGGTTCTCTGTTCTGGTTCCATGATTCTCACATTCTCTCTGAGGCAGATCAGCTTGGTGGTTTTATCGGTTCTTTGGTATGTGAGTTCAAGCCACCAGTTCAGAGAAATCGTCGGGGTTGATCGGTTTTATGGTTTTTTTACTTGATGGATTTAGTATTTTAGTGGAGACTTTTGAATTTGTAAATGGGTGTTTCTATTTGTTTTTATTCTGAATTTTGATGGTGGAAGCATCCAGCAGTCAACAAGGATCAGCACTAGATGAGGATTATGGAGCATGAAGCTTCCATCTGTGCATGACCATATAGATTTGGATTAATGGGAGGGTATGGCTTCGCCATTGGTACCAGACCCATGCAATATTGTATGGGACAGCTTGCTGAGAGATCATCTAAGGTAGTGACTTAACATATTGATATAGTTTCTGGGTAGGGTATATTTTTTGTAGTTTTGATCTTTGTCATTTTTTGTACTAGGTTCCCACTTTTTCCTCAAAAGTGCTTTTGAAATAAAAAATTTAATTTTAAGTCATTAAATGTGAGTTAGGAATGGTTTTCATGTGACTCAATTCATTTGATCCATGGACATCTCCATTTTTACTTTTAAAAAATATTATTTCAAAAAAATTTAAACATTAATTTCTTGTTTTTTATTTTATCATGGCTATGATCCCATTATTCCACTTATGCTATAATTTTTGGCGGAGTCTTATATCTTTTAGTAATGAAATTTTACTTAATTGAGATATTTTTTCTTCAAAATAAATTATTGATTATTTTTTAAAAAAAAATTCTTTTTCTAATTTTCTAAATAATATTTTCTAAATTAAATATATTTTGTTAATATTAACATTGATTTTAAAACAACCTTTTATAGCTTTTATTTTAAATTTTTTTATAATTCCTTTTCATAACTCATAATAGTATCAATGTATATACTTATTTTAAAGAAAAAAATGTTTTTATCTCTCTTAATGAAGATTAATAATGAGTAAAAAAATTGCATTTACTTGACTTTATATCCTTTCTATTATGTTTTATTTGATGAAATTAAAAAAAAGTACTACAAATAATATTTTAAATCAAAATAATTTCATCAATGGGTCCTTTTCAATTATGAAACCAATAAATGGATGTGAATTCATTTCATGATGAAAAGTGATGTCAAAGAAAAGGTATGTAATGTTTTATTTTCATTATCCTCTTTTTCTATATTCTTTTTCTCTTATTATTTCCATTTATTTCCTTCCTTCTTTTACTCTTATTTTATCTTTTGATTACTTTTTTACTTTCATATCTTTCACATACCCCTCTTTCAATATTATTATTATATTATTTGGGAAGTTTAGAAGTTAAAAGTTGTTTTCAAAATATTTCTTCATTTTCTCCTCCCTCCCCCTTTTTTCTCTTTTTTATAATCAAAAAAAGGGAGATGTGTGTGTAAAAATTAAAAATGGGTAAAAATTTTCCTAAGAATTATTTTCACAATTGGTGAGTATTTATTAAATTATTTATTATTATTATTTCATAATTATTATATAAATGGGGATATTTTATAATTATTATTTATTATTCATAATAGCATCTTTGATGAGTTTACTTATTTATCTCATTGGATATCTATATAATATCTTTAATTTATTTACTATACATTTTATTCATAATTAATGAATAATTTTCCTTTTTCTATTAAGTGTTTATAATCGTAAAAAATGGGTGTTTTTTGTACCTATAACTCTCTCTATCTCTTGTTATTTTCATGATCACAAGCACTCAACAATGTATCTAAAATTTTCAATTAAGTGAGTGTCGTTGATTTTATTAAATACCAAGGGATGGAATAAATGGAATATTTAAAAAAATTAGAATCATATCCAATAGATTTGTCATATATCTATTCATACATCAACTACTTGGAATCTTATTGAAAGAAGTATAAAAGGAATTTAAGGGAAGTGGAAGTTGTCATGGTTAAATTTGATGTTGTAGAGATAGCATTTTCAAGCCAATGTAGTGGATTGGCTACCCAGTGCCCGGGTGGTAGAAGCCACAGATGTCTAAAACTACCACTGACTATCCAAGGGTGGATTGACATCCCGTGAGTGGCTTTATATGTGTTGAATCATTCTATTCAAAGGCTATCAGCTAGTCTCTCTAAATTGTAAGCTAGTCAGTGGTGTTTTCTCAATTGCACCAGTTTTTAGCACTGTTAAAAAACAAGGTTTATCCAGAACATGGTTTGAAACAGTGCTAGAAAAAAACATTGTTAAAGAACGCCTTTGTCAGTGCTAAAAAGTGAGATGTTAAAAGGGGAATTTAAGCACAAGAGCCTCAGCCCAGTTGGTGAGGACTCGCTAGGTGCATCCAAGAGACCGAAGATCAAATCTGGGTGGAGCCATATTTCCGAGTTACTATAGCAGACATTGTAGCATTACTGTAGCAGGCACTGTTTTGTACTGTAGTAGCCGGAACTATTCATCCATCTGGGCCTCTAGGCCACCGGTTTTGTCCTCGGGTCCATAAAGGATTTCGGTCCACCCAAGTCCTTAAGACCAGTTGATTCTCAAGGCCTTTGGGCCATCTTAAGGCCTTAGGGCCACCCCATGGCCTTCGGGCCACATGAATGTAGGCCCCAGACACACTACAAAAAAGGAGCGTCCCTAGAAGAGGATTCAGAGCAGGTTCACTCACCAGAGAAGAGCCAAATGGATTGTCAGAATGAGATGGTATGGTTATGCCATCAGTACCAGCCTGTGCTTGCACGGGAAGCCTAGCCAGACGTTCATGCAAAGGTGGATAGCTACTATCAAGATACAGATGCTAGGGAGGGGCAGTTCCTTGTGGATAGTCTGGTTGAATTCCCTAAGACCTTCAGGTCATGTAATCTCCTAAACCTATGGGCCATGTGATCTCTAATCATATAGGCCTTGAAAGGGTTCCCCCTCATCCCTTGAAAGGGGGGTTATCAAAAATCAATAAAAATGAAGGCCTTCGGGCCATTCAGGCTAAAGGGGGTATTTAACAATTGTTTTTTAGCATTGTCAAAGGGGCTCTTTAATTGAACTAAAAAATGATAGTTAAAGGACCACCATTATCAATTATATTTTACAAGAACTGATAAAGGCCCTCCCTATATCAATGATTTTGAAGAAGCGCTGATAAATGGGGTCATTTATTACTACTTGTAAAAAATCACAAATAAAGGGGGGTTTATAAGTGCTATCTTAAAGGTGCTGATAAAGACCCCCCCCCCCCCCATGAGTGATTTTTTACAAGCATTGATAAAATTATACTTAAAAATAATTTTTCATTAAAAATAATACATTAAGATAAAAAAAATTATATTGATATAAATTTAATCTATATTTTAAAAAAAATTAAATAAGGAAAATAGGGATTTATACTTAAGATATAATATATTTAGGGAACATTTCTTATAAAATAACTAAATAAATATTTTTAATTAATAATTTGATTATTTTTACAAAGAAATAGTAATTTAATATCAATTTGAAGATGAAAAAATCAAAAAAAAAATAAAAAAATATCTAAAATAAGTTGAAAATGTAACTAGAATTTCAAACTGCAATAACATTTGATTCAGGTGTCTAATTAGGATCAACCACATATAAAATTGAAGCATGCGACAAGATCTATTCCCTTAGTGACATAGGTAAACCTCAATAAAATATTTTGAGACTAAAAGGGGCATAGATGTCCTCTACAACTGAGTTTTTAGTCAGGGTACCCCAATTTTTTAACATTTTATGGATTCAAAACATTGTTTAAAGGGGTCTTTTTTCTTGTTTTCAGTACAGACTGAATTTATTCCTAGGTATTACATTCATATTAATATTATGGCTTTTAAATTTTATCATTTTTCACAACATAATTTTTTTATATTTAATTATATGAATTTTTTATATTTACTTATAATAAATCACTCTTATAAATACATATATCAACATATTTAGGTAAAAATTTATGTTATAATATATATAAATAAATACATATTGTAAAATGTATTTATAAAAATATCTAACCATTTTTTACATTATAAAAGTATATTTATAATTTTTATATATGTGTGTGTGTTTATGTTAATAAACATATATATATTATAATCTAATATATGTAAATGAATATAATACATAATATATTTAAATAATTATAATTAATATCACACAGAAACTTATATTATATAAATGTGTTTAGAAATAATTATATAGTTATATGTAAATATATATATATATATATATATATATATTTATTTATAAATAAATAGAAATATCATTAAACAAAGATCAAAAGAACATGGTGTAGTGGTTAAGGAATTCCATTATTGAAGGAGAGGTGCAATGTTCAAATCCAGGTGGGCATGCATGAGGCTAGGAATTCACAATGTTCTAATAAAAGTGGTTATCGGGTGAAAATCACTGATAAAGGGGGTGTGGGTGCTATTGAAGGGGTCATGGAAGCACTGATAAAGGGTTCGAGTACATAGTTGTCTGAAAAAAAATACCCCCTTTAACAGTATTGCCTTTATCAGCACTAAAAAATCACTTTTAAGGGTACCATTTAACAGCGCAAAACAATCATTGATCATAGTTCCCTTTAATAGCTCTAAAAAACAATGTTAAAGGACCCTTTAAACAACATGTTTTTAGTGTTGTTAAAGGGTTCCTTTAACATAAATTTTTTGTTGTTGTTTATAGTTTCTGTATATTAAATGTGGATTTGTTTTCAACACTTTTTTAGAGTTTATAATAGGATTTTTGAGCACTGTTAAAGGCCTTGTTTTAGTAGTGTGGGAATACTAGTGGCTACTCAAAGGTAGCTAACAAGGAAATGTTGCTGGTGTTGTGGTATTTTTGATATTTCAGTGATTATATAAAAATAATTAGATGAATGTGGTCTTCCTTAGTTTCAATGAGCCCTGATGATTTCCAAAACTCTCCTAGTCCTCTTGGATCCAATAAATGGACTCCCTTGGCCGCATGGAACCTTACAGTGGTTTCCAACAATTCTATCAATATTTAATTGATGGTGAATTTCTAGATCTCTCAAATCCTTTAAAAATAATGGTAATGTTATTAATCTCCCAATGGATCTCAACCTTTCTCTCAAATCTTCTATCCCTATTTTTAGTCATTTAATAAATAGATTTATGAGAAACTTTTATTGGGTTCTCCAAAAAAAACTCATTTCTTATCAACCACATTTCTACATCAGTTTATCACCCCTAAAAAGTGAGGGATGGGTTCCATAGCCATCAGGGAACCTCAAGAGGGTGCTCACACACCAAAATTATGTGGGATGAATTTCATGATCACTAATCTGAACAGGGGATTTATACTATTGTCCTCTCAATTCAAGAGGTGAAAATCTAGGGGCACACATCTAGATATTTTTGAACTCATTATCAATTTTGGTTGTATTATCTTTTCTATTTTCACATTTCAACATTTATTATTGATTCACAAACTTGAATAAGTTGGGTTCAATCATTTTGGTACTTATTATTAATATTATTTTTTAACACAGATTGAATTTATCAACTATTTCAAAATCAATTCAACTCTTTTTTATTATTAATTCATTCTGTATTAAAAAATTTCTTTTCCTTTTTATTTAATTTTAAAAGGGTAATTCACCCCCACACCCCATTTTTATATATGTCCAACCAACAAATCCCATAAGCTTTACAATATATATGGATGATTTGAAACTAGATGGGCATAGATGAACACAATTGACAAATATATGATACATGTACCAACATACTTGTACCCAAAAAAATTAGATCTCTTGGTAATTTATCAGGTTATCTAATTCCTAGTGAAAGGATGCATTATATTCCATACCTATACTGATCTCTCTTAGTCTGATTACAAACCTCAATAGCTCTATACCTTTGTTGCACAAAATTCCCAAACCAATCACTTCATGGATAATAACACCAAATTTCATCACTAGAAATAAGTATATGATTTTTATACCAACTTACTTGTACCATTTAATGATGTTTTAGAGCTCTAGATAAATTATCAGGTTATCTTAATCCTTGTGAAAGGATATGTTGGCCTCTGCACCTATGCTGGTCTCCCGGATTTCGTAACCAAACCTAAGATATATTTATCATCGTTTCACTACATTCTAAAACTAGTTACCAAATAAATACTAACTTAAAAGTACACTCCTATGAATAACTACTTTTCTACCACTCTATCTTGAACCGACCCATCTGGACCTGCTTAGGTTAGAAACAATCCAAGAGTTCCACCACAGGCCCACCTCTAATATGCCTAAGGCTGGTGACTAACATTGAGTAGACATACCACACAATATGGGAGACCTTATCCAATACCATACTATAATTAAAACTTATCTAATACATTAGGTAATCCAAAATATCTATCGTATATAAATAATAAAATAAATTTTAAATAATAAATTCATTAGACAATGAATATGGAAATATTCCATGAGATAAATATTTGAGTTGGTACTTTAGAACCAACATCAATATAATTTATGATAATTTTTTTCATTTTTTTGAATATTAATAAACTCTTTATCACATCATGATGGTTATTCAGTCTAACATTTATATGATACTTTCCTAAGATTTATTGTCACACTAATAGGTCGTAGCAGTTCTCCGCTAGGATGAGAACCCAAAACTGTGATTAAAGTATTCTTAAATATATGTTCTATAGTTGGATGAAATAATTTTTTGGAAACAAATGATATATGACATTATGGGTAGAGACTCATAGGACTTTGATCAACATTTTCATGGTGTACAACCTTGATAATATCCATTAAAAGAAATTATGAGAATGAGACTGTTATTAGGAAATCCACATTTATATGTGTCATTTGATGATCACTTCTACAGAGGTGTGTATTTATCCTTAAAAAATAAGATTACTATTAATGAGTATTATAATTTTTCTACTTTGAAATGTTGATAAAAATATGTTGACATATGTTCGCAGTGAGGTGGGATACGTTGGGTGCATCACGAGAAATATTGCATTAATGAATAATGACAAAAAAGGATTTTTTTCCCTTCTATTATTTAATTGAAGTTGATATCTTAGGCCCTTTAATAGAAGTGAAATATCTTAAATAAACCCATTACCATGGTTATCTATAGGAAATATTGATTATTGGAAATCTGAAAAAAAAAATATCAAGGTGCATAGGTTGATGACACTAGAATGTGACCTACTTGATTTGTGATATCATGATATAGATATTATATTACATAGTGATCATATGTATGAGGTATTGAGTCATTGTGGAATTAATATCTTTCTCTATGGTTTCCACTCTGTATTGATAAATGCTAACCTTGAACATTAGGCTAATTCGTCTAATACCACTTAAAAAGAGTCCAAGATAGTCACACAAAAAGTGTATCAAGAATATCAAGTAAATAATATATAATTATTTTTTATTTAAAAACTTGAATAAATATTATTCATGCATGTGGTTCAATAATAATTTATGTTTTCTTGATCACTTATATTTTGTGACTAGTTATTCGATAGAATATTACGTGAAAGAAATATTAAATAAATATAGATTTTCTATTTTTTGAATATAATATTTATTTATTTATTAGAGAATAATGAAATTTTTTTATTTTTAAAATAAAAATTCATTATTCAAATCCCAATAAATATCATGGATGAATGGTTTACCAAGTTATAAGTCTAGTGAAAAATAATATATATGAATATTATTTTAATAAATAATATTTCATTTAAATTCTTGAGTTTAGTTCATATAGTAAAATAATATAATTATTATTATAAAATTCAGTTTTTTAGGAATTAAATTGATATTAAAGGGAATTTGTGGAATTAATAATATTTAACCCTAGAGGTATAAAAACCCAATTATATTATTTTCCAACGAAGTAAATTCATTTGTTTTGTTATGTTCAATGAATCCAGAGAATCCTCTAAAATCCTGAGAGAACTCCCTTATCCAAGAACGCTCCCAAGAATAGAGGGTGATCTTCCTCCACCTCCCACTCTTGACTCCATATATATTAAGAATCCTTTAGAATAGTTTCACGAGATCAAAGGTGAATGATGTAAGTGATATGATCTGTCATTCTAGAAACCAAAGATTCATACGGTGATGTTCAGAGATTTGTGGAACGCATTTGGATCATCACCAGAGGGAATATTCTTTTGATTCCTTCAACACAATGATGGTACAATGTAGACTTGATGTCAGATCCATCAATGAATAAATAATTTCACTCAGGGTAATTATTTGATTTCTCAAATTAATTATAAATAATATACAGATGTATTGCATTTTGGTTCTGTTGTATTGTCCATTTTTTGTATTATTTTCTCTAATTCTATTGAACGTGGTGTTTCTCATTGTGTAAATATCATATAGATCATCAATCAGGAAAAAAATAAATTTTGGACGTGACTCATTGCATGCTTGTACGACTCCCTGAACCTATAAATGGTGTTAGAGCGGGTCAGATAATTATATATAATTATTTAATGTTCATTGATTGATTTAAGAATAATTAATTTTTTTATTTCTATTTTAATATTTATTTAATCTTAATTGTGAGATATACTTCTTCCTCTTTATTTCTCATAAATATAGTAAAATTGATTAATTTTATAAGCAAAATAAAATAAGAGGTCTCTTCTAGAGGTGTTGAGGAAGCTGGTCGGATAAAAAAGGAGTACATGTCATGTAACCCAAAAGTACACCCCATGTTCTAAGGTTTAATTCCCCAAGAATTAATTCATAATTAATTTACGTAGTGTGTATTTATTACATTTGGTTCATATAATTGTACACCACTAGTTGACTGTGCCATCCTGGTTTACAGTCATCTGGAGTACACACAATGTAACTGACCTACATGATGTGTAGTCCTTTAGTCATAAACAAGTCGTGTAACTTCTCACAGAGCCTAACTAACTAGTGACCATGGAACTCAAAGACCACGCGACTTTAATACCATATACATGTTTTGCACACCAAATTTTCTATGTCACGGTGACACCCAATGTCCCTAGGTGTGTGCCTTGGATAGAAGGTGAGAAAAAATAATCACCTTGTAGCAAGCTTGTACACTCCATTTATTTATAAAAAATTTCAGTGAATTAAAATTAATTTATTAAACTATGTAAAACATAAAAAAATATTATAGTGTGTGTTTTTTTAGTTGATAGGACACGCCATGTCATGGGTTTTAACATATATAAATGTTTAATTAATTTTTTCTTAGTTTATGGATCTAAATGTCTTGTATGAGTCATATAAAAGTTATTAATCTATGTGCAATGAAGAATAACATGTGACACAAAAATCATGTAAAATGTGTAATCATTAATTTGATAGTACACGTCATGAAAGTGTTTGATAAGTCATGTATGCCAAATGTTGCAATAGTAAATAGTATAATAGTATAATATATGTTTGCTAGTTTAGATGGGTAATCAGAATGTTGCCTCCAAGGTAAATTTTAGCACACAATTAATTTTAGATAAATTTGTTTAATTTTTTTAAAATTATGATCGATGGGAATCACATGTAAATTCAGATGAGAATTAAGATAAAAAAATTATTAATTAAAAAAAATATAATTTATTTATTTGAGTGTGATTTATCTTAAATAAGAATTATTATAATTTTATTATAATTTTATTAAATGTATAATTAATTGTATTTAGATTATCATGATCTTAGACCATACCTTTGTATGTGATTGGGCTATTTTAATATGTTATTAAATTATGTTGCAGGACTATGTGCCATCTCTCCTCTTACTATGTATGAGTTGGCATGCCCCTAGTTTCTTTTATGTAAAACCCTTCTACTCAACTATTTGTGAGTAGAAGAATATGTATTGTATGGAGTTCCCAAGATAGTGGAAGCGGTTCAAGTTTAGATTTGAGTTTAAAATAATCCAAGAGAGTTACGAAGGTAGATAGGTGGAAAACTGCCACATGAAGAATAAATGGTTCGAGGTGTTTTCCTTATAGGTCGGTGGTTAGTTTATCATCTGCTAGACAAACTAACTATTAATAAAATTTCTTGATCATTACACTTTATTATTTTATTTCTATCGAGTTTCATGGTTTTTTCATTAGGTATGGGTTATCATGATCACATGAATTAATAAATTAACAATCATGTAAAATAAAAAAACTAAATTGGACTATGTGTAAATATTATCTAAGATATAGTTAATCACTTAACTAAATCCAATTAATATTAAAAAACATGTGATAATGATAATAAATTTAATGTTACAAATAAAATGGAAAATCGATCAATTATATATATTAGGTCACTATAGCCTTCAACTACATCAGTTAAAATCAAACAATAGTTCAAAGTGATTGACCAACCAAAATTGTGGTGATTTAAATTATCATGGAATTATAACATGATTTTTTGGGTCAAATTAACTTATTTCACATCAAGGGTATAATATCAAAGAATTACTTAGTGTTACTAAGAGGAAAGTGTTGGGTAAATAAAATTTAAGGATTTCATGATCGAGGAGTCCACCCAACAGTTCAAGGAATTGTGGGATAATTCAGTTGGAATTTTGAATTCCTACATAACACTAGTAGAATCATCATATATACAAATGTTTTAGAACTTTGGGGACATCCTATACCCACATTTCTGTGAAATTTGGATAATGGAGCTGTCAGTATAGAGTTATCCCCATGATTTCTATTGACCACTGGGTATATCCTAGGAGATTGTGATAATACCCATGGTTCGAAGAACTGTGCGTATATCTTGTCCTACCCAACAACACATAACCCCATTTCATTGAACCATTAGTATAGCTACATATCCCAAACATGAGACAACAGCCCTTCCATCCCATCCTGAACCTATAAACAAAATAAAAAACACAATATATATTAAATGCAATGCATATATTATGTATTTATCATTGAACCAACTGCTTGTAATTATTTTCAAACCATTTACAATACTATAACATACATATACATCCATACAACTAATCAATTCAAGTCATTAAAAAAATATACATGTCTCTTTATTGATAACTAAAAAATGAGGGGATCAATATATTTCCCATCCAAAACATTGTAATCCTCATCACTATCGGCAACATCCTCATCACTAGTGTCACCAATAGCATCGTCGGGAACACTAGCAGCATTATCATCATTATCATCACCACCTTCACCACAAATAGTAATAACATAAACTCAACCACTACTAGGACCCTCATTGACATCACTCAGGTCATTATATAAAAAGATAATCGATGTCATACCTGAGTCAAAAATATTAGTTGTCTCTAATAGAAGTGATTGATATATAACTTACATAGCTTTCCAGAAGTGTTCAGTGACCTATTTTCCTATTCCACTCTCTTGTATAACTATTTTTTGGCCCTGAATGATTCTCCGTGAGGATTTTACATCTCAGTGGTGAGATAGGTTTGAGAGGCTCTTAATGAATTCCAAACATAGATGGGATGATGTTTTTCTCAGGTCAACATCGGACTCTCCTCCTATGCTCCTCAAATAATGTCTACCTCTAATAATCATTTCACCCAAAATTTTCATTTTCATTCTCATTAAGGCCCTCTATATAAGACTATTGATAATATATGCAATATATTTAGTTATTAATTACTGATAAAGAATTGAAATATCAATAAAAATAATTACAATATTATATTTTGTTTTTGAATTTATATCATTTCCATCCTTTTTCTCCATACTCAAGACAAATTAGTATTCTCAATGCCCACGGTCATCGATGAAAAATGGATCTTGTTTCAAATGTAGTTTATTAGAATAATTTTAAAGTGGTAAACCTAGAATTAATTAAAATTGTAGTTTTTGAAGAAATCCATAAAATAAAAAAGCATTTTAATGTACATTTAATAAGAAATTTAGTACTGATAAAATAACATAAACAATAACTACTAATTATCATGTTAAACATGGGTACAATATGGATTCCTCTTGAATGTCAGTTTTGGTCCAATTCTCTTTGTGTTATTGTTAGGTTATTCGGTCACCTGGTAATTTTGATCATTTTGTCATTAAGTTCATTTTTTGGTTAAGTTCTTTGGGAATTTTGTCATTTTTCATTTGTCCATTTGGCCATTTAGCCAATTTTCAATTTCTCTATTTGTTTCATTTTTTCATTTTTCCATTATTCTATTTTTCCTATATAGAAAATTAGCCATTTTCTCAATCTTCCATTTCACCTTTTCTATATCTGTATATTTCTATATTTGTTTATTTGTCCATCAAGTCGTTTTCTTATTTGGTTATTTATATGCTTGGTAATTTTGATCATTTGTCCATTGGGTTATTCATCCACATGGTAATTTAGGTCATTTGGTCCTAAGGTTTATTTTTTGGTTATATTTTTTAGTAATTTTCCTAATTTGGTCATTTGGAAACTTGGTCAATTGTACATTTTTCCATTTCGACATTTTTTCATTTTTAAATTTGGCCATTTGGCCATCTATAAATTTTCCCATTTGGCCAATTGTATATTTTTTAATTTTTACATTTGACTATTTGGCTATTTTTCGAGTTTTCCATTTTTCCATTTATTAATTTGGCCATTTGGAGATTTGCCCATTTTTTCATTTGTCCATTTGGTCGTTGGACCATTTTTCACTTTGGCCATTTGTCCATTTGTACATTTTCAAATTTGTCCATTTGGTCATTTTTTCATTTTGACAATTTTCCATTTGGTCATTTTTTTCATTTGTTCGTTTATCCATTTTGGCCATTTTTCCATTTTGACAATAGGTAATTTGAATAAATTGGCCATTTTTTCATTTGGCCAATTTTCTATTATTTCATTTATACATTTTTCCATTTGGATAATTTTCCATTAACCCAATTTCCCAATTTTCTATTTTGATATTTAGCCATTTTTCATTCATCCATTTGGTCATTTGATCATTTTTTCATTTGGATATTTGTCCACTAATCCATTTGCTTCATTTGACCATTTTTCCAATTAGGTTAACGAGTCCATTTTTTTCATTAGTCTATTTGGCCATTTAGTCATTTTTACATTTGTCCATTTGGCCGTTTGGCCATTCGTAAATTTGTTCATTGGACATTTTCCAATTTTTCCATTTGGCCTTTTAGCCATTTGGCCATTTTTTCATTTGGAATTTTTTCTATTTTTTTCATCTATCCATTTTTTCATTTTTCCATGTGGCCATTTGGACATTTGTCCATTAGTCAATTTTTTTATTTTTCCCTTTGAACATTTGGCCATTTGGCTATTTCTCCATTTATCTATTTTTTCGTTATTCAATTTCTTCATTTGGTCATGTAGACATTTTTCCATTTATAAATTTCATAATTTTTCCAATTGGACATTTTTCCATTAGTTCATTTAGAAAATTATCCATTTGTAAATTTGTAAAATTGTCCATTATACCATTAGTCTTTTAAACCAATTGTAAATTTCCCAATTGAAAATGTTTTCATTTTTTCATTTGGTCATTTTGGTTATTTTTTCATTTGGTCATTTGTATAATTAGAGAAATTCCCATTTTTTCATTTGAAAGGGGTATTCTTGACCTTATATTAAAGGGATTAATTTCAATAAAACATAAATTTCAGCATTAAAATAAAACTATTTATCAATATAAATACAAATATTATTTATATTAATATTATTGTACCTAGTGCCTATAATTCTAGGACATTTTAGTGTGCCCAAAAGATTTAAAATACTTCATAGAATCTTTTTTTTCGATGAATCCTAGAAACAAAAATAAAATAAAATTAATAAGAATTATATTTTCTATGAAAACCATTAAATATTTGGAATACCTCAAAATCATTACTCAATCATTATGTGGTCATTTCTTGATATTATGTTATTTAAAATTCAGGGAATATTGTTACACCCTCTAAATCAGAACTGAGTCAACTCTTATAACCACCATATAACTCATGTTTATAGGATCACTAGAACTCCCTATGATCAATCAATTGTGTGACCTTAATTTCTTCACCATTAGAAAAGTTAAACTGATGCTGAAATGAATATGTTAATTCTTAAAAATATAATATATATATATATATATAATTTAACAATTTATATTATCCATATCTTCACCCATGTTTTCTCCTAGATTTAATTTCAGATATGCCTGTATGAGACTTGTTTAACCAGAATGATATCATTTTCCTTGGATAATGTTCCCATGAAACCTCTACAATGCCTAGAATTTTTACCTATCATATTATTTTCCTCATTATAATCCACCATTATTTATGTTTAATGATTCCAGTTTTCAAGCATAAAGGTGTGCCCACGTCTCTTATTAGAAAATATAATGAATGATATCAACGAAACAAAGAATAAATTCAGAATACAATGAGAAAAAAAATTAATATAATTTGACACAAATATAATAATAAAAACTTAATGATTGTTTTTCCTTAATATCTAATAGATAAATTGTTTTTCCTAGATCAATAGCCTCTAATGTATGTTCATATTCTAATGCATGCATCGGGTCATCTTCTTGCACTGGAGTGGATGCTGAAGGAACAGAATCATCAGATCCTAGATGGATAGTTGTTATAGGAGGTGGTGTAGACATGGTAGGGTAAGGGTATAAGGGCTTGGGATACAACATAGGATATGGATTTTTATAGGTGCGAACATCCATAGAGGTGGTGTAAAAATAGTATGAGAATAAGAGGATAAATAATATGATGATGATGACGATGGAGGAATGTGTGGAAACATCCTAAGAGGATCGAATAGAGGATGAAAAGTTATGTTATATGGGGTTTCCACTAGTGGGTTAAGGTATTAATGGGTATAATGAGTGCTCTGTCTAGCTCTTTGAGCACCCCCACTTGGACCCATACTAAAATAATTAGTAGAAGTCAACTATGATTTTAATATATTTCCAAAGAATAATTCGATAAAGAATAATAATTTTACATTAAAAGTAATAAAGTATAAAATTATTAAAATTGTTATACTCACTAAGGGATCTATAGGAGGAAACCTTGGCTCATGAATCTATCGATCATTATCAAATAATCAATTGCTTTTAACTTTTTCAATATCTTTAATAATATTCATAAAAATGAAATGTCCTTTTTTCAGAAACATCTTTCAAAAATCATAAATATAACACAAAAGTCAAATAAGTAATAAAAAATTCCATAACATATTTTAGAAACTATAATTTAAAACCAAGTAATAAATTTTTCAAAAACCAATTTTAAAATTGTTTTTCTGAATTGAAATAAATCTTATTAAATTCAATGAAAACTAATAATACTAAAATAAACATATCATTCCATTCCATTATAGGTGGAATTTTATTTTCTTATCAACAATGTAACTGTAATACAAAAATTCATTACTTATCATTTCAATAAGAAAGTCATAAAATCATGTTATTAGAAATAAAAACAAAAAAAATAGAGAAAAAACATATTCTATAAGAAGTGTATAAAAATAATGAACTAGAAAAGGTATAAGACATGTAATCAGAAAAAACTATTACATTGTCCAAATAAATACATATGAATTTAATAAACAATTATTTTCAAATCATCGGCATTTTGAATATGAAATTAATATAATTTAATACATTGGTGTTTATGATGGAAATAAATTACTCAAGAATAACAATAATGTGTCACCAAATATTAAAACCATAAAAAATAGTACAATAATATCCTAGAAATTCAACCATAATTAATATAAATATAAATAATAATCCAATCCTAATATCATCTAAACTAATATTTATAAAATAATGAAAATATATTCAAAATGTAATAAAAGATAGGGAATCCAAAAGATGCATGATATATGAAATAAAATACAAAATTTATTATAAAAAATTACTGATGTCTAATTGGGAAGGAAAAATGTATCAATTGTCTCCTTCAAAAAGGCTAAATAATTTCCAATGTTTTATGAAATATAGAGGTTTTGAATATGATTTTGAAAATAGAATATGACCAATATTTTTTAAATGGAAATGGTTTAAAATCTTGATATGGATGATTTGAGTGATGAAATTACCTTGAATTGTATTTTGGTGGAAAACACAAATTTTATCCTTGATGAGGTAGGGATTCTTCCTTAGGTATGAACACATTCACTAAATTCCTATTCAATATAATTAATTTGTGAACCTAGTTGACTATATTATTTGTTTATGATTTTCTAAAAATTATGATGTACTTAATATATAATAGCTATGAGGCCATAAATTTTTTTTTAATAGGAATATTTATAACATATATGGAAATATGATTCAAATATTTTTACAAATCATGTGAATATTTTCAAGAAATATTATCCAAAAATATATACTTATATATAAATTTTCATTATCGTGAAAACAGTTAACCACTAATTTATAATTCCAAAATAGACTACATTTTAAAAGAGATTTCATGAAAGGAATAAATTCTATAACCATATTAATTAAATAATGAAATGATCAAGTTCAATGAAAATACTTATATATATTTTTATTATTTTGATACAACAAATAGAACAAACCATTTATATAATTTATATAAATACTCATAAATAAAAATTGGGAATATTATTTAAAAATAGGTAAGGGTATAAATACATCATAATAATAAGTATGAAAAATATTTAATTTTTTTAAAAAAAATTATTTCAATCTACCAGGACATTAAATAAATTTTATTTATTATAAAAAACAATAACAACTCCATATACATATTTTTTAAATGTAATCATTTAACTATTTATTACATATTATAAATCAAGTGTAGTCACATCATAGGCATATTCAGAAAAATGAAATGTATGGAAGAGACTACCTACCAATATAGTCTATCTATGAGCTCATCAAACTTCGGTAATAAAAAGTCAACCTCATATAATGAATAAATTAATTTATATAACCATTTGATTCCAAATAAATCATATCTGAAAACTAATAATAACTAATATGCAAAGGAAATCCATGAAAATAACTTCTAATAACATCAATAAATCAATTTTAGAAAAACCCAAAATTTTCCATTCTTAAGTGAATGATTTCAACCCATAATATATAAATCCTTAGAATAATTTAGAAATTAACTTAATTCCAAAAAAAATGATGAACAATTTCAAAATTATTCACCTCAAACTCTTTTTTCTAGAGCATATATAATAATCATAACCTCGATTGAATTTCACCATACCTTTATAAAATCTGATCGAAATATCCATTCCAAAAGGTGGTATATATGATTGATAATATCAACAAACAAGGTTGAAAATCCCTAGAGGTAAAATATCCATGTCAACACCATATATTCATAACAATGAAAATTTTATATCAGAATAATTATTCCAGAAATTAACAACAATTTGAACCCATTGGTGGACTAGGTTAAACAAAATCTATTGAACTATATCATCCACAGGCCTCATATAATGGTACATAAGAGCCTAGTTTATTACAAAAGTATACACATTATAGAAAATAATTCCAATTCATTAAATTATGATTTTTTCCATGTTCACCTCAAAAATAACACACTAAATAAATATGTATTTATAATACAACATAAACCATCAAAGATTATATGGCGCTATGAAAACTAACTCCCATCAACTAGTACCTAAATCCATAATGTCTAATGTCCTATAACAAACTCAATATCAAAAATTCAATATATTTATATCAATTTATCAATATAAACTCCAATATATATATATAATAACATGTGGAGAATGAGAGGGAATATTGTACATAAAATCAGGTTAGTCCATTCAAAAACTAATGGTTGGCTTACACATTTGAAAACAAACATTATGTAGTGGTTATGAATATTCAGATACTCTCATTAATGATATAAAATGACAAATAAAACACCACCAAAAAATATACAACAATGGAATACTAAAGGTGTAAGAGATGGTGTCCTAGAACCAACTGGTTGTACTTTGACTACTTGGATATTTAATGAATTTAAATATTAAACATCTTATTACATATTTTTCATTTTTTTGCCTAACTATTATGTAACAATGTCCTAGAATATTTGTTGCATTGGTAAGTTCATGGAAGTTCCCTGCTATGATAAGAACCTTGAAATGCTATAAAAATATTCTTTAGTATAGTTCTACGGTTTGATGACATACTATGAAGGGACACATAGCATGCAGACTATTAGATGCGAGTAATCATAAGAAAATGAGACTTCCTCTAATGAAGTTCTCACTTTTTAATCTCCAAGACAAGAGATTATGAGAACAAACCCTCCAGTAGTAATTCTTTATGTTTTGGTGTCATCGAATATTTCTATCTACGAGTGTCTGTAATGATCCTTAGACTTTAAGATTATCATTAATATGTGTCAAGACTCACGCACTTTGATTTACTAATGATAATTGTCATGAAGACAATTTGTGGGAATTAGGGTACGTTTGGTGCATCATGAGTGATATGATATTAGTGGATAAGTCGAGGAAGGATGTGTCCCTTCCATTTATGGAAGTTTATATCTCGTCCCTTTGATTGAAATAGAACTCTCACTCGAAATTTCATGGCCATGTTGTAACAACATTTTTATTTCAAGTAGTCAATGAATGATGTATCAAGTATAAAGGTTTATGACACTATAATGAAAAATTCTTCACAAGATATTGGGACAAAGGGATTGTATTACATAGTGAGATTTCATATGTGGATGTCGTTGTTGCAACTTTATGTTCTTTCTCTTGGGTGCCTTGACCCGTAACAAGATATTACTCTTGGAATTTAGGCAAACCCACCTAATTCCAATGAGAAAGAATCCTAGAAGTTAACATACTATGTGTTTTTGGTTGTCTCCATTAAATTCTATTTTAATTTAATTAATGAAAAAAATATTATTATCAAGACAATGGAATAATTTTATTCAAGTTAAAAAGATCTCATAATTTAAATAAAAAATATTTATTTATTTTATTGAACATTTAATAAATATTTATTTACTAGTTGGTAAATAAAATATTTATTGAAGAGAGTAAATTATTTATTTATTTATTGAGTTGATCGATAAATGGAAGTGGAGTTTGAGGGGACCAAGTCTGGTCCAATAATAAAATAATTATTTTCAAGATGGTAAATAGTTATTAGTTATCATAAGTTAAAATAATAATGACATTGATATTATTTTGGTGATGTGTAATTTTATTCATAATTCTGTTTCGTGCAAGATGGAACACCATAAATAATGGTAGTTTATTATTATTATGAGCATGGGTTTTCTTCTAGTTCATTAATGTATTTAATTGCTGTTATGCAATTAAATATTTTAACTCAAGTTCCATGAAAATAAATAGACAAGAATGTCTATTGTGCCATGGAAAACACACCGCATGCTTGGTGAATTGAGAATTATTGAGCTAAACAATTTCTCTCTTGAATCCTCTTCTCCCCCCTCTCATAAATTAGATATGTTCTTAAAGGCCAAAGAACAAGCGATCAAGGACAGTCGACACAAGACACTCGCTTCACCGTGCTAGCACCCGGAGAACAAGTGGGGTCGATTAGAGGCCATCAGATCATGTGTGGATCACTGCTATAGGTATTATTGTTTGTATCCTCCCATGTGCAACAAGATAATTTGGAAGTCTCATTCTGAATGATAAACATCATCAACGAATAAAATACTAAAGATCCAAGTATTATTTTATTTATGAAATTAATTAAATTAATTATATACATGACGTGCATGATCCTCTATAAAGGTTGTAGGCCACTTTATTATTTATCTAAATCATTGATTCTATTCCATGGGGACTGGCATGCATCTTCATATTGATCTCATAAAAATCATTGATCATGGTAAAAATTAAAGGTGGGTGTCGGCCCAACAGCACTTCTGCTAGAACCGAAACCTTCAATTGGTATCAGAGCAGTTATATTATATTTTATAATAATTTTAATATTTTTTTTGATGATTTTCGCATTTAATAATTTAGTTGTTCCAATTCAAGTCAATCATTATGTAAATCTAAATCTTGAGATAAGTTCTTCCTCTTTCATTTCTCCTTCACATTACAGAAACAATCTTTTCTTTTAATTTTGATTAAAATATAACAGAGGATCTCGTCTTGAGGTGCCAAAGGTTCCTAGACGTACAACACAAGAATACACAAATTTTATTTAGCGGTATACGTTGTGTAGCCAAGGTTCAATGCACTGGATCTAGTCCACCAAACCAAGGCGCATCATTGGAGTTTTTCTAAATCTTAATGACTCTGTGTGTTGACTAGGAACAGGTGGCATGTGGTTTCTAGATTACTCGTCATGTGGCTCACTAGACATGACCTGTAGTCCCTTCATGTTAGGGTTGGACCATGTACCCCACACATGGCTTGCCCGACTGGAGACCATGTAATAAGAAACTACACAGCGTGTGGCCTACAGGACATGTTGTGTACTCCAAATATTTCTAAAGTACACTCACATGTCGTTTCCTCGGGCATGTACTTTGGATTGATAGTGAAAACTAGTACAGGCTGTATAGTGGGAACTACACACCGTGTACTCATCCTAATTATGTAGATTTATTAAAATTTATTATTATATTATAAAAACCATTGATACGTGTACCATCATGTAGACATAAAGCTGAGTCACAACATGTGATAGGTGTTTTATATATGTGTGTTTAATTTAACATCTGTGTAATGTTCATTTCTACTCATTTTGTAGTTATGAATATTAATTCACTGGGTTTCTTCCAAGGTACAAGTTACGTACAAAGATAATTTTAAAAAAGAATTTATTTGTTTAAAATTATGATGAATGAGAATGTCAATGAAATTCAGAAAAGGGATTAAGATAAAAGGATTGATTAATTAAAGATGATAATTAATTAATTCGAGTGTGATTTATCTTAATCAGGAATGATTAAAGAATTTTATGCTAGTTTTATTTAGGAGTAAATATCATTTCATGTATGGATATTCATGATCAAGACCCAGACCTTTGTATGTGGATGGTTTCATTTAATTTATTTATTTAAATTAAATTTGTGGGCATGCGAGGCTTCTCATCATTAATATATAGGGCTTGTGTTCCCAATGTTTCTTTTATTTAAAAAACCTTTTTCCCCTCACCTGCATGTGAGTTAATAAAAGGTCATATATAATTTATGGAACTCCCAAGATAGTGGAGGTGGTTCAATATGGAGCAGAGACCAAACCAATCCCATGATATATAGAGGTGGACAGGTGGAAAACAATAAACACGAACCCAAAAGGATCAAGTTGTTTCTCCCCTAGGTCAGGGTTAGTTTATCAATCTCTAGATAAACTAACCATTAGAAAATATCATTATCATTCTCTTTATTTTATTTCATTTAGTTGCAAGGTTTATCATTATGGATGTGTTGCCACGATCTCATAATTAATGAATTAAAAAATCATGCAAGATAGAACTAAAATAAACCAGACTTATGCATGAATATTATCAAGACATGGTTGATCACATATGTAAGTTCCTATTAATATTAAAAATCATGTGATAATGATAATAATAAATTCACACATAATAGATAAAAATCCCTCAAATAAAATATTATGTCATAACAAGCCTTCTGTTACTGGATTAATGGAAAAATAAAAAAAAACTAGGTGTTTGACCAACCCTTTTGGGGACACTTAATTTTATAAAGGAAGACCTTATGAAAGGTTTTGGGTTGACATAACCATATTACATCCAGAGGAGTATCCCTTGCGATTCATGGTGTAATATTGGTGGTAAGAGTTGAGTAAATCCAAATGTTATGATTTCAGGATTGGGGAGTCGACTCAACAGATCAAGGAGCTACAAGCCCGCAGTTGAAAAAATCATGCCTACATAAATACCTTCTAATAGCTTGACCAACCCTTGTTGGGTTTATGAAAAGGGGAATATGGATCCTTGCCACTAGAATACATTCTGAGTTCAATGGTGAGGGCCATTGGGACATGATAAAATAGTTGGAGACTTAATAAATATTTATTATTTATTATAAAATGTAATTAAGAATGTACTAATAATCTTCTTTATTAATTGTAGAATAAAAATTACAAGCT
This sequence comes from Viscum album, assembly GCA_963277665.1. Taxonomy (NCBI): domain Eukaryota; kingdom Viridiplantae; phylum Streptophyta; class Magnoliopsida; order Santalales; family Viscaceae; genus Viscum; species Viscum album. Next base: position 1,614,712,579 of record OY728163.1, read on the forward strand.
CATCAACCACACTATCCCTATGACCAATTTTGGATAAATAAAACATCCCCACTGGCAGTAACATCCAAGAATGGTTTAGATTCCTTTGGGTTATCCTATGCAATAAAAGAAAGTCTTACGTGCTGGAGTCAGCATTACCTGATCTACCTACCAAAGAGGTGAGTAATTGGGATTTCCTGGTCTATGAGAAACATTTCAACGATATGGTTGACATTCAATGTTTGATGTTATCATCAATGTCTAGTTTTCTCATGATGTCTTATGAATACATGGTTTCTTATAGCATCCTCAAGAACCTCCATGGTCTTTACCAGGAGATAAAAAGATAGGAATGGTTTGAGATCTCTAAGGTACTCTTTAAGAGTAATATTGGAAAAGGTTCCCCAGCTAGGCCACATGTAGTAAAGGTCATTGGTTACATTGAGCACCTAGAGGTTATAGGTTTTAAACACCCTGAAGAACTGGGCACCGATCTCATTCTCGCATCACTATCATAGAGCTTTTGTAACATTGTTGTCAATTTCAATATGAACAACATTGAGAAGTATCTATCTTATCATCTTATCCTAATTCTCCAAGTGGACAAAGATATGAAGTGGGAAAATCCTTCTGTCCTTATGGTGACTAAGATGAAAGGGAATGAGAAGATCATTAATCCCAAAGCTTCTTCATGGCCTTCCATGAAAAGGAAGATCAAATGGGAGTCAATGGAAAACGAGGCTATTTTTTCATGTGGCAAGAAGGGCCACTGGAAGAAGAAATGCACCCAACCTAAGAAGCAATGGGAAGAATCAAGTGCATTTGTTATAAAATGAAATCTATTTGTTTCTAAAAATTGGGTATTATATAGCTCTTGTGGTGCTCATATATGTATCAAAATACATTAACCATGTAGATTCAAGAAGATTGACCAAGCTTAGGTATATCTACGAGTAGCCAATAGAGTCAGACTTGTTGTTGTAGCTTTCGGGGACTACCACCTCACACTTCCAACTGGTATGATCTTGTTGTTAATGGGTTGTTATTATGTTTCTTCTATTACTAAAACTTTATTTATTTATCCATATTATATACATATGGATTCTTTTCAATTTTGGAAATGAATGTTTCTTCTTTTAAAAAGATATCATTTGTTTTGGTAGGGCATATTTTATACATTGGTATTTTTGCATTGGATTACACAAACCAATTAATAGAAATCTATAATAATGATACTTCACATAAATCATACCACTCCCAACATTGGCATCACCATCTAGGCCATGTAAATGAGAAACACTTGACAAAGTTACTTCAAGATGGATATTTAGATTCTTTTGAACTAAAACCACTTGGAGTGTGTCATGCATGTTTACAAGGAAAAATGACTGAATACCCATTTATTGGTAAAGGTGAAAGTGCTAAAGAACTTCTGGAATTGGTTCATACTAATGTGTGTTGACCATTTCTAGTTGAATCAAGGGGAGGTTACAAATACTTCATAAATTTTCTGACAATTTTAGTAGATATGGATATATCTACTTAATGAGGTATAAGTCGGATTATTTTGACAAGTTCAAAGAATACAAGAATGAAGTTGTAGAACTGCAAGGTAAGAAGATTAAGAAACTATGCTTAGACTGAGGTGGAGAATATCTTAATCAAGACTTCATTGATTACTTACGAGAGTTTTGGATCCTATCCCAACTCCCTCCTCCGAACACGTCCTAGTAGAATAGTGTAAGAAAAATGAGGAACTGTACCCTATTAGACATGGTGAGATCAATGATGAGTCATGCAAGTCTTCCATTATCCTTTTGGGGATATGTGTTACAAATAGTAGAACACATACTAAACCAAGTACCAACTAAATTGATAAATAGTATTCCATATGAGTTCTAGATGGGAAGAAAATCCATGTTATCAAATTTTCATGTGCGGGGTAGCGAAGGGTTTGTTAAGGCCTCTTTAGGTAACAAATTCGCACCCCAAGGCACAAAGTGGACCTTTATAGGATACCCCAAGGAAACAAGGGGATATTAATTATACAACCCCTCAAAAAAAAGGTTATAGTGGAAAGACATGCCATATTTTTTGAGAGGGAGCACATCTTAAAAGGAGATAGTGGGAGTGAGATAGAATTCAATGAAGTCGAGGATCAAGGTACACAAGAGTTGGTACAGGAATAGATTCCACAAAGCCACATGGAAGAAGAATCTATTCTAGAGACACAAGTACTGCATAGGAGTAAATGAGTGGTTAAAGAATAGGAATGGTATGTTTTTCTAGTTACCGAGGATGGTGACTCATTATCAGTTGATAATAATGATCCTCTAACCTACAAGGAAGCAGTAAGTGGCACATACATTTTCAAGTGGCAAGAAGCCATGAATTCTGAAATGGATTCTATGTATCAAATCCAAGTCTGGATTTTGGTAGATCATCTGGTTGATTTAAATATTGTACGTTAAAAATGGGTATTCAAGAAGAAACTCGATATATAAGGACAATTCAGTACCTATAAGGCATGATGGGTGGCAAAAAGGGTTTAAATAGAGTCATGTAATTGACTACGATGAAACCTTTTCACCAGTTTCAATATTGAAATCCATCAGAATTATAATTTCAATTATGGATTACCATGACAATGAGATTTGGAAAATGGTTTTCAAAATAGCCATCATTAATAGGAACCTTTAAGAATATGTATAAATAATACAACTTGAAGGGTTTGTGACTCCAAAGGATACCAATAAGATATGCAAGTTGCAAAAATCCATTTATGGATTAAAGCAAGAATCTAGGTCATGGAACATTCATTTTGATGAATCCATAACCAAATTTGGTTTTATCAAGAATAAATATGAGCCTTGTGTCTACAAAAGGTTTAGTGGCAGTGAATTCATTTTTCTAATAGTATATTTTGATGACATATTACTTATTGGAAATTAGATACCAGTTTTATATTCTGTTAAGTCATGTTTGAATCAATGCTACTCCATGATGGACTTGGGGAAGGAAACATATTTTCTTGGGATCAAGATTCATTGTGATATATCCAATAGATTTTTGGGCCTAAGTCAAAGTATATACATTGATAAGATACTCAAGAGATTCAGTATGGAACAATCCAAGAGGGGATTGTTTCCAGCGTCACACGACATTCATATTTCCAATAAAATGTGTCCTTGGACACATGAGGAAAGAATGATAATGGAATGGAATCCATAAACATATATGATTGGGTCAGTCATTATGTCATGCTATGTACTAGGCTAAATGTTTCCTATGCATTAAGTGCAGTAGGCAGATATCAAGCTGACCCAGGTGACTGCAATTTGATGAAAGTTAAGACTATCCTAAAGTATCTGAGGCATACTAAGGATATGTTCCAGGTTTACGGAGGAGATGAGGAACTAGTTCTCAAAGGATATGAATATCATAGTTTTTAGACTCATCAAGATGACAAGAATCCTCAAACAGGATATATCATCACTTTGAATGGAGATGCAGTGAGCTAGAACAGCTCAATGCAGAGTGTGGTCGCAGATTCTACAGTAGAGTCTGAGTATATCGCAGCTTCTGAAGAAGCTAAAGAAGTAGTTTGGATGTGAAACTTCATACACGCGCTCTATGAGATACCTAGAAGTAAATATCCCATAACATAGTTCTGTGATAATACTGCAGTGGTAGATCTCGAAAATGATCCAGGGTCACATCAACAGATGACGCACATACTTCGGAAGTATCATCTCTTGAGGGATTTTTCTCAGAGAGGTGATGTTTTAGTGAGGGGAATTTCCACAGAAGACAATGTGGTGAACCCCATGACTAAATCCTCGACTCAACAGAATAATTTTCACCATGTGAGGTCTAGCATATTGAAAGTCGTAGGTAGTTGGATCTAGTCCAAGTGGGAGTTTGTAAGAGTTGGTGTCCAAGAACCAACTGGTTGTACTTTGATTACATGGATATTTAATGTATATAAATATTAAACATCTTATTACATATTTTTCATTGTTATTCATGACTATGATGTAATAACTTTTAAGAGTATTTGTTGAATTGATAAGGTCATGTTAGTTCCCCGCTATGATGAGAACCTTGAAATGCTATAAAATATTCTTAAATATAGTCCTATGGTTGGATGTCATACATTGAAAGGACACATCTCGTGCAGACCATTAGGTGTGATTACTCATAAGCATGTGATACTTCCTCTCATGAAGTTCTCACTTGGTAATCTCTAAGACATGAGATTATAAGAAGAGACCCACCATTAAGAGTTCCGCATGTTTTGGCATCATCAGATATTTCTATCTGTGATCATCTGTAATGATCCTTGGACATTACGATTAGCATTAATATGTATCACGACTCACGCACATTGATTTACTGATGAAAACTGTCATGCAGACAGTTGGCAGGATGTAGGGAACGTTGGGTGCGTCACGAGTGATATGATATTAATGGATAAGTCGAGGAAGGATTTTCCCCTTCCATTTATAGAAGTTGATATATCATCCCATTGACCTAAATAGAACTTTCATGCAAACATCCATGGCTATTGTGTAATGGTGAGTTTATTTCTGGTAGTCAAAGAATGGAATATCAAGTATAAAGGTTGATGACACTATCATGAAACCTGCTTGATGAGATATTGAGACAAAGGGATTATATTACACAGTGAGTGTTCGTATGTTGATGTTATTGTGGCAAATTTACGTTCTTTCTCTTGGTTGCCTTAACCCGTCGCTATATAGTACTCACAGACTTTAGGCAAGCCCGCCTAATTCAAATGGGAATGAATCCTACAAAGTCACACACTAAGTGTTTTTGTTGGTCTTGGTTAAATTCTATTTGAATTTAATTAATGAAATAAATATTATAAACAATACCATGGAATAATTTTATTCAATTAAATATGATCGCATTAATTAAATAAAATATATTTATTTATTTTATTGAACATTTAATAAATATTTATTTAATTGTTAGTGAGTAAAATATTTATATAAGAGAACAATTTATTTATTTATTTATTTATTCGGGTGTTCAATAAATGGAAGTGGAGTTCGAACATACCAAGGTCAGTTCGGTGGTAAAATATTTATTTGCAAGATGGTAAATAATTATTAGTTGGAACTAGTTAAAATAATAATGACACTGATATTAATTTGTGACGTGGAATTTTATTCAAAATTCTGTTTTGCACAAGTTTGTACACCATAAATAATGACGCAACATTATTATTATGAGAATGAGTTTTCTGTAAGTTCATGAATGTATTTAATTTCTGTTATGAATTTAAATATTGTTACTGAAGTTCCATGCATATAAATAGGAAATTACATCTATTGTTCCATAGAGAAAACATCGCACTCTTGGTGAATTGATAATTGTTGAGATAAACAATTTCTCTCTCAAATCCTCTTCTTTACCCTCTCAAGAACAAGAGACATTATTCAAGGCTGAAGAACAAGCAATCAAGAACGACTGACACAAGACACTCGCTTCACCGTTCTAGCACCCGGAGAATGAGTGCTATCGATCGGAGGCCATCTTAGCATTTGTGGATCACCACTAGAGGGATTCTAGTTTGGATCTTCGCAAGTGCAATGAGATAATTTGTAATGGTCATTCCGAATGATCAACATCATCAACGAAGAAAATACAAAATACTTAGGTATTCTTTTCATTATTAAATTAATTAAATTAATTATAAACATGTTGTTCAAGATCATATCTAATGGTTTCGAGCCACTTCCTTCTTTATCTAAATCGTTGATTTTATTCTGTGCTAACTGGCATTTATCATTGTATTCATCCAAGAATAATCATTGATCATGGTAAAAATTAGAGTTGGGTGTCAGCCCAACTTTGCTTCTGATGTGCATAAAACCTTCAGAAGGATCATCCAAATTAAAATAGTTAGACAAAAATATCAAAAATATAATATCACCCCTAAAGAACCTTATTTAAAATAATTCATAATAAATGTGACCTATCTATATCATGGTTAGGTTTTTATACATATATAAAAATTAAAACAATAATCAGGAGAATATAATAAAGATTTGGAACACACTATAAAAGAATATCAGAATCAATAAATCAGAGAATAATGAGAGAATGTTGGAGGAGGAGTGTTTTACATCATAGCTCAGGTGATGGAAGAACATGATTGGACTAAAGAGAGTTATACGACTCGATTGAAGGGGGTAGTGTGGGAGGATAGAGAAATATACCAGAGTCTATATGAATAGTCTTTTAAAAACTATTGGGATAGATTTCTACACCCATGGATTATATAAACTATGGGTATAGATAGATTACAGACAACCTATACCCACGAATTCTATAATTCATGGGTATAGATCCATGAAGATAGTCCTATTTTTCAATTGGGTAAAACCTTTCAAATTTTTTGAAGAACCAAATTTTGGGTAATGATAACGGTATTGTGGATACTTTCTATTTCAATTTCTATGAAATATGATATTCTAAAGCTAATGGTGATGGATATTGGGTTTTAATAAAATAGTGGGAGATTAATAAATATAATAATTATTTATTTTTCTAAATTTTATCAGATAGAGTACTAAATCAATAATCATATTATTTTTATAAATAGTAATAAAATGACTTCAAACATATCATTTTGGTCTATACAGTAGAAGGATAACCTTTTCACCGATAAAAAATTTCATGAATTGAAAATGCACTTATGCGTTATCATATTCCATGAAAAGAAATTAAATGTTCTAGAAGAACCTATTCCGGATTCTCCTTGAAATGAGTCTAGTGAGGAAGAGTTCTCTATTTGGGACAAATTTTATCAATATTATAGATGTTCAATTTTTCATGCTATCAACCATGACCAATGAGCTTTTGAAGAAATATGTGGACATGGATCTATATAGCATGATGTCTGGCCTTCACGATCAATATCAATTGAAATAAATACAGGATAAATATGAGATCTCCAATTATTTTTTTACAACTAATAGTGGACATTCTATGCCATTTGGGGCCCATGTAGAAAATATTATTGGAGACATTTAACACTTAGACATCTTAGAGATTAAATTTCCAGAAGAATTGAAAAAATATCCCATACTTTCTTAACATCCCAAGACATTATCTAATTTTATTGATAATTATAACCTAATAAATAATGATAAGAGTCATTTGGAACATCTGAATTTGATTCTCTAAGTTGATATGAACATGGGGCATGACAGACCTATAGTCTTTGTGGTGAATAAAAAAAAGGAAGAACAAGGTGAAGGGGACCAAGGCTTATAACAATTCTAAAGTTCCTAATCACATTCCTTCCAGGAAGTTTATGATCCATATGTAAGGAAAGGAAAAGGGGTTTTTTTTGTTTTTCTTATAGAAAGCAAGTCCATTGGAAGAAGAAATTCACCCAGAATTAAGGGGAAGTTAATGGTATATTTGATATCAAGTGTAATCTTTCAATATCTACACATTGTGTATTAAATACAAATTTTGGTGTTCGCATATTTATCCAAATGTAGGAACCAAGCAGATTACAAAATATTTCTAAAGGATAGGTGGATTTGCGAGCAACCAATAGAGCAAGGTAGTCTTCTCTAGCCATTGGTGACTACCACCTTTCATTTCCAATAGGAATGATATTTTTTTAAGGGATTGTTGTTATGTACCAACTATTACCATGAACATTATTTTTGTATCATGACAGGATTCACACGGTTTTATTTTTATGTTCAAAAATAAAAGATTTTTATCTTATATAGAAAACATATGTTATGGTATGATTTATTTAAATCACAGTATCTATGCATTAAATTATGAAAACCAAGTATTCCAAATAGTTAATGAATCATATTCACATGAATCATATAACACCTATCTTTGTAATCACTATCTTGTTCATGTAAATGAGAAGAATTCTATAAATCACTTTAAAGATACTGATTTAGGCTCTTATAAGATTAACCCACATAAAATATTTAATACATTTATAATATGAAAAATGAAAAAACCACTATTTAGTGGACATGTTGAAAGGGCCACATAGCTTTTAGGATTGGCATACACAGATGTGTGTGAACCATTTCTAGTAGAATGTATAAGTGGATATTATTATTACATTACTATTACTAATGACTTGAGTATATAGGAATATCTCTACTTGAATAAGTATTAGTCTAAGTCCATTGAATAATTCAAGGAATTTATGAATGAAGTAGAGAATCAAATTGGGAAGAAGATAAATATGCTTAGATCAGAATAAGGTGGTGAATATCTTGAACAAGATTTTATAAAATTTTATAATAGTTTGGAATTCTATCTCAACTCACTCCACCTTACACACCATTGTGGAATGGTGTCAGTTAATGGAGGAACTATACCTAGTTAGACATAGTAAGGTTAATAATGAGTCATGTAGGTTATCCATTATCCTTCTGGGGATAAAAATTACAAATGGTATCATATATACTAAAATGAGTACCATGTAAAGGATAAAATAGAATTCCCTTCAATTTATGGAGTGGAAAGAAATCATTTTTCCCATACTCTTGTATGGGGTTGTGAGGAATTTGTTCAGGCCTTCTTAGAAAAAAAAACCTAGAACTTCGGGTCACAAAGTGTATCTTTTTAGGGTATCCTAAGGAGACAAAGGGATACTACCTATAAAAATGACCATAAAATAAAGTGTCTATCATGAGAAAATATTTCTTTATTGAGAGGAAGAACATCCTAAAAGGGGATAGTGGGAGCATGATTGAATTTCACGAAGCTGATTCTCAAGAGTTACCAAAGTTGGAACCAGAATAGATTCACAGGTCCTCATGGAAGAAGTTGTTTCTAAAACCCAACAACTACGTAATAGAACAGGGGATGGTTGAGAAAAATAAATGATGAGGTTGGAGGTCATCACAGCCCTCAAAATATTATTTATTAACATACACTAGTATAGTAGTGAAGGGTCGAACCCAAGGGAAGGTAGGTGAGTTTTATAAGGATTGGAACAAAATATTCTCCATTGTTGTTAGCAGTGGAGGGAGTGAACATATTCTTACTTGTTACAGTTTTCATTTTTTTAATGATGTATTGAATACAAGATGAGCAAACAAATTTTTTTACAATGTAACTAAATATTATAATACAATTCTAAAAAACTAAAGAAAAAAGTGAAAAAATATTTATGGAGAAAAGGATAAGGAACAAATATCAATTGTAAACCTCAAGAAATATAAATATCAGTTAAAAGGATAACTTCCTCACAAATTTTATTTGTATCACTCCTCAAAAAATTTCTGAAGAATCTCTATCACTAGGAAATTCAACAGGTAGAGGATTAAATCCTAGAGTTCACCACACCAAACATAATCTAACTTCTTGAGATTTTGAAAAAGATAACAATGAAAACTAACTTTCTGTAAGATTTCCAATGTTAATGATGATAAATATTTGATAAAAATTTTCAAGATCGACCATTCCATTCAATAATTAATTATTAACTTGAAATAATAGTTGAGGAGTGAGAAATTTAAAAGAGAATCATAATTCAATCTCGCTGATTGATTGTGATTCAGAAAATAAAAAGATGTCAAAAGATTATAGAACAAAATATCGTAGAATCTAATTCCCGAACTAAGATCTTATTCTATGATGATATTGATTAATGGAGTGAAAAACATCCAAGAACAGTGTACAAAAAATTAACTACAAAGAGAATAAGAACTCCCCAAATATTGCTATGCTCTCAGGCTCTTTGGCCTCAAGCTCGTCACCAGTGCTGCCTCCGGGAGTCCGCTCTCGAATCTAGTGTGTTTGGGGAATGAATGAGCTTATTATATCTCATCTGATGTGATCATGGAATTAAAATTGGATGCCCCCCCAATTTTTCTGCTACTCTGCTTTTAATTTTTGATGTCATAAGCTGCATGTCACCACACATTTCCACCGACTTCATAAGTCCTACACTTAAGCACCGCACATGTACGTTTTTTCAAGATCGATACGTCATGCTAGTTTTTCCCTTATAACTAACTCCTGATGAGTTAGTTAAGTGAATCGGGACATTTTACCATCTCTTGAATGAACCTGCAAAGTTAGAACAGAAAAATAAATAAATGAAAATGCAATGAACGAAAAATAGTTATTTTTTAAGTTTTTTGTTATATTACTTGTTAAAAAGTTAACTAAAGTTAATTAATAAATATCTTAATTGATAATTATTATTAAATATTATTATTATGATTATTAATTTATTATTAAATATTTAATTAGATAAAATTATTATGTTTTTAATTTATTTTCATTATTTAAATTATTTAATTAATGTAAGTATTATTAATAATTAGTTATTATAACATTACTAAATTGTTAATTTAGATTATTATCAATTAATTTATTAATTTTAGTATTATATTTATTTTGTTGAAATTAAATTATAATTAAAGTGTAATTAAGTTTATTTAATTTAATAAATATTTTTATTTATAAATTAATATTTAATATATTTTAATTTTATAAATTATTTTTAGTTTTTATTATATTTTATTTTTTAACTTATTTAATTAAATTATAATTTTTATAATTTATAATTAATATATATTATTTTTTTTAATTTTTTAATTTATTAATTATTTATTAATATTATTATTTTTAAAAAACATTTATTGTTTATTAATTATTTTATTTAATTAGTTAATTTTATTTTTTATATTTTATTATAATTATTATTTAAATAGTTTTATTATTATTATATAAATTAGTAAATTTTTAATTAATTATATTTTAGTTTATGTTTTTTTTGTTTTTTTAATCTACTCCCCCACCCCGAATCATGCTACATAGGGGAGGTTTATAGGTTCCTTCTCCAGGAAGATAGGTTTGTGGTGGTCGGATCCTCTTGAAGAACAGGCATTGGCCAATGGCTCAGCAACTCTCCAGTGGTAGATGGCCTCTTCTTTTCAGTGGCGACTTGCTCGGTTTCTCTAGATCCAGGTATCAGCGGTGGGTTCTCTCCAGCGGTGGTGAGATCAGGTTCAACTCCTCTGGTGGATCCTCAGCGGTCTAATTCCATCCACAGTGGTGATGAACCTCAGGTGATAGAAATCAACCCAATACCACCGAGACTTCAACACCCACAATCGGAGCTCAAAAACCTACTACAGTCTCATATGAAGCATATATCTCAGTGGAAAGTAGAGGTTAAAAAAATTTCAGAAACTGCGTCCTTGAGATTATGCAGATGAATTAATCCTAAAGTAGGTAAATCAATGTTCTCCACTCTGTGATATTTCGAATCTTGAGTTTCAGAAATCGACTAAGCCCTATTTGATAAAACCGTCTCATCCACATGCTCTGCAATGGTGAGTAAGATGTGGAAGAAGTGGATGAAACAGTACAAGGGAATTGTTATGGTATAGATGATACAGTTCCAAGATAGAGAATAGTGTGAGAGTTACGATGGGATGGGGTCATTGTGGTGTCGTGAAGAAGAATATGAGACCATGAGGAATGGTGACAAGGATGGAGCAGGGAAACAACGATGGTGTGTTGCAGGTGTGGCAATGGTAGGAGGATCGGTGAAAGAGATACGGTGACAAGGTTGTTGTGGAAGACGATAATGTGACGCGGAGAAATGGTAGGACTAAACGGTGTGAAGGAGAGGTGAGAACCGGTGGCACCGTGAATAGAGTCAAAGTGGAAAAGAAATGGTTTGAAAGGGATACATTGCGTGAAGATATGCTGTGACAGTAAAGGGGATATGGTGCCACCCTTTCACAAAACTATGAGACCATGAATGGAGAAACCATGATGTGGAAACTGGTTGGACAGTATAAGGAGTTTCATGGTTGCACCATGAATGAAACAGTGTGAGGAGAAATTTGTGCCACCGGTACACTGCAAAAAAAAGTGAAACTTCAATTAGGACTAATCAAAATAACATAATTTAAAGTAATAATTAACAAAATTAACTATTAACTAAGAAACTAATTAACATAAATAAATTTATAAAATCAATAAAACTCAAAATAATTACCACGAACATCAAATTATAAAACATACATTAAAACTAAATAGACCCTGAGATTAAAACAAATTATGGTTAATATATAGAAAGATAATTTAAATTAAAAAATTATAAATTTAAATTAATTTATCATTAATAAATTGAATTATAAGTATTAAATTTAAGAAGTGTGATTAAAATTAACGAATAGAGATGTTACATGTTAATAAGAAAAAGTTATAAGATCAAAAAATGATGTAATGAATTAATTATTTTAATGCAAAAATTTAGGTGAATTGATTAAATAATAAGAAAGCCAATTTTTAATAAATTAGTTATAATTCTAAATTAAATAATAATTTATAAAATTTATAGAAATTAAATCAAGTCATTAATTAATTACTTCAAAAACTAAAATCACACAATTAATTATAAAAAATGATTAGTTATCAAATTTAGATATAAAAATGAAAAGGTATTATTATTTAATAAAAATTGTTAAAATATTTAATTAAAACATTAAAAATTAAATAAAATGATGTGGAAAACAACATAAAATAAGGCCACATAAAATTCCCCTGCACTTAACCATTGTTTTCCCTCAAACAATCCCTTGTTTTTTTATCATTGAGAAACAGAAAATAAAATTGTATTGCTTAAAATGTAACATGTCCAAAAAATTAAAAACAGAGGACAAAATTGTCAATGATCTTAAAAAAAGAATTTCTCATATGAACCGTGCATAGAAAAAATACTCAAAGGGTAATCTTGAAAACTATGAATCGTCAAGAAATGAAGATTAAATGCCTCATATGTGATACTGCATAGTGACTAATTTCAATCCAAACTCATGTTCTAATTCCAAGAGTGAAAAAAGGTAAATTTTATATGGAATTATGAACTTAACCAAAATAACTTTATATGTTTAATTTTCACCTAGGTTTCAAAAATAAATATTTTTTTAAGAATCACTTTAATGATACAACCTAAATGACTCTCCTACAAACTAATTGACCCCTTCTTCATCCATCATTCATCATTACCCTCACTTTAATGAACTCATATTTGACCCTAGACACTTTATTTTATTTTTCCCAGGCCATGTATCATGTTCCAAACACTATGGAAATGCACTTATTCAAAGTGTACAGAGGGATTATAGTAAACAGAAACACGCCCAGTATCTAGGGTCTCAGAGATTCACTATAGGATCCCAGATTCCCAAAATTACTCTAGTTTCAAAAAAAATTATGAAAATCATTTACTTGTTCTCTTTAAGGTGACTAAATTAATAAATAACAAAAAAGTGTGTCCCCTATGATAAATTATAACTTCTAGTTCCAAGGGATATCATCATAATTCCATAAAAAGATTACACATATCACTCTCAAAAGTAGTTTCTAAACCAAAATCTCATAAAACCACTAACCAATACCACTCAGCAATCATCCACCCACATTAATTTTTGTTTTAAAGAAAAACATAACTACCAAAGATAAATTTTCCATCGGCAAGTCCCATTTGAAGAATGAAGCAAGCCTAAAATTGTGAAAGAATTCTGAAAAAAAAAATTAACCATTTTTAAAAAAAGTTTTAAGTGAAGTGGGAATTGATGAGCTTACAATTAAGTACAGTTTAGTATAGTCATGAATTGACCCCCTACCCCACACATAAAACCCACCTTTGTCCCCAAAGTTGACTTGTAAAGTGGAAAATAACAATTAAACAATTAAGGTTCACCACTAGTTTTAAATTTAGTATATTGATGGCATGTTTTAAGGTCACATAAAAATTCAAAAATATTGTTTTCCACAATGAATAACCTAACAGATGGTTCATTAGCAAATATATGCATAAATATTTAAGTCTAGTGACAAGGATTTACCATTAATGATAAAATAATTTCATGAATCTTATAAGTGAAAAGTGTATTGGGTGTAAGCATTTTAATAGATTGAGTTCAATAATATGTTCAATAGAGCAGAAAAATGAATGCTAAAACACCCCAACCTAAATCAGATTCACAGAAAACAACATTCATGTACATTCCCTCTCACACTTAATTTCATATAGTTAGTGGTTTTAAACCATTGAGTTCGAATTCCCAGCAAAGAGGAACATGCATAATTTTTTATAAAAGAAGTCTTTTGAGGGGGGAAAAAAATGTAGCAGAATTTTTTAGTAAGCATAATTTATTTTATAGCAGCAACATATAAGGCAGAATTTTTTTTAATGCAAGACATGAAACTGATTTTTTTCTAAATCATTTAGAAGAATAGAAATGAAAAAAATTTAACAGTAAGATACTTTAATGACTTCATGTTTTTTCTATTAATCCATCAATATGGGAATTCCACTCCTTTATTAACACAGCAGCAGCATCCTTAAAACACAGAGCATGAAAACCAGAAACAAAAAACCACTAGAGAAAGAGTATATAGAAGGCAACCCAACAACACTTTATTACAAGTACAACAAGAACGGAACAAAAATGAAAATAAAGAAAGAGAATGGGTTGACTCCCATGAAGAACTGAGTTAATGTCTTTAGTTAGAATTTATTGAATCAAATTTTTTATGTTTTATTGAAAACAAACAAAACCATGGGTTGCATCCCATGTAGTGATAGGTTTATAGTCCCTAGTCTGACTCATCTAGAACTAACTTTAGTCACTAGATGGATGTGGTTTCCTTAATAAGAATCATCACATGTTTTTGGCCCAAAATATTTTAACAAAAGTTGAATTATGTAGGAATCAATACTTAAAAAACTGAAACTAAACTCTGATAGCCTGAAATAACAACTAAGAGACACCCATTGACAGTTGTTGGAATGGTGTTGTCCACAACCAGATCATGCCCAGACATTTCACGATTTTAATTCACGTAAAGGGACAACATAGAAATAGGTGCTTCAAAGGGTGTTTCATTGACCATATAGCTATCTATATTAACCTCAACATTAATAGATTCAAATTCAAGGGTTCATGTGGGTAAATTATGATTAGTATGTTCAAAAAGAGATTCAATAGAGTGGTGAACAGAATTATGAACATTGGAACTCAAGTGTGATTCCACCTCTAGACTACTAATAGTATCACAAGAAGGCTCAGCACCATTCATAGTTGAGGATGGAAGTGATAGATAAGGAAGAGATTTTATTTGACCAGTAGCAGATTCAGTTTTAACAATGTTGTAAATCACTTTCAAAAGTTCCTCATCAGTGAATGAACACTCAACATCTACATCTTCTAACAAATAAATTCTATCTAATTCAAGTGTGTGTTCAGCCTCTACTTCAATTTGATATTCAAATGGAGCACTTTCCAAAACAATTTTTGTAGTTTCTTCTAGAAAGTTCAGTTCAAAGGGAGAAATTTTCAATTCAACTTCAATAAATTGAAATTGCAGATTGTTCAAATTCAAATGGTTTTCCCTAGAAATGACAACACTACTTTCCATTTCAAAACACAAGGTTTTAGAAAAGAGATTAATATTAGAGTAGGTAAATGATAACTCATCTGTAAGTCTTTCTTAAAATATCATTCACAAATCCTTATCATCCAACAACATTTCAGAAATCATTGGGTTCATAGGTTAAAAACATGGAAAAGAAGTGTTCGGTTAGAGATCAAAGATTTCAGTTTTCGTGTAATCTAGTTTAATGTTCTCATCTAGATTATACGAAATATCATGTTCAGCATCATTGTTTACAAATTTAGAAAAATTAGGTGAAGAGTTTTTAAAATTCAGGTTTTCAGTTTCAAATTTGACTCCAACCCGAGTGACTTGATTCTCAAAATTTCTAAAACTGTGATTTTTCTTGAAAAAAGAGATGATGTAAAGAACTGGGAAATATTTTTCAATCTTTTTTCATTCATCTTCAAAATTTTCCAACTCAAGATCATTACAGTCCTTTTGGGGTCTTCAATGTTGTTTTCTTGATTCAGTGAGTTGGTTATTTCCAATTTTAATTCAACAGAATCCAATTTTTCAATGTAAAAAAGTTTTCTTCCCAATTTCACAATCACATTCCTCTTCAACTTGATCTTCAAATATTTTTATAAACATTTTATTTTTATTTTTCATCAAATTATTCTTGTTCTTTAACCTTTTTTTGTAACTTTAAAAGAATGTTTTCTAATCTTTTTATTCTTTGATCTTCATCTTGAGTATATTTAACTTCAATTTCACTATTCTTGTTTAACGGAGTACTCAAACATCCTCCCAAACATCTTATTTTGATAAACTTAATTCATTTTTGGCAAGGAATTCAGGATTAGATTCAAATTGTTTTCAATTATCATCAATATAATCAATCTGTTGTGCCTGGTTATAGACACACTGCCAGGAAGTGTGTCCATAACAGTCACAACATACACAATGAGGCCCACGTTGATACTAGTTTTCATGAACTACCATTTCTTAGACTAAAATAGATTAAACACACAACAAAAGTCAACCAAGTCAAGCAGAAAATTGAAATCAAAATAGTAGTGAATGTTCACAGTGAAGTGGATTTTTTATATGATTTTTTAGTTATTATTTTTTAGTTTTTTTACCTTAAAACCCCTCAGTATGTGCCTTCGATGGAAACAGTGCCACTTTTGATGAGGTCAGAGGTTTTCATGGCCCACAAAATATTATTTATATAACTACACTAGTATAGTAGTGAAGGGTCTAACCCAAGGGAATGTAGGTGAGTTTTATAAGGGTTAGATCAAAAGATTCTCCATTGTTGTCAGTAGTGGAGGGAGTGAACATATTCTTACTTATTATATTTTTTATTTTTTAAATGATGCATTTCATACAAGATGAGGAAACAGATTTTTTCCAATGTAACTAAATCTTATACTAAAATGCTGAAAACTAAATAAAAACAATGAACTGATATTTATGGATAAAAGGATAAGGAACAAAGATCAATTGTAAACCTTAGGAATTCTAACTACCAGTTAAAAGGTTGACTTCCTCACAACTTTTATTTGTATCACTCCTCAACAAAATTTTGAAGAATCTCCCTCACAAAGAAATTAAACAGGAAGAGGATTAATTTCTAGAGTTCACCACAACAAACTTAATGTAACTACTTGGGATTTTGAAAAATATGACAATGAAAACTAACTCACTATAAAATTTCTAATGTTAATGATATTAAATCATTGATAAAAATATTCAAGATCAACCTCAATATTCGATAATGAATTACGAATGCGAAAGAACAATTGAGGAGTAAACAATTGAAAATAGAATCATAATTCAATCTAAATAATTGATTATGATTCTGAAAATAAAAATATGTCAATATATTTTAGAATAAAATCTAGTAGAATCCAATTCCCAAACTAAGATCTTAGTCTATGATCATATTTATTAAATAAGTGAAAAAAATCCAAGAACAGTGTACAAAAATTAACAATAGAGGGAAGAAGAACTCCCAAAATATTTCTCTACTCTCGGACACCTTGGCCTCTAGCTAATCTCTAGTATTTCTCTCAGGAGTCCACTCTAAAATATGGTTTGTTCGTGGATGAATGAGCATCTTAGCTCTCATCTGATGGGATCGTGGAATGACGAATGAATTCCCCCCCCCCAATTTGCTGCTACTTAGCTTTTAATTCCTACTGTCATAAGATGCAGGTTACTTCACATTTCCACTGACTTCAAAAGTCCTTCACATAAGCACTGGACACATGCGTTTTTTCTTGACTGACATGTCACGCTAGTTTTTCCTTTTTATCTAACTTATGATGAGTTAGTTAAGTGAATCTGGACGTTTTCCCATATCTTGAATAAACCTACAAAGTTAGAATGGAAAAATAAATAAATGAAATCACAAAGAATGAAAAATAGTTATTTTTTAAGATTAGTGTT
This sequence comes from Viscum album, assembly GCA_963277665.1. Taxonomy (NCBI): domain Eukaryota; kingdom Viridiplantae; phylum Streptophyta; class Magnoliopsida; order Santalales; family Viscaceae; genus Viscum; species Viscum album. The sequence continues at coordinate 1,614,730,447 of OY728163.1, forward strand.
ATATTACTTGTTAAGAAGATAACTAATGTTAATTAATAAATATTTTAATTGATAATTATTATTAAATATTATTATTATTGTAACGCCTCGACCCCAGTTACCCAAAGTCAGTGCATTATTTTAATACATTTCCATGATTACAATGAATCAAGTCCCGAAGGACCGATCGTTTTAGCAGTCTTAGAAAATAGATTACATACATTAATGTTACATTACACTTTATAATATACAAAACATCATAAATAATCCTTTATGAATTCCATTATTCCCTTATAATAACCCTAAATATAAATCACAATACACATCTTGGAATCTTGGGAAAAATAAAACATAGAAAGGGGTGAGATCATATGCATAGTAAGGATAACAATATAGTGGAAACTTTCATAAATAAGCATAAACATTTAAGGCAATGCATTACTAAAAGAAAATCCTTTTAAACTTTACCTTCAGCTTAATATGGAAGAAATAAAATGAAATAATTCCATTTACTTATTCACATGGATATTCTACTAGTCTAATAATTACATTCAATATCAATAACCACTTTCATAATGATGGTATTCATAATGCTGAACTTTTATTTCTATGTCAAGGCTTCATGCCAAGACTTAAGGGAAAACTATAACCAGAACCCAACCCAGAGAGCCTCTATAACTGGACTCCATCCTAGAGAGCCTCTGTAACCGGACTCCAACCCAGAGTGCCTCTAATAACCAGACACCAACCCGGAGGGTCTACTATAACCGGACCCCAACCCGTAGGGCTTACATTTACCGGTCCCCAACCCGGAACATACTTGTCCAACACATTCATCTTAAAAAGTGGATGAAATATAACATAAACATTCGTATTAAAACAAGCATACAGAATGCCAAAACATCAATCATAAACCATGAATGGCATAAAAATAACTCATCCACGGTCAAACATATCACAAAACCTTAAATAAAATATGTAATATTTGTATTATAATGAATCAACTTCAAACAAGTGTAAAATTTATCAAAGGATGAAGACATAGATGAAATCAAAACAATTTGAGATAAATATCTCTTTTTTTTGAAATCATTTAAAAGTCACATAATTATAAAAGAAAAAATTTACTTTAAAAATATTATTATAAGCTTTTAAGGGAATCTTCAAAGAATTTATAATGATGTAAAATAGATGCACCCTCCGTATATGTTAAAAAAAGACATTCTTACCATAATTCTGTCAAAAAGGTTAAAAAGGACCTTGTTTGGAAAATTATGGAAAGATTCCTTTATAAACTTCTTATAAAAAGTCAAACAAGTGTATAAATGACTTTAACCCATATTCTGTAAAATAGTAATAATGTTTTGAAATTCATTTTTAAGAAATATGGATGTGGATGATAAAGAGGTCCCAGTAGATAATTACGTATAAACAACCTCAGATAATGAAGAGATTGTGAAATAAACCCTTATAAAACATAAAACCCATGAAAAAGGTATCATAAAATTAGTATGTAAATACACATAAATTAATTTGTATTACACAAAGAATACAATTATGGGTAGTACATACACCACACAAAAGGTAATAGTGGCAATATGGTATGAATCTAACTGGAATAAGGAGTGAGATGAAAACATTTTACCTTGCACTTTCCTTTAGTCAAGGGTACGTTTAACCACATGTATGAAGAATGTAGTTTGTTATTAAATTATACAGGAACCATATTAATATTTATTATATCATACATTATTCATTTATTACTTTTTACTACCAATTTAATAATAATTTCCATGTTAAATTATCATTTCGAGTAATAATTGCTTTCTTTATCGTAAATGTTTTAACCTGTTACTCTTGATTTTATCACATAGATCATGATTTAAATATTTCCATAATATAAACCCTGATTAATATATCATATATATTTAGAATATAATTATGTATAATAGGTATATTTTTGAAATGTAAAACACCGTTTATGGAGACGGTAGTCCGTACGTATGCATAAACATTGTTTCCGTTTTCATAACATATTGAACGAAAATAAGTGAATAAAATATTTTTAAGTACAGATATCTATATATATATCTCCAGTATCATTATTATGTCATATATTACAATCATATTAGTAATATATATTTTTATAATCGTTGATGAATGGTGAATGTGGAAATGAATCACATCGCGTCGTGGAGACGGTAATCCGTATGTACGCACGAGCGACAATATCATTTCCTTAAAGGTGTGAAGTTGGATGGTATATTAATTTTACATAAAAATTATTATGTTATTTTAATTATTTATATACATATTACTCATCTTTATATCCATCCCAATAACATAGTGTTGAATGACAAATTACACCATGGCGTGGAGATGGTAAGCTGTACGTACGCACGCATGGTGACATAATCAATCATAAGATGGATAGAATAATGAATATAGTTGTGAAATATTTATAATAACATCAAAGTATATATAATATACTGGGGTTATTATTTTAAAATAGAAACAAAAAATAAATAATAAGTGGAAGAAGAAAGGAACTTGAAAGAGGGTGGTGAAATCCTTACCTCTTCTTCGGGTTCTTCCCTTTGATTTGATCAAAAGCGCTCCTTAGGTAGGCTTTCTGGTCAAACTAAGTCCTATAGCTTGAATGGAGGATAGTTGATAGGGTATTTGGCCAGGTTTTGGCCGAGCCAAATGGATTAGAAGGTGTGAATTAGAGGGAAGGGGGAGTGCCCTTTTATAAGAGGGGTGAGGGGCACCTTAGGAAAAACATAAAATATTATTTATAATAAATTCATATTCAGTTTATAATGGCTCAAAAGTTGATTATTTAAAGTCTAAGGTGGGGATAGGTCGAAAAAACTCAACCAATAGGTTTTATACAAGTTTAGGTTACCATTTTAACATTATCATTTAGATTTAACTCTAAGTTAAATAATTTAACTTTTATCGTGTCTTCTTGTATTCTTACACTATATGGTTAATAAACATACTATATACTTCCAATAGAACCCCAGTTTTTTCATTGATGTCATATATATTATTATATAAGTCTTTTGGCCGAACCTAAGATTTTTAGGACCATTATATCAATTAATAATATAATATTTGTTTTAAAAACTATTGTTTGTTAATTTTTACACTGTTTGGTATTTGTTTTTTATAAAAATAATAACAACATTATTACTTCAAAAAAATACATTGAATAAATAATAACATGTCATATTAACCAATAAAATTCGTGGATGTCATAAAAACGTTGAAATTATATTTATTTTAATATTTATAATACCATTTATTTGATTCTTTTATGAATAAGGTAATTATTGGATCATCATTGTGTCATAAAACAATTTATTTATTTAATGTATAAAAATTATAAATAAAATACCATTATGTAAGAAATATTTTTATATTTATAATTAATATTTATAATTGAATTTATCTTATGTATAAACCTATATTAAAAATTATTTAGTTATTAAACATGGATTTTAACTCTTTTAACTCTTCTTTGAATTAAATAATAATAAATTCCCTAATCTAATCCAAGTGGACCTAAATGATAATATTTTATTCCTAAGGTTGTTTTTGGTTGATATAAACATGTCCAATAGAATTAGGACATGTGTGAGGGTAATATTAATATCATTTTTACCCTTAATTACCCTATTTACATTTAACTGTGGTAAATAAAAGTAAAAAGTTACTATTCACCAAAGATTATTTTCATCTCATTGAACCAAATTTTACTACTTGATATTAACCATGTCTCTCAATTTTATAAATTCAGCTCACAGAAGTGGTAAAATTATGTTTTATGTGAATTTGCAAAAGCTCCAAGGAGGTGGGTAAAAGACGGTAAAACGTTCGATAAAACATTTTATAGATCTAAAATTATTATAAACTAACTACAATGAATTAAATTGAATTTATATAGGTATTATGTATCTATTTTGACCTAAAATTACTTTAAACAAAATAAATTATTATTTAAATAAAAATCCGGTTTTAAATAATAACTCAGTATTTTTCACTATTCATCAAAAATTGAACGTTTTCAGAAAAATACCAAAAATTCACCCTAAGCTATATTTGATATTGTGAATTCAAAAATGATTTCTATTTTACCAAATTAAAAACATATAAGTAGCATTAATAAATTTAAATTAACTCCCGTTGTCAAAAAAATAGCGTGTTTTTAAGCAATAATAACTTTCAAAAGATTGACACTTACATATGTCCAGTTTAAATGTAAAATTATTTCCAATGACCAACATTGTATTAAATAGTAAAAATATATTCTAAATATAATTTAAACCCAATAAAATTCATAATTTATCACTATTAGTTATTTTGATTAAAAAAGTCATTTTTAATTAAAATTTAGTAATTTTAACTATTCATCAAAATATGAAAGTTATCTGAAAAGTACCAAAATTTCACCCTAAGCTAATTTCGATATTCTGAATCCAAAAATGAAATTCATTTTAAAAGATAAAATGTATAAAATTTCAAAAAGTGGGTATTACTATTCTTAACGACTAGTATGATTAGTTGTGGTGTGTTAGAACTCGAAGTTGCGTATAACACACGCAATTGTATTATTCAAAGAGAAGCGTACCGTGAAATCTTGGGGTGTTACATTCTCCCCTCCTTCAATAAATTGCGTTCTGGAAATTTATGCTCAGTATTGGAAACTTGGGGTTGACATTTCAAAATATCATAGTTTAAATCCCACATCAAAAAATGGATTAATGAGGCCTCTATTTAAAATAAAGAGTGGTAAGTATGAAGGTTACTGAAAATAACACATACTAGGGTTCCATGTCGGAAAACATGAATATGGAAGTGAAATTTAACCATCAATATCTGATGGAGAGTGGTCGAGAACATGGCTTTGAAAATTCCAACAAACACAAAGCCATAAATTTTTGATGATCTAAGGTACCATCTAGGACAATGTTTTTGTTCTAAGTTCCTTTTATTAATGTTAACGAATTTATTTATGAAATTTTCTTAGATAATCAGGAGATATACTTACATTATAATTATATTTGTAACCATTAATAAATTTCTACCACAAACTCATATTTCACTACAAAACATAATACAACTCAAAAATACTCTATTTATCATAATCGTATAGGGTCCAAAATATAATGAATTTATAATTCCCATATAAGACCCGTAAAAAAAAGAAACTACATTATACAATCCAGGGACTTCACATAGTCCAGTTGTAGGCAATAAATCTCAATCGCACTATGGTTGTGGGTTCGATTCCCGCAGCTTTGTCCGATGCGACGGGTTGTCACATGGTTTGCGTGTTTTCCTTTTATAAAAATCCAAAAATAACATTTCAAACTTAATCTATTCCAACCTTTAGACTTATCCAAAATACTAATATCCAAACTCATAGACCAAAATTTATAAAGAAGTTAAACACAATGAGGATCCTTTTTTCCATGTAATAACATGTGAACAGCTTCATCATGTATTATTTTAAAACATGGTAACATCCTGAATTACAATAAAACCTTATTGATTACTTTCATGCTCCCTTTTTCTTTATAGAATAATGGATATACTCCTTCTATCCAAAAATGTTGTAAACTCCAACGATGAAAAATCATTAATCAGTTTCAAGGTAGTCAATAATATCCAATATAATTTATTTAGATCAACCATCTCTTATTCCAAAATCACTACCACATTATCAGGACAATATTAAGAATTACCTTTCCTTCAACCATTTATTTTACCAAAAGTGTATCTCACTATTAAGTCACTTTTTCTTGGAACCATACAATCTCAAATCCTCAATAAAATATTGTTGTAGTATAATCCTGATTTATCTCCATAATTCATGTAACCAATATACTTTTGACACAACACTCAATGAAATAATTCTATAATAACAACATAAGAACACTAGTCATTCCTTTTTATCTGAGGTAGTATCATAACTTGATTATTATCCAAGAACATCATTTGGTGCATACTCTGATGATTTGGACCTTGGTTTGTATAGTGTCCCAACTCATTGTAGAAGAATCATTGTACATTTGAAAACTTTTTCTTACCCTTACAATCATGTACTTGGTGTCCTTTCTCTACACACTTATAACAAACTCTCATTCCCTTCAAGAATTTACCAAGGTGATTCATTCCACATTTATAACATATTGGAAAATCCTTCTTTCCCTTATTCCCGTTATCCATATTTCTTTCTACCATCCTCTTCTTCTCTGGCTTCCCTTCAAAGCCATTGGACTCAAAGAATTATTTACTTATCTTATTAACACATTATATTATTTTCTTCATATGATGATAATATGTGGGAGACTATTTCCCTTCTAAATGCTGGCTTAAAACCATGAATGATATGATCCTTTTTACTCTTTGGATCATGCGTATTTCTGGAGTTCTCATTCCTTCTACTAGGCATCATTTCTAAATAATGGCATACACTAGGTCAGTTTATGAATCACAATTCATAATTCCAAACATGTAATTTACCTAACATAAATTGAATAGTTTACGGATATAATCCATAATCAAAAATATTTTCTTTGAGAAAATATATACTCATAAACCCTTTATATTTTTTTGTAAAGAAAACAAGAATTGTCCTAAGCATATCCCCTGGGAGTGTCATAACCACGAGTGCAGCAAGAACCATTGTCGTGCACCAGTTCCCATTCGAGTCCAGCTCAAAGTGGTGTTTTTGGGTTTTACCCCTAGGTACATCTTTGCCAGAGCTGCTTGTACCTGCTCATATCCAGACAGAGATTTATTTCTAGGAAAACTCACAAAATCTCTACAATATCAAAATTCGAGGAAGTTCTTCTCTGTTAGTCCTCAAAGTCTATCTTAGGGCTATGTGCTCTAATAAGAGTTTTTCTAAATCTAGCTTCCAAGGTTATTTCTAAACATCCTCTGATACCAACTATAACGCCTTGACCGCAGTTACCCGGAGTCGGTGCATTATTTTAATACATTGGCATGACTACAAGGAATCATTTCCTAAAGGAATGATCAGTTTAGCATTCTTGAAAAATAGATTACATAAATTAATGTTACATTACACTTTATAACATACAAAACAACATAAATAATCCTTTATGAATGCCATTATTCCCTTGGCTTAACCCTGCATATCAATCACAATATACTTCTTGGAATCTTGAGAAAAATAAAACATAGAAAGGGGTGAGCTCAGATGCTCAGTAAGGATAACAATATAGCAGAATCTTTCAAAAATAATCATAAAAATTTAAGGCAATGTATAACTAAAACAAAAGCCTTTTAAACTTGAACTTCAGCTTAATATGGCAGAAATAAAATGAAATAATGCCATTTACTTATTCACATGGATATTATACCAGTTGAATAATCACATGGAATATCAATAACCACTTTCATAATGATATAATGCATAATGCAAAACTTTAATTTATGTGTCAAGGCCTCGTGCCAAGACCTAAGGGATAACTGTAACCGGAACCCAACCCGGAGAGCCTATATAACCGGACTCCATCCCGGAGAGCCTCTATAACCGGAATCCAACATGGAGTGCCTCTAATAACCAAACACCAACCCGGAGGGTCTGTTGTAACCAGACCGCAACCCGATGGGCTTATTGTTACCGGTCCCCAACCCAAAACATACTATTCCAACACATTCATCATAAGAAAAGGATGAAATATAGCATTAACATTCGTCTTAAAACTAGCATACGAAATAAGAAAACATTAATCATAAACAATTAATGGCATAAAAATAACTCATTCATAGTCAAACATATCACAAAACCTTAAATAGAGTATGGAAGAATTGTATCATGATAAATCAACTTCAAACAAGTGTAATATTTATCAATGGATGTTCACATAGATGAAATAAAAACTATTTGAGAGAAATATCTCTTTTTTTAAATCATTTAAAAGTCACATAATTATAAAAGAAAACATTTACATTGAAAATATTTATATAAGCTTATAAGGGAAGCTTCAAAGATTTTATAACGGCGGAAAATAGTCGCACTCGCCGTTTAAGTTAAAAAAAAAGACATTCTTACCTTAATTCTGTCAAAAATGTTAAAAAGGACCGTTTTTGGAAAACGATGAAAAGATTCCTTTATAAACATTATATAAAAAGTCAAACTAGGTTATAAATGAATTAACCGATATTCTGTAAAATAGTCAGAATGTTTTCAAATACATTTTTAAGAAACATGGATTTTGATGATAAAGATGTCCTAGTAGATAATTACGTATAAACAACCTCAGATAATGAAGAGATTATGAAATAAACCCTTACGAAACATACAACCCATGAAAGAGGTATCATAAAATGAATCTGTAAATACACATAAATTAAAGTGTATTACACATGGAATAAAATTATGGGCAGCACATACACCACACAAAAGTTAATAGTGGCAATATAGTATGAATCTCACTGGAATAATGAGTGAGATGAAAACCCCTTACCTTGCACTTTCCTTTAGTCGAGAGTACGTTTAACCTTATGTATGAAGAATGTAGTATGTTATTAAATTATACCAGAACCATATTAATATTTATGATATCATACATTATACATTTATTACCTTTTACTACCCATTTAATAACAATTTCCATGTTAAATTAACATTTCAGGTAATAATTTCTTTCTTTATCGTACATGTTTTAACTTATTACTCTTGATTTTATCACTTAGAACATTATTTAAATACTTCCAGAATATAAACCCTGATTTATATAACATATATGTTTAGAATATAGTTATGTAGAATAGGTATATTTTTGAAATGGAAAACACCGTTTATAGAGACGATAGTCCGTACGTACGCATAAAAGTTGTTTCCGTTTTCATAACGTATTGAACGAAAATAAGTGAATAAAATATTTGTGAATATATATATATATATCTAGTAGCATTATTATGTAATATATTACAAACATATTAGTAATATATAATTTAATAATCGTCGATGAATGGTGAATGTGGAAATGAATCTCATCGCGTCGTGGAGACGGTAATCCGTACGTATGCACGAGCGACAATATCATTTCTTTAAAGGTGTTAAATTGGATGGTATATTAATTTTACAAAGAAATTATTAATTTATTTTCATTATTTATATACATATTACTCATCATTAAATCCATCCCAATAACATGGTGTTGAATAACAAATTACACTACGGCATGGAGACGGTAAGTCGTACGTACGCACGCATGGTGACATTATCAATCATAAGATGGATAGAATAATGAATATAGTTGTAAAATATTTATAATAACATTAAAGTTTATATAGGATACTAGAGTTATTATTTTAAAATGGAAATAACAAATAAAGAAGAAGTGGAAGAAGAAAGGAACTTGAAAAAGGGTGGTGAAATCAATATCTCTTCTTTGGATTCTTCCCTTTGATTTGATCAAAAGGGCTCCTTAGGATGGCTTTCTAATCAAACTAAGGCCTCTAGGATGAAGGGAGGATAGTTGAGAGGGTATTAGGGTAGGGTTTGGCAGAGAAAAATGGCTTAGAATGTGTGAATTAGAGAGAAGGTGGAGTGCCCTTTTATAAGAGGGGTGTGGGGCTCCTTAAGAAAAAATTTAAAACATTATTTTATAATAATTTCATATTCAGTTTCTAATTGCTCCAAAGTTGATTATTTAAAGTTTAAGGTGGGTATAGGTAAAAAAAACTCAACCAATAGGATTTAGATGAGTTTAGGTTACCATTTTAACGTTATCATTTAGATTTAACTCTAAGTTAAATAATTTATCTTTTACCGTGTCTTCTTGTATTCTTACACTATATGGTTAATAAACGTACTATATTCTGCCAATCAAAGCCCAATTTGTTCATTAATGTCATATATATTATTATATAATTATTTTTGCCTAACTTTAGATTTTTAGGACCATTATATCAATTAATAATATAATATTTTTTTTAAAAACTATTTTATGTCAATTTTGACACTATTTGGTATTTGTTTTTTGTTAAAATAATAACAACATGATTACTTTAAGAAAATACATTGAATAAATCCTAACATGTCATATTCACCTATAAAATTCGTTCATGTCATAAAAACTTTGAAATTATATTTATTTTAATATTTATAATAATATTTATTTAATTCTTTTATGAATAAGGAAATTACTGAATCATCATTGTGTCATAAATAAATTTATTTATTTAATGTCTAAAAATTATAAATAAAATACAATTATGTAGGGAAAATTTTTAAAATTCTAATGAATTTTTATAATTGAATTTATCTTATGTATAACCCTATATTAAAAATGTTTTAGTTATTAAACATTGATTTTAACTCTTTTAACTCTTCTTTGAATTAAATAATAATAAATGTCCTAATCTAATCCAAGTGAACTAAAAGATAATATTTCATTCCTAAAGTTTTTTTTTGGTCTAGATAAACTTGTCCAATAGAATTAGGACATGTGTAATGGTAATATTAATATCATTTTTACCCTTAATTAACCTATTTACTTTTAACCGTGGTAAATAAAAGTAAACAGTTACTATTCACCAAAAATTATTTTCACCTCATTGAACCACATGTTACTCCTTTATTTTAACTGTGTCTCTCGGATTTTGGAAATTCAGCTCACAGAAGCGGTAAAATTAAGTTTTATGTGAATTTTTAAAAGCTCATATGAGGTGGGTAAAAGACGGTAAAACGTTCGATAAAAATTTTAATATATCTAAAATTATTATAAACTGAATCCAATGAATTAAATTGAATTTATATAGGTATTATGTATCTATTTTGACCTAAAATTAATTTAAACAAAATAAATTATTATTTAAATAAAAATCTGGTTTAAATAATAACTCAGTGTTTTTTACTATTCATCAAAAATTGAATGTTTTCAGAAAAATACCAAAAATTCACCCTAAGATATATTTGATATTATGAATTCAAAAATGATGTCTATTTTACCAAAATAAAAACATATACGTTGCATTAATTAATTTAAATTAATTACCATTGTCAATACAATTAGTGTGTTTTTAAGAAATAATAACTTTTAAAAGATTGACACTTACTTATGTCCAGTTTAAATGTGAAATTATGTCCAATGACCCAAATTGTATTAAATGGTAACAATATATTCTAAATATACTTTAAAACCACTCAAATTAAAAATTTATCACTATTAATTATTTCGATTAAAAAAGATGTTTTTAATTAGAATTTTGTAATTTTCACTATTCATCAAAATATGAAAGTTATCCGAAAAGTACCAAAATTTCACCCTAAGATAATTTCGATAACCTGAATCCAAAAATGAAGTTCATTTTGAATGATAATATGTATAAAATTTCAAAATGTGGGTATTACTATTCTTAACGGCCGGTACGATTGGTTGTGGTGTGTTAGAACTCGAAGTTGCATATAACAAACGCTATCGTATTATTCAAAGAGAAGTGTACCGTGAAAGCTTGGGGTGTTACAATTGTGATTATTAATTAATTATTAAATATTTAATTAAATAAATTTATTATGTTTTTAATTTATTGTTATTAATTAAGTTATTTAATTAGTGTAAGTATTCTTAATAATTGGTTAGTGTAACATTACTAAATTCTTAAATTAGATTATTATAAATTACTTTAATAATTTAATTATTATATTTATTCTATTGAAATTAAATTACAAATAATGTGTAAATATATTTATTTAAGTTAATAAATAATTTCATTTATAAATTATTATTGTTTATATTTTAATTTTATAAATTCTTATTAGTTTGTCTTATAATTAATTTTATAACTTATTTAATTAAATTATAATTTTTATAATTTATAATTAATATATATTATATTTTTTAATTGTTTAATTTATTTATTATTTATTAATACTGTTATTATTTTTTTAAAATTGATTGTTTATTAATTATTTTATTTAATTAGTTAATTTTATTTTTTATTTTTTATTATAATTATTATTTAAATAGTTTTATTATTATTATTTAAATTATTTATGTTTTAATTAATTTGATTTTAGATTAAGTTTTTATGTTTTTTTATTTTTCTTATAAACGCCCCCCCCCCCCCCAATCACGCTGCATAGGGGGGTTTATAGGTTCCTTATCCAGGAAGAAAGGTCTGCGATGGTTGGTTCCTCTTGAAGAACAGGCATTGTCCAGTGGCTCGACCTCTCTTCAGTGGCGAAAAGCCTCTTCTTATCAGTGGTGGCCTGCTCAGTTTCTATAGATTCAGGTATCGGTGGTGGGTTCTCTCTAGCAGTGGTAAGATCCGGTTCAACTCCTCTGGTGGCTCCTCGGCGGGTCTAATTCCTTCTATAGTGGTGATGACAATCAAGTGATGGAAATCAACCCAATTTTGTTGAGACTTTAGCACGCACAATCGAAGCTCCAAAACCTGCTACAGTCTGATAGGAAGCATCTGTCTCAACAACATGTTGAGGTTCTAAAATTTCAGCAACTGTGCCATTGAGATTGAAAGGATGACTCAATCTGAATGTAGGGAAATCAACGTTCTCCATTCTGTGATCCTTCGGATCTTGATTTTCAAAAATCGAATAATCCCTATTTGATAAAATCGTCTCATCCACATGCTCTATAATGGGGAGTAAGTTGTGGCAGAAGTGGATGAAACGGTATAGAAGATTAGGTATTGTAAAGATGATATGGTGTCGTGATAGAGAAAAGTGTGAGAGTTATGATGGGAAGGGGACATTGTGGCACCCTGAAGGAGAACATGAGACCCTGAGGAACGGTGGCAAGGTTGGAGCAGATAAATAGTGATGGTGGGTTGCATGTGTGGAAAATGGTAGGAGGATCGGTGAAAGAGATATGATGACAAGGTTGCTGTGAAAGATGATGTCGTGACATGGAGAAATGGTACCAAAGAAAATGGTGAAACGGTGTGATGGAGAAGGTGAGATCTGGTGGCACCGTGAACAGAGTCACAGAGGCAATGAAACGGTTTGAAATGGATATGGTACATGAAGATACGGTGTGGCAGTAAAGGGGATAAAGTGCCACCATATCACAGAACGGTGAGACTGTGAATGAAGAAACTGTGAAGAGGAAACTGGTGGGACAACAGAAGGAGTTTCATGGTGGCACCATGAATTGAATAGTGTGAGGAAAAAGTTGTGACACGGGTACACCGCCAGCAAATAAAAATTAAAAATAGAGTGATTCATCAATTAATACTAAACAAAATAACTTAATTTAAAAGCAATAATTAACTAAATTAATTGAAAACTATGAAACTAGTTATATTAAATAAATTTATAAAACAAATAAAACATAAAATAATTAATAAGGACATCAAATTATAAAATTGAAATTAAAAGTAAATGGACACTAAGATTAAAAAACATTTAGGTTAATATATAGAAAGGTAATTTAAAATAAACAATTATAAATTGAAATTAATTATTTATTAATAAATTGAATTACAATTATTAAATTTAAGATGATTGATTGAAATTAATTAATAGAGTTATTACATGTTAAAAAGAAAAAAATTAAAAGATCAAAAATTGAAGTAATGAATTAATTATTTAGATGCAAAAAAAATTAGGTTAATTGATTCAATAATAACAAAGTAAATTTTGAATAAAGTTGTTATACTTATAAATTAAATATTATTTTATAAAACATTTATAAATTAAATAAAGTCATTAATTAATTACTTTAAACACTTAAATCACAAAATTAATTATTAAAATTGATTAGTTATCAATTTAGTTATAAAAATGAAAAGGTATGATTATTTAATAAATAAGGGTAAAATATTTAATTAAATCATTAAAAATTACATAAAATGATGTGGAAGAACTATATTAAATAAGGCCACATCAATTGTGATATGGTTTTCTAGTCACCAAAGGTGGTGACTCATTAGTGGTTGAAAATGATGAACCTATCTCCTATAAAGAGGTTGTAGAGAGCTCATAAGATGAAATACAAAAATAAGTCTTGAATTTTAAAAAGGATTCCATATATCAGAACCAAGTTAGGGTTCTGGTTGATGAGGGAGTTGATATAAAGACTATGGGGTACAAATGGGTATTCAAGAGAAAAAAACATGGAAGGTAATGTAAATACCTTAAAATAAAGGCTAGTGTATAAGGGTTTTAAATATCACTATGTAATTGAATATGATGAAACCTTTTCACCAGTTTTGATGTTTAAATCCATCAAAATTATACTTGCTATATCAGATTACCATGACTATGAAATTTGAAAGAAGGATGTCAAAACTTCTTTCCTTAATGGGAACTTTTAAGAAGATGTCTATGTAAGATAACCATAAGGTTTTTTCAATTTAGGAGATGCAAAAAGTATTTTCAATCTTCAGAGATCCATATATGGATTGAAGAAAGTATCCAGGCTCTAATGTACCCCAAATTGGCACTCTCTCACATAGCCAGAAAGGGTTGGTTATGAGACCTCAAGAATTCCTCCCCGTACAGCAGAGGCTACTGACTAGAAATATGAGTGTGAAATGTATAGTTTGGAGACTATAACCCCTGGTATAAAGTGTCATATCAGTTAAAAAAATTCATAATATAACGTAAATAATAAAAGTAAACACATAATGGGAGGTAATAATAAAAGTTAATTAAATAATACAATTAATAAAAAATGAATAATTTAATTATGTTCTAGAATATAACTATATTTCATGCAAGAACAATACAATAAAAATACTAGAAGACTCAAATCAAACTCTCAAAGTCATGTGTGACGAACCCCACAAAGGTCCCATCTCCAAACTCCATCCCATTGGAAAAACAGAAATCTATAGTAAGGTCGTTTCCCCTTGTCCAAACCAACATCCAAGAAATATTATTAGGTACCAAATTCCAGCCCAAATAGGGTGTGATTTTAACTCAATAGGTCGACACCCCCATGTCTAAACAAGACTAGTAAGATAAGAAGTGTATGAAATAAACCAATAACCAGGTTTATTAATTACTTTAAAAATAAATAAAATAAAACAAAAACAGGCATCAAATTCGTGTTGTAATATCCTTAAGCATGTCTTAAAACAATGACAACTAAAACAACATAACCAAGGTAAAATAAACTAATTCAATGCCATACTAGAAGATCTCGAAGCATGTCATATGAGCATGCCATCCACAACCATATAACCATGGTATCATCACAAAAATCCGGGTGAAATCCCTATAATAATTACAGTATCTAGGACCAGTCTCTTTAAGAATTACAGCATGGGACTGGGCATAGCCTTCCCTCTATAAGAATTATAGTAAGGGACTAGTCCAAGCCCTCTCAATTTCATCATTACATCATATAAGTGTGCATGTTCCAGGGATAAGCCCGATATATAAGCATTACAACATGGAACACAATCCTTATCATAAAACAAGGATATCATGATATCACATCGCAATTATTGAAGGACCCCGGGACACCCTGAGAGGGGAGGGGTGAATTAGGGTGACCACTTTTTCTTTTTAAAGTGATGGATCTTGTTCCCACGTTGGTAGGAACTTGTTGAACCTGTATGAAGATTATGATTAGAAAGAAAACATTCACATGCACAGACAAGACACAACCCTTTTTACTTGGTTCACCACTATGGGCTACATCCAAGGAGCATACGCCGACAGGTTGTCGGTCGTACCAAAAACCACTATGCTTCACTAGCTGTAGATTACACAAGTTTGGGTACAGTCACTCTGTCCCAGGCTCACTGCCTTTACAAAGGTTCAGGGATAGCTCACTGCTTCCCTCGGGTCACTCCCGTTGACTCCCCCTGGCTCACTGCCGTTGGTGAAGTCTCACTCAGTTTATAGACGTGAAGGTCTCTTCAATTGAATGTCATGAAATTCATTGTCTCCTGTTCAGCATGAGACTTTTCTTGCATCAGAGTCCTGAGTTTAATGCTCTGTTAAGATCCAAATTCCAACCACTGAGGAAAAACCCATTTTCCCTTGTTCATAGGGCAAACAACCTTTGGAAAAGGCCTTCACGAAGTACCCTACTTCGCGAGGCTCCCAATTTTGCAAAGCTCAAACAAGACTTCGCAGAGCCCCTGCCATTTCGCGAAGCTCAATCGCGAAGCTCAATCGCGAAGCACTCTCGCGATGCTCCAGCCTTCGCAATGCTTGGCTATCGTGAAGCTCCTGCCTCTTCGCGATGCTCACTGAGCCAACGTGGGGTGCACGTCTTTCGCAGAGCTAGAATAGCCGCTGCGAAGCTCCTCTTTCGCGAAGCACGCTGACTTCGCGAGAGACCTTTGCGAACCGAGATCAAAGAACTTTCTCTGAAATTCTCTCTACTTCTATTGAGGGGGGCGGCCTCTATTTATAGGCAATTCCACCGACCCTCGTCCCTTCCACATGAAGTCAACGCCACGTCATCTCAAATCGCGAAGCTCCAATGTTTCTGCCAGAAATCTGTCCAAATCGTGAAGCTCCACGGCAATCTTCCGTTCACGGAGCTTGACGTAGTCGCGAAGAATCACCGTCAACATACCTTCGCGACAGCACCGCGAAGCTCCCTTCGCGAAGCCCAACATTCCTTCGCGCCTTCGCTGCGAAGCTCACTTGCAAAGCCCTTCATCGCCGCGAAGCTCTTCTACTCTACCGTTCGCGAAGCTTTGACGTAATCGCGAAGACTCACCACCTCCATTCTTCTGGTCTTCGCGATTTCCAAACCATGCATCCTCTCTTCGCGAAATTCATGCCTTTGCCACATTAAATCATGATCTTCATGGAAATCTTATTTTCGCAATGCTCACCAATTTCCAGATTTTGGACCCCAAAAAATTGGCAAACACTGGGAAACGACGCCACCTTCAATACTGTTGTCTGCTTGAATGGTATGATCTCTTTGCTGGTACACGAGCCGATCTTCCATTGAGGATTGATAATAAACACAAACCACACTCCAAATCATGCATAAAAGACCATGGTTCCAACAATCTCCCCCTTTGGGTTTTTTGGAAATCAGAAGAAAAAATCCATACATCTCCATCAATGTGAAAACCAAAAACCGCAGGAATCAACCCAGCCAACACTCTAAGTCTACGTGAGCAATGCTCGGTGTAGAAAACAAGAGATGAGTCTTGAATTGGGTTCCATTGTGTTCCTTCTCATTCTTCTCATCACAGAAGTTTGCCTGAATTTTTTCTTCTCCTTTCTCCCCCATTGACAATAAATCCAAAGACCAGTAATATTTTTCACGTTCAACTCAAACCATACTCCCCCTGGATAGTATCTCCCCCATAAACCTGCATCATATCCATAAACAGATTAAAACATTTATAACAAATGGGGAGAGGGGTAACATGTATCCTCCTCATGCACTGGGAGGTGGTCGAACACCAAGGTTCAACCGATGCTTCTCAAACACAGCCGTTGACAGTGGCTTTGTCAGGATATCAGCCACTTGTTCATCTGTTCTCACATGATCCAATCTAATCACGCTTTTCTCAACTTTCTCTTTGATAAAGTGAAGCCTGATTTCAATGTGTTTTGTACGAGAATGTTGAACAGGATTCTTCGTAAGATCAATTGCGCTCTTATTGTCACAGTAAATCACCATTGGTTGTGTCACCTCATCGCCAATCTCAGTTAATTGCTGCTTCATCCATAGCAGTTGAGTGCATGCCTTTGTGGCGGAGATATACTCGGCTTCAGCAGTACTAAGAGAAGTACTTTCTTGTTTCTTTCTCAACCAGCCAACACATTTCTGGCCAATATAGAAAGCTCCACCACTAGTGGTCTTTCTGTCTACTACATCACCAGCCCAGTCAGCATCAGAAAACGCTGATAATTCACTGTCCCTGCCTGCAGCAAAAAATAACCCGAAGTTATGTGTACCTTGAATGTACCTCATGATTCTTTTTACTGCTGCAAGATGTTCCTCCTTTGGATTACTCTGAAAGTGGGCTGCAAGGAATTTTGCAAAGACAATATCTGGCCTTGTCGCTGTCAGGTACAGTAGGCTTCCAATGATCCTCTTGTACATGGTGGGATCAACAGAGTTCCCATCCTCATGCTTCCCAAGTTTAGTTCCAACTGCAATCGGAGTTGACATTGGTTTGGAGTCTTGCATATTGAACTTCTTCAGCAACTCTCTTGCATATTTTTTCTGAGAAATGAAAGTGTATTCCTTATTTTGAATCACTTGAAGCCCAAATAAATATGTGAGCTCCCCAATCATAGAAATTTCAAATTCTGATTTCATGTGGTTGGCAAATTCATCCACTGATTTCTGCCTGCTGCCACCAAATATGATATCATCAACGTAGACAAGAACCATGAATTGATCTTTTGGAGAATTCTTCACATAGAGATTGTGATAAACACTTCCTATTTTGAATTCCAACTTCTTGAGATATGAGTCCAGCCGTGAGTACCATGCCCATGGTGCCTGCTTCAAACCATATAGAGATTTCTTCAGTTTACAGACCTTTATTTCATCAGTACCCAAAACAAAGCCCACTGGTTGTTCAATGTAGACTTCTTCTTCGAGTACACCATTCAAGAATGTTGTCTTGACATCCATTTGATATACTTTATATCCTCTTTGGAGTGCCATGGCAAGGAAATGCCTGATTGACTCCAGTCTAGCCACTGGAGCAAAGGTTTCTTCAACATCAATGCCTTCAATCTGGGAGTATCCTTTACATACCAGTCGTGCCTTGTTTCTGATGACACTTCCATGCTCATCAAACTTATTTTTGAAGATCCATTTTCGTACCAATAACATTGTGACCTTCAGGTCTCTGGACAAGATCCCATGTCCGATTCTTGTCAATCTGATCTAATTCATCATTCATGGCTTTCACCCAAGACTTATCTTTTGCAGCTTCTTCGAATGAGGATGGATCTACAACTGATAGAAATGCAGATTGTGTGGTATTCCTCATCCTTCTTGTTTGAGTGGATGCATTCCTGTCCCTAATTATGTTGGATGGATCAATCTCAGCTCTTCGATTTCTCCTGCGAGGTTCAGTAGTGTTCTCTTCAGCCATTGTTTCTTCTTCAGATTCTTCTTCTGAGTCGACATCTTGATGTGACTGCTGAGTGTTTTGAACATCTTCCTTTATTTCTGCATTTGTATTTTCTTCACGTTCACATTCTTCCTGACTTTCTATCACATCAGCATATGGCGTCCTTGAAGCATTTGTGGTTCTCTCTTCAATTATCTTAACATCACTGCTTTCCACAATCCTTCCCAAATGATTGTTGAAACATTTGTAGGATTTTTTATTCATTGAGTAACCGAGGAAAATTCCTTCATCTGCATTGTCACCGTACTTCCCTTGATTTCCTTCTTTGTTCCTGATGAAGCATTTACTTCCAAAGACACGAAAGTATTTTAGAGAAGGCTTCCATCCATGCCATAATTCATATGGTGTCTTCATCTCACCCATATAAAGTCCTGCTCGATTCTGAATGTACACTGCAGCTTGAACAGCCTCTTTCTAGTAATGCCGTGGAATACGACTCTCAATCAGCATTGTTCGTGCCATGTTTTTCACCTGTCGATTCCTACGTTCAACAACTCCATTTTGTTGTGGAGTTCTCACAGCAGATACCTCATGCTGTATCCCATGCTTCTCTAGATAATTCTCAAATTAAATGGACGTGTATTCTCCTCCATTGTCAGATCGTAACACTTTGATTGTTCGTCCAGTATCATTCTCGGCGATTCGCCGATATGTTTTCATGCAGTCAAGGACTTGTCGTTTCCTGTGAATGACCATCACACATGCCATTCTACTATAATAATCTATGAAAAAGACAAAGTACCTTTCTCCATGAGTTCTGGAAACATTTATTGGCCCACAAACATCTGTATGAATCAGATCAAGAAGGTGAGACGCTCTTTTCTTCTTTGGCCGGTATGAACTGCAGACCAGCTTCCCACGCATACAAGCATCACATGATTTTTCATGCTCCCGCTTCAGGTTGGGAATGTCCATGACAATTCTCAATTTTGATATTTTCTCCATGTCTTGTTGATTGATGTGTCCCAATCTCCGATGCCACAAATTGTTTTCTTCTTCAATAGTCATGTAACATACATTTTCTTCACTATCAACTTGATACAAGTTGCCTTCTGTTCTGCATCCCTTCATAAGAGAATTGCCAGTCTTTCCCTTGATAGTGCAGCCTTTCTGATTAAACGTGACTATAAGTCCTGAGTCACAGAGTTGACTCACACTGAGGAGGTTATGTCGTAGGCCATCTACGTAAAGGACTTCAGTCTTCTTTAGCTCTCCATTAGCTAATTTGGTACTTCCACTCCCTTTGATTTTCAGAGCCCCATCATTACCAAATATTACTGTACCATCAACATTCCTTATGATATTCATTAGTAGGCCGGCATTACCTGTCATATGAGATGAACAACCACTATCCAGAATCCAGGTACTGTTGTTCTTTGTAGCTTTGAGGGCCACCTCTACAAGGTTAGATTTCTCAATGTTCTTCCTTTCCTTCCATGAGACATTAGATCGAGTATAATGAACTGGTGGTCTTTCAATTATCTCTTCTGCATACCCAGGTTCTTCATAGTCAAAGTATTCTTTGAGAGGTGAAAACCTGTTTGAAAGAGAAACACTATCTTGCTGAAGAGACTTGACTTGTCTTGAACTTCGGTATGAGGTGTCCATGTCCCTTCTCTGCCTGCAATTAGCGGCCTTATGGACAAAGTTAGAACAACAAAAACAATATCCATAGAAATTATTTCTTCTATAAAAATTAGGATATGAAATTTTTCTCCTTTGTTGAGCTTCTATATCTTCTCCATTCAGATAGCTTCTTGCCTCTTCACAATATGACATGGTATGGCCCAGATAGCCACAGAACTGACACTTCATGAGAGGAAATGTCTTCTCACTTGAATTTCTCCTCATACCTTCTTCCTTGGGAGAATAGTAAGACTGTCTGTCATTTCTGAATGTTTGAGGATAATTTGTAGGTCCCCTTTTAGTTTGGAATGAGGGTTCCTTTTTCGGAATTCTAGGAAACATTTTAGCATGTTCAACTTTCATCTTATCTTTCTTTTGGGTCTTTTCACTTCCAGTGGTTGATGTCTCAGCCTCACATCCAATTCCACTCTTTCCCATGCAAGCGGGTCTTTGATTACTCAAGATTTTTCCAACCCCATATGAACCACACTTGGCTCTTGCTAGTAATTCTGCATCTAAGAATCTTCCAAACTGTATTTTCTTCCTCGATTCTTTTGGAACGGATTCAGTCCCCAGTTTACTCCTTAGAGTAACTACTTCTTCCTCAAGACTATCAGTAGTCTTGGATTTTTCATCCAGTCTGGAGGTGAGGTCATTGATGACCTTAGCCTGCTCTTCAATTCTCAGCTTCAGATCTACTACATCATCATTACTTTCAATTATTTTAGACTGTACCATCACAAATTCTTCCAGTCGATCAATTTCAGCTTCAAGTTGATCAACGTATTCAGTTGATTCTTCTACAATTAATTTCCACTTATTGCAGCTCTTACATTTAATCTTGAGCTTACTAACTGCATCCTTAAGTTTCATTTTAGGATCTACACAAGTTCGCAGTTGTTTTTCTCCTTCAGTATCTTCTGGCTTTTCCACAGTGGCCATCATAGAATCATGGTTTCCAGTTTTGAATTCTGGTTCTTCTTCATCACAGAATTCATTATCATCTTCTTCCTCTTCACAGACAGAACTCTTCCTTTGCATTTTCTTACCAGATTTGAAGTCCACCTTTTTGAAGAACCTTCTCTAAGGATTCTTGAAGTTTTCATCCTCACTATCTTCATCATTGATCATTTTTAAACACTGAGAGGCAATGTGCCCAACTTTTCCACAACGGAAACACGCGAGAGGTAACTTCCCTTTGAATTTTCCTTTACCCTTCTGGAACTTCTTTGCAATGAGAGAAAGAATTTATTTTTCTTCTTCGTCTTCACTGCTACTATCCTTTGAGATTTTCAGTTTATCCACGGCCTTGAATGCCATTTCCTTGCTCACCCGAGTCATAGCATCTTCAGGTTTGACTCTCATTTCATATGCTACCAAACTGCTGAGAAGATCATCTAGAGAAAGTTTGTCAAGATATATTTCCTCAAGGGCTGACACCTTCGCATTATAAAGAGGTAGAAGTCTTCTCAATATTTTCTTTACAATATCAATGTCTTTGATTTCTTCTCCTAGACCCTGAATAGCTCCAACCACTTCAGTAATTCGATTGAAGAAAGAGTCTGCATTCCCATATGGATGCATCTTCAGATCATCAAACCGATTGTGCAGCACTTGTAGTTTCACCTCCTTCACTTTGCTATCACCTTCATAAATATTCTCAAGTTTATCCCACATGAATTTTGCTGAGGAGCAGTTCATCACCTTTAGGTAGATTTGATCAGAAAGGGATGCAGTGAGTGCATTCTGTGCTTTAGCATCTGCATCAAGAAGTTTCCTGTCTATTTCAGTCATAGCAAGGCCTGTTGGATCAGTGACTTGTATTCCTTGCACAATAGAAAAGAGAACTTCCATTCCATGAGATCTCAGATGAGATCTCATTCTGTTCTTCCAGATCTGGAAATTTCTTCCATCGAAGGGAGGGACTCCCCTAACATTGACCACGTTTTCCATAACGAAAAGAAAGGTCTGATTCAACACCAGCAACCTTTACCCTCTGATACCACTTGAAGGACCCCGGGACACCCTGAGAGGGGAGGGGTGAATCAGGGTGACCACTTTTTCTTTTTAAAGTGATGGATCTTGTTCCCGCGTTGGTAGGAACTTGTTGAACCTGTATGAAGATTATGATTATAAAGAAAACATTCACATGAACAGAGAAGACACGGCCCTTTTTACTTGGTTCACCACTAAGGGCTACATCCAAGGAGCATACGCCGACAGGTTGTCGGTCGTACCAAAAACCACTATGCTTCACTAGCTGTAGATTACACAAGTTCGGGTACAGTCACTCTGTCCCAGGCTCACTGCCTTTACAAAGGTTCAGGGATAGCTCACTGCTTCCCTCGGGTCACTCCCGTTGACTCCCCCTGGCTCACTGCCGTTGGTGAAGTCTCACTCAGTTTATAGACGTGAAGGTCTCTTCAATTGAATGTCATGAAATTCATTGTCTCCTGTTCAGCATGAGACTTTTCTTGCATCAGAGTCCTGAGTTTAATGCTCTGTTAAGATCCAAATTCCAACCACTGAGGAAAAACCCATTTTCCCTTGTTCATAGGGCAAACAACCTTTGGAAAAGGCCTTCACGAAGTACCCTACTTCGCGAGGCTCCCAATTTTGCAAAGCTCAAACAAGACTTCGCAGAGCCCCTGCCATTTCGCGAAGCTCAATCGCGAAGCTCAATCGCGAAGCACTCTCGCGATGCTCCAGCCTTCGCAATGCTTGGCTATCGTGAAGCTCCTGCCTCTTCGCGATGCTCACTGAGCCAACGTGGGGTGCACGTCTTTCGCGGAGCTAGAATAGCCGCCGCGAAGCTCCTCTTTCGCGAAGCACGCTGACTTCGCGAGAGACCTTTGCGAACCGAGATCAAAGAACTTTCTCTGAAATTCTCTCTACTTCTATTGAGGGGGGCGGCCTCTATTTATAGGCAATTCCACCGACCCTCGTCCCTTCCACATGAAGTCAACGCCACGTCATCTCAAATCGCGAAGCTCCAATGTTTCTGCCAGAAATCTGTCCAAATCGCGAAGCTCCACGGCAATCTTCCGTTCACGGAGCTTGACGTAGTCGCGAAGAATCACCGTCAACATACCTTCGCGACAGCACCGCGAAGCTCCCTTCGCGAAGCCCAACATTCCTTCGCCCCTTCGCTGCGAAGCTCACTTGCAAAGCCCTTCATCGCCGCGAAGCTCTTCAACTCTACCGTTCGCGAAGCTTTGACGTAATCGCGAAGACTCACCACCTCCATTCTTCTGGTCTTCGCGATTTCCAAACCATGCATCCTCTCTTCGCGAAATTCATGCCTTTGCCACATTAAATCATGATCTTCATGGAAATCTTATTTTCGCAATGCTCACCAATTTCCAGATTTTGGACCCCAAAAAATTGGCAAACACTGGGAAACGACGCCACCTTCAATGTTGTTGTCTGCTTGAATGGTATGATCTCTTTGCTAGTACACGAGCCGAGCTTCCATTGAGGATTGACAACAAACACAAACCATACTCCAAATCATGCATATAAGACCATGGTTCCAAAAATTATCAATGGTTAATTACGTGAATTAACATTATTCTTTCATATTCCACTTTCAATTCGATTCACAGTTGATTAAAAATTATATCAACAAGAAATAAGACACACATTAGGAATTCTATAATAAAAAATATCTCAATGTAACATTTCATTTTAAACGTACTTTAAGTCATTTTACAATTTATTTATAATCATAGTTTGATCACCCAATGGGCATCCATGAGCCACATAAAAATACATTTGAAACTAATGAAATTCAAAGAATAATTCCATTTGTGTATTTAATTAATTTGGTCACATGCAACGATGGCGCAATCACAATATTTTATAAACATGGAAATTATCAAACCACAGGGCTACAATTTAGGCCACTTACCTTTAACTGATGATTCAAAAATTCTTCCAACAACCAAATCCCATGAGGAAGAAGAATAAGATGATTGAAAAAAATTTCCAAGATCAAAACAAATAGTGAAATTGGTCAAATGATTTCATAGAAATAGTTATAGAAGAAGAAAAAGAAAGAATAAACCTAACTAAAAATACTTATGAGTGATCTATCACATAAACGGGATGTTCATAAAAGAATGTGGCACACCAAACTTGATTGGATAAGGCCTTAGAGTCTTGAGGAGAAGAGGTACAACCTGAAAAAATGATATTTCATCCACACAGCATGTTTAAAACATTAGGATGGTAATTTACATGGAATATAATGTTATTAAATGTAATGTTAATTTTTTTAATGGAATATGATGAAAAAATCGTTGCCTCGAATTTATTTCATAAAATCCCTCAAATAATTACACAATGAGTAATCCCTATACAAAGCATGGAAATGTTATCCAATTGATTTCTCATCCCATTTTCCTTTTAAAAACAATACTATTTTTTAGTTTCTAAACTAACAAAGAACCCTTGAAAGAATTAACCCATTTATACCTGGACTCCATTAGTTTAAACAAGCATACATCCTCGAACTTTAAGTAATTTTCTCCAACAAATATCACCTCACAAATACTCTCTGGTCCTTATCATGTTTCCTTGTAACCCAAGAAATTGTCTATTAAAATGAAAAACTTTCATGATAAAAACAAAAATGGAAGAAAATATTAATGAAAAGCTCATAGTGATGCGTACGAGGAAAAACAATATGGGATCTTACAATCTCCTCACCTTATAACAACTTATCACTAAGTTGCTCCAATCATCACTATTGTGTCACAGGGAACTAGTTTGGCCACTATGTTCTCATATCACACTCCCTCTCCCTTGTCTCCTCCTAATCTCTACCATGCTACCATTGAACTGGAAAAAATTGTATAGTCCTAACCATAATATATTTTTCACTATGATCCACAACCCATATTGGATTCTCCTCAAACGAAACCTTATCAAAAATCTCAACGCATACTATTACTATCCTATGGGATGGGTCTAGATGATATATTCATATCTGAGACATGTGGAACACATCATGCATATAATTTTATTGCAATGGAAGGGATAAACAGTGTTCCACTTGATAGACCTTTTCCACTATTTTAAATATCATGACAAACCTGGGTGTTATCTTTCTCTATTTTCTGAAACAAAATTGATTCATCTGACGAAAAACCTTAAGGAAAACATGTTTACCAACCTTGAATTCAAGAGGTTATCTTCGATAGTCATCATATGATTTCTTTTTGTTCTTTATGGTCACTGGTCGTTACCTTATCAATAGAACCTATTCATATTTCTCCTATATGAGACTAGGATTAACAAGTGCTTACTCACCTGCCTCCATCCAATAAAGAGGTGAACGACATGGCCTTCCATAAAAAGACTAAAAAGGTTACATTTGGATCGATTCCTAGAATCTATTATTATATGAAAAATCCATGGATGTCATATGTTACTCCCATGAACCACCAAAATCCAAAACACAATATTCTAATATATCCTATAGAACCTGAATAATTCACATAAATTGACCATAATTTTGTGGATGATAGGCGATGATAAACAAAACTCACAATCCTTGGGATTTCTAAGGACCCTTCTAGAAATCGGATGTAAAATGTGGATCTATGTTTGAAATGATACTCTTTAGAACACTGTGTAACCAATCCACCTCACACACAAAAATATTTTCTAGGACATCAACTATGAAGGATTGTCAAATAGGGAAGAAGTGTGATACCTTAGTCAATAGATCCAAAAAACCCCTATATCATCATTATTATGGGTTGTCTTGGGTATTCTTTTCACAAAATCCATTGTGACATCATACCATTTCCACTCTGGAATAGGTAAAGGTTGAAAATCCCAGCGAGCCTCTGAGGCTCGACATTCACCTATAGAAAAGTGAAGAATCTATCCATGAAGATTTCAAACTCCTTCTTCATTACTAACCACCATTATTTTCTACAATGATCGTGATACATTTTTATAAACCAGGATTCACCACCCATCATAAAGAATGAAACTTCCTCATCAACTCCTCACGCAATACCATAGGAAACCATACTTAGTAATGGTACAGAAGATAATTTTCACAACTAAGAGACCATCTAGATGGTGTCTCCCCACCATATAATTTGCCTCCTATAATTGATCCCTATAGATCAGAAAACTACTTGGCCTTAATGTGGTCTATATGCATGTGTATAATAGATGTCTAAGTGATAGCTACTCACCCCTGAGATTATTGAACATCCAGATGTATGTCTAAAAAGATGGCTATTATTGGCCACTCAACACAAGACTCCCTTAATGCCTTTTTTTCTGTCATTAGACTCAAATCATCAACAACAATGTTTCCCTTTCCTGGTGTATAACCCATTTCAATGATCAAAGACTGAAAATAGTTGACACACCTTCTCTTCTTAAGGTTCAAGTGTCACTGAGAAAATTTGTACATAAGTCTCTTATAAACCATGTATACTATAAACCTCTCACCCATGAGATATTTTCTCCAACAACATAGGTAATTTAAAACTTCGGTTAAATTCATATCATGGGTAGGGTAATTCCTCTCATTTGGTCTCATATTCCATGAGATATAAGCAACCAGTCAATCCTTATACCTTAGAACTGGTCTGAGTTTGACTCTGAATGTGTCGCAACAAACGTTATATGGTTTACCTAGCACAGGTAATGTGAGGATAGTTTTGGATGTTATCATTCCTTTCATAACCATAAAATCTATCTCAAAAGAATCAGGCCCAAAAACAATCACCCCTTTCTTGGTTATCCCAGACATTGGTGCTCCCAAATGAAATAAATATATGATAAAATTCTAGTAATAACCTACTAAACCCAGAAACCATCAATATTGAATATGTTCATGGGTTTTCCCCAATATTTTATGGCTACAACTTTCTCTGGATCCATTGACACTCCTTCCTGTAAGACGACATAGACCAAGAAATGAACTTCATTAATTTAGATACTACTTTAGGTTATTTTGGTGTAGAGTTGATGCTCTCTCAATGTACTAAATGCGATATCAAGTTGTTTAGAATGATCATTTATTGACTTGGAGTACAGTAATATATCATCGACAAAAACCACCAAAAACGATTCATAAAATAATGAAATATTCTATTCATTAATACCATGAACATTGTAGGCACATTAATTAACCCAAATAGCATCATTATGAATGCATACAAGCAATAACTGCTCCTAAAAGCAGTCTAAGGTATGTCCAATAGTCTCACCCTTAACGGATGATATCTTGATCCTAATTCAATCATGGAGACAATATTATCACCTCTTAAATGATTGAAAATATCTTCAATGCATGGAAGAGGATATTTATTCTAGACAGTCATCTAGTTCAACCTCTGATAATCCACAAATAAGCACAGAGATCCATAAGCTTTATTGGTGAAGATAACTGCAGAACCCCAAGTAGATGTACTCAATCATATGAATCATTTAGATTCTATATCTTCTAACATATTTTTCAAATCACTAATCTCTGCTGGTGTCATTCGGTAAGGTGGGATATGAACTGGATCTTCCCTTGGCACCATCTTAATAGAGAACCTGATCTCGTGCTCAAGTAGTAAACCATATAACTCATCAATAAATGCATCCTAAAAACACTCTTCCACTAGGGGAAATAATCCTTCTATATTCCAACATTATCTAGAGCAAGACTGGTGATCTAAGCAATGAGAAAACCCAATCTCCATTGTATTGGTCTTGCATGACCAGCCTGAAGATCCCACTCACCTTGGTGAGAAGATTTTATTCCTTCTAGAGATAGGAAGGAATCACACCTTCTATAATAGATGATATGATCCTGGTATAGAACTAACTAATCCATACTAAGAATCAAGTCTAATCTAGTAATTTCCAACATGAACATTTCCCAAAATAAAGGGTTACAAAAAATCTCTAGAGAAAACACCTTACAATGTTTTATATTCTCTTACCGCACTCCCAACGGTGTGTTAATGGTTAAAACACCATATAATATTTTCATATCCAAGACATAAAAGTTTGAAAAAATATAATATATAAATTAATTTGATTATCTTGTATCAAACAAAATACAATATAAGGTTGATGATTCAAGAATCACATCTCTGACGATAGATGGTCCTGCATCCAAGCTAGTTGGAGTAGTCTGCATAATGTGAAACAGACTTTTCCCTCTTCCCTGGGCTCCAGTCCAACTACCCTGAGCTAAATCCATTATTGGTACTATTTCTCTTATACTATGGTACCATGTCCCCTACCTCAGCCTGAAAAACTAGTGGAACTCTAGTTATATACTGGCTAAGGGGTAGTTGTGCCCCTTCCCAACTTTGGTGTCTATCCCAATCCTCTTACATTGGTCTACTGTGGAAAGTTGGAATAGAACAACTGAAGATGACCCAGTCATACACATATACGATACTTGACTACAGGGTAAGGTCACTATGGGTTCATTTATCCAAACATAACAGACTTATACAATAAGAATGGATCATGATCTTGAGATGGTTTTCTATTGCCCTGACTGGTCAACCCACTGCTGATTTAGTGGAAACTCTTATAATGGTTCTTATTACCACGTTAAAAATAACTCCCATATCACCCTATTGAAACAGCCTAGAACCTTCTCAAGGACTCTCTTAAATTCCATTCTATGAAGAATGTTTGATTAATCATGTCCCAAAATCTACTTAAATGAAAAAAATTACCTACGACCTAATCTCATAACAAAGATCATCCAAGAAATGTATCAACATGTAGATCTCATAAGATGTCAAGGATGGTGGAAAGTGTTGTAGGTCGGTAAAACGTCTAGAATAATCCAGTACTATAAAATCCCCCTACATCTAATTCATGAAATAATGATAATTTTCATCCCTTAAGGTCTTTGGATAGAAATGGATTTGGAAATTCATCTTAGAGTCATTCCAAGATAGCTCATCATGTTTCCAAACATCATCCAAAATATCTCACCAATGCTTGGAAGGTCTATGAATCATATACATAGTAAAATTCAACCTCATATTTTTGGGTGTCTCTAGATGGTTGAAGATCATCTGGATTGACTTAATCTAGAACTCAGATGCCTAGGGTCACCCTTCCCTAATAAACATCAGTGGATGCTATTGCTGAAACTATATTGTTGGCTCAGTCATAGAAGGAATATTATGAATAGTCTCTATTTCCATGGACCTCATGACCCAATGGAAGTAGTCATAAAGATTAAAATCTATCAGCTACTCAAGAACTATAGGAAGATCTCATTTAGTTTCTTTAGTAGTGTGTTTAATTCTACTATCTTGACACTCTATTCAAAAATGATGAGGTGTTATTTTCTATATAAGACAAACACACACCTTAGAGAACTAGGTAGAAACTAGGTCAACCCAAAATGTGACTATAATAGAGAATCATTAACTCTTAGTCTCTCTAGAAAAGGCTTACAAGTATTTTAGTGTGACATGGTAACTCAATTCAATTATCTAGGGAAATACACATATCTTGTAAAATTTCTACATGAAAGTATATTTCACATGAAAAAATAGATTTTCACCTATCATGAACAATGCATGTAAGTATATCCATATGTGCATATTATGTTGTATGTATTCTCATATTACACCATACGAGGCCTATTATAAAAATATCAAGAAATATTAAGATCATAAAACAATATCCTCATACAACATGTCAATCACCCAAGGTGAAATAACATCAACTATAACAAGCACATAACATGACAGTGAACCCATCCATGGGAACTTGGATTTTCCCTCACACATGGGTTAGGTACTCCCATGAATAACCTTAGTACCAAGTCCAAGAACAGTATAGTACCATTTCTACATTTCCCAAACAATAATCCAAGATAATATAAAACTTTTTCCACTAATACCACTTTGTAACATGCCCCAATCTGTAGCTCTCTCACATGGTCAAAAAGCGTTGGTTATGAGGCCTCAAGCATGCATCCTTGTCTTCTATAGGCTACTGACTAGTATCAAGGGTGTGAAATTTATAGTGGGGAGTCCATACCATCTAGTATAAATTTTCATAGCTGTAGAAAACATTCACAATAAAATACAAATAATCAACTCAAATACATAGAAGAAGACAATAATTGAAGATAATAGAATAATCCAAAAAATAAATAAGGGATAAAATAATTACATTCTAGAATGTAACTAGATTACATGCTATAAAAATAAAATAAGAACACTATTAGTCTTAAATAATAGACTCAAAGACTTGGGTCCTGAATCCCACAGCATTCCCATCTCTAAAATCTGGACCATATACCAATAAGAAATCAACAACAAGGTCCTTTTTCACTTATCCAAACCTTCATCCATGAAATTTTATAGGGTTCCAATCGGTGGTCCAAATAGGGTGTGATTATAACTCATTAGTTCCACACCACCTTGTCTAAACAAGACCAATATGATAATAAGTTTAGACAATAAATCGATAACAATTTTTATTAATTAGATTAGAAATTAATAAAATACAACAACAACCCACTTCGGCTCCATACTGGATTATATATGAGAATTTATTACAACAATGTCATCCAAAACCATATAACAAAGGTAAAAATAACTTTCTTCATTGATATTCCTGAATATCATTGAAAATGTCTTATGCCCATTCCATCCATAACCATATAACCATGAAATAGTCACAACAATCTAGGTCAATTCCCTATAAGAATTACAGTATCTTGGACAAATCCCTATTATAATTACAGCATGGGACACAACATAGCCCTCTCTCTAAAAGAATTATAGCATGGGAGTAGTCTGAGCCCACTCCATATCAGCATTACAGCATATAAGTGTGCAAGTTCAATGGCTGAACATAATATATAAACATTATATAATGGGACATAATCCATATCATACAACATGGATGTCACAATATCACTTCACAATTATCAATGGTTAATTATGATAATCACCAGTATTATTTCATATTAAACTTACAATTTCATTAAAAATTGATTAATAATTATATCAATAATAAATAAGAGACAAATTAGGTATTTTATAATAATAAGTCTCCTAGGTCACATGTCTTGCTAAATATACATTAATCTATTTTACAATTCTATTATAATCATGGTTCACTCACCCCATGGGTAGAAATGAGCTTGTTAAAAATCCATTTGATACCAAAAGACATCAACGAGTAATTCATTTTGTTTATTTAATTAATTTCAGCACATGAAATTATGGAACAATAATAATTTTGAATAAACATGAAAATTATCAAACCATAGGTTAATGATTTAGAACCCCACCTTTAACTTTTAATCCAGAATTTCTTTCAACGATCAACGCCCATGAGGATGAATGTGTAGAAGATTGAAAAGAGGTTCATAGATCAAAAATGATCAAGATAAAAAACTATGCAATTTTTCAAAGTATTTCACCATAACAGTTGGAGAAGATAGAAGATAAGAAACATAATCGAAAATACTTACTGGGGATAACACACAAAAACAGGACTTTCAGAAGGGTATTTGGCACCCCAAAATTACTTGGAGAAATCCCTAGGGTTGAGAGGAGAAGAGATGCAGTGAAAATAAATGTGAATTGAGATTCACATCATGTTAAAAACAACATTTCCATCATTTTCACAAAATGTAATGTTATTACATATCATGTAAATTTTTTAATGTAATATACTGAAAAAAACCATCACCTCAAATTTACATTATTAAAACCCTTGAACAATTTCACGATGTGTAATCCCTTCACACGATGTGTAAATGTTCTGTCGTTGATTTTTTAAACCATTTTCCTTAAAAAAAATGAAAATCTTTTAAATTTTCTCAACTCATCATGAACCTATGAAACACATAACCCATTTATACCCGGACTCTATTAGTTCAAAAAAAATACCCATAAACATTATTTCATTATCTTTAAGAAATCACTCTTCCCTGACACTCTCTGTCCTTCTCAATTTTCCTGAAAACCCAAGACTACGTTTATTTAATTTTTTGACTTTCTTGAATAAGAATTAACTGAAATAAAAGATATAATGAAAAAATCAAAGATAGATTCACCTAAAAAATAAATGGTAGGATCTTATAAAGGTCAGGGAACATTCAATTCAATGAAGCTATACCAGAATTTGGATTCATTAATAAAGAATGTGGTCTATGTGTTTATATAAGGATTGTTGAGAATTTTGTAATTATACTAGTAGTATATGTTTATGAAATATTTATTACTGGAAATAACATTTTATTCTTATAGTTTGTTAAGAACTGATTAAAAAAGTGTTTCTCTATGATGAAATTAGGTGAAGTAGCCTATATTCTAGGGATCAAGATCATTCATGATAGATCCAAGTTGCTTCTTGGAATAATTCAAAGTACATACATTTACCATATACGAAAGTGATTTGGCACCAAAAAAATCCAAGAGGGGATTGGTTTCAATTTCATATTATATACGTATTTCTAAGAAAATGTGTCCTCATATAGAAAACTATAAAGAGAGAATAAGTAAGATCTCTTATGATTTAGTGATAGTATCAATAATTTATTCTGTGTTATGTACTAGACACGATGTTGCCTAGGTAGTGAGAATTTTAGAAAGATATCCAGTAGATCTAAGAGAACAGTACTGTTCTACTATTAAGGTTGTCATCAAGTATCTGAGAATAACTAAGGATATTTTCTTGATGTATAGAGGAGATGTGGAGCATGTAATTAGAGGTTATAATAATGAAAGTTTTCAAATATATTAGAATAATCTGAAGTCACAATATTAATATGTTTTCATTCACAAAGGATGAGATGTGACATGGAAGAGTACAAAGAAAACAGTTGTAGCTGATTCTATAGTGGATTCCAACTATATAGAATCTTCTAATGTATTCAAGGAATTTATTTTAATATAAAACTTTTTCTTGGATTTTGATGTGGTACATAGAATTAAAGACCCCATCACACTTTATTGTGACAATATTGCAGTGGTGGATCTTAAACAAGTGTTATGGTCGCACCAAGATAACAAAAAACACACTCTCAAAGTATCACCACTTGAGGTATTTTCTTAGAGGGGTTACATTGAAGTATGTAAAGTTACCATTGAATTAAACAAGGTAAACCCCTTCTCTAAAGACCTATCTTAGTAGAAGCATGAGATTCATTTGAGAGCTAGTAGATTAATGGTTGTTTATAGTTAGCTCTAGGGAAAGTGGGAGTATGTTAGATTTGGTGTCCTAGAACAAAATTATTTGTACTTTATGATAACATTTATTCATTTTTTAAAAATTAATAAACTTCTAATCATGTCATGATTGTTCTTTTTCCTAACATAGTTGTGATAACATCCAACGAGTATCTGTCACACTAAAAGGTCATAGTAATTGCATGTTATAATGATAATGGATAATTTCCATGATTTAATTCTTAAATATATGTTCTATATCCACATTAAAACATCCAAGAGACACAAATTATATATGCTATCAAGGGTGGAGAATTATAGGACTTCAAGCCACCTACTCTTATTGTACTCCATTGGCAATATCCAGTATAGGATATTGTGAGAACGTGACCTACCATTAGGAAATCCAAATTTATATGTGTCATTTGATGTTCCTATCTATGGACATGTGTATTGATCTTTAGGAATTAAGATTAGTATTAATTAGTATTATAAGTCATGTAATTTGATGTATTGATGAAAACTGTAATAACATATGTTCACAACGAGGTAGGATATGTTGGGTGCGTAATGAATAACATTGAATTAATTAATAATGTGGGAAAGGATTTTTTTTCCATTTGGTACTTTAATAGAAGCTAATATCTCAATACCTTTTATGGAAATGATATAGCCAAAAAAATCCATGGACATGGTGTTCTATAAGAAAGTTTGATTTTTGAAAATTAAAATAAAGAGACATCAAACACCTAGGTTGATGACACTAGCATGAAACCTACTTGATTGGAGATATTTTAATAAAAGGGTTATATTACACAGTGAGCATATATATGAGATATTATGTCATTTTGGCATTAACTTCTTTTTTTATGGGTTCCTTGGAACATTTCTAGACTCTAACCTTGGACATTAGGCTTCTTTTTCTAATGCCATTGCGAAATATTCCTTGAAGGTCGCACACTAAATGTATCTATAATAAAAATTAAATAATATATTATTATTTAATATATATAAAGTTTAATAAATATTTTTCCCACACATGGTTTAGTTATTATTCACATTTTCTAGATCTCATATATTTTATCACCAGTTATTCGAGAGAATATTATGTGATCAGACTTTTTAATAAATATTTATTTAATCTTTAGTGAATATAATATTTATTTATTTACGGGGAATAATGGAGTGATATTTATTTAATAAATAAATATTCATGGTTCAATGCCCAATAAATATCATGGAGGACTAGTGGAAAAGTTTTATAAGACCAATGAGAAATAATATAAATTGAATATTATTTGAATTAATAATATTAAATTTTTAATTTTTAATTTTAGCTCATATTGAGAAATAATAATATTATTAATATAATATACATAGGGTTCCATGATAATTAATTATATATTAATGGGTACTTATGCAATTATTTATATCTGACCCTAGCGGTATATAAACCCAGTTATATTATTTTTCAAGATAGTCGATTCATTTTTTTTTGTGCACAATGAATCTAGAGAATCCTCTTAAAACCCCAGAGAGATCCCTTCTATAAAAAAGCTCCCAAGATTAGATATCTCTCTTCCTCCACCTCCCACTCTTGAGTCAAGAGATATCATGAATTCATTAGAAGCGATTATCAGGGAAACCAAAGGTGAATGTCACAATAG
This sequence comes from Viscum album, assembly GCA_963277665.1. Classification (NCBI taxonomy): domain Eukaryota; kingdom Viridiplantae; phylum Streptophyta; class Magnoliopsida; order Santalales; family Viscaceae; genus Viscum; species Viscum album. Next base: position 1,614,766,007 of record OY728163.1, read on the forward strand.
GTAGGATATGTCATGATAACACCATGAGATTCTTATAGTGACATTCAAAGATTTTTGGAACATATGTGGGTCACTAATAGAAGGAATATTCCCTTCATTCCTACAACACAATGATTGTACAACGTATATATATTTTCAGATCCATCAATGAAGAAATAATTTCATGCATGGTAATTATTTAATTAATTAAATTAATTATATGTAATATGTGATTATCATAATTTTGGTTTTGTAATTTTATCCATTTTTAGTATTCAATAATTCAATTCATGTTGGAGTTAGACATTTAACCCTTAGAACATCCCGGGCCCATTGAATCATAGTTTTAGTTAAAAATTTGTTATACTTTAATAAGTACATTGGTGATTATAAAACATGCCGTATTTCTTATTCAATCAAACTACTAGAATCCCAAAAGAAGTAAGAACATAAAATAAATAACACCAGATATAATGTTCTTTGGATTAGTGTGATTCTACGTGAACGGTGATAAGACCACTCAGGTCAGTCATTTTGTTACTAAGAAAAAGGTAATAAATGAAGTACAAACTCGAAGAATCAAGAATAAAATCATAATAAATATTTGAGGAGGTCTTCCCTGTTGAACAAGGTGTAGTGATGAAACCTATAATGTAGATTCAACATCATCTACTCCTAGACAAACTCATGCAATAAGGACCTGACCTTATTACATTACATAATCTTGAATTTATTTAAGAAATAACTTCATTTTTAATTGACGATCCTTTCAATTTTATATCTTTAGATAATTGGGACATAATAAATTCATAACATTACACATTAATACAGAGTGGATACCATATAAACAGTATTTGATTCTTTCAAAAAAATATAAAACTTTTCAAATAAAACATGATTTATTTGAAAATTCTTCAAACATTTAACTTGGCTTCATTATTTGTCTTACCCATCCATCTAACCTGGGAAAATAATTTAAAAAATTGGGATGAGCATAAAGAGCTCAATAATGTATATAAAAAAAGAAAGAACGAATACATTAATCTATGAACACTTGTAACCTATGAAATCATATTCAAAAGACATACTTGTCACCCATATATAAATACTTTGTGAAACATGATAATTCCACAGGATCCAGACAGAACATAAGAACATAAATAGAACTATAGAGGTATCTTGGGTCATTACTTATATAATCTTATTACTCTCATGACTACCTTATAATTTGTAACCCTCACAGCTACCTCACAATTTGTGTAACCATCGTAGTTACACTTGGAGTAGCCATACGGAAGACCTCTAAATTACACATACCCAATGAGTTGTAGGTATATATAGGTCCCACATTTTATCATAATTTGTTTTCCTTTCACTTCCTTTTCTTTTCTTATAATCTCTTCCACTGATCTTATCCAAGAGGAATGAAAGATCCAAAGTCTTTTATATTCTGTATGTTCTCATGTTTAGGAAAAATTCATCATCAACGATGTCATTATCTTAAAGCCTTAAGATAATAAAATAATAATAAAATTTACTATTCATTAGGGTAATATTACTATTCATATTACTATTCATAATGGTATGTTACTATTCACCAAAAATGAAGTTGGTTCTATAAGACTCCAAATATCTTATTGAACACAATTGTAGATAACTATTTTTAGAAATTCAAAACTTGGAAACAGCAAAATTATGTTTAAAGGATATTTAAAAATATCTACTTAAAACAACGTTTCATGCATTTCAATTTTTAGAGCCTTGGGGTCTTACACATGCACACCAAAAAGGATATAGATTTATACATGAAATAAAGAAATAAATCACTATGTAGCCAAGAATCTAAAGCTAGAACCTGGTTACGATGAAAAATGAGTCAGGATCTGAACCCTCCTTGATGCATAGTCACCCTGAACCCAAGATCAAGTCAATCTTTACTAAATATCCATCGGAGAGGTAATTTGTCTCCAGGAGGAGGCACAAACTCAATGGAGGGGAGTGGGGATGGCAGGATAACTCCTATTCTAATTCTTCTACCTTTGAGATCCTCTTTGTGCAGTTAAGGGAACTCACGCCAATAGCTTACAAACCATAACTAGTTGAAACCTTCCAGAATAACTAGATTTATCACCTCACATCAAAGGGTATAGGTGGAGGAAATGAGTGCGTGCTGAGTAGCATAATATGGCAAGGTCAGAAGTGTGGGATCATAGATTCATGGATAGATCAGATGAAAATAATGGATTTCATAATAGAAGGTAGTGCAATGGGTGGGGCAGGTGGAACCACAGTATTGGCATAGATGAGCTTACCTAGATCGAAGCTGATCCAAACAAGAAAAATCAGATCCAACCACAGCTGTTAGATCATTCATGATCAACAGTCTAAATTTAGATGCTTAAACATGTAATGAAAATTAATATTTCCATTAAATAAAAATAATCGGCATAAATGAACATCCCCTATGAAACATGAACCCCTTAAGAAAATATGAATGGATCATAAGAGTGGAATTTAGGGAATTAAATTGCAACATATACAGGGTTATAAAACAAAAAATATACAACTTGAAATTAAATATATTTAAGAATAGTGTTCTCGCAACCTAAGTTATAGAATTGGGAATAAATTCATTAATTTAAGACAGTTCAAAATTTTAGATAATGGTACGAGCTTATTCATTTAATCAATTTTTTTATCCTCCATGGGTATCTTAGTGACACTCACTATTTCATATTCGATAAGATCCCTACAAATTAATTCTAATGTAAATGATCTTAAATATACAATGGAATACATAGATTCTAGATAAATCTAATGTAGACTGGATATAACAGTGGACTACTATACTATCAGTATATAAAGATAACTTGTAAAGAAAATCATTCAACTATATAGCCTCCTTGATGGATTATGAAAATGATATATAATCTACCTTGGTAGTAGAGAGAGAAAACACTGATTTCATGTTTCATTACCAACATATCAGTTCTATATATGCAAGAAACACAAAATAAGTGATTGATTTTCAGATGTCAACAATTGTAGTGAAATATTAGTAAAAAAACTAACAATTTTATCACTAAAAAACTATTTAAGCCAAATCAAATGAATAACTTTTCAGACATAGGGACGTACCTAAGGATCCATATCAAAGAATCCTGGTGAGACTTACCAGGTTTTCCTATAGACCTGGTCAAAGTAAAAATAGAAAATGATATATCTGATCAACAAAAAACCATAACATACATAAGACTTCCATCTACATTAGCATATGGAATCATATTCATGAAGGCGGCCGCATCATTATTTATAAGGGATAGTTGCAAATACAATTTAATTTTTTTTGGTGGAATACTAACCAGTTTAATGTGCTCAAAGAGATAACTTTTTAATACCTTATTAATATAACAAAACTATGATAAGTTCAAGGTTCATGCCTTAATATCTCTAATTATATCCATACACTGGATCTGATTGGCATGTCCTAAGTCTTATATTTCAATGACATAGTTCAATTGGTTATTGATAGAATTTATAATCCTTGTTTTTTTACAAATTAAAATAATTTCATTAATATATAATAATAAGATAAAATAGGTATGTTTAATAGTTTTATATTATACACATGCATAAAAATTAGTTCTAGAAAATGGTTTTTTAATCATGAAATAATCAAACATTTTATACCATTGCCTATAATATTGTTTAATAACATATAAAGGATTCTTAATAAGGAAAACTTAATTAGGTTTAGATATATTTTAAAATCCTTCAGGATGGGTCATATAAATTTTTTCGTCAAGGGTACCATGGAAAAAAAACATTTTTAACATGAAATTGTTCAGCATTAAAATCAATCATGGAATAAAAAGAAATAAGAACCCTTATATAAGAATGTTAAAAAATAGGGAGAATATCTCACTATAATCAATACATTTAAATTGGATAAAGCCTTTAGTAACCATTCAATCGTTAAATTTTTATTTATTTTCTCCAACATTGTTTTTATTCATCTTCTATATCCACTTAGATCCAATAATAATCTGGTTATTAGTTTTAGAAACAAAAACCCAAGTGTTGTTCTTGTGGAGTGAATTCATCTCTTCTTACCTAGAACCTAAACACTTAGTGTCCTATTTGGACTAAATGGCTTGCTTATAAGTTTGAGGATTAACATTAAACAAATATTGAGTAACATTAAATGAATTGGTGGAAATATCATCCTGATTAAAGTAGGCTACAGGACTAATAACTCTTCTCTCTCTATCTTAGTTGATTTGATATTTTCATAGATTATCTGGTTCCTCTATTTCGGGTTCAAAATCTGGATCAGAATCAGATTCACCTTACGTCTATAGAATAGTTGGAGTAGAACCAGTCTCGAACTAGGATTGGTATTGGTATTTCGATTAAAATGGAACTTCAACACTAATGCGTACTGTGGCTCTGGAGGATTATCCATTATTATCAAAATACTCTTCTAAATATTTTCTGTAACCACTAGATATTGCAGACTCTTGAAACACAGCATATTGACTAACTATACACTTTTGATAACCTCTTTTAGCAATTCACAGATGATACCCCTCAATACCCTATAGATAACCCATGAGTATACTCTTCACAGTCCTTGTAGATATCTTATCTATATGGATTTGAATCTCTATTTCTAGAAGGTAATCCTTAGGTGTGTCCATTTTTAACCCTACGCACTGGGGAACCCTCCTCCCAGGAAGAGGTCACTCTAGAGAGAGCCTCATCAAGTCATAAATAATTTCCATCTGGGATGTCATATCTTCCTAGAGGGTAACAACCTAGGTTTTGATGCGTCAACAAAGAAATCCATCAGCACATGTGGGTTTTGCTTTATTTCACCACCCAATCAGGGAACGGGTGACCAGAAAAGATGAGTGGATCCTAGGGGTGAACTTTTCCAAATCTCTATAGGTGTGTTAATATAATTAGTAAAATATGGAAAATGATTAATTAAGTAGACTTTCGTAGAGGAAGCCTCAGTCTATAAGGACCTTGTGAGTTTAGAGTGGGATAGAATACACTTAACCCTCTCAAGAATAGTCTTATTAATCCTCTTTGATAATCCATTTTGTTGTGGTGTTTCCGCAATAGTTTGGTATCATCATATTCCCTCATATACATATAATTAAATTAATTAAATAGATAGAAATTCTACACCATCACTACCTAAAATATTATCTTTAATAGTACAAAAATAACCTTTAATAGCGCTAAAACACTATTAATATTAGCACTGATAAAGGCCCCACATGCTATAGTGTGTTCTTTGTATAACAGCACGATGCAGCAACTTATAACCAGTACACAAAATATATAATTTAATTTAAATAAATATTACAACATGAATACAATAAAAAACTACAATATACATTTCAAACAATATTTCTTATAATTAAATTTACAATTATTATCCACAAATGTTTAAAAACATTAATGTTTCATCCTTTTTTGCACCTGTGATCCCCTATCAAAAAGCTCCTCCCACAAAATCCATTTCTAATAAAATAACCTCAAACCAATAAAAATAATACACATATATAAGAGAAACAAATCTCTTCATAGTAATATTGTAATGAAATTAATTAAACATTAATATGAAATAATGCATAAAAATTGTCAACAGTAAATAAAAAAGACAAACTTTGAGTTATACAGGTCACACCATCTGTTTTATTGAGGTGAAGGAGATTCTCACACATCAAAATAAGTTATGGTTTATTTTCTAAAGTATCAATACAATGTGAATGCATTTGATCAGTTTTGAGTATGTCAATTATTATTCTTAATCAAATTAATTTCAATTTTATATAAATAATCACTTACAGTTATACCAGTCACATCATGAATTGGATTAAGGTGCAGTTGATATCTACACATCACAAATTACTTCTGGATCATTTTTATAAAGTATCAAAACAATATGAAAGTTTTTTCTTGGTTTTCAATGTGTCACTTATATTTTTTACTAAAAAGTCATTTCAAACAAAAAACATACAATTTGAGACAGACCGGTCACATCATGATTCATTTTTATATGAGACTACTTTCCACATGTCACAAATTAATTATGAATTACAATCCTAAATTATCAAGATAATCATAGTGTATTATCTTGGATTTCAGTTAGTAACCCACATTTTGAGCAAAAATTTCAATTTTATACTAATAACAAGAACTTGGAGTCATACCGGTCACATCATGCATTAGATTGAGGTTCGGTTGATTCTAATATATATCAAAGCATTTATGGGTTATTTTTCAGAATTATCGAAATAATTAAAATGCCTTTTCTTATTTTTGAGTAGGTTATTTGTCTTTTTTACTAGAATTGATGTCAATTTTTTAATAAAAAGAAGCACATGGAGTAATACTGGTCACATCGTGAATCATATTGTGGTAAGGATGATTCCTACATGTCTCAAATTACTTATGCAACATTTCCCTAAAGTAAAAAAACAATATGAATGTATTTACTCAATTTTTAGTAGGTTAGTTTCCATTTCTACTAAAATAGTTGTTAATTATAAATAAAAATATACACTTACAATCATATTGGTCAAACCATGTGTCAGATTGAGGTTTGGCTCATTCCTATGCATCTCAAATAACTTTTAGATCATTTACTATGTGTATCAAAACAATACTAATGCATTTTCATGGTTTTTAGTATGTCACTTTTTCTTTTTTTATTTAATATCTATTTAAAGTAAAAATACCCACATGGATTCATATCGGTCACACCATTCATTGGATTGAGGTTTGGTTGATTCTTTTATGTCAAAAACGACTTATGGATCATTTTCCTAAAGTATCAAAATAGTCTGAATGCAGTTTCTCATTTTGGAATTGGTTAGTTATCCTTTTTACTAAAACAAGATTTTATTAAAAATAAAAATACACTCATTGAGTCATACGAGTCACATAGTGCATCGGATTGAGGTTTTTCTAATTCCCACACATCTCAAATTACTTATAGATCCTTTCACTAATGTCTTAAGATAATCTAAATTCTTTGACACATTCCTGTCATGGGGTATAAAAAAATAAATATTACCTAAGTTAAAATGAAATAAAGTGGCCAACCATGGTTGTCTCCAGCGAGGATCACAAAAAAATCAAGATGTTACCTTATATTTGAGAAAGAAGTGTATATTTTTTTAAAAAAATTTTTTGATTTTGAAAAGGAACTAAAGTGGAAAAAAAATGAAGAATAATTCTGAAAACAAATTTACAAAGAAATAGATTTAAAATAGTGATATTAATTTTATGATCATGTTGGTATCAGTTTTCCAATTTCAATGTTATCATAGTTCTTATTTATCCAATCCTCTTCTACTAAGCCTATTAAAGTGAGTTTCCACAATTGCTTCCTCTCACTCCCTTGGTCAAATGGTGATGGTGGTAGTAAACCATGCCAAGATCTCAGATGGGTGTACTCTCCTTCCTATGTGTGAAATATTTTCAGTAAATATTCTCAATTGACTTAGGCAATTCATAATCGGGTCTTATTTATCCCAAACAACCAAGAATATCCACTACCCATCGCAGATGTACCGATGATCGCCATAAATTTCACCACTAATCCATAATCTATTCCATATTATATAAACCATAACCTAATAGGGGGAGAAAATTATCATCAAACCAATCAAAAACAAAAATAGAATCTAAAACCAAAAATGAACGTACTTTATAGTAAAAATTGTTATTAGAAATTGAAACAAACATCGCAAAAGAGAGAAATGATTTCATAACTTTAAGTGCAAGAACTGAAACATTACCAAATGGAAAACTTGTCCTTCCCTAATAACTCAAATAATTACACCTCCATGGGAATATAATCCATGAATAAGGGGGAAGAATAATACATTTGAAAAATAAAAAGCAAGAAGATAAGGTAAATGTAGAACAAAACATTTCTCCTCCGGAATCCTTCCACATAAGGTTTTCCTCTGTTATGCCCACCATAAACCCTAAAATAGCTAAATTCTATTCATAAAATTTATTCAAAATTGAGTTTTCTATCAACTCTCAAAATTTAAAATATATTGTACACGTTTAGAAAAGGTTATACTCGAATTAATGAAGAGAATGTATTCTTCCCTATGAGACTCTTCAACTTTCACCTTATGGCCGCATTGAAATAAATCTTTAATGACCAAATAACTTTATGAAATTTATTGGAAGTATGAGACTCAGATCCCTCTTTCTTCTCCAACTATAATCAAGTCATTTGGACATAATTGGGATGATATATGACTCATTAATTAAGGTGGGGTCCATTCTATCGTCCATAAAAATATCTTCTTTTCATTGATTTATCTGGTCCAATGTGTTTGTAATTGGATATATTTCCCAAAGAAAAAGATGAATCCCATGAGAATGAAAATCATAAAAAGAAATGAATCAATTTATTTGGATCAAAATTGTAAAATATATGCCCGAAATACAAAATCTTCACAAAACTACTAAATTTACAGAATTAAACAATTATCACAATTAAACCCACAATTCACCAAATATACTAAAATGATACAAATCATCCCAAATTGATTATTTGGAATGTGTTAAATCATTAAAACACATATGAAAAATAATAAAAATATTATCTCTATCAATTTTCCCATACTTAGCACTTGGAATCCCAAACAAGTTAACATCAAAATCTAATTAAAGCAAATTCTAAACACATGCCAATTAGATCCACCAATTCCATACGAATAAATAAAATATATCATGCCTCATCCATAACCATTATTGAAAGTTATAAAATCATATCATTCAATATGTTTCCTCTTCATTTATCCTCCCATGCACACAAGACACCGACCTCAAATTAATTTTTCCTCATCTCACAAATATCAATTTTCAAAAAAGTTATTCTCATCCAAACCAATGCAAGGGTCACCATAGGATTGAAAAACATCTGATTCTTCGCCCAATGTAAATCAAGGAAATGTGTTTATCATGAGTAATTTTTAGGTTTTTTCTTTGGCATTTGGTTGGTAGGATGTTTTGTGAAAAAATACGAGGCCGAATGAGGAGGGTTTGGTACTTTTGGAAACAAAATTTCACAATTCTAATTTTCACTCAAGTACGGTATCATCATCACTCCCAATGGTATAAATTAATCTCCATAATCATGAAATATTGAGAAATTTTCAAACAGCTCACCATTTTAGCAGCAAAAATTTCAATCTTCTCAAACATGATTTTTCTTGAAATCTCCAGACAAGGCACAATTTCTTTTATCATGAATGCTCTAAAAATGGCATAGATTTTAACAGAATGATTTTATTAGAATCAAACACATCTCTTAAACATTTTATTTTCCACCCAAAATTTCACCAAATGAGGTAAAAAGACAAAAGAGAGCTTCTACAACACTTAAGTTCAACTAGATCATGCAATTTCACATCAAGAGTAGGTTTGATAGGGAAAATTGGCTTGTAATGTGGCTAAAATGACAATTTTTTCATGGATTATAGGGGATAAAAGTATTAAATATACTAGGTAGGACAGAATGATTGGGATTCTCTTAAAAGGGGGGGCATTAAAACCAAATAAATTTCATAATCATTTAAAAGACAAGTACCCCAAAACATCATGTTTGGAAAGAAATAAATCAAATTCTGGTTAAAACAAGAATGATTTGGTTCTCTCGAGAAGTGAGGTAAATGGGAAGAGTATGAAAAAAAGGGTTCAAAATCCTTACATGAAGGTGATTTAAAATATAAATACAGTGAGATTTGGCATGAGATTCAAAAATTAGAGTACTTTTCATGAAACTCCAAAATAATTGAACATGAAAAAAATTCATTTTCATTATTCATTTAAACTCACTTTCATGGAATAAATTGGTTCACTCAATGACATGGGTTTCAAAAAATGGATAATATAATCGTTTCAACTCAAAAGTTTTAAAAAAACACACACAAAATGAAAAATAAACACACAAAAATTTGAAAAACATATATATTTTATTTTTTTTATTTTTTTGATAAACAAACAAAAAATGAAAATACTAAACTACAAAGGTTCCCTCCCAAACACTTAAATTATGCAGTGTCCTCAATTTATTCAATTGGATTAACATGTAAGAATATTTTAAATTGAATCAAAACAATCAGGTAAGTGTAAAAGAGAGGTGCAACCTAACTTATTGGTAGTGCAATATTGAGTAAATATCCTAAGTGTTACACACTAAAAACCTAAATGAAAAATAATGAAATAAAACATTATATATTTATTTAATGAAACAATAATAGAAATAGGATGAGAAAAACAGGAATATATATTGGTTTAATCCCCAAAGTTTTCCATGGGTTTTGACTGCCTCTAAATGAGTTATTCTAATCGTTTATCCACAATCTGATGGTGGGTGAAGTTTCTTTCTCATGAACCCACAAAACTTCTTCTTTTCATCATGCACTTCTCCCTTTTTGTTGTGGAAACCATGGGTATAGTACACCAAATCCACCCCTAGGATAATAAAATACAACTTTCACAGTGGTGGAAGGAAAAATAATGAGTCCTCGTCTTTCTTTTTTTCCAATTTCAAAACTTCTTTTTTATTGTACAGTGATTTCTCAAGGTATGCTGCATCAATGAGATAATAAAAGGGAATATCAGAGTGTAATTATATTTGAACAAAGTTAAATCATGAAGATTCAATATCGAATTATTACCTTTCAATTTAAGAATCTTGTGTCTCTTTTTCCTTAGGCAATGACACTAGAATCATCTCATGTACTCCCTCCAATAAATGGTCAAAATTTTCTGGGAGCTCCATTTGTTCTTCATCAGGTGCATCATATTTTCTTCCTCATCCCCCAAGGAAATACAAGAGTTATCTAAATCTTAAAATTTCATTCAAGGGGAAGTAGTACTCAATTAATATTCTATAAAATCAAAATAAAGAGTGTTTAGAAAAATATTATCTCCTTTAAGTGGCTCGAATTCAATTTATTCTTCAGTGCAAAGTTCCTCGTTGAGTTGTATTTCACTTGGTAGAGGTAGGTAGTTGGACTCCTCTATTTGAAAGATGAGTGGTGAATTCACTTCCACCACTGGTTTTGATTCTGGATCAGGTTGAGGTTCTTGATCCAATGAAACTTTCTACAAGGACTTAAATCTTTGAAAATCAGTGTTGTCGTAATTCACTATGTCCATCAGTTCTTGAAGTGAGATACATGTGACATTGTCATTCATCATTTTCTTAGAAAAAATAGTGAGTTAATAAATCTTTTGAAAGAGGGATTACTCATCATTATGAACCATTTTTTCCTAAAACTATGATTAATTGATCCAAGAAGTATAATTGTAGTTGGAATACATCAGGGATAATATTTTTTTGTTTTTTAACGGAATAAAGAAACTTATTTATGAAATGTTAGAATTAGATTTTTGGCACTACCTCCCCAAAAAATGGGCCAAGTTTTGACATATTTCTGTCTTAGGGTGTGACAAAAACAAATATTACCTAAGATAAAATGTAGTAATGATGTTAACCTCGGTTTTCTTCAGAGAAGAGTGCACGACAATCAAGATGTCACCTTAAATTTGAGAAATAAGTGTAGATTGTTTTTGAAACTGCTTGATTTTAAAAAGGAAATAAAGTGACAAAACAAAAAAAAATGAATAAAAATATCGAAAAAAAATTTAAAAATAAAGGGATTGAAAATAGTGATATGAATTGAGTGATCAGTTCGGGATTGGTTTTCCAATTTCAATGTTATCATAGTTTTAATTTATCCAATCCTCTTCTAATAATCTGATTAAAGTGAGTCTCTATGATTGCTTCCTCTCAATCCCTTGGTCAAATAGTGATGGTGAGAGTAAAACTTTCCAATATATCATATTTTTATACTCACCTTATTATGTGGGAAAGAGTTTCAGAGAATATCCTCAATTTATATAGGCAATTCTCAATCGGATCTTGTTTATCCCAAACAACCATGAATATCCACTACCCCTCCCACACGTACCGACAATCACCAAGTATTTCACCACTATGCCAGGATCAATTCTATAGTATATAGACAATAACCTATTGGTGGGAGGAAATTATCATTTACCAAAGAAAAAAAAATAGGTGAATCTAAAACCAAATACAATCATACTTGATACTAAAACTGTTATTAGAAATTGAAACCAACTTCACAAAAGAGAGAAAACATTTCATAACATTAAGTGCATCAACTCAAAAAATAAACAAGGGAAAACATCTAATTCCTGAATCACTCATAATATTAACCCTCTATGTGAAGGTAGTCCATGAAGAAGGGTAATAATAACACATTACAAAAATAAAAAGAAAGAAAAGAGGGGAAAGGAAAAACAGAAAATTTCTTCTCCAGAATACTTCCATCGAAAGTTTTCTTCTATTATTTATACCATCGCTCCTAAAATCACAATGTATAAACTTAAAAGTTCTTCAAAATTGAGATTTATATAGAATCCTAAAATTTAAAATATATTGGACACGTTTATAAAAAGTTATACTCAAATTAACGAAGTAGACTTTTTCTTCCGGAGGAAACACTTCAACTTCTTGTTTTTTGGATGCATTCAAATAAATCCATAATGAATGAATATTTTCTAAAAATTTATTAGAAGCATGAGACTATGAGTCCTAGTTATTATTAAACTGAAATAACCTCATTTGTACATATTTAGGAAATTATATTCCCCATTAATTAAGGTATAGACCATTCTGTTGGCCATAAACATTTCTTCTCTTTATTGATTTATCTGGGAAAATGTGTTTTGAATTGGATATAGGTCCAGATGAAAAATATGAATCGCACTAGCATTAGAATCCAAAAAAATTGAATAAATAAATTTGGATCAAAATTTTAAATGATATGATGGAAATACAGAATCACCACAAAAATTATTAAATTTCCAGAATTAAACAATTTTATCAATTAAACCCAAAATTCACCAAAAATTCTAAAATGATAAAAATAAGCCCAAATTGATTAATTATAAGGGGTTAAATCATTATATCACATATTAAAAAAATGAAAATGTTATCTCTATCATGATTTTTCTCTTTTTTGAGTTGATCAGTCATCCTTTTTAATAAAATTCATGTCAATTTTAAATAAAAAAACACGCTTTGAGTCACACCGGTAACATCATGCCTCAGATTGAGGTTTGGGTGATTCCTAAACTTTCCAAATGAATCATGTATCATTTAAATAATTTATCAAAACAATATGAATTAGTTCTCTTGGTTTTTAGTATTTCACTTTTTCTTTTTGATAAATTAATGTCAATTTCATATAAAAAATACGGTTTGAGTATTATTTGTCACAACGTGTGTCGGATTGAGTTGTATTTGATTCCTACACATCAAAAATGAGATATGGATAATTATAATAAATTATAAAAACAATATGAATTCATTTTATTAGTTTTTATTAGGTCAGTTTCCCTTTTTACAAGCATTTGTGTCAATTTAATGTGTGTTTAGAGTCATAATGGTCACAATGTGCATCGTGTTGAGGTGTTTCTAATTCCTACTTGTCATAAATGACTCATAGATCATTTCCCTTAAGTATTTAAAAAATATAAATTCTTTTTATCAGTTTTGGGTATGTCAGTTATTATTTTTACTTAAATGGATGTTAATTTTAAATAAAAAAAGCACTTTGAGTCATATCGATCACACAATTAATTGGATTTAGGTGAGGGTGATTTATAAACATCGAAAATGACTAATGTATAATTTCACTAAATTATAAAAATAATATGAATGTGATTTCTTAGTTTTTAGTATATCACATTTTCTTTTTTCTAAAATTAATCTAAATTTAAAATAAAAAGACACACATGGAGTCATATTGGTCACACCTTGTTTTGATTGAGGTGAGGTTGATTCCTAAATGTAAAAATGACTTATTGTTCATTTTCCAAAAGTATAAAAATAGTATGAATTCATTTTCTCATTTTTGAGTCACTACTACAAAAACGGGCAAGGGAAGCGCGCCCTTATAACAGCTCTAAGCAAAACCGCTGATAAAGGATACCCTATATCAGCGCTAAAATTACAGCTCTGAAAAAGCTAATGTTTATCAGCACTTTCATAGCGCTGATAATAGTAATATTTATCAGCGCTAGAAAAGCGCTGATAAATATGATCTGTATCAGCGCTAAAATTTTAGCGCTGATACAGTTGGTCTTTATCAGCGCTCAAAAAGCGCTGATAAAGGTTCGCCTATATAAGCGCTAAAAAATCACTGATACAGAACGCCTCTATCAGCGCTCAAATTTCAGTGCTGATATAGGGTATCCTTTATCAGCGCTCAAAAAGCGCTGATAAAAATTATCTTTATCAGCGCTAAAAAAGCGCTGATAAAGAGACCCTGTATCAGTGCTATAATTGTAGCGCTGATACGGGGAATCTTTATCAGCGCTTTTCTAGCGCTGATAAATCATAATATTATCAGCGCTAGAAAAGCGCTGATAAAGCTAGATTTTATCAGCACTATAATTTTAGCGCTGATAAAGGTATCCTTTATCAGTGCTTTTTTAGCGCTGATAAAACCTTAGTCGACTTTTTTATAAAGTCGGTCGCACAGTGCCCTCATTTTATCGTAGCTAAAGCCCTCGCGGAACCGTAACCCTGCTACTCTTCTCCCGAATACCGCTGTTGTGTTCGCTTCGCCGGAGCTTGCCGCCCTCGGTACACTCGTTGTCCTCCGCCGCCCGCAACACCCTCGGCCGACCTCCACCGCCTGCCGCCCTCGGCTGCCCGCAACGCCCTCGGCCGCCGTTCTCTGGCGCCCTCGGCTGCCCTCGGCCGCCCTCCGCCGCCCTCGGCCGCTCTCCGCCGCCTCCGCCGCCCTCCGCCTCACTCGGCCACCCTCGGTCGCCCTCCGTGGCCGCCTTCTGCAACCCGCAACGCCCTCGGCCGCCGCCTTAAGGTAACAATCTATGAAGAAGATGTATATGTTTTCATATAGATAGATTGTGTATAGCTGATTATCTCTAAGTGTACTCATGATGATGTCCAGATGTTGGGAATGATCATCATTATTTTGGTATTACACCAATATGTCATCCATAAAACAACTACAATCTGGTCTAGGTACAAGTGAAATATTCAACTCATCAAGAGAATAAATGCCATGGGGAATTCGTCAACACAAATTTTATTATGAAGAATTCATAAAAACTATACATGATTTCAAAATTAGTTTATAGTATATCAGAATTTCTCAACCTCAAATGATGATAAAAAAACCTTAGATCAATCTTAGAGAACAATATGGAACCCCTCAGCTGGTCAAATAGATCAAAAATACAAAGAAGTGGATATCTGTTCTTAATTTTCATCTGATTTATATTCTATTAATAGAAACACATATGTAATGTTCTGTCATCCTTCTTGGAAAATAAAACATGAGATCCCCAAGGTGACATACTCGAGCAGATGCACCCTTCATAATCTAACTCCTCTCATTGAGTTTTATGTTCCTGAATCTATTCTTCTTTCATTCTGAAAGGCGTTATATAAAATGGCACAACTCCACGCATCAGCTCAATCATGAACTAAAAGTCTCTTTTAGGTGGTATCCCTGATCAATTCTCATGAAACACATCCTAGAACCAGTCTACTACTGGGGGAAATATTTCTTGTTTCAATCCATTATCATCAAGAAAAATATTCGTAAACTGGTCTATGTTCTCACCTAGTTGTGGATGAACTGGTCCTACATGGTCTACCAAGATATCCCATTCTCCATAAAAGACATGGGCTCTACCCTTATGAGGCATGACGGTCACTCATCTATGGTAACAATCAATGTGATATTGATTAAATACCAAAAATTACATCATCACTATCTATTCAATACATATCATATCAATCATGTATAAATCCAAAATTAAACAATACTCACAAACCATGAGGGAACATCCCTTACGAAGACAGATGCCTTCTAATCACACCCCCAATGGTGTGTTGACCAACATGATCCCACAAAAGTACTCTAACACAAAACAGAAACCATTTACCAAGAGATAAGATATAAAATAATGAGAGGATCCCCTATTACAAGTCTCCTTTAGGTTCCCCTATTCGGTTCTCTGATAAAGGTATCTCTCATCGATTGGAAATCCTCTATCTCCTGTTATATCCTCCTTATAGAGTGATAGATAATCATCTTTTTAGTGAATCTAATATTCTTTTTTATGAATCTTGATTGTAGGTTAGACTACTTGATCTCCTTCCAAGGAAGTGGTTCCCTTCTACTGTATTTGGAAGTCTTCTTTTGTGTACTTGAACCATAAATACTAATATTTGAGATTCAAATAGGATGAAGATGAATAAAGATTGGATGGATTCTAATCGTTTAACAATAGAGTACGAGAACGGAGTGAAAGAGTTCTTCAAGTTTGCAAAGGATCACACAAAGGATCCTTCTCAAATCCTTTGTCCGTGTTTACGTTGTTGTTATTCTAGACTACTTACTCCAGAGGAGTTGGAAGAACATTTGATATGTCACGGAATAGATCGGAGTTATAAATGTTGGAAAAAACACGGAGAAAAAGCGAATGTAGCTACTGGATGGGATAAAACTGCGTTTTATGGATCGTCAGATATGAATACAAATATAGATAATGAAGAAGACCGTATGGAGGATGTGATTACAGATGTCAATGATGATGAAGATCGTATTGAGGAAATGACAAAGACAATTCAAGATGAACCCCGTGATCGCCCAAAATTGTTTGAGAAGTTAAAGAGTTGTGCAAAGACGCCATTGTATGTTTCTTGCACTAAGTATACAACATTGTCAGCTGTACTGAAGTTTTATAAATTGAAAGTAGGCAATGGATGGAGTGATGTCAGTTTTACGGAACTACTTTCTCTCTTGAATGACATGCTCCCGGAAGATAATGAGCTCTCAAGCCAGACATATGAAGCTAGAAGAATGCTACGCTTGATGGGAATGATTTCTGAAAGAATACATGCCTGCCCGAAAGACTGTATATTGTTTCGAAAGGAGAACAAATCACTTACAGAATTCCCAAAGTGTGGTGCTTCTCGATACAAGAAAGATAAATCCAATCCAACGAAAGTTGTATGGTACTTTCCAATCATTCCAAGGTTTAGGCATTTATATGGAAGTGAAGAAACTGCAAGACAATTGTCGTGGAATGCAGATAAAAGAAATAAAGATGGTTTATTACGTCATCTGGCCGACTCTCCTCAATGGAAGAAAATTGATCATGAGTATCCTGAATTTGGAAAAGAGCCGAGAAACCTTCGTCTTGCGTTATCTACAGATGGAGTGAATCCTTTTGGTTTTCAAACCATCACTCATAGTACATGGCCTGTTATGTTGCTAAATTATAACTTTCCACCCTGGTTATGCATGAATAGAAAATTCATCATGTTATCTATGCTTATATCAGGACCAAAACAACCAGGTAACGATATTGATATATATCTGACTCCTTTGATCGAGGATTTGAAGTTATTGTGGGACTCAGGTGTAATGTTGTATGATGCTTATAAAAGTGAATACTTCACGTTGAGAGCGATGTTGTATGGGACAATAAATGATTTCCCTGCTTATGGAAATTTCTCAGGCTATAGCATTAAAGGAACTCAAGGGTGTCCCATGTGCGAAGAAGATACAGAATCAATTAGGTTGAAACATTCATCGAAATCTGTGTTTCTAGGACATCGTAGATTTCTACCTCGTCGGCATAAGTACCGATCTTGGACGACATCATTCAATGGAATTTCAGAAAAACGCACAACACCCTCTCCACTAACAGGTGATCAGCTGTTTGAGAAAGTAAAAGATATGAACACTGTTTTTGGTAAACCATTTTCGAAAAACCTTACGAAAATCGGTTGAAAAAAGAGATCAGTTTTTTTTGAATTACCATACTGGAATTGTTTGTACGTCAGACATTTTCTTGATGTGATGCATGTGGAAAAAAATGTATGTGATAGTGTTATTGGAACGTTGCTAAATGCCCCTGGCAAAACAAAAGATGGAATTAAGGCAAGGTTGTACATGTTTGACATGGGAATACGAGAAGAGTTGGCTCCCGTGAAAGGTGAAAATCGAATGTTTCTTCCTCCTGCTGCTTATACTCTTTCTAGGGAAGAGAGATATCAGTTTTGCAACTTCTTTAATGATGTAAAGGTTCCAGAGGGGTACTCATCAAATATCAAGAACATTGTTTCAATGAATGATTTGAAGTTAAAAGGTTTTAAATCACATGATTTCCATGTTTTGATGCAAGATCTAATTCCTATAGCTTTACGTTGCATTTTACCCAAGAATGTTCGTCATACGTTAACCAAACTTTGTTTCTTTTTCAAAGCTATATGTAGCAAAGTTTTAGACCCGGGGAAATTGCCAGCTATGGAAAAAGAAATTGTCATCATATTATCTGAATTAGAAATGTTCTTCCCGCCAACATTCTTTGATATGATGGTTCATTTGATGATTCACTTGGTGAGAGAGATTCGACTTTGTGGTCCTGTGCACTATAGATGGATGTATCCTGTTGAACGGTATATGAAGATTTTGAAAGGATATGTCAAAAATCGAAGTCGGCCAGAGGGTTGTATAGTGGAGCGATATATTGTTGAGGAAGCCATTGAATTTTTTATTGAATACCTATCTGATGTGGAAAGCATTGGTCTCCCGAAATCTCGTCACACTGGAAGCATTGAGGGTGGGGGAATTTCTGGAAGAGAAGTTGTAACAATCCGTATTACAGATCGGGAGCAGGCTCATCTTTATGTTTTTCATAACAGTTGGGAGGTTGCTCCATATATTGAAACTCACAAAGAAATTCTTAGGCAGTTGAATCCATCGAGGGCTGAAAATGGTTAGCAGATACACATAATCACCAGTTTATAGGATAGTTTCAGGACCATATTTTTAAGCAGTTGGATGAAAATCCGAATTCAATTTCAGAACGACTTCGATGGCTAGCCGCTAGACCAAGTGTGTATGTATTATCTTACAGTGGGTATGTAATTAATGGTTATACATTCTATACGGATGAACATGATGAAGAGAGTACAATGCAAAATAGTGGAGTTACACTAGTGGATGAAACGATGCATGTTTCTGGTAGTAAGGATAGAAATCCAATTTATGCAAATATGTCTTACTTTGGCATTATCAAACTAATATGGGAGTTGGATTATACGACATTTCAATTGCCGATTTTTCAATGCAAATGGATTTATAACAATAGTGGTGTTAAAATAGATGAATGGGGATTTGTGAAAGTTGATTTTAGTAAATAAGGGTACAAAGATGAACAGTTTATAATGGCATCACAAGCGGTACAAGTTTTTTATGTTCTAGATCCCGCAAACCGAAAGTGGTCGATTGTTCTGTTATCGTCCAAAACTATTGAGGGTTTCGATGAAAATTCAGTTTAGGACGATCCTTTTAGTGGTACGTCACAATCAATTCGGAGCGGTCCCAATGCAGATGATGTTTTGTATGTTAGAGGAGACCACAATGAAGGGATTTGGATTGTCGATAGAGGTGTCAAATCTCTTCAACCTTTGAAAAAAAGAAAGAGAGTTCAGTAAACAGGTTATATTTTGTTTGTAATATAGATCTTGTTATCTCATGTTATTATCTTATCATTACAGAATTTATGTAATTTGAATGAACTGTTCAAGCACTTTTGCAGATAATGACTTCTGCACATTCTGGTGCTCCTAACCTTGAGACTGAACAAGTCTCTCAAGCAGCTGCTGCGGCTGCTGCTGCTCCTGCTGCGGCTGCTGCTGCTCCTGCTGCTCCTGCAGCTCATGCTGCTGCTACTGTTGCTCCTGATACGGCTCCTGCTACTCCTACTGCTGTGGATCCTACTCCTCCTCCTGTTGTGGCTCCTAGTGCTCCTACTGCTCCTGCTGCTGCTCTTACTGATGCGGCTCCTGGTGCTCCTACTGCTCCTGCTACTGCTCTTGCTGTTGCGGCGCCTTCTCTTAGTGTTGAGGTCCAACAACCATCAGCACATGCCGTTGATATCATAATAGATGAACATATATATGATGTTGATATCGCTGAAATGGTTGGGAATGAAGGACCGACGTCGCAGAAATCACAGGTGCGTCATAGTTTGACAGTGTTAGACAAAATTCTTAAGGCGAAAAGAAAAGGCATCAAATTTGAAGTCGGATGGAATGCACGAGGCCAACATGTGAATCCCAACAAGGCTATGTTTAGAAGTTATATTGGAGTTGTCACTCGGCAACGCGTTCCGATTGACATAGATTCGTGGCACCATGTTGTGTCTGGGTTGAAGGCTGTGATCTGGGAAGAAATTACGGTAACATTATGAATTTATTTCTTTAATTAACTAGCAAATAAAATGATGAAACAGTGTCTTACTCTTCTGAATCTCTTGCAGAGTACATTTATAGTAGACGACTCACACAAGGATTATGTAATAAGGCTTGCAGGAAAGATTCATCTAGGTTTTCGTACTATTTTAACAAGATATCACCTGAAATATTCTAAAGGTAAAATAAACCCGCACCCACCCATTGTCTATGCGTACCTGATATCCCAAGAAGCATGGGATGCATTTATTGGCCGTCGTGGGGATGAGAAGTTTCAGGTACATTGTGAGTGATAATATGTTGTTTGAGGATACCTGTATTCATCACTTTGATTGTCAATATTTCATTTATGAAACAGAAACTCTGTACTGAAAATATGGAACGTGCATCAAATCCAACATACCCCTATCGTAAAGCAAGGATGGGGTACGCTTCATTAGAAAAGAAAATGGTACGTATTGTAAATTTACAGTAATATTGTTAGGTGCCAATAAACAACATCATAATTATCTTTCTATGTTTATATGTAGATTGATGAATCTAAAACCAAATGCACTTCTATCCCACGTCATGTGCTATGGAAGGAGGCACGTGTGAACAAAGAAGGGAAGTTAATAGATGAGAACACACAAAAAGTGTGGGAAATATGTGTAAGTATGACACGATGATAAAAAGATTTGTTTAAATTTGCTATTACATAAAAATAATTAGTTTTTTTCCTATATCTGACAGTCACAGGAATCAGCTACTCCTGTAGCTGATACAGACCTATTATCGACGGCTTTGAAGCAGCCAGAAAAATACGGTCGTGTCAGAGGTGCAGGGTTTGGGGTGACACCCCGAGTATATTTTGAGAAGAAGAAAAAAATGGATGATACAGAGAAAAAATTGGAACAAATGAGAGAAAAAATATCAACCCTTGAAGAACAATTGCAATGGCAGGGAGAGTTGCTAGCAACTTTTATGGGTGGGAAGCAAAGGGAGGACACAACTCCGGAACAACCACCACATGAACATCCTGCCCCACCCCCCACCAGCTTTGAGGCGATCCATTCACCTAAAAAAAATGTCTTAGCCGTGGTAATCAATATTCTAATAACGGTTCCCATGAAATATGAAATCAGGCAAACACTGATAATTTATCTGTACTGATCTTCTACAGGGTGATAATGATTGTGATTTATATCTGTCAACACCCACCTATCACCTTGTAGAGAGGGCTACAGTGTTCAATATCCCTGATGCCACACTGCATAATAGACCACTTTCAAAAGATCATCTGAAAGTGACGATTACTGTAGCTCATGAGCCAAATGCAATGCTACCTATTCCACTTGATGACGATGATATTCATACGGTCGAAAAGGCTATTGGGACATTCATTGCATGGCCGGCACAACTTGTAAGAGTACATGCAGACAAAGAGGTTTTTATTTCCTTTTATTTTCAAGCTAAACCCTTAAAAATTAATGAAAAGAGTGTCTGAATCAATGATTGTTCTTATAGACGGAGAAAGGAAAGGGGGTGACTAACATCGGCTCGAAACCATCTAAAGGATCGACCAATCGATCCCATGGAGCTACTGAAAGCACAATAACACCACCTGTTCTCTTTCCACATTTACTAGCATTGAAGACTCATGTGGATACGAAGCTAAAAGATGGTAATAGTCATATAGTGATTTTCGAAGATAATATATACGGAGAGGAAAGTCAAGATTTCGTTGCTGCTGAAAATGTAAATGAAATCCTTGAAAACGGTTGGTTAGGCGTCACTATTGTAAATGTATATATGAGGTATGTTTCCATGAATTGATTTTCTAAAAGCTGATCTAATGTGAAAATTATGACTAAATGCATTTTATATTGTTGACAGACGCATTTATGAAAAACAGTTGAAGGGATTTTCTCATGAGCCAAGATTTGGACTGGTTAGTCCTCATATCACATCAACACACCAAACAAAAATAGAGTCATCAAAAAGGGATGAAATAGTGAACGACTTGCTGAAAACATTTGAACGCAAGATTACAGATGACAGACTTTTCCTAATACCAACCATGCAGGGGTAATACTCTACGATTAAAGCATATCAATTATATTTTCACTTTTTTTATTAATTATTCCTTTTTTTGTTTTTAGGCAACATTGGTTGCTAATTGCGGTGAACTTGGATACTCCGAAGATTTATTTTCTGGATTCAAAGCTAGGATATCCATCAAACCGACCATACATGATGGACTTTGTGAATCTGTAAGACACTACATCTTACGTTTTAGGTATAAACATCAAGTAATATAATTTTTATTATCTTTTACTAAGGATTCTGTTATGATAGGGCTGTGTGTCAATATCATCTAAAAAAGGAATGAGGACAGGGGTTAAGCATAGGGAGGAAAGCAAGTACTACGTCTGGACAAATATCAGGGTATATATAATAAAATTTCACTATCCAAACACATCTCAACACAAGTTATTTATTCTCCTAATGATCAATTTTTTTGCAGTGTCCAAAACAAACAAACGATAATGATTTCGGTTATTATGTTTGTAAATTTATGAAAGAGATCGTTTTTCATCAGCAAACTAGCATCCCTAAAGAGGTATTTTCAAAAACAATTACTAGTTCGTTTAAGTTATTTATTAATTCTTTATTTTTTTTATTTTGCAGTACTACTATGACTGCCGAAAAGCCTCATACTCACAAGACGATATAGATGTGTTCAGAAACGAGTGGGCCACATACCTGATGACAGATTGTACACAAATACAATGAAGATCTGACTTGGGGACATGTACAATTGGTGGTCATTTTTGAGAGGGGTTAAGGGGATCAGAAGATGAAATATTGTTGTATGTAAATGTTCGTAGCAAAATTGTAATTGTTATTAAATAAAACATTCTTTCTCCAATGAGTCATTTTTCCATTTTAACAGATGATATGCACCAGCAACATGCAAGAATGTTGAACCACTAAAATGGTTGCTCTCTTGTTTAAAATGGACACCACTTTAATTGAAAACAACAACTGACCTACGGAAATCCGACCAGACGCATCTGGATTGCCTTCATCCTTTAGGAGAACGATCCACGGGTCCTTGGTGACGTGTACGAGTCAACTCCGCCTCAATCCAAGGCACGGTGTGACCGCTACCACCCAAAGGGTCGCTCTCTTGTTTAAAATGGACACCACTTTAATTGAAAACAACAACTGACCTACGGAAATCCGGCCAGACGCATCCGGATTGCCTTCATCCTTTAGGAGAACGATCCACAGGTCCTTGGTGACATGTACGAGTCAACTCCGCCTCAATCCGAGGCACGGTGTGACCTCTACCACCCAAAGGGTCACTCTCTTGTTTAAAATGGACACCACTTTAATTGGAAACAACAACTGACCTACGGAAATCCGACCGGACGCATCCGGATTGCCTTCATTCTTTAGGAGAACGATCCACAGGTTCTTGGTGACGTGTACGAGTCAACCCTGCCTCAATCCGAGGCACGGTGTGACCTCTACCACCCAAAGAGTCTCTCTCTTGATTAAAATGGACACCACATTAATTGGAAACAACAACTGACCTACGTAAATCTGACCAGACGCATCCGGATTGCCTTCATCCTTTAGGAGAAGGATCCACGGGTCCTTGGTGACGTGTACGAGTCAACCCCGCCTCAATCCGAGGCACGGTGTGACCGCTACCACCCAAAGGGTCGCTCTCTTGTTTAAAATGGACACCACTTTAATTAGAAACAACAACTGACCTACGTAAATCTGACCAGACGCATCTGGATTGCCTTCATCCTTTAGGAGAAGGATCCACGGGTACTTGGTGACGTGTACGAGTAACATGCAAGAATGATGGACCACATTTATTTGGCCTTTGGACAAAAAAACCAGTAAAATCTCCAAAATACCTTCATATCATGCATGAACCAGTAAAATCTCCAAAATACCTTCATATCACACAGTTCTGAAAAGAGTCACTATTTAAAATAAAGTCACAAATTTAGATACATCTCGAGATGGTCAGTTTAAAGACATTTTGAGGGACACTACTAAAGACATTCTCAGATATGCACACATCCCCCACTTTTAGATCGTTGCCTACTACAATGATCTTCCAAACAAGATATGCATTAGAACGCTCATGATACATAGAGCAATTCACTGGCCACCTTCGAGAATGATCTGAAGCACAAACCATGACAGCATTATGTTTTTCCTTGAAAATTATCTTGGCGAACTGGAATGGAAACTCACTCTTGTGATTTTGCGTCTCTACTTGTCTCTTCATGTGTCCAGCTATTGCCATTCCACTTCGCTAAGAGAATTTCCAAGGAAAAACATAATGCTGTCATGGTTTGGGATTCATATCATTCTCGAAGGTGGGAAGTGAATTAATCTATGTATCATGAGCGTTCTAATTCATATCTTGGTTGTCCTTAAGTTTTAGCAGAATCCGAATGCGTTTGGTCGGTTTTCCGTATGTCAGTTCTTGATTTCACTTATAATTAAGTCCATTTTTAACAAAAC
Source organism: Viscum album (assembly GCA_963277665.1). Taxonomy (NCBI): domain Eukaryota; kingdom Viridiplantae; phylum Streptophyta; class Magnoliopsida; order Santalales; family Viscaceae; genus Viscum; species Viscum album. The sequence continues at coordinate 1,614,790,911 of OY728163.1, forward strand.
ATAGACACTGTGAGTGGTGTAATCCACATAGGGCCTCGGATTGATGTGGGGTTGACTCGTACACGTCACACATGAGTCATGGATCGTTGTGTAAAAGTATCAACACAATCATAAGCCGTTAGATCGGTTTGGCGTGTGTACGTAAAATATTGTCCCTTTTAAACAAATTACCTACAATTGGAGTGATATCGGTCACACCGCATCTCAGATTGAGGCGGGGTTGACTCGTACACATCACATATGACCCATGAATCGTTGTCCTAAAATTTCAACACAATCTGAAGGCGTTTGGTCGGTTTCCCGTATGTCAGTTGTTGATTTCTCACTTAAAAATAAGTCCATTTTGAACAAAACAGAGGCACTTAGAGTTGTGTCAGCCACAACAGGCCTCAGATTGAGGCGAGGTTGACTCGTACACGTCACATTTGAAGGTGAGTATGCATACACGATAGTTGACCTTCTTAGAGAAGAGTTTCTGGAAGAGTATAAAAGACATGAAGCAATGAAGATCATTAGAGTGTTGGAGCAAATGTGGTTGCTACATACAATGTGGAAATCGGCTTGTGCAAAGCGACCTAAGTTACAACTTGCAGGTATTGTACTCTATTTTTTTCTGGAAGGTTTCAGTTTAAATGCATTTTGGAATGATCATTGCTATCCATTGTCTTTTAGGTTTTTTTGACAGCCGAGGGGAAAGGGTGGGGTCTGCAGACATTGGAGGATATGTCGAAGGGTGATTTTGTGTGTGAATATGTTGGAGAAATGTTAACTCCCGCAGTTCTGAAAAGAGTCACTTTTTAAAAGAAAGTCACGAGCTTAGATACATCTCAAGATGGTCAGTTTAAAGACATTTTGAGGGACACTACTAAATACATGCTCAGATATGCACACATCCCCCACTTTTAGATCGATGTGTACTACAATGATCTTTCAACCAAGATATCCATTAGAACGCTCATGATACATAGAGAAATTCACTTCCCAACTTTGAGAATGATCTGAAGCCCAAACAATGACAGCATTATGTTTTTCCTTGAAAATTATCTTGGTGAACTGGAATGGCAGTAGCTGCACACATGAAGTGACAAGTAGAGACGCAAAATCACAAGAGTGAGTTTCCATTCCAGTTCGCCAAGAGAATTTTCAAGGAAAAACATAATGTTGTCATGGTTTGTGCTTTAGATCATTCTCGAAGGTGGCCAGTGAATTTCTCTATGTATCATGAGCATTCTAGTGCATATCTTGTTTGGAAGATCATTGTAGTAGACAACGATCTAAAAGTGGGGGATGTGTGCATATCTGAGCATGTCTTTAGTAGTGTCCCTCAAAATGTCTTTAAACTGACCATCTTGAGATGTATCTAATCTTGTGACTTTCTTTTAAATAGTGACTCTTTTCAGAACTGCAGGAGTTAACATTTCTCCAACATATTCACACACAAAATCACCCTTCGACATATCCTACAATGTCTTCAGACCCCACCCTTTCCCCTCGGCTGTCAAAAAAACCTAAAAGACAATGGCTAGCAATGATCATTCCAAAATGCATTTAAACTGAAACCTTCCAGAAAAAAATAGAGTACAATACCTGCAAGTTGTAACTTAGGTCTCTTTGCACAAGCCGATTTCCACATTGTTTGTAGCAACCACATTTTCTCCAACACTCTAATGATCTTCATTGCTTCATGTCTTTTATACTCTTCCAGAAACTCTTCCCTAAGAAGGTCAACTATCGTGTATGCATACTCACCTTCAAATGTGACGTGTACGAGTCAACCCCGCCTCAATCTGAGGCCTGTTGTGGCTGACACAACTCCAAGTGCCTCTGTTTTGTTCAAAATGGACTTATTTTTAAGTGAGAAATCAACAACTGACATACGGGAAACCGACCAAACGGCTTCGGATTGTGTTGACACTTTAGGACAACGATTCATGGGTTATATGTGACGTGTAAGACTCAACCCCGCCTCAATCCGAGACGCGGTGTGACCGGTATCACTCCAAGTGTATGTATTTAGTTTAAAATGGACAATATTTTACGTACATACGCCAAACTGATCTAACGGCTTCTGATTGCATTGATACTCTTTCACAATGATCAATGACTCATGTGTGACGTGTACGATTCAACACCGCATCAATCTGAGGCCCGGTGTGGCCGACACCACTCACAGTGTCACTGTTTTGTTAAAAATGGACTTAATTTTAAGTGAAATCAACAACTGACATACGGAAAACCGACCAAACACATTGGTATTCTATTGAAACTTAAGGACAACTATCCATGGGTCAAATGTGACGTGTAAGATTCAACCCCGCCTCAATCAGAGGCGCGGTGTGACCAGTATCACTCCAAGTGTATGTATTTAGTTTAAAATGGACATTAGTTTATGTACATACACCAAACCGATCTAACGGCTTCTGATTGCGTTGATACTTTTTCACAACAATCAATGACTCATGTGTGACGTGTACGATTCAACACCGCATCAATCTGAGGCCCGGTGTGGCCGACACCACTCACAGTGTCACTGTTTTGTTAAAAATGGACTTAATTTTAAGTGAAATCAACAACTGACATACGACAAACCGACCAAACGCATTGGGATTCTATTGAAACTTAAGGAAAATGATCCATGGGTCAAATGTGACGTGTACGAGTCAACCCCGCCTCAATTAGAGGCGCGGTGTGATCGGTATCACTCCAAGTGTATGTATTTAGTTTAAAATGGACAATATTTTACGTACATACGCCAAACTGATCTAACGGCTTCTGATTGCGTTGATACTTTTTCACAATGATCAATGACTCATGTGTGATGTGTACGATTCAACACCACATCAATCCGAGGCCTGGTGTGGCCGACACCACTCACAGTGCCTCTCTTTTGTTCAAAATGGACTTATTTTTAAGTGAAATCAACAACTGACATGCGGCAAACCGACCAAACGCATTTGGATTCTGTTGAAACATAAGGGCAATGATCCATGGGTCAAATTTGACGTGTAAGAGTCAACCCCGACTCAATCCGAGTCCCGGTGTGGCTGACACCACTCAAAGTGCCTCTATTTTGTTCAAAATGGATTTATTTTTAAGTGAAATCAACAACTGACATACGGGAAACCGACCAAACGCCTTAGGATTGTGTTAAAACTTTAGTGCAATGACCCATGGGTCATATGTGACGTGTACGATTCAAACCTGCTTCAATCCGAGATGCGGTGTGGCTGGTATCACTCCAAGTGTATGTATTTTGTTTAAAATGGACAATATTTTACATACATACACCAAACCGACCAAACACATCCAGTTTCAATTGAAACTTAAGGACAACGATCCATGAGTCAAATGTGACGTGTACGAGTCAACCCCGCCTCAATCCGAGGCCCAGTGTGGCCGACACCACTCAAAGTGCCTATGTTTTTGTTAAAAATGGACTTAATTTTAAGTGAAATCAACAACTAACATACGACAAACCAACCAAACGCATTCGGATTCTGTTGAAACTTTAGAACAATGATACATGGGTCAAATGTGACATGTACAAGTCAACCCCGCCTCAATCCGAGGCCCGGTGTGGCCAACACCACTGAAAGTGCCTCTGTTTTTGTTAAAAATGGACTTAATTTTAAGTGAGAAATCAACAACTGACATACGGGAAACTGACCAAACGCATTCGGATTCTATTGAAACTTAAGGACAATGATCCATGGGTCAAATTTGATGTGTATGAGTCAACCCTGACTCAATCTGAGGCCCGTTGTGGTCGACACCACTCAAAGTGCCTCTGTTTTGTTCAAAATGGACTTATTTTTAAGTGAAATCAACAACTGAGATATCCACCTCACATGTATTGTCGACCCTCCCCCAAGACTTGTCATGAATTTTTGAGATACACAAACATGGGGTGGATTACATGGATTTCCTACATGGAATATATCCCACTACACGTCTTTAATGAGCCAACTACGCAGTTTATCCCTTGTACAGATACACAGGAAGAATCACACGAGATCGACGTCATGTACTAACATAGGGCAAGGGTGCATAAGAGGACACAAGATCAAAGGGTAACACGTATATGTTTTTTAACATGCCATGTAATTTCCTATTGATATGACATGTATATTCACACAGGAAGCTGAACATTGGAGTTACCCAGGGTAAAGCGACAAGGCATGTGACCCTTTAAATGACACATAATTTTATGTACCATGATTGATCTCTTTGAACACTATATCAAGGACATATTTCATTAGGGCTGGCTCCCTTGATGCTTCCTAGGATGGTTTTGGTATCTTTTCCGACTTACGGTAGTACGATCGCTTCAGTAGGACGTCCTAGACATAGTTGGAGTCTCTCTAAAAGTCCTGGAGTGAGATCATATATCTATTTTTGAGGTCCAGGTAGAGTCATGTATCAACGCAACCAATCCTACCAGACATCGATCCTATATATAGAATGTTAATCTTGATGTCTCTTTACAGTCCCCCAATTTATGATATGTTAACTTTTTTTTATTAATATACATAATTACTAAGGGTGATGGTTGGGAGAGTTAGGATATCCTTTTTATGTATTGCAGAATGATTCAAGGAGCACGGGCTCTGCACGATTTGTCAAAACCAAGTGGCAATCCAAGGAGAAACAATGCATAGTGGAATGTTCTAGTATTTATCTTCTGAGTTGTGTAGGAATATTTTGTGATACTATGTAATGAGGTAGTTTTGGTTTCTAGGTAGATGGTATCTAACTCATGGTAAGAACACTTTTGGTTGGGTTGTGATCGGTTGATGACATGCTTGTGGTTGATATACTGGTTTTTGTGCAGGTCTGTGGTTGATATACTGGTTTTTGTGCAAGTCTGCTCGGCTGGCTGTACTAGTGCAGGTTTTTTATTAGCAGCAGGCAGGGATTTAACAGCGCTTTTTTAGCACTGTTAAAGGCGACATTTAACAGCGCTAAAAAAGCGCTGTTAAAGGCAACATATAACAGCACTTTTTAGCGCTGTTAAAGGTATCCTTTAACAGTGCTTTTTTAGCGCCATTAAAGGTTACATTTAACAGCGCTTTTTTAGCGCTGTTAAAGGTGACATTTAACAGCACTAAAAAAGCGTTGTTAAAGGACCCCCCCCCCCCTTATCAGCGCTGAGCTTTACAGCACTTTTCTAGCGCTGTTAAAGCCCGATTTTATCGCTGTTATTACCCGTTTTTGTAGTAGTGAGTAGGTCAGTTTTACTTATACTAAATTTGTTGTCAATTTTAAATAAAAATATTCACACGGAGTCATACATGTCACACTGTTTTTCGTATAGAGGTGAATATGATTTGTTCATGTCCCAAATTACTTATGGATCATTACCCTAATGTATAAAAACAATCCAACTATTTTTTCTTAGTTTTGAGTAGTTTGGATGTCCTTTTATTAAAATTGATGTAAATTTTAAATAAAAAGATGCACTTTGAGTCATACTAGTCACACCATGCGTCGGATTAAGGTGAGGGTGATTACTACACATCATAAATGACCCATGTATCATTTTTCTAAAATATTAAAATAATATTAATTTTTTTTCTTGGTTTTTAGTATGTCACTTGTTCTTTTTTCTAAAATTAATTTCAATTTAAAATAAAAATACCCACTTTGGGTCATATTGCCCACACTGTGCATTAGTTTGAGGTTTAATTGATTTATACATGTCAAAAATGACTTATTTATTGTTTTAATAATGTATCAAAATAATATGAATTTATTTTCTCATTTTTCAGTATGTCACTTGTTCCTTTTACTAAAATTAATGTCAATTTAAAATATAAAGTCACCCATGGAGTCATATTGGTCACATTATGCATCATATTAAGGTTTGGCTGATTTCTAAATGTCAAAAATTACTTATTGATCATTTACATAGAGTATTAAAAAAATTATAATTATTTTTATAGGTTTTTTTATAGGTCAGTTGTTCTTTTTACAAAAAGCGAGGTCAATTTTAAATAAAAGGATGCACATGGAGTGATATCGATCACACCATGCATCGAATTGTGATTTGGATTATTCATACTTATCTAAAATGAATTATGGATTTTTTACCTATTGTATAAAATCAATATGAATGTTTTTTCTCACTTTTGAGTAGGAAAGTTGTCCTTTTTAAAAAACATATGTCGATTTTAAATAAGATAAACTCACTTTAAATCATACTGGTCACACTGCGTGTTAGATTAAGGTTTGTATGATTCATACACATCCAAAATGAATCATGGAACATTTTCCTAAAGTATAAAAACAATTAAAATTTTTCTCACTATTTTAAGTACGTCACATGTATTACTAAAATGTCTTTTTAAATTGGAAAGAAGCACTTTAACTCATACTAGTCACATTTTGTATCAGTTTGACATGAGACTAATTCCTATACATCAAAAATGGTTTATGAATTTATTTCTTGAATTATGAAAACAATCCAAGAATGTTTTCCCAGTTTTAATTGAGTGACACACTTTGAAATAAAATGACCATTTTAAATTGATACTGGATACTTGGAGTCATACCGGGCACACCATGCATTAGATTGAGGTGTGACGGATTCCTACATGTCATAAATTACTTATGGATATTTTTCCTAAAATATCAAAACAATATCAACGGGTTTTCATGGTTTTTAATTTTTCAATTGTCTATTTAACTAAAATTAATGTTAATTTTAAATAAAAAGAAACACTTAGAGTCATACTGGTCACATTGTGTGTCAGATTGAGGTGTCACAGATTCCTACACATCACAAAGTCTCAAAAAACCTAACTAATATTTTTACCATGATTACCATTTCCTTTCATTATCGAACTACCAACACTTCATATTGATTCGATGTTATTAGCATAAAACCTTTTTCATTGCTGAAAACCAAAGGTGTAGAGGAAGCTCTTATGCCCATTATATCACGATAAGTAACCAAAGTGGACACAAGAGTTTCCTAAACACTTATGGTTTTCAAAAATGAGAAATTATTTTTGGATAAAAACATCAACTTAATATGCATTTTTGGTAGGTTGACAAAGAAAAAAAATGGAAAGCATTGTAACATTGACAGAAAGAAACATGTCATATCTTCTGTGGCTTATTGTAAATAGTTGAAAGAAAAATATGAATTCCCAAAATATTTATGAAAAAAATTAAATATATATTATATAAAATTGTTTGGGAAAATAACTTACAAATAATAGATAAAATTATCACAATATTAATTATATAAGTATTAAGAATTAACCTTTTCATGATGGTTGTATACCTTCTTGGCCCATTTTATTATTTTCATTATCTCAATTATAGCCTTTAAGTAAAATCTCTCATGAGCATGAAATACTTCAAAAAAACCACCCCAAATTGAACAATGTAATCCACCTACACAAGAAAATAATTCTCAGGAGATTAATACTAAAAATAAATAAATTAAAAATAAATATTAAACAATCCATTACTTCTATGGAAGTCGCATATTCATGTTATTTATGTACATTATTCTATCAGATATGCTTTCCATTAATTTCTAAGAAAATATTTATCAACTTTTGAGTATGAGTATTTTTGACACTCGTAGTAGTACTGAAAAAATATAAATACACAATTAATTAATAAATATTTTAAATGAAAGATAAATTATCTTTGAAAATACCTCTTTAGGAATTCTAGTTTTTTAATAGAATATGATCTCTCTCATAAAATTAAAGACATAATAACCATAATATTTTTCATTTCTTCTTCATAAATAGCATAAAAATTGAGAAAAATAAGTAATATGTTTTTATATTTGTTTGGATAGTGAAATATTATTATATAATCCCTAATACTTTTCAAGTTGTTGAACTTTTCAGGATCCTTATTCTTAACCTCGATCCTCATTCCTTATTTTCACAATATTTATACACCCCCTATCATAACAGAATCCTTATTAAAACATAATCCAAATTATTTAAATTTCTTTTTAGTTCTAAAATGTTGTATGTAGTGTGTTACCAAGTGGAAAATTCCATCATGTGAGATCAGTTAATTGGGTATCAATACAGTGAATCCAAGAAAAAATTCTTTGGATTATCCAAATTAACTATAATGAGAATTTAATATTTCCTAAAAACAGAAAAAACAATAAGTATTAAAATAAATGAAAATAGATTTGATATGATTAAATTATATATTTTTACCCCTAAGTTTTTGGTATCAAGAAGAGTATGTCATATGTATGTCTTCTTTCAAATGATTTGACCAGGACTGCCACTATTTCAACCTTTTTTTATTTTGTTTTTTTTGTTCTATAGAGGTTTTATGAGGAATAAAGAGTCTAAAAAATCATGGGTAAATCTATTAAATTTATATTGATATATATGTATGAAAAAATATATACATTATTTAGTCATAATTAACATTGTATATAATCTTTTAAAAAATAAAATCATGAAAATGTACCTTAGGTATAAATATACAATTGAGTCTCTGAACCATTCATATTAGAGGATTTCATTTACATTCTAAAAAACAATGTAGTCATTACCTTCCTCTTCATACATATTTTCATCAAAATCAACTACATGAAAATAACTATTTTTTAACTCTATATCAACATGAACCATTAATGTTTGTAAATGAAAAATATTTAATAGGTAGGGTAAAGGTAATTTTGGATGATCTTTTTGATCAGTTGGTCAATAATTTTAATGGTTTTGATTTGACCTTTAATTTCATCCCTTCCCTTTTTCTATCTATAATAACATTCATTGGTTCAGAATTTTATTCATTGATTGTTAAAGGATAAGCATGAAAAATTATTTGGAAATTAATACCTCTTTGTCGACAAATGTTTTTACAGGATCTAACGGTCATGAGATAAATGTTCCAATAGCTTGTAATACCTTATGAATATCTTTTTCATCAAGTGGAATAGGTAGATCAATGCTTGGTTCATGAGCTATTCTAATCACCACTCTCACATGACCTATTGTATGTGGTCTATTGTGTAGCATGTCGTCTTGGATATTGAACATTGTATCCCTCACTATAAAAAGATGGTTGGGTTTTGATATATATAAATAATTTTTATTTTCATCCTAAATAATATTAGTACAGGAAAGGTATCAGGGTCTATATGAATTACATTTCATAGAAAAAATTATTAGAATATTGATTACCTCGACTAAGATAGCTCTTTGAGTGGAATGGATTACCTCAAAGCCAGTGGGGGTAGGGGAGAACTTCACACAATGGTTGTGTTATTGATTTGTTTCTTCTATTTTCTCCCCCTCCCCCTCCCCACAATAGTTTCTAGAAACTCAATCGCCCAATGAAAGTTTTTTCAAGGGTAGATAATATTACTTTCAACTCTTTCATTTATTTATCTTAATCCTCCTTTTTTCTTCTCAAAATATGTTTCGGTGTCACCCCAAAAACTACACATCTAGAGAATCTATGTTGTTATGGTCACTTCAAGACCACCGATAATAGGTGTTCATCTAGTATTGGTGTTGATGATTCGGGGACTATGTGAGATAGAAAATATAGGAAAATAAGTAACAATTTTTATGTAATATCGATTTAAATAAAATCAAATTTTTATTATATACTTTCACATGTTTACCAACATTTTTGTTTGTTTTAAACTATAAGTATTCCATCATTATTTATATGTGTATCCTTCCATATCACAAGAAATGGGATGAAAGCGGCTCTGGATTTGGATTCATCAATCAACATAGAAATAGAGGAACATAATTAAATATTTGTTTCGTGTCACAAAAAAATGTTATGGTAGATTTAAAATATTTACTAATTTTTTTGAACTGAATCATACCCCATCCTTGCTTTATAGTAGGGGTATTTTGGTTTTTATTCATATTCCTTATTTTCAACACTTGTTTTTTTTTCATAAATAAAAATTTATCAATCAAATTGATTAATACACATATTCCCAAACAATGTATTACCATCCACAATGTACCTAAAAATACACCTCCCCACAACAACCAGTAAACACATACCATGCATCATGGGTTATCAAGTGTGTATGCATAAGCAATGGGTGTGGTTTTATTTTCCATTCAATATATTCAAGATAATATATCATTATGATTGTACGAATGCCTCTGTGAATCCTTCTAGAAAGCACTAATAATATTTCTTGTGGGGTTCATCTCCTTTAAATGTACTCTTAAAGTGATGATGAAGAGTTTGTCAATGTGTCATTATTTTATTTTTTAGTAAAATAATGAAATGATATCATAATGTTATAGTAATCTCTTCCCACATCAGTGTCTTGAGTTTGAGAATAACATGGTTCCATGAATCTATATCAATATGCATGCATTTTCAAGTGATGGGTCTAATGTCACTAATAAACATGGCCTTATTAAGGTCAACATGTGATCCCCATGTATTCCATCCAATATCGTATTTGATGCTTTTTATTTTCAACTTAATTATTTTTTCTAACATTGTCTAACTATGGTGCTATTATTTTTTCTGCATCATTAGTCCTTCATTGTCTACTATTACCACATATTTAACATCGTCAATACGTTTTTCCTCAAGATCAGTAACATTTGTATGTGCATAAGGTCATTGTACCTCTACACTATGAGTAAAAGAAGGTTGATAAAACTAGTTTTCCTTAGTATTGGGATCACTATCACATCCATAAGGTCACTTTTATTCTATACTGTGAGATGCAGTTGGTTAAGAGACATATTCATAAGGATTGGGAGCACTAGTACATGAAAAATTCATTATCTAAATAATTATTTTATCGTTTAATTTAGATTATATAAATGCAGTATTGAATGGATAATAACAAGGGGTAACACAATATATATTACAAAAATAATATAACCTGATTATTGAACTCTCTTTTTTAAGGCAGAAGGGATTTCAGCCCTCTATCGAGTATCCAAATACCTTCACTATGGTCTCCTCTAATATAAAAAACTTTTTCTACATTGGGAACACTGTGAAATGATTTTGACATCCCATTGAAAGGGTCGTCCTCAATTGAATTTTCATCTAACCCTTCATTGGTTTTGGCCAATAACAGAACAATTGAATAGTTTTAGTTTTAGGGATCTGGAACATAAAATACTTGTACATCCTGTAATTCCATTATAAATGGTTTTTCATTGTACCCCTACTTACTGAAATCCACTTTCATGAATCCTAATTCATCTATTTTAACATCTGTCCTTTTATCAACCCACTTCCATTCAAAAATCATTACTTGGAATGTTGTATAATCCAAATTCCAATTTTTTTTATGATACCAATGTATGATATATTCACATAAATTGGATTTATATCCTCAACACTATAAACACGCATCGCTTCATCTACAAGTGTAACTCTGCTATTATTGATGTTATTTCCTTCATCATGTTCATTTGTATAGAACATATAACCATTAATTACATTACCATTGTAAGATAGTACATACACACTTGGTCCTCTAGCTGGCCATTAAAGCGATTCTAAAATAGAATCTGTATTTTTTATCTAACTCCTTAAAAATATGGTCCTGAAACCATCACATAAACTACTGATTATGTGTATTTGATATCCATATTTTAACTCTTGATGGATTCAAATGCCTAATAATTTCTTTTTGGGTTTCAAAATATGGGAAAACCACCAAACTATTATAAAAACATAAATATTATCCTAATAAAAATCTATAATATTGATTTTGATGACATATTTTCAATAAATTCCTTCACCCACAAGCCACTTAGTGTAATGATATTTTGATATACTAATGATTTCCACACTAGAAAAGTAGTCGGTATAAAATTCAACAGCTTCCTCAACAATATATCACTCTACAAAACAACACTCTGGAAGACTTTTATTTTTGACATAACCTTTCAAAATCATCATATTTCATTCAATGGGGTACATCCATTTATAGTGTATAGGGACACATAGTCAAATCTCTCTCACTAATTTAACCTTTAAGTGAACCATAATATTAAATAATGTTGGGGGGAAGATCATTTCCAATTCACATAATATGATGGAAATTTAACTTTCCATAGTCGGAAATTTCACCGGATGCATAACTCTACTAGATATAGATTTTAAAAATAAATAGATATCTATTAATGTATGATAGTCATTCTTCATAAAAATGAAATGTAAAACTACAGTAATTAGATCTTGAATCAAAACATGGTATTCATGTGATTTTAGAACATTTATATTTTAATCATTCATTGAAATAATATTCTTGATATTTGGTGAACACCCCTCTAGAACCATTACATCTTTAAAGAAATTTTAAAACTGATATATCTTTTACTTGGAAAGAGTGTAAGTCACTGGAGGAAGAAAAGTTCATTATTCACACTTCACTAGTACCAACTCTTACTATATTCTCATGTCAACCATGTATAACTTAGCCTTAATTACATCCTTTGTTTTGTTGGGTGTATTTAGTAACATTCCAATTACACTATCACATACATGTTTTCAACATGAATAACATCAAGAAAATGTATTTCATACAAACAATTCAAGTATGTAATTCGAAAAAAATAGATCATTTTTCCTACCAGTTTTTAACGGTTTTTTAAAAAAAAATTCAAAATAAATGTTCACATATTTTACTTTATCAAACAATTGATAATCAGTTAGTGGAGATAGTGTTGTATACTCTTATGAACTTCCATTGAATGTTGTCATCCAAGATCAGTACTTATTTCATCATATTATAAATCTATGATTTCCTAGAAACACAGTCTTCAATGAATGTTTCAACCTAATTTACTATATATCTTATTCTTAAATACGACACCCTTGAGTTCCTATAATTTTATATCCTGGAAATTTTTCATAAGAAATAAATTCATTAATCATCTCTTAAACATGTCACTGAACATGAAATATTCATTCTTGAAATCACCATAAATTTTAACAATTAAATCCCACAATAATTTTATATCCCTGATCAATGGATCCAAATAAACATCAATATCATTTCCCAATTTTTTTGACTTTGATATAAGCATAAATAACATGTTGTTTTTTTATTTCATGTATAACCATGGTGGAAAATTATAATTTACCAACATAATCAATTGTGTACTATAATTGATGCTTTGAAACCCCAAAGGATTCACTCCATCTATAGATAATGAAAGATGAAGGTTTCTAGGCTCATTTCCACATTCAGGATACTCATGATAAATTTTCTTCCACTAAGGAGAGTATTTTGGAGGCCTAAGTTTCACATCTTTATTTATTGTATCTTCATTCCATGTCAATTTACATTTAGTATCCTCACTTTCATATAGGTTTCTAAACCTTGGAATTCTTAGAATGTACCATAAAACATTAATAGGACCTATTTCATATTTCTTGTATCAAGAAACCCCACACATTGGGAATTATTTCAGTGTTTTTTGGTCCCTGGAAATCTGTATACAGTCATTTTGGAAGGAATTTATTATTTCAAATATCATACACATCAAACATAGAATTCATTTGGTATTGTATGTTCGTCTAGGGAGATCATTATCTTCTCCAAGAATATCATTCAATAGAAAAAAGTAGTTCAGTAAAACTATCATTACTCCATCCATTTCCTAATTTAAAATTATACAACATTAGTATGAATGGGAATTCATTATATTTACTACAAACAACATAAAATGGAATCTTTTCAAAAATATTTAACTACTCCTAAAATTTTGGATTATAAAAAATTCATCTTCAATTTCCCTTGTCATTTCCTCAATACAATCTTCTTCATCATTCATACCTATAATCCTATCCTCAATATGGTCTTCATCAATTTCGATACTTGTAATCTTTCATATGATCCATAAAATGCAGTGTTATCCCAGTCACTAACTATATAAATTTTTTCCCACATTTATTCCATCATTTATAACATTGATCAATTCCATGATAGATCAAGTGTTCTTCCAACTCATGTGGACTAATTAGTCTTGAATAATAACAGTGTAAACATGGGAAAAGGATTTGAGATGGGTCATATGCATGATCTTTTTCAAACTTAATGAACTCTTTCACTTCATATTCATAATATTTTTCATATGATTTTCACTCATCCATTATTTATTCATATACATCCTATTTTATTTGTTAATATTAATATTTATCAAAATAAATTCACAAAATATGTTCAATTGAAATATCCCCCAAAAATTCATAGTGAGTGTAGAAGAATGATACTTGAGGGTCTATTATTCCATTACAATGAGTTTAATGTTTTTTTATGTTCATTAATAAAATAATAATTATTTTTTATTAAATATTTAAGACATTTATTTTGATTATAGACATGCTTTTATGGTGTCAAAACATTTATATAGGCTAATTTTTGGAGATAATAAATGTTAACAATTTGTAAGTGCATCAGTAGAGACATTTATAGTGACACAACATTCATTATATATATATATATATCAAAATACTTGTATATAAATAGGATTGATTTGAGATTATTATATAGATTTTTCTCAGATTTCCTTTTCATGTAGGCTAATGGAGGATATTGTATGACAATCAAAATTAATTTTACCAAGAACTCACTATAATGGAAATCACTTTAAAATCTCTAAACCACTTTAAGCTCATCAAGCACCCCACCCAAAAATAATAGTCATCTAAAACCCCTCCAGAGCTTCCAAATTCCTAAATTTCTAGAGAGGAACAAACCATTCCATAACCTCATGAGTATCTTGTTCACCATGAAAAGTTAAGTATGATTACTCAATAATTCCTAAGCTAAAAAATATCATTCCCCTACCACTGATTTAAGAGTTAGGGAAAATCCAATCACTAGAAAAAATACATTAAAATAATAAGAGTATTTTCCCTAATTCATATCCTCATAATGGACTTCTTACCCCATATCAAGACATTTCATTGTGGTTAAATAAAGGAACATGGAACACAAATCTACCTCTTTCATGTTTTAAAATACTCTCAAATCACATAGTCCCAATTCACACCAAGGTGTCAGATTCCAAATCATAATCCACATGATAGAAAACCCAAAAAAACATTTTCAAACTTTTTATTTCCATTAAATCACTCACCTATCCAATAAGTGTTGAAATCATTTTTTGAATACAATTTCACTTTGAAAGCAGTCAAAATTATTAAAAATGAAATCCAACTCTTCATGTTAAATAATTTCCACAAATTTCCCAAATTTTCTCTAATTTTTAGTAATTAAATCAACCACCTCAAAAATATTTTAAATTAAAAAAAATCATTTTTACATAAAAATATTCAAACATTGTTTTAAAAATTAATGCATTTCTCAAAATTCAAATTTAATTTCTATACCAAGAATTCCATGTAAAAATGATAAGAGAAGAGAAACCATATTTAAAACATTCCACAACCATTAAAATATTTTTTATTCCCTCAAAATTTTTGTTTTAAAATCAACTCACTCAATAAAATCTTCTTTTCTATTAAAAAACTTTTTTCTAAATAAATAATAAAATTTTACGTTCTAAAGCTATATACAATGCATATGGAACCATGAAATTTAAGATCAATCACATGAATGTGATTATAAATCAATTGTTTTACATAAAAAACATTATACCATATATGAACTAATTTAAGAATTAAAATTAATTGAATAACATCATAAAAAATAAAAAAATTATTTATAATATAAGAACAACAAGCATAATCCTGAAAGAATAATTGAAATATTATAATAGAACAAATATAATTAATAAAAATTAAAATAAAAAAATGTAGAATAAAATTGAATTTAATTATTTGAATTGGATACAAAAGTTAGTGGTCCATCTTCTAGTTGAGATTTTCCTATTTCCTTCTCTATAAATAAACTAATTCCATTGAACTTGTTTAGGGTTATAGGGTATTAATCATCCAATGGTTAGCCTCAATCAAGATTTTTTTACAACATGTAATACTTTTATAACTCACTTGAACTACCACTACTTATACTACCTCAACTTTTGGGGTTCACTCTGCA
This sequence comes from Viscum album, assembly GCA_963277665.1. Lineage (NCBI taxonomy): Eukaryota > Viridiplantae > Streptophyta > Magnoliopsida > Santalales > Viscaceae > Viscum > Viscum album. The sequence goes on from OY728163.1 coordinate 1,614,806,929, forward strand.
TAGCATGGAAAAAAATAGATTAAAGGGAATCTAAATGCATTAATATCAGTTGATTCCACTGAATCTGAAGATAGGGCACCAAGAAAACTTAGAAAAGGGAAGGAGGAGTATGATGCTCACAAAGGATGAGAGTTTGGTTTATCAAAAGAATGTGAAACATCAATGCAGGTCGTAACTAAAAAAATAATTGCAAACAAGACAGTACTTTAGATTTTTAGATATGAAAGCAACATTAGTGTCTGGCAGCAAGGGAGACGGAGGCAGTAGTAGGGGAATCGGAGCCGGTGGTGGGGGCAGTGGAGGCAGCAGTAAATATATGGTTTTGCAAAACCTCGGTCCACGAGTGGTGGTAGGATTCTGATAGGGTTCTATTTATAAAAACATGAAATGCTATTATCAGTTCTTCTCAGAAAGAACTAATAAATGAGGTTTTTAACGGTTCTAAAATATAAATAACTGATAAAACTAAACATTATTAGCACTTTTTAAGCACTGATAAAGATTTAATGTTAATAAATTATTTATAATTATAAAATTATAATAAATATTTTTTTATATTTATTATTATAAATTTAAATAAATAATAATTTATTTATATTTATAGTTACAATTAAATATTTATTTATTTAAATAATTATAAAATTTTAATAAATAAGTTAATTATATATATTTTATATAATTTTATAACTATTTAAATAAATATTTAAAGCTGATATAGTTTCAGTTTTAGTGCATCTTATTCTAGTTAATCACTCAAATATTGATAGATTAATTCTAACCAGAGGGTCCAAGCTAATGAAGGTGGAAGACCTTATTGCACAGTTGTCTGGGATTTAGGGTTTCACTAACTAGAGGTTCATTTCAATGGGACAAGGAATTTTCCACATCCTTTTTCCACTAATTATTTGAAGTGTCATGTATAGGGGATTGTCTCAATCTATTTTAAGAATAGAGTCCTTCATATTTGTGAGTGGGATGGGTAATTTAATCCACTAGAGTTTTTCAATTTATCAGTCCATTTTTGGGTGATAATATTTGTATTAAATAGGTTGTATTGGAATCTAAAAATATTATATGAAATCGCACGTACGATTGGAGTACTGATTAGACTAGACAAGGAAACTGAGCGTGCATAGTTTGGGTACATTTCTTGATTTTTTGTTAATCTTTATCATGGTTTCACCATGGTGGATAAAATTTTCCTCTTTATTGAACCTGATGACTTTGAACTGAATGTTGTCTATTAAAAAGTGGTGATACTTTTCTCAAATTGTAGGATTATTGGTCATGAGCATTATATCTATAGAAGGAATGTCTCTTTCTCCTTCTGTTTAGATCTAGGGAATGATTCAATCCACTGAAATAAGTTGTGTTCCCTGCAAATGATGATTTCCATAATGATACAAAACCTGATGATGATACTCTAGTAGGGAAGACCATGATGGGTGCCTATCCACATCCTAGAGAGTAGTTGGAAGGTTCTATTAGTTCAGATAAGATAAATCTATCAAATGAGATTTCTGATCATTCTCCTCCTCTGCACAATTAGTCTTGGACTAATACTGTAGCAGAGAAACTAGATTCCATTCAAATGAATTCTAACCCATTAGATGAGAGAACAAAGAGGAATTCCTTGACTAATGTCAATGAATTTGAAACTGAAGTTGTGGTTGCTGAAACTTTTTTTAGGAGCATATGCTTTCCTCAAGAAACAAAAGTGGAAAAAAAATATATTGGATATTGACTCCCCTATTGGAAAAGGGGAAACTTCTAACCTGAAGTCTTCTAAATAGATGAAACAATTGGATAGTGAAGGTTTTCAAAGAGTATCTTATAGGATATCAAAATCTCTCTCTGAGAAGAGTGTGGTTGACAAGAAGGTTCCTACCTCAACCATCATTGAAGTGTTTGATTCCCAAAATATGTTGACATGGAATGAGTGTGCTTATTCAATGGGCATCGACATCACTGAAAAAGAGTAGTCTCATTAGGACAAAATAGAAGAGACTTCGTAACAACTTAAATCCTTTAGATAGGTTCATTAGTAAAAGGTCTTGGATTGGGTGTGAACGAGATGATTGGGTTTCTGCACATGGGAATGATCGAAATGTGTCTACTAGGTCTCCTATAAAGGATTATCAAACTCATCTCACTCTCGAGTAGGAAAGCTCCTAGAGGAATACTCTATGATATTCAATCAAAAGAAGTCACGGTCTGAGTGGGAAACTTCTGATGATTTCGATAACTCTGAGTATGATTATGAGGATAACCTCAATTCATTTGATATGTAGTTCTTTTCCCTTGTTGGAGGGCATTAATATCATTCTTTTCCCATCCCCTCTTCTATTTTCATTTACTTTTTTCTACTAAATATTTTGGATATGGGTAGGCTTGTCAACTTCTACTCGGGCCTGTTTCATATAAATATATATTTATTTTTAGATATACGTATAAATAAAAATGAATTTATTTAAATAATTATAAAATTATAATAAATTTATATAATTAAATTTATAATTTTTTTAATTATTTAAATAAATTTATATTTATTTAGACTTATAAGTGTAAATAAATTTATTTATTTTTAAATAATTATAAAATTATAAAAAATATATATAAATAAATTTATAATTTTTTAATTATATATTATTAATATATTAATTATATATATTATAAAATTATAAATGTAATAAATATAGTTTTTTAATTTTTTAATTATTTATTTATTAATTTATTTACTTATAATTATAACTATACATAAATATTTATTTATTTATATCTATATATATAATAAATATTTTTATACATATTTTTATATATTTATATAATTATATATATTTATATATATTTATATATTTATATATTTATATATATTTATATAATTATATATAACTATAAAATTATAAATATAATAAATATATTTATTATGATCTTATACTTATAAATAAATAATTATATATTTATAGTTACAATTAAAAATAAATATATATTTATTTAAATAATTATAAGATTATAATAAATATAATTATTATTTTTATAATTTTATTATATATATTTATAAACTTATTAATTTAATAAATATATTTATTATAATCTTATAATTATTTATTTAAATATTTATTTATTTATACTTATACCTATAAATAAATATTTATTTATTTATAATTATAAAATCATAATAAATATATTTATCGTATTTATATTTTTATAATTATATATAATAAATATAGTTATTATAATTTTATAATTATTTATATATATATATATTATTCATATTTATAATTATAAATATTTATATATTAGGGTTTTGATGCTGTGTGATTTTGTTCAGAGTTCTGATGGCAGAACAATTCCTAGTTTCTGGTCGATTCGAATCCCATAGGCATTCGACTCTCGGTTCGGGATGTCAATAATCGAATTGTGTTGATTTTGTTCTAACTAATTTTTGTTTGGATGCTTGTGGTGAAGATCTAGATGATTTGTGCCCTACTTCTCGTGGTGAAGTTGATACAACTGCATTGCACCCAGCTTCTTGTGGTGAAGTTTATCCAAATACTTTGTGCCTCATTGTTCGTGGTGAAGTTTCTCTAGCTGCATCGCACTCAGATGGTTACGGAAACAGTTTCATTCTCTATAAGGATGTTGATGCTAGTATGATTCGCCACAAATGGAAATTTGTGCATGTCAAGGCGAATCGTATTATAATCTTGGAGTGGTTTCAACTTGGTAAGAATTCTATTATAGCTCGTGTTATTTTACCAAAAGGTTCCAAGCCATGGATTATGAGTAATTTCGTAGATAGGTTGATGGACGTTTGGGGATTCAGCAATTGGAATTGAGTTTCTCCGGGTAGAGGTTTTTTCACATCCTTTTTACCTTAGAGGATCTCAAAATGAAGGCATGGGGACTTGGGTAAATCTCCCACAGGCCTAGTGTCATGCACATTCGTAAGTGGGATCAAATCTTCAAACCCATGGGTGTAAGAAACTCTTCTATGAAAGTGTGGGTTAAGGTGTTTGGTCTAAATTGGAACTTTTGGCACCCGAAGATCCTTTATTACATTGTCTTATCTATTTAAGTTCACATTAAGTTGGATAAATATACTAGAACGGTCATATTTGGGAACTATGAAAATTTATTGATAGAGGTGGACATATATTCTACTATGGATGAAAAAGTCTTCTTTTCTACAAATAATGATGAGCTTACTCTGAAAATTGAATATTAGAATATGCCACACTTTTTTATGAACTGCAGGGTGATCGACCATGAGTCCTTAAGTTGCAAGAGAGCTCTTATTTTCACATGTTGTTCTATTCGTGGACATGAGGAACAAACATGCAATAAGAGGTCTTGGAATGGTAAACCCAACCATACAATGAATGAGGGGCATAATAAGTTGCAGCCTCATTTGAATGGGGGGGAGGAGGTGCAGATGTGTGCTTCACCCCTGGATGGCTCAAATAGAGGAGTCATAGATGGTCTATCTGGCAGGGTATCACCTCAGTAGGGGTTTTAGAAATGGGAAAATTCCTCTGATAAAAAGAAATCCCCTGCCTTGGATATAATTATTTTCTAGATGTTTGTGTCAAAGATTGTTTTAATAATGATGTACATGCTTCCTCCCCAACTTTTTCCAAGAGAACCTAGCCAGAGTTTCTTACTTAAGAGAAGGAGAATAATGACACAGAATTTAAAACTTCCATTTAATGGGAAGTGGATAGAGAGATTTTATAGTAGAAAGTTATGAACCCCTCTAGAAAGGTAAAGTTCATTATGAAAATGGTCTCCTTTGGTCTATACTTGAAGGCAGCAGTAGGTAATGTTTCTCTTTCACGTACTACTCAAGTAGTGCATAGTAGTTCATCTAAGGACGGTAGAAAATCATCTTCATTCTAATCTGTGGATGAATATGGTTTTCAATTGGTTTCATATAAGAATTCCATATCACCATTTGTTCATGGATAGACCCCTTATATTATTATATACACGGGCATCAAGTGCAGTCACCTTGTAAGTGTACTGTTATTGACCTGTTAATAGGGGAGCCTTCCAATCTGGATGAGGTGTAGCCATTGGTATAGGATGAACGAATATAAGAAAAAGCTTTAATCTAGGTGTAGGATCCGAGATTTCTTGGTGCCACATAAGGCTTCTTTTGACTTTTTCACAAGTCTAGAGACCATCTTTGAACAATCCGATACCAATAATGACCTTCCTAATATAAAGCTCTTTTGAAGGATAAATTGGGTGTTGAGATAAAAGAATATGATTGAATATGGCATCAAAAATCTTAGAGACGAGGTATGCATCAAAACAGACATGGTCGAGGATGTCATCGAAATGATTGGGTCGCAGCATGAGGGAATGGTCGTAGTTTCTCCACTAGATCTTATTCCATGTTTTCTAAGAGACAGCTCACTCTGAAGGAGGAAAATATCGGGGAGAAGTACTTTGTGAACTTCAATCAAAGAAACTCATAGTCAAAGTGGGAAACTACTCTGTATGATGATGACTTTTACCATGATCATGGGAATTAGTGTTTTTTTATTCTTCTTTCTATTATGGATGAGGCCATTTCGCTTTGTTTGTCCAAGTCCATCTTGTATTCTACTTGTTCACCCTTTATTTATCTTTTATTATAAAATATGGATGGAGTGTGTTCACCTGACTCATGACTTGTTAGGTATAAAATTATAAATATTATAAATATCTTTATTACAATTTTTGTATTATTTATATATTTATTTATTTATTTATAATTATAATTATAAATAAAAATATTTAAAAATATTTGTATATAATTAGAAATATATTTATTTATTTATTTATTTATTTTTTATAAATATATATTTATATTTATAAAATTATAATAAATTTATTATTTTAATTTTATAATTATTTAAATATATATATATAGTTATAATAATAATTATAATTAAGTTTATTTAAAAAGTATTTACATATAATTAAAATTTTATAATTATAAATACAATAAATATATTTATTATTTAAATATATTTACTATAACTTTATAAGTATTTATGAGAACATAATAAGTTCATGGGTATAACATGAATGAATCATACGGGTGTCAATTTATAAATGAACATTCATAATGATGAATACATTACATATGATTTAACGTCATCATAATATTGGTTATCTTAACATTTGGAACATACTCACAATCATGTCCAAAAATAAACATTATGATCATATAGCATCAATTATACACACGCATAAATATGTATACATAAATAATGGCAATCTTGTTCATGAATATCATCATTATCTGATGACATATATATATACATACATATTGACTAAATTCCTTAGAGAAATATATTTAATTAAATGTTTTATTTATTTATTTATTATTATAATTATAAATAAATGTATTTAAAAAGTATTTATATATAATTATAAATATATAATTATAAGTATAGTAATTATATTTATCATTTAAAAAATTATTAGAATTTAATAATTATATAAATACATATCTATTTGTTTATAATCTTAAAAATAATTTTTTTTAACATTATATATTTTTATATATATTAATTATTAAAAAATATATATTATAATATATCATATTTATATTAATTATAAAAATGCATTTTATAATTAATGTATATAAATAAACATTATTTTTTATATAAATATAGTAGTTTTATATATATTAACAATATTTTTGTTAAAATATTTTATCAGCACTGATAAAGGTATCCTTTATGAGCACTAAAAAAGCACTGATAAAGGATACACCACTCTCATCACGTTTTTATTACTGATAAACATGACCTTTATCTGCGCTTTTAGCAAGTACTGAAAAATTTGAGGCTTTTATCTGCACTTTCTACTTAGCATTGAAAAAAGTCGTCACATACCTTTCCTGAATCTGGGGTAGTGCGTTATCATTTCTTAAGGATTGTATTTTATCACCTTATTTTCTTTCTATCCCATCATTCCATTTCTTGATGTTATAAAACGTATCATACTTATGTTTGAGTATATAAATCCAGACATTCCTAGAGTAGTCGTCAATAAATGACACAAAATACAAACCTACACCATGGGAGGTGACCCTAGAAGGAAACCATATATCAGAGTAGACACACTCAATGGGATATTAAGCCTTATACATTGACCTCTTAAAATTAACTCTTCTAGATATTCTATATAAAAAATCTTCACAAAAAGGAAGACTACTAGGATTTTCATTACTCATGATCACTTTTTATATTCATTAAGGCCTTTGGCACTAATGTTCCCTAAACTTCTCTTATAACGGGTGGTTTTATAAACTTTGGAATCACAAGAGGTGTTTAACTGGCTTCTATAAACCTTACCATCTAACACATAAATTCCATTATGAAGGTTTATTTTCATGATAGTGAGGGATCCTCGGGCAATCCTAAGACTCCTAGAGTCTAATTTAAAGGTGCATCCCTTTTAGTCAAGGAATCCTAGGGGAATGATGTTTCATTTCAGTTTGGGAACCCACCTAAACTCCTAAAGAGTTTTAACAACACTTTCATAAATCTTTAATGAAACCTAGCCTATTCCCATAATATGAAACATCTTATTGTTCCCTAGAAACACCCCTCTATATTTAATTTCCCTCAACACAATGAAGAACTCCCTCCTAGTAAACATGTGGAATGAATGTATTGAATCAAGGATCAATTCATCAGATATGGAAAATTTATAAATATTTAACACATCGTCATTGTCAAATTCCAACTCAACTAAAAAGGAATGGTCGTTACTATTTTCTCTATAGTCACCTTTCTTTTTAGGTAAATTCATCTAAATGTGACCAGGTTTTTTGAATTGAAAACACTTGATTACTTTTTTATTATACTTATACATTTGCTTCCTAGAGTGAACCATATCTTTCCTTTTAGCCCTAGACTCACTTATACCCCTAGATTCACTTTTTCACCCAATGTTCAACCCCTCTACCTTAGACTTAACATTTCCCTTTCTTTGAAGGACTTTAGATATGAAAGAAGATTTAACTTCTTTGAGAGTAAGGGTGTCTTTTCCATACATCATAGAATCTTTAATAGAATTAAAGGTATAATATAATGAAGTTAAAATTATTATGGAATAATATCCATCATTGAATTTATTATATATATTGGAAAGACCTAACAATATTTTATTAAATTTGTCGATGTGTATCATGAATGTAGTTCCATGATGCATTTTGAAAGTATATAATCTCTTTTTTATATAATCTACTAACAATGGAATTATTAATATAAAGAGATTAACTTTTATACCATATACTAGTAGTAGAGGACTCACATGTAACCTATCTAAGAACTTTATCTCTTAAAGATAAAATAATTAAGTTGCATTCTTTCTTAAGGGTTTCTTTAGGGACATCCACATATGTGATGGCGATCTGACCATCTGGTGCATGGGTGGTGACATTATTTTTAGTTCCATCAATGGAATCAATTAAATATTTATGAGCCAATAGGGAAGTCATTTTATTTTTCCATATATTTAAATCATTTTCACCAAAAAAAAATATCAATATCTTGTTTGGTAGAGCCCATTATTTACGTTACATTAGGCTCTGATACCATTTAATGGGATTATCTATTTAACCCATAAAACACCCAGGACCTAATAAAGCATATTCTAGATTTCAAATTCTGTCTATTTCAATTATAATGTTGGTGATAAGAAAACATGACATATTTCTTATTCAGTTGAACTACTAGAAGCAAAAATGCATAAAGAAAATAAAATAAATAGAACTAAATATAATGTTCTTTCGATCAGCATGATCCTAAATTCATGGTGAGAAAACTACCCAGGTCAAAAAATTTATTACTAAAAAAAGGCATGCAAAGAGATAAAGACATGAATAATCAAGAAGAAAACAATAGAAACTATCTGAGGAGGTCGGCCATGTTGAACTATATGGAAGTTATGAAACCTGTCACATAGATTCAACACTTTTCACTCTTGTACGTACTCATGAACGCATCAAAAAAGGATAAATATATATACATGATATAATGACATAAATTTCTACCTATCTAATAATCTAAAGATGAAACATGTTTACGATGAAAAAAAAAATATCTGAAAACTCCTTGATGTGTGCTATCCCTAGACCCAAGATCAAGTCAATATTCACTATATCTCTACCAGAGAGGAACTTTGGTTACAGGAGGTGGCAGAAACTCAATTGAAGGTTGTGTAGATGGTCGTAGAACTTCTATTATCCTTCTTCTACCATCGAGATCATCTCTGTGTAGTGAAAAGAACTCATTCCTAGATCTTACAAGACAAAACCAAATGAAACCCTCAAGTAGAACCTGATTGATTGCCTTGGGTCATTGTGCATAGTCAGAGGCAATGGTGGCTTGATCGGGAACTTCATATGGCACGTGAAGAACCATAGTATCATAGTCTTGTGGTTAGCTTAAATGAAACTAAAGGATTTCATAATAGAAGATAGTTAAACAGGTGGGATACGCAGTGTCACAGTATTTGAATGGAAGAGGAGAACTGGATCGAAGTCGATCCAAACAAGAATAATTAGATCAAACCACATCTGGTAGATCGTGCACAATCAATATTGGAAATTTAGGTGCTTAAACAGGTAATGAAACTGAATATTTCTAGTAAATAACCATAATTAGTTTAATTCAACATTCCCCATGCCGTAATTAAACCCAATGAAACAATAATCCCTCAAGAAAATATGAATGGATCATAAGATTAAAATTAATTAAATTCAATTACAAACTATTAAGGGGAATAAATCAACAATTCTGTTGATCATGACATTTTTCATTTTGTAAATCTTAGATAGATCATCGATCATGAAAAAAAATGTTGGGCATGGCCCTTCCTATGCTTCTGCAACACCCATAACCTACAATAAATGCAATGGAATAATGAATATGAAAAGCCTCTATAACTTATGTAACTAAAAATATTCTTTAGAATGCATGATCTCTTGTAATATACTCTCATCATTTCATTCACCACCACCATCAAAAACTACCATGATCCATAATTCATCATAAATCACCATCATATTTCAGCTACAAATAATCCATTATATCACCACATGTGTCCAACACATATATAAATATGTATGTCATGTGTATAAACACAACATGTGTGGGTAGAAAACTCATGCAGAGGTGTGTATAAACATAACCAATATGACACTCTGAAAACCATAATGGAATCACAAAGCATTAGTCCACTCAACTCCTCATGTGGTAATTGATAAAGAGGAAGGGAAAAGGGAAATTAGAGTAACAAGTCATCTCAAAGCACCAGTACTATGAGTAAACAGGTCAAAGACTAAAGAAAATTACATACATGCTATATCACTATAATCCATATGGACATAGAGAAGTCTCATTAATCTCAACTCCAAACCTTAACATTCCCTCCACACAAACAAATAGGGAGCTCGGTATACTTGGGAAACCATAATATTGAAGTTGAAATCCATCTATGAACCGTATCTCGAATGAAACCCCTCCCAGGGGTGTCGAGGAGTCATGATCCCCACATAATTCTATATTGTAAAGGCCTCCAAGTCTTGAAGTGATGTTTCGGTTGTTGGGCTCAACATACCAAAATGATTCTCGATTCATAATTAATTTGGGTCCATCCCATTTATTGAAGATAGAGAAAATCATTAAATGAGATATTTATCTCAACATTAATAGAGGTTTTTCTCCAAACATTAATGGAGAATTAATTCTCAATATTAATGTATGGAAAAATTAATGTTAACGTCATTAATTGGAGATATATACATGAGGTCTATATAAATAGATATAGTGACATAATTTTTATGCGACTGATGAGAAGAAGATAATGCCTGACCAAGGCGAAGGTGGATCCGCTTAAGGGGAAGCCAACATGTATGCACGCAAAGCCAAAGGCACTGGAATCGAAGGCGGAGGTCGAGACCCACAAGTATGGAGACAAAAATGAGGGACCCAGAAGATGTGTTGACCGAAAATTGTTGGAGGCACGTCTTTTGGTGATCAAGGTAGAGTTCTGGAGGATGATAATTATTGTAGTCTAGATGTTTTTTCTCATTGAATAAAGTGATGTTTTCATTCTTCCATGAATGTAAGAAAAATTTCTGAACCACATAATCCCATTGTGCACTGTTTTTCACTTTCTTATTTCATATGTTTTTTTGTTGTGTGCTTATTCATTGTTGTGAATGAATACCCTGGGAGGATCGGAACCAGATGTAGGGACAACTCGGTGTGGTGTTTGGGGTACCTGGACTTCTCAATTCTGGAATCCAATATCATGGTGGATCTTTTGGAGCAAGTTCTGCACATGATTCTTCGTGATCCAATTCCCAACAAGTGGTATCAGAGCAAGGATGAAGTTTTCATTTACAGAACATGGTGGAAATAATTTAGTGGATAAGATTATCAATTACTCAAAGAATGTTACCGGAAGACAGCGACAATACAAGAGGTGTCTTGGGGATATTGAATTTCTAATTAACCTTTAGGATTACAGAAGCATGTTCCATTATTGGTGAAATTCATATCTCGGTGGAAGACTATTGGAGTTCCTCGGGTTATTCGGTCTATCGGGAATATAGTATAATTTCACTAGAATATGGTGGTGGAATCAACGATATTGCTGGAATATCAAAAGTATTCTTGTATTTGGGAGTCATGGAGTGTGTTACATTCATCAGGGACATTTGGATCTTGGTATAAGGATATTGAAATTATAGAATTCAAGATAACTAGAAGTTAACCATAGAAATAATTTAGGGACTATTTTGTAAATTGATGTTAGGTGAGAGATGATTCGGGTTCCCAGAAGGAGATTTCAAATGAATCTGCCAGTTGTTAGTTCAAGTTGATGGAAGATTTGGTTGGTTACCTAGTGTTGCATGGCAATGTAGATAGAGAAGGGGTGTGGACTGATAGAGAAACTAAAGCAACTTTTGTGATGAATTTGGGAACTCAAACTTTCAGAACCAGGCTAGAAGCAGTGGGAGAAAAGGACCATGTTTCCATGGTTTCACTAAAGGATGTTTCAGTGGGAGTCCATCATGCTGATGACATAAGACTTTACAAATTATATGGTTACTAGATGAAGTTCTATTATGATGGTTTCCCTAGAGTTCTATGTACCAAAAAAGTTATTGGGTGGTATAGAATATTGGTAGTATGCTTTTTGAAAATTCTTGGAAGGCCAATAGAGTGAGGCCATGGACATGGTGCACAACACATCCTGTTTTTTGGAATTTCAACAAAATAAGAAGATGAAAAATCCTTCCTAATTGATTTGAAGAAATTTTCCCTTGAATAATCTAGATGAGTTTCACTTAGATATTTGAATGTTCATATCACGGTTTCAGAATACTAAGTAGTAACTACTTCGCTGAGATCTGAACGATTGATGTAGCATGGAGTGGAGAACAATGAAGGTGTTGTAGAAAAATGGTGAAAGGAAGATGGACTGGATTTTACATTGGTGAGATCATGAGATTAATCTTAGAGTGGGAGATTATTGGGATCAACATGAAAAAAATTATTCTCAAGTCAAACATAATTTGTGTCCAACCCATTTATTAGAGAGAGAGGAAATCATTAATGCGGAGATTTATCTCAACGTTAGTAGAGGAGTTTCTCCAAAAATTAACAAAGGATTAATTATTAATATTAATGGATGGAAAAATTAATGTTAACTAAATTAATTGGAGATATGGGTATGGGGTCAATATAAATGTATGTGGTTAGCTTTTTTGAGTATGAATGACTAGAATAAGACAAGGTCTGGCCAAGGTGGAGGTGAATCCTCTTCCAGGGAATCCAAACTGATCATGCACAAATCGAAAGGCACTAGATCTAAAGGAGGACTTTGAGACCCAAAAATGTGTAGACCAAAAGGAGGGATCCAAAAGATGCATTGACTAAACGGTGTTGGTGGAACATCTTCTGGTGATCTAGGTAGAGTTTTAGAAAATGTAAATTCTTACAAAATATATGTTTCTCCTTAATGAATGATTGTGATGCTTCCATTCTATCATAGATGTAGGACGAAAGTCTGAACAATATAATATGGTTGTGAATTGTTTTTTAATTTATTCTTGAAAATGTGTTTACCTGTCATACACTTATTAATTGTTGTCAATGAAAACCGTGGGAGGACTAGAAATAGATGCATGGACAACTCAGTGTGATGGATGGGATTCGTGGACTTCCCAGTTCTGGACACAAAATTTGTAGGCATCTCTTGGAGAAATATCCATACTTTTTGCATTGGGATCCAATCCCCAACATCATCCTTATAGATGGTCTATGTAATTTTTCATGTAGTCTCATGAATAATATCTTACATTATTAACACACACATTGAATCACACCTCACATGAAGTTAAGAAAAATGTAGGATAAAAGATGTTGACTCAATAATATGGGATCATTCTCAGGGCCATGGGGGACACCAAAACATATATGTACCGACCCATAGGTAGGGGATCCCACACCCAAATTTATTGATATATCCTTCCAAGGGAAGGAAGGGATAAGGGATCACAACCTCGAGCCTTGTAGATGGATAACTAACCCTATCTAGAAATACCAGCACCCTTACAAAGCTAAATTTGAAATTTTCCTTTATCACTTTGCAAAAGGTATCATATGGTTGAATGGATTGAATTGTTATGAACGAAACAAAACATATATATATTTTTCCACATGATCTTTATCAATCTAATCAAAACACTATTCACCTAATAGTTTCACTGTTTTTTATACATTTTACACTCATTATAATTATTACATATTATAATTAAAATATATATATATAATAATTTTTATATATTAAATGAGCATGGATGATTGTGTTAATCCCACCCCTCCATATTCTATACATCCATGCTCAGATATCTTCCTCCCCAACATAGACTGCACTTCCCATCATGTGACTGCTCGCTGGTTCTCACCCCCATAATTAATTATCTTTATTTATTCATTTAATTTCTCTTTTTATTTTAATTATTGAGAGGGGAATATCCACAATGGACAGTGTGGTATTGACCAAGTACAATATTTGGGATAGTAACATGAAGAACTATGGGATCCAAAAAAACACACTCACACAATGTGAATATAGAGAATGACTGATGAGGTCATGACAATCAATCACCAGTGGGAAAAACTATTGAATAATAAATTTCTAATAGAGTGTAAAATATGGAATTTAATGAAGATTAATCAATATATGAAAAATAATTGAGGATGATCAATGAAAATCCAAAAAAACAAATACATAACTCATTAGAGAATTACAAAGGCCTCAATCTATAAATGACATCTCAATTTCATTCATCAATTGGTAATCTGGCCATTGATTTCGTTGGTGATCACCATCGAATTCATCTTTAGTACCTCGGAATTTCTAAGATATCTCATTGAGGTGTCTATTCTCCAATCTTTAGGTTATGTAGGTAGCCCTTTGAGTTCACCCAAGAGGGATATAAATAGGTGAATCACTATGTTTAAATAATAAATTAAATAAATAAATTATTTTTTTAATTTACTACACATAATACACCCGTGAAAACAAACTATCATGGGACCCGATCCCACACTTTAGGGATGATGACCAACCAACACTTCAGGCTCAACATTTATCATATTTTTACCATAAGATACTCTTTTAAGGAGATATAATTATTTCATTGAAAATTCATGTGTATAGACTATAGATAATCGGTACCCCGCCTGTGTAATTCCATGAGACTAGGTAGTGAATAAAATAATGAAAACATTGATTTCACTAATTAAACCTAGAGGATTGTATTATAAGAAGAGAATGAAATTTAAGAGTAAATAATATTTTATACAAAAAAATAGAATCAGATATTTAAAAAGTGATATATTACATTTCAATGAAATATTTAAACATATCAAATGGCAGTAGTGCGGTCTATTTAATTTTTCTTCTTAACTTATTTCTATGATCCTCCGTAGTTGAACTGTCTCTGGTTAAATCCGTATTGACATTGTCTACTACATAAAATATTTATTGATCTAAATCATGTTCAAAATGTCTTTGAAAATAATATATTAAGCAACATATCAATCAAAGATCCCATAAAAAATGAGATAATGTTTTTAAAATATATTAATTTCACCTAAGTGAAGTCTTAACCATCATATAGATGTACGTTATCGATGGAAGAGAGTATCCATATTTTCAACATGCACTCATATTGTTCTTGTAAAGAAATATAGAATATGTTAATAAGATATACATAATGAAAAATGTGATCAATTTGAATTGAAATCAAATTTTATCATCATATTGTTTAAGATTCATCATATCTATAAATCATTTGCATAGTTTTATGGAATATTCATTTTAAAGAACTAAAAATCATAACAAAATGAATATTTATAAAAAAAATAAACTTTATTATTTATTATTGGTTTACAGTTGAGGAAAAATATACACATATATGGAAGGTCAACTTGCGTTATGATATCGATAGCACCAAAAATTGGATGATAAATCTAGAACATGAAACTCCTAGGATGGAAGAATTATGAAGACATTAAAGATCCACATGGTACAATCATGCCTAGTGTCTTTACGTGATAAATGGATCATGGAAAATGTATATATTTTCACTAGTATGAATAAAATTATACAGAAACTACTATATGATGCCATGTATTGAAGATCACCATTAAAAGCCAGGTGAAACCATAAGTGTTTTCACGCACAACCTTATCTGTATGAGTATATAGGGTTAGCATATTTTTAATGAAATTAAACACATTTTTATCTCCAAAATCTCAGTGGAAGAATAAAATTTAGAACCAATGAATATAAATTTATCGAAGGTGGAGCTATAAAATGGAATGGTAAGTCCAGGTGAAGGAATAAAATGAAAAATCCATGAAATAAAATAGACCAAAGGTACAGAATTTCTACCGAGAGAAGAAAAAAATATATTCGTTTCTTTCTCATTGGACATTTTTTACCAAGATAAACCATTGTGATTTGTTTTTTTTCATTCATAAAGAATCAAATAAAAAAGATCAATTAAAAAATTAAAAAATCAAATAGACTTGTAATCAACCAATGCCATCTAAAACTAGAGATCCAATGATTTATTTTCAATCAATTTTTACATGAGTCCTAAAAAAATGTAAAACATAAAAAGAGTAAAATACTTTAGAAGGAATAGAAAAAATTAAACCAAATTTATAAATAAATAAATAAATTAACATAGTGATGATTTATTAATATAAATTAATTGTGTATAAAAATAAAATCAAAGTTATTATAGGGGTAATAATATACAATAGTTTTGATTCCAATTCCTTGGGTACGGGAAGAAAATATTTTATACAGTAAGATTACATTTGAATTGTTTATAAGTAACTTCTAAACAATGCAGTAACATGGATGGTGTAATAATAAGATAAATTAATATTTATACTCATTTTTGTAGTATATGAAATTTATTGTTAAATATTAATTTTAATTTGCTAACTATACGGTAAAATTCATCATAGTTTTATTAATAATATATTTAATTATAATAAACTCTACAAAATGATGAATCGTATCAATGAGTGTTAAGGAGTCATTTAAAAAAATTTAAAAGAATAAATTTGAAATTAATTAAATTATAATATTATAAATGTAAACACATAATTGAATATGAAATTTTAAATGGTTATAGTAAATATAATTATTTTGTGTACCTATCAAGTGATGGAATGGATGAACTAAACATTATATTTTTATAACTAGGAAGAAAATAAAAAAACAAATCTAACCATATTCATCCCATAATTTTTTTCTTATGTTATCCTCTAGAACCAAAAAATAGAGTTTCTAGGGAATCAAATAAGGGACCAATTATGAAGCACAAAATAAAATGTTCAAATTTATTACATTTACCTATTCATATAGGTCGATAACTAGTTTAGAACTTCATTGTGCAATGTAGAAGACAATGACATCAATAATAGTATTAAATCAGGGTGACAGTTACCTTAAGAAACTCAAATCCCCTCTATAGAATAGATTCATTCAAATTATTTCTGATATTTGAATGAAAATGTCAAACATACATGGGATGAGGAGAAATTTTTGTATATAAGAGTTCATTAAACAATGTATTGACTAAAATTTTCATCTAATATTAATCCATTTAGAGAAACATATTCATTAATCATAATCATGATCACTAGTTGATAATTCATAAAGAATAAAGTTATAATTTAGAATAATTAAATAATAGAGCTTCCAAAGAATCAAAGAAGGAACCTACATGGACAATGTTAAAGACAATGTCATCTATAATAAGATCACGGTAGGGACCTAGTATTTTTTAAAAAATATTAAATCCCTCCAAAATAATATATTCATTAAATTCAAAAATAATGTGGAAAGAAAATTTCAAATAGATATAGGATTATGAGAAATTATTTTATATAGTTTGGCTAGTTCATTGAGAGAGCACCCAACAACGTATTGGCTAAAATTTCACTCTAATATTCATCTCTTTGGAGAAACCTACACATCAATCAGTATAATTATATACACATATAATGAATTTCAATATTCATATTGATCTTGTATATAAGTTAATATATCACTACTCATTAATAGGTATTACTTGATATAAACATGTGATGCAAACCTATCATAGTGTGTGAAAAAACAATTATTCCCTAAGTTAAAATGCACTATAATGGTCAACCTAGGTTATCTCTAGAGAGGATCACACAACAATCAATCTATTACCTTTAAATTAGTGGAAAAAGTGGATGTTTTTTATAATTTTTTGATTTTGAAAACAAAGTAAAGAAATGATAAAAAATAAATCAACTAAAAAATATTGAAAAAAATGACAATAAATGTGATTGAAAATTATGATATGAGTTGGGTGATCATGTTGGGATCGGTTTTTCGAATGAAATGTTATCCTTGTTATAATTTATCCAATCCACTTTAAAATAATCAGAATAGTAAAATATCCCAGAGAGGGGAGGGGTGAATAAGTGATCCCCTTTTGAAATTTTATTTTTCACCTTTTTTTATGAATTTACTCCTTTGTCAATTCAACCTTTGTGGCTGGTTAAGGTCCTGATCCACTATTCCAATGATGAGGTAAAACAAAAGCACAGGACACAGGGATTTACAAGGTTTAGTACAAAGACCTACTTCTTACTATGTTGGTTATTATCCCCAACAAGTTTTCTTCACTATATCCGAAGATGATTAAAAATAGTAATTCGTTAGACCCCCAATTACATGTTGGTTAAACCCCCAAACTTCTTTCCACCTTATTCTTTCATCTAGAAACTAGTTTTCCCCCAATTTTAAATTCTTCCTTCCAATGTATTGATAGTCTTCTATCTATTTAAGTTGCTTCAACAAAATCTCCTTAAATCTGTCTCTCTTGCTCAAATTCCCTGATCACCAATAAAAATGTGTTGTCTTAGTACAAGAAATGCTTGGGCTAATATTTCTTCCTTTCAAATAATGTCTCGACAACATTCACTTTACGTTTATATCAAGCATAGATTTCATATCTTTTAAATCCCCTCAACCTTACGTTCTTAGCACACACAATCACCTTTTATAAGTTTCAGTTTTCTATGCATGTGCATGCAACTGTTTGCATACAAATGGTGTGAGTGGTTCTGTCTTCTTATCAAAGGGAACTGTATCTTTACACTGTCCTCCTTCTATACATGTTCTCACAAAAGGGATTAGGATCTTAAATAATGAACATTATTTTAATTTTCATCATGCATGTGAACTGCCTCAGTTTGGGGTTCTTCTTATCCTGAAAAAATAAGCATCCTATTTCACGAACCGGGGAGGTGTGTTATCTCAGTATATCGTGTGAACCAAAGAGGTTTGTGGTCCTGCTCCACATGAACCAGAGAGGGTTCCAGAATTCTCCTTCACACGGAGGGTGAGGACACTTCCTTATTCTTGTATTCAGTGGGATACACAGTATTATTCTTATACCTTTTTCGAACTAGAGGGGTTAATGGTTTCTCTGTTTCTTAGGAGAAACATGAACTCCTTCTTTCGAGAATGGTAGCACCATGCTTTAGCTCAAGGGTACTCTATTTATAAGTGAGGGATCTGCCTCAATTCTTCTTTAAACCCCCAAGATATACACTATAAGTCATTATATGAATAATATGAGATCCTCGGTTTAAATATTTTCAAACCAGTGAAAAGAGTTTCCGCATAGCATGAGATCTTCCTTCTTGACATTTTCTTCTTCTTATCAGTGAACAGATCACGTGCAAGTGATATGGATCACATGAAACTTATTTTTTCGAAGGTTCGAGCTTCATGAAGTGGCCTTTCAACTCCTTTTTCTACGTCCATGTGTTATCTCTTTATTTTAATGCATCCATGAAAATAAAATTTCATGCATGTGTTTGTTATGTCCAAATGATCATCATGCAAGAGACTTGAGCTTCAACTGTGGTTGGGAGCTTGATCAGGGTGGATCGGCATCATCGATGGTTCGTGGATGGAAAGGGAGCTTAATGGGATGTATGGTGGTTGAAGATAACCTCGTTTCCTCTCCTTGGCCATTGGATCACCTCAGATTAATCAGAGACATGGGTGATTAGATCATAAGATGCGGGATGGAGCATGTGGTTGAGATCTCACGCGAGATCAAATGAGTGGATAGGATTGCATTTGTGTTTTTAAAAATCCATCCCAAATAGAAATATAGATTTGGACACTGGTCAATTGTAATACAGTCTTCCACAAAAGAAGCTCATAATTCCCTTCTCTCCCTCCATAGTACCATCCAGTACTGTGTTCACCCTACGGGTACACTCTTAGCGCCCACACTGCTCCTTGGGCACGCACCAAGAGCCCACACTACAGAGGTTCTTCACTGTGCGGCACCTGCAGGTTTATACACAGCCCGCACAAAACTGCCTCATGTGGGGATGGCCTTGAGGGCTTCCCTTGATCATGGTTGACCCACGGGTCCCACATGTTCATGAGGTAAGGACCTTGGTTGGATCTCCATGGTTGGCTGGTTTTTGAAAAAGTCTCACAAAAAATGTTCCAACATAATAAACTAAGATGCATAGCCACCTTCAATTATCAAATCCCCATCTTCATTGTATTTTATTTTTTCTTCAAAACATCATATTCCCTTTCTTCATAGATCCTGAATCCAAAATAGCTTCCATATATTGTTGATCCAATCACTGATGGTGCATGGATCATTTATTCATTCCACGCGTATTAAGGCATAATTCATGGAATATTCTTGATGAGAGGGATGTGTTCTCCATTAACACATATCATGGAATTTGAGAACTAGCTCAAACAATAATCTGATATTTATAATTCATCCATTTAGATTCAATGGATGGATCATCTTTAATCCTTTACTCATGAAATTGAGTATTGTATGATCTTCTTCAAGTGTTGTAACAATGTATCACCTTGAGACAAGTATTGGAACTTAAGACCTATTCTATAATCGTCAAAGTTGGTATGCTCCAATCATCATTTCTTCAATCATTAAATCATCAAGAACACGTTGATATGTTATTGACAATAAATGAAATCACTAGGATCAACAATCTCCCCCTTTGAGTTGTGTTTCCAATATCTCCTTACCACACTCTGGTAGAGTCAATATGTTTTTTGTGATGTTTTATCCCCCTTATTGGAAAACAAATGCAAAGGGATGACATCACATGGTTCATTTAGCAAAGAGCCTGTAATTTATCATCTCTAAGTCTACATGGGATAACCCGATGTATAAAAAAGAGAGATATAAACAAGGTTTCAAAGACTATAAAGAGACAACCATACATGTGAGATCATGTTCAGAATGAATCAACTCATATCAAAGGGGATGGAAATGAAAAAAATCATTGAACCTAAAAAACCCTACACCAACTTTCTATAAACAATTCTCCCCCTCAAGGGATGCATTCATCTCCTTCAATTACCTTCAAATTAGTGCATAAGAATGTGTATAGATTTAGGAAATAAGGAGGAACATGTTATTGGTCTTCAAGTAAGAAGATAAGGCTGAACATTATGTTTCAGCTTTAGATCAACAAACCTGTCTACTGACATTTCTTTAGTGAAAATATATACAATTTGATCTTGAGTAGAGATGTATTCAAGCTTGATGTCTCAGCTTTCTACATTTTCATTGATAAAATGATATCTGATATCAATATTCATGGATCTTGAATGTTGTATGGGATTATTAGAAAATACAATGGAACTTTCATTATCACATAAGATCTTTAGAGGCTACTCAGTTTCAATTCGCAAGTCTTCTAGTTGTACTTGCATCCAAATCATCTGTGTGCATGCATGTGTGTCTTCCACATACTCTACCTCAGCTATTCTGAAAGTTACTGAGTTTTGTTTCTTTTTGTACCAACTAACACATCCTTCTCCCCAAAAGAAGGTTCCACAAGAGGTGGATCTACTATCTGTACAATCATTAACCAAATCAGCATCTGTAAACCCAAACAGCTTCATGTCTCTACTATGATTATATAAAGCCCATAGTTCAAAGTTCCTTTCACATATCTCAAAATTTTCTTAGCTGCTGATAAGTGAGATTCTTTTAGATTACTATGATATCTAGAATATTGATTTGCTGCATAAGTGATATTTGGCCTTGATGCTGTGAGATAATTTAGGCTCTGAATGATTCATTGGAAATATTTATGATCAACATTGTTTCCATTTTCATCCTTGCATAATTTGGTTCCAACTAAAATGGGTGTTGAAACTTCTTTTGAATTTTCCATTCCAAACCTTTTCACTAATTCCCTTGCATACTTCTCCTATGATATAAATATGGAATTTTGTTTTTGTTCAACCAGAAATATTTTAAAATATGTCATTTGACCAAGCATGGTCATTTCAAAGGTTCTCTTAATCAACTCAAAAAATTCTACACATAAACCTTCCCTGTCACCAGCAAAGATGATGTCATCCAAATATATAATGACTATGGGAGTACCAATGGCCATTTCTATGACATAAATATTATTGTAAATTGTACCATTAACAAACTTCATATCCCTTAGACAACCATCAAATTTAGAGTACCAGTCTCTAGGGGCTTGTTTTAACCCATATAGATCTTTTCTCAACCTGTATACCATGCTTCCATCTTTATCTAGAATAAAACTATTTAGTTGTTCGATATATGACACTTTTTCATGATCTCTATTTAAACATGTATATTTCACATCCATTTGATAAACCTTATAATGATTATGTGCTGCAACTGCTAAGAACATTCTAATGGTTTCTAGTCTGGCTACTGGTGAAAAAAATTTCTTCAACGTCAACTCCTTCCATTTTTGAATATCCCTTGAATACCAGTCTGGCCTTGTTTCTTGAAACATCCCCTTTCTCATTTAGATTATATCCTAAAACACACTTGGTTCCAATAACATTTTTATTCCTTGGTCTTGACACAAGATCCCAAGTGAATTTCATTTCAATCTGATCAAGCTCCTTGGGCATAGCCTGTATTCATTCCACATGCTCAACTTCCTCAGCCACTATATGAGGTTAAACATGAAAAATGAGTGTAGTTTGATCTTTAATTATCAATCTTATTCATGTTTTCACTGGATATTTTAGAATAAAAATTACATTTTATGTCTCAATATGTTTTTTTAATATTTTGTACCGTTTTATTTTATTTTCATTTGCTTCTTTTTCATTGCTGGTATGTTCAGAATTGATGTCAACATTGTTTTGTTCTATCCCAAATGCTTCATCATTATTTTGTTCTAGATTCATGTCATTTTCTAAAAAATCTCCTAAATCACCATTCTTAGAAATATCTGATTTGATGTTGTTTTTCAATAATTCTGACATCACTACAATCAACCGACTTGTTCATTATTTTGTCCCAACATCTGTATCCTTTACCATCAGGTAGGTAGCCCACGAAGATCCCTTCCTCTACATTTTCATCAAATTTTACCAGATTAATTTTCTTAATCTTTATAATTAAGGGACTTCCAAAAACATTGAAGTATTTAAATGTTGGTTTTCTTATTGTACCACATTTTATAAACTGTAATTTGTGTTTCTGGTCTGAGAAGACATCGGTTCTGTATATGTATGGCAGTGCATATAGCTTCTCTCCAGAAAAACTTTGAGATGTTATGTTCATCCAACATTTTTATACCCATTTCAACTAAGCTTATGTTCTTTATTTCAGCTACTCCATTTTTCTATGTAGTATAGGGTGTGTTGTATTGATTCTTGATTCCATGCTTGCAGAGATAGCTTTCAAAATCATCACAAGTAAAATATTTACCATTGTCTGATCTCATTTTCATGACACATATACCCAATTCATTCTCAGCTTGCCTTCTATTTTTTTTAACATTGTTATTGTCACTAAATTGTTTTGAATAAACTGGACATTATTCATTCGATTCTAATCATCAATAAGTGTTATGAAATATAGATCACCCCGTGTAGAATTTTGTATCATTGTCCCACATATGTCAATATGAATATGTTCAAGGGGCCTAGTGGATAGGATATCCACTCCTTTGACTGATATTTGAGTCAATTTTCCATTCTGACATGTTTCACAAAAATCATCCCTTTATCTTTTCAATTTGGTAAGATCTCTCACAATGTCATATTTCAGAATTTTGCATATACTCCTTTGACCAAGGTGGCCATGTATTCTATTCCATAGGTTGTTTTCATCCTTGGAACTCAAATAACATTAGTTAACAGAATCACCAATTTGAAATAGATTTCTAGTGGTTATTTTTTCCTTAGTGATGATTCTTCCATCCGTTGAGCTTTTGAGGACACGTGAATACTTTTTGAACAACACCTCATGTCTTTCATCATATAGTTGGATCACACCATGCTAATTGTGTTTTAACCCTTCAACAAATAACACATCATTAGACTTCAAATTTTGGGCTTCAATCGTAGCTTTTCCAACTCCCTTAATTTTAAGAGAACAATCCTTTCTAAAGACTATGGCTCTTCACTTATGAGTTTCTATGTTGCATAAGATTTTTGTCTCCCCATTCATGTTTGATGTACATCAACTATCTAGAATCCATAAATTGGTTTTACAACTATATTTTAATGAAACTTTAGAAAAGAATGAGTTTTCTTCATTTAATTTTTGAATTCCTTTTCCTTTCATGACTTTGAGGGTTTGTTTATGAAGAAAAGTCATGCACATTTCAGCATTATCACCTTGCTGATCACATCTTCCACAAGATTTTTACAAGTAGTTAAATTTATTCTGAGTTGGAAGATCAGCTGATTTCTATATTGCCCTTTTGTTTTCAGAATAGCTCCCCCTTGATTCATGCCTTACTTGAGGTAGAGGAATGTTATACCAGCATAAATATTATTTTCTCCCAAAATCTCCATAGCACCAGTAGTATCCTCCAAACCTTTATCTTCCCCACTAATAGGAGTATTTTCAGAAATATTGTTGTTGTTTTCTTTCCATAACCTGAGTAAATCTTCCTGGAGGAGTTCTCTCTTCCTTTATATTAGAAGAATTTTTTTGACAAGACTTTGTGCTCCAAACTTGTCTCAGATTTGTTTTTTAACATGCATTGTTAGAAATAACAGATGTATTTTGATATTTGATTAGTGTGGAATTGACCTTATTATTTTCACCAGTGTGTGAAAATTCTCCCTTGACCTCTGAAGACTTGTGGAAATATTGTTTGATATTTCTATTTTATGCTTCAATCCACTTAGACTGAGTCATTGATTTCTATTCCTCATTGTGGCGAAGTTTATCCTCAAGTTATTTTACCATATCTTCCATTTCACCTACATTTAGTTTTTGAATTTGATTTCTTCAATGAAAAATGTTTCTTTCTTTATACACTCTTCATGTTATTATATAATCCTTACTATTTCATTCAATAACAACCTCTTATCTTTCTTGAGATTTCTGTTTTTTAATACAAGATTATAATTCAGTTTTTAACATGTGTTCGAGATTTGTCTATTCTCTTTCATCATCTTCACTACTAGAAGTATCAAACACTTTTTTCACATGAGCCATGAAATTAGTTTCATCTTCTGGTTGGTTTTCTGATGTGGAATCATTATCTTCTTCTTTGCTCAGATAGCTTCTTATTTCACCTAGAAATAAATTTTTATTTCTTATATGAAATTTAATTGAGTCTTTTGAGCTTCTTCCCCATTTCTTATTTTGTGGATTTTCATCTTCTATCTCAGGTGCAACAAACCTTTTCTTATGACAATTAATAGAAAAGTTTCAAATGTTATTGCAGTTGTAACACCTTGGTGGTAGTTTTCCTTTTCCCTGAAATTTTTATTTCTTGAATCTTTTTTATATAAGTACAATGATTTTTTTATATTATTCCACTTTATCTTCATCATTATATTCACTTGATTCTAAATCTTCATCATCATTGATTTTTAGTTTTCTCATGGCCTCTAACATCATCTCATCTTTGATATTCTATTTAAAAACTGAGGTCTGTCGTGTTTCATATACAATGAGAATGTTATGTAATTCATCAAGAGATAAATCATCTCTATCTTACAGAGCTGAAACTTTGGGATCAATCATGTCAGAAAAATTTCTCATTAGTTTTTTGACAATAGTTCAATCATTCAACTTATCTCCAAAGCCCCAAATATTACTGACAATCTCATATACTCTTGTCAATTAATCATCAATGTTTTCCTCTTCTCCCATTTTTATATCTTCAAAATTTTTCCTACAAATTTATAATTTTGCTTCCTTGAATTTCATGTTGTCTTCATAGATGATTTCCAATTTTTCCAAAATTTCTTTATAATTTTTAAGTCACATAACCTTTGTTAACACTTATTCTGAAAGAGACATTAAGATGACATTTTGAGATTTTCCATTGACTTCCATATTTATTTTCTCAGTGAAGGTCATAATAGTTTCATCATTAATAGGAGGGAATTCAAATGTAGATACATATATAACTTCAAGTACAAGAGATAGAAGAGAGGGTAACATCATATTATTTCAACTGTAAAAATTCTTTCCATAAAAAGTAGGAATTCTTCTACTGTTGAAAGAATTCAGATTGTCCAAATTCTAAAAGAGTAGATCCATAGAGAGGTAACATCACTCTGATACCACTTAAAATACCTAGAATAATACAAGATCACTGAGAGAGGAGGGGTGAATCAGTGATACCATTTTTAAATTTTATTTTTCTCCTTTTTTATGAATTTCCTCCTTTTTCAATTCAACCTATGTGGCTAGTTAAGGCCTTGATCCACTCTTCAAATGATTTTGTAAAACAAAAAAACAGGACACAGGGATTTACATGGTTTAGTACAAAGACCTACTCTTTTTCATGCTATTTATTCTCCCCAACACGGTTTCTTCACTATATCAGAATATGATTACAAACAGTAATTGGTTAGACCCCCCCCCCCCCCCCCCCGCAATTACAAGTTGGTTAAACCCCCAACTTTTCTTCACATTCTTCTTTCTTCAAGAAACTGGTTATGCCTCCCTGTTTCAAATTCATCCGTCAAATGGATTGATAGTATTCCTTCTATTCAAGTAGCTCCAACAAACTCTAGTTAAATCTGCCAGTCTTGAACAAATTTCTTGATCACCAATAAGAATTAGTTGTCTCAGTGCAAAAAAATTATTCGGATAATATTTATTCCTGTCAACTGAAGACCCAACCTCATTCACTTTATGTTTATATCATACATAGATTTCATATCATTCCAATAGACTCCACCTTAGGCTCTTGGCACACACAATCACATTTAATAAGTTTCAATTTTCTATGTATGTGCCTGAAACTATTTTCATACAAATGGTGTGAGTGGGTTAATCTCTTTCTCAAAGGTCAGTGTATCTTTACATTGTCCTCCTTCTTTACACTTTCTCACACAAGGGCTCGAGCACTTAAATAATTAACATGATTTTAATTTGCATCATGATTGTTCACTAACTCAGTTTGGGGTTCTCCTTATCATAAAAATAGAAGCATCCTCCTTCTCAAACCAGGGAGGTCTGTGGTCTTAGTACGCCTTGCGAACCAGGGCAGTTCACGGTCTTTCTCCACATGAACCAGAGAGGTTCACGGAATTCTCCTTTGTATAGAGGGTGTGGATGCTTCCTTCTTCATATAAGTAGTGAGCTATGCTGGATTCACCTTCTGCCTTTGATGAACCAGAGGGGTTCGTAGTTTCTAAATTTCTTTGGAGAAATAGGAAATCTTTATTTCAAGAATGGTAGCACCTTGCTTCGGCTCGAGGGTCCTCTATTTATAAGTGATGGATCTTCCTTAATTCTTCTTCAAACCCATATGATATATCCTTCAAATATTGATATGAATAATCTTAGATCCTCGGTTTTAATATTTTCAAACCAGTGAAACAATTTTCCACATATTATGGGATCTTCCTTCTAACTTATTCTTCTTCTTCTCAGTGACTAGATCACGTGCAAGTGATATGGATCACATGAAACTTATTTTCTCGAATATTTTAGCTCCATGACATGGCATCGCAACTCCGTTTCCTTTGGGAATGTTCTATATCTTTATTACAGTGCATGCATGCAAATGAAATTTCATGCATGTGTTCATTACATCTAAATTATCATCATGCTAGAGAATTGAGCATCAACTATGGTCGATATCTCGATCAAGGTGGATCGGCATAATCAATGGTTCTTGGATGGTGAGGATGATTCACAGGATTTCTAGAGGTTTAAGATAACCTCGGTGCCTCTCCTTGGTCATTGGATCACCTCGGATTAATCATGGATGGTGGTGATCAGATCATAGGAAGTGAGATAGAGCGTGCGGTCAAGATCTCATGTGAGATTAGATGGGTGGCTAAGATTGTGTCCATGTTTTTAAAAAGCCTTCCCACATCAAAATAGAGATGAGGACACAACTCATTTATAATACAAGTCACCACAAACGATGATCAGAATTTTCCTCTCTCCCTCCACGGTACTGCCCCATACAATATTCACCTTGCGGGTGCGCTATTAACGCCCACTCTTCTCCTTGGGTGTGCACCTAGTGCCCACGCTACAAAGGTTTTTCACCGTGTTGCAGCTGCGGGCTTATACACGGCCCGCACACACCGACCTCATATGGGGATGGCCTTTAGGTCTTCCCTCAAGCGTGGTTAACCCATTGGTCTCGCATGTGCTTGAGGTGAGGACCTCAGATGGCCTCCAATGGTTGGCTACTTTTTGACAAAGACTCATAAAAAATGTTCCAATGTAATAAACTAAGATGCATAGCCACATTAAACTATCAAATCCCCTTCTTCATTGTCTTTTATTTTTTCTTCAAAACACCATATTACTTTTCTTCTTAGATCATGAATCCAAAAGACTTTCCATATGTTATTGATCCAATCATGGATGACGCATGGATCATTTCTTCATTCCACAAGCATTAAGGAATAATGCATGGAATATTATTGATGTGAGGGATGTGTTCTCCATTAGCACATATCTTGGACTTTGAATACAAGCCAAACAATCATCTGATATTTAGATTTCATCAATTTAGATTCAATGGATAGATCTTATTTACTCCTTTCCTAATGTAATTGAGTATGTCATGATCTTCATCATGTTTTGTAATGATGTATCACCTTGAGACAAGTCTTGGAACTTAAGACCAGTTCTACAATCGTCAGAGTTGGTATGCTCCAAAATTCATTTCTTAAATCATTCAATCATGAGGCACACATTGACATGTTATTGACAACAAATTCAATCACTAGGCTCAACACTCTTCTATTTATCTTATTATAGTGTGATTCCACGGTCACTTACTCTCAATCTTGTGGTCAAATGGTGATGGTGAGAGTAAACCTTTCCATGATCTGATATTGGTATAATCTCCTTCCTTATGTTATATATTTTTAGTGAATATCCTCAATTAACATAGGCAATACCCGATAGAGTCTTGATTATCCAAAAAAATCAGGAATATCCACTACCCCTATCACATGTTCTGGTGATTGTTTAGTACTTAACCACTATGATCTGGTATATTCCATAATATATAAACTAGAACCTATTGGATGGAGATAATGACCATTGTCTAAAGAAATATTAACAATATAATCAAAAACAAAATATGATCATAAATGATAATAAAAACAGCTATTAGAAATTGAAAAAAACTTCATAGAATAGATAAGGAATTTTTATTCAATAAATCACAAGAACTCAAGAATTACAAAAGAGAAAATGTAACACCTCGACATTCTAAAGTACATCTTCTTATTCAATAGTGTCTATGAAACACATCACCATGTGCGTAAGGGAATATAATATCTTGAGAATCTACTATATATTTACTATTTTTGATAAATTCAATACATGATATAGCTTTTAATTCATAAAACACTGAGTTATCTTTCATCACATGAAAGAGAAACCTTCCACAATATCTTCCATTACACGCATGATCAAGTTTGACCAAACAACGATATATTATTAAAATATTATTATTTAATATAATATAATATAACCTAGCCATTATCTTAGTAGTTATTAACAGTAATTAATAACTTATGAAAATGTATGGTTTATAAAAATAAAAAATGAATTCAACAGTTACCAATTAATTAGAAATGAAATTAAGAACCAATTGGATATAAAAATGAAATATTATTTTTGTTATGTTTCAAAGGATTTTTATCTTAATAGACATAATTAATTACAAATATTGAATTATTTTAATGAAATATATATGTTATATATCCAATAAAATATTTTTGATATTCATCCATTAGGTTTGATAGACATTAGATAACAACAAACCCTATTTTACACATAAAAACCTATATTTTTTAAAATGTAATGTTACTGCCTTTGAATGTAGAACCCATTTAAAATATGATTTTTTACACTTTAATTGATTTAATATGTAAAAATAAGTTCCATATTTTAAATATAAACCTAATAATTCTGTTAGGTATATTTTTTTATAATTTTCTAAAATAATTCTTTTTTTAATGAATAGTTAAAACTACTGAATTTTAGTTGAAAACTTTTTTTTATCTAATTTATTTATAACGTTAAATTATATTTTTAGTCAGTTTAAAAGTTTAATAAGATATTATTTTTATCAGTTAATAAAATTTATTTTATTTGAATCAAATTCACTTGGTAATTGATTATAAAGAAACATAGAAAACTTTCTGATGTTTTTACTTAAAATACCTGCATTGTCATCCTGCCTGCGGGATTAAATTTAAATCAATTTCTGCCACTAATATAATTTCAATTTGTGAAAATTGATTCAATATTTTTAATCATAATAATATATAATTTATAATAACGATAACTTTTTTTTGACCAAAAATATTGGTGAATGTAAATAAAATTAATTACAATTATTAAGGTAAAATTAAGCTTAATAAAAGAATAAAACCTATAACATAAGGGCCCAAATGACCTATACACTTGTCAAAAATCCATTTTATTGAAATTATCCAACCATTAACCTTACATTCTTTAGTTTTTTTGTTTTTTTAATACTTTTTTCAGTACAAACGTGGGTATACCAAACTTCTTTTCTAAACTACCAAGTGAATTATTTTCCTTCCTTATAAATGGCCAACACTTCTACCTATTCCTCAAAGCCCTAAAACCACATAGTTTTAGCCATTATCTGCTTATATAGTTTCCCAAAATCCATCCCATAGATTTTTAATCCTCCCTTTGGGCATAAATCTGTTCAAAGAAGCATGTTGGTACAAACCAAAAGAAGTTGCCTGATTAAGAGGTAACATCTTCTCTCTTGCTCTCTAGTTTTATTTTTATTATCCAACCCCTAAAATCTTCTTATTATATGATTTTATAACAAAACCAATATCCTCAATATACTATGATTTTTTATGCTAGTTTTTAGACACACACGTACACAAAATTCCTTTTAATGGGTAATGAACATATTGTTTCTGTGTACGACAAACTACTGGCTCACGAAAAGATGATTATTCATTTCTTTTCTTTACCACCCCTCATGGTGGACATTATTATGGAAAATCTATTTATATATTATATATAAGATATTTATTTTTTATTTTTACTCTATTATAATTTTATTACACAAACCATTTATAAATTCCATTTTATGTTAATATGATAACATCATTTGAGGAAGTGTGGACTACCACCCCCTCAAAGTGATGTGATTCATTCGCACAATACATGGATCATATAAAGGATGTTTTCAATTAATCATAAGTGGAATAAAAAAATAAATATGATATTCATGACATTATTAATTTTTTTTGAAATATAATATATACCATTTTCTTTATTACCCTTTCACACACTTAAAAAGTGATAACGTTATTCGTGGATGTGTAGACTACCGCCTCCTCGACTAAATGTGATTAATTTTTAATCACAAGAATTATATATATAAATATATATCATTAAATAATATTTTATTTATTATATAATGATAATTATATAAAGATATGGTGTTACTTACCCTCTTTCTATAACAATCATTGAAAAATAAGAACGTTATTAATGCGTAAGTATGGCCTACCGTCTCCATGGTTGTAACTTTGATTAATTTTTCATACCCATATTTAATGAATTATTTTAAAAGTATAATTAATTTATATATATGATAATTATTTCATTATTATTATTCGTCTGATGTGATGTAATAAACCTTTTTACTATAGTTGACCTACCAAAGTTCTTTTTGACACATAAACTGAATTTGGTCAAAACACCAGATGTAAACATAATTGTTTAATTGGATGTATAAAACAAAGTAAAAAATTGAAATAAATTTAATGATAATCATAAAAAATGTTCTTCAAAAAAGTATAAAATTAACATATATTTATTATAAAGTTTTCTAATGTATGTTCACCCAAATGGAAACTCAATGTAATGAATTTTTCATCTCACTTTCTAATTCTGTGAGATAAATGTCATGTTCGCCACTTAATTATTTTACGTGGTGTGTCTACTGAAGATTTTTATATAATATATCATTAATTCATTTATCTTAATTTTATTTAAAAATTTAAGTTAATATTATTACTTCATGAGGATTATAATTTAAAATTGATTCAAATAGGTATGGAACACTTTTGAATGTCTAAAGATTATTATTCTCAACAATTACATTAGTGATCATTCAATATTATTTTCATTTAAGGAAATTATATGAACATTTTTCAATAAAACCTTCCATTTTCCTCTCCTCTAGTTATTCATGACCATTTTCAATTATTAGTACCATTTTTTTCACTATTTGGTACTCAAAATATTTTAGAATTTTTTTTAAGAAAACAGGACTTTGGTAAATAAATGTTTTATTAAAAAAAAATTAAATTTATTTGGTAAATATATTTTTCCATTTTTTTTATTTTACCAATGTATTCAGAGGAAATTTTTTTTCCACTTTCTGATCAAGGAATCTTTTTAAACATTAACCGTGCAAAAAGAAATGTTCTTTATACCTCGTACGGATTGTACAGATTTTCCCATCGTCATTTCTTTAAATATTCCTTTGCAGGTTTAAAAGGTTACTTTTTAAAGAAAATATTTATAAAAGTGATTTTCATATAAATGGTTTGTCAAATGGATTTTTAAATAAAATAATATTTTTCTCAACAATTTTTTTGAAAGATATTTTTATAATGTTTCTATTCATCAATGAAAACAACACTTTATTTTACTCCACCTGGGGTATGTTGTGTTGATAACATTGTTAATATTCCTTTTGATGGTTCGTGTTTGATTTTTCTAATGATATTATTCACATTTACTTCCTTGATTCTTTTTAGTAAAATTTAAATATTCAATTTCCTATGATTATTGAATATTGAATTTCCCCTAATCATCTATATCATCTATCATGGATATGATAATTTTTTAAAAAATATACCATTTTTCATATGGTGTTTACTTTTAAATTTATTTGATTATTTGGGGAAATATTGATAAATTTGTACAATTTATTCAATATGAATATTTGATAAGGCATATTTTTTATTCAATATGAGGAATGATTTTGATAGGTAAGACATGTCTAGGGGACCTTTTTAGGTAATCCCTATTGGTTGGGGACCAGTTAATGAAATCTCATCGATGCATTGATAGTCTCAAGAGATGAATTAATTTTTCAAACTAGATCTGTTTCAACCCAATATGTTAAACTGTCTTGTGAAATGACATGACGGTAATGGTTTCCTGTACCTAGGAATAATTGCATCCAATAATTAATCATTCACCTCATATTAGTTTTAGTAATTTTTCTTCCATGAGATTTTTCATCAACATATCTATGGAAAACTGATAAACATTGTGTCATATTACACACATAAAAAAGGGTTTGCATCAGCAAAATACTGAATATAGAAGTAAGATGTTTGGTCAATATATATTAAGAGATGTGAAAGAGAGGGAGAATATGGAAAACAGGAAAAGGTAAATTGTTTTAACAGCTTCTTCCTCCTTTACAGGCTTATGAGGATTCACCTCCATTTGAAGGGTTTCCTGTTTGATGTGAGTCGTAGTTGCAGTTTGATTGGGTTCCTGAGTGCAGGTGGTAACAGTTTTGGAAGTCATTGTTTGGAAAAGCGAAGAATGGTTGGGTAGGCATGGGTATGGGAAATCAGTGGAGCATGCATAGGAGCCATGTGTTACTATTTCAATGACAAAGGATGACTCTTGGCATTACTGTTTCAATGCCACCGATGTGCGGCGCTTAGGTTTTATTTGTTGGTTTTATCTTAAATATTTCCTACTTACCCTTTGAAACAACGCAATTTCGCACTTTAAAATATTTTTTAAAACATAGTTTCCAAATCATTTTAGTTAAAGGAAGTCGTAAAATATTTATATTAACCAAACCGAAAATTAGTTTTCATATTTAAAATAATTAAAGGTTTTATTTATTATACATTAAATAATCACTCACAAACAACCATCCACTAGCATATACTCTTATCTACCGACGTAAAAGATTGGGGAGGTATTTCTAAAAAAATATTGTCTCAGGTTTGGATTCTAATCTAACCCTCCAATTCTTGACTGGGTGGGAAAGAGGGAAGAAGATCTAAAATAGGTAAATGGTAATTGTTTCCCCACAAAAAGACAAGTTATATCACTAAAGAAAACAAAACTGACCACAACAGTGAGAAGGTCATGTTATGTGGAATCCTCAATTTCGCAAAAACAATTTTAGTGGATTTTTTTATTTAAGTCGGATATGGTTTCATGTATTCTTAAAAAATGGTCCCCAGATGTGTGAACACAATTCTCGCATCTCTCTTCTCCAGGATGAGTGAACCGGGTTCACGCATCCTGTGTGAATTTTATGAAAGGAAGTGTGAACCCCATTCAGAATTTTTAATTAAAATAATCATCAATAATTATAAGTAATAAATAAACATAAATACATATTAATTAAAAAATCATCTATATGTATATAATATCAGTAAATATAAATACATAAACATTAAAAAATCATCAATATGTATAAGATACCAATAAATATAAATTAATAATAATACATATTAATTAAATAATCAAAAAAATTAATAATTGTGATCATGATAGAATGGATCTCTTCACATTACATTCTGATTTTTGTGTAGTTTTTATTTCCTTATTATCCTTCATGGATGATGGTAAATATAAGGCTAGAAATATGATTCACTACTACAAAAATTGGCTCTATCAGAACTCAAAACGGGCTTTAACAATGCTAAAAAAGCGTTGTAAAGATCAGCACTGATAAAGGGGGGTCCCCTTTATCAGCACTGATAAATGCCCTACACGCTGTAACATAAAATTCTGCAACAGCACACCCAAACAAGACCTGCAAAAAAATCAGCATATCAACAAGTATACCCATAAAAAATTAAAACATAATTCATAAGGTAATTACAACAAGTATACACATACAACAAGTATACTCATACATCCCATACAACAAGTATACCCATACACCGTTAACAAAAAATTCATAAGTTAATTAAATACATAAAGAATTCAATTCATAATTCAGGGGTTGGGGGGCTATTCAGGGGTTTGGGGTGGCTGTCCAAGGGGGGTAGGGGTGTCCAGGGGTTTGGGTTGTCCTGGGGGCTGGGGGTGCCCAGGGGGTGGGGGCTGTCCAAGGTGGGGGTGTCCATGGTGGTGTCTAGGGGGTGGGGATGTCCAGGGGTTTGGGGGGCTTTCTAGGGGGTAGGGTGTCTAGGGGGTGGGGTCTATCTAGGGTGGTGGGGGACTGTCCAGGGTGGTGGGGGGGATGGATGTCCATGGGGGTGTCCAGGGGGGTGGGGTGGTGTCCAGGGAGGGTGGGGTGGTGTCCAGGGGGTGGGGGATTTAATGGTTTTAATGGAATGAATTTTATGGATTTTAAGATCATTGGTGTTTTTAAATTGGGTTTGGAATAGTTTTTATTTCAATATTATGTGTTTCTTTAGGATAAAAATTAATGCTTTTGGTGTGTATGGTAGGAAAGTGGTTTTCCATACATTAGTTGTTGTTTTCACTTAAAATCCTATCCATTTTGAACAAAAGAGATACACTTTGAGTGATACCAGCAACACCGGGCCTCATATTGAGGCGGGGATGACTCTAACACTTCACACATGACCCATGGATTGTTCTCCTAAAGTATCAACAAAATCCAAATGCGTTTGATTGGATTTTCATACGTTAGTTATTGTTTTCACTTAAAATTTTGTCCATTTTAAACAAAAGAGAGTCACTTTGAGTGACACTGGCCACACCGTGCCTCGGATTGAGGCGGGGTTGACTCGTACACGTCACACATGACCCATGGATCATTCTCCTAAAGTATCAAAATAATCCGAATGCAGTGGTCATATTTCCGTACGTCAGTTGTTGTTTTCACTTAACATTCTGTCCATTTTAAAATAAAGAGAGACACTTTGAGTGACACCGGCCACACCATGACTTGGATTGAGGCGGGGCTGACTCATACACATCACACATGACCCGTGGATTATTATCCTAAATAATCAAAATAATCCGAATGAATTTGATTGGATTTACGTACGTCAGTTGTTGTTTTTTCTTAAAATTATGTCCATTTTAAATAAAAGAGAGAAAATTTCAGTGACACCGGCCACACCGTGCCTCGTATTGATATGGGGATGACTCTTACACATCACATATGACCCATGGATCATTTTTTTAAAGTGTCAACACAATCCAATTATGTTTTGTCAGATTTTTTGTACGTTAGTTTTTGTTTTCATGTAAAATTCAGTCCATTTTAAACAAAAGAGTGATACTTTGAGTGACATAGGCCACACCATGACTAATATTGAGGTGGGGTGGTATCATACACATTAAAAATTACCTATTGATCGTTATCCTAAAGTATCAACACAATCATAATGCGTTTGGTCAGATTTTCGCACGTCAGTTGTTGTTTTCACTTAAAATTCTGTCCATTTTAAACAAAAGATAGACACTATGAGTAAAATTGGCCACAACATTCCTCAGATTGAGAAGAGGTTAACTTTTACACATAAAAAATTACTCATTAATCATTTTCCTAAATTATCAACACAATCCGAATGCATTTGGTCATATTTCCGTACATCAGTTGTTGTTTTCACTTAAAATTATGTCCATTTTAAACAAAAGAGAGACACTTTTAGTGACACCGGCCACACCATGTCTCAGATTGAGGATATTTTTACTCTTACACATCACAAATGACCCATTCATTATTCTTTTAATGTATCAACACAATCCAAATTCATTGGTTCAGATTTCCGTACGTCAGTTGTTGTTTTCACTAAAAAATCTGTCCATTTTAAACAAAAGAGAGACACTTTGAGTGACATCGGCCACACCGTGCCTCGTAATGAGGTGGGGTTATCTTGTAAACGTTAAAATTTACCCATGGACCATTCTCTTAAAGTATCAACACAATCCAAATGCATTTAGTTGGATTTCCATTCATCAGTTGTAGTTTTCACTTGAAATTCTGTCCATTTTAAACAAAAGAGAGATACTGAGTGATACTGGGCACACCTTGCCTAAAATTGAGGATGGGTTGACTCTTAAACATCACACATGACCCATGGATCATTATCATAAAGTATTAACACAATATTAATTTGTCTGGTCAGATTTCCTTACATCAGTTGTTGTTTTCACTTAAAATTCTATCCATTTTAAACAAAAGAGAGACACTTTGAGTGACATCAGCCACATCGTGCTCGTATTGAGGCGGTGTTGACTCTTAAAAAACACACATGACCCATGGATAGTTCTAATAAAGTATAAACCAAATATGAATGCGTTTTGTTGGATTTTGGTACGTCAGTTTTTGTTTTCACTTAAAATTCTGTCCATTTTAAACAAAAGAGAGATACTTTGAGTGACACTGGCCACACCATGACTTGGATTAAGGTGGGGTTGAGTTTTAAACATCAAAAATGACCCATGTATATTTATCCAAATGTATAAACATAATAAGAATGTGTTTGGTTTATTTTCGTACGTCAGTTGTTGTTTTCACTTAAAATTATATCCATTTTAAACAAAAGAGAGACACTTTGAGTGATACCGGCCACACTGTGCCTCAGAATGAGGTGGGGTTTACTCTTACACATCACACATGACCCATGGACCGTTTTTCTAAAGTATTAACACAATAATAATGTGTTTGGTCATATTTTTGTATGTCAGTTGTTGTTTTTACTTAAAATTATGTCCATTTTAAACAAAAGAGAGACACTTTGAGTTATATTGGCCACATTGTGCCTCAGATTGAGGATGGGTTGACTCGTACCCATCACAAATGACCCAAGGGTGGTTATCCTAAATTATAAACACAATACAAATGTGTTTGGTTTGTTTTTATTACGTCAGTTGTTGTTTTTACTTAAAATTATGTCCATTTTAAACAAAAGAGAGATAGTTTGAGTAATACCGGCCACAACATTCCTCGGATTGAGGTGGGGTTGACTCATACACATCGAACATGACCCATGGATCGTTATAATAATGTATAATAACAATCCTAATTTTTTTGGTCAGTTTTTCATACGCCAGTTTTTGTTTTCACATAAAATTCTGTCCATTTTAAAC
This sequence comes from Viscum album, assembly GCA_963277665.1. Classification (NCBI taxonomy): domain Eukaryota; kingdom Viridiplantae; phylum Streptophyta; class Magnoliopsida; order Santalales; family Viscaceae; genus Viscum; species Viscum album. The sequence goes on from OY728163.1 coordinate 1,614,845,126, forward strand.
AAAAGAGAGACAATTTAAGTGAAAGCGGCCACACCGTGCCTCATATTGAGGTGGGGTTGACTCTTACATGTCAAAAATGACCCATGGATAGTTATAATAAATAATAAACACAATATTAATGTTTTTTCTTGGATTTCCTTACGTCATTTGTTGTTTTCACTTAAAATTTTGTCCATTTTAAACAAAAGATAGACACTTTGAGTGATACCGGACACACCGTGCCTCAGATTGAGGCAGGGTTGAAACATACACATCACACATGACCCATGTACCATTCTCCTAAAGTATCAACATAATCCTAAAGCGTTTGTTCATATTTCAGTATGTCAATTGTTGTATTCACTTAAAATTCTGTCCATTTTAAACAAAAGAGAAACACTTTGGGTGATACCGACCACACCATGCCTTAGATTGAGGAAGGAATGAATCTTACACGTCATATATGACCTATGTATCATTATCCTAAAGTATTAACACAATCCGAATGTGTTTGGTCAGATATGAAGGTATTTTGGATATTTTTCTGGTTTTTCTTATCCAAAGCCCAAAGAAAAGTTGTTCATCACTCTTTCATGTTACTGGTGCATTTAATCTGTTAAAGTGTACAAATGAATCATTAGATATAGAATTTTTTATTTAATAACAATTAAAATTTTCCTGCGAACATTTACATTCAACAATGTTTCATCTTTTGATCTCCTTAACCCCTGTCAAAAATGGCCGCCAATTGTACATGTCCCAAAGTCAGATCTTCATGCTATTCGTGTCTAATATTCCATCTAGTATGCGGCCCACTCATTTCTAAACAAATCTATATCATCTTGTAAATATGATTCATGTGTTGATAGTTGATGGACCTCAACACTAAGAGCAGCAACATGTTCAGATACTTGTTTTTGCTCTGCACTGTGAGTAGTAGCAGCAGCAATAGCTTGAGAGACTTGTTCAGCCTCGAGGTTAGGAGCACCAGAATGTGTAGAAATTGTTATCTACAAAAGTTGTTGAACAGTTAATTTAGATTACTTAAATTTATTAATGATAATATAATAACCTGAGATAACAAGATCTATATTACAAACAAAAAAATAACATATTTATTGAACTCTCTCTCTCTTTTTCAAAGGCTGAAGGGATTAGACACCTCTATAGATTATTCAAATCCCCTCATTGTGGTCTCATCTAACATACAAAACATCATCTACATTGGGGCCATTGAGAAATTATTGCGACGTACCACAGAAAGGATCATCCCCAAGTGAATTTTCATCGGCCCCTTTAGTAGTTTTGGATGATAACAGAACAATCGACCACTTTAGGTTTGCAGGATCTAGAACATAAAATACTTGTACCACTTGTGATGCCATTATAAAATGTTCGTCTTTGTACCCTTATTCACTAAAATCAAATTTCACAAATCCCAATTCATCTATTTTAACACCACTATTGTTATCAACCCATTTGCATTAAAAAATGGGCAATTGTAATATCTTATAATCCAACTCCCATATTTGTATGATAATGCCAAAGTATGACATATTCTCATAAATTGGATTTATTCCCATACTACCAGAAACATGCATTGCTTCAACCACAAGTGTAACTACACTATTTTTCATGGTACTATCTTCATCATGTTCATCTGTATAGAATGTATAACCATTAGTTACATAACCTTTGTAAGATAATACTTACACACTTGGTCCGGAAGATAGCCATCGAAGTCATTATGAAATTGAATTAATATTTTTAGCTAACTCCTTAAAAACATGGTCTCGAAACCGTCTTATAAACTGGTGATTGTGTGTATTTGATATCCATTTTTTAGGACTTGATGGATTAAATTGCCAAATAATTTTTTATGGGTTTCAATATATGGAGAAACCTCCCAACTGTTATGAAAATCATAAATGTGGTCCTGCTCCCGATCTATAATATTGATTGTCACAACATCTCTTCCAGAAATTCCCTCACCCTCAAGGCGTCTAGTGTGACAAGATTTTGGGAGACCAATGATTTCCACATTAGATATTTATTCAGTACATAATTTAATGGCTTCCTCAACATTATATCTCTCCACAATACAATCCTCTAGCCAACTTTGATTTTTGATATACCCTTTCAAAATCATCATATACCGTTCAACGGGGTACATCCATCTATAGTGCACAGGACTGAAAACTCGAATCTCTCTCACCAATTGAACCATAAAATGATCCATTATATCAAAGAATTATGGCGGGAAGAACATTTCTAATTCACATAATATGATGACAATTTATCATTCCATAGCTGGAAATTTCGCCAGGTCTAAAACTTTATTGCATATAGCTTTGAAAAAGATAAAAATTTTGGTTAATGTATGAAAAATATTCTTGAGAAAAATGAAATGTAAAGCTATAGTAAATAAATCCTTCATCAAAACATGGAATTCATATGATTTCAAACCTTTTAACTTCAAGTCATTCATTGACACAATGTTCTTGATATTTGATGAATACCCCTCTGGAACCTTTACATCATTGGATAAGTTTCAAAACTGATATCTCTCCTCCCTTGAAATATTATAAGAATATGGAGAAAGAAACATTCGATTTTCACCCTTCATGGGAGCCAAATCTTCTCATATTCCCATGTCAACCGTGTCCATCCTTTCATTAATTCCATCATTTTCTTTCAGGGGAATTTAAAAACATTCTGATAACATTGTCACATACATTTTTTTCCACATGCATCACATCAATAAAATGTCTGACGTATAGACAATTCTAGTATGGTAATTAAAAAATGATCTCTTTTTTCAAACAATTTTTGTATGGTTTTTCGAAAATGGGTTACCAAAAACAGTGTTCACATTTTTTTACTTTCTCAAAAAACCTATCCCCTATTAATGGAGATGGTTTTGTGCATTGTTCTGAACTTCTATTAAAGGATGTCATCCAAGATCAGTACTTAAGTCGATGAGATAGAAATCTATGATGTCCTAGAAACATAGATTTCGATGAATGCTTCAACCTAATTGATTCAGTATCTTCTTCACACATGGGACACCTTTGAGTTCATTTAATGCTAAAGCCTGAGAATTTTCCATAAGCATGGAAATCATTTATTGTTCAATACAACATCACTCTCTAGGTGAAGTATTCACTTTTATAATAATCATACAACATAACACATGAATTCCACAATAATTTCAAATCCTCGATCAAAGGATCCAAATGAACATCAATATCGTTACCTGGTTGTTTTGGTCCTGATATAAGCATAGATAACATGATGAATTTTCATTTCATGCATAACCAGGGTGGAAATTTATAATTTACCAACATAATAGGCCATGTACTATGAGTTCTAGTTTGAAAACCAAAAGGATTCACTCCATCTGTAGATAATGCAAGACGAAGGTTTCTCGGCTCGTTTCCAAATTCAGGATACTCATGATCAATTTTTTCCCATTGAGGATTGTAGGCTAGGTGACATAATTTCCCATCTTTATTTCTTTTCTCTTCATTCCACATCAATTTTCTTACAGTTTCTTCACTTCCATATAGACGCATAAACCTTTGAATGATTGGAATGTACCATACCACTTTCGTATGACTGGATTCATCTTTCTTATATCGGGAAGCACCGTAAATTGGTCATTCTGTAAGTGAGTTTTTCTCCTTGTGAATCAATATACATTATTTTGGACAGTCATGTATTCTTTCAGAAATCATACCCATCGATTGTAGAATTTGTTTAGCTTCATATGTGTAACTTGGGAACTCATTATCTTCCGTGATCATGTCATTCAAGAGAGCAAGTAGTTCCATAAAACTAAAATCACTCCATCTGTTGCCCGTATTAAATTTATACAACTTCAGTATAGCTGAAAATGTTATATATTTAGTGCAACCAGTATACAATGGAATATTTGATCAACTCTTTAACTTCTCAATCAATTTTGGGCAATCATGGAGTTAATCTTCAACTATCCTTATCATTTCCTCAATACGATCTTCATCATCATTGACATCTGTAATCACATACTCCATATGATCTTCTTCATTATCCATATTTGTAATCATTGATGATCCATACAACACAATTTTATCCTAGCTAGTAGCTACATTCTCTTTTTCATTGTGTTTATTCCAAAATTTATAACTCTGATCTATTCCATGACATATCAAGTGTTCTTCCAACTTCTATGGAGTAATTAGTCTAGAATAACAACAACGTAAACATGGAAAAAGGATTTGAGAAGGATTATTTGCGTGATAATTTTCAAACTTGATGAACTCTTTCACTCCATTATTATACTCTATTGTCAAATGATTAACATCCAACCAATCTCTATTCATCTCCATCCTATTTTAATCTGAAATATTATTACTTCTAATTCAAATACAAAAAACAATACTTCCAAATATAGTATAAGATAACCACTTATAAAAATTGAGATTAATAGAGCATAACCATTTCCAATAATGATTTGAAAATAAACAAAACTAGGATAGAACCCCCATCAAAATCAATACACTTTCTATCCCCATTACCAATAGTTCTATCACCCACCACCCTTGCAGAAAAACATTAAACATCCTTTTAACCACCCCTACCATCCACCTCATTCATAATAAAATAATCACATTAAACATGCCAAAACTAGTGACCAAACTCAAATAAAATGAAAACAAGGATACAATTTTGATAAGAAAACTAATATAGTAGATAAATTTCCAAACACGTGACCTTTAGATTAGAAAAAATCCCATAAATTTAGGTAAAATAGAAACATGATTCCTTTTTTTATTATGAATCATTAAATTTGGAAAAACACACTAATCAACTCAATAGAATTCATATTTTCACAAGAATTTGAAGGTAAAGAGAGATAAATAATTCCATTGAAAATAATTCAACTAAATCTTTTAGTATCAATTGAATGAGGGTATTGGTTAATAAAGGGATGAGGTCAATAACATAGGACGTAATCATTCCTAGACTCTCAAACCAAACTCACCACATCCCAAAATTTTATCAACTAAAACCTGACCATTCGACTAAATAAAACTACACTATAATGAATATTAGCATAAGAACAAAAGGAAACGGATGCAGATGAGTGGAGAAATCACCAAAGATCAAAGATAGGAGGTCGAGAATCAAACCTCATTGAAAGGAGTCTCAAACACTTGAAGTAGGGTAAGTGGGGAGTAGGGTCCAGCGAGGGGGAGTGGAAGTAGGGTTCATGGGGAGGAGGATCCGCAGAAGGGGTTTGAGGGGGAGGATAAGGAGTAAGGCTATCGGTGGAGAAGTAGGGAAGTTGCGGCTAGCGGTGGCGGATTAGGGTAGCGGAGGTGGATTAGGGCTAGTGGCGGCAAAGTAGGGCAGTTGCGGCAGAGTGGCAGTGGTGGAGGAGTGGCAGTGATGGTGAAGAGAAGATCAGGTGGGAGGAGAGTTGTCGTAGGGGTAAAGTCCCGTGAGAACTTATGGGCACGATAAATAGAGGGCACTATGCACCCTATTTTATAAAATGGGACTATGGTTTTATCAGCACTAGAAAAGCACTGATAAAGGATACCTTTATCAGTGCTAAAATTTTAGCACTGATAAAAGGTGCCTTTATCACCGCTAAAATTTTAGCACTGATAAAAGGTGCCTTTATCAACACTAAAATTTTAGCACTGATAAAGTGACACTTTATCATCACTTTTAATTATTTTTGATAAAGAGTTACCTTTATATGTGTTTATTACAAAAGGTCGGGAGAGGGGAACTACAAAGCTTCAAAGAAACATGCACACACAAAAATGTTTTATAGAATATATAAAATATGAATATATGTGCAATTTGTACTTTATTAAAAATATGTTTATATATTTATTTATTCAGACAAAGAACATTAATGTTTAGTAAACATGTGTTATATATATTAATAGAATATATATAAGCAATGTTATCATTATGTATATATATAACATCTTTTTTAATATAATATATTTAATGACTCCACTATTTTTCAAGGGTGGCGACAAAATCCCCGGACTTCTATAATTTTATCACCTATTAGAGGTATTTGAACCTTAAAATCATCCAGTGAATATTGTGGACTAGTAGAAACTATGTCCTTTTATAAATTTTGAATATGTATCTTCTTAAAATTGTCCAAATGGACTAATTTCATACATCTCATATTGTGGTTTTTCTGATCTTCAATCATAATCACCTATTATGGGTGGACTCCTAGTGTCTCTATTATCAAATATTTCAGCAACCATCAGTCTCCTTTCAAACAAAAATTCCTATACTTGAACGTCTTTTCTTGAATGCCTCTTCGAGGATGTCTCTTTAGGGAGGCCTCTTGTTGATCGTCTTTTAATTTCAAATTTACTCACATGCATGTGAGGGGGTTTATGGGTATGAAATACATAACTTTTTTTAAGAAGACACATAGGTCCCTACAAACATAGTGAAAGATGACTCATAGGTCATCAATGTGGAAACGAAAATGCAATTATTACAAATTATATAACCACATACACCAAAAAATACATGAAATTTCTATTATGCATTGGTCGGTCATCTCAAGATCAATCATCACACGATAATCCTAACTTTTTTTTTGATATACTTAGTATGATCTACATATTATATTAAATTATTACTAGATGAAATATATATTAAATATCTACACCTATTTTCCAAAAAACTAACTTCTAAATTTTGTATGTACATATATATATAATAACATCAAATAAATTTAATTAAAACTAATATAATTTACACTTACATAACAACCATTATAGTACTGAATACAAATGTTATTTTAAATTTTATAAAATTACATATATATATATATATATATGGTTTTTTTCATTCTACTACTTTCTAAAATATAAGTAAATATATTTTCGACTGTATTACTTAAAAGAATAATTATTCTTACTAAATATAATTTCAATTTATTGATAAAAATTATTATTAGTAGTAAATACAAGTATTATAATTTACACTTACATAAAAACCATTAAAATAATATTATCTTATGTTATTTTTAATTTAATAAAATTCTAAATATATAGATTTTTTATCATTTTCTAATTATAAAATATTTAATTAATAATATTTCATACTTTATTAATTCAAATAAAAATTATTTACACTTGATATAATTAAAAATTATTATTATAGAAAATAGTTATTTATACTATTAACAGAAATAATTTTCTATGTATTTTTTAATAAATTTAAATATTATTCTTAATATAACTAATATATTTTTAATAAATTATATAACTAGTGTATAAAATATTATAATTTAAATAAATATTACTTTTAAAAATAACATATTTTATATACATATAAATATGCAAAACAAGACATCTAAATTAAAAATATATAAAATTTTTTAAAAACAATTATTTCCCTAAATATAAATTACATTTTAGGCATACCATATTTAAATTTCTTAAACATTCAATACGAATTGGTATGAAAAATAATGACTCATTCAAAAATTAAATCATACAAAATAAAGTAATAAAAACATTCATGTATGCATCCATACATATAAAATAAATAAATCATACACACAAACACTAATTTCTATACATCACAAGTTAAATAAATAAACTATATAAATAAAATAAATAAACATAATTAAACAATTCAAATTTTAAATAAAAAATTTACCTTCTTATAAGCACTAGATACTTGTTGAGAAATCAATTCTGTAGGGTTTTGAAACAAATTCCAAAAGAGAATAAGTATATTTGAAGTGGGGATCCCTTTATAAAACTCAATGGGGAGATGCGTGAACCCTATTCATTTATCCTTCTTCCACTTCACGAAGGATGTGTGAACGGGGCTCAGGCATCTCTAGCGGTAGAGGGAGATTTGTGAACCTCGTTCACGCATCTTCCTAGGATCTAAGATTCCTGAACGAGGTTCATGCATCTCGGGTTTCCTTTTTAAAAATATTGGAGACCCTTTCCCATTTAAATAAAAAATAAAAAAACCCATTAAAAAAATTCCACGAAATGAGAGAAAAAAATAGAGAGACACATTTTAATGATTCATCTAGGATGACCCACATCCATAGTGAATGCATCATATTTCTATTCAAATATAGGAGAACCAATTTGAATTTTATGCCCATGATCAAACCAAATTTATAGATGCAACGAAGAAGATGATTCAATAGGTCACTGCATGTTTTGTCAGTTGGTCACCAACTGCTTCCAAAAAACATTCGTCCAGCACCAACACATGTTTTGAAAGTCTCCTCTGACTGCTGGTCATCTCTAGAGACCACCTATCATGTGGGAGATGTTATTTTACACCACCATTCAACAATGACCACCTTGAAAAAAAATATGGCCTCACTACCACTAAAACAATACTTCATGTTGTTGCCATCCCAAAACCCATAGGCATCTCAAGTACGAGAGTTATTGATCAAGTCCAAATAATGTCGGAAGTTGATCCCCTATAATTTCCTTGTTTTCCTTCAAAGGAGGAACAATATCTCATGTCGAATTATGCAATGAATGCATTCCTTCTTGTGAACCATGATATTCATTTATTTGTTTTCACATTAAAAATAAATGTTATAAATTGTGCCATTATTCTTATTTGTTTCAGGCATTAAAATTTGATAGTTTTATTTAATTGCTTTATTTGTTTTTTTTCAAGGATTTATTGCCTCGCGGGGCTGCTGATCTGCATGGGCTCTTGTTTATTAGGCCTTGGACCTTAGCTGACCAATTTCTTATGTGTTCTTATGATACCCGGAAATACATTTTCTTTCGTCCATAGTCGTTGATAACTCTTTCTTCCCAATGCATTGTTGTCATTCATCTATCTTGATGGATTATTTACTTCGCTGTTTCTTTGGTTTGGCGATGTGTGTGTGGAAGGTGTTGGTAGGCCCTTCTATTTCAAGGCACTGATTGGTGTTAGGGGGAATTGATGCCCCCTATTCCTCGGTCACTTTATCATGGTCATTCATCTCTCCTCTCTAGTCCTACTATTACTTCTCCCTCAATGAAACCCCAGTTCACCGCCTGGTTGGAGCTCTATCCTCGCCTGCAGATCTTCCAAGCTTCCTCTCCAAGCCTGTTTCTTGATGGAGATGGAATCCTTCCTTTATATAATAATTTTTATTCATTCTAGGTGATATATCCACAAGAATGAAGTAAAGAAGGTGATATTTCGGGTTCGGGATTCGTACCAACATCACCCCATCTCCAAGACATCAGGACTACCAGAGTTTATTCTAAACATCGGCACTGTAAGTGTTTTCAATTTCAGTCTCATTTTGGTTTTAAGTTGTAAATCTTTACTTTTGTTCTCATTTCTCTTGTTCTTGATGGTTCTATCATTGTATCATTTTATTTTTATCATTAATAAAATGTGTGTGTGGGTGGTGGGGTTCTTGTGGTGCATGTAGGTCCCTATGGGACCGAATAACCTTAAATCCATGTGTTATTTACCTTTTTTAATTTTAATATTCTATTTCTTGTATTTTTTCACATCAATCTATAATTTTTGTCTTCTCACTACAAAGATCCAGTTTAGTACTTTTGTTGTTTGGTATTCTTCCATTGTGCGGATCTCCACTCAACCTCACAAAGTGGTATCAGAGCCTCAATGTATTTCTTTTTTTATCCAATTCAATTGTTGTTTCCTGCTTTATTTACTTATAGTTTTTGTTTCTAGTTCTATTTTTTCACTGAGAACTCACACTTAAATCACCACTTCCTTTATCGATTTAAATTATTTAAATCCATTTTCCCTTCAAAATTTATTTGTCTTTCATATATATTTGGAACAAATATAGCATACCCAAGTGATTGTTTAGTTGTTGGTGGTGTACGCTTAACATTTTCCTCAAGAACTTGACATCTAATCTATGGGTAAACATTTCCACAATGAGATATGAAATTGAGAAATTTTATAGTGATAATGAATTTCATTTGTGGAAAATTAAGATGTGATCTCTGCTTGTACAGTAAGGCCTAATTGATTCCATATGTGGGCCTAAGAAACCTGTTATTACTATGAATGAAACTAGTAAGCCTACTACATAATATATAGATGTTCCCACTAATGTGTTGGATAAAGCACATAACTCACTTTTTCTTTTCCTGGGTGATAATATCCTTATGGAGGTAGCTTATGAATCCATTATTCCTGGAATTTGGCTTAATGTTGAGAAACATTACATGACTACTTCATTGGTAGGTAGGATTTTCAAAAAAAACACTACATGTTTACATTTTAAATGAATCTAAGTAGTTCAATTAATCCCATCTAGATGAGTTTAAAAATTATTATTAGATTTAACCAACATTAATGTTTCAGTTGAAAATGAGGATCAAAAAAATTTCCTCTTAATCTCTTTAGATAATGCCTACAACACACTTCTTGAGACCATGATGTATTTTCAAGATTATTTAACCATAGAAAAGGTTAAATTGGACCTTCGTTGTAAGGAACTACATTCTAATCCTAGGATCAATGGTGAGACTCAGAGCTTGTTCTCTAGGGGTACACCATAAACTATAACTAATAATAAATATTTTAATAAAGATGAGAGTAAAAGTAATAAATAACCTATACCTAGGTATAATTAAAAGGATAGAAAGGCCACATGTTTAAATTGTGGTGAACCAAAGAACATTAAACTTCAATGTAATAAACTCAAGCATGAGATAGAGTCTAAACAACCCACTTATCTATCCCATCTTTCAGGATTTGGTTATGACATGACTAAGGTCCTTAATGTGTCCACCCATACACTCAATCAATAGTGGGTCCTTAATTAATGTTCCTCTTTTCATATGTGTCCTTTTATATAATCCTTTCTAGAATTGGTTGAGATGGTAGAAGGAGATGTCCTATTAGGTAATAATAAGATGTGTAAGTTTGAGGGTAGAAGTTATGTTTTTTTTATAACTTGATGACCATACTATCAATACTTTAGTTGATTTTATGTGGGTTCCCAACCTCTAATGAAACTTGGTTTCCTTAGGAGTCTGGGATAGAAAGGGATTTACATTTAGGTTTCAAAGAGGTTGTCTTAAAATCTCTAAAGGCTCTAGAACTATTGTAAAGGGATATTTAATCAATGGTATGTATGTATAGAGTCAAATGACCCATTAAATCCAATTAGGTTGTGTCTACTCAACAAATAGTGATAATACTATGCTTTGTCATAGAATATTGGGGTATGTTAACTCCTAAGGCAATGAGGAACTCAGCATGAAAATGATTTTGAGTGACATCACACCAAGTAGTTATAAATTTTTTGAAGATTGTGTGATGCTAAAGGCCAAGAGGGTTAGTCTTGGTAGGTATTGTTTCAAAGCCTCCAACCCCATAGAATATATCCACTCTGATCTATGGGGTCCATCAAGGACATCCTCCCATGGTGGTGGTTTCTACTTTTTTACCTTTATAGATGAATTTTCTATGGAAGTCTGGATTTACATTATTAAAAAAATCTGATAGTGTCTAAAAATTTAAAACATAGAATAGTTTAATTTAAAAAAAATTTGGAAAGAAATTCAAAATTCTAAGAATAGAAAATGGTCTTGAATACCTATCAATTGAGTTCATACAGTTTTTTTGAATATGAAGGTGTTAAAAGACATTAAAATTTAGGTACCCCCCCCCACACAAAATGTCTTAGTAGAAAGGATGAATATAACTATCCTATAAAGAATCTAGATCATTATTTATTACTCAAGACTCCCAAAATATTTCAGGGAAGAGGATAATAGCACTACTGTATACCTAATCAATAGGTGTACCTCTTCTTCTAATCATTTTAAAACACCTGAAGAACCATGGAATGGTAATCCCCCTTCCAATACTTATATAAGAGTCTACAGTTGTACGTACTATGTTCATGTTAAGACTAAGATGTTAGAACCATGATCTCTAAAATGAATCATTGTTTTGTATCTCGAGGGTGTTAATGCGTGTAAACTTTGGGTAGACAATATTGTATATCAAAAGTGCATTATAAGTAGCGATATTGTCTTTCTGGAGTCTTCCTCCCCTAAAACCAAGACATCCACATCAAACAGTAGTGATCCTTACCTTCAACATGCTGAGGAAACTAAGCTTCCAGCCTAGTTTTAGACCCATGTCCAACCATCTCCACTATATGAACAACCTTTTGTATAGGAATATTCCTATTATTATTTGGATTCAAACTCTAAATCTGAACTTGTTTCCCCTAATAGAGACTACCAAATGACTCGAGATAGATAAAGGAGGGTTACTAGACCTCCTTCTCAGTTAAGTCATTTTGATAGGGCATATTATGCCTTTCATGTAGCCTATGATCTTATAGATAATGATCTCCAAACATATAGGCAATATATAAATGACAATGAATCAAAGTAGTGGGACTTTTCCATGAATTAATAAATACATTCTTTAAAAAAGAACCCCACTTGGAATTTTTTAGACAAACCAACTAATGAAAAAAAAATTAGTTCCAGGTGGATCTTTAAAATAAAAGAAGACAACACTAAGGGAAATAAAATCAAGTATAAAGAAAAATTTGTTGAAAATTGTGTCCTTTAAATAGATATAATTGATTACACATAAATTTTTTCTCCTATTGTTAAGAATTATTCTATTAGGATCATACTTTACTTTTCTACCTATAATGATCTGCATATTGAACAATTGGTTATTAAAACTATTTTTTACTTAGTGATTTGAATGAGAAAATATATATGAAACATCCTGATGGTTATCCTAATGAATTTAAATTGAATTGGGTTTTCCTTTTTAATAAATATTTGTATGTCCTGAAATAATCCTCTAGGAAGTGGTATTTAGAATTTTATTCATTCATGTTAGCTAACCACTTCATTAGGAATCAATATGATGCATGTTCTTATTTTAAATCAATAAAAACTGCATGATTTACTTGTTTCTTTGTTTTGATGACATGCTTATCATTTGAAAAAAATATAAACCTCGTTTCTATTGTTAAATCACAATTAAAGGTAAAGTTTAAAATGAAATAGTTGGGTGTAGCTATGAAGATATTAGGTATTGAGATAATCAGGGATAGACCAAACAAAGAGATTTATTTATGTTAGTATACTTATGTTTTAAAAATACTCAAGATATATATGTTTGAATCTCTCAAACTAATGAAAGTTCCTCTTGTAAAGAATTTTAAACTATATTTAACATGGTAACCCAAATCTACTGATGATATACAATTTATGTCTCAAATACCTTATGCTAATATTCTGAGAAATTTAATGTATATCATGATTTGAACTCAATCAGATATTTTCTATGAAATCTGTACTTTAAGAAGATTCATGGACACACTTGGGAAGCCACATTGGAATGCCATTAAGTGTATTTTAAAATACCACTATTTTATCTCTAATACTACTTTTTTTTAGTAAAAACATTGATACTTTTGAAATAATTTCTGGTTATGTTTATGTTGACTGTGCTAGAAACATTGGTACTCGTAAGTCTTTAACTAGTTATGTATTTACTACTTGTGGTGGTCCTTTTTCATGAAAATGCAACATGTAGTCTGTGGTTTCACTTTGAACCATGGAATCTGAGTATATTACCTTTATAGAGGAACTTAAATAATCTTTGTGGATTAAAGGTGTGTCTTCTGAACTTTTCCTTTATAATTATATTATTAATGCGTATTTTGATAGCCAATATACCATTCAACTATCCAAAAATTTATTGTGCCATGGTAAATCTAAGCACATAGATATTACGTTATGTTTTATTAGAGATTTTTTGGAATTAGTAACCTTGTGTGTAAAGAATATACACACAGACATCAACTCTGATGATAGTTTAACTAAAGCTGTAGTGTTGTCTAAATTCATGTTTTGTTTAGATAGATTTATTTTGGTTCGAATTCTATAAACATAAGAGCAAGAACATCACCAATTTCAAATGAAAATTTTGGATATTTGTGAATTGGGATATTCATTTCTTTGTTTTCATATTTAAATGAAATTTTATAAATTCTTCTATTTATTTTTATTTTATTCATGCATTCAAAATTTGTGGTTTTATTTAAATGATTTATTTTTTTTCTTTATGGATTTTTTTCCTCATTGGGCCACTAATCTTTATGGGATCTTGTTTATTGGAACTTGGCCTTTGGCCATCCTATTGCATGTGTCCTCCTGTGACACCCTGGATATCTTCGTACATTGATCCCTAGTTGTTGATAACTCTTACCTCTCACTATATCTTTTTCATCCATCTGTATTGATGATTTATTTTCTTCATTGTTTCATCAGTTTGGCGGCATGTGCATAGAAAGAATTGGTTGGACATTCTTTTTCTAGTATCTATTTGGTGTCATGGGGAATTTATGCCCCCTTATGCCTCGGTCTCTTCAGTGTGGTCATTAGGATCTCCTCTCTGGTACTTCCCCGCTTCTCCCTCAGCAAAACACTAGTTTTCTGCCTTGTTGGAGCTCTATCCTCACCTGTCGATCTTTCAGGATTTTTCTTGAATCATGTTTCATGGTTGATACAACATCCTTCCTTACTGGAAGAATTGTAGAACATTTTTTATGATATATCCACAAGCATTATGTGAATAAGGTGAGATTTTTGGTCTATGAATCTTTCTAGCATCGCCCCAACTCTAAGAGATTAGTACTGACCAAGTTTATTCAAAACTCCGACATTGTAAGTGTTTTCAATTTCACTCTCATTTTGGTTTGATGTTTTAAATATTTAGTTTTGTTCTAGTTTATCTTGTTTTTGTTGGTTCTAGAATTGTATCATTTTATTTTTAACATTAATAATATGTGTGTATGGTGGTCGTGTTATTTCCATGCATGTTGGTCCCCACATGAATGAATCATGTTAAATTCATGTGTTCTTTACCATTTTTCTTTGTAATATTTTTTTTCGTGTATTCTTTTTTTGCAATATATTGTATCCACAATACTCTATAATTTAAAATGATTTTTATGTTCATAAATAAACCTATTTGTTTTATAATAATGTTTTTTTAAGTTGATTTTACAAGAATTTATTTTCAATTTTAAATGAATTTAGCATTAAGAGAATGATTCTAGAAACACTATTTTAATCCCTTAATTACGCTGAAAAGATATCGTTCACGTATGGTATAAACCCTACATTACATTAAAGAGTTTTTTTTTGAATCTTCATCCTTATGTTCGAAATATTGACACGTGTTTGGATTAGTAACCCTATGTTGGAGTCAAGATTTACTGTTTTCAACCCTACATTGAGAAAATTGAACGTATGGTTAATCAACACTACATTAAGGGTTTTTTGCTGACAAGGATGAACATATGGATCATCAACGCTACGTTACATTTTGATCCATGCGCTACGTGATGGTGAATTTATCGTAAAGGAACACTAAGCTACATAAAGTAACCATACTCTATGCAAAGGAACTCTACGCTACGCAAAGGAACCCTACACTATGCAACGAAACCCTACGCTACGCAAAGGAACCCTACGCTATGCAACTCAACCCTACATTGTGTTCTCAATGAAAAGGTTTTTCAATACTCTCTTTCAATCTAAGATTACTGCAACGGTGGAGTCAAAATTAAATATTGATTCAAGAATAATTTTTATTTATTTAAAGAACCGATTTTATCAGAGAAAATCATTCATATTTCTATGGGAAGTTACGACTCTCCTAGTCTATTGAAATTATAATTTTTTCGATCAATCATGCAATTCTTTTGGATCTGGAATATCAAAGAAAATTATCTACTCTATATACTCTCTCAGAGTATCTCTTCACATGTGGGATAAGAGATTTATAGATTCGACTATTTTATTTGATAATTAATCAATGTGAAACTGTGAAAAATGGTCAATTCGGAAAGACGCTATACTTTGGAGATATACATGTTCAATATTTTACTTTTATTTAAGTTTCTACCTTATTGAATATCTTTTTGCAACCAGATCACTTCAGAATTTTTGAATCTTGAAGATATTATTATTTGAATAAAAATATCCATTTACTATCAATTGGGTATTGATACAATTGTGAAGTTCAACTAGTTTCAAAAAAATCCATCCTTTTTATTCAATTTGAGTTTTCAACTTCTCGTACTTAGTTTTGGTGGAGTATCAGATTCCTGATCTATGCTGGGGATAATTGGTTATCTATTATAGAACCAGAAGGCTTTGTAATTATTCTTGTGTAAATGTGTCAACTACCTCCACTCAGTTGTGGAATTTCAGTCTTATGATAAGAGGACCATATTAGTGAAATTCACCAAGCTCGTAGATAGAGAATTTTGTGGAGTGGACTAGGTGATTTTTGTAACCTAAACCACTATAAAAGTCGTGTTCTTTATTTTTTTAATCTTCCACATATTTTCATACAAAACAAAAACATTTAATATCTATATAAATCAAAGTGGGTGTCAAAATATATAATTTTATACATTTTTGAGATAACACAATTCACCCCCCTCTTGTATGTTAATTTTTGTATTCTGACCTAACAATTGGTATCAATTGTTTGCCTTTTGAAAAATTAATATCAAGTTGAAAGTTTTAAGGTATATACAAAATGGAAATGGCTTATCTTAGAGAGGGAATTTATGTGGTCCGTGCTCCATATTTGAATGGTGAAAATTATGGCGGTTAAAAATCAATAATGATTATCTATTTAAAGAATATTGGATTAAGAGTCTACTCAAAGATCATTACTCTGTATGAAATTCCTAAGAAACCAAAAACATGGGATGCTACAATAGAATCTTAATATGAAATTAATTATAAATCTATGAATGCTATTATTTTTTGTCTTGGACCATATTAATTCAATTGTCTATCATAATTTCCTACTACCTATGAAATGTGGAAAACTATTGAATTTTTATATAAAGGAATATATAATGTATATTACCCCTGGTTTCTTGTACATAACCCCTTTCCTCATTTTTTTTAAATTGGTGTGTCTATAATAGAGAGTTTCCATAAAATAGAGAGTTTCCATAAAGTAGGGTGTTTCCATAATGTCGGTTGTTTCCATAAAGTGGGTTGTTTCCATAATGTGGTGTGTTTCCATAAAGTGGGTTGTTTCCATAAAGTGGGGTGTTTCTATAAAGTGGATAGTTTCCATAATGTGGGGTGTTTCCATAAAGTGGGATGTTTCTAAAAAAATATGTGTTTCCATAAAAAATGTGTTTCCATAAAAAGGGTAAAGGAGAAGGATGGGAGAGTTTGGGGGTTTTATAAGGAGTTTTCAGACAAAAAGGAAGGTCACAGGATCCATACATGGTTTTCCCAAACCATCTGGTCAAACCTTGCGCAGAGGTCAAGTCTAGATCCTATTTTCTAGGATCGTACTCATTTCTTCTCTATTTATTTCGTTTTTGATTCAAAATGACCCTATTTCGAGATTACTCTCCCTAAATGGTTGCATAACCCTCCCCACATGATTTGGAGCCTACATAGAGCCTTCCCTTGGTGATTTCAAGTCTGATTCTTGAGGTATGTCACCATTCTTTCAGATTTGTCATCTTTTCTTAGATCTACTTAGATATTATTCTCTAATCCCCATTATTTATTATATCTGAATCTATAGTGGTTAGATCTACATTTTTGGATGCCAAATAATTCAATTTTGATTCTTGATCTTCCTATTATAATAGAACTAAGTCTGTTCCTGGATAATCGACCCGCTTTCTTGTGCATTCTTCATCTATTATCAAAGTTTTGTCAAAACCTTCGAGGTAGGTGGCATCACTCTCATCTCCTCTTGCTATAATTGATTGTCTTAGATTCAAATTGTTTTATTGACTGTGAAATTCATGGAAAAATCTTCATTTGTGGTGATTTATAGTTTTTGTCAAATTCTGTGATCTTGGTGAATAGTTGTACAAAAGGGGGGTTTGTTTCATGAATTTAAAATGATGATTTTAAATTAAGGATTTTCTGGAATTTATAAATGGTTGATGAAAAAAATATTTTAAATATAAATGGTTTTCAATAAAAATGGAGTTTTATTGAAATTGTTTGAAATTGAAATGGTTTGGCATTGAAATGGTTTTGACGGAAATGGTTTTGACCGAAATGTTTTTCAATAAAAATGTGTTTTTATTGAAAGAGTTTTTTTGGCCTGATTGATGGGAATATGTGGTGTGTGTTCATGTTGCATATACAGGGCTTCACTGAAATATGACCTTGTGCTTAGTGCCAATGGTTTAATGGAACATGGGAATTACATAAACAGGGCTTGGATGAAATATAACCTTCTGCTCGGTGACAAAGGTTTAATGGAACATGGGAAACAATTACCTTGTGATGACTTGGTAGATCGAAGAGAAACTGCACATGAGTATGAAACTGTCATAATGTAGTATGAATGGTTAGTTTCATGGGTTTGAGGAATTTTTGGGTATGCTGATAAAGGGATATTATGAAATGGTGGTAAATATTGTTTAGTTATTTTTCTGGAAAAATATCTTGCTAGGAAAATTGATTTCAATTTCACTTGTATTCTTTTTGTAATGAATGGTTTTGGAAACTTGTTTATGTATAGTTATAAACTATTTTTTAGAAATTGTATGGTATAAACTTTTTTATATAATTGTTTATAACACTTCTATCCTATGGGATTGAGTAGGGAAGTCATTGGGGAAAACCTACTGAGTTTTATACTCACCCCTTCTTTGGAACTTTGGTGCTTTTAAAGATGCTATCTTCCAGGACAAGGGAAAATGTAATGTTTCACACGTGTTTAGAACTACCTCGTGATGTTTGGGCTGTTCGAAGATTTTGGAGCTTGGAACTTGTGGAGCATGGAGTCTTGATATCTTTGGAGACTCTTGTATAGTCTATCCAATGTGTACTTTGATACTTGGTTATTCTTCTGTTGTTGCTTACTTTGATGTGATTTTGAGATACATGAAGTTGTTTAGTTGTCTTCCATTTTTTCATGCATCATGTGGTGAATTTTATGTTATGGTTGGTAGGTTTATTGGATTATTTCTTCAGAACATAATTTGTATAGCACAAAAGGACGTAGCTAACCCTTTTTTGTTGAACTTAAAGTTACCAGGGAGTTGGGTAAATAAGTGTTTGGAGACACTTCTAAAATTTTAAAATCTCATTGTCATGGGTTTAGCCAATGAGACTAGCATGAAATGCATTGTAGAGGAATGACTTCCCACTAGGAGTGCATACATCATTTCGAGGAATGATTCATGGTGTGAAAAAAAGTGTGAATTTTTTAAAAAGAATAGAATTAGTTTTCAAATGAAAGATTTTGAAAAAGGGAGTGCTTATCATATTTTGAAAATGGTTTAATTTTCAATATCATGTGAAGTGTTTTAAAAACGTTTGAACAGGGGAAAAAGGATGTTTTGTAAAACAATGTTGTGATAGTTGATGTGATAGAATTTGAAATTCTAATGAAACAGTTTCTAGAGAGTGAGATTAACAAAGTTTGTTGTTTGTTTAGAAAATGGCATCTGGTAAGCGTTGTCGAAACCAACCTAAAGAAGCTACATAGTATTTGGTTGTACCTGAACCACGTGTGAACCAAGAGCTGGTCCAGAGTATTGTACATGATTTTCAAACTGTGGATGCGGGGAACCTAAAGAATGAGCCAGGATATGTGGATCATACCATCCATTTCATGAAGGAGAATCCACCTAATTTTCGGGGTGATTATGAACCCGAGAAGGCGGAGGTGTGACTATGTTGGATGAATCATATATTTGAATTCATCAGCACACCAAAAAAGTTAAAGGTCAAATTGGTGACATATATGCTAGAGGATCTTGTACGTCAGTGGTGGGATTTAGCGGTGTAGGATAAATTTGATAAAGGACTAACATGGGTGGATTTTGAGGAATTGTTCAACAAAAAATTCTATCCTCACACATTCAAGATCCTGAAAATGATATATTTCTTCAGCATGAAACAAGAGAGTCTCTCTATCATAGAGTATGTGGATATGTTCATGAACTTAGTATGCTTTTCACCAGAAGTTGCGGCAAGTTCCTCTTTGAAGGCACGCATCTTCGAATCAGGGCTACGATAAGAGATTTGATCGAAGATTGCAGTACTTTGTATTATAGATTATACTAAGATGGTGAACAAAGTGACTATAGCTGAACGTGATATCTCAGGATCTATAGGAGCAGGCATGATGACACCTACAGGAAACGGTGGGAACTCAACCACTGGGAACAGGCGAAAAAGGGACACCTATTTCCAAGGTGAAAGTGGAAATCAGAACCAGTCGAGTGGATCAGTAAACCTTCCTCTATAACCCCAGAGCAAAGAAGGTTGTTTTCAATGTGGTTCAATTGAACACATAAAGCGAGATTTTATGAAACAACCTATAGCATGTCATAATTGCAACAATATGAGACTTCTTCAGCCCTATTCTTCCAGTTCTCCAAGGCCAGGTGCTTGAGATACTTATCAGGTGTCGGAAGCATCGTATTCTTCGACTGGACGAGGACAGTAGAATCAGTCTCGTTAGTACACCAGATCTAGCCATGTTGATTCTAGAAATACCATGACTCATCAACTAGGGAATCCTCACCAAAGAAACAAAGAGAACAGTGTAGTGAAGAAACAATTGTATGGAGCTGAGAACATGATTGTTGATGATCAGGCTAGACTATCTGTAGCGATAGGTACGATTCTTTTGAATTCTACCTTTGTTCAAGTGTTTATTGATAGTGGTGTATCAAATTCCTTCATTGATTCTCATGTTGTTTAATTTCTATGTTTAAAACTGTAAATGATGCCTTCTGTTTTGAAACTGCAAACTCCTCTTGATGAAAGAGAATTTCAAACCTTTGTGTGTAGAGAATGTGCTATAACTGTTGATGGATCTGAGCTAAAATGGGACTTCTCGATGTTGGATATGGATTTCTATGATGTAATCCTGGGTATGGATTTTCTGACAATGTTCAAGGATCAAATTGATTGTTATAGGAGAACAGTTAGTTTCATGACTGAGGATGGCATCGAGCATCTCTTTAGAGGAGAGAGGATTGTAAAGAAGGGTTCAAAGAGCATGTAGGCACCAATGGTGGGAACGATCTATTAAAAATTAGAAGCGTTGAATTTGGAATCAATGGAAGAGATCGAGGAAAATAGTTTTCTAGCTGTTGTGGATCAATTTCCAGATGTCTTTCTCAAGAAATTCTCAGGGTTACCACCTCTAAGGGAAGTGGATTTTATGATTGATCTCCTACTAGGGACCAATCTTATTTTCCTTCCCTTTTATAGGATGGAACCAGAAGAGTTACGGTAATTGAAAGTGCAGTTAGAGGATCTGGAAGGAAAGGGTTTCATTCGACCAAGTACGTCTCCATGGGCAACACTAGTTTCGTTCGTGAAGAAGGTGGATGGCACTCTTCGGCTATGTGTTGACTATTGTAAGCTTAACCAAGTTATGATAAAGAAAAAATATCCATTTCCATACATTTATGATATGTTCAATCAATTAAGGGGAGCTCAGTGATTCTCTAGGATTGACTTGCGATAAAGATATCACCAATTGAGAGTTCAGAGAGAGGATATTCCAAAGACAGCTTTCAGAAGTAGATATGGCCACTCTGAATATATAGTCATATCTTTCGGTATAATGAATTCACTAGCAGTCTTCATGGAATTGATGAATCAGATATTTCAACAATATTTTGATTCTTTTGTTGTGGTGTTTTTGGATAATATTTCGGTCTATTCAAATACATGGGATTATCATGAGTTTCACCTAGAAATAGTGTTGCAAATCTTGAGAGATCGTCATTTGTATTCCAAATTATCAAAGTGTGATGTTTGGATACAATAAGTACATTTTCTTGGACATGTATTTTCCGAGAAAGGTGTTTCTATTGATCCTGAAATGATAGAAGTCGTTATCTCTTAGCAACCACCGAATAATGTTTTTGAGATACGAAGTTTTCTTGGTCTAGCTAGTTACTACCAATGCTTTGTGTGTGATTTATCACAACTAGATTCACCAATGATAGATCTGACAAAGAATAATGATCTATTCCAATGGATGGAGGAATGTTAGAATTATTTATAGGAACTGAATGGTCGGATTACACTGGCACCTATCTTGATCTTTCCAGAATCAAGACAGGGGTATGTGGTGTATTGTGATGCTTCAGGATCAGGGTTGGGTTGTTGTCTCATGTAAAGAGATCATGTGGTTTCTTATGGTTCAAGTAAGTTTAGCTTACATGATAAGTCTTACCCAACACATGATTTGGAGTTAGTTTTAGTCATCCATGCTTTGAAAACATAGATATATTATCTCTTTGGTGAGAAATTTACTGTGTTTATGGATCACAAAAGCTTGAAACACATTTTCTCACAGCGAGATTTGAATATTAGGCAAAGGAGATGGATATAATATCTTTAAATGATTGACTTTGACTTTATGTACACATCGGGGAAATGAAATTCGATGGTGGATGCATTGAGTTGAAAGTCATATGCTTAGTTGGCGAAAGAAGATTCAGATGAATGGCAGTTGATGTCGGTCTTAGCCGACATGCATGTGTAATGTGAAGACTGAGGTGATTTTGTAGTTTTCATTTCATCTATGTGTCTTCCTAATTTAGTAAAAATGGTCAAAGATGCACAAACATCTGATGCCTAATGTCTGGTTGTATGTTCAAAAATCAATGGTGGGGAGAACACTGAGGGCTAGAAACTTGATGGGGTTCATTTTTGTGTTTCAGAGTTCAGATGATTGTACCTATGGTTTTTCAGGAAGAACTCCTTCATTCTTACCACTATTCGAGATGGACTCTACATCTAGGTATACATAATATGTATAAGGCGTTGAAGGTGTATTTTTGGTGGAGCGGCATGAAAAGGAAGGTGGTTGAGCTCCTATCGTGGTGGTTAACTTGTCAGTAGTTTAAAGCGGAGCATTAGAGACCAGCTGGTATGTTACAATATTTTCCCATTTCATTGTGGATATGGGATCAGATAGTGATGGATTTTGTTACAGGTCTTCCATGAACAGTCTAAAAACATGATTCCATTTGGGTGATATTGGATTGTCTAACCAAGTCGGCCCATTTCATACATATTCTTGAAACTCATATGATAGAGGTTCTTTCAAAAATCTATATCTAAGAAGTGGTAAAGAGGCATGGTTTACTAGTGTCAATAGTCTCAGATAGAGATCTGAGGTTCACTTCTTGTTTCTGGAAATCCTTACTGCAATCCCTTGGGACTTAGTTGACTATGAGCATGGCGTATCATCCTCATACAGATGGGAAATCCGAGCAGATGATATAGACGTTGGCAGACATGTTGTGGCCTTGTGTAATTGATTTTTGTGTCTCATGTGAGGAGAATATAACCTTAGTGGAGTTATCATATAATAAAATTTATCTAGCCTCGATACACATGGATCTGTTTGAAGCATTGTATGGGAATCCTTTTCGTTCTCCACTATGCTACGTGAAAACGGGTGAAACATCACTATTCGGGTCAATCCTTGTCTAACAAACAATGGAGAAGATCCATTTGATTATAAAAGAGGATGGAGATGGCCTAGAGTGGTAAGAAGTCTTATGAAAATCACCGTTGAAGACTTTTGTCATTCTCTATGGGTGATCATGTCTTCTTGAGGATCTCTCCAAGGCTCGGACATCGTCGCTTCGGGAAGTAGGGAATGTTATCTCCTAGATACATTGACCCTTTGAGATACTAGAACAGGTTGGAGAGGTGGAATATCGGTTGGCATTACCACCATGGTTTAGTTTGGTGCATAATGTGTTCCATGTATCCCAGTTGAAAAAGTATCACCCTAATCCGGACCATGTGATCAGATGGGATCACATTGAGCTAGAACTGGTTGCATCACTAATACATATCCCAGTGCGGATCATAGATAGGCAAGATAAAGTATTGTGTGGGAAAAGCATTGGTCGAGTGTGAGTTTTATGGAAACATGGTCAGATTCAGGAAGAGACATGGGAATGTGAGAATGAAATGAAAGAGAAGTGGCTAGAACTCTTTTTGGCCAGTGAGGTTTTTCTAATTTCCGAGGATGGAAAGGCCAATGGTGGGGAGAATGTAGTACCCTTGGTTTCGGGTACATAACCCCTTTCCGCACGTTTTTTAATTAGTGTGTATTTAATAGAGAGTTTCCATAAAATAGAGAGTTTCCATAAAATAGAGAGTTTCCATAAAGTTGGTTGTTTCCATAATTTTTGTTGTTTCCATAAAGTGGGTTGTTTTCATACAGCAGGGTATTTCCATAAAGTGGGTTGTTTCCATAAAGTGGGTTGTTTCCATAAAGTGGGTTGTTTCCATAAAGTGGGTTGTTTCCATAATGTGGGGTGTTTCTATAAAGTGTGATGTTTCTATAAAAATGTGTTTCCAAAAAAAGGGTAAAGGTGAAGGATGGGATATTTTGTGGGTATTATAATGAGTTTTGGGATCAAAAGGAAGGTCTTACGATCCATACACATTTGGCCCAAACCATGTGGTCAAACCTTCCACAGAGGTCAAATCCAGATCCTATTTTCTAGGATCTTACTCATTTTTTCTCTATATATTTTTTTTGGGCTTCAAAACGCCCCTATTTTGAGATCACTCTCCCTATAAGGCTAGAGAACCCTCCCCGTAATAGTTGGAGCCAACCCATAGCCTTTCCATGGTGATTTCATGTCTAATTCTTGAGGTATGTCACCATTCTTTCTGGATTTGTCATCTTTTCTTAGATCCGCTTAGATATTCTTCTCTGATCTTCATTATTTCTCAGATATGAACCTATAGTGGGTAGATCTACGTTTTTTGGATTCCAAATAATTCAATTTTGAGTCGTGATTCTGCTAGGATAAGAGAACTAAGGTCGTTCTTAGAGAATCGAACAGCTTTCTTGTGCATTCTTCATCTGTTGTCAAAGTTTCATCAAAACCTTCAAGGTATGTTGATTAACTATTATCTCCTCTTGATAAAATTTATTGTCTTAGATTCAAATCGGTATATTGATTGTGAAATGCATGGAAAAATCTTCATTTGTGATGATTTATGGTTTTCGTGAAATTGTGTGATCTTGGTGGATGGTTGTGGAAAAGGGGGTTTATTTTCACGCATTTAAAATGATGATTTTAAATTATGAATTTTCTAGAATTTCAATACAGTTGATGAAGAAGATATTTTCAATAGAAATTTTTTTCAATAAAAATGGATTTTTATTGAAATGGTTTGGAATTGAAATGGTTTGGCATTGAAATGGTTTTGACGGAAATGGTTTTAAAAAAGGGTGTTTTTATTGAAAGGGTTGTTTTGGCATGATCGTTGGGAATATGTGGTGTGTGTTCATGTTTCATATACGGAGCTTGGTTGAAATATGAATGTGTTCTCAGTGCCAAAGGTTTAATGGCACATGGGAATTTCATACACAGGGCTTGGTTGAAATATGACCTTGTGCTCGGTGCGAAAGGGTTAATGGCACATGGGAAACAATTTCCTTGTGACGACTTGGAAGATTGACAACAAACTGCTCATGATTATAGAGTTGTCATAACATTGCATTCATGGTTGGTTTTATGGGTTTGAGGAATGATTGGGTATGCTGATAAAGGGATATTGTGAAATAGTTGTAAATTTTGTTTAGTTATTTTTCTGAAAAAATATCTTGCTGGGAAAATTGGTTTCAATTGCACTCGTATGATTTTGATAATGAATGGGTTTGGAAACTGGTTTATATTTAGTTATAAACTATTTAAAAAAAATGTATAAATTTTTTTATATAAATGTTTCTAACTCTTCTATCATAGTAGTGTGAATAGAAAAGTCATTGGGGAAAACCTACTGACTTTTATACTCACCCCTACTTTGGAACTTTGGTGCTTTTGTAGATTCTATCTTTCGGGACAAGGGCCTTCTTTTTTTATTTTTATTATGGATAATCCCCCTTTTTAAGGGTTTACGGGGAACCTGTACATGACCTGTAGGCCCAAGGCACAAGGCCCGACAAACCCGCAATACATGACCCGAAGGCTCATAGGCATACCATGCCCAATACATTACCCGTAGGCCAAGCCCACTTGAACTTCCCCTCCCCAACTTTCGACGTCATTGATCACCTAGCTCCCAACCTTGCATTACAGATTGGCTAACATTGCCCTGTACAAAGATGCACGGTAACTGGTCCCGATGGCGGCTTTCATACCCTCTCATTCTTCCAATCCGGTTAGCTCTGCATCTGGTGGCTGCTACTCCTGTTGTTCTGATCTTCTTCTGGGGCATGTTCTGTGTGAACTAGGATACTTCATGGTCTACGTGACCTGAAGGCCCTGTGGCCCGAAGGCCTTTGATGACCCGAAGGCCCTGGAGACCCGTAGGCCCAAACCGGTGGCCTAAAGGCCCAAATCAGGTGAATAGTTCGGCTGCTACAGTACCGAACAACAACTGCTACAGTGAATGTTATAGTACTTCTACAGTAACCTGGAAATTCTCCTCCACCTTGTTTTGAACCCAGGTCTCTTGGGTGCCAAGAAGGAGCCCTTACCACTCGGCTACGGGCTCTTTGTCACTTCCGGGATAAGGGAAAAAGAAATGTTTCACTTGTGTTTAGAACTACCTCGTGATGTTTGGGTTGTTCGGAGATTTTGGAACTTGGACCTTGTAGAGCATAGAGTCTTGAGTTATTTGGAGAGTCTTATGTAGTCTTTCCAATGTATACTTTTATATTTGGTTATTCTTTTGTTGTCGCTTATTTTCATGTGATATTGAGATACATGAAGTTGTTTAGTTGTCTTCCATTTGTTCATGCATCATATAGTGATTATTTGGTTATGGTTGGTAGGTTTATTGGTTTATTTCTTAAAGTCCAAATCATACCCCACATGTATTTGAAAACCTTCGGCATTTATTTCTAGCCATTGGCATCTTAGGGATGTCGCTTAAGGCCTAGTAATGAATCGTGGTACTCTAAAGACAATGAAAATTGGCGGGTCATTACATTATGTAAGATATATAATCTATGCAACAACAAAGCTAAAATTAAACACATTTAGGATGTTTGATGGAGAAATCATAACTCAGATGAATGAAAGGCTTACAGAAATCTTCAACAACATTACAGCCTTATGAGAACCCATCGAACAAGCTAATAAACCTTTTAAAGTACTCAGAGTACTGCCCTCATAATAGAATTCCATATCTACTGCTATTCGACAATTGTCACCTATCAAATATCTGAAAATCAAAGACCTAATGGGGACACTAATGATTTATGATAATGAAATTAAGGATGAATCTGGAGATCATAATATTATAGTAAAGAAATAGAATAATTCTCTGAATGTGATATCTCAGAATCAAAATAGAAAAGCAAAACATGAAGTCAAAGAAGAGAAGAATACTGATTCAGCTGATTCTATAATGGAACAGGCTTAGCTAGCCAGAAATTTCATCAAATTTTATAATAATAAGAGAGGATTTAAAAAGTATATCAAGAAGGATGAGAAAGACTAAAGAGAATTCATATGTTATAAATTCAAGAGATTAAGTCATATCATACCTTCTTATCCTCAAATTAAAGATTAAAGAAAAAGATAACATAAGTGACATCAGAAAAATACGGATTTAGAGAATGAAGGAAAAAAGGGAAATTAAATCTACATGAAGTGTATCTAAAGAATCCAGTAGTCCATCAAAATTCGATTCTAAGAAGGAGATATCTAATCTAAAGTCCAACATGTGATTTATGGACAATAAAGAAAAATAAAAGGAACAAACTTATTATTCATCTAATTCTGATACTAGAAGTTGCTCAAATGATAAAATACTTTCCTATTTTTCAATTCCATAATAAAAAATATGATTCTTTGATAAAGAATCATAAGTATTTAAAAAATATTCATAATTTTATTTTAGGTAAAAGAGATAACATGCTTAAACAACATCAAGAGTTGATGGAAAAATTCAATTCATCCATAACAAACTGTGTGAATACGGAAAAAAAGATCAAATCAATAAAATATGAAGTAGAAACTTGTAAGAGTGCTACTCTTTTTTTACTAAAGGAGAAAATATCTTAAATGAGATTCTTGGAAGTAATTTCATTAAAAGGGAAATATATAGAATAGGAAGCAAGGGTGAGAAATAAAAATTGTATAAAAACTATTTTGTTCCCAATTATAAAAATACAAATTGTTATCATTGTGGAAGGAAATACCATGCCACCAATAACTGTTATTTGAAAAATTCTCAAATCAGTGGAATTAAAAGAGATTTTATTTCAAAGAGTTTATCTTAATCAAATTATATAAGATATGAAAAAACAAAGCGGGTATAGATTCCCATGTCTCTACTAGCTAACACTACTCGACCCAAGAAAGTGTGGGTATGAAAATAAACATCTATTTAAATAATTTTATAGGTAACCTGCCATAAAAACAAAAATGTTATGTGGTATGTAGAAAATGGATTTACCTAGAATATGAGTGTAGATCCATCAAATTTTCATACACTGGCTCAAATGGATGGAGGTCTTGTCACTTTTGGTGACAATACTAAAGGAAAAATAATTGGAGTTGGAACTATTGGAGATCCAAAGACCATATAGATCAAAAACATATTGTATGTCTAAGAGATAAAGAAAAAACTGATGAGTATTTCACAGCACTGTGATGATGGATTTTATATTTATTTTTCTAACAATTGATGTTATCTGTTCAAAGAAAAGTTACTAACATTTAGAGCACCTAGAACTGGTAATGTTTATACTCTGGATTTAAATTCCTTGTGTAAACAGAAAGTGAATTGTTTAACTACTACGACGAATGAATCATGGATGTAGAATAAAATACTTGATCATTTTAATATTTATGTTTTACACATATTATCTAAGAAACAGTTAGTTTCTTATTTTCCTAGTCTTAAGTTTGAAAATGACAGATTTTGTGATGTATGTTAATTTTGAAAGCAACAAAGATCATCTTACAAATCTATTAACAAAATTTATACATCTAATACTTTAGAACTTATCCATATGGATTTTTCTAGACCATAACGGATAGAAATTTTGGCTAGTAAATTTTTTGTTTACGTTTTAGTATATGATTATACTAGATTTACTTAAGTTTATTTTCTAAAACTAAAAAGTGAATTTTTCTCTATTTTTTAACGTTTTTTAAATTTTTTCAAAACCAAAAAGGTTTTAAAAAAAATTCACTAAGAAGTGATCATAGTAGACAATTTGAGAATCAATAATTCAATTCTTTTTGCTCAAATTTAGGTATTAAACACACCTTCTCTACACCAAGAACACTATAAAAAAAGGAATTGTTGAAAGGAAAAATAGAACTATTCAAAAATGGTATGAAATATTCTAAATGAATAAAGTAATCCTACCTATTTTTTGGTAGAAGATATAAGAATATCCTGCTATATCATGAATAGAGTTTTAATTATTCCTTTTTTAAAAAAGAATACTTATAAACTTTAAATAACAAAAAACCAAAAGTAAAATATTTTTAATTTTTTTTTATGCAAGGTGTATATCTGGAACACCGAGGATAATCTTCTTAAGTTTCATACAAAATATAATGAAGAAATATTTTTGGGATATTCTGCTGCCTCTAAATCTTATAGAGTGTTTAATAAATAGTCAAGTATTGTTGAAGAATTAGTTCATGTAAAGTTTTATGAAAATGACCCTTTCAATAAAGAGAAAGATTAAACTGATGAGGTCACTAACTCTTTTTATAACATGAGATTTGAAAACCATAAATATAATTTTTAAAATGATATTAATAAAATTCAGTCCATTTCTGAAGAACATGAAACTAAAGAACCTAAAAGTGTTCTACCTAGATAGTCTACAACTCGAATGAACTATCTCTTATAAACTGTTATAGAATACCATGATATAAGAATTAGAACTAGAAGAAATATGTGAAATCTAGGTGAATTAGCTTCTTTTCTGTCTCAATTAGAACCTAAGACTATTGAAGAAGCCTCAGATGATGAGACTTGGATGTTATAAATACAAGAAGATCTAAACCAGTTTAAAAGAAAAGAAGGTTGGAAACTAGTAGGGAGACCAACCAATTATCCATTTATAGGAACAAAGTTTGTTTTTAGAAATAAACATAATTATTAAGGGATCATAACCCGAACTAAATCCATATTATTTTTCTAAAGGATATAATCAGGAAGAAGGTATAGATTATGATGAAACCTTTTCCCCTGTATCTATATTAGAATCCATTAGAATCCTTTTATCCTATGCATCTATTTTGAATTTTAAATTACATCAGATGGATGTTAAATCTACCTTTTTAAATGGTTAATTAATGGAAGAAGTTTATGTTGAACAACCCCCTAGTTTTGAAAATTCTGAAAAACTGAATTCTATTTTTAAACATACTAAAGCTCTCTATACCCTTAAACAAGCACCCAGAGCTGGGTATGAAAGATCAAGTTATTTTATTTTGAAAATCGAATTATTTTTGGTTTGTCAGATACATCACTTTTTAAGAAATCCATTTGTTCTAATATTTTATTAGTTCAAATTTATGTTTATGATGTTATTTTTGGTTCAAATAAAAAAAATATTTTTCATGATTTTCCAAATTTAATGCAAAAATTTTTTGAATTGAGTATTATGGGAGAAATAAATTTATTTTAGGATTTCATATTTACCAAAAATATTTTAGAAATATTTTAATTCAATGAAAATACATTATATATTTATTTAAAAATTTTGTACTTGAGAACAGCAGGACATATACAACTCCTGTGTGTACCAATATAAAAGTTGATTTGGATGAAGCTGGAAAACCAGTTGAAAACTATATATATAGAGGTATGATTGGAAGTTTGTTATATATTACTCCTAGCAGACCAAATATCATTTTTTATGTATTTTTGTATGATTTTAGTCAAACCCAAAAGAATACCTTCTTATTACTATTAATAGAATTTTTAGATATTTAAATGGATCCTTTCTTCAATTTGTTCTTTACCCCAAAAATTATGATTTTAATTTAATTTCATATTCATATGCTAAATTTTGAGGGATTATATTCGATAGAAAATTTACCTCAAGAACATGTCACTTTTTATGAAAATATTTAGTTTCATAGTCTAGTAAGAAACAACACTCTGTTTTCCTACCAACCACCGAGGTAGAAAATGTATCAACTGGAAGTTGTTGTGCACAAGTATTGTGGATGAAAAATAATCTAATAGATTTTGGAATAAATGTAACACCTGAGAATTTTATGAGAAATATTTTGTTTTTATGTTATATACATCATCAAAGAAATCTTTCACTACACACAACACTAGCTTGGCTTGCTTTACATGCAATCGCGACCTTCCTCGATAGCTTGCGTTGTACGCAATACCGAGTTTCACTAAACAACAATATGCTATTAAAACTAGACATTATGAATAGTAATACCCACTTATTTAAATTTCATTTTTCAAAATGGACTTCATTTTTAGATTTGTAATATCGAAATTAGCCTAGGGTGAAATTTTGGTATTTTTCTGAAAACATTCAATTTTTGAATAATAGTGAAAACACTGGGTTACTATTTAAAAACCGACTTTTTATTTAAATAATTATTTATTTTATTTAAAGTTATTTTAGGTCAAAATTGATACATAATACCCTTATAAGTTCAAATTAATTGATTGGAGTCATTTTATAATAATTTTAGATATATAAAATTTTATTGAACTTTTCACTGTCTTTTACCCACCTCCTAGGAGAATTTTCAAATTCACATAAAAATTAATTTTACCACTTTTGTGAATGGAATTTCAAAAATCCAAGAGACACGGTTAATATGAAGGACTAAAATTTGGTTCAATAAGATGAAAACAATTTTTGGTGAATAGTAACTTTTTACTTTTTTTTACCACGGTTAAAATAAATAGGGTAATTAAGGGTAAAAATGATATTATTATTACCCTAAAACATGTCCTAATTCTATTGGATAAGTTTAATTAGACCAAAAACAATCTTAGGAATAAAATATGACCATTTAGGTCCACTTGGATTAGATTAGGACATTTATTACTAAAAGAAGGGTTAAAATAGTTAAAATCAAAGTTTAATAAATAAACCATTTTTAATCTAAAGTTATACATAAGATAAATTCGACTATAAATATTAATTAGAAAGATAAAAACATTTAATAAATATTGGTATTTTATTTATAATTTTTAGACATTAAATAATTTAATTTATTTATGACACAATGATGATGCAGTAATTATCTTATTAATGAAATATTAACATAATTGATGTTATAAATACCCAAATAAATGTAATTTGATACTTTTTATGAATTAAAATAATTTTCTAAGTTAATATGTCATGTTAGTATTGATTTAATTAACTTCTTTAGAACTAATCATGCTGTTATGATTTTCAAAAAAATCAATTACCAAATAGTGTCAAAATTGACATAAAATAGTTTTTAAAACAAATATTATATTATTAATTGTTATTTTATTCCTAAAAATCTATGGTTTGTCCACATAACTTAGATAAGGTTATATATATTAATAATAAACAAATTTTGGTTCGTTTGGCTTGTTATAGTAAGTTTAGTAACCATATAGTGTAAGAAAACAAGAAGACACGGTGAAAGTTAAATTATTTAACTTAGAGTTAAATCTAAATGATAAGGTTAAATTAGTAACCTAAACTTATCTAAAATCTATTTTATGAGAATATTTCGACCCATCCCCACATTAGCTTCGAAATAACTCAATTTGGAGCTATTAAAACCCGAATATGACTTTATAATAAAATAATACTTTAAGTTTTTCCTAAGGTGACCCTCTCCTCCCTTATAAAAGGGCACCTCCTCCCTCTCCTCCTACACCACATTGAGCCTTCAATCTCGTCCAACCCCTGCCCATTTCTTTTATAAACTTCCCTAGAAATATCCTAGAGGTCCTGGTCTTCTTAAAAGACCATCTTTAGTGACCTAAGAGAAGGTTAAGAAGAGGCGCTTCAAAGAAGAGGTAATTTCGGTTACCGATTCTTTCAACTTTATTTATTCTTCTACTTATTCTTCATTAGTTTTTTAATTATGAAGTAATAAAATCAGTATCACTCATATACTGATATGTTATTATAAATATGAAACAACCCTAATTCACTTTCTATCCATCCTATGTAAAATGACATCACCATGCGTGCGTACGTACGGAATACCGTCTCCACGTCGTGGTGTAATCTGGTTTCCACCACAACATACTTGGATGATTATAATGGTGTAAAGAATAACTATATATTATTATTGTAAAGTGATATTAATTCTGAAATATTATACATAAACTTCAATACAATTCCACGATCATGGGAACGATATCATCACTCGTGCGTACGTACGGCCTACCGTCTCCATGATATGATGCGACTCGTTTTACATGATCTTCAATGCTTAATGATTATATAAATTAATTGAATGAATAAATATGATATGAATTACACTGATAAAATTCTATAAATTATGTATCTATATCCTAAAATAAGAATAAGAATTTTTTCGACAAAACACGCATAAGAATAAAAAGCAATAAACACTCGAATAACAAGTAACAATGAAATATTACTAATAAGAAGCTAAGAATATGACCGTATATGATATTATAACAATGAGTACGATTCTGGAATAAGTAAATAACATTATTTAAATCATTATACAGGAGGTTCAGACACGTACGAAGAAAATCAGACCTAAGGTAATGGAAAATATCACAATCTCATTCTTATCTGAGATTGCTTATACTTCGGTGTTCACTAGGGAATATTTATCATCCACATCCATGTTTCCTCAACATTTAATATTATTTCCATCCACCTTAAATTTTTTAAATCAAATTTTACCCTTTGGTGATTTTTTAGTAAAATATATGAAAGGAATCTTTTTTCGTTTTTAGTACGAGGTACTTTTTGACTTTTCCGGACAAAGTACGAGAAGAATGTTTTTTTATAACTTATACAGCCTAAAAGGAATTTTAGAACATTATTTCCATGAATCTTCCTTTACAAGTTTTCAAGTTTATTTTTAATCAACTTCTTTTAGTTTAAAATTGTATTACATTTTAGGAAAGGAAAAAAATTGAATTAGAAAGGTTATTTTCCTCAAGAATGGAGTTCAAGCATTTTATCAAAATTATTTTCCATATAAGATAATATAGGGTTCTGTTTCTATCCCTATTTTTACATTTATTTGATTATGTTATGATGGAATTATTTTTATAATGTCCTTTTATCTTATGATGGCATGCTGTTTAAGAATCCCATTTTTATTACATGGGTTATGCTATGATGTATGATTTATGATCTTGTGGCACACATAAGAATGGTATCATTATGAGATGGGTGGGACCTTTATCTCCCTCCAATGCATTGGGTAAAGATTTATATCTCATGAGATAGACATGGCTGGAAGAGCAGGTTAATCCAGCTAAGTGAAACAGGACTGAAACGAGGAGTGAACTTGGTTCAGAAATGGACTTTGTCTGCTAAGATAGTCTTGGAAATAAGTCTTGACTACTAAGAAATGATTATCTATGATTATGTGTGTATTCCACAAAGTTTCATGTTTTATGTTATGATTATTGGGATTACATTTCACTACCATGATTTATCCCATGATTATGAAATTATGATCTCTTTTGCAGGTTAAGATTTCCAAAATGTTATGTTATTATGAATATGATGTGATTGATATTTCTTTTGTTTACCATTACTGAGAATTTGAGCTCACCCTTTTATGTGTTTTCTTTCCCCAAGTCAGGAATAAGGTTATTAAGTAGGATATGCCAAAAGGGACTCCAGATATGATGAAATAAATGGGAGACAACGTAGATGAATTAGGAACCAGTTGTTTATGTTTCCCAGTTTCTAAAGACGCTATACCTATATGGTCCTTTCATGGTTTTGTTATATGTTGTAATAAGTGTGATACAATTCTGAATTAATAACAATGTATGTAAATTATGGGTCATTATAGTTGGTATCAGAGGCAAAGGAGGTAGGAATGAATCTGATCCTTGGGAACTCTCACATGTGAGCATTGGATGAATCATGGCTCTTCACCCAAGGGCTTCATGAGGAAATGGATGCCACTGGGGATGGTGGTTTGTCCCGCCCAAAGGGTGTAGCCGCCCATGGAGTGCCCTGATAGGTATCAGTTATAGTCCACTGGAAGTAATTCCATATCGTTATAGTTGGTATGAGAGGAAAGGTATAGTCAACCTTTGGAAACTAGGATGTTAAATCCTTAGTAAGAACCCTAAGGATAAGTCTAAGCATAGAACACAATCTTAGTGTTTTAGATATGGCCATGAATAACCTATGATAATACCTTAAGTGTAAAATTTTATTCTTGATTATGTGTTTTGTCTATTATAATTAGTGTTTCTCACACTATTCTTCTTGGTTTTAGTCAATGGCTGGAACCCGAAGGAACCGTGATAATGCGGAATGTGACGGGAAATGCAATGATTTTCCCCCTGAGCAACCAAACGTTATGCGAGCTGGAATGAAAAATCTTGTATCCATGCTCCCACAACTTTCTCAAGCTATGAATCATGCATGACTTCCAAATGAGCAAAGGAAGTTGCAACATTCTGTTGAATCCTTCATGAGGTAGCGTCCACCCTCATTCAGTGGGTCTACGAATCCATTAGTTACTGAATAATGGATCAGTACTACTAAAAATATATTTTCAGTTATTCAATGTTCTGAACATGACAAATTCATCTTATCAGTGTATCGTTTGGAAGGTGATGTTGATCAATGATGGAATCTTATAAAGAATACGAGGCAAAGATATGAAATTGAGTCCATGGAATGGGATGAGTTCAAGAACTTATTTTTCAATAAGTACTTCCCTCGTATTCTTCGAACAAAGATGGAGAAGGAGTTTCTTAAACTAAAGCAAAAGGATGATGAATCTGTTGGTACCTACGAAGAAAATTTTTCAAGACTTGCAAGGTATGCTTTTGGTATTTTTATCCAACCTGAGAGTAAGATCGATCGATTCTTTAGTGGCTTAAAACGAAGTCTTCGAAGGGCGTTAGCCATAAGGGACTTCAATAGCTACGAGGAAATCGTTCTATGTGCTCTCAAGGTTGACATGGAGATTGGAGTAACCCATCAGTCATAGGCATTTGATAAGAAGAAGAAAATGGAATTCAAAGGAAAATCTAAAGAGCACACTGAAAAGAAGATGGGTTTTCCCTTATGCTCAAAGTATGGTAAGAAACATGGAGGGAGTTGTCTTAAAGGGACAAGTAAATGTTTCAAATGTGGAAAAGAAGGTCATCGGGCATTTGAATGCCGCAATGATGGGAAGAAGATGTCTAGTGATACGAATAATGAAAAGGCTACACAGAGTGCACCTCCTAAAATTCAATGTTACAAGTGCAAGGAAATGGGGCATTATTCCTATCAATGGCCTAACCCAAGGGTTGTTGATGATGATCGACGTCAACAGACTCTTAAGGCTAAATACAAAGGAAAGTCACATGCAATTTCTATCAGCGATGTGGAGTATGATAATGAAGTAGTGAAATGTACTCTTACCATCCACTCTAAAGTAGCAAATGTTTTATTTGATTCTGGATCCTCCCACCCATTTATTTCTGAATAATTTTCTAAGGGTAGCATCGTATTACCTCAACAATTAGATGTTGAATTAGCTATGAAAACCCCTAATGGCACAACAGTCACATCAAAAGTTTACTATTCTTCTCCGATTGATGTTTGTGGGAAATTTCTTCCTAAAAATCTTGTGATCCTTCCTATAGTAGAATTTGATGTGATTCTTTGCATGGATTGGCTTTCATTATATGGAGCTCATATCAATTTCCAAAGAAGGGAAGTCACATTTCATATTCTAGATCAATCTATGATCGTTTATCGATGCAAGGATGAACATAACCTTCCAATGGAAATTTCTTCCATCTTATGGGTCTTCATTCCACTAAATGAAGGTTATTTATCTCAAATGGTTGGAGAGAAACTCAAGATTAATAATATACTCATTGTAAGGGAGTTTGATGATGTATTTCCGGAGGAATTGTTGGATCTTCCACCAAATCGTGAAGTTGAGTTTTCAATAGAACTCGTACCGAGTGCTTTACCAATTTCAAAGACACCTTATAGAATGGCCCCAATTTAGTTGAAGGAATTGAAGAATCAACTCAAAGAGAATATTGATAAGGGATTCATACGCCCTTGTGCGTCACCTTGGGGAGCACCTGTTCTATTTGTTAATAAGAAAGATGGATCAATGAGACTCTGCATTGATTATCGAGAACTTAACAAGATCACTATCAAGAACAAATATCCTCTCCTGCACATTGATGACTTATTTTACCAACTATGCGGAGCTCAATTCTTTTCCAAGATTGATCTTTGTTCAGGGTATCTTCAATTAAGGTTCAAAAGGGAGGATATACCAAAGATGGCTTTCCGTACAAGTTATGGACACTATGAATTTATAGTGATGCCATTTGGTCTTACTAATGCCCCTACTATCTTCATGGATCTGATGAATAGAGTCTTTAGAGACTATCTTGATCAGTTTGTGGTGGTCTTTATAGATGATATTCTTGTCTATTCAAAGGGAAAGGAATAACATGAAGATCACTTGATAATTGTATTGAAGACCCTGATAAAGGATAATCATTATGACAAATTTACCAAGTGTGAATTTTGGCTTCAAAAAGTTTCATTTTTGGGTAACATAATCTCAACAGAGGGGATATCTGTGGATCCAGCAAAAACAGAGGTTATCAAAAGATGGTCAAGACCAACAACAGTAACTGAGATCTGAATTTTTCTTGGTTTGGATGGATATTATCGAGGTTTTATGAAAGATTTTTCATGATTATCTAATCCACTCACCAGGTTGACTTGAAAAAGAGTTAAGTTCATGTGGATGGACGAATGTGAAGAGAATTTCAAGGAGTTGAAAATAAGATTATCCAGTGCACCTATGCTCACACTACCTTGTAGTGGAGAAAGGTTTGTGATCTACAGTGATACATCCAAGAAGGGGCTGGGGTGTGTTCTCATGAAAAATGATATGGTGATAGCTTATGCCTCATGACAGTTGAAAATCCATGAGCAAAATTACCCAACTCATGATTTGGAGTTAGCTACGGTAATCTTTGCATTAAAGATTTGGAGGCATTATCTTTATCGTGAAAGGTGTGATATTTATACTAATCATAAAATTTTAAAGTATATTTTCACACAAAAGGAGATGAATATGCACTAAAGAAGATAGTTGGAGCTGATTAAGGATTATGAATTCTCAATTCATTATCACCGTGGGAAAGAAAACAAAGTGGTAGATGCATTAAGTCGACAATACCATGCTGTTTATCCATGATGAGGATCACAGAAGATCGAATATTTATGGATTTTCACAGGATGGATCTTGGAATTAAAATGGAAGGAGAAATATCATATCTTTATCAAATTAATGTTCAACCATCTATACATGAGAAGATTAAAGAGGCACAGAAAGAAGAAGTAGAGTTACAAAAGAATGTGATAAATGTTCTTGAATTCAACCTTGATTGTGATGGGATAATAATGTTTATGAATCGGGTTTGTGTTCCTCCCATCCCCGAATTAAAGAAGGAGCTGCTGGATGAGGCTCATAGTTCTTCATTCTCTATTCATCCTGGAAGCACGAATATGTATAGGGACCTGAAAGAGTACTTCTGGTGGGATGTCATGAAAAGAGACGTTGCTGAATATGTCTCTCGATGCTTGAATTGTCAGCAAGTTAAAGCTGAGATACAGAAGTCTAAGGAAATGTCACAACCATTACCCATACCTGAATGGAAATGGGAAAACATAACTATGGACTTTGTCACCGGACTTTCTAAAACATCCAAAGGCAATAATGTTATCTGGGTCATAGTTGATCGTCTTACAAAGTCGTCACACTTTATTTCTATTAGAGAGGATTTCTCTCTAGATCATCTTGCCCGGATATATGTAAAAGAAGTGGTAAGATTGCATGGAGTACCACTTTCCATTATATCTGATCGGGATCCAAGGTTTACCTCAAAGTTCTAGCGAAGTCTTCAGCATACTCTGGATACAGAGTTGAGTTTCAGCACTGCTTATCGTCCTCAGATAGACGGTCAGTCTGAGAGGACAATTCAAACTCTAGAAGATATGTTGAGAGATTTCTCTATGGATTTCAAAGGTGGTTGGGATCAACACCTACCTTTGGTGTAATTTTCTTATAATAATATATTTCACTCCAATATTCAGATGTATCATTATAAATCTCTCTATGGAAAGAAATACAGGACTCCAACTTTCTGGGATGAAGTTGGGCAAAGAAAGCTATTAGGACCTGATCTTGTTTATGAGATGGCAGAAAAGGTCAGATCTATTCAACAACACATAAGAGCAGCTCAGAGTCGACAAAAAAGTTATGCCGACAACCGAAGAAAATACCTAGAGTTTGAAGTGGGTGATAAAGTTTTCTTACAAATATCTCCTTGGAAAAGAGTAATGAGATTTGGAAAGAAGGGAAAGCTGGGCCCTAGGTATATCGGTCCTTTCGAAATACTGGATCATGTTGGGAAGGTATCTTACTGATTTTCACTTCCACCGAATCTCTTTCAAGTTCACGATATGTTCCTTGTATCTCTCCTGAGAAAGTACATACCCGATCCTTCACATGTACTCAGCTCAGAAGTTGTACCGCTGAAGCAAGATCTTTCTTATAAAGAACAGCGGATAGAGATTCTGGATCGTAGAGAAAAAGTCCTATGGAACAAGGCCACTCACTTGGTGAATGTTTTATGGAGGAACCACAAATTAGAAGAAGTTAAATGGGAGCTTAAGGATATGATGAGGGAGAGGTATCCTCGTCTGTTTGTTACGAAGTGACAAATTTCGATGGCGAAATTCATTTTAAGGGGGGTAGAATGTAACACCTAAGACTTTTATGAGAAATATTTTTTTTTATTTTATATACATCATCAAAAGAATCTTTCACTACACACCACACTAGCTTGGCTTACTTTACACGCAATCGCGACCTTCCTCGATAGCTTGCGTTGTACGCAATACCGAGTTTCACTAAACAACGGTATGCTATTAAAACTAACCATTATGAATAGTAATACCCAATTTTTGAAATTTTATTTTTCAAAATGGACATCATTTTTGGATTCAGAATATCAAAATTAGCCTAGGGTGAAATTTTGGTATTTTTCTGAAAACTTTCAATTTTTAATGAATAGTGAAAACACTAAGTTACTATTTAAAAACTGACTTTTTATTTAAATAATTTTTTATTTTATTTAAATTTATTTTAGGTCAAAATTGATACATAATACCCATATAAGTTTAAAGTAGTTCATTGGAGTCATTTTATAATAATTTTAGATATATAAAAATTTTATTGAACTTTTCACTGTCTTTTACCCACCTCCTAGGAGAATTTGCAATTTCACATAAAACTTAATTTTACCGCTTCTGTGAGTGGAATTTCGAAAATCCGAGAGACACAGTTAATATCCAGGACTAAAATGTGGTTCAATTAGATGAAAATAATTTTTGGTGAATAGTAACTTTTTACTTTTTTACCACGGTTAAAAGTAAATATTGTAATTAAGGGTAAAAATGATATTATTATTACCCTAACACATGTCTTAATTCTATTGGATAACTGTAATTCGACCAAAAACATCATTAGGAATAAAATATAACCATTTAGGTCCACTTGGATTAGATTCGGACATTTATTATTAAAAGAAGGGTTAAAATATTTAAAATCAAAGTTTAATAACTAAAACATTTTTAATATAGGGTTATACATAAGATAAGTTTGACTATAAATATTCATTAGAAATATAAAAATATTTCCTACATAATGGTATTTTATTTATAATTTTTAGACATTATATAATTTAATTTATTTATCACACAATGATGATGCAGTAATTAT
This sequence comes from Viscum album, assembly GCA_963277665.1. Taxonomy (NCBI): domain Eukaryota; kingdom Viridiplantae; phylum Streptophyta; class Magnoliopsida; order Santalales; family Viscaceae; genus Viscum; species Viscum album. The sequence goes on from OY728163.1 coordinate 1,614,886,134, forward strand.
CTTATTAATGAAATATTAACATAATTGATGTTATAAATACCCAAATAAATGTAATTTGAGACTTTTTATGAATTAAATTAATTTTCTAGGTTAATATGACATGTTAGTGTTTATTTAATTAACTTTTTCGAACTAATCAGGCTGTTATGATTTTCAAAAAAATCAATTACCAAATAGTGTCAAAATTGACATAAAATAGTTTTTAAAAAAAATATTATATTATTAATTGTTATTGTATTCATAAAAATCTATGGTTCAGAAAAATGACTTATATAAGGTTATATATATTAATAATAAACAACTTGGGGTTCGTTTGTCTTGTTATATTAATTTTTGTAACCATATAGTGTAAGAAAACAAGAAGACACAGTAAAAGTAAAATTATTTAACTTAGAGTTAAATCTAAATGATAAGGTTAAAATAGTAACCTAAACTTGTCTAAAATATATTGGATGAGAGGATTTCGACCCATACCCACCTTAGCTTATAAATAACTCAATTGTGAGCTATTAAAAACCGAATATTACTTTATAATAAAATAATACTTTATGTTTTTTCTAAGGTGACCCTCTCCTCCCTTATAAAAGGGCACCTACTCCCTCTCCTCCTCACACCACTTTGCGGCTTCATGCTCGGCCAAAACCTGACCGTTTCTCCTTTACACTTCCCTAGAAACATCCTAGAGGTCCTGGTCTTCTTGAAAGACCATCTTTAGTGCCCAAAGATAAGGTTAAGAAGCGGTGCTTCAAATAATAGGTAATTCCCATTACCGATTCTTTCAACTTTATTTCTTCTTATACTTCTTCTTCTTTAGTTATTTTATTATGAAGTAATAACATCAGTATCACTCATATAATGATATATTATTATAAATATGAAACAACCCTATTTCACCTTCTATCCATCCTATGGAAAATGACATCACCGCACGTGCGTACGTACGGAATACTGTCTCCACGTCGTGGTGTAATCTGTTTTCCACCACCACCATAATTGGATGAGTATAATGGTTTAAAGAATAACTATATATGATTTTTGTAAAGGGATATTAATTCTGAAATAGTATACATACACTTCAATAAAATTCCACGATCATGGGAATGATATCATCGCTCGTGCGTACGTACAGCCTACCGTCTCCACGATGTGATGCGACTCGTTTTACATGATCTTCAATGCTTAATGATTATATAAATGAATTGAATGAATAAATATGATATATATTACACTAATACCATTATTTAAATGAGTTATCTATAACCTAAAAGAAGAATATGAATTTATTCGACAAAACACGCATAAGAATAAAAAACAGTAAACACCCGAATAACAAGTAACAATGAAATATTACTAATTAGAAGCTAAGAATATGACCATATATGATATTATAACAATGAGTAAGATTATTTAATAAGTCAATAACAATATTTAAATCATTATACAGGATGTTCGGACACGTACGAAGCAAATCGGACCTAAGGTAAGGGAAAATCTCGCAATCTCATTTTTATCCGAGATTGTTTATGCTTCGGTATTTACTGGGGCATATTTATCATCAACATCCATGCTTCCTTAATATGTAATATTATTTACATCCACCTACAATTGTTTAAATACAATTTTACCGATTGGTGAGTTTTTAGTAAAAGATTTGAAAGAAGTCTTTTGTCATTTTTAGTACGAGGTACTTTTTGACTTTTCCGGCCAAAGTATGAGAAGAATGTTTTTTTAACTTATACGGCCTGAATAGAATTTTAGGTCATTATTTCCATGAAGCATCCTTTAAAAGTTTTCAAGTTTATTTTTAATCAACTTCTTTTAGTTTAAAATGTTATGACATTTTAAGAATGGAAAAATGTTTTTGATGTAGAAAGGATATTTTCCTCAAGAATGGAGTTCAAGCATTTTATCAAAATTATTTTCCATATAAGATAATATAGGGTTTTATTGCTATCCCTATTTTTACATTTATATAGTTATGTTATGATGGAATTATTTTTTTGATTTCCTTTTATCTTATGATGGCATGATGTTTAAGAATCCCATTTTTATTACATGGGTTATGCTATGATGTATGCTTTATGATATTATGGCACACATAAGAATGGTATCATTATGAGATGGGTGGGACCTATATCTCCCTCCAATGAATTGGGTAAAGATTTATATCTCATTAGATAGCCATGGCTGGAATGGCAGGTTAATCCAGTTAAGTGAAACATGACTGAAACGAGGAGTGAAACCGGTTCAGAAATGGACTTTTCCCGCTAAGATAGTCTTGGAAATAAGTCTTGACTACTAAGAAATGATTCTCTATGATTATGTGTATATTCCACAAAGTTTCATGTTTTATGTTATGATTATTGGGATTATATTTCACTACTATTATTTGTCCCATGATTATGAAATTATGATCTCTTTTGCAGGTTAAGATTTCCAAAATTTTAATTTCTTATGAATATGATGTGATTGATATTTCTTTTGTTTACCCTTACTGAGTATTTGAGCTCACCCTTTTGTATGTTTTCTTTCCCCAGGTCAGGAATAAGGTTATTAAGTACGATATGCCAAAAGGGACTCTAGATATGATGAAATAATTGGGAGACAACGTAGATGATTTATAAACCAGTTGTTTATGTTTCCCAGTTTCTAAAGACACTATACCCATACGGTCCTTTCATGGGTTTGTTATATGTTGTAATAAGTGTGCTACAATTCTGAAGTAATAAAAATTTATGTAAAGTATGGGTTTTTATAATAAAATTTAATAGTATTTCTATTTTATATGATAATACTAGTGTTTTTAATATTTCAAAAAATCTTATAATTCTTTCTAGGACTAAGCACATTGATATAAGATATCATTTTCTATGAGATCATGTCCTTAAAAAGAATATTTCTTTGGAATTTGTTAATACCGAATATTAATTACCTGACAATTTTACTATACCACTTCCCAGTACTAGTTTTTATTTTATTAAGGGGGAGGTATGAATATTTGAGTTTAAGTAATTGTTTGTTAATTTATTTTAAGTTTCTATGTTTTTATTTTAGTATGTTTTATTTAATATGTTTTATTTAATATCATATTAATTTTTTTTGAAAAGAATTTCATTTTGGGTTTATTTTATTTGTATTCTCAAAATTAAAAAACATAATGAGTACATCCTAGATCAGTGGAAGAAAACTGTTTGCCTTCTCTCTCTCATACTCTTCTCTATTCAACTCCCAGAGTATATCTCTCTTTTGATTCTCATCTACCAAAAACCATAAAACCTCAATCCCTTCTACCTAGAAACCTTCTGATATGGAAACTTTGCAAAGATCTATTGATTCTAAGTTGGATAACAATGTCTGTGATATAGGGAAAGATTGAAAAGTCTTACAAGGAAAGGTAATATATTTTAGAAATATAGATTCTACGAATCTGTCTCTTAAAAAATCTATGCAATTTCAAGGTCTGGTTTACACCTTTGGATCAGATAATATTCCAATGGTTTCTGAAATAGAAGTTGAAGAATTTATTAATATTTCTTTCTTTAGTTTTTTTTTATGAAGATTCTATCCTTTCTGATATTGATAATAATGAGTTTTCATTATCGTCATCTAAAATTGATGAAATGTTTAGATTTCCCCATGAGGGGGAATTTTAGTTTTATTTAGGGAACATTAGAAATAGAAGGAATACATATGAGGACATTATGTTTTCTATATTTGGAACAAGGCATATCAAGAAATTATTTATGAAAGAACTTTCATTGGGCTGATGAGTTATGATGAAGCTTATTCAATCAGGGATTTTTTCCAGAACCACTGATCTTGAGAGGGTTTTCTATCCAGACATGTACATAATGTATCTTATTTTAAATAATGTTATGTTTAATTTCTCTAAGTTTATGAATCATTATCAGAATAAGTTCTTCCATACGGATGCCGAGATGGGATATTATACCTATGGTAGGATTATGTCTTCATTTTTGAGAAGAAAAGGGAAGATTGTGAATATGTTTTTTAGAAGATCTTGTCACCACTATAATACGTTGAATGGAGGGATAGTCAAGAATCTTGGTTTTGTATAGAGAAACTCATGCAATAGTTTTCTTCCAGTAGGTGCTAAGAAACAAAAGAAGTTATTACATGCTTCTTAGGGGGATCAATGGTTTATCCCTTCAGTAGGCTCTATAAGACACATGCTTCAAGATGAAGAGGATTCAATGCCATAAGGCTCTATTGTTTGAATAATAAGAGTATATGTTAATGTTACCGAACTTGTCGTTGAGGATGCGGTTGGAAATTTGGATTCTATTCCACCTAGTGAACAAGAAGAAGTTTTTGGTCATGAGAACCTAGTAGATGAGAAAGTTGTTTAAGAGGCACAAAGTCAAGAGATCCCTGATCATGGAACTCAGATTGTTCCTAGTTCTAGTTTTTTTGGAGGATCAAATTTGGGAAACAAAATAGAGGGTACTATTGATCCAAGACTGGATTTAATTGAAGTTGATAAAATAAGAGCTAATTATACTAAATCATCTGATTCAGAGGCTAATGCTTGGGTTATAAAGATACATATTTTAGAGGCTTAAGTTTCATTTTTAAGAGAATATTTATAACAAGAGAAGATGAAGCTTGAAGAGTAGAGAGTTTTTTTAGTACCGAGATCTGAGTATGAATCTCAAAAGCTTAAATTAAGGTAATTAAAATAAAATATCATTTAAGTTGGAGAGCTTAAGGGGCTTATATCCAAGATGTCAAGAAAATTTTATGCCTTGAAGGATGAATTTTTCAAGAAGATAGATTTTTATGAATTCAATTTAATGATTGGAATAAAGATTCAGTCTCTCAAGGAAAGAAACAGAGCATCTCCCTCTTCTCAACAAACACATCCATAATTTCTTAGGAAGTTTGAGGTAATAACATATATTTTTGATGAATTTAATGATAGGATACACACTCTTATCTATGATAGCATTCCTTTAAATGTGTTGTTGGAGAATCAAAGGCATTTGAAAAGTCATCTTACTTCGAATGAATCATGGTTGGGACTCGTGATTAATCATGTCAAGGAAAAGATCACCTATTTCATATAGTTAGATGAAGTTGTGAATGAGTTTTTGAAAATCAATTTGTTTGAGAGCTTGATGCTTGGAAATTATTCGAAGAAGCTGCTTCAGCATTGGAAAGAAGAGTTCAAAAACCATTTCCAGTGCCTGTTGTTGAATTTGATTGATCCTAGTAGTGCAGTTCATGCACTTCCTCATCTAGAAGAACCCTTTGACCTTACCAAAACTGAACTCTAAACCATTCATTTTGAAAACACCAATTTATTGTTTATTTCACTTTAAAACATTCGGATTCCTATTTAACTTAATTCAGCTTATACATATTTAGATTTATTTTTCTTTTATTTACGTTCAATATATCACTGCCAATATTAAGTTCATTTTTATAATTCAAGAATACATAACTATTCATTTATAGTTATGTGTTATATTAAACTGTGATTTATTTCATTTATTTTTTCAAACCTTCTTTTTGATATCACGAAATGATAAGAAGATCTAAGTATATGAATGGAAACTATATCTGATGTATATGGGGTGAATATTTGCAACCATAACATTTTCTTTTGAAAATATTCTTTTTTGAAATAGTTCTATGAAATCGAAATCTTGAGGAAAATTTTATATCTACTTTTGTGTATTAAAAATCCATGATTCTCATTAATTTTTGTTAAGTATTATGTTTTTGGTTTTTTATCATAAAAAAATGGGAGATTATTTGGAATGTATTGTATCAATAATACTCTATAATTTATGACGATTTTGATTTTCATGAATACCCCTATTTGTTTTCTAATAAGGTTTTGTTAAGAGAGTTTTACAGGAATTTATATTCTATTTTAAAGTAATTTAGCATTAAGGGAATCATTCTTACGTTTAGAAAATTGACATGTGTATGGATCAGTAAACCAATGTTGGAGTCTAGATTTAATGTTTTCAAACATATGTTCAGAAAATTGAATGTATGGTTAATCAATGCTACATTCAGGATTTTATACTGACAAGGATGAACGTATGGATCATCATCCCTATGTTACTTTTTGATCCCTACATTACGTGTTGATGAAATTATTGCAGAGGAACCCCACTCTATGCAAAGGATCCCTACTCTATGCATGGTAACCCTACACTATGCAAAGGAACCCTAAACTATGAAAAGGAACCATATGATACAAAAAGAATCCCTTTGGTACGCAAAGGAACCATATGCTACATAGCTCTACCCTACCTTGTTTTCTCAACAAAAAAGTTTTTTAATCTATGTTTTCAATCTGAGATTAATGTAATTGTAAAGACCCGTAAAATTCAATGGAAATTTTTTTTCTTAATTTTTTTTTGGGATTTTACAAGAACACGGTTTCTGAAAGCACGTGATTCTGAGGCCCGGTGTGCCCAGAATCATTTTCCAAAGTTTAGCTCGGGTACGTTCAGTGAACGAATGAGCGGGTATTCCTAACTTTTGAACCGGTGCTCGGAATCGAATTCTGAGGGCACAGATGGAATCGCAGCGCCGGTAATTTCTTAGAAACACCTTTTCTGGAGTTGTGTTTTCTCGGGTGTGGTTTTTAAATTTCTGGGTTAAGTGAAGGAATAAAATAAAAGTGGTGCAACCAATTTTATTTAATTTTGTTTAACCTAAACTAGTGGATGAAGTGGGACCCACAATATCCTACCCACTAGGTAGGATGTTTGTGAGGTGGGGACCACACGAGCCCCACCATTTATTTTCTTCCTAAACCCCCTCCTTTAATAAGGTAACGCACCCGCACCCCTATTAAGTGGAAGTCAAGCCTTGCATTTATCTGTTTAAGAAACACCTCTTTTAATTGGGTGGTTTAAACGTTGCACTTAATTAAATTAATTTTTTGATTCATTTTTTATTTTCAAAACAATTGGCTTGAGAAATAAAATAAGAAAAACTCTTATTTTATTAGAGTGGGTGGGTTTTGAGAGGATTGGGAGATTTTTCTCAAGTTCTTGAAGTTCTTCCTCCATGATGAAGAATGCGAAGAACACCGACCTCCGACGAAGGTCGACAAGAACGCCGGATCCTCGGAGATTGACAACGCAACGCCGATGAATCTTTTCTCTGAGATGCGACGATCCTCCTTCTGTGACGCCTTCTTCCATGATGATCAATTCTGCGACGTCCCTTTCCGCGACAACCTTATTCGACGACTACACTCAAGGTAGGGGGATTATTATTTCATTTGTTCCTGATTACTTTCATTGTTGACTTATCGCCTTTTTTTGGGCCGCTTGTTATCGCAATAACGGGAGGAGGTCGGACCGCACGAACATGGCCAACCCTCCTCTCCCCTTTGGTTGTTTGATATTGTTTGCGGCACGAGTAAGGCAATGCGATGCCGAAGCACCGCGCAGGAAATATTAAAGATAGGGGGACAAGTGCAGTGCCGTCGCGCTGCGCCGTTGAAGACGAACCAAAGACGCGGTGCCATCATGCTGCACTTGAGAACCACAAAGGCACCGCGGCCAGAGAGGGGCTGCGGTGGAGGGGCGCGGCGCCGTCGTGTCGTGCTAGACGGACCAAGGCCACGGCCATAGGCCATGGCGGAGCTGGGAACGACGTCCGGTTTCTGGCCGCCAGCGTCGGAGCAGGGGGACGGACCGCACCAGTCCTATGGCGGCAGCAGCCGGCCGGCCTGAACGGGTCGTCCGGTCAGAGGAGGATCCGGGTGTTACGACCCCTGGCTAGCCGGACAAGAGCATCCCCAAACAGAAGGGCCACAGTTACAAACTGGTGGGGGGCAGCGCCCCCCCCCCCCCCCCCCCCCCCGCACCCCAAATGCTTGGCTGTTTCGGCCGAGCCACCTAGCCAGCGCCTGCGCACCGGGCCGAGCCGCCAGGCCGGGTCGGGCCGTGCCAGCCGGGTCGGGCCGCACCCAAGTGTGCCGGACCCAGACTCGGGTCAGGTCGACCTGGTTCGGGCCGACCCAGGGGGTCTCGGGCCGGATCGGTCCGGGCCCGAAACCCCCACTTCCGGACCTCCTTCAGTCTTTTGCCCATAACTTGGGCTGCGGACCTCCGATCGACGCACTGTCAGCTGCGATGTGATCCTTGGATCGAGATGGTCATTTCTGTATATTACACTTAAGGTTTTGGAAAACATTGGGTTTGGCCGTGTTGGTTCGTGCACAAAACCAACCGGGCCCTCGGAGCGGAAACGCTTATAACTTGAGCTCCGGACGTCTGATTGACGTGTCATCGACTTTGATTGATCTCTCTTAGTGAGACGGATTTTTTGGCTTACTCCGCTTGAGGTTTGGACGTAGTTGGAGTATGGGCGGGTTTTTTTAACTTAAAACCCAACAGGGCCCTGGGACGAAAAAGCCAATAACTCTCAGACCAGGTGTCTAATTGATGCGCCGTCTGTGAAGTTGAGTTCATGTTGATGATACAGAACTTTTGGATACATCAACTCCAGAATATGTGTCAGTTGATGTATCATCCCCTCGGCTCGTGGAGCGGACCCTCCCGAACAAGCTTGCTGTGTGCGGGAACCCTAGAGGTGGCTGCGACTACGACGACGATGACGACTGTATAGAAATCCTCTGTGGATTCGATGACGACGACTACAACACTCAGCAATCCTACGTGGATCAGTGCTACCGATCCTGTGTGGGTCAGATTCTGGGTGGTTCAGCGCTCAGTGGTCCTGTGTGGGCCAACACCTACAGATCTTATGTGGGTCCGATCCTGTGTGGGTCATTGCGGGGGTTAGTTACCTATCGATCCTGTGTGGGTCATTGCGGGGGTTAGTACCTATTGATCCTATGTGGGTCTGATAGCTTAAATGAATCATTGGCTATATCTTATCATCTCTATCGCATTACGAAGAAGTATACCTGTGTGAGTTGAATCTTTACTTTCAATCATTTTCTTCGATATGATTGACTTTCTTTCCTATGTGGATTGTTTTGTGCTATCCTGTGTGGATGTGATCAAACTTGGGCTCGGATGTTGGAGCCGAACTAGAATTGATGACTTAGGTATATATATGGGAATATACCTAAGTAGTGTCATATGTTACTTCGTGATTGTATCTTTCCTTTGTGGATTATCTTTTCTGGATTCTCGGAGACCTTTGGGGGTCTCGGGGTCCCTACTGAGTATCTTATACTCACCCCTGCATGGGATATGACCGCACTACGTTGTGTTGGTTGCAGATGACGGACAACGCTGATTGTGGTTGAGGCACGAGGAGCAGGTTGGTACCCGGAGGTGGACCACTGGGCAGGGCGTACTCGGAGCGGACGGCTGGACCCGAGGAGCTGTGGAGGCTATCTGTACCCACCGTTCAGGTGGGACTTTCAGTGGACGGCTCGAGGCTGGGGCCTTACTTTTCAGTTGTTGTACTCCCTTTTTCAGTTGTCCTTTATTTTCTGTTTGGGTTTGTATTCTGGCCCACTTACTTTTTCGCACTTACTATTGTACCCAGTTTTTCCTTAGTGTTTAGTTCTTCTTGCTTGCTCTGTGGTGTTTGTTTACTTTACAAAGGCAATGTCTTCCCTTTTTACTGGGAATTACACCTTGGTGCTAGTCGCCAGCCCCTGGCCTATGGAAGGCGGGCTTGGGGTAGTCACGGCACGGGCCCCGAGGACAGGTCGTGACAAATTGGTATCAGAGGAGTTCGGTTCTACTATAGAACCCAGGACTCTGATGTTTTTCTATGTGAAGAAATAGTGTTAAGGGTATTGACTGTGGTTATCAGTCCAGGGAGTCCAGTGTTGGTGCGGCGGCTGACGTATCTGTACACCAGGACCCTGACTTCTGATTTCCAACATAATACACGAAAACATTGATTGCATGTGTGTTTTAAAAGTTTTCTTTGTGATTACTTTGTGTCAGCTCTCCAGGTATACTGTTTGACCTGTTTATTTTTAGGATGGCCCCATGATGGCAGCCAGATAGGGTTCTGAGCGTTGTGCGTGACGACAGTCCACCGAGCGACGAGGCCTCGGTACAGGGCCCTTTGACAGCAGAGGCACCGGCAGTACCTCTACCCACCGAGCCACCGATGCTACTAGCCCCATCTGCTGACGGTGCATGTCACCTTAGTGGATTTCATGAGTTTCAGCGTCAGTGATCGCCCAGGTTCTGCGGGGAGACGGACCCTCAGGCAGCCAAAGATTGGATAGAGGCAATTGTATGAGTTTTCCGTTTGGTAGGGACACCATCAGACCTCACAGTGATCCTTGTAGCGAGACTCCTGCACGCGGAAGTAGACAGATGGTGGAGCTTGATTCTCCAGGTGCATGACGAGGCATCTCTCCTATGTACGGACTTTGAGAGCCTCTTATGCTCGGAGTTCGTCCCGGCCACCCTCTGTGCGGTGCGCATCTAGGAGCTACTACAGCTGCGGCAGGGAAGCTTGATAGTCGACCAGTACTCGGCAATATTTATCGATATATCGCGCTACTCGATGGACATGGTACTAGACCCATTCTTTCGGGCCCCGGACCTTCGAGCAGGGATTGAGGCATGAGATCAGGGCATCGCTGATCTCCCTCAACATTCCGACACAGGCAGGGGTACTAGAGCGAGCCATTCTCATCGAGAGTTTTCTTGCTGAGTCTACACCAGTGGCGAGACCTACCGTAGGGAGGCATGTAGCAGAGTCTTCTGTATCTGGAAGTAGACAGATGTCGCAGAGGTCCAAGCGGACCTGGCCATCAGGCAGACGACCACAGGATACTGGCTCGGAGGTGCGAGGCACATGCAGCCGAACCATTATTACGAGTGGAAGACAGTGCTATGCATACGGCGGGCAGGGCCACTTGGCTAGTGACTGCCCGACCCGCTATGCAGAGGGGCAACAGACGGTTGAGGAACCACTCAGGTAGAGGTAGAGGTCTGACCGTGGCAATCTGCAGGGAGTAGGAGGAAAAGGTCGAGGAGCTGGTCGAGCGGTAGGTGGTGGACGACCTTTTGAGGCTCTACCACCACCACCACCAGGAGGTCCACCCCAACCACAGGGGAGAGAACAGCTTTAGGCAGCTGAAGCTAAAGATCATGGAGCTCTGGAAGTGGGTGGACAAGTGCGGGACTAGCTCCAGGCATGGAGGCCTTTGCCCATAATGCCTCTAGCTATGTTGTTTGTGCTGCTTTTCATCCTTGTACTTTGGGTTGAAGTAATATAAGACTCTTGAAATAGTGACGTTTTCTTTCTTGTCTTTTGTATGTTAATACTAAGAGGTTCCAGTTAAAAACTGTTGACTTGACCCTCACATACGAGATTCTTACTGGAGGAGACCTAGTGACCACACACTGATGCCGACAGTGTGACTCAACCTTGTAGGCGAGAGTAACGGTTGGATCTCTTGGTATCAGTGTCGAGGCCTTGCGAAGTCATCCATGGCATGATTTAACTGATCATGATGGGATTGAAAATATTGCGTAAAGAACGAGGTTTATCTAGGGGATGAGACCAGATTTCTCTTTTTGGAAAAGGAGAAATCTTTGTAGCTTTGCAGAACGTTAAGGAAGAAGGGGCAACCCTTCATGTGGTCAGACAGATGTTAGCAGGGCTTCCAGGAGCTGAGACAAAGATTGAACATCGCTCCTATCTTTCAGTTACTTGGGGAGGCGACAGAGCAGCTAGCTGCTTTGCAGATACCCTTCATCGATAGTGATGGAGCAGCCTTTCTTAAGTCACTCACAGTCACTCCTCCGCTACTGCAGCAGGTCAGAGAGGCACAGCGTGGGGACGCCGACTGTGAGACGTGACCTACGCAGATATCCTCAGTACAGGAACCTGATGGTTTCTCTTTAGGAGGAGAGCATGACGTCCTTTTCAGAGGACGTACCTTGGTACCAGTTGCTTTACGGGAGGAGGTGCTGAGAGATTTTCACACTTCCCCTTTGGCGGTACATCCTGGCGTGGCGAAGATGTACTAGGATCTCAGACGATAGCACTGGTGGCCGGGCATGAAGAAGGTTGTGGCTGAGTTCGTTTCTCGATGCCTCACCTTCCAGCAGGTGAAGGTAGAGCACCAGGTACCAGCAGGCATGGTACAGCCCTTGGAGGTCCCGGAGTGGAAGTGGGACGGAATATCTATGGACTTCGTGACTGGACTTCCACCCACTTCCAGAGGTCACGACCCCCTTTGGGTTATTGTCGACCAACTCACCAAGTGGGATCACTTCTTACCCATCAGAGAGCCGGGCTCAATGGAGATCTTAGGATGCCTCTACGTTCAGGAGATTGTATGGCTTCATGGTGCGCCATCATCTATCATCTCCGATCAAGATGCTCTCTTTACTTCCCGGGTTTGGAAGGGGTTGCAGGAGGTGTTCGGGATGCAGCTACGTCTGAGCACCGCCTTTCACCCTCATACGGATGGTCAGACGGAGAGGACCATTCAGACTCTCGAGGACATGCTCTGCACATGTGTCCTCTGTGCTGGACAAACCCTGGGGAGTTAGCACTTGTGGGACCAGAGATGGTCCAGGCCATGACAGAGAAGGTCCAGGTCATCCAGGAGCGGATGAGGACAACTCAGAGCCAGCAGAAGTCTTATGCTGACAGGAGGAGGAGGCCACTGGAGTTCGAGGATGGCGACCACGTCATCTTGCGGGTCTCACCTCGACGTGGATTACAAAGTTTTGGCCGAGGCGGCAAGTTGTCTCCACGCTTCATTAGACCATTCCAGGTCCTCAGCAGGATTGGCGAGGTGGCTTATCGCCTGCCACTACCACCTCAGTTGCACCGAGTGCACGACGTCTTCCACGTATCTCAGTTGAGGAGATATGTGCATGACTCGTCTCATATCTTTAACCATGGGGAGCTGGACATAGATGATGGGGCGACTTTTGAGGAGGTCCTAGTGGAGATCGAGGATCGACAGGAGTGGGTCCTATGTGGACGGTCAATTCCTCTAGTTCTCATCATATGGCAGTATAGGAACCTCCAGGAGAGCACTTGGGAGCGGGAGGATCAGATGCGTGCATAGTACCCACTTTTGTTTCCCTAGTTTTTGATGTATCTTTACGGGGACGTAAAGCCCTGAGGTGGGAGTAATGTAAAGACCCGTAAAATTAAAGGGAAAATATTTTTCTTAATTTTCTTTGGGATTTTACAAGAACACAGTTTCTGACGGCACCTGATTTCGAGGCCCGGTGTGCCCGGAATCATTTTCCAAGGTTTAGCTCGGGTACGTTCAGTGAACGAACGAGCGGGTTTTCCTAACTGTTGAACGAGTGCTTGGAATCGAATTCTGAGGGCACTGATGGAATTGCAGTGTTGGTAATTACTTAGAAACACCATTTCTGGAGTTCCGTTTGCTCAGGTGTGGTTTTTAAATTTTTGGGTTAAGTGAAGGAATAAAATAAAAGTGGTGCAACCAATTTTATTTTATTTTGTTTAACCCAAACTAGTGGATGAAGTGGGACCCACAATATCCTAACCACTAGGTAGGATATTTGTGAGGTGGGGCCCACACAAGCCTGACCGTTTCTTTTCTTCCTAAACCCCCTCCTTTAATAAGGTAATGCACCTGCACCCCTATTAAGTGGAAGTCAACCTTTTCGTTTATCTGTTTAAGAAATGGCTCTTTTAATTAGGCGGTTTAAACGTTGCAATTAATTCAATTAATTGTTTGATTCATTTTTTATTTTCAAAATTTTTAGCTTGAGAAATAAAATAAGGCAAACTCTTATTTTATTAGAGTGGTTGGGTTGTGAGAGGATTGGTAGCATTTGCTCAAGTTCTTGATGTTATTCCTCCTCGACAAAGAACGCGAACAACGCGAAGAACGCTGACCTCCGACGAAGGTCGAAAAGAACGTCGGATCCTCATAGATCGATGATGTGATGCCGATGAATCTTTTCTCCATGACGCAACGATCCTCCTTCCGTGACGCCTTCTTTCGTGATGTCCCTTTCCACGACAACCGCGTTCGACGACTACGCTCGAGGTAGGGGGATTATTATTTCATTTGTTCCTGATTACTTTCATCATTGAATTATCATCTTTTTCTTGGGCCGCCTGTTATCGCGATAACATGAGGAGGTCAGACCGCACGAACACGGCCTACCCTCCTCTCCCCTTTGGTAGTTTGATATTGTTTGTGGCATGATCAAGGCAACGCGGTGTTAAAGCATCGCGCGGGAAATATTAAAGAAAGGGGGAGAAGTGCAGCGTCGTTGAAGACATACCAAAGACACGGTGCCATCGTGCCACGCCTGATGGACCAAGGCCGCGGCCATGGGCCGCGGAGGACCAGGAAACGGAGGCCGGATTTCGGCCCCCGACGTCGGAGCAGGGGGACAGACCGCCCTAGTCTTGTGGCGGCAGCAGCCGGCCGGCCGGAGCGGGCCGGCTGGTCAGAGGAGGAGCCAGGGGTTATGACCCACAGCTGGCCGGACAAGAGCGGACCTCCACAGTGGGGCCGCGGTTACGAACTGGCGGGTGGCAGCGCGCCCCCCTGCACCCCAAACGCTCGGTCGTTTCGTCCGAGCCACCTGGCCAGTGCCAGCGCGTCGGGCCGAGCCGGCAGGCCGGGTCGGGCCGCGCCCATGCCGGGCCGGGCCGAGCCAGCCATTCCGAGCCATGCCCAAGCGGGCCGGATCCGGACCCAGGTCGGGTCAACCCGGTTCGGGCCGACCTAGGGGGTCTCGGGCCAGATCGGTTCGGGCACAAAACCCCCACTTCCGGACCTCTTTCGGTCTTTTGCCCATAACATGGGCTTCGAACCTCCAATTGACGCACCATCAGCTGTGATGTAATCCTTGGATCGAGACGGTCATTTCAGTATATTACACTCAAGGTTTCTGAGAACTTTGGGTTCGGTCGGGTTGGTTCGTGCATGAAACCAACCGGGCCCTCGGAGCGGAAACACTTATAACTTGAGATCCGGATGTCCGATTGACATTTTGTTGACTTTGATGGATCCCTTTTAGTGAGACGGACCTTTTGGATTACTCTTCTCGAGGTTTGGATGTAGTTGGAGTATGGTTGGGTTGGTTTTTACTTAAAAACCAACTGGTACCCTAGGACGAAAAAGCTAATAACTCTCAGACCGGGCGTCCGATTGACGCACCGTCTGTGACGTTGAGTTCCTATTGACGATACGGAATTTTTGGATACATCAACTCCGGAATATGTGTCAATTGATGTATCATCCCCTCGGCTCGTGGATCGGACCCTCCCGAATGAGCTTGCTGTGTCCGAGAACCCTAGAGCTGGCTGCGACTGCGACGACGATGACGACTGTACAGAAATCCTCCGTGGATTCGACGGTGATGACTACAGCACTCAGTGATCCTACGTGGATTAGTGCTACCGATCATGTGTGGGTCAGATCCTATGTGGGTCAGCACTCAGCGGTCCTGTGTGGGCCAGCGCCTACAGATCCTTTGTGAGTCCGATCATGTGTAGGTCATTGCGGGGGTTAGTTACCTATCAATCATGTGTGGTTCATTGCGTGGGTTAGTACCTATCGATCATGTGTGGGTCTGATTGCTTAGATGAATTAGTGGCTACATCTGATCATCTCTATCATCTTACGAAGAAGTATACCTGTGTGTGTTGAATCTTGACTTTCAATCATTTTCTTTGATATGATTGACTTGCCTTCCTGTGTGGATTGTGTTGTGCTATCCTGTGTGGACGTGATCGAACATGGGCTCAGATGTTGGAGCCGAACTGGAATTGATGTCTTAGGTATATGTATAGGCATATACTAAGTACTGTCGGATGTTACTTCGTGATTGTATATTTCCTTTTTGGATTATCCTTTGTGGATTCTGGGAGACCTTCGGGGGTCTAGGGTCCCTACTGAGTAGCTTATACTCACCCATGCATGGGTTATGCCCACACTACATTGTGTTGGTTGCAGACGACGGACAGCGCTGATCGTGGTTCAGGCACGTGGAGCAGGTCGATACCCGGAGGTGGACCATTGGGTGGGGCGTACTCGGAGCTGACGGCTGGACCCGAGGAGATGTGGAGGTTATCTGTACCCACCCTTCAGGTGGGACTTCTAGTGGACGGCTCGAGGCTGCGACTTTACTTTTCATTTGTTGTACTCCCTTTTTCAATTGTACTTTACTTTTAGTTTGGGTTTGTATTCTGGCCCACTTACTTTTCTACACTTAATGTTGTACCCAGTTTTTCCTTAATGTTTACTTCTGATTTGCTGCTCTGTAGTGTTTATTTACTTTACAAAGGCAATGCCTTCTCTTCCCTTTTTACCATGAATTACACCTTGGTGATAGTCGTCATCCCCTGGTCTATGGAAGCCGGTCTTGGGGTAATCACGACACGGGCCCTGAGGACGGGTGGTGACAAATTGGTATCAGAGGAGTTTGGTTCTACCGCAAAACCTAGGACTCTGATCATTTTCTATGTGAAGCAATAGTGTTAAGGGTATTGAGTGTGGTTATCAGTCCAGGGAGTCCAGTGTTGGTGCGGCGGCCGAAGTATCCGTACACCAGGACCCTAACTTCTGATTTTCGACTTAATACATGAAAACATTGATTGCATGTATGTTTGAAAATTTTTCTTTGTGATTACTTTGTGTCAGCTCACCAGGTATACTGTTTGACCATGGAGCACCTATTTATTTTTAGGATGGCCCCACGACGGCAACCAGCTAGGGTTCCGAGCATTGTGTGTGACGACAGCCCACCGAGCGACGAGACCTCGGTACCGGGTCTTTGACAGCAGAGGCACCGGCGGTACCTCTACCCGCCAAGCCACTGATGCTACCAGCCCCATCCACGGGGAGACGGAACCTCAAGCAGCCGAAGATTGGCTAGAGGCAGTTGTACAAGTTTTCCATTTGGTAGGTACACCAGTAGACCTCATGGTGATCCTTGCAGCGAGTCTCCTGCACGCGACAGCAGGCAGATGGTGGAGCTTGATGCTCTAGGTGCACGATGAGGCATCTCTCTTCTGTACAGACTTTGAGAGCCTCTTCTGCTCGGATTTCGTCCTGGAAACCCTCCATGATGTGCGCATCCAGGAGCTACTACAGCTGCGGCAGGGAAGCTTGATAGTCGCCCAGTACTCGGCGATATTTACCAATCTCTCGCGCTACTCGACAGACATGGTACGAGACCCATTCTTCCGAGCCCGGACATTCGAGGAGGGATTGAGGCATGAGATCATGGAATCTATGATCTCCCTCAGCATTCCGACACAGGCAGGGGTACTGGAGCGAGCCCTTCACATCGAGAGTTTTCTTGCTAAGTCTACACCAGCGGCGAGACCTACCGCAAGGTGGCACGTAGTAGAGTCTTCTGCAGCCGGCAGTAGACAGATGTTGCAGAGGTCCAAACGGACCAGGCCATCAGGCGGATGACCATAGGATACTGGCTCAGAGGTGCAGGGCACACGCAAGAGAACCAGTCTTACGAGTGGAAGAGAATGCTATGCATGCGGTGGGCAGGGCCACTTGGCTCGTGACTGCCCGACCCGCCATGCAGAGGGGCACGAGACGGTTGAGTAACCACTCAGGCAGAGGCAGAGGTTCGACCATGGAGGTCCGCAGGGAGCAGGCGGACGAGGTCGAGGAGTTGGTCGAGCGGCAGGTGGTGGATGACGTTTTGTGGCTCTACCACCACCACCACCACCAGGAGGTCCACCCCGACCATAGGGGAGAGCACAAATTCAGGCAACTGAATATTACGATCAGGGAGCTCCGGAAGCGGGTGGACAAGTGCGGGACTAGCTCCAAGCATGGATCCCTTTTCCCATAATTCCTCTAGCTTCATTGTTTGTGCGGCTTTGCATCCTTGTACTTTGGGTTAATGTAATATAAGACTCTTTCAATAGTGAAGTTTTCTTTCTTGTCTTTTTTATGTTAATACTAAGAGGTTCCAGTTAAAAACTGTTGACTTGACCCTCACATATGAGATTCCTACTGGAGGAGACCCAGTGAACACACACTGATGCCGACAGTGTGACTCAACCTTGGAGGCGAGAGTAATGATTTGATCTCTTGGTAGCAGCGTCGAGGCCTTACGACATCATCCGTGGCATGATTTAACTGATCATGACGTGATTGACAGTATTTGGCAAGGAACATGGTTCATCCAAGGGATGAGACCGGATTTCTCTTTTCAGAAAAAGAGAAATCTTTGCAGCTTTTCAGAATGTTAAGGAAGAAGGGGCAACCCTTCGTGTGGTCAGATAGATGTCAGCAGGGCTT
Source organism: Viscum album (assembly GCA_963277665.1). Taxonomy (NCBI): domain Eukaryota; kingdom Viridiplantae; phylum Streptophyta; class Magnoliopsida; order Santalales; family Viscaceae; genus Viscum; species Viscum album. Next base: position 1,614,904,369 of record OY728163.1, read on the forward strand.
CCAGGAGCTGAGACCGAGGTTGAACATCGCTTCTATCTCTTAGCTACTTGGGGAGGCGACAGAGCAGCTAGCTGCTTTGCAGATATCCTTCGTGGATAGTGATGGAGCAGCCTTTCTTCAGTCACTCATAGTCACTCCTCTGCTACTGTTTTAGGTCAGAGAGGCACAGCGTGGGGACGCCGACTATGAGACGCGTCGTGCGCAGATATCCTCAGTACAAGCACCTGATGGTTTCTCTTTAGGAGGAGATCACGATGTCCTTTTCCATGGACGTACCTTGGTACTAGTTGCATTTCGGGAGGAGGTGCTGAGAGAGTTTCACACTTCCCCTTTTCCAGTACATCCTGGAGTGGCTAAGATGTATCAGGATCTCATACGACAACACTAGTGGCCGGGCATGAAGAAGGTTGTGGCTGAGTTCGTTTCTCGATGCCTCACCTTCTAGTAGGTGAAGGTAGTGCACCAGGTACCAGAAGGCTTGGTACATCCCTTGGAGGTCCCGGAGTGGAAGTGGTATGGCATATCTATAGACTTCGTGACTGGACTTCCACGCACTTCCAGAGGTCACGACTCTATTTGGGTGATTGCCGATCGACTCACCAAGTTGGCTGACTTCTTACCCATCAGAGAGTAGGGCTCAGTGGAGAGCTTTGGACGCCTCTACATTCAGGAGATTTTACGGCTTCATGGTGTGCCATCATCTATCATCTCTAATCGAGATTCTCTCTTTACTTCCTGGATTTGGAAGGGGTTGCAGGAGGCGTTCGGGACGCAGCTACGTATGAACACCGACTTTCACCCACAGATGGATGCTCAGACGGAGAGGATCATTCAGACTCTCGAGGACATTCTCCGTGCATGTTTCCTCGACTTTGGTCGTAGCTGGGAGGACCACCTACCCTTGGTGGAGTTCATGTACAACAACACCTACCACTCCACCATCATAATGGCACCTTATGATGCGTTGTATGGCCGACCTTGCAGATCTCCTCTGTGCTGGACAGACCCTGGGGAGTCAGCACTTGTGGGACCGGAGATGGTCCAGGCCACGATAGAGAAGGTCCAGGTCATCCAGAAGCAGATGAGGATAGCTCAGAGCCGACAGAATTCTTATGCTGATAGGAGGCGGAGGCCACTGGAGTTCGAGGATGGCGACCACGTCTTCTTGCGGGTCTCACCTCGATGTGGATTACGGAGTTTTGGCCGAGACGGCAAGTTGTCTCTGCACTTCATCAGACCATTCTAGGTCCTCAACAGGATTGGCGAGGTGGCTTATTGCCTGGCTCTACTACCTTAGTTGCACCGAGTGCACGATGTCTTCCACGTATCTCAACTGAGGAGATACGTGCATGACCCGTCGCATATCTTTGACCATGGGGATCCGGACATAGATTATGGGGCGACTTTTTTAGAGGTCCCAGTGGAGATCAAGGATCAACATGAGCAGGTCCTACGTGGATGGTCGATTCCTCTAGTGCGCATCAGATGGCAGCACGGAAACCTCCAGGAGAGCACTTGGGAGCGGGAGGCTCAGATGCGGGCACAATACCCACTTTTGTTTCCCTAGTTTTTGATGTATCTTTACGGGGACGTAAATCCCTGAGGTGGGAGTAATGTAAATACCCATAAAATTCAAGGGAAATTTTTTTTCTTAATTTTCTTTAGGATTTTACAAGAACGCAGTTTCTGACGACACCTGATTCTGAGGCCCAGTGTGCCCGGAATCATTTTCCAAAGTTTAGCTCGGGTACGTTCAGTGAACGAACGAGCGTGTTTTCCTAACTTTTAAACCAGTGCTCGGAATCGAATTCTGAGAGCACCGATGGAATCGCAGCGCTGGTAATTTCTTAGAAACATGTTTTCTGGAGTTGCATTTTCTCGGGTGTGGTTCTTAAATTTTTGGGTTAAGTGAAGGAATAAAATAAAAGTGGTGCAACCAATTTTATTTTATTTTGTTTAACCTAAAATAGTGGATGAAGTGGGACCCACAATATCCTACCCACTAGGTAGCATATTTGTGAGGTGGGTCCCACATGATCCCCACCGTTTCTTTTATTCCTAAACCCCCTCCTTTAATAAGGTAATGCACCCTCACCCCTATTAAGTGGAAGTCAACCCTATCGTTTATCTGTTTAAGAAACACCTCTTTTAATTGGGCGGTTTAAACGTTGCAATTAATTCAATTAATTGTTTGATTCATTTTTGATTTTCAAAACTCTTGGCTTGAGAAATAAAATAAGACAAACTCTTATTTTATTAGAGTGGTTGGGTTGTGAGAGGATTTGGAGATTTTGCTGAAGTTCTTGACGTTCTTCCTCCTCGACGAAGAACGCAAATAACACGATGAACGCCAACCTCCGACGAAGGTCGACAAGAATGCCGGATCCTCAGAGATCAACGACGCGACACCAACGAATCTTTTCTCCACGACGCAACGATCCTCCTTCCGCGACGCCTTCTTCTGCGATGATCAATTCCGCGACGTCCCTTTCCGCAAAAACCTCGTTCGACGACTACACTCGAGGTAGGGGGATTATTATTTCCTTTGTTCCTGATTACTTTCATCGTTGACTTATAGTCTTTTTTTGGGCCTCCTGTTATCGCAATAACGGGAGGAGGTCGGACCGCAGGAACACAGCCTACCCCCTCTCCCCTTTGGTTGTTTGATATTTTTTCGGCACGAGCAAGGCAACGCGATGCCGAAGCACCGCGTGGGAAATAATAAAGAAAGGGGGAGAAGCTTAGCACCGTCGCGCCGCGCCGGAGAACCACAAAGGCAACGCGGCCGGAGCGGGGTCATGGCGGAGGGGCGCGGTGCCATCACGCTACGCCGGATGGACCAAGGCCACGGAGGGGAAGGGAACGATGGCTAGTTTCCGGCCACCGACGTTGGTGGCAGCACCCTGCCAGCCGGAGCGGGCCGGGCGGTCAGAGGAGGAGACGGGGGTTACGACCCCCGTCTGGCCAGACAAGAGAGACCCCCCATAGGGGGGCCACAGTTACGAACTAGAGGGGGGCAGCACGCCCCCCCCCCTCGCACCCCAAACACTCGGCCGTTTCGGCCGAGCCACTTGGCCAGCGCCAGCGCGCCGGGCCGATCCGAGGCCGGGCCGTGCCAGCCGGGCCGGACACAGAACCGGGTCGGGTCGCCCGGTTCGGGCCGACCCAGGGGGTCTCGGGCCAGATCGGTCCAGGCCCGAAACCCCCACTTCCGGACCTCTTTCAGTATTTTGCCCATAACTTATGCTGCGGACCTTGGATCGATGCACCATCAGCTGCGATGTGATCCTTGGATCGAGACAGTCTTTTTGGTATATTAAACTCAAGGTTTCAAAGAAATTTGGGTTCGGCCGGGTTGGTTCGTGCACGAAACCAACCGGGCCCGCGGAGCGAAAACGCTTATAACTTGAGCTTTGGACGTCTGATTGACGTTCCATCGACTTTGATGGATCCCTCTTAGTGAGACGGACCTTTTGGCTTACTATTCTCGAGGTTGGGATGGAGTTGGAGCACGGCCGGTTTGGTTTTGACTTAAAAACCAATCGGGCTCCTGGGACGAAAAATCCAATAACTCTCAGACCGGGCGTCTCATTAACTTGCCGTCTGTGACCTTGAGTTCCTATTGACAATACGGAAATTTTGGATACATCAACTCCGGACTATGTGTCAGTTGATGTATCAGCCCCTCGGCTCCTGTAGCGGACCCTCCCAAACGAGTTTGCTGTGTGCGGGAACTGTAGAGCTAGCTGCGACTGCGACGACGATGAATACTGTACAGAAATCCTATGTGGATTCGACGGCGACGACTACAACACTCAGCAATCCTACATGGATCAGTGCTACCGATCATGTGTGGGTCAAATCCTGTGTGGGTCAGCGCTCAGCGGTCCTGTGTGGGCCAGCATCTACAGATCCTGTGTCGGTCCGATCCTGTGTGGGTCATTGCGAGGGTTAGTTACCTATCGCTCTTGTGTGGGTCACTGCAGGGGTCAGTAACTATCGATCTTGTGTGGGTCCGACGGCTTAGATGAATCAGTGGCTACATATGATCATCTCTATTGTCTTACGAAGAAGTATACCTGTGTGAGTTGAATATTGAATTTCAATCATTTTCTTTGATATTATTGACTTACTTTCCTGTGTGGATTGTGTTGTGCTATCCTGTGTCGACATGATCGAACGTGGGCTCAGATTTTGGAGCCGAACTGGAATTGATGACTTAGGTATATGTATGGGAATATACCTAAGTAGTGTCAAATGTTACTTCTTGATTGTATCTTTCCTTTTTGGATTATCCTTTGTGGAGTCTAGGAGACCTTCGGGGGTCTCGGGGTCCCTAATGAGTAACTTATACTCACCCCTGCACAGGCTATGCCCGCACTATGTTGTGTTGGTTCCAGATGAAGGACATCGTTGATCGTGGTTGAGGCACAAGGAGCAGGTCAGTACCCAGAGGTGGACCACTGGGCGGGGTGTACTCGGAGCGGATGGCTAGACCCGAGGAGCTGTGGAGGCTATCTGTACCCACCCTTCATGTGGGACTTTCAGTGGACGGCTCGAGGCTGCGGCTTTACTTTTCAGTTGTTGTACTCCCTTTTCCAGTTGTACTTTACTTTTAGTTTGGGTTTGTATTCTGGCCCACTTAATTTTCTGCACTTACTATTGTACCCAGTTTTTCTTTAGTGTTTACTTCTGCTTGCTTTCTCTGTGGTGTTTGTTTACTTTATAAAGGCAATTCCTTCCCTTTTTACCAGGAATTATGCCTTGGTTCTAGTCTCCATCCCCTGGCCTATAGAAGGCGGGCTTGGGGTAGTCACGTCACGGGCCTCAAGGATGGGTCGTGACAGTAATGGTCGAGTCCGAATTAAAGATCGATTCAAGATTCATTTTGATTGTTTCCAAAAACCTAGTGTTTTAAAGAAAATCATTATTATTTCTAAGGTAAGTTATGACTCTCCAGGTCTATTGAAATTTTAATTTTAATGATAAATCAGGATATTCATTTGGATCAAGAATATCAGAGCAAGTTTTCTCCTCTTTATATTCTTTCAGTGTATCTCTTCACATGTGTCATAAGCGATCCACATATATGACTATTTTATTTGATAATTCTTCACTATACTGCTGTGAAGAATCATCAATTATTAAAGAATCTATACTTTGGAATTATATATGTTCAATATTTTAATATTGTTTAAGTTACTACCTTATTGAAGATTTTTTTTGCAACTAGATTGCTTCAGACTGTTTCAATCTTGAAGATATTATTTTCTGAAGAAGAATATCCATATACTATCAATTACATGTTACTGAAATTGTGAAGTTCAGCCTATTTCAAACAAATCAATCTATTTTGATTCATTTGGAGTTTTCAACTTCTCGTACTCAGTTGGGTTGTAGTATCATCTTCTCGACCTAAGCTGTGGATAATTGGTTTTCTATTATAGAACTATAAGGATATGTAATTAGTCTTGTGTAAAGGAATCAACTACCTGCACTCGGTCATGGTATTTCAGTTTACTATAAGAGGATCAGACTAGTGAAATTCACCAAGATCATAGAGATATCCATTGGTGGAGTAGACTAGGGGATCTTTATTCATCAAACCACTATAAAAGTTATGTTCTTTATTTTTTTTAATCCACTGCATATTTTTATACAGAAGAAAAACACTTCATATCCACATGAATCAATGTGGGTGTCAAAATCCAAAATTATAGAAGCTTTTGAAAAGACACAATTCACCCTCCCCCCCTCTTCTGTGTTACTTTATATATTCTGACCTAACAGTCTGTTTTCAATGATCTATAGTTTTCATCTTCACACTTTCAATATCGAGTTTGGTCCTTTTTTTGTCAGGTATTCATCCATTGTTCAGAACACTACTCAACCACAAACTTCTACCCTAACTAACTTCCATTTATTCCTTTATTTTCTATCCAAAACATCATAATCGTAATCTGGGACATCATTATCAATTATTGAAAGAGCGTATCTAACCATCTCAAAATTCTTGTATGGTTTCCATATAGTCCTTTGTGTTCTGTCAGTGGTGATACTCTCTCAATGATGACAATCCTATTGTAGTGGTACTTCTTCCTTAGGAAGAATATTCATACGATCCCTGAACTCTTTCTCTTATTACTCATGATAAATCAATGGTGTAATTTTATATACTTGAATTGAAACTGATTCATCACTCTCTTTTTTAGAATATTTTGACTTCACCGTCACTAACTCATTAAATGTGTTTTCACGACTCTGAATGATCTTATTCACTTTTGAATCCCATATTCAGAAAGCCTTTACCCAATTAATGAACCCAACAAATGCATATTTCTTCTCTCTTGGATCCAACATTGTGACTATCACATTAAAATATCAAATAAAACCAAAGACATAAAGTCTATCATAATCAGAAAAATTTTCACCATACCAAACCTCTATTGGAATTCTCCCAACATTCTCGAAAGAGGGTGATCAGTTCATAATGTGTGCTACATACATTAATTCTTTTTCCCAAAAGGATTAACTAAAACCTGACTGAGAAAACATACAATGTTCCTTTTCAATGAGTGTACATTTCATCTGTTCATCTACGCCATTCTTCAGTGTATTTCTAGGAATTGTAAATTGTCTTGCAATACCTTCATCTTGAAAAGCCATCTTGAATATATCTAACATGTATTCTCCAATATAATTTGATCTTAGTCACTTGATTTTATGTCCCATCTATTATTGAACCATCTTGTTCAACTTAAAGAAGATGTTTAAAAATTTATCCTTACTCTTAATGTAATACAACCAAACATAATGTGATTAATCATTAATAAATGTGAAAAAATAATGATTAACTCCCAATGAAACATTTTTTGATCGTCCCCATACATCAGAATGGATGTTCTCAAGTGTTCCCTTTGTATGATGGGTTGTAGTTCTATAACTCACTCTTTTCTTTCCCATTACACAATGCTCCCAAAATACTAATTTTGATATCGTGGTAACTTTTGAAACTCTTATCATTGATAAAATCAGCAAGGCCTTCTCTCTTCTTTGTTTGTGTCTCATTTCCACAATCTAGAAGTGTTTGGTACACTCTCATCTGATATCGTTTCTCCACCTGTAATAGTCTCAATATTCAAATTATACAAATAACATTTTCTAATACCATTAATTTCAAGAAATAAACCACCGATTAAACTCATTAATCTATCTTTTATGGTTAACATATAACCAAACTTACCCAAGACTTCAAGTGATATGATGTCATTTTCCAATTCTACTACATATCTGACATATTTAAGGTGTCGATTTGTACCACCATGCATCTTCAATCGTATTTTTCCAATAGCTATCATATGATAATGGTGGTTAATTCTCAAAATCACCACACCTTCATATGAATTCTTAAGTATTGAAAACTAATATTGATTCCTAAAAATGACAATACTATATATATGACTTTTAACAACGCAAAAAAATTAACATTTCTAAAAAACTAAAGATGTCCTTAGCACTGTTAAAGGGGAGTTCCCCTTTATCAGTGAAAAAAAGTGTCGATATAGGCTCAACATGTTTTACTTAGTTGTTTGAATAATAGAGCACCAAAGAAAACACATGTAACCTATATAAAAATATTTAATTTAATAGAAATAAATTTTACATGATGAATAAAAAAACTACTATATACATTTGAAAAAATATTTTCTATAGTTATATTTTTATTTATTATCCAATAAAATTTAAAAAAAATAATGTTTCATCATATTTTCCACCCATTATCCCATCTTAAAAATTACTCCCATGGTCTTTGATGCCGAACAAACCAACTCAACTCAAGAAAAAGCATCCAATTATATAAGAAAGAAAACTTATGTTATTAATAGAATAAATAAATAAATTACAGATTATTATGAAATAATATGTTAATAAAATGTAAATTTTAAATAAATAGACACACTTGGAGTTATTCCAATCACATCATGCATCGCATTGAAGTTCAGTGGATTTATACATGTCACAAATGATTTATGGATCATTTTTCTAAAGTATCACAATAATCTGAATGTGTTTGCTTTGTTTTGAGTATGACACTTGTTCATTATACTAAAATTAATGTCAATTTTAAATAAAAAGACAAACATGGATTTATACCGATCACACTGTGAGTCAAATTGAGGTGTGTTTGATTCCAACATATCACATGAATTATGACTATGGTCAATTATAAACACAATTTGTGTTTTTAAGAGAAATTTAAAAATATTTCAGATGGATTTTTAAATAATAAGAAAATAGGGTAGCTCATTGTGGCCTCAACCCTACTATATCCAGAATTACATTCCAAATATTACAAAAACATGAAAAACATGGTGGTTAAGTGATGCACATTGTTTCAGATTACACATAAGAGGGTGTGCATCAACAAAATACTGAAATCGGAAGTAAGATGTTTGGATGATATATATTAAGAGCTAGGAAAGGGGGGAGAAGATGGAAAACAGTATAACAGAAATTTATTTTCCATAGAAAGAAAATTTTTATCATTCAAGAAAAATAACTAACGGTAGCAGCAAGAAGGTCAACCTGTAAAGGATGAGGTTGTAGGTTTTTTAGGGATAGTGATTGCACCATTCTTAAATTCACTGACATTTTCCTTCTTAACCATCTGAGGACCCATGACCTCCTCATTATTCTTGACACCCTTAATCTCTTCTTTGACAGCTTCTTCCTTGTAAATAGGCTTTGTTTCCATAGCTTCCTCATTTTTCACGTCCTTCATCTTTGTTTTCACAACTTCTTCCGTGATAACTTATTTAGTGTTCAAGGTTTCCCCATTCTACACGTCCTTCATATATGTTTTGAGAGCTTCTTCCTCATTTAGAGAGTTAGGAGACTCAAACTATATATGAAGGGTTTTCCCTTTGATGGGAGTCGCAGTTACCACTGGACTGGGTTCCTGAGTGCAGGTGGTAACAGTTCTGGAAGTCATTGTTTTGAAAAGAAGAAAATTTTTGGGTAGGTGTGGGTGTGGGAAACCAGTGGACCATGCGTAGTGTTTATAGAAGTAGCAGATACAGTGGTTCCATGTATTAATGTTTCAATGCCACCACAGCGTGGCGCTTAGATTTGATCCATAGGAGCCATGCGTTATTGTTTCAATGACAAAGGATGATACTTGGCGTTACTGTTTCAATGCCACCACTGTGCGGTGCTTAGGTTTTATTTGATCGTTTTATCTAAAAATTTTCGTACTTTCCCTTTGAAACAATGCAATAATTGTAGTTTTTTGTTGCTTTACATACCAAGAGGACAAGTACATCAGAATTCTAGGATTGGAGATATTTATAATAGGGTGAACAATTTTTAAAATATAAAATACATGAATTCATTGTTTCCTCAAATGAATTTTAAAAATAATATTCATTAATTATTGGCTTTTCTACACTTTAAAATATTTCTTTAAACATAGTTTTCAACTCATTTTAGTTGGAAGTCATAAAATATTTTTATTAACCAAACCCAAAATTAGTTTTCATATTTTAAAATAATTTAAGGTAGTTTTTATTGCACATTAAATAATCACTCGCAAACAACCCCCCACTAGCATCCACTCTTATCTACGGACATAGAGGATTGGGGAGGTATTTTTGAAAAATATCGTCTCAGTTTTGGATTATAATCTAACCCTCCAATTTAGGACTGGATGGTAAAGATGGAAGAAGATCTAAAACAGGAAAATGGCAATTCCTTTCCCACAAATAGACCAGTTGTATCACTAATGAAGAAAAATCAAATGACAACACCGAGAAAGGCATGTTATGTGGAAGCCTCAATTTTGCACAAACTATTTTTTAAAGGATTTTTGATTTTTTTTTAAATGGGATAGTGTTTTGAGTATTCTTAAAAAATGGTCCTATGATTAGTGAATGTGGTTCACCCATATCTTTTTACCAACATGCGTGAATGGCGGTGCGAATTTTATGAAGGAAGAGTGAACCCCGTTCAAAATTTTTAATTAAAAATATCATCAATAATTATATGTAATAAATAAATATAATACATATTAATTAAAAAATCATCAATATGTATATAATATAAATACATAGAAATACATAATAATTAAAAAATCATCAATATGTATAAGATATCAATAAATATAAATTAATAATAATACATATTAATTAAATAATCAAAAAAATTAATAATAGTGATCATAAAAGAATGGATCTCTTCACATTACATTCTGTTTTTTGTGGAGTTTTTATATCCTTATTAGCCTTCATGGATGATGGTAAATAGAAGACCAGAAAGCTGAGGGAGCCAGTGAGGGGAGGAGATGGAGGGAAAGAATTATGACGCCCCTAGATTCAGATCATTTGGAGGATATGAAGTCATGGTAAACCTCCTAGAGAGATGAAAGAGGTAGCACAATGACACGGTTAGTGATCTTTTTTCTTCCGTTGTTTTGATTCAATCTTGTTTAACCGATAAATATATAGATAAAATCCCATTCTTGACAGGATTGATAATCATGTACGTAGATTTTTTAAGTGATTTAAATTTTTTACCAACATGTAGTTCTAAGTCGATAAAACAAGTTTTAGTTTTAGTTATATGATAGGATCTATTACTTGACGAATGATATATATTTTTATACCTTATTCTTTGAGTTTTTTTTAACGACACAAAACATATAAGATTATATGTGTTTATTACAAATGGTCCAGAGTGGGGAACTATAAAGCTATATGGAAACATCCACACACACGAATATTTTTTAGCATTTATAAAATATGAATATTTGTGCAATTTGTACTTTATTAAACATATGTTTATATATGTATTTATTCAAATAAAACACATTAATGTTTAGTAAACATGCATTATATATATTAATAGAATATATATATATATATAAGTAATGTTAACATTATATATAAAACATCTCTATTATCAAATATTTCATCAACCATTAGTCTCCTTTCAAACAAAAACTCCTCTGGTCGAACGTATTTTCTTGAATGCCTCTTTGGGGATGCCTCTTTAGGGAACCTCTTGTTGATCGTCTTTAAATTACAAATTTACTTACATGCATGTGAGGGTGTCTAGGGGTATGAAATACATAACTTGTTTTAAGAAGACATGTAGGTCCTTACAAACTTAGTGAAAGATGACACACTGGTCATCAATGCGGAAACAAAAATGCAATTATTACAAATTATATAACCACATACACAAAAAAAGAGCTGAAATTTCTATTATGTGTTGGTCGGTCATCTAAATATCAGTCACTACACAATACTCCAAAATTGTTTTTTGATATACTTATTATGATCTACCTATTATATTAAGCTATTACTAGATGAAATATATATTAATTATCTACAACTATTTTCCAAAAAAATGACTTCTAAATTTATATGTATATATATATATATATTTACTAATAACATTACACAAATTTAATTAAAATGAATATAATTTACCCTTACATAACAACCATTATAGTACTGAATACTAATGTTATTTTCAATTTTATAAAATTACACACACACACACACAGATATATATATATATATATATATTTTCATTCTACTACTTTCCAAAATATAAGTAAATATATTTTATACTTTATTACTTACAAGAATAATTATTCTTACTAAATATAATTTAAATTTCTTGATTAGAATTATTATTAGTAGTAAATAAAAGTAATATAATTTACACTTACATAAAAACCAGTAAAATTATATTAACATATGTTATTTTCACTTTAATAAAATTACATATATATAGATTTTTAGTCATTTTTTAATTTTAAAATATTTAATTAATTATATTTCATACTTTATTACTTCAAATAATAATTATTTACACATAATATAATTAAAATTTGTTATTATAGAAAATTGTTATTTATACCATTAAGAAAAATAATTTTCTGTGTATTTTTTAATAAATTTTAATATGATACTTAATATAACTAATATATTTTTAATAAATTATATAACAAGTGTATAGAATATTATAATTTAAATTAGTATTAATTTAAAAATAACATATTTTATATACATATAAATATGTTAAACATGTCATTTAAATTAAAAATATATACATTTTTTAAAATAATTTTATTTCCCTAAATATAAATTACATTTTAGGGAAACCATATTTAAATTTCCTAAACATTCAATATGTATTGGTATGACAAACAATGACTCATTATAAAATTAAATCATACAAAAGAAAGTAATTTAAACATTCATGCATGCATACATACATAATAAACAAATAAATCAAACACACAAACACTAATTTCTACACATCAGAAGTTAAATAAATAAACCATATAAATAAAATAAATAAACACAATTAAACAATTCAAATTTTAAACAGAAATTTTACATTATTAAAAGAACCAGATATTTTTTGAGAAATAAATTCTTGTAGGGTTTTGCAACAAATTCTAGAAGAGAAAATGTAGATTTTAAGGGGTGTATCCTTTTATAAAACTCGGTGGGGAGATGCATGAACCCCATTCAAGCATCCTTCATCCACTTTGCGAAGGATGCATGAACTGGGTTCATGCACCTCTAGCGGTAGAGGGAGATGTGTGAACACTATTCACACATATTACTGGGATCGAAGATGCATGAATGAGATTCATGCGTCTAGGGTCCCCATTTTAAAAATATTGGGGACCCTGTCCCATTTAAACAAAAAAATAAAAAACCCATTAAAAAATCCCATGAAATTAGAGAAAAAAACAGAGAGACACATTTTAATGATTCATCAAGGGTGACCCACATCCATGAGGAATGCAACATATTTCTATTCAAATTGAGAATAATAAATTTCAATTTTATGCCCATGATCATACCCAATTTATATATTCAAAGAATTTGATGATTCAATAGGTCACCCCAAGTTTTGTCAGTTGGTCACCAACTGCTTCCAAAAACATTTGAGCGGCACCAACACACTTGGTGTGAGTCTCCTCTAACTACTGTTCATCTCTAGCGACCACCTATCATGTGGGAGATGTTATTTTATGTCAACATTCAACAATATACACCTTGAAAAAAAAATATGACCTTGCTACCACTCAAACAATACATCATGTTTTTTCCTTCCTGAAACCCATAGGCATCTCAAGTACGTGAGATATTGATCAAGTCCAAACAATTTTGGAAGTTGATCCCCTGTAATTTCCTTATTATCCTTTAAAAGAGGAATAATATCTCGTGTATAATTATGCAATGAATACATTACTTCTTGTGAATTTTGATATTCATTTCTTTGTTTTCATATTAAAATGAAATGTTATAAATTGTGCCATTTATTCTTATTTGTTTCATGCATTCAAAATTAGTAGTTTTATTTTAATGCTTTATTAGTTTTTTTGCAAGGCTTTATTGCCTCGCAGGGCCACTGATCTTCATGGGTTCAAGTTTATTGGGCCTTGGCCATTAGCCAACCTATTGCATGTGTGCTACTATGATACCCTAGCTATCCACTTGCTTTGATCCTTGTTCATTGATAACTCTTTTCTCCCAATGCATTGTCGCCATCCATCTATCATGATGGATTATTTGCATCGTTGTTTCCTTGGTTTGGAGATGTGTGTGCGGAAGGTGTTGGTTGGCCCTTCCATTTCAAGTCTCTAGCTAGTTTTAGGGATAATTGATGCCACATGTTCCTCGGTCACTTCATCATGGTCATTCGGCTCTCTTCTATGGTCCTACTCTCACTTCTCCCTCAAGGAAACCCTAGTTTTCCGCCTAGTTGGAGCTCTGTCATCGCCTGCTGATCATCCAGGATTCCTCTATAAGAATATTTCTCGATGGAGACAGCATCCTTCCTTTCTGTAAGTATTTTGACACCTTCTAGGTGATAGATCCACAATCATGAAGTCAAGAAGGTGAGATTTTGGGTGTGGGATTTTACCACCATCACCTCAGCTCCATGACATCAGGACTACCTAAGTTTATTCTAAACATCGGCACTGTAAGTGTTTTGAATTTCAATCTCATTTTGGTTTGAAGTTGAAAATCATTACTTTTTTCCTTGTTTCTCTGGTTCTTGATGGTTCTATCATTGTATCATTTTCTTTTGAGCATTAATAAAATGTGTTTGTAGGTGGTGTTGTTCTTGTTGTGTATGTAGGTCCCCATGAGACCGAGTCTCCTTAAATACTTGTGTTATTTACCTATTTTCTTTGTAATCTTTTATTTCTTGTATTTTTTTGGCATCAATATATAATTTGTGTCTTCTCACTACAAATATATAGTTTAGTACTTTTGTTTTTTAGTATTCTTACACTATTCAGATCTCCACTCTACCTCACAAAGTGGTATCAGAGCCTCAATATCTCTATTTTTTTGTCGAATTTGATTGTTGATTCCGGATTTCCTTACTTATAGTTTTGGTTTCTAGTTTTATTTCTGCTCTGAGAAATCACTCATAAATCACCACATCCATTATCAATTTCTATTATTTAGAAACATTTTCCCTTCTACAATTATCTATATTTCATATCTATTTGGAAAAAATACAGTTTACCCATGTGATTGGTCAGTTATTGGTGGCGTACGCTTGACATTGTCCGCAAGAACTCGACATCTACTCTATGGGTAAACATGTCAACAATGATATATGAAATAGAGAAATTTGAGGGTGATAATGAATTTCATTTTTTGAAAATTAATATGAGATCTATGCTTGTAAAATAAGGCCTAATTGATTCCCTCTATGGGCCTAAGAAACCTCTTGTTACTGTGAATGAAACCGGGAAGCCTACTACATAATACATAGATTTTTCTGCGGGTGTTTTGGTTAAATCACATAGCTCCCTTTTTCTTTTCTTAGGTGATAAAGTCCTTAGGGAGGTAGCTTATGAGTCTATTATTCCTGGAATTTGTCTTAAACTTGAGAAACATTACATGACTGCTTCATTAGTAGGTAGGATTCACAAAAAAACATTTCATGTTTACATTTTAAATGAATCTATGTAGTTCAATTAATCCCATCTAGATGAGTTTAATAAATTCTTCTTAGATTTAGCCATCATTAATGTTTCTATTGACAATGAGGATCAACCAATTATCCTCTTAATCTCTTTAGATAATGCCTACAACACACTTTTTGAGACCATGATGTATGGTCAAACTCTTTAACCATATAAGAGGTTAAATTAGCCCTTCTTTATAAGGAACTACATTCTAAACCTAGGATAAATGGTGTGATTGAGAGATTGTTCTCTAGGGGTACACCACAAACTAAAACTAAGAATAAAGAGTTTAATAAAGATATGAATAAAAGTAATAAAGAACCCATACCTAGGTATAATTCAAGGGATAGAAAGGACACCTATTTACAATGTGGTTAACCAAAGAACATTAAACCTAAATGTAAGAAACTCAAGCATAAGGTAAAGTCTAAACAACCCCCTTATCAATCCCATATTTCATTCTTTGGTTATGAAACAGCAAGGGTCCTTAAGGTGTCCACCCATACACTCAATCAATAGTGGGTCCTTGATTCAAGTAGCTCTTTTCATATGTGTCCTTTTATAGAATCCTTTCTAGAATTGGTTGAGAGGGTAAAAGGATATTTCCTCTTAGGTAATAAAAATATGTGTAAGGATGAGGGTAGATGTTATGTTTTGTTATAATTTGATGACCATACTATCATTACTTTAGTTTGTGTTATGTGGGTTCCTAACCTCCAAAGAAACTTGGTTTCCTTAGGTGTCCTGGAACAAAAGGGCTTTCTATTTCGGTTTGAAACAGGTTGTCTTAAAATATCTGAAGGACTTATAACCATTGTTAAGGGATCTTTAATCAATGGGATGTATGTATTGAAGGAAAAGACCCATTCAAGGAAACTGGGAAGTTCATATTCAACCAATACTGATAATACTATGCTTTGGCATAGAATATTGGGGCATGATAGATCCAAAGGCCATGGGGAACTCTGCAAGAAAATGATTTTGAGTGACATGACACCAAGAAATCATATATATTTTTTATATTGTGTGATGGTAAAGGCCAATAGGGTGATTCTTGTTAGGTATTGTTTCAATGCCTCCAACCCCTTAGAATATATCCACTTTGATATGTGTTGTTCATCAAGGACTTCCTCCCATGGTGGAGGTTTCTACTTTGTTACCTTAATAGATGAATTTTCTAGGAAAGTGTGGATTTACATTATTAAAAACTAATCTTATGGATTCCAAACATTTAAAACCTAGAATAGTTTAGTTGAATAACATGTTGGAATGAAATTCAAAACAAAAGGAATAGACAATGGGCTTGAATACCTATCCATTGAGTTCATACAGTTTTTTGAATATGAAGGTGTTAAATGAAATTAAATTGTTAGGGAAACCCACGAAAAAAATGGCTTATTAGAAAGGATGAATGGAACTATCCTATAAAGAGTCTGGAGCATGATTTCTTATTCAGGACTCCCAAAATATTTCATGGAAGAGGATACTAGCACTACTGTATACCTAATCAATAGGTGTCCATCTTATGATAATCATTTTAAAACACCTGAAGAACCATGGAATGGTAATCCCCCTTCCAATAATTACATAAGGGTCTTTAGTTGTACACCCTATTTTCATGTTAAGATATTACATTTAGAACCCAAATCTCTAAAATAAATCATTGTTTTGTATCTCGAGGGTGTCAATGGGTATAATTTTTTGGTAGAAAATCCTGGCTATCAAAATTGCATTATAAGTAGATATGTTTTCTTTCTATAGTCTTCCTAACCTAAAACCAAGACTTACACATTAGGTAGAAGTGATCCAACCCTTCAACATTCGGAGGAAACTTAGCTTCCATCTTAGTTTAAGTCCTATGTTCAACCATCTCCAATAGATGAACAATCTATTGTACAGGTAGATTCCTATTATTCATTGGATTCAAACTCTAAATATGAACCTGTTTCCCCTAATAGAGACTACAAAATGACTTGAGATAGATAATGGAGGGTTACCAGACCTCCTCCACAGTTAATTCATTATTATATGGAATATTATGCCTTTATATAGCCCCTGATATTATAGATAATGATCCTCAAACATATAGGCAATATGTAAATGAAAAAGTCTCAAAGTATTGGGAATTTTCCATGAATGAATAAATGAAATCATTAAAAAATAACCACACTTAGAATTTTTTAAAGAAATTAACTAATGAAAAAATGATTGGTTCCAAGTGGATCTTCAAAATAAAAGAAGATAAAACTGAGGGAAATAAAATCAAGTATAAATAAATATTAGTTGAAAATGTTTCCTTTAAAGAGAGTGAATTTATTACTCTAAAATATTTTCTCCTATTGTTAAGAATTCTTCTATTAAGATCTTACTTTCCTTTTCTTCTTATAATGATCTTCATATTGAACAATTGGATGTTAAAACTATTTTTTACCTGGATATTTGAATGAGAATATTTATATGAAACATATTGATGGTTATCCTAATGAATTAAAATTGAATCAAGTATTCCTTTTAAATAAATATTTGTATGGATTGAAATTAGCCTCTGGGCTATGGTATTTAAAATTTGATTCATTCATGTTAGTTAACAACTTCATTAGGAATCAATATGATGCATGTGTTGGTTTTAAATATATAAAAAACTACATGATTTACTTGTTTCTTTATATTGATGACATTCTTATCATTTGAAAAAATATAAACCTCATTTCTACTGTTAAATCAGAATTAAAATTCAAGTTTAAAATAAAATAGTTCATTGTAGCTATAAAAATATTAGGTATTGAGATAATCAGGGATAGAACAAAAAAAGTTCTTTATTTATCTTAGTATGCTTATTTTTTAAAAATACTCAAGATATATATGTTTGAATCTCTCAAACTAGTAAAAGTACCTCTTAGAAATAATTTTAAACTGTGTTTAACATTGGAACCCAAATATGCTGATGATATAAAATTTATGTCTCAAATACCTTGTGCTAAATTGTGGGAAATTTAATTTATATCATGATTTGAACTCAATCAGATATTTCCTTTTCAATCTATACTTTAAGAAGATTCATGGACACACATGGGAAGCCACATTGGCATGCCCTTAAGTGGATTTCGAGATACCTCTCTTGTAGCTGTAACATTGATTTGCGTTTTAGTAAAAACATTTATACTGCTGAAATAATTTCTTGTTATGTTGATGTTGACTATTCTAGAAACATTGGTACTCATACGTCTTTAAACGGTTATGTATTTACTACTTGTTGTGGTCCTATTTCATGAAAATGTAACATGCAGCCTGTGGTTTAACTTTAAACCATGGAATATGAGTATATTACCTTAATCTGGGAAATTAAAGAAGCTTTGTGGATTAAAGGTATTTCTTTTGAACTTAACCGTTATAATTCTATTATTAATGTGTATTCTGATATCCAATCTACCATTCAACTATCCAAAAATTTATTATTCCATGGTAAATCTAAGCACATAGATATTATGTTATGTTATTTTAGAGATGTTGTGGTGTTAGAAACCTTTTGTGTCATGAACATGCACATAGAAATAAACCCCACTGATAGTTTGACTAAAGCTATGGTGCTGTAAAAATTCATGTTTTGTTTAGATATATTGTTTTTGGTTCAAATTATATAACCATAGGAGCAAGAACATTTCCAAATTCAAATTAAAATTGCGGATATTTGTGAATTGTGATATTTATTTCTTGGTTTTCATATTGAAATGAAATGATATAAATTTTCCATTTCATTTTTATTTTCTTCATGCATGAAAAATTTTTGGTTTTATTTAAATGATTTATTTTTATTCTATTGGGATTTGTTGCCTCATTGGGCCACTGATCTGCATGGGATATTGTTTATTGGGACTTGGACATCGGTCATCCTATTTCATGCGTGCTCCTGTGACACCCTGTGTGTCTTCTTACTTTGATCCCTAGTTGTTGATAACTCTCACCGCCCACTGTATCTTTGTCATACATTTGTACCAATGATTTATTTTCATTATTATTTCATCAGTTTAGTGGCATGTGCATGGAAGGAATTGGTTGGTCATTCTTTTTGGAGGCTCTATTTTGTGTCACGGGGAATTGAGGCCCCTTGTGCCTTGGTCTCTTCAGTGTGGTCATTAGAATCTACTCTCTGGTACTGCCCTCGCTTCTCCCTAAGAAAAACTCTAGTTTGATGCATCATTGGAGATCTATCCTCTCTTGTCAATCTTTCATGATTCCTCTTGAATCATGTTTCATGGTGGAGATGACATCCTTCCTTACTGGAAGAAGTGTAGAACCTTTTTTAGGATATATCCACATGAACGACATGAAGAAGGTGAGATTTTGTGTCTAGGCATCTTTCTAGCATCACCCCAACTCCAAGATATTAGGACTGACCAAGTTTTTCCAAAACTATGACACTGTAAGTGTTTTCAATTTCAATCTCGTTTTGGTTATAAGTTTTAAATAACTTTTGTTCTAGTTTCTATTGTTTTTTTGGTTCTAGCATTGTATCATTTTCTTTTGAACATTAATAATATGTGTGTATGGGTTATGGTGTTATTTCTAGGAATGTTGGTCCCCACAAGACCGAATCATGTTAAATCAGAGTGTTCTTTACCATTTTTCTTTGTAATATTTTGTTTCTTGTATTATTTTTTGGGAATTTATTATATCAACAATACTCAATAATTTAAAATGATTTTGATGTTCACAAATACACCTTTTTGTTTTCTAATAATGCTTTGTTAAGTGGATTTTACAACAATTTATATTCTATTTTAAAGAAATTTAGCATTACAAGAATGATTCTAGAAACACTATTTAATCCCTATGTTACGCTGAAAAACTATTGTTCGTGTATGGTATAATCCCTACATTACACTAAAGAGATTTTGTTTGGATCGTCATCCTTATATTCGGAATATTGACGCATGTATGGATTAGTAACCCTATGATGGATTCTGGATTTACTATGTTCAACCCTATATTCGGGAAACAGAATGTATGGTTAATCAATGCAACATTCTGGATTTTTTGCTGACAAGGATGAACATAGGGATCATCATCCCTATGTTGCATTTTGATCCCTGCAACACATGGTGATGAATTTATCGCAAAAGAACACAATTCTACGTAAATGAACCCTATGCTACACAAAGTAACTCTATGATACGCAAAGGAACCCTATGCTACGTAAGGAAACCCTTCGCTATGCAAAGGAACCATACTCTATGCAACTCAACCCTATGTTTTTTCTCAATGAAAAAGATTTCAAGCCACTTTTTCAATCTGATATTACTGCAACGGTTGAGTCAGAATTAAATATTGATTCAAGGATCATTTTTGTTTCCTTAATAAACTGAGTTTATCAGGGAAGATCATTCATATTTATATGGGAAGTTATGACTCTACTGGTCAATTGAAATTTTAATTTTTTGAGATCAATCATGTTGTCATGACCCGTCCCCTAGGGTCCATGACATGACTACCCCAAGCCCACCTTCCACATTCCATGGATTGGAAACTAGCACCAGAAAGGCGTATCCCTAAAATGAGAAGGAATGGCTTTTAAACATGTGCAAACACACAGCCTAAGAACACAAAAAGATGCAACCATGTAGTAAAACTGCAGTAGTAAAAGTGTGTACTGAAAGTAAAGGGGGCTGAAATACAACCCCATCTAAAATGGTACAACTACAACTAAAAACAAAACAATAGCTCCTGATATTGTCCACTAAGGATACTACCATAAGGGTAGGTACAACTCGTCTCCACAGATCTCCACATCAACCATCACCACCATCCACTGTCAGGTTCTAGCTCCATGAGTCTCAGTAAAGGCTACCTGTCGTCTGCACAAGACACAACAAGGTGCGGGTGAAGCTCATGTAGGGGTGTGTATAAAAATACCCAGTAGGGACCCTGAGACCCCCGAAGGTCTCTCAGAATTCCACAAAGTAAAACCACAAACATGATATGAATCACAAAGCACAAAGAAAAAGAAACAACTCAAACTAAGTATAACTGAGTACAACAGTACAGATGATTGGCCGTAAGGCTAGATCATCTTACTCTATCAAGAGGAACTGCTACTGACCCACACAAGATCATTAGTTACTAACCCCTGCAAGAACCACATAGGATCTATATATTCTAATTCACACAGAATCGTTGGGTGCTGATTCACAGAGAATCACTTGGTGCTAATTCACATAAAATTGCTAGGTGCTGATTCACACAGAATCGTTGGGTGCTGATTCATAGAGAATCATTGGGTTCTGATTCACATAGAATCATCGAGTGAATATTCTCATAAAATCTCTCTTCATTATTCATGTCTCATCTAGACACATGATTCTCTCTTATAGTATGATTGTCTCTAGGAGAAACCACTCCTCAATCCATCGGTCGTATATCAATCAGCATGAAGTCCCATTAATAAGTAACTCGATGAAACGCTTCGTTATAAGGGTTTTAATGCAATAGACGGTGCATCAACTGGATGACCAGTCTATAAGTTGTTGGTATTTTAGTGTCGAGGGACCAGTTGGATTCGAGGTCGATCCAACCCGGTCGTACTCCGACATTCTACAAAACTCTCATGGAGTATTTTAAAATGTTATTCTTGCTCCAAGGATCCTAGTGTCATATATGGTTCGTCAAAAAGACATCTGATTCATAAGATATGGCTCTTTAAGCGTTTCTGGGCCCGAGAGGGGTCTGGGTCTAGTCTGACCCGGTCGGACCGACCCAAAACGACCTAGGTTGGGCTATGGCGGGCTCAATCCATTGGGTCGTGGACCGGCCCGGTCCACCTCGGCTGGGCTGGGCCGTGGCGGCTCAGCCCATCGGTGGCACGCCCCGCGTGGGGTTCGCGTGGTCTGCCCACCAAACATCTCAAGGAGTTGTTCGCTTCATTTAAGCGGCGTCACCACAAGGTGCCGCCAGTGATTCCACGAGACCCGTAGAGAGAGGGACCCTCGCCTTTAGCTGTGGCATCCTCCTGTGAAGCACGACGACATGCCGCCTCGCCGTCACCACGACCGGCCCACGCTAACCACCCCTTCAGACTACCGCGACGCCGAGTGGTGTTGTCCTCCTCTGCAGCTGGAGAGTGACAGCGGCCAACACCGGTCCCTGGTGCCGTTGTGCCAGTTCCACACTGGAAAATCTGTTTCGGGCCACTGGGTGAGCTCTGGTGGACCGTTCTTCCTTCCGGACGTGCCTACAGTCCTCCCAGAATTCCTTCATTGTTACGCACCTCTTGGTTTCAAGGTTATGTCAAGTTGGAACAACCCCTTCCAAATAACACAATGAAAATCAAGATTCCGAGGGTTTGGGCCTTGTTCTTTTGTCCCTCACCCTCCACATTAGCATTATAATAAGTGGGAGTAATTTACAAATTACATTAAAATAATGATAAACCCTTTTCAAATCCCCCGCAACAAACTCCCACAAATTAAATATTGAGGAGAAGAATCATGTGAATTTCTTTAATTAAAAATACAACTCCTACCATGAGGTTCTTTGGAGATTTCACGGTGGTGGATGAAGATTCCATGTTCGATGAAGCCACCAGCATTCGTCAATCCCGGTCTATTGTCACCTGAGCTTCCGTCCCCATCGGTGGAAGGTGTCATCTCACATTACCAAAGGTTCCTTTCTTGATGAAGCTGTACCAAAAACTCTACCCTGAGCCCCATTTAAATATAGGGTGAAAGGGTGAGTAACGCATTGAGAATTTTTTAGGTTCATTAATTGACGTAATTAATGTGCCATATTAATTGACATAATTAAAGTGCCACATTAATTACATGAGTGCTACTTATGAAACCAAAGTGTATCTGGTAAATTAATATCCTTTATTAAATGCATGACTACCTTTGTTGTCCCTGACACCACCGCTCAAGAGGTGGTAGGAAAAAAATAAAATAAAATAACAATTTCAATGTTATTTTATTATTTCTTTAAAAACCGAAAAAACTACCTTTTTTACCCAACCTACAATGGTCTAAGTGAAGCTTCTCTTAAGAGAATCTCGGCACTCAGGATTCAACGATGTCCTCAGATTTCAATTCAGAGAACCGGTTTAAAAGTAAGAAAATTGCACCCGCACGTTTATAAATGTTCCTTAAAAAAGTTCAAAATTCCATTCTGTGCACACCAGGCCTCGGAATCACACGCCAAAAATTTTCTCATACTCGTAAAAATCCCAAATAATTTTAAAAAAAAATTACATGGAATTTTCGGGTGTTTACACATGCTATTATTTTGGATCTGGAATATCGAAGCAAGTTTTCTACTCTATATATTCTCTCAGAGTATCTCTTCACATGTGTGATAATAGATTCACAGATATGACTATTTTATTTGAGAATTATTCAATGTGATACTGTGGAAAAAGATTAATTCTGAATGAAGCTATAATTTAGAGATATACATGTTCAATATTTCACTACTATTTATGTTTCTAACTTATTGAAGATATTTTTGAAACTGGATTGCTTCAGAATGTTTCAATATTGAATATATTATTTTTTGAAGAAAAATATCCATCTAATATCAATTTTTTTCTGAAATTGTGACGTTCAACCAGTTTTAAACAAATCAATCTTTTTTATTCATTTTGATTTTTCAACTGCTCGTACTCAGTTGTGGTGGAGTATCAGCTTATTGATCTAAGTCGTGGATAATCGGTTATCTTTTATAGAACCAGAATTATTTTTAATTAATCTTTTGTAAAGGTGTCTAATACCACCACTGATTCATGTAATTTGAGTCTTATGATAAGAGGACCAAATTAGTGAAATTAACCAAGCTCACAAATAGAGAATTTTTTGGAGTGGACTAGGTGATTCTTGTGAACTTAACCACTATAAAAGTCATGTTCTTTATTTTTTTTAATCTGCCACATATTTTCATATAGAAGAAAAATAATTCATATCTCTATAAATCAAAGTTGTGTCAAAATCTAAAATTCTAGACGTTTTTTAAAAGACACGATTCACCCCCCACCCCATGTATGTTACTTTTTATATTCTGAGCTAACAATGGGTATCAATGGTTGGCCTTTTTAAAAAGTTATAGCAAGATGAAAGTTTTAAGGTCTATACAAAGATGGAAGTGGCTGATCCTAGAGAAGGAATGTCTATGGTTCGTTCTCCATATTTGAATGGTAAAAATTATGGGTGTTGGAAATCAAGAATGATTATCTATTTAAAGAATCTTGGATTTAGATTCTACTCAAAGATCATTACTCCGTATGAAATTCTTGAGAAACCAAGAACATGGGATGCTATAATAGAAGATGAATATGACATGAATTATAAAGTTATGAATGTTGTTATTTGTGGTCTTGGACTAGATGAATTCAACTATGTATCACAATTTCCTACTACCTATGAAAATTTTCAAAACTATTGAATTTTCCTATAAAGTAATAGTTAAATTAAGATAGGTGAGCTATGCAACCACAAAGATAAAATTCAACACATTTGTGAGTTTTAATGGAGAAATAATTACTCAGATGAATGGAAGGCTTAAAAAATCTTTAACAAAATTGCAGCCTTAGGACAACCCATTAAACAAGCTAATAAACCTTTGAAATTACTCGTATTACATCCCTCAAAATAGAGTTCCATATCTGCTGCTATTCGACAATCGTTACCTGCAAAATATCTGACAATCAAAGACCTAATAGGGACACTAATGATGTATGAAGAAGAAATGAAATATGTAGCTGAAGATCATAATATTGTAGTAATGAAAGATAATAATACTCTGAAGGTGATATCTCAGAAGAAAAATAGAAAAGAAAAACAGGAAGTCAATGAAGAGAAGAATTCTGATTCATCTAATTCTAAAATGTAACTGTCTCAGATTTCCCGAAAGTTCAGAAAATGTTATAAGAATAAGAGAGGATTAAAAAATTCCTTTAATAAGGATGATAAATACTCAAGAGAAGTCACATGTTATAAATGAAAGAGATTAAGTCATATCATACCTGATTGTCCTCAACTTAAAGTTGAAAGAAAAAGATCGTATAAGAGATATCAGAAAAATATGGATTGAGAGTATAAAATATAAATAGCAATGAAATCTAAATTGAGTGTATCTATAGACTCTAGTAGTCTATTAAAATCTGATTTCGAGAAGGACCAATAAAATCTAAAGTCCAACATGTGATTTATGGACAATAAAGAAAAATAAAATGTAAAAAATTATTATTCTTCTGATTATGATACAATTAGTTTCTCAAATGATAAACTAGTTGCCTATTGTTCATTGCTAGAAGAAAAATATGATTCATTGATAAAGAATAATAAGTCTTTATAAAATATTCATAATTTTGTTTTTGGTGAAAGAGATACCTTTCTAAAACAACATCAAGAGTTGATGGAAAAACTCAATTTATCCACAACAAACTGTGTGGATCATGAAAAAAGGATAAAATAATTATAAGATGAAGTAGAAACTTATAAGAGTGCTGCACTTTTTTTACTAGAGGAGAAAATATCTTAAATGATATTCTTGGAAATAATTTCATTAAAAGGGAAAGATATGGAATAGGAAGAAAGGGTGAGAAATCAAAATTTTATAAAAACTATTTTGTGCCTAATTATAAAAGTACAACATGTTATCATTGTGAAATGAAATGCCAGGCCACCAATAACTACTATTTGAAAAATTATAAAATTAGTGGAATTAAAAGAGCCTTTATTTCATAGAGTTTTTCTAAATCTAATTATATAAGATATGGAAAAACAAAGTAGGTCTGGATTCCCGGATCTCTACTATCTAACACTACTGGACCCAAGAAAGTGTGGGTGCAAAAAAAATCGGTTTAAATACTTCTGTAGGTAACGTGACATAAAAAAAATGTTATGCGGTATGTGGACAGTGTCTTTTCTAGGAATGTGAGTGTAGATCCATCAAATTTTCACACACTGACACAAATGGATAGAGGTCTTGTCACTTTTTGTGACAATTATAAAGGAAAATAATTGGAGTTGTAACTATCGGAGACCCAAATACTATATTGATCAAAAAAGTATTCTATGTGCAAGGGATGAAGCACAATCTGATAAGTATTTCACAACTATGTGATTATGGTTTTTATGTTGATTTTTCTAACAATTGATGTTCTGTGTTTAACGATAAGTTACTGACATTTAGAGGACCCAAAACTGATAATGTTTATACTCTGAATTTAAATTCCTTGTGTAAATAGAAAGTCAATTGTTTAACTGCTAATACAAATGAATCATGGATTTAGAATAGAATACTTGGACATTGTAATATTTATATTTTACATAAATTATCTATGAAATAGATAGTTTTTTATTTTCCTTTTCTTAAGTTTTACAATGAAAGGTTTTGTGATCTATGAAAATTTGGAAAGAAACAAAAATCATATTTCTATTCTATTTACCAAATTTTTATATCTAAACCTTTAGAAAATGTCTATATAGATTTTTATAGACCATAACAGATAGAAAGTTTGGCTAGTAAATTATATTTTTATGTTTCAGTATAAGATTATACTATATTTACTTGGGTTTATTTTCTAAAACTCAAAAGTAATGTTTTCACTATTTTTGAAAGTTTTTGTAAAAATTTTCAAAATGAAAAAGGTTTTCAAATAATTTCATTAAGAAGTTATCATAGTGGAGAATTTGAGAATCAATAATTCAATTATTTTGGCTCAAATTTGGGTATTAAACACACCTTCTCTACACCATAACACATAAAGAAAATTGAATTGTTGAAAGGAGAAATAGAACTATTCAAAAAATGGTATAGACTATGCTGAATGAATATAGTCTTCCTACCTATTTTTGGGAAAAAGCTATAAGAATAGAATTCTATATAATGAATATAGATATAATTATTCCTATTTTAAAAAAGAAACCTAATGAAATTTGGAATAATAAAAAATAAAAAGTAAAATATTTTAATGTTTTTGGATGTAAGGTGTATATCTTGAACACCAAGGATATTCTTGGTATCTTTCATCTAAAATATGATAAAGGAATGTTTTTGGGATATTATTCTACCTCTAAGATTATAGAGTGTTTAAAAAAAAGTCAAGTATTGTTGAACAATCAGTTCATGTGAATTTTGATGAAACTGGCCCTTTCAATAAATAGAAAGATCAAACTGATGAGGTAACTAAATCTTTTGATAACATGAGACTTGAAAACCATAAAAATGATTTTTAAATTGATAATAATATAATTCAGTCCAGTTCTGAAAAACATGAAATTGAAGAACCTGAAAGTGTTCTGCCTAGATATTCTATAACCCTAATGAACTATCCTTTATAAATTGTTATAGAATACCGAGATACAGGAATTAGAACTAGAGGAAATATGGAAAACCTAGATAAATTATCTGCCTTTCTATCTCAATCAGAACCAAAGACTATTGAAGAAGCCTTAGATGATGAGAGTTGGATGTTAACAATGCAAGAGAAGCTAAACCAGTTTAAAAGAAAATAAGTTTGGGAAATATTGAGGAGACCAACCAATTTTCTAGTTATAAGAACAAGGTGGGTTTTTAGAAATAAACAGAATGATCATGGGATCATAACTTGAACTAAATCCATATTATTTTCTTAAGGATATAATCAGGAATAAGTTATAGATTATGATGAAACCTTTTCCCCTATAGTAATATTATAATCCATTAAAATCCTTTTATACTATGAATTTCTTATGAATTTTAAATTATATCATATGGATGTTAAATCAACCTTTTTAAATGGTTACTTTATGAAGGATGTTTATGTTTAACAACCCCCTAGTTTTGAAAATTCTCAAAAACTGAATTCTGTTTTTAAACTTACAAAAGCTCTCTATGCCCTTAAATAAGCACCTAGAGCTTGGTATGAAAGATTATGTTCTTTTCTTTTGAAAATTGGATTTACAATTAGTTTTTTAGATACATCACCTTTAAAGAAAATTTTTTTCTAATATTTTATTGGTTCAAATTTATGTTGATGATGTTATTTTTGGTTCAAATAATAAAAATATTTTTTCCTGATTTTTCAAATTTAATGAAAACAGAACTTCAAATGAGTATGATGGGAGAATTAAATTTATTTCTAGGATTTTAGATTTACCAAAAAAAATTTGGAAATGTTTTAAATGAAAGAAAATAAATTATATATTTATTGAAAAAGCTTGGACTTGAGAACAGTAACACATGTACAACTCCTATTTGTACTAATATAAAAGTTGATTTGGATGAAGATGGAAAACCAGTTGACAACAATTCATATATAGGTATGATTGGAAGTTTGTTATATATTATTGCTTGAAGACTAGAAATAATTTTTGTTTATGTCTTTGTGCAAGATTTTAATCAACCACAAAAGAATCTCTTATTATTACTATAAATAGAATTTTTAAATATTTAAAAGGAACCTATTTTCAAAATGTTCTTTACCCCAAAACTTCTGATTTTAATTTAATTTCATATTCAGATGCTGAATTTTGAGGGTGTATATTAGATAGAAAAATTACCTTAGGAACTTGTCACTTTTTATGAAAATCATTAGTTTCATGGTCTAGTAAGAAACAACACTCAGTTTCTCTATCAACCACTGAGGCAGAATATATATCTATTGGAAGTAGTTGTGCACAAGTATTGTGGGTGAAAAATACTCTACTGCACCTTGAACTAAAATTTAATAGTATTCCAATTTTATGTGATAATACTAGTGTTATTAATATTTCTAAAAATCCTATAATTCATTCTAGGACTAAGCACATTAATATGAGATATCATTTTCTAATATATCATTTTCTTCAAAAGGATATTTCTTTAGAAATTGTTAATACCAAATATCAATTAGCTGATATTTTTACTAAACCACTTCCCAGTGCTAGTTTTGATTTTATTAAGGTGGAGTTCGAAATATTTGATTTTATGTAATTTTTTGTTAATTTATTTTCATTTTATATGTTTTTATTTTAGTAAGTTTTATTTAATATATATTATTCGATTTCATTTTAATTTGTTTTGAAAATAATTTCATTTTGACTGTATTTTATTTTTCTTTTCAAAATTAAAAAATATAATGAGTACATCTTCAATCAATGCAGGAAAACTGTTTTCCTTCTCTCTCTCGTACTCCACTCTATTCGACTCACAGAGTACATCTTTCTTTTGATTCCCGTCTACCAAAAACACTAAAACATTAATCCCTTATATCCAGAAACCTTTAGATATAGAAACTTTGAAAAGATCCATTGATGTTGAGTTGGATAACAATGTGTGTGCTATAGGGAAATCTTATTGCAACTTACTTCCCACATAAAGAAAATTTGTATAATTCAATCAAAATAACTAACGGTGGTAGCAAGAAGGGAAGCCAGTAAAGGATGAGGTTGCGGGTTTTTTAGGGACAGTGATTGCCCCATTCTTAATTTAGAAGACATTTTCCTTCTTAATAGTCTTAGGACCCACAACCTCCTGATTATTCTTAAAATCCTTCACCTTTTCTTTGACAGCTTCTTCCTTATAAACAAGCTTTATGTCCACGACTTTCTCATTTTTCATGTCCTTCGTCTCTGTTTTCAAAGATTCTTCCTTGATAACTTAATTAGCATCCAAGGGTTCCTCATTCTTCACATCCTTCATATCTGTTTTGAGAGATTCTTCCTCCTTTACATTTCTGGGAGAGTTACACTCCATTTGAAGGGTTTCCTCTTTGATGGGAGTTGCAGCTGCCACTGGACTAGGTTTTTGAGTGCAGGTGGTAACAGTTCTGGACGTCATTGTTTGGAAAAGCATAGAATGGTTGGGTAGGTGTGGGTGTGGGAAAGCAGTGGATCATGTATAGTATTTGAAGCTACAGCAGATACAATGGTGCCATGCTTTAATTTTTCAATGCCACCATAGTGTGGTGCTTCGATTTGATACATGGGATCCATGCATTACTATTTCAATGAAATAGGATGAATCTTGGTGGTACTGTTTCAATTCCACCACTACGTGATGCTTAGGTTTTATTTGTTGGTTTTATCTTAAATCTTTCCTACTCCCCCTTTGAAACAACACAATAATTGTAGTTTTTGCTGCTTTACATACCAAGAGGATAGGTACTTCAAAATTCTAGGATTGGAGATATTTATAATAGTGTGAACAGTTTTTAAAATATAGAATACGTGAATTCATTGTTTCCTAAAATGAATTTTAAAAATGATATTCATGAAGTACTAGATTTTATACACTTTAAAATAATTTTTTAAACATAGTTTCCAAATCATTTTCGTTAAATAAAGTCATAAAATATTTTTATTAACCAAACCGAAAATTAGTTTTCATATTAAAAATAATTAAAGGTTGTACTTATTATACATTAAATAATCACTCACAAATAACCACCCACTAGCATCTACTCTTGTGTACTGACGTAGAGGATTGGGGAGGTATTTCTAAAAAATATCATCTCAGGTTTGCATTATAATCTAACCCTCCAATTCATGATTGGATGGGAAAGAGGGAAGAATATATAAAATAGGAAAATGGTAATTGTTTTCCCACAAAAATACATGTTTTGTCACTGATGAAAACAAATCTAACCACAACAATGAGAATGGAATGTTATGTGGAAGCCTCAATTTCACACAAACAATTTTTAGTGGTTTTTTTTGTTTAAATGGGATATGGTTTCAAGTATTCCACACTTCCTGCATGAAATTTATGAAAGGAAGCGTGAACACCATTCAGATTTTTTAATTAAAATAATCATAAATAATTATAAGTAATAAATAAATATAAATACATATTAATTAAAAATAATGAATATGTATATAATATCAATAAATATAAATACATAATAATTAAAAAATCATTAATATGTATAAGATACCAATAAATATAAATTAATAATAATACATATTAATTAAATAAAAAAAATTAAAAATAGTGATCGTGATAGAATGGATATCTTCACATTACATTCATATTTTTTTGGAGTTTTTATTTCCTTATTAGCCTTCAGGGATGATGGTAAATGGAAGGCCGGAATGATGAGGGAACCATAAAGGGGAGGGGATATATGGAAAGAATTATGTAGCCCCTAGATTAAGATCATTTGAAGGAGATGAAGTCATGGTAAACCTCCAATAGAGATGAAAGTGGTAGCACAATGACAGGGTTAGAGAATTTTTTTCTTCTGTTGTTTTGATTCAATCTCGTTTAACCGATAAATATATAGATAAAATATGTTTCTTCACAGGACTGCTAATCATGAACTTAAATTTTTGATGTGATTGAATTTTGTTATCTACTTGCAATTTTAAGTCGATAAAACAGGTTTTATTTTAGTTATATGATAGGATCTATTACATGACGAATGATATATTTTTTATACATTATTTTTTGAGTTTTTTTTATGACACAAAGCATATAAGATTATATGTGTTTATTACAAAAGGTCGGGAGAGGGGAACTGTCATGACCCGTCCCCCAGGGCATGTGTTCTGACTACCCCAAGCCCGCCTTCCATAGGCCAGGGGCTGGTGAGTAACATTGAAAGGAGTATTCCTTATAATCGGGAAGGCATTTCCTTTATAACATGTAAACACATGGAGCCAAGAACCCATCAAGATACAAACACACGTCAACTGTATAGTAAAAAGAGTGATGAAAGTAAAAAGGGGCTGGAATACAAGCCCTACAGTAATAGTACAATTACAACTAAAATAAAATACAACTGAAGAAAAAGAAAGGTAGCTATTGGGTCATCCTATGAGGTTCCTACCTGAAGGGTAGGTACAGATCGCCTCTACAACACTCCATGTCTGCCCGTCTCCTTTGTGTACCGTCACATCGTATGGTCCACCTCCAGACCTCGTCTAGCCTTGATACCCTCAGCCTCAATCAACGATGTCCATTGTCTACACCAAACACAACAAAGTGCGTGCATAGCCCGTGAAGGGGTGAGTATAATGATACTTAGTAGGGACCCCAAGACCCTCAAGGTCTCACAAAATCCGCCAAGGATAAACCACAAGTCATGAAATCAGCTGACAACCCCAGTTAGGTATATTCCCATACATATACCTAAGTTATCAAGTGTACCCATCTCAATCATGAGGAAAACACAAAGTCCAACTGAAATCCCAAATCTCAACGGTTCCACAACGAATGGAATACCACATAGGTACGCAACATAGAAGAATACCACCAAGGTATTACCACGAAGGAAAGTACCATAAGGTACAGACTCAGCTCACACCAGGTATTTCTTAGGTACAGTAGTAGAGATGATTAGATGAACTACTGAATCATATTACTCTATTAAGTGGGGGACCCACGAAGGATCCCTAATCTTCATCAGACCCACGGAGGAACGTAGTACATCTCCAGACCCACATAGGATCCTAGTACCTCGTCACTATGTTGTCAGACTCACACATGATCCTAGTACATCTCCAGTACATCGTCAGACCCACATAGGATCTCTAAGTGCTGACCCACATAGGATCGCTCGGTGCTGAACCACACAGGATCGCTCGGTGCTGACCCTCATAGGATCGCTCGGTGCTGAACCACACAGGATCACTAAGTGCTGACCCACACAGGATCGTTCCATGCTGACCCACAAAGGATCGCTCGGTGATGACCCACATAGGATCGCTCTGTTCTGACCCACACAGGATCACTTGGTGTTGACCCAAACAGGATTGCTCTGTGCTAACCCACAGAGGATTACTATTCATTCTTCACATCACAGCCAGCTACTAGGTTCCCACACTAAGATTTCTTATCTCCGGGAGGGTCCAATACTCTAGCACTGGTCGATAGTCCAACTTTCACGATGTCCCATGAGGAACTATCCCAAAATACCGCCACGTCATAGAGGTCTCAACGCAATAGACGGTGCGTCAATCGGACGCCCGGTCTGTATGTTATTAGCCTTTTAGTCCCTAGGGCCCGGTTGGATTCGTGCTCGCTCCACCCTGACCATATTCCAACATTATCCAAATATGATGTGGGGTATACTGAAGGGACTGTCTTGCTCCGAGGTTTACAGCACCCTTGACAGTTTGTGAAATGGACACCTGGTTCCAAAGTTATGGTCGATAGAGAGAAAAACTCATAGGTGGTCCGGGTCTGGCTCGGCCCGTACATGGTTCGGCCCGGCTCGCGGCGTGTGGCGTTTGGGCCGTAGAGAGGCGTGAGTCCATGAGGGCCATGGAGGGACACTGTGCGGCGAGTTCATGGGGGCCGCGGAGGGTCGCTGGGCAGCGAGGCCACGGGGGCCGCAGAGGGGCGTGGGGGGGGAGACCACGGAGGTCTGTGAGGCGGTGAGGCCGCAGGGTGCTGAAGACCGCGGGGTACTGATGGCCATGGAGGGCCACTGGGCAGAAAGGCTGCGGGGCAGTGGAGGCTAAGGATGGAGCGAGACCACGGGGTGGCGGTGGCCGCGGGCAGCCCAAGGCCGCGGGCGGTGGAGGCCGTGGGCAGCGGAGGCAACGAAGGTCGTGGAGGCTACAAGGCCGTGGGGGGCCGCGAGGCAGCGAGGCTGCAGGGCAGCATGGAGGTCCGCAGGATGGCGATTCCTCGGGGTGCCACGGAGGCCACGGTTCGGCGAGGAGCCATAGGGCCATATCCTTCATCGCGACCAACGGTGTGTCGGCCGCCACAGTCGTTCGTCGCCATGGCACAAAGTCGACGTCTTCCATCGTGAAG
Organism: Viscum album; assembly: GCA_963277665.1. Classification (NCBI taxonomy): domain Eukaryota; kingdom Viridiplantae; phylum Streptophyta; class Magnoliopsida; order Santalales; family Viscaceae; genus Viscum; species Viscum album. The sequence goes on from OY728163.1 coordinate 1,614,938,090, forward strand.
AACACACCATTCAAGAAGAATGGTGGAGGGTTTGGGCCATGTTTGTTTGGTCTAAACCCTCCGTGTTAGAGTGGTAGCAAGAAGCTCAACAAACTCTTGTATGAAGAACATCAAACCCTACAACCTCCCGCAATGATTATTCCCAAACCGGCAAAAGAAATCATCAGTGGATCAACTATTTAGAGAGTTGATCTGCAATATTTGTTTTAGAAGCGAATAACATGGGAATATAAAATAATACACAAATAAAACCCCTACCTCAATGATTTGTCAATGGAGGACGCGAGGAAAGAGAAGAAGTCATTGGGGGTAGACGGATGTCGGTGACGTCGGTGTTTCCCCGATTGTTGGTTCGTTGTCGTTGAAGACGTTCCTCATTGGCATGAGTGTTCTTCATTGGGATGCACGTTCTTCATGGGAGAATGTGTTCTTCATTGGAGATAATAATCCTCCAAAAGGTTCCCCTCTCCCAATTCCACCAAAAAGTGTAAATAGCCTCTTTGTTGTGAAATTGATCGAACACCAATTGAAACTGCGAAGCATTTTGAAACCGGAAATGTAAGATCGATTGTAAGCGAAGCGCATCGTTGAGAATGAAAATGTCGATTTTGCGTGTGACGGTGATAATAAAAAATGGAAATAAAAATATAGAACAAATACAAGAATTATAAAACACAATGTAGAGCCTAAATTCCATCTCATTTTATTAACATATCACTAGATTTATAGAGTACATGAGATCTAATCCAATGGTGAGAATTTGAAAGGTTGGCCATTAAGAGGAGAATTAATTGGGAATTGAGGAGTGATACTTATTGTCGTAATTATGACATCCATTAATAATGTTTCATAACACTCCCCCTTGGATGTCATAATTTCATAGAATCTTATTTAATCTTCACTTTAAAAAAACCTTGTGGGAAAAATAAGTGAAGCCAAAATAAAATAATTCCATGTCATGCTGCCTCATTAAAAACATTATCTGGAACACCTAGTGGGAAAAACCTGATGAAAGTAAAAAGAGTGCAATGTTACCAACTCCCCCTGATTATATAATTTAGTTGTGTCTTCAGGACATCAATTAATATTATTATATAATTATTTCTTCAAGACATGGGAGGAAGACCATACGTTATAATGAATGGTCTCATTGAAAATTATGACTCATGGGGAAGGCCAACAATTGCCATTAATTATAGATATCCATAATAATTTATAACATTCCCTTGTATATCAATTATGATGTATTATTGACTCATTAAAAAACTCATCATGGAAAAACCCTTCAGGGGAAAACACTTGATTAGGGAAAAGGAGTGCAATAACATCAAGTCCCCAGAGTGTTTCCTCATTAAAAAGCTTATCAAGAAAACCCAGTGGGAAAATTTTGACTAAGGGAAAAAGAGTAAAATAGTAATATATCCCATTCATAATGATAATAATTTATCTCATAGAATGTCCCTAATCAATTCATAACCAAAACATTCAGTTTTGAATTTTGGAATAATTAAAACTTATACCCTTTAGATTTCAATGAATGGGGAAGAACATTAACTTGAATAATAATATGATTTATTTTCATTTGCAAGGTACATATTCACATGTACATTTATATCCTTTAGGGATTAATAAAATGTGCATTTATATTTAATCCTTCTGAGATAAGTATGTTCTTTATCAATCCCTTTTGTATGAAATCTATCACTCTTGGAAGCAAGAGATTTAATTATTCATCAAGGGTAAAACCATTCCAAAATTTAAAATTTCATATTCAGGATGATTAATTCAAAATACCGGGACATTCCATGTAATTTCATGATCAAATAATTCATTGATTTTAGAACTCTTGGGATGATAAATTCAATTTAAATTCTTCCTTAACTTGATATTGATCTATCTTATTTAGTTCACTGCATAATTTATCATATTAGGTGAAACTTCTATAATTTTGAATATGCTTCTGGAATTTCAAACCCTTTTTGGATTCATATAAATATCCAAATATACAAGGAAGAATATTTCTTATAAAAATATCATCAATATTCAATAGTCTTGATAGTCTGGATACTCAATCCATAACTTTATTTGTTGATCATTTCATAAGTTCCTTTTATGATTTTGGCCAATTATTATGATGCCAACATCTGTCAAAATCTGTTGTCATCAATGATTTTTAAAAGAATTCATAGAAAATATATCATCAACAACATTTGATTGAGATCTCATAATTTTTCTGGTACCAGTGACACTTCAGGGACAATATCTAAAATATATAATGTTGTCAATATATTCATTTTCCTCTTCAATGGAAAATATATTTATTGCTTTCTACTCATGATGAACAATGATTTTATATAATCAGTTCAACCACACTTCAGGTGTGTATAATCAGACTATTGATTTCCAACACCTTACATTCATGTAAGTGTTTTGATCATCATGTCAATGGTTCAGCAGGACCACATATTATATGATACTCAATATTTATTTTAATCAACATGCATAACATGAAATGTATACTCATCACCAGTAAATAACACATGCGATCATTTAGTGGATGCATCTTTCATATAGATGGATCACATGGTAGGTGGGTGTGCCCATATATACTTCTTCATAAGTATATGGGAAATCTATTTCCATAATAGCTGCTAATGATATAAATAATTTACCTCAAAAATGGGTACCTTAGGGTAAATTATCATACATGGGGAATTCATAATAACTTAATGATAATAAATTCATTAATAATTTTGTTGACATGCATCCATTAAATAAATTCATCATTCTCCCCCTGATGGATGTATACTATGTTATCAATAAATCGATGCTCATGTATACTTGAATCAATATCTTTCATTATAATTGATCCCAAATGACCTAAATCATCATGTCATATATTTGAGGTGCCAGGATCAGTAAACTTATGGTTTACCATTATTGATTTTATTGTACATAACAAATTATTTATAATCACTTTTATGAATGCTTGTTACATATAGAGGTACCTTTTTTTTCTCCATATGATATTTATTTTCAAGAATACTATTCATATATCTCACTGAGACTTTAGATATAAAAAATCATTAAGAATTTTTACTACTGGGTAGGAATATATTCGCTCTTCTGGAGTCATTTATTAATTTTCACTACCAGTAAATGTCCTTATATGAGCATATACTAATGCATATATGAGTTCTTTTGAAGCTTTTAATCAAAATAATATTTGTAAATATTTTTCTTCAAGATTGACGCATATAATATCTTCAGAATCATTCATTATGAAAACTCATATATGTCATTATAATTTCCACTTATGGTGGTTGATGAATTCATAATATAATCATAACAGGTTAGGCCCATCACCAAGAGGATTATTGAATAATTTATAACTTCTAGCCAAAATATTTTGGAACTTCAGGTCCAAATATTATTTTGCAATACATCTACCTAGGATAGGATCCCCCACGTCTTTTGAAGCTGGTGAATGTGGTAGTGATAACTACTGTGGAAGAATCTTCTGGATTCATAACACATACCTTATCACCATCTAAAATAATAATTCATAAACAACATTCAATTTATCAAAGGAAAGAGAAATCATTTGATCATACCTCATAAACTCTCAAATATTCATGATATCATATCAAAAATTTTCATGAATAATTTCATTCTCTTCATGGAATGAGATATGGTAATTAATACTACATTCACATCACAGAATTCATTCATTCATCAGATTTCATGATCCATGAATGATAATTTATTATTTATCAATAATGATCATCTTGTATACAATATAAATTTTATTGATTATGATGATCATTTCTTTAACCACTTCAGGTGGTAAAATCATTTTTATAATATATATCGGATTATCAAAACTATTCAATTCAATCATTTCATTTATGAATTATATGAACAACAACTTCCACTTCAGGGGATATATGAATTACATGAGTTGACATTGATAATCCATAAGAATATGATAAATAATAATATTTCCCTTTATATTGTTGCTGCAAGAACAATAAATGATAAATGAAGATATTATTCAATATAATTTCAAAGAACATTATTTTTATATCATCCTTTAGGGATGTATTATTTTATAAATATTCATAAAATTTATTGTGCTCTGTAAATATTTATTGTCATCAAACCACTTCTAGTGGTCATATTTTAATTATTTGTTATAAACAAATACAACACAATGATCATTCGCAAAACATCATATTCACCATGAACATGATTTATAATAAAATCATGTATATTTTCATTCAATTAGGGTAATGAAATAAATTATTTTCAATAAATATTCTCATTCACTCCATAGAATGGAATAAAATTATTTTTTCAAGTTTTATAGTGTCTTCCATACAATTGCATGAATATTCAATTTATCAATTTCATCCACTTTAGGGGATTAATATATATAATATATATTTACGCTTGTTTATCAAAAATATTTAATTTCTATAAAACATTTTATAAAATAAAATAATGAGAAAATAAATAAAACAAATATTTACAAATATTTAATGTAAACATATTCTCCATCATGAACTTTTATATGGCATAATAAAACTTGACACCATCAGGGTGAACAAGAAATAGGAGGTATGAAATTTTATGGTTCATGGAATGATTAGCGAACTTCAGATAAAAATACGACAGGTAAGAGTTGATCATAAAACTTTGGCTCGACGTACGATGGGTACGCGATGTTCATCAAACATCGTCTCAATGTATGACGGGTACACAATTTTCATCAAAGTTCGTCTCAACGTACGACAGGTACATGATGTTCAACAAAATTCGTCTCGACTTACGACCGGTACGTGATGTTCATCAAAGTTTGGCTCAACGTACGACAGGTACGCGATGTTCATCAAACTCAGTCTTGATGTACAATGGGTACGTGATGTTTATCATTCAACGACTCGACGTACGATGAGTACGCGATTTTCATCATTCAACGGCTCGACGTACAACGGGTATGCGATGTTCATCATTCAACCACTTCTGGTGGTGTAGTTTTTAATACATTTGATGAATGATGTTTGTCTTGGCATCGACCACATCTATTATTAATCAAACACATTCTCTCCAGGGGAATGAAATGAAATTTTTCTATCGTGGGTCATTATAGATCTTTAGGAGTTCATTATTTTTCCCGCAGCAAAAGATTAAGAAAATCATATATTATTTTCAGATTTATCAAGAGGGGAAAAATAAATGTAACAATATCTTACATGTAAAATAAGACTCACCTTTTGATGTAGCACTTCGAATGAGTGGAGTCGATGTGCATGAGAAAGATTATGTCAAAATAAGAATGTTTATAAAAACATGTGACATACCTTTTTACTATGAGATTTTTTTATACTGATGATGGGGATGAATACAACGACGTCACGATGCGCAACGTAGAGAAGAGGATCGTGCTGATAACATGTTGTGAAATTGATCGAATGCCGATTGAAACCGCGAAGCATTTCGAAACTAGAAATGTAAGATCGATCGTAAGTGAAGCGCATCGTTGAGAAAGAAAATGTTGAATTTTCATATGAGGGTGATAATAACAAATGGAAATAAAAATATAAATGAAATACAAGAAGTATAGAACATAATGTAGAGCCAAAATTCCATCTCATTTTATTAACATATCACCATATTTATAGAGTACATGAGATATGATCCAATGGTGAGAATTTGAAAGGTGGCTATTAAGAGGGGAATTAATTGGGAATTGAGGAGTCATACTTATTTTCATAATTATGAAATCCATTAATAACATTTAATAACACCCTTTATAATATAATTTTATCAATTTAAAAGGTTGGCACAATAAATTTTACCACGTTGGCATAATTAATTAGCTCCAATTAATGGGAGCAAAAGGTTAATGGGGAGTTGAGAGGTTTCTCCCCCATTAACAGGGGTTGGGTGGTCCCTGCCCCGAAATTCGAAATGGTGGTTAGTTCAGGTGGTCCACACCTCTAAACATCCACATGGGAGGTTTAGGGTCAGGTGGTCCCCACCACCATAACCCATGTTGAGGGTTTCAGAAATAAAAATGTTAGACATTTTTATTTTATTTGATTCTTTCACAAAAAGCACAAAAATTATCTTTCTCTCTCAACCCACTGTGATCGAGGTGAAGGTCTCCTTAAGTGAATACTGGCACTGTGAGTTCAATGGTGCCCTCAGATTTCAATTCTGAGAAGCAGTTCAAAAGTTAAAAAAACCCCACTCAAACATTTACTGAACTTACCCGGAAAAAGTTTCGAAATTCATTCTGGGCACACCGGGCCTCGAAATCATGCGTCATCAATTTTCGCGGACTCATAAAATTATAATATATTTAAAAAAAATTACATGGAAATTACAGGTCTTTACAGGAACTACAAAGCTACAAAGAAACATACACACACACGAATATTTTATATCATATATAAAATTTGAATATATGTGCAATTTTTACTTTATTAAACATATGTTTATATACGTATTTTTTTCAGACAAAAAACATTAATGCTTAGTAAACATGCATTATAGATATTAATAGAATATATATATATAAGTAATGTTAACATTATATATATATATAATCTTTTTTAACATAATATATTTAATGACTCCACTATTTTCCAAGGGTTGTGAAAAAATCCCCAGACTTCCATAATTTTATCACCTATTGGAGGTATTTGAACCTTAAAATCATCCGATGAAGATTGTGAACCAGTAGAAACTATGTCCTTTTATAAAGTCTGAATATGTATCTTCTCAAAATTGTCCAAATGAACTAATTTAATGCATCTCATATTGTGGTTTTTATGATCTTCAATCATAATCACCTACTATGGGTGGACTCCTAGTGTCTCTATTATCAAATATTTCAGCAACCGTCAGTCTCCTTTCAAAAAAAATGCCTTTAGTCGAACGCCTTTTCTTGAATGCCTCTTCAAGGATGCCTCTTCGGGGAGGCCTCCTATCGATTGTATTTTAATTACAAATTTAACCACATGTATGTGAGGGGGTATAGGGGTATGAAATACATAACTTTCTTTAAGTGGACATGAAGGTTTTTTCAAACTTAGTGAAAGATGATGCGCAAGTCATCAATACGGAAATGAAAATGCAATTATTAAAAATTATATAACCACGTACACAAGAAAAGACATGTAATTTCTATTATGAATTGGTTAGTCATATCAAGATTAGTCATCACACAATACTCCTAACTAGTTTTTTATATACTTATTATGTTCTACATATTATACAAACCTATTACTAAATGAAATATATATTAATTATCTACACCTATTTTCAAAAACATTTACTTCTAAATTTGTATGTATATATATATATATATTTAATAATAAAATTAAATAATTTTAATTAAAATTAATATAATTTACACTTACATAACAACCATTACAACACTGAATACTAATTTTATTTTCAATTTTTTAAGATTACATATATATATTTTTATTTCATTCTACTACATTCCAAAATATAAGTAAATATATTTTCTACTTTATTACTTAAAAGAATAATTATTCTTTCTAAATATAATTTCAATTTATTGATTAAAATTATTATTTGTAGTAAATAAAATTAATATAATTTACACTTACATAAAAACCATTTAAATAATATAAACTTATGTTATTTTCAATTTAATAAAATTACATATATATATATATATAAATTTTTTGCCATTTTTTAATTTTACAATTTTTAATTAATTATATTTCATAATTTATTACTTCAAATAATAATTATTTACACTTAATGTAATTAAAAATTATTATTTATAGAAAATTGTTATTTATACCATTAACAAAAAGAATTTTCTATATAAATTTTAATAAATTTAAATATGATTCTTAATATAACTAATATATTTTTAATAAATTATATAACTAGTGTATAGAATATTATAATTTAAATTAATATTACTTTAAAAAACATATTTTGTATACATATAAATATGTTAACCATTCCAGTTAAATTAAAAATATATACATTTTTTAAAAAAATTATTTCCCTGAAGACCAATTATATTTTAGATATAACATATTTAAATTTCCAAAATATTCTATATGAATTCGTACGACAAACAATAACTCATTCAAAAATTAAATCATATAAAAGAAAGTAATTTATACATTCATGTATGGGTCAATACATATTAACTAAATAAATAATACACACAAAAACTAATTTCTACACATCACAAATTTAATAAATAAACGATATAAATAATATAAATAAACACAATTAGACAGTTAATTTTTTAAATAGAAATTTACCTTCTTAAAAGTAGTAGATATTTGTTGAAAAAGAAATTTGATAGGGTTTTGCAAAAAATCCCATAAGTGAAGAAGTAGATTTGAAGGGGTATCTTTGTATAAAACATAGTAGGGAGATGCGTGAACCATGTTCGTGCATCCATCATACACTTCGTGAAGGATGTGTGAATGGGGTTCATGAATCTTTAACCTCTCCTAAGATGCGTGAACGGGGTTCAAGAATCTTTGGAGGGAGAGGGAGATGCATGAATGTGGTTAATGCATCTCGGATCCCCTTTTTTAAAATATTAGGGACCCTATCTCATTTAAACAAAAAAAATAAAAAACCCATTAAATATATCCCACGAAATCGGAGAAAAAACAGAGAGAAAAATTTTCATGATTCTGTCAGGGTGACCCACATCCACAGGGAATGCATCATATTTCTATTAAAATAGAGGAGAACCAATTTCAATTTTATGCTAGTGATCAGACCCAATTTATAGATTCAAAGGAGAATATGATTCAATAGGTCACTTCAAGTTTTTTCATTTGGTCACCAACTGATTCCAAAAACATTCGTGTGGCACCAACACACTTGGTATGAATCTCCTCTGACTGTTGGTCATATCTAGAGACCACCTATCATGTGCGTGGTGATATTTTACATCCACATTCAGTAATATCCACCTTGATAAAAAAAATATAACCCCACTACCACTCAAAAAATTCTTCATGTTGATCCCTTTTTGAATCCCATAGGCATCTCAAGTACGAGAGATATTGATCAAGTTCAAACAATGTTGGAAGTTGATCCCCTATAATTTCCTTCTTTTCCTTCAAAGTAGGAACAAGATCTGGCGTCTGATTATGAAATGAATTCATTCAATCTTGTTAACCATGATATTCATTTATTTGTTTTCCAATTAAAATGCTATGTTATAAATTTTTCCATTTATTTTTATTTATTTCATGCGTGAAAAATTCATAGTTTTATTTAAATTATTTGTTTGTTTTGGTGTTAGGATTTATTGCCTCATGGGGCCACTGATCCACATGAGCTCTTGTTTATCATGCCTTGGTCTTTGGCCGAACTATTTCCTGTGCACTCCTATGATACCCTGGCTATCCACTTGCTTTGATCCTTGTCTGTTGATAACTCTTGTCACCTGATGCATCATCGTCGTCCATCTGTCCTGTTGGATTATTCACTTCATTGTTTCTTTGGTTCGATGATGTGTGTGTGGAAGGTGTTGGTTGGCCCTTCTGTTTTGAGGATCTGGCAGGTGTCATTAGGAATTGATGCCCCCTATTCCTTAGTCGCTTCAGCATGGTCATTCATCTCTCTCCTATGGTCTTTCTCTCATATCTCCCTCAGCGAAACCCTAGTTCGGTGCCTGATTGGAGCTATGTCCTTGCCTTTCTATCTTCTAGACTTCCTCTCGAATCCTGTTTCTTTGTGGAGATGGCATCCTTTCTTGCTGGAATAAGTATGATCCCTTCTAGGTGCAAGATCCACAAGCATGAATTAAAGAAGGTGACATTTCAGGTTCGGGCGTCTTACTAGCATCGCCCCAGCTCCAAGACATCATGACTGCCAGATTTTATTCTAAACTTTGGCACTAAAAGTGTTTTCAATTTCAGTCTCATTTTGATTTTAAGTTTTAAATCTTTACTTTTGTTCTCTTTTCTCTTGTTCTTGATGGTTCTATCCTTGTATCATTTTATTTTGAGAATTAATAAAAACAATTGTGGGTGGTAGTGTTCTTTATGTGCTTGTAGGTACCCACAGGACTAAATCACCTTAAATCCTTGTGTTATTTACCATTTTTATATGTAATCTTCTATTTCTTGTATTTTGTTCACATAAATCTATAATTTTTGTCTTTTCACTATAAAGATCCAGTTCAGTGCTTTTATTGTTTGGTATTCTTCCATTGTTCGTATCTCCAATCAACCTCACAAAGTGGTATCAAAGCCTCACTATCTTTATTCTGTTGTAGAATTCAATTGATGTTTCCTGCTTTCTTTACTTACAGTTTTGGTTTCTAGTTTTATTTCCGCACTGAGAAATCTCTCTTAAATTGACACTGCATTTATTTATTTCATTTATTTAAATCCATTTTCCCTTTTAAATTTATTTGTATTTCAAATCTATTTGGTAAAAATATAGTTTACCCAAGAGATTAGTTGGTTGTTGAGGGTGTATTCTTAACTTTGTCCGCAAGAACTTGACATCTACTCTATGGGTAAACATGTCAAAAATAAGATATGAAATCAATAAATATGATGGTGATAATGAATTTCATTTTTGGAAAATGAGGATTAGATACCTGCTTTTATAGTAATTCCAAATCGATGCCCTCTGTGGGCCTAAGAAACTGGTTATTACTATGAATGAAACTGGGATGCCTACTACATAATACATAGATGTTTCCACTGATGTGTTAGTTAAATCACATAGTTCCCTTTTTCTTTTCTTGGGTGATAAAGTCCTTAGGATAGTATCTTATGAGTATATTTTTTTTGGAATTTGTATTAAACTTGAGAAACATTACATGAATGATTCATTATTAGGTGGGATTTACAAAAAACACTGGATGTTTACATTTAAAATGAATCCATGTAGTTCAATTAAGCCCATCTAGATGAGTTTAGTAAATTCTTGTTAGATTTATCCAACATTAGTGTTTTTGTTGACAATGAGGATCAATCAATTATCCTCTTAATCTCCTTAGATAATTCCTACAACACACTTGTTGAGACCATGAAGTATGGTCAAGACTCTTTAACCATAGAAGAGGTTAAATTAGCCCTTCTTTGTAAGGATCTACATTCTAAACCTAGGATCAATGGTGAAACTGAGAGCTTGTTCACTAGGGGTACACCAAAAACTAAAACTATGAAGAAATAGTTTAATAAAGATTAAAGTAAAAGTAATAAAGAACCCATACCTAGGTATAATTCAAGGGATAGAAAGGCCTCCTGTTTACATTGTGGTATACTGGGTGACATTAAACTTTAATATAGGAAACTCAAGCATGACCTAGAGTCTAAACAACCCACTTATCAATACCATATTGCATGATCTGGTTATGAAATGGCTAAGGTCCTTAATGTGTCCATCCATACACTCAATCAATAGTGGGTCCTTAATTCAGATTTCTCTTTTCATATGTGTCCTTTTATATAATCATTTCTAGAATTTGTTGAGAGGGTAGAAGGAGATATCATCTTAGGTAATAACAAGAGGTGTAAGGTTGAGGGTAGAAGTTATGTTTTATTATAACATGATTAACATACAGTCATTACTTTAGTTGATGTTATGCGGGTTCTCAACCTACAAAGAAACCTGGTTTTCTTAGGAGTCCTAGAACAAAAGAGATTTACCTTTAAGTATGAAACATGTTGTCGTAAAATATCAAAAGGATCTAGAACCATTGTTAAGGGTTCTTTAATCAATGGGATGTATGTATTGAATGAAAATACCCATTCAAGAAAGTTGTGTTGTGTCTATTCAACCAATACTGATAATACTTTTCATTGGCATAGAATATTGGGGCATGTTGGCTCTAAAGGCCCTAAAGAACTCAGCAGGAAAACAATTTTGAGTGACATCACGCCAAATAATCATCCATTTTGTGAATATTGTGTGATGGTAAATGCAAAGAGGGTTATTTTTGGTAGGTATTGTTTCAAAACCTCCAACCCCTTAAAAAATATCCACTCTAATTTGTGGGGTCCATCAAGGACTTCCTCCCATGGTGTAGGTTCCTACTTTGTTACCTTCATATATGACTCTTTTAGGAAAGTGTGGATTTACTTTCTTAAAAACAAAAATGTTGGTATCCAAAAATTTGAAACCTAGAAAAGTTTAATTGAATAACAATTTGGAAAGAAATTCAAATCTCTAAGAATAGATAATTTGCTTGAATACCTATCCATTGAGTTCATACAATTTTGTGAATCGGAAGGTGTTAAACTAAATTACACAGTTAGGAAAACCCCCCAGAAATGGCTTAGTATAAAGGATAAATATAACTATCCTAGAAAGAGTCTGGAGCATTCTTTCTTACTCAGGCCTCCCCAAATATTTTAGGGATGATTCTACTAGCACTTATGTATACCTAATCAATAGTTGTCCCTATTATGCTAATCATTTTAAAACACCCAAATAATTGTGGAATGGTAAGACCCCTTCCAATACTTACATAAGAGTCTTCATTTGTACATCCTATGTTCATGTTAATACTGAAAAGTTAGAACCAAGATCTCTAAAATGCATCTTTTTTGGGTATCTCGAGGGTGTTAATGGGTATAATCTTTGGCTGTACAAACCAGGCTATCAAAAGTGAATTATAAATAGAGATTTTTTCCTTTAGGAGTCTTCCTCTCCTAAAACAAAGACTTACACATCATACAGAAGTGATTCATCCCTTCAACAGGCTGATGAAACTGAGCTTCCAGTCTAGTTTAGGGCCCATTTCCAACTGTCTCCACTAGATAAACAACATGTTGTATAGGCTGATTCATGTTCTTCTTCAGATTAAAACTCATAATCTGGACTTGTTTTCCCTAATAGATACTACTAAATGACTTGATATAGAGAAAGGAGGGTAAGTAAACCTCCTTGTTAGTTAATTCATTACGATATGGCCTATTATGACTTTCATGTATCCCAAGAGCTTATAGATAATGATCCTCAAACATATATGCAATCTATAAATGACAATGAATCAAAGTAGTGGTACTTTTCCATGATTGAAGAAAAGAAATCATTAAAAAGAACCACACTTGGACTTTGGTAAACAAACCAACTAATGAAAAAATAATTGGTTCCAAATGGATATTTAAAATAAAAGAAGATAACACTGAGGGAAATAAAATCAAGTATAAATAAATATTAGTTGAAAATTGTTTCCTTTAAAGAGATGGAATTGATTACTCTAAAATTATTTCCTCCTATTGTTAAGAATTCTTCGATTAGGATCTTACTTTCCTTTTTTTCCTACAATGATATTTATATTGAACAAGTGGATGTTAAAAATATTTTTTACTCGGTGATTTGAATGAGAAAATTTATATGAAACAACATGGTGGTTATGCTAATGAATTCAAATTAAATTGGGTATTCCTTTTAAATAAATATTTATAGGGCTTGAAATAATCCTCTAAGAAGTGGTATTTAAAATTTGATTCATTCATGTTAGTTAACCACTTAATTAGGAGTCAATATGATGAATTTTTTTATTTTAAATCAATAAAAACTACATGATTTACTTACTTATTTATGTTTATGAAATGCTTATAATTTGAAAAAAAATATCATTTTTGTAGTTAAATCACAATTAAAATTGAAGTTTAAAATGAGAGAGTTAGGTGTAGCTATGAAAATATTAGGTATTGAGATAATCAAGGATAAACCAATAAAAGTTATTTATTTATCTTAGTATTCTTATGTTTTAAAAATAATCAAGATAGATATTTGAGTCTCTCAAACTAGTAAAAGAACCTCTTAGAAAGCATTTTAAACTGTCCTTAACATGGGAACCAAATTTTTTTGATGATGTAAACTTTATATCTCAAATACCGTATACTAATATTGTGGAAAATTTAATGTATTTTATGATTTTCACTCAATCATATATTTCCCATTAAATTTGTACTTTAAGAAGATTCATGGACACACTTGGGAAGCCACACTAGCATGTCCTTAAGTGGATTTTAGGATTCCTCTATTGTAACTCTAATATTGTATTGTGTTTTAGTAAAAACATTGATACTTATAAAATAATTTTTGGTTATGTTAATGATAACTATGTGGGAAAAAATGGTACTTGTAAGTATTTAACCTGTTATATATTTACTGCTTACGGTTTTCTTATTTCATAAAAATGAAACATGCAGTCAGTGGATTCACTTTCATCCATGAAATCTATGTATATTACCTTAATCGAGGAAATTAAAGAAGATTTGAAGATAAAAGGTGTGTTGTCTAACATATCATTTATAAATCTATTATTAATGTGTATTCTAATATCCAATATTCCATTAAACTATCCATAAATTTAGTATGTCATGGTAAATCCAAGTACATAGATATTAGGTTATGTTCTATTAGATATGTTGTGGAATTAGTAACCTTGTGTGTCAAGAAGATGCACACAGACATCAACCCCACTAATAGTTTGACTAAAGTTATAGTGTTGTGTAAATTCAATTTTTTAGATAAATTGAGTTTGGATCCAATTCCATAACCATGGGTGCAATAACATCACCAATTTCAAATGAAAATAGTGGAGATTTGTGAATTGTGATATTAATTTCATTATTTTCATTTTGAAATAAAATTTTATAAATTATTATATTTATTGTTATTTGTTTCATGGATGAAAAATGTGTGGTTTTATTTAAATGATTTATTTTTTTCTGTTCGAATTTTTTACCGCATAAGGCCACTGATCTGTATGGGATCATATTTCTTGGAACATGGAATTTGGTTGTCCTATTGAATTTGTGCTCTTGTGACACCCTAGATATTTGTTTACTTTGATCCTTATTTTTTGATAACTCTATCACCCCATTGTATAATTGTTTCCCATCTATCCCGATGGATTATTTTCTTCACATTTCCATTAGTTCGGTGGAATGTGCATGGAAGGAATTGGTTGAACATTCTTTTTCGAGCCTCTGGTTGGTTTTAGGGGGAATTGATGCCCCATTGTGCCTTGGTCTCTTCAGCATGGTCATTTGGATCTCCTCTCTCATCCTTCCCTCGCTTCTCCCATAGCGAAACCCTAGTTTTCTTCCTCGTTGGAGCTCTGTCCTCACCTATTGATCTTTCAGGATTCCTCTTGAATCATTATTCATCCCTATGTTATGCTGAAAATATATAGTTCTCCTATGGTATAAACCCTACATTATGCTAAATATTTTTTGTTTGGATTATCATCCTTATGTTTAGAATATTGACGTACATATGGATAAGAAACCCTATGTTGGAGTCTAGATTTACTATTTGAAACCCTATATTCAAGAAACTGAATGTATGGTTAATCAATGTTATGTTCAAGATTTTTTGCTGACAAGGATGAACGTATGGATCATCATTCATGCATTACATTTTGATCTCTACAGTATGTGATAATGAATGTATCACAAAGTAACCCTGCGCTATGTAAAGGAACCCTATGATATGAAAAGAAACTCTACATTATGTAAATCAACCCTACGCTATGAAAATAAACCCTACACTATAAAAAGAACCCCTATACTAAGCAGCTCAACCCTACATTGTTTTTTAAATGGTGAAGTTTTTCAAGACACATTTTCAATCTGAGATTACTGAAATAGTTGAGTCGGAATTAAATATTGATTCAAGGATCATTTTTATTGTTTCAAAGAACTGATTTTATTAGAAAAAATAATTCCTATTTCTAAGAGAAGTTATGATTCTACTGGTCAATTGAAATTTTAATTTTCGGGATCAATCCGGAAATTCTTTTGGATCTAGAATATCGAATCAAGTCATCTGCTCAATATATCCTCTCAGAGTGTCTCTTCACATGTGTGATAAGATATTCATAGATACGAATATTTTATTTGATAATTATTCATTTTTCTACTACAAAAAAAATTAATTCTGAAAGAATCTATACTTTGGAGATATAGATGTTCAATCTTTTACTGCTGTTTAAGTTTCTACCTTATTGAAGATCTTTCTGCAACCAAATTGCTTCAAACTGTTTCAATATTGAAGATGTTATTTTCTAAATAATAAGATCTATCTACTATCAATTGTGTGTTGTTGAAATTTTTAATTTTAACCTGTTTCAAACAAATCGATCACTTTTGATTCATTTAGAGTTTTCCACTACTTATAATCAGTTGAGGCGGAGTATCAGCTTCTTATCTAAGTTGTGGATAATCAATTCTCTATTATATAACTAGAAGGCTTTGTAATTAGTCTTTTGTAAAGCTTTCAACTACCTTCACTCAGTTCTGTAATTTTTTTCTTATGATAAGAGGACCATACTAGTGAAATTCACCAAGTTCGTAGAGAGAGAATTTGGTGGAGTGTACTAGAGTATCTTTGGGACCCAAACTGCAATAAAGGTTGTGCTCTTTATTTTTGTTAATCCAATT
Source organism: Viscum album (assembly GCA_963277665.1). NCBI lineage: Eukaryota > Viridiplantae > Streptophyta > Magnoliopsida > Santalales > Viscaceae > Viscum > Viscum album. The sequence continues at coordinate 1,614,954,538 of OY728163.1, forward strand.
CATATTTTCATACATAATAAAAACACTACATATCCTCATAAATCAAATTGGGTTTCAAAATCCTAAATTGTAGATGTTTTTTAAAAGACAAAATTCACCCCCCCTCTTGTGTGCTACTTTGTATATTATGACCTAAAAATTGGCATCCAAGGTGGGATTTTTGAAAAAATTATAGCAAGCAGAAAGTTTTAAGGTCTCTACAAAGATAGAAAATGGCCGATCCTAGAGAATAAATGTCTATGGTTTAGGCTCTATATTTCAATGGTGAAAATTATGGGTGTTGGAAATCAAGGATGGTTATATATTTAAAGAATCTTAGATTTAGATTCTACTCAAAGATCATTACTCTATATGCAATTTCTGAGAATCCAGAAACAAGGGATACTACAATAGAAGATGAACATGACATGAATTATAAAGATATGAATGCTATTATTTGTGGTCTTGGACTAGATTAATTCAATCGTGTATCAAAATTTCCTACTGCCTAGGAAATGTGGAAAAATATTGAAATTTCTTATAAAGGAATAGATAATGTAAGATAGATGAGGTCTGCAACAACAAAGCTGAAATTCCGAAAATTTAGGATGTTTTATGGAGAAAGAATTACTCAAATGAATGTAAGGCTTATAGAAATCTTGAAAAAAAATTATAGCCTTAGGAGAACCCATCAAAGAAGCTAATAAAGCTTTAAAAGTACTCATAGTACTGCCATCAAAATAGAATAGAATATTTACTTCTATTCGACAATCATCACATGTCAAAGATCTGACAATGAATGAACTAATTGGTACACTAATGATGTATAAAGAAGAAATGAAATATGATGATGAAGATAATAAGATTATAGTAAGGAAATAAAATACTACATTGAGGGTGATATTTCATAAGAAAAATAGAAAATAAAAATAGGAAGTCAAAGAAGAGAAGAATTCTGATTCATCTGATTCTGAAATGGAATGGGCTTAGCTAGCTTGAAAGTTTAGAAACTTTTATTAGAGGAAGAGAGGATTCAGAAAGTCTTTTAATAAGGATGAGAAACACTCCAGAGATTAAGTCATATCATAGATGATTGTCCTCAACTGAAATATGAAAGAAAAAGATTAGATAATACATATCAAAAAAATAAAAATTATGAGTATAAAGTAAAAAAGAGGAATGGAAGCTACATGGAGTGTATCTGAAGACTCTTTCAGTCCATAAAAATCTGATTTAGAGAAGGATAAATTAAATATAAAGGCCAACATGTTCTTTATGGCCAATGAAGAAAAATAAAAGGAACAAGATTATAATTCTTATGATTCTAATACTAGTAGTTTCTCAAATGATAAACTAGTTGCCTATTATTCAATGCTAGAAGAAAAATATGATTCTTTGATAAAGAAGCATAAGTATTTAAAAAATATTCATAATGTTTTTTAGGTGAAAGAGATACCTTGCTTAAAAACATCAAGATTTGATGGAAAAATTCAATTCATCCACAACAAAATATGTTTATCATGAAAAAAGGATCAAAGCATTACAAGAAGAATTAGAAACATATAAGAGTTCTTCTCTTTCTTTACTAAAGTAGAAAGTATATTAAATGAAATTATTGGAGATAATTTCATTAAAAGGAGAAGATATGGAATATGAAGCAAGGTTCAGAAATAAAAATTGTATAAAAACTATTTTGTGCCCAATTCTAAAAATACAACATGTTATCATTGTGGAACGAATGGCCATGTCACTAATAACTATTATTTATAAAATATCAAATCAGTGGCATTAAAAGAGCCTTTCTTTCAAAGTGTTTATCTGAATCTAAGGATATAATCTATAGAAAAACAAAGTAGGTCTAGATTCCGAGATCTCTACTAGATAACACTGCTGGACCCAAGAAAATGTGGGTACCAAAAAAGACATCTGTTTAAATAGTTTTTCAGGTAATATATCACCAAAACAAAAATGCTATATGGTATATGGATAGTGGTGTTTTCAAGAATATGAGTGGAGATCCATAAAATTTTCACACACTGACACAAATATATGGAGATCTTGTCACTTTTTGTGATATTTCTAAAAGAAAAATAATTATATTTGGAACTATTGGAGATCTAAAAACCAAATCAATAAAAAAAATTATTGTATGTGCAAGGGATAAATCGCAATCTGATAAGTATTTCATGGATTTTTTATGATGGTTTTTATGTTTATTTTTCTAACAATTGATATTATATGTTTAAAGATAAGTTATTGACATTTGGAGCACCTAGAACTGATAATGTTTATACTCTGGATTTAAATTTTTTATGTAAACAGAAAGTGAATTGTTTAACTACTAATAGGAATGAATCATGGATTTAGCATAGAAGACTTGGACATTGTAATATTTATGTTTTAAATAAATTAAAAAAGAAACATTTAGTTTCTGATTTCTCTAGTCTTATGTTTGACAATGACAGATTTTGTGACGCATGCTAATTTGGAAAAAAGCAAAAATCATATTTCAAATATATTGACAAAATTGCTTCATCTAAATCTCTAGAACTTATACTTATGTATTTTTTGGACCATAAAGGATGGAAATTTTGGATAGTAAATTGTATATTAATGTTTTAGTATATGATTATACTCGATTTAAATAGTTTTATTTTCTAAAACTCAAAAGTAAAGTTTTCACTGTTTTTATAAGTTTTTGTAAAATTGGTCAAAATGAAAAAGTTTTTAAAATAATTTCATTAAGAAGTGATCATGGTGGAGAATTTTAGAATCAAGAATTAAATTCTTTTTACTCAAATTTTGGTATTAAACACAGCTTCTCTTCACCAAAAACAACTCAACAAAATTCAATTGTTTAAATGAGAAATATAACTATTCAAAAAATGGAAAGGATTATGTTGAATGAATATATACTTCCTACCTATTTTTGGACAAAATCTATAAGTAGAGCCTGCTATATCATGAATAGAGTTTTAATTAGTCCTATTTAAAAAAATTCGCCTTATGAACTTTGGAATAATAGAAAACCAGAAGTAAATTTTTTTAATGTTTTTGGATGTAGGGTGTGTGTCTTGAACACCAAGGATAATCTTGGTAACTTTAATCCAAAATCTGATGAAGGAATATATTTTGGATATTCTGATACCTCCAAATCTTATAGAGTGTTTAATAAAAATTCATGTATTTTTGATGAATCAATTCATGTTAAGTTTGATGAAACTAACCCTTTCAATAAAGAGAAAGATAAAACTGATGAGGTCACTAACTCTTTTGATATCATGAGACTTGAAAATCATAAAAATGATTTGGAAAATAATATTAATAAAATTCAGTCCAATGTTGAAGAACCTAAATGTATTTTTCCTAGACAGTCTAAAATCCTAAATAACCATCCTTTAGAAATAGTTATAGAAGACCTATATACAAAAATTAGAACTAGAAGAAATATAGGAAACCTATCTAAATTATCTTCCTTTCTATCTCAATTAGAACCTAATACTATTTAATAATCCATATATGATGAGAGTTGGATGTTAGAAATGCAACAAGAGTTAAACCATCTTAAATGAAATGAATTTTGGGAACTAGTAGAGAGACCAACCAATTATATAGTTATAGGAACTATGTGATTTTTAGAAATAAATAGGATGATCAAGGGATCATAACCTGAAATAAATTCATATTAGTTCCTAAAGGATATATTCAGGAAGAAGGTATAGATTATGATGAAGCCTTTTCCCCTATAGCTATATTTGAATCAATGAGAATCCTTTTAGCCTATACATCTCTTATGAATTTTAAATTATATCAGATGGATGTTAAACATTCCTTTTTGAATGGTTACATAATGGAGGAATTTTATTTTGAAAATCCCCTTGGTTTTGAAAATTCTCAAAAACTAATTTATATTTTTAAACATACTAAATATCTCTATGGCCTTAAAAAATCACTAAGAGCTTGGTATGAAAGATTAAGTTCTTTTCTTTTGAAAAATAGATTTTCTGTTGGTTTGGAAGATACAACACTTTTTATGAAAACTATTTTTTCTAATATTTTATTAGTTCAAATTTATGTTGATGATGTTATTTTTGGTTCAACTAATAAAAATTGATTTCATGGTTCTTAAAATTTATTACAAAAATAGTTAAAAATTAGAATTATTGGAGAAATAAATTTATTTTTAGGATTTCATATTTAACAAAAATATTTTGGAAATGTTTTAATTCAAACAAGTACATTATTTATTTATAGAAAAAGTTTTTACTTTAGAACAACAAGACATATAAAACTCCTATATGTACCAATATAAAACATTATTTGGATGAAGCTGGAAAACCAGTAGAAAAAAAGTTATATAGAGGTATGATTGGAAGTTTGTTATATCTTACTAATAGTAGGCTAGACATCATGTTTTTTGAATATATTTGTGCAAGATTTTAGTCAAACCCAAACGAATCCCATCTTATTACTGTTAAAATAATTTTTTGATATTTAAAAGGAATCATTTTTCAATCTCTTCAATACCCAAAATCTTCTGATTTAAATTAAATTTCATATTTATATGTTGAATTTTGAGGGTGTAGATTAGATAGTAAAATTTCCTTAGGAAATTTTCAGTTTTTAAGAATATATTTAGTTTCATGATCTAGTAAGAAACAACACTCAGTCACCCTGCCAACCGCTGAGGCAGAATATGTATCTACTAGTAGTTGTTGTGCACAAGTATTGTGGATGAAAAATACTCTACTAGAATTTGTACTAAACATTAATAGTTTTCATATTTTATGTGATAATACTAGTGTTATTAATATTTCTAAAAATCCTATAATTCATTATAGGACTAAGCACGTTGATATATAAGATAATTTTCTAAGAGATCATGTCCTTAAAAGTGATATTTCTTTAGAATTTGTTAATACTGAATATTAATTAGATAATATTTTCACTAAACCACTTCTTAGTGGTAGTTTTGATTTTATTAAGGGGATTTATGAATATGTGAGTTTAATTAGTTGTTTATTAATTTATTTTTAGTTTCTATGTTTTTATTTTAGTAAGTTTTATTTAGTATATTTTATTTAATTTTGTTTTAATTTTTTTTAAAGAACATCATTTCGAGTTTATTTTATTTTTCTTTTCAAAATTTAAAAACATAATGAGTATATTCTCAATCAGTACAAGAAACCCATTTTCCTTCTCCTTCTCTCGTACTCCTCTCCATTCGACTCACAATGTAACTCTCTCTTTAGATTCTATTCTACTGAAAACCCTAAACCTTCATTTCCTTTTATCTAGAAACCGTTAAAGATGGAAACTTCACAAAGATCTGTTGATGCTGAGTTAGATAAGAGTGTGTATGTTATGGGGAAAGCTCACAAAGTCTTACAAGGAAAGGTAATAGATTTTGGATATTTAGATTCTATGAATCTATTCTTAAAAAATCTATGCAATTTCATGGCCTAGTTTACACATTTTGATAATATAATATTTCAATGGTTTATGAAATAGAAGTTAAAGAATTTTGTAAGAATGCTTTATTTAGTTTTGTTTTTTATGAAGTTTCTATTATTTCTAAGATTGATAATAAGAATTTTTTATTATAAACTATTGAAATGGATTAAATTTTGAGATATCCCAATGAGGGGGAGTTTTAGTTAGATTTAAGGAACATTGGAATTAGAAGGCATGTGTCTGAGGACATTATGTTTTCTATGTTTGGAACAAGGGTTGTCAAGAAAGTGTTTATAAAATTAATTTCTCTCGACCAATGAGTTATGATGAAGTTTATTCAATCAGGTATTTTTTCCAGAACCACTGAGCTTGAGAAGGTTCTACATCTAGACATGTATATCATGTATCTGCTTTTGAATAATGTTATGTTTAATTTATCTCAGTTTATGATTCTTTATCTAAATCACTGCTTCCATCCAGATGCCAATATGGGATATTATCCCTAATGTATGATTCTTTCTTTCTTTTTGAAAAGAAAAGGGAAGATTTTGAATACGTTTTTTGGAAGATCCTTCCACCACAAAAATACGTTGAATGTTGGGACAGTCAAGAAGCTTGCTTTTGTATGGAGAAACTCATGCAATAATTTTCTTCCAGTTGGTGTTGAGTAAAAATAGAAGTTATTAGCAATAGCTTATGGGGATCAAAGATTTATACCTTTAGTGGGCTCTATGAGACGGAGGATTGAAGATGAAGAAGAGTTAATTCCATAAGGATCTCTCGTTTGAAGAAGAAGAGTATATGTTAATGTTCCAGAAGTTGTTGTTGAGGCTACAGTTGGAAATCTGGATGTCCTTCCACCTGGTGAACAAGGATAATTTTTTGGTCATGAGAACCCAATAGATGAGAATGTTGAGTAGGAGGCTCAAAGTCAATAGATCCCTGATCCTGAAACTCATATTGTTCCTGATTCTAGTGTTTTGGGAGAATCAAATTTGGGCAACATACCAGAGGGAGATGGTGATCCAAGCCTGGATTTAATTGATTTTGATCAAACAGGAGCTAATTCTACTAAATCTTCATATTCATAGACTAATGTTTAGGTTATAAAGATACATATTTTAGAGGCGTATGTTTTGTTTTTAAGAGAATAGTTGGAAGTATAGAAGAATAATTTTTAGGATTATGGAGTTGTTTTAGTTCGAGATCAGAGTATGTTTATCAAAAGCTTTATTTATGACAATTAAAAGAAAATATCATTTTAGTTGGAGATCTTAAGGAGATTATGGCCAATATGTCATCAGAATTTTATGAATTTAAGGATGAATCTATCAAGAAGATAGATTTTTATGAATTAAATTTAATGATTGGAAGAAAGTTTCGATCTCTCAAAGAATGAAACAAAGCATCTACCACTTCTCAATAAACACCACCATAATTTCTTAGGAATTTTGAGGCAATAAATTCTATTTTGGGTGAATTTAATGACAGACTACACACTCTTCAATGTGATATCATTCCTTTAAATGTGTTGTTGGAGAATTAGAGGCACTTGATAATTCAACTAACTTTGAATGAATCATGGTTGGGACTAGTGATTAATTAATTAAAGGAAAAGCTTACCTCATTCATCTAGTTAGAATAATTTTTGAATGATTTTGTGAAAATAAATTTGGTTTGGAGCTTAAAGGTTGGAAATGGTTGCAAGAAGATGATTCAGCAATGGACAAAAGTGTTCAACAACAATTTCCAGAGCCTACTATTGAGATTGATTGATTTTAGCAGTGCAGTTCATGCCCTTCCTCATCCAGAAGAACCCTCTATCAATACCAAAACTGAACCCTTAACCATTCACTTTGAAGACTCTAGTTGATTGTGGATTGTACATTAAAACCTCTGAATGTCTATTTAACTTACTTCAGTTTATTCATATTTAGATTTATTTTATTTTATTTACATTCAATACTTCACTTCCAATCTTAGTTTTATTTGTCACGACCCATCCTCGGGGCCCGTGTTGTGACTACCCCAAGCCCGCCTTCCATAGGCCAGGGGCTGGCGACTAGCACCAAGGCGTAAATCCTGGTAAAGGGAAGGCATTTCTGTTGTAAAGTAAACAAGCACCATAGAGTAAGAAATCGGAAAAAGTAAACACTAAGTAAAAACTGGTACAACAGTAAGTGCGGAAAAGAAAGTGGGCCAGAATACAAACCCAAACTGAAAGTAAAGTACAACTCGAAAGGGAAAACAGCAACTGAAAAGTAAAGTCGCAACGTCGAGCCGTCCACTGGAAGTCCCACCTGAAGGGTGGGTACAGATAGCCTCCACTGCTCCTCGGGTCCAGCCGACCGCTTCGAGTACATCCTGTCCAGTGGCCCACCTCCAGGTACCGTCCTGCTCCGCAAGCCTCCACCACGATCAGCGTTGTCTGTCGTCTGCAACCAACACAATGTAGTGCGGGCATAGCCCGTGCAGGGGTGAGTATAAGCTACTCAGTAGGGACCCCGAGACCCCCGAAGGTCTCCCAGAATCCACAAAGGATAAACCACAAAGGAAGGATACAATCACAAAGTAACATCCAACATGGCTTAGGTATATGCCCATACATATACCTAAGTCATCAATTCTCGCTCGGCTCCAACATCCAAGATCAAGTACAACCCAGTCCACACAGTAAAGCACAATGTAAATCCACACATGATAGCACAACACAATCCACAAAGAAAATCAAAACATGATTTTAGCTCACACAGGTATACTTCTTCGAATGACGATAGAGATGATCACTGTTCCATCTAAGTCGTCGGACCCACAAAGGATCAAAAGGTACTAACCCCTGCAATGACCCACACAGGATCAGACCCACACAGGATCGATAGGTAACTAACCCCCGCAAAGACCCACACAGGATCGGACCCACACAGGATCGATAAGTAACTAACCCCCGCAAAGACCCACACAGGATCGGGCCCACACAGGACCTGTAGGCGCTAGCCCACACAGGACCACTGAGCGCTGACCCACACAGGATCGGACCCACACAGGATTGGTATCACTGACCCACAAAGGATCGCTGAGTGCTGTAGTTGTCGCCGTTGAATCCAATGAGGATCTATGCACAGTCGTCGTCGTCATAGTAGCAGTCGCAGCCAGCTCTAGGGTTCCCGCACATAGCAAGCTCGTTCGGGAGGGTCTGGTCCATGAGCCGAGAGTCTGATACATCAACTAACACGTAGTCCAGAGTTGATGTATCCAAAAGTTCTGTATCATCAACGGAAACTCAACGTCGCAGATGGCGCGTCAATCGGATGCCCAGTCTGAGAGTTATTGACGTTTTCGTCCCAGGGGCCCGGTTGGTTTTTAAGGAAAAACCAACCTGACCATACTCCACCTGCGTCCAAACCTCGGGCGGAGTATGCCAATAGATCTGTCCCACTTATAGGAATTCAACAAAGTTGGCGGCACGTCAATCGGACGTCCAAAGCTCAAGATATGAGCGTTTACGCTCCGAGGGCCATGTTGGTTTCGTGTATGAACCAACCCGGCTGAACCCAAAGTATTCCAAAACCTTGAGTGTGATATACCGAAACAACCGTCTCGATCAAAGTATTGCATCGCCGCTAACGGCGCATCGTTCGGAGGCCCGTAGCTCATTTTATGTGAAAAAGAGCGAAAAGGCCCGGAAACGGGGGGTCTGGGCCCAGACCGACCCGACCCAACCACCTGGGTCGGCCCGAACGGGGTCGACCCGACCCAGGTTCGGATCCGACCCGACCCTGCCCGTCCCGGCCCGGGCACGACCCGGCCGAACCGGCGGGTCGGCTCGGCTCGGCCGAGCGGCCGAGCGAGGGAAGCCGCGGCGCATGCTGCTCCCGCGGGAAGAGGAGCTGTGGCCCCGCGCTTGGTTAGCGGATGCGGCTCTACCGCGTCTCGTGTATCGCCGGACCCGCGCGGTCGCAGGTCTGGTTGGCCGCCGCCGCCGCGGCGGTTCAATCCGGCAGCGCGCCGGGGCACCGCCGCCTCCGGCCGCCGGCACCGCGGGTGGATTCTGCGGGCCACCGGAGTTGCTCCGGTGGTCCGATTCCATTTCCGTCTGCGCCATAGCTCCTCCTGGGTCCCATTATTCACTGGCAGGCCCTAAAATCGCCATTGTGGCACCGTTTGTCATCGTCCGCCGTTTCGCGCACCAAGAACGAAAAAGTGCGGTGGGTTTGGACTTGTTCGTTAGTCCACACCCACCGCATTAGCAGTTTTAAAAAAAATTACACAACAAAAGTTTAACAAATGTCACGGGTATAAATCACAAATATTTTTAAGAAACAAACCCCTACCTCTTCGAAGTCGTCGAACATGTGTTCTTCACGGAATTGATCGTTGCGGAAGAAGAGGATCGTCGCGTCGCGGAAGGGCGTCGCGTCGTCGTGGTATACGGCGTCACGTCGACGATCTTCGAGGGGTAAAGAAAACAGACGGATTTAATTTACACGAATTAAATCCATGTCAACTATAAAATCCACAAATTAATTAAAAATATTCGTAAACTCCTACCTCAAACGGATGTTCAAAGATTTGTCGTGGAAGAAGGAACGTCGCAGAAGAACGTCGCAGGAGGAGAATCGTTGGCGTCGCGGAACACGGCATCGCGTCGTCGATCTCCGAGGGCTCGGCGTTCTTCATCACCTTTTGTCTAAGGCCGGCGTTCTTTTCTTTCTTCGTGTTCTTCACGTTCTTCGTGTTTTTCACAAAGGAGGATGAAGGACATAAGGTTTCTGTCAAATCCTCTCAACGAACAACACTCAAGAAGAATAGTGTTGGACTTATTTTATTACATGCCAACAAATGAAAATTCTAATTTAAGTAACGAACCATTAATTTGATGAATTAATGGTATGACTTAACTGCCCAATTAATAGGGGTGTTTAGAATTTAAGAAAACGCATCGGTTGACCTTATTTAAAAAAGGTTTCCTCGGGTTCGTTACTTAGGGGAAAAGAAACGGTGGGGCTCGTGCGGGCCCCACCTCAAAAATATCTTACCAAGAGGGTAGGATATTTTGGGTTCCACCCTATCTGCTTCAACTCAGCTTAAGCAGCTTTAAGTGTCTTTAAGCGGGTTCAAGTGAAATAAAATAAAGTTTGTCGCACCACTTTATTTTATTTTCTTCACTTAATCCCAAATATTAAAAACCACACCCGAGCAAATGAAACTCCGGAAGAGAAATTTCTAAGCAAAAATCGGCACTGCGATTCCATCGGTTCCCTCGGAATTCGATTCCGAGCACCGGTTTAAAAGATAGAAAAACCCACTCATTCGTTCACTGAACGTACCCGAGCCAAACTTCGAAAAATGATTCCGGGCACACCGGGCCTCGGAATCAAGTGCCTTCAGAAACTGTGTTCTTGTAAAATTCCAAAGAAAATTAAGAAAAAAAAATCCTTGAAATTTAAGGGTCTTTACATCACTCCCACCTCAGGGATTTACGTCCCCGTAAAGATACATCATAAGCTAGGGAAACAAATGTGGGTACTGAGCACGCATCTGAGCCTCCCGCTCCCAAGTGCTCTCCTAGAGGTTCCTGTGCTGCCATCTGATACGCACTAGAGGAATCTATCATCCACGTAGGACCCACTCCTGTCGATCCTCGATCTCCACCGTGACCTCCGCAAAAGTCTCCCCATCATCAACGTCTAGCTACCCATGGTCAATGATGTGCATTGGGTCGTGCACGTATCTCCTCAACTGAGATACGTGGAAGACGTCGTGCACCCGGTGCAACTGAGGTGGTAGATCCAGGCGATAAGCCACCTCGCCAATCCTGCTGAGGACCTGGAATGGTCTGATCAAGCGTGGAGACAACTTGCCGCCTCGGCCAAATCTCTGTAATCCACGTCGAGGTGAAACACGCAAGAAGACATGGTCGTCATCCTCGAACTCTAGTGGCATCCGCCTCCTGTCAGCGTAAGACTTCTTTCGGCTCTGAGCCGTCCTCATCCACTCCTGGATGACCTGGACCTTCTCTGTCATGGCCCGGACCATCTCTGGTCCCACAAGTGCTGACTCCCCAGGGTTTGTCCAGCACAAAGGAGATCTGCAAGGTCTGTCGTACAACGCCTCGTATGGTGCCATCCCAATGGTGGAGTGGTAGCTGTTTTTGTACGCAAACTCCACCAAGGGTAGGTGGACCTCCCAACTGCGACCAAAGTCGAGGACACATGCGCGGAGTATTTCCTCGAGAGTCTGAATGGTCCTCTCCGTCTGACCATCTGTCTGAGGGTGAAAGGTGGTGCTCAGACGTAGTTGCGTCCCGAATGCCTCCTGCAACCCCTTCCAAAGCCGGGAAGTAAATCAAGCATCTCGATCGGATATGATAGATGATGGCACACCGTGAAGCCGTACAATCTCCTAAACATAGAGACGCCCCAAGCTCTCCACTGAGCCCTGCTCTCTGATGGGTAAGAAGTGATCCGACTTGGTGAGTTTGTCGACAATCACCCAAATGGAGTCGTGACCTCTGGAAGTGCGTGGAAGTCCAGTCACGAAGTCCATAGATATCTCGTCCCACTTCTACTCTGGGACCTCCAAGGGTTGTACCAAGCCTGTTGGTACCTGATGCTTCGCCTTAACCTGCTGGCAGGTGAGGCATCATGAAATGAACTCTGCCGCAACCTTCTTGATGCCCGACCACCAGTGTTGTCATCTGAGATCCTGGTACATCTTTTCCACTCCAGGGTGTACCGCTAAAGGAGTGGTGTGAAACTCTCTTAGAACCTCGTCTCGTAAAGCGACTGGTACCAAGGTACGTCCTCTAAAAAGGATGTCATGCTCTGCTCCAAAGGAGAAGCCATCAGGTGCCTGTCCTGAGGATAACTGCGCACGCCGCGTCTCACAGTCGGCGTCCCCACGCTGTGCCTCTCTGACCCGCTGCAGTAGTGGAGGAGTGATTGTGAGAGAATGAATGAAGGATGCTCCATCTCTATCCACGAAGGATATCTACAAAGCGGCTAGCTGCTCTGTCGACTCCTCAAGTAGCTGAATGCCCATCCTCCTGCTGAAAGCATCGGCTACTATGTTCCCCTTCCCAGGAGTATAGACTATCTCAAAGTCATAGTCCTGGAGGAACTCGATCCATCACTGCTGTCTCGGGTTCAGGTCCTTCTACGAGAAGATGTACCTGAGACTCTGATGGTCAGAAAAGACTGTAAAGCGCTCTCCCATCAGATAGTGTCGCCATGTCTTTAGAGAGAAGACCACCGCTGCTAACTCCAGGTCATGGGTAGCATAGTTCTTCTCATGCGGCCTCAACTAACGTGATTCATAGGCGATCACTGCCTTCTCCTGCATCAGGACACATCCAAGTCCAGTCCCTGATGCATTGCAGTAGACTACGTACCTTACTCCCTCCTCAGGCAACCTCAAGATATGTGCGCTGGTCAATCTCTGTCTCAGCTCCTGGAAGCTCTGCTGACATCTGTCTGACCAAACAAAGGGTTTCCCCTTCTTCTTCAAAGCTGAGAGTGGTGCCCCAACTCTAGAGAAGTCTGGCACAAATCTTCGATAGTATCCGGCTAGTCCCAAGAAACTCCGCACCTCCGTTACGCTCTTGGGTGGCTCCTAAGCTAGCACTGCCTCGATCTTCGCAGGATCCACTGCAACTCCCACCTCAGAGATGACGTGTCCCAAGAAGTGGACCTCACGTATCCAGAACTGACACTTAGAGAGTTTTCCATAAATCTGGTGCTCTCGAAGTGTGTCTAGTACAACCCACAAGTGGTAGGCGTGCTCCTCCTCAGTCGTCGAGTAAATCAAAATGTCGTCGATGAAGACTACGAAAAATAGATCGAGGTATGGCTGAAAGATCATGTTCATGAGGCCCATGAACACTGCTGGAGAATTGGTTACGCCGAATGGAATAACCAAGAACTCATATTGGCCACACCGACACCTGAAGGCCATATTATGCACGTCCTCGTCTTGAACACTGAGCTGATGATAGCCTGACCTGAGGTCTATCTTTGAGAACCACCATGCTCCCTTGAGTTGATCGAAGAGGTCATCAATCCTCGGTAGTGGATACTTGTTCCTCACCGTCACCTGGTTTAGGCGATGATAGTCGACACAAAGTCGCAAGCTCCGGTCCACCTTCTTGGCGAACAAAATCGGGGAAGCCCAGGGTGAAACACTGGGTCGGATGAATCCCTTGACCTACAAGTCCTCCAACTGTACCCGTAGCTCTTGAAGCTCAGTGGGGGCCATTTGATATGTTGGAGTCGATATTGGGGATGTCCTGGGGTACATGTCAATATAAAAGTCTACCTCTCTGCGAGGAGGTAGCCCTTGAACGTCGTCGGGAAAGACGTCCGCATACTGATCCACCACTACGGGAAAACTAGGACTCCGTACATCAACTTCTCCTAGGATGAGGCTAGCCAACTGATGAGTGATGGGATTTCCTCTCCTCTGCGGAAGTCCATCCTATGCTGCGAAGTCTCTCTTCTCGCCAGTGATGGTGAACCTACTCCCGTCGGTGTGTACACATCGCACCTTACGCCTAATACAGTCAATCTGTGCATGGACTGTAGATCACCAATCCATACCCAAGATGATGTCGTAAGGCCTTGACGCCGCTACAAGAAGATCCCAGTCAAAGATTTAGCCTCCTAGAGTAATCTCACATTTTCGGCACCAGTGCGTAATCATCGAGTCTGCTTTCGTAGGGGTCTCTAGCCGTAAGGATCGAGCCAACAGCTCTGTCCGAATCTCCGAGCTCCGAACAAGGGCAGCGGGTATGAAAGAGTGACTCTCTCATGTGCCTATAAGAAATGCAGAAAGGGTGGAATAGACACAGATCGTACCTCGAATCATCTCAGGAACGCCGTGGTCGTAGCCCTCCGCTGCCTGGAGTTGTGCCTGTCTCTGCCCGCCAGCTCCCTGTGGTCGGGGTGGACCTCCTAGTGGTGGTGGTGTTAGAACCTCAAAGCGTCGCCCACCACCTGTTGCCTGGCCAGCTCCTCTGCCTCGTCCTCCTTCTCCATGCGGACCGACACGGTCGACCCTCTGCCTCTGCTTGGGTGGCCCCTCAACCGTCTGCTGCTCCTCAGCACGGTGGGTCGGGCAGTCACAAGCCATGTGGCCCTATCCGCCGCATGTGTAGCACTGCCTGCCTCTTAAAAGACTGGCTCCATGCTGTTTGTCATGCACTACTGAGCCAGTGTCCTGAGGTCGTCTGCGTGAGGGTCTGGTCTGCCTGGACCTCTGAGTCATCTGTCGACTGCCTGCTGCGGAAGACTCTGCTACGTGCCGCCCCGCGGTAGGTCTCGCCGCTGGAGATGTCTCAACAAGAAAGCTCTCGATCAGAAGGGCTCGCTCCAGTACTCCTCCCTAAGTCAGAATGCTGAGGGAGATTAGTGATGCCCTGATCTCATGTCTCAATCCATGTTCAAAGGTCCGGGCCCAGAAGAATGGGTCACATACCATGTCGGTCGAGTAGCGCGAGAGATCGGTAAATCTCGCCGAGTACTGGGTGACCGTCAAGATGCCATGCCGCAGCTGAAGAAGCTCCTGGATGCGCACCTCACGGAGGGTGGCTGGGACGAACTCCAAGCTGTAGAGGCTCTCAAATTCCATCTAGAGAAGAGATGCCACATCGTGCACCTGGAGAATCAAGCTCCACCATCGGCCCGCTGCCACGTGCAGTAGGCTCGCTGCGAGGATCACCATGAGGTCATCTAGTGTCCTCACTAGCCTGAAAACTCGTACAACTGCCTCCATCCAGTCCCCGGCTGCCTGGGGGTCTGTCTTCCTGCGGAACCTGGGCGGTCGCTGGCGCTGGAACTCATGCAGTGCACTAAGGCGACGTGCATCGTCAGCGGCTGGGGCTGGAAGCATCGGTGGATCAGCGGGTAGAGGTATCGTCGGTGCCTCAGCTGTCAAAGGGCCATGTACTGAGGCCTCGTCACTCGGCAGGCTGTCATCACGTACAACTCTCGGAACCCTAGCTGGCTGCCATCGTGGGGACATCCTGAAAAGAAACAGGTGCGCCATGGTCAGAACAGTATACCTGGTGAGCTGATACAAAGTAATCACAAAGAAAAATTGAAACACACATGCAATCAATGTTTACGTGCATTAAGTCGGAAATCAGAAGTCAGGGTCCTGGGGTACGGATACGTCGGCCGCCGCACCAAAACTGGACTCCCTGTACTGATAACAACACCTCATACGCTAAACACTATTGATTCACATAGAAGAAAGATCAGAGTCTACGGTGGAACCGAACTCCTTTGATACCAATTTGTCACGACCCATCCTAGGTGCCCGTGTCGTGACTACCCCAAGCCTGCCTTCCATAGGCCAGGGGCTGGAGACTAGCACCAAGGCGTAAATCCCGGTAAAGGGAAGGCATTTCCTTTGTAAAGTAAACAAGAACCACAGAGTAAGCAAGCGGAAAAAGTAAACACTAAGTAAAAACTGGTACAACAGTAAGTGCGGAAAAGTAAGTGGGCCAGAATAAAAACCCAAACTGAAAGTAAAGTACAACTTGAAAGGGAAAACAGCAACTGAAAAGTAAATCCACAACGTCGAGTCGTCCACTGGAAGTCCCACCTGAAGGGTGGGTACAGATAGCCTCCACTTCTCCTCGTGTCCAGCTGACCGCTCCGAGTACGTCCCGCCTAGTGGCCCACCTCAAGGTACCATCCTCCTCCGAAAGCCTCCACCACGATCAGCGTTGTCCGTCGTCTACAACCAACACAACGTAGTGCGGGCATAGCCCGTGCAGGGGTGAGTATAAGCTACTCAGTAGGGACCCCGAGACCCCCGAAGGTCTCCCAGAATCCACAAAGGATAAACCACAAAGGAAAGATACAATCACAAAGTAACACCCGACACGGCTTAGGTATATGACCATACATATACCTAAGTCATCAATTCTCGCTCGGCTCTAACATCTGAGCTCAAGTACAACCCAGTCCACACAAGAAATCAAAACATAAATCCACATAGGATAGCACAACACAATCCACAAAGGAAAGAAAAACTGGATTTCAGCTCACACAGGTATACTTCTTCGAATGACGATAAAGATGATCACTGATCCATCTAAGTCGTCAGACCCACAAAGGATCAAAAGGTACTAACCCCCACAATGACCCACACAGGATCAGACCCACACAGGATCGATAGGTAACTAACCCCCGCAAAGACCCACACAGGATCGGACCCACAAAGGATCGATAGGTAACTAACCCCCGCAAAGACCCACACAGGATCGGGCCCACACAGGACCTGTAGGCGCTGGCCCACATAGGACCGCTGAGTGATGACCCACACAGGATCGGACCCACACAGGATCGGTAGCAGTGACCCACAAAGGATCGCTGAGTGTTGTAGTTGTCGCCATCAAATCCACTGAGGATCTATGCACAGTCGTCGTCGTCACAGTAGCAGTCGCAGCCAGCTCTAGGGTTCCCGCACACAGCAAGCTTGTTCGGGAGGGTCCGCTCCCCTAGCCGAGAGGCTGATACATCAACTGAAATATAGTCCAAATTTTATGTATCAAAAAGTTCCGTATCATCAACGGAAACTCAACGTCGCAGACGGCGCGTCAATCGGACGCCCAGTCTGAGAGTTATTGGCTTTTTCGTCCCAGGGGCCCGGTTGGTTTTTAAGGCAAAACCAACCCGATCATACTCCACCTGCGTCTAAACCTCGGGAGGAGTATTCCAAAAGATCCTTCCCACTTAGAGTAATTCAACAAAGTTGATGGCACGTCAATCGGACATCCGAAGCTCAAGATATGAGCGTTTCCGCTCGGAGGGCCCAGTTGGTTTCGTGTACGAACCAACCCGACCGAACACAAAGTATTCCGAAACCTTGAGTGTGATATAACGAAACGCCCATCTCGATCCAAGGATCGCATCGCCGCTGACAGCGCGTCGTTTGGAGGCTCGTAGCGCATGTTATGAGCAAAAGACCGAAAAGGCCCGGAAACGGGGGGTATGGGCGCGGACCGACCCAGCCCAACCCCCCCCCCCCCCCCCCCGGGTCGGCCGGAATTGGGTGGACCCGACCCGGCCCATCCAGAGTGGCCCGACCCGGCCCGGGGGCGACCCGGCCGAACCGGCGGGTCGGCTCGGCTCGGCCGAGCTGCCGAGTGAGGGAAGCCACGGGGCGTGCTGCCCCAGTGGGAAGAGGAGTTGCGGCCCCACGTGGGGCCGTGCTTGGTCAGCAAACGCGGCTCTGCTGCGTCCCGTGTCTTTCCGGACCCGCGCGTTCGTGGGTCCGGTCGGCCGCCGTCGCCACGGCTTCAGCCAAGGCGGCTCCATTATGCGGCGCGCCGGGGCGCCGCCGCGCTGCTGGTGGCTTCCGCGGGCCACCGGAGTTGCTCCAATGGTCCGATTCCATTTCCGTCTGCGCCGTAGCTCCTCCCGGGTCCCATTCTTCACTGCCAGGCCCTCAAATCGCCATTGCGGCCCCGTTTGTCATCGTCCGCCGTTTCGCGCACCAAGAACGAAAAAGTGTCGTGGGTTTGGACTTGTTCATTAGTCCGCACCCACCGCGTTTGCGGTTTTAAAAAAAATTACACAACAAAAGTTTAACAAACGTCGCGAGTATAACTCACAAATATTTTTAAGAAACAAACCCCTACCTTGCCGAAGTCGTCGAACATGCGTTCTTTGCGGAATTGATCGTCGCGGAAGAAGAGGAACGTCACGTCTCGGAAGGGCGTCGCGTCGTCGCGGTAAACGGCATCGCGTCGACGATCTCCGAGCGGTAAAGAAAACACACGGATTTAATTTACACGAATTAAATCCATGTCAATTATAAAATCCACAAAGGAATTTAAAAGATTCGTAAACTCCTACCTCAAACGGATGTTCAAAGATTTGTCGCGGAAGAAGGAACGTCGCAAAAGAACGTCGCAGGAGGAGAATCGTTGGCATCGCAGAACACGGCGTCGCGTCGTCGATCTTAGTGGGCTCGGCGTTCTTCGTCGCCTTTCGTCGAAGGCCGGTGTTCTTCGTGTTCTTCGTGTTCTTCGTGTTCTTCATGTTCTTCGCGAAGGAGGATGAAGGACTTAAGGTTTCTGTCAAATCCTCTCAACGAACAACATTCAAGAAGAATAGTGTTGGTCTTATTTTATTACATGCCAACAAACGAAAATTCTAATTTTAGTAACAAACCATTAATTTGATGAATTAATGGTATGAATTAACTTCCCAATTAATAGGGGCGTTTAGAATTTAAGAAAACGCGTCGGTTGACCTTATTTAAAAAAAGGTTTTCGAGGGTGCGTTACTTAGGGGAAAAGAAACGATGGGGATCATGCGGGACCCACCTCACAAATATCCTACCAAGAGGGTAGAATATTTTGGGTTCCACCCTATCTGTTTCAACTCAGCTTAAGCAGCTTTAAGTGGCTTTAAGCGGGTTTATGTGAAATAAAATAATGTTTGTCGCACCACTTTATTTTATTTTCTTCACTTAATCCCAAAAATTAAAAACTACACTCGAGCAAACGCAACTCCGGAAGAGGCGTTTCTAAGAAAAAACTGGCGCTGCGATTCCATCAGTTCCCTCATAATTCGATTCCGAGCATCGGTTTAGATGTTAGAAAAACCTGCTCGTTCGTTCACTGAACGTACCCGAGCCAAACTTCGAAAAATGATTCCAGGAACATCGGGCCTCGGAATCAGGCGCCTTCAGAAACTGTGTTCTTGTAAAATTCAAAAAAAAATTAAGAAGAAAAAAAATTCCTTGAAATTTACGGTTGTTTAAATTATTTTTCTAATGAAAGAATACATAGTTATTCATTTATAGTTCTATGCTATATTAAAATGTGGTTTATTTCATTTATTCATTCAAACTATCTTTTTTATATCACAAAATGGGGAGAAGATCTATGTTTAGGAAGGGAAACTATCTCTGATGGAGATAGGGAGAATATTTTCAACCAAAACATTTTTTTGAACATTTTCTTTATCGAAATAGTTTTAGGAAATTGATATTTTTATAAAAAAATTATATCTACTTCTGTGTTTTAAAAATACTATATTTTCTTAAATTTTTGTTAAGTATTATGTTATAGGTTTTTTGATCATCAAAAAGGGGGATATTGTTGGGCATGTATTGTCTTGAAAATACTCTATAACTTATGATGATTTTGATGTTCAAAAATACCCTTGTTAGTCTTCTAATAATGTTTTTTAAGTGAGTTTTACAGTAATTTATATTCTATTTTAATGGAATTTAGAGTTATGGTAATGATTCTAGAAACATAGTTTTTATCACTACATTACACAGAAAATCTATCATTTGTGTATGGTATAAACCCTATGTTACAATAAAAAGTTTGTGTCAGGATCATCATCCATACATTAAAAAAATTGACATGCGTATAGATCAACAACCATACGTTGGAGTCTGGATTTACTGTTTGCTACCCTATGTTCAGGAAATTGAATGTATGGTTAATCAATGCTACATTCGGGATTTTATATTGGTAAGTATGAACATATGGATCATCATCCCTACATTACTTTTTGATCCCTATGTTATGTGTTGATTAAAGTATCGTAAAGGAACCCTATGCTATGTAAAGGAACCCTATGCTATGAAAAGGAACCCTATGTTATGCAAAGGAACTCTATGCTACGCAACTCATACCTACGTTATGTTCTCAATTGTGAAGTTTTTTAAGCAGAATTTTCAATATGGGATTACTGCAACGGTCGAGTCAGAATGAAATACTTATTCAAGGATCATTTTGATTGTTTCAAATAACCATGTTTATCAGAGAAAATCATTCCTATTTCTAAGGGAAGTTACGACTCTCTTAGTCAATTGAAATTTGAATTTTCACGATCAATTGGGCTATTGTTTTGGTTCTAGAATATTAGATCCACTCATCTTCTCTATATATTCTCTCATAATATCTCTTCACATGTGTGATAAGTGATTAACATATATGGATATTTTATTTGAGAATTATTCACTATGCTACTATGAAGAATGATCAATTATTAAATAAGCTACACTTTTGAAATATACATGTTCAATATTTTACTATAGTTTAAGTTGCTACCTTATTGAAGATCTTTTTGCAACTAGATTGCTTCAAACTATTTCAATCATGAAGATATTATTTTCTGAAGAAGAATACCCATCTACTCTGAATTGTGTGTTTCTGCAATTGTGAAGTTCAACTTGTTTCAAACAAATCAATCTCTTTTGATTCATTTGAAGTTTTCAACTGTTCGTACTCAGTTGTGGTGGAGTATCAGCTTCTTGGTCTAAGCTGTGGATAATCTGTTTTCTGTTATAGAACCAGACGACTTTGTAATTAGTCTTGTGTAAAGGTGCCAACCACCTACACTCATTTGTGGAATTTTGTTCTTATGATAAGAGGACCATACTAGTGAAATTCACAAAGATTGTAGAGAGATAATTTGGTGGAGCAGACTAGGGGTCTATGTGGCCCAAACCACTATAAAACTTTTGTTCTTTATTTCTGTTAATCTACTACATATTTTCATACATAATAAAAACACTTTATATCTAAATAAATAAATGTGGGTGTTAAAAGCCATAATTATAGAAGTTTTTTAAAAGGCACAATTCACCCCCCCCCCCCTCTTGTGTGTTACTTTTTATATTCCAACCTATCATTTTGTTCACATTGATCTACAATTTTCATCTTTACACTATAAATTTCTAGTTTGGTCCTTTTTTTGTTAGGTATTCTTCCATTGTTCAGAACTCCACTCAAACTCACACTTCTACCATAACTAACATTCACTGATTCCTTTCTTTGTTATCCAAAACCCCATGATAGTTATCAAGGACATCGTCATCAATTACTGAAAGAGCATATCTAACCATATCATCATTCATGGATGGTCTCCATATGGTTCTTCGTGTTCCATTGGTGTTGATACTCTCATGATGATGAGTATCCTACTATAGTGGTACTTCTTCCTTATGAAGAATATTCATACGATCCCTACACTATGTCTCTTGTTGCTCCTGATCAATCAACGGTGGAATTTCCTATACTTAAAATGAAACTAATTCATAACTCTCTTTTCCAGAATCATTTGACTTAACAATAATTGACTCATACAATGTGTTTTCACAACTCGAAATGATCTTTTTCACTTCTCAATCTCATATTCAGAAAGCCTTCACACAATTAATGAAGCTACCAAATACATCTTTCTTATCTCTAAGATCCAACATTGAGACTGGCACATGAAAATAAAAAATACAACTGAAGACATAAAGTCTATCTTAATCAGAAACATTCTCACCATACCAAACCTCTATCATAATTTCATGAACATTCTCAGAAGAAGGTTATGAGTTCATAGTGTGTGATACATACATTAATTCTCTTTTCTGTAAGGATTTACTAAAACCTGACTGATAAAACATACAATGAGTGTACATTTCATCTGTTCTGCTACACCATTATTCTATGGATTTCTAGTAACTATAAAGTTTCTCGCAATACCTTCATCCTGAAAATCCATCTTGAATAGATCTGACATGTATTCTCCACCATAATTTGATCCCAGTCACTTGATTTTATGTCCCATCTAATTTTCAATCATCTTCTTCAACTTAAAGATGGTTTCTAAAAATTTATCTTTATTCTTCATGGAATACAACCAAACATGATGTGATTAATCATTAATAAATGTGAAAATATAATGATTACCTCCCAATGAAACATTTTTTGATGGTCCCCAGACATCAGAATGGATGTTCTCAAGTGTTCCCTTTATATAATGGGTTGTAGTTCTATAACTCACTCTCTGATTTCACATTACACTATGATCTCAAAAGAAAATTTTTGATATCTTGGTAAATTTTGAAACTCCTATCATTTCTAAAATTAGGAAGTCCATCTCTCTACTATTTTTGTGTCTCATGTTCCACAATCTATAAGTGTTAGGTACACTCTCTTCTGATATCGCTGCTCCACCTGTAATACTTTCAATATTCAAATAATACAAAGAACCTTTTCTAATACCTTAAATTTCAAGAAATACACCACAAATTAAATTCATTAATCTATCTTCAGTGGTTATCATGTAACCAAACTTATTCAAGACTCTAAGTGATATAAGATTATTTTCCAAATCTAATACATATCTGACATCTTTAAGGTGTTGATTTGTACCATCGTTCTTCCTTAACTGTATTTTTTCAATACCTCTCATTTGTTAAAGGTGGTTAATTCCCATAAGCACCACACCTTCATCTAAATATTTAAGGATTGAGAACTAATATTCATTCATGAACATGTCAATACTATAGATATAAAATTTAACAATGCGAAAAAAACTTTAAAATTTCTAAAAAAAATTAAGGATTTCCTTAGCACTGTTAAAGGAGAGGTCCCCTTTACCAGCACTATAAAAGTGATGATAAAGGACCAACCAGCTGTAGTGTATTTTTTGAATAATATAACACCACATAAAATACTTGTAACCAATATGAAAATATATAATTTAATTGAAATAAATTTTACATAATGAATAAAAAAACTACTATATGAATTTAAAACAATGTTTTGTATAATTACATTTATAATTATTATCAAATAACATTTAAAAGCATTAATATTTCATCATATTTTACACCCATGATCCCCTCTTAAAAATTCTTCCCATGGTCTCAAATGCTGAAGAATCCAACTCAACCCAAGAAAAAGAACCCACCTATGTAGGAAAATAAATAAGATGTTATTAATAGTATAAAGAAATAAATTACATATTAATATGAAAGAATACATTAATAAAATGTCAATTTTAAATAAAAATACACACTTGGAGTTATAATATTCATTCCATGCATTGTATTTAGGTTAAGTGGATTTATACATTTCACAAATGATTTATTGATCATTTTCCTAAAGTATCACAACAATCTGTATGTGTTTTCTCGGTTTGGAGTATGACACTTGTTTTTTTTAATAAAATTAATGTCAATTTTAAAAAAAACACACTTGAATTTATACTGGTCACACCATATTTTGGATTTAGCTTAGGATGATTCCCACACATCACAAATTACTTATGGATCATTTTCCTAAAGTATCAAAACAATAAAAATGTGTTTTCTTGGTTTTGAGTATGTCACTTGTGTTTTTATGAAAATGTCATTTGAAACAGGAAATACACACTTTGAGTCATACCGGTTACATCATGTATTGGTTGGATGTGAGACTACTTATTACATGTCCTAAATAACTAATGGATGATTTTGATTAATTATCAAGATAATCGAAGCATGTTTTCTCGGTTTCCAGTGAGTGACATGTTTTGAACTAAAATGTCAATTTTGAACTTATAACAGATATTTTGAGTAATACCATTCACATAGTGCATCAGATTAAGGTGAGGTTTATTCCTACACATGAAAAATAAATTGTGAATCGTTTTCCATAAGTATCAAAACAATCAGAGTGCATTTTATCAGTTTTCAGTATGTCACTTTTTCTTTTTATTAAATTATTGTCAATTTTAAATAAAAAGAAACACTTGGAGTTATACTAGTCACATAATTTGTCAAATTATGGTGGGGTTTATTCCAAAATGTCATAAATTAATTATGGATCCTTTTTATAAAGTATCAAAACAATCAAAATGTGTTTTTTTGGTTTCCCATATGTCACACGTTCTTTTTACTAAAATGTCATTTAAAACTGGAAACATGCACTTTGAGTCATACCAGTAACATCGTGTGTCATTTTGATGTGATACTACTTCCTACACATCACAACTAACTTAATAATAATTTTCCTAAATTATCAATATAATAAAAGTTTGTTTGGTTGGTTTTTCGTTAGTGACACATTTTGACCTAAATGACATTTTTAAATTGATAACGGACACTTTGTGTCATAACGGTATCACCGTGCATCGGATTGAGGTGTGGTTAATTCCTAAACATCAAAAATGACTTATGGATCATTATCATAAAGTATGAAAATAATATGAATGTGTTTTATTGTTTTCATCAAGTAATTTTACCTTTTTACTAAAATTAATTTCAATTTTAAATAAATAGACACACTTAAAATTATAACGGTCACACCATGAATTAGATTGAGGTGTAGATGATTCATACACATCAAAAATAAATTATTGATTGTTTTCATAAAGTATCAAAATAGTCTAAATTAATTTGATCAATTTTGAGTATTTCACTTGTATTTTTTATATCAAAATGGCATTTGAAACTGAAAAAATACACCTTGAGTAACACCGGTTGCATCATGTATCAGTTAGATGTGATACTAATTCCTACATGTCACAATTCACTTACGAATCATTTTTCTAAATTATTAAGACAATCAGAGTGTGTTTACCTGGTTTTCAGTGAGTGACATGTTTTGAACTAAAATGTCAATTTTAAACTAATAATGTACATTTTGAATCATACCAGTCACATCATGTGTCAAATTGAGGTGCGGTTGATTCCAACACACAAAAAATTAATTATAGATCATTTTCCTAAATTATAAAAATAATTGTAATGTTTTTTCTTGGTTTCCTGAATGTCACATGTTCTCCATACTAAAATTAATGTCAATTTTAAATAAAATGACACACTTGGAGTTATATCAGTCACATCGTGCATCAGATTGTGGTGGGGTTTTTTTCTACATGTCATAAATGACTTATGGATTTTTTTTATTAAAATATCAGAAAATATGAATGCATTTATCTATTTTTTAGTATGTCTCTTATTCTTTTAACTAAAATTCCATTTGAAACTATAAACATGAACTTTGAGTCATAATGGTCAAATCGTGTGTCGATTTTATGTAAGAATGATTCCTCCATGTCACAATTGACTTATGAATCATTTTTATAAATTATAAAGATAATTGGACATATTTTGGTTTGTATTAATTGAGTGAAATTCTATGAAACAAAATAAAAATTTTAAACTGATAACAGACACTTTGAGTCATACTTTTCGTACCATGTGTCTGATTGAGGTTCAGTTATTTCCTACTCATCCCAAAAGACTTATGTATCATTCACCTAAAGTATAAAAATAATACAAATATTTTTTCTCAGTTTCCAGTATGTTGATTTTTATTTTAACTGAAATTAATGTCAATTTTAAATAAAAAGAAACACTTAGAGTCATACCCATCATACTATGCATTGGATTGAAGTATAGTTGATTCCTACACATCAAAAATGACTTATGAGTCATTTTCATAATGTATAAAAACAATCTGATTTAATTTTCTCGATTTTGAGTATTTTACTTGTTCTTTTTATGAAAATTAATGATAATTTTAAATAAAAAGACACACCTTGAGTCATATCGGTCACACCGTGCATCAGATTGAGGTTTGGTTGATTCTTACAAATCACAAATGAATTATTAATAATTTTCCTAATGTTTTAAAATACTATGAATATGTTTTATTGGTTTTGAGTATTTCATTTGTATTTTTTACTAAAATTAATGTCAATTTTAAATAAAAATATGCACTTGGAGTCATAGCAGTCACACCCTCTGTCAGATTGATGTGAGGAAAATACTATACGTCCCAAATGACTTAAGGATCGTTTTCTTAAAATATCAAAATAATACAAACTACTAATGTTTCCATTATTTCCATTTCCTTTCATTTTTTAACTACTAACACTACATATTGATTTGATGTTCTTAGTTGAAAAACCTTCCTCTACTCTTCTAGTTTTTATCAATGTGAAAGGTTTTTTGGCTATGAACATTGACTCAATATTAAGTGTTGGTATTTTGGAAAAGAAATACAATGTAAATCATGGTAGAATTATCATAAAAGAATATGTTATCTCTTTTATGGCTTGTTTTAGATAGTTGAAATCAAAATATGAATTCCTGAAATATCTGTGAAAAAAAATATAAGTATAAAACAAAAATGATAATGAAATTACCTAAAAAATATGAGATAAAATTATAAAAACATTAATTAAATAAGTTGTATGAATTAACCATTTCTTGATGGTTGTATATATTCTTAACCCATTTCCTTGTTGTCATTGTCTCAATTGTATCCTCTAAGTACAATCTCTCACGATGATGAGAAGCTTCAAAAAAAACTAGCCCAACTCGAAAAAAAAATCCACCTGTATAAGCAAAAAATTATTATGTGAGTAATACTAAAAGGAAATAACTTAAACATAAATATTAAATAATCCATTACATATATGGATAATGATATTACTATGAAAACATCAATATTACCTCTATGATTGAGTAGAGGTAGTGTCGTTGCTCTTCCTACAAAGGTAGTGGAGGGAAGTTGAAGGAAAGTGATAAATATCAACACTGTATGGGTAAAAATGTTTAGAGGGAGAATAGGTTTAGGGAATTTTTTTGTGCATAAAGGCATCAAATATGGACAAAAATCTTTTAAAATAATGAAACTCTATAAGGAATAATGAAAATTAAATCAATTTTTCATTTTATAATTTTTAGTAAAATAGAGAAACTATATCATAACATTAACTTTACATATTCTCAAAAGGTTTCCTTCATTATAGTATGTTCTTCCATGATGTTTTTTCATCTGTCGTTGTACTGGGTTCCTCTTTCTTCCCTTCAAAAGGATATTTTCTCTTGTTCAATAAACGGGGTCTTGTCCCCTTTACCTTTAAAAAACTATTCAGGATTATTGTATAATTTTTTGACCCATTTCCTTTTTGTCAGTATTTCAGTTGCACCCTTGAAGTCCAATCTTTCATGAGGTCATTTATTTACGATCTCTATGAAAATTAAAAAAAATAATATTAGATAGAAATTTTGAGTAAATTAACTAAAAAAGTAGATAAAATGATGAGAAAATCCGAAAAATAAGAATTCAGAAGTCACATCTTTGTGATATATTTTTACATTCTACCATCAAGTCTAATGCCAATTCAGTTCTAGAAATATCTATTTCATCTTGCGATTATGAGGATTTTCGACACTCATAGTAGTACTGGATAAATATAAATACAAAAATGATTAATAAATATTTTAAATGAAATAGGAATTATCTACGAAAATACCCTTTCATGGATGCTAGTTTGTTGATGGTATATGATATCTCTCATAAATTTACAAGCATATTAACCATACTCTTTTCTATTTATTTATTTCAAACACTATAGGAACATTCAAAAAAATAATCAATTTGTTTTTATATGTGTTTAAATAGTGAAATCGTATTATATATACCCTGATACATGTCCACTTGTAAAACTTGTCAAGCTCCTTGTGCACATGAAATGTCCTCACTACATGATTTTCACTAAATTTAAAAACTGCCCTATCATAACAGAATGATCAATAAAACATATTATAAAATATATAACATGAATTTTTTTTCTAAAATATTGTATGTTGTGTGTTAAAAATTGAAATAATTCATCTTGTGTGGTTGGTTTGTTGGGTATCCATGCAGTGAATCCAGAAAATAAATATTTAGAGTACCCAAATTGTCTATAATGAGCATCCAATGTTTTCAAAAAACAAAAAAAGAATAAGTAATTAATTAAATGAAAATATTTTTAATATTATTAAAATTTATTGTTTTACCTCTTCATGGTTGGTATTAAGAAGATTATATCATCCGTATGTTTGATTTAAAATGATTTGGACATTTTTCCACTATTTCAGATATTTTTTTATTCTATTTAATTTTGGTCTATAGATGTGATGTGAGTACTAATGAGTCAATATTTATGTTCATAGTGTAATCCGTTCAATTTTTATTCACATATACACCTACCAAGAATATGAAATGTATTTAGTCATAATTAACATAGTATATCAGCTATTTGAAAAAAAGTCATGAAAACACACATCATGTATATATTTAAAATTGAGACTCATATCCATTCATAATTGAGGATTTCATTTATATTCTCATGAGAAATTTAGTCTATAATGGAATCGTTATACATTAGTTATTAAAAATTAACTATGTGATTACTACCACTTTGTAACTTTGTATCCACATGAACCTTCGATGCTAGTAAATGAAAATATTGAATGGGTGGGGTAAATGTGTTTTATGAATATATTTTTTATCTGTTGGTTGATCCTTTAGATGTTTTTTATTTAACCTTTCATTTCACCACCCTACCTTTGTTCGAATGTAATAAAATTCATTGGTTCAGAATTTTTTTCATTAATTGTTAATGGTTTAACATGAAAAATAAATTGGAAATGAATAGCTCTGTGTCGACATGCTTTATTACAAGATCTGATGAACATTGTATGAATGTTCCAATAGCTTTCTCAACCATATGAATATTTTTATCATCAAGTGTAACATGTATCTTGGATATCAGCTCATTATATATGGTAATCTCCACTCACACATGACCTATTAGATGTGATATATTGTGTGGACTATCATCATATATATTGGACATGGTAGCCCTCATAATAAGGCGATGTGTGGGTGTTGATAGATATAAATAAAAATCATTTTCACCCTGTATAATATCAGTATAGTAAAGGTATCAATTTATTTATGATTCATATTTTATAAAAACAATTATGAGAATATTAATTTCCTCATATAAGACATATCTTTTAGGGGAATGTCTCACCTAAAAGATGGTGGGGGTGGAGGGATCTTCATGCAATGGTTGTTCTTGAGTTGTTTCTTCTCTTTGCTACCAATATAAAATTTGCTAGAAACTCAGTCTTCAAATGAAATTTTTCTTCAAGGTAAGATAATATTGATTTTATCTCTTTCATTTATTTATCTTTATTCTCTTGTTATTTTATTTTCTTATAATATGTTTGGGGTGTCACCCCAAAACCTGCACCTCTAACACGGCCATGTTTTTTTTCTGATTCAAGGCCACTAATAGTAGGTGTTCATCTGGTGTATGTATTTTTTATTATTGTGAATATATTTAATAAAAAATATAATAAAATAATTAATCATTGTTATGTAATAGGTATTTAAAGAAAAAAATACTATATCATACTTACATATGCTTCCCACACTTTTTGTGTGTTTTCATCTATTAGTATAACATATTTATTTACATGTTACTCCTTACATTTCACATGATGTGGGATAGAAGTAGATAAGGATTTATATTCATAAATCTATATATAAATATAAAAACATAATTATGTTGTTGTTTCATGTTACATAAAAGTATTACGGTAGATTTAAAATATGTACCAATTTTTTTCAAGTGAATCATACCCCATCCTTTATTTACAATAGGGGAACATTGGTTTTTCTCCCTGTTCCTTATTTTCAATACTCAGTTACCATTTAATAAATTAAAAATTCTTGATCAAAGTGATCAATACACGTATTTTCAACCAAATTATTATCATCCACAATATAAAAAAAGATATCTCCCCACAATGTCTAGTAAACCCATCCCACAATTCTAGGTTGATCAGGTTTGTATACATAAGCGGTGGGTGCGAGTTTACTTTCCCTTCAATATCTTTAAGATGAACTTTCATTAGAATTATGTGAAATTTTCAATGAGTCTTTCCAAAAATCATTAATAAAAATTTCTTATGGGATTCATCTACTATAAATTCACTCTATAAGGGATTATAAAGATTAATTTATTGTTTCATTATTTTATTTTTCAGTAAAATAAAGAAAGGATCTCTTAATGTTACTGTATTCTCTTCCCAAATCAATGTATTAACTATGGACACAACATTGTTCCACAAATCTACATCAATCAGAACATGTTGTCGAGTGATGAGACCAATGTAACTACTGAACATGGCCTTGATGGGGTTAACAGGATGGTCGCGCGCATTCCACCTGACCTCAAATTTGATTCCATTTCTTTTCTCCTTAATGATTTTTTCTAACATTTAAATTTTATAGAGGTCCTTTTTTGTGACATAGATTCTTCATTGTCTACCATTTTCTAGAGTTCAACATTTACAATATGTTGTTCCACTGGATTGGTAGCATTGACATGTGCAAAAGGTTCTTGTTCCTCTTTACTGGGAGAAGATGCAAGTTGAAAAACTTGTTGTTCCTTAGGATTGGGAGCATATGCACATGAAGAAGTCATTATCTATAGAAGGGGTTTAATATTTAATTCAGATTGCGTAAATTTAGCAGAAAATATAAAATAACTTTAGGTAACACAATGTATATTAAAAAAATCTAATTATTAAACTCTTTTTTAAGGTTAAAGGGATTTGACCCCTCTATCGAGTATCTAAATCCATTTATTGTGGTCTACTCCAACATATAAACCCCATATACATTGGAAAAACTAGGAATTGATTGCGGCATCCCAATGAAAGGTTCATGACCAGTTGAATTTTCATCTAACCCTTCAAGGGTTTTGGTCGATAATAGAACAATTTATAACTTTTGGTTTACAGGATCTAGAACATAAAATACTTGAACTTCCTGTGATTACATTATAAATGGTTCATTATTGTACCCTTCCTTACTAAAGTCCACTTTCAAAAATCCCAATTCATCTATTTTAACAATACTTATCAACCCACTTACATTGAAAAATAAACACTTGGAGTGTTGTATAATCCAAATCCCATATTTTTATGATGGTTCTAAAGTATGTCATATTTACACAAATTTAATTTCTTTCCTTACTACAAGAAACATGCATCACATTAGCCACAAGTGTAAAACCACTATTTTTCATGGTAATGCCTTCATCGTGTTCATTTTTATTGAATGTATAACAATTAGTTACATAACCATTTTAAGATAATACATACACACTTGGTTCTATGTACAACCATCAAAGTCATTTTAAAATTGAATCCATATTTTCATCTAACTACTTAAAAATATAGTCTTGAAACCATCTTATAAATTGTTGATTATGTGTATTTGATATCTATATTTTAGACCTTGATGGGTTCAAATGCCAAATAATCACTTTTTCAGTTTCAACATATTGGGAAACCTACAAACTATTTTGAAAAACATAATGGTGGGTCTACTCCTGATCCGTAGTATTGATTGTGACAACATCTTTTCCAGAAATTCCATCACCCACAAGCTACCCATTGTGATGAGATTTTAGTATACCAATGCTTTCCATACTGTATAGGTAGTCGGTATAGAATTTAGTGGCTTCCTCAACAATATCTCTGTCTACAATACAACCCTCTGGGTGAATTTTATTTTTGACATACACTTTCAAAATACTCATATATCGTTCAATGCGTTACATCTATCTATAATGTATAGGACCACTTTTTTGAATATCTCTCACCATATGAACCATCATATCAAATAATATTGTTAGGAAAAACATTTCCAATTCATATAATATGATGACAATTTCCTTTCCCGTAGTTGGAAATTTCACTGATCTAATAACTTTGTGCATATAGCTTTGAAAAATAAACATATATTGGTTAATGTATGATAAACATTCTTGGGAAAATTTGATGTAAAGATATAGGAATTAGATATTTCATTAAAAAATAAAAGTTATGTGATTTCATACCTTTTAAATTTAAAATTAGTCAATGACATGATATTATTGATATTCGATGAAAACCCCTCTGTAACTTTTTTATCATTCAAGAAGTTTCAAAACTGATATCTCTCTTTCCTAGAAAGATTGTAAGAAGATGGAGGAATAAAAGTTTTTTTTCACTCTTCACTAAAACCAACTCTTCCCATACTCCCATGTCAATCATTTACAATATAGCCTTAATTCCATACTTTGTTTTCTTGGTGAATTTAGTAACATGCCAATGACACTATCAGATAATTTTTTTTAAAAATGCATAACATAAATAAATTTTTTGACATACAAACAATTCCAGTATGGTAACTCAAAAAACTGGATCTCTTTTTCTAGATAGTTTTCATAAGATTTTTCATAAAAGGTTTACCAAAAGAATTTTTTATATCTTTTATTTTCTCAAAGAGTTGATCACCTATTAGTGGAGATTATGTTGTGCGTTCTTCTAAACTCCTACTGAATGATGTTGTCCAGGATTGGTACTTATATCATCGAGGTAAAAATTTAACATTTACTATAAATACAATCTTGGATGAATGTTTCATCTTAATTGACTGTGTACCTTGTTCACAAATATTTTACCCTTGAGTTTCTTTAATGTTATATCATGACAAATTTACGTAAGTAGGAAAGTCATTTATCATCCCATACAATATGGTTCTCAATGTGAAATCTTAATTTATGTAAGCATCGTACAACATAACACCTAAATCCCATAATAATTTCAAATCATAAATCAATGTATCCAAATAAACATCAATATAATTACCTATTTTTTTTGTCCCTAATATAATCATAGATAACATAATGTATTTTCATTTTATCCATAACCATGATGGAAAGTTATAATCTACCAACATAACCAGAAATATAGTGTGAGTTGTTCTTTGAAAACCAAAAGGATTCCCTCCATTTATAGATAATGTAAGATGAATTTTTCTCGAAACTTTTTTAAAATTTAGGATAGTCATGATGAATTCTATTCCCCTAAGGAGAGTCTATCAGGTGATGAAGTTTCCAAAAACAATTGTCTTGTATTTTCATTCCATGTTAATTTCCTTGAAGTATCCTCTCTTACATATTAGTACCTAATCCTTGGAATGATTGGAAAGTAACATAAAAATTTTGTAGGAATTGATTCATCTTTCTTTTATTATGAATCACCACACTTTGGACATTTTTTAGGTTATTTTTGATCCTTGAGTAACAATATACAATCATTTTGACAAGAATTTATTCTTTAAGAGATCATACCCATTGAACGTAGAATTAGTTTAGAATCATATGTTTGTCTAGGGGAATCATTATCATCTAGAAGAATATCATTCAAGAGAGAAATTGGTTTAGTAAAATAGGCATCACTCCATCTGTTTCTAGATTTTAAATTTTACAGCTTCAGTATGGTTGAAAATGCTATATATTTAGTACAACTAGCATGCAATGGCATATTCACACAACACATTAACTTCTCAAACAATTTTGGACAATCAAAAAGTTCATCTTTAACTGTCATTATAATTTCCACAATAGGATATTCATCATAATTCTCATTTCTAATCACATCCTCGATATGGTCTCCTCTATTTTCCATACTTGTAATCATATCGGATGATCCATAAAATGAAGTGTTATCCCATTCACCAGCTTCATTCCCCTTTTCCATGTATTTATTCCAAAATTTATAACTTTGATTAATTCCATAATAGATCAAGTTTTCTTCTAACTTCTCTTGAATAATTAGTCTTGAATAACAATAGTGTAAACACGAACAAAGGATTTGAGAGGGGTCATATGCATGATCTTTTGAAAACTTGAGGAACTCTTCACCCCCATCATCGTACTCTTTTGTCAAACAATTGTCATTCATATACTTTCTATTAATATCTATCCTATTTTATTTGGTAATATTAATATTAACAAAATAAATACACAAAAGGGGCTTCAAAATTAGGGGTACCCATTATTTGAATGTTTCGAATAATTTCATCATTATTTGAAGTAAATGAGTCTTTAAAATTAAGAAAAGAACTTTTACACTTGTGGTAGGTTTTATCATATGAATTCATCCATAATTGATGAGGGATGAGTCCCAAGAAAAAAATGAAATAATAATTGATCGAAAGATAAAGCTGATGAGGATTATAGTTATTACTGTATTTTGTTTCCTGAGACTCATCCCCTTAGAAGCTAACACCAAATTAGAGAGAAGATATAATTATGGTGGTCTCCCCTTATTTAAACCGTGTAGGTGATGCTAGATGAATAATAGGTTAAGGAGTTTCAATGGGGTTAAACATTTATTCACCTTTTGTGAGAGTGAGGTCATGTTGGATATCCTATGGGTTGGATAAAGTTAGTGACATTCCCTTTCCATGGTGTTATTATCAATCTATATTATGTAGGAGGTGAGATTATGCGTATCTAGGAGGTCACTGAAAGTTTATATGATCATATAAATATAAATATCACCCTTTATGAGTAAACCATGGTCTACCGATGCAATTATAAAAAGGAATTGAATAAGTTCCCCCTTAGATACATTATATGAACATGAAATCAAAAAAACAAAGCTAATTTTGAAACTCATTCAACTCTAAATTAAAAGAATACATCCAAATTCTATCTATTGTGACTTAAAACCTAAAATATTTCATATAATAAAACAAATTTTAATTAGCCAAATGAATTTTTTGAAAAAATAATAATCATAATACAAAATTATAAAAGTATAAAAGTATAATTTATAGAAATAAATTTTATAAAAGTAAAAAAGTACTAAACTATTGATAAATTGAAGAACGTATACATGTATAAAAGTATAAATTACAAATGTATATATATTTATGTCAGTATATAAAATTATAGACATATATAGAAGTATAAAATTATATATAATTTATAAAAGAATATATATTTTAAAGAAATATACATAATTTATAAATGTATATAAATTTATAAAACTATATAAAATTTCATATATGTTATAAAAGTATACCTAATATATAGAAGTATATAGTTTTAAAAATTTATAAAAGTATAAAATTATAATATATAAATGTAAAATTTATGAATGAATAAAAGTTAATAATTTATAATGAATAAAACTATAATTTTATACTAATTTATAAATCTAGAAAACCATAAAAGTGTAAATAATTATTTAAATTTTATATTTAAACTATATCTGTAAATATGATACATTGTAATATTTATAAAAGTATATAATTTTATAAATTAATAAAACTATAAAAGTATAAATATTTAATAAAAAATTATTATTAAATTATATTAGTATAATACGAAATACTATAAAATTTATAAAAGTATATCAATTTAAAATAATATAAAATTATAAACTTGAAACACTTTGAATATGTCAAAAGGCATTTTTATACCATGCATTTTTAGAAATTCCTATAATTTTTAAAAAAAATATATTATAGAGGGTCCATTAACTAATTATTAATGTTTTCCTTATTAAATGCATATAAAATAATATAATATAAAACTAGTTGTTGTGAAAAATTACTTCACTTAATATAAAATGAGTTTTTTATGAAATATGGATAATGAAAATATATTCATTGTAATCAAACACTATCATTAATAAAAAAATATAAAATTACAATATTATATATATTTAATTTTCATCCTTCAAAATATCTAGGAAATACTCTTCTATGGAGAGAGTGATATTTGTAGTGAACTATATAAAATACACTGGTGCATTATAAATTGAAATATAAATTATATTTTTAATGATTTTCATTTTTTAATTTTCATATTTAATTTTATTAGGACCTCAAGATATATTTAAATTTAAGAAATCCAACGATTTTTAATAATTAAAAAAAATATTTTTAGAAATATATGAAATTTAATAATTTATCAAAAAAAAATTATGAGATATATTTTAGTCATTATTAATTATTAAAAAAACTTATAATAAAACCAACGTTTATCTTTTGAAAATACATTTATGGGACAATTATCTATTATAAATCACAATCACAATCATATATCTAATCCTTGTAATATTATGAAAATTTCATTTCTGATACTGTGTAAAAGGGAAAATCTATCAGATCCCTAAAGGGGTTCTACTTAATTTCACACATGCTACATATCCACTATACATTACATACTATCACTTTTTATTTAAATCAAACCATTATAGAGATAAATACCCTAATGTGATATAAAAATGAATGAATAAATATAGGAAAACATAAAAATAGGAATAATTACACATATATATATATATATATATATAACACATATAGAATCATGGGGAATGTCTAGAAATGAAAATAAAAAAACCACACATAAGAAAAAATGGCATAAAAATAACTACAGGTCAAAATGTTAAAAAAACACTACTTAATTTCTTCTTTTAAATGTTAGGATAAAATTCATCCTTCGTTGTCTAATTAGCTGTAAGAAGAAGTGATTTGAATGAGTGAAACGATAAAAACATCAAATTTTTGGTTTAGTTCAGGGAATGATTGGTCTGAGGAGGAGTAGAGAAAGTTCGAGTCGTATGGCTAGAGGGTCACTTCCTATGCCACAGTTCCTTAAAGGAAAGTGTCTCCTCACATGCCGTATCCACAGTCGAAAAAAATGGGTAGGACCATATTTAAGGAAAAAAACTATATCTAAAGTGGAGATGGTCCCACACACCACTATCGAAGTACTTCTACCCCAAACCAGTTCCATCACCGATAAAATTTACATTGGATATGAAGATAAGGCGTCGAGAAGTTGAATACAATAGAATGAGGAGGATAGGAGACTCTTACTCAAATTTGATACAAAAAGGATGGGAGCTATTCATTCGGTTCGTCGAGAAGAAGTGAAGACGTGCACATGTGATGTACGACTGAAAAAGTAGTGTTGTTAGAGGCACTAACAAGACAAATCCACACATACCTTATATTTGGAGAGATCGATTCATTGAGAATGTAGATCAGTAGTAGCGGTAGGATCTGGTACCATGAAATCTTGAGGCATGAACGGCGGTATGGTTCTATTAGGTTTCAATTTATAAGATCTCATAAGGCTTTTATCAACGCTTTTTCAAAAAGCACTGATAATGGTCATCTTTATCAGTGCTAAAATTGAAAACACCGATAAAACTGACCTTTACCAGGGCTTTTTTAGCACTGATAAAAGGGTGTCTTTATATACGTTAAAAAATCACAGATAAAGGTCTAATATTAATACTTTATTTATATTATTATATATATTTATAGTGTTATATATATTTATAAATTTTTATAATATATATATATATAATTATTTAAAATTATAATTATAAAAATACTTATTTATTTATAATTATATATATAATAAATATATTTATAAATATTTCTATGTATTTATAAATATTTTTATATATTTATAAACAATTATATATATATTTAAAAATATATTTATATAATTAAATATATTTATAAAATTATACATATAATAAATATATTTATTATAATTTCATAATTATTTAAATAAATTAACATTATTTTATAATTATAATTATATATATATAATTATAAATAAGATGGACAGGGGTTGGTTAAGTGGTACTGTGTAACGCGACCACTCCTTGAAAATGGAATTGGCATAGGTTTGAGTCCTACCACACTTGATTTATCTTGGGGCATACGGCATGCGGGTAGTGATTTGGGCCCAGGAAAGACATGGTGTGGAACCCACCTATA
Organism: Viscum album; assembly: GCA_963277665.1. Classification (NCBI taxonomy): domain Eukaryota; kingdom Viridiplantae; phylum Streptophyta; class Magnoliopsida; order Santalales; family Viscaceae; genus Viscum; species Viscum album. The sequence continues at coordinate 1,614,992,210 of OY728163.1, forward strand.
CCTCATTACCAAATAACACATTTTTTGATAAGGGAGTAGTTGAGTGGTACCCAACACACCTCCACATCTAGAAATTCTGGGGTTCAAAACCCAGCATGTACAACTTACCTACAGGTAACCGTTTCTTGGGAGACATGCTTTTGGGGTGGTATACATAGAAGATATGATATATTGTGGGCCTCAGTGGTGTGGAGAACCCGCTGTTGTGGAAATGTGGGGTGGCTAGCGGGAGGAGGACCTGATCTACCGATTTTCTAGGCAAGCTGGCTGCTACAGAAATGGGTGTTTGTCAGTGGGAAGAGGCCTTGATGCAATGATGGATGTTAACGATATTGGGAAAGACGACAAGCGATGAATGCACAAACAAAAACCAAAGCGAACGTGTAGTGGAAATAAATTTATTTCCCTTTAAACAAGCCTGCAAAAATTTAGTGGATGCACAATCAAAAAATATGTGCAGTGAAAAATAAATATTGACACTAATACTTTTTAACATGAAAACCCCAGTGAGGGAAAAAATAATGGGATCTAGTCCATAAATCAGATCCACTAAAATAAATAAGTACACGGTAGAGACTCTAAAAAATGGAAGGGATATCAAAAGTATAACTCTTCGATACACCAGAAGAAAAAGTATTGCGGACAAGAGAGGTAGAAAGCAGGTCTAAAAAAGAATTTCATCCAAGAAAGAAGTGAAAACAATAAATCTGGCTATATTGGTCTTCAAATATCTATTATGTAACCGGGTTCTGAAAAATCACCAATACCATAGGAAAAATCATCGTTGATCAATGTTGATCACAAAATTGATATTTTCTCTCTGTATCGATGTTGTATCTCAAAGCCTGTCTACTACCTCCTTTTAAAATAATTGGTTCTATGTCAGAAACGAAACTCCTCCAATAAAACATGTATTCATGTTTTCTAAAATCCGTGTGCACCAATTTAGGTGGCTCCTAAAAAACTCCCCCTTGGACTCAAGTGGGGATCACCGACAACACTGCAATCAGTCGATACATCTCAAATTTACCTCTGGGTAAACCCTTGGTCAACATGTCTGACCCATTTTCATTAGTGTGGATCTTCTCAATCTCTAACTATCTCAAATCAAGGATGTCAAGAATCCAATGATATAGAACATTGATATATTTCAACCTTCCATGAAAATTGAAATTATTTCCCAAACAAATAGCACTCTGACTATCAAAAAATAAAACATTTTGTCCTAAATAAAAATTGACCTCTCGAATAAATTTTTTTTCCCTCAAAAATTATTTTCATTGTACTTTAGATGTAATAAAATCTAACCCTATGGTAGATAAAGTAACACATCTATTCAATATAGACTGCCAAGATACATTTCCCCCTACAAAAGTGATCAAATTTCCTGAAGTAGACTTCCTCGAATCGATATCTCCTGCCATATCTAAATATGTAAAGCCACAAAACATAGGTTCCCCTTTTCTAAAACAAAATATTAGATAAAAAGTAGCACAGAGATAATGAAATATATACTTCAATAGTGTCCAATTTTCTCTACTTATATTAGAGAGAAAATGACTAACCACATGAACTTCATGAGCTATATCAATTCTAGTACATAGCATCACATACATCAAATAACCAATGATATATGAATAAGGTGTGTCCTACATCACCTCTATCTCTTCATCAGTATAAGGAGAATAACTAGTAATGATATTAAAATATAAAGTAAGAGGAGTACTAACCACTTTCTCTCTATCCATATAAAATCTCTGAAGAAACTTCTCAATATATCTCTCATGAGATAAACACAATTTCAATGCCTTTTTATCATGGGAGATTGACATGCCATGAATCTATCGTGTTGGCCCCAAGTCTTTCATCATAAAATACTGACAAATATCCTTATTCAATCCTTCAATTCAAAAAGCATCATGGCCAACAATGATAATATCATCAACATAAATAAGAAGTATAATAAAATCATCATCACTAAATATATGAACAAAAAAACAATGATTAGAAGATGTCTTCCTGAAACACTAATGAAAAACACTACTGGAAATAGAGTATATACCAACGGTTTACAACCGTTGGTATAGGCTGGAAAACCGTTGGTATTTTCTATACCAACGGTTCTCCAAACCGTAGGGAAGTAAGGCGTGGGGAAAGATATATACCAACGGTTTTAAGTAAACCGTTGGGATAGCCCACTCTATGTATTGGTATAGGTTTACCCAACGGTTTAGAACCGTTGGGAATTCTATAATTCTCAACTTATACCAACGGTTCCCAACCGTTGGTATAGTTTTTTCCCCAACGGTTTCATTGAAACCGTTGGGAATTCTATGATTTTGATGTTATACCAACAGTTTACAACCGTTGGTATATCATTTTCCCAACGGTTTCATTGAAACCAGTTTTTTACCAACGGTTTATTGAACCGTTGGTATAATTCTTTCTCAAAGTTTACCAACGGTTTACAACCGTTGGTATTGTGTATTTCCAGAAATGTTGCACAGATGCCCCTGCAGTAGCCCCTCCAGTGCATAGACCTGCATAAAACACACCACTAAAAACACTAACAGAATTAAAACAACTAAAAAGAACACCACCTATTTGATTAGAGGCATGGTGAATAATTCCCCATTTGAATTTTCATATGACAACAATCATCCAGTATAGTTGAATCAGGGTTTCAATAAATCAAATATTATTTACACCCATTTCAATCTTCACATGACAACCACTTTAATAATATATGGTGAAAAGGTATTTTCATAGGAGTCTCATCACTTGTGACTCCATAAGTGACACACCGGGCCTCGAATTGAGGCTGGGTTGACTGGTACACATCACTTATGATCCATGGATCATTGTCCTAAATTTCAACACAATCATAATCCGTTTGATTTGTTTGGAATATGTACATAAAATATTATCCATTTCGAACAAAAGAGATGAAGTTTGGGTGTTCCCCGCCCCACGGTGAATTGGATTGAGGCAGGGTTGACTCGTACATGTCACATATGACCCATGAATCATTTTCATAAAGTTTCAATAGAATCCGAAGGCATTTGGTCTATTTCCCGTATGTCAGTTGTTGATATCACTTATAATTTAGTCCATTTTAAAGAAAAAAGAGATAGTTTGAGTGGTCCTAGACACACCGTGGCTCGGATTGAGGCGGGAATGACTCTTACATGTCAAATATGACCCATGGATCGTTTTCCTAAAGTTTCAATATCATTTGAAGTCGTTTGGTTAGTTTGGCGTATGTCAACTATTGTTTTCACTTAAAATTAAGTTCATTTTAAACAAAAGAGAGACACTTTGAGTGGTGTCGGCCACACCGGGCCTCGGATTGAGGCAAGGTTGACTCGTACACGTCACATATGAGCCATAGATCGTTTTCCTAATGTTTCAACACAATCAGAATCCGTTTGATCAGTTTGGTGTATGTATTTAAAATATTGTCCATTTTTAACATAAGAGAGACAGTTTGGGTGGTGTCGGCATCACCACACCTCGGATTGAGGCGGTATTGACTCTTACACATCACATATGACCCATGGATAGTTTTCCTAAAGTTTCAATAGAATATGAAGGCATTTGGTCAGTTTCCCGTATGACAGTCATTGATTTCACTTACAATTTTGTCCATTTTCAACAAAAGAGAGACAATTTTAGTGGTCCCAGCCATACCGCGGCTCGGATTGCGGTGGGGTTGACTCGTACATGTCACATATGACCCATGGATCATTTTCCTAAAGTGTCAACAGAATCCGAAGGTGTTTGGTCAGTTTCCCGTATGTCAGTTGTTGATTTCACTTACAATTTAGTCCATTTTGAACAAAAGAGAGACAGTTTGAGTGGTCCCGGTCACACCATGGCTTGGATTGAGGTGGGGTTGACTTGTACACATCACATATGACCCATGGATCGTTTTACTAACGTTTCAATAGAATCATAAGTTGTTTGGTTGGATTGGCGTATGTCAGTTGTTGTTTTCACTTAAAATTATGTCCATTTTAAATAAAAGAGAGATAGTTTGAGTGGTTTCGGCCACACCACAGCTCGGATTTATGAGGGATTGACTCGTACATGTCACATATGACCCATGGATCGTTTTCATAATGTTTAAATAGAATCAGAAGGCGTTTGGTTGGTTTGGCGTATGTCAGTTGTTGTTTTCACTTAAAATTAAGTCCATTTTAAACAAAAGATAGCCACTTTGGGTGGTGTCCGCCACTCTGGGCCTCAGATTGAGGCATTGTTTACTCGTGCACATCACATATCATCCATGGATCGTTTTCATAATGTTTCAGCACAATCAGAATCCGTTTGATCGGTTTGGCTTATGAACGTAAAATATTGTTCATTTTTAACATAAGAGAGATAGTTTTGGTGGTGTAGGCCACACCGCGCCTCGGATTGAGTCAAGTCTGACTCGTACACATCACATATGACCCATGTATCGTTTTCCTAAAGTGTCAATATAATCCTAAGGCGTTTGGTTGGTTTCCCATATGATAGTTGTTGATTTCACTTACAATTTAGTCCATTTTGAACAAAAGGGAGACAGTTTCAATGGTCTCAGTCACATCGTGTCTTGGATTGAGCCAGGGTTGACTCATACACGTCACATATGACCCATGGATCATTTTTCTAAAGTTTCAACAGAATCAGAAGAATTTTGGTTGGTTTGGCATATGTCAGTTGTTTTCACTTAAAATTATGCCCATTTTAAACAAAATATCATTCCATTATGTTCCCGGCATCCATGGTTTCTTATTTATAGGAGAAATACCCATAAACAATTCAATAGGCATTAACTATAATAGAATATACATTTAAGTAAACGATAAAGGAAGAAAATAATCAAGGTATCAACTACACATGTCAAAAAAACATACAAATGTGTTTTTGAAAAAATGTAAAACCAACAAGAACTTAATGTGTTATATCACATAACAGCATGACTCATCCCATAACCATATTAGTAGGGTATCATGAACATGAATAACATCAACCTTGTGCCATCCTCCTACCCTACATGACCCCAACCACATGCCACATCTTATTATAGCCTTATCACATCACACCTCATCGAAAAACACTAGGGAAATCATAGTACATCTCACCTGAAGACACATGGACAATCACATCGCATCTTGCCTAAAAACACATGGTCAATCACTTTTGAAGGAAGAGTAGGGAATGTTGTACCCCACTCTCTTGGATTTTAATGATCACAATCACTCTCATAGTGATCTAATGTTGTTTCAAGTGTTCTTGTTAATAGGCAAGATTTCAGGAGCAAGAAGTGGCAAAAAAAAGGAAAAGTGGACTTTTTTCAAGTCCACCGGCCAGCCGGTGTAGGACCACCGGCCAGCCGGTAAGGGCACCGGCCAGCCGGATCCAGCCCATCGGCTAGCCGGTGGACAAGGCAGAAGGGCTTGCCCTCTGCCAGGTGCCACCGGTCAGCCGGTGTCTGGCCACCGGCCAACCGGTGGGCCCAGACAGAATGGGATGTCTTCTGTCCAGACCACCGGCCAGCCGGTGGCCTCCTCACCGGCCAGCCGGTGGAACTCTTTGGAATAGTGAGACCTACTGTCTCACCACCGGCCAGCCGGTGGCCTTCCCACCGGCCAGCCGGTGGCTCCTGGGCAGAAGCTCTCTCCACCTTCCAAGGCACCGGCCAGCCGGTGGGCAAGCACCGGTCAGCCGGTAAGCAAAGTCAAACTAGCCGTTAGAGCTTGACCAGACTTGCCCACTTGATCCCCAACGGCTCCAAGAACCGTTGGCAAAACCTCTCAAATACCAACGGTTATACCAAACCGTTGGTATGTAAGTGTTGGGAAAACTCCAGTTTCCAGTAGTGAGGATCTTACATACTAGGATACACATCATGGATCACTATCAAAACCATAAAAACATTGACAGATCTCAAAAAATGAGTGCATGCCATCATTACCTCATAGAATTGAAAAAAGGTAAGTAACAAGCAATATATCTCACTACTCCATACTCACCCCACAACATAAGGGTCTCACATTACTAGGGAATAATTCTATCCAATACTAAATGATCTTGATCCATTTTTCATATACATATATGATTCACCTCACCAATTACTAAATATTAATAACATACAAAATTATGATTCCATTTAACTAGAGTTAAACCATCAGGTTTTACAAGGAAATTCTATATAAGTATTTGTTTACACTTTAAATAAAGAACATGAATGTCATGTTAACACTCAACATTGATTCATTAATAAATTGTATTCGAATTTTATGGAAATACCAAAATAAATTAGTGAATCAATGTACCTATAGTGGCGCACATGACCACCATGAAACAATCATAAATTTTTACAAAAACCCTAATAATTGGGAATAACGAAATCAAGAATAGAAGTATATGATTTATAAGAGCTGGAACTATATCGTTGATAAAATATAGGAGTCTAACCTGGTAGGTGCTGATCTGATGGAAGATGTGGGGATTGGGAGGTCCTTCTGCAAGGAATCGCTCCAGGAGGACATGAACTGAATGCTTCTGGAATGTGGGGAGGCCGCTGGCTCGATTTGGTATTTGGGGCTTTTTTTTTCCCAACGGTTATTAAAAACCGTTGGGAATGACCAACATTTCCCAACGGTTCCATAGAACCGTTGGGAAAACAAGATTTTTCACCACTTTTCCCAACGGTTCTTAGGAACCGTTGGGAAAAACCTATCTTTCCCAACGGTTGTATGAAACCGTTGGGAAAACTATGCATTGAGGGGTTTTTCCCAACGGTTTCTATAAACTGTTGGGAAAAACAAGATATGCCAACGGTTCATTGAACCGTTGGTACACAACTGTTGGGAAAGGTCCCTTTTCCAGTAGTGAAAATAATAGATTCAAAATTATTATACCACTACCTAGGAGCTTGATTCAAACCATTCAAACTCTTCTTTAATCTACATACATGATTTTATTTACCTATTTCAGAAAAACCATCTAGCTTCTCTATATCAATCCCCTCCTATAAATCTTTATGGAGGAAAGTTTCCTTCACATCCATATTCTCAATCTGCAGATCCAAAGTAACATCTAAACTAAGAATAACCTGAATGGAAGAAATCTTTACAACATGTGAGAAAATATCATCAAAATTAATACCATTCCTCTGATGGAAGCATTTAACATCAAACCTTGAATTGTGTCGGGGAATAGAACTAGATTCTTTATTTTTAATCTGATAAATCCACCGATTTTTCAAAGATATTTTACCTGTGGGTAATTTCAATCGCTCAAAAGTATGGTTTTAATGCAATGATGTCATCTCATCATCCATTTTTGCAACACATCTATCCTTTTGTTCACTTTCCATTGCCTCGTCAAAATATTCTGGTTCTCCCCCTCTAGTGAGGAGTACAAACTCATCAGGTGAATACCAAGTAGAAATGGTACAATGTGGAGATGATCTTCATAGTGGAACTATGGGTTCATTAATAACCCAAGGAACTGCATCATCAGAAATAAAAGGTGCATTAGAAACATCAACTCCAACCTATTCACCTTGAACATCATTCTGCACAACAATGTGATCATCCGAATAAACAATATGAGGTAAATGTGAATCAGAACCTGACTCTCAAGACATAAAAATCCATCGGAAGTTGGAGAATTATATTTTTATCTATTATCAATATTTTTAATAGTCTTATCCTCCTTAAACATTGGATGAAAACTTCTGAAAAGTTTCTGCAATGTGGGATCATAGAACCTATACCCAAACTCATTGTGTCCATATCTAATAAAAATACACTTCCATGACTTTTCGTCTATCTTGGATCTCTTATCTATAAGAACATGAACAAAAGACTTTCAACTAGAAATATGTAAGTGATCAATCCCAATATCTTTTTCATACCAAAAAATTTCCTGGGTGTTTGTCTACAAAGAAACCATAGTTGATAAATTGATAATATAAGCCGTAGTAAGTAATGCCTCACACCAAAATTATCAAGGAAACTTTTATACTGAAAGAAAAAATGAACACTCTCCAACAAAGTCGTGTTCATCCGATCAGTTCCACCATTTAGCTGAGGTGCCTTATGAGGCGTCTTCTGATGTTGAATACCTTCTTTCCTGCAATACTAATCAAATGGACCACAATACTCACCCCCATTTTCAGTGAAAAGGTATTTCAATTTCTTATCAGATTCCCTCTTAGTATAAACCTAAAATACCTTAAATACACTGAGCACTAAACTTTTGGAATTAAAAACATAAACTCAATTCTTACATGAGTATTCATCAATAAATGTCACAAAATAAATACTTCAACTAGATTTATTATATTTCAAAGGACAATAAACATCAAAATGCATTAATTCAAGTAAATATGACTTCCTGTATAAATGATGACAGCTGAAACTCACCCTGATATGTTTTCTAGTCATAAAATGATCACACATGTGCAATTTGACACTCTTAAAATCTAGAAGAAGATTTCTCTTGGCCAAGATACCGAGAACTTTATCACTAATGTGGCTAATCCTCTTATTCCATAACTTAGACGAAAAACTGTACACAACAATGCAACCAGTATCACAAGAAATAGAATCTATAGTATAATATAAACCTGAATGATTCTTCCCATGAGCCATAATCAAAGAACCATTAGAAATCATCCATTGTCCATCACCAAAAGTACTGATAAAACCTTCATCATTAAGAATTCTGGTAGAAATAAGATTCAATAGAACCTTAGGCACATGTCGAAAATTTTTCAAAATGAACTTCCTGTACTAGTCTAAAAAAACTGTCCTGATACCTACAAAATTAGCATGACCATCATTACCCATATTCAAAATCCCAAAAATACTGTGGTTGTGAGATGTAAAGAGATCCTTCCATGATGTCATGTGAAAACAGGAACCACTGTCTACAACCCAACAAGAATCCTCAAAAGCAATACTAATGGAGTCATAAACAATAAAAATATCACCCTTATAGTGGTGGTGAAAATTCATCTCCATCGCCATTTTTCTTTGGTCGATCTCACTTCATTCCATTTTCTCTTTTTAGCTGACAACAAAACTTTTTAGCATTCCTTTTCTTACCAGAATGATGACTTTCAAATTCTCTCTGCTTCGACCTAGATTTTCTTTTTCCTTTTCTCATACCATAACCGCTCTATCTCTAAATATTTTCATGAATTCTCCCCCTTTCCTCTGTGATTAATATCTCTGAAATAGATTTATCTTGAGTATGTATCTTGACATCTTTATTTAAAATAGTAGACTTAACAAAACTGAATATCACAGCACCATTAGAAGCAGAACTAGTTAATGTAACACGTCAATTCTCCCAAGAACCGGGTAAAGTGTTATGAAAAAATGCTAAAACCTCATTTTCAAAATTAATAACCATACCAAAAAATTGATCAAAACATACCTAATATTAACTAAAATAGTCATAAATAGTTTTACATTATGTGTAACTCAAATTCATCATTTATTTGAGAAGAAAAAATTTATTTTTTTCTATCTTGGAACTATAGGTAGTCTCAATATTATCCCACAAAGTTCTGAAATGAGAGATGTTGAAAATATAGTTCATCACATTGTCTTTAACCCATTAGAAAATGAAAGTACAAACCATCTCATACTCGAACTCCCATTCTTCATCTGACATTATTTCTGGATTTTGAGTTTTAAACAACGGAAGATGCATTCGCTTGACAAAAACCATGTCCTTAATTTTTAGTCGCCATATATGGTAGTCGGTAGCATTTAACAAAATCAATCGAATATAATTAGATTCCATAATAAATATAAAATAAAAACCAACCCCTTTGATACCAGATATCAGGAAGATGACAAGTGACGAACGTGAAAAGAAACACCAAAGAGAACATGCTGTGGAAATAAATTTTTTTCCCTTTAAACAAGCCTCTAAAAATTAAGCGGATGCATAATGATAAAATATGTGTTCTAAAAAATAAATTTTGACACCAGATATTTTTAACATGAAAAAACAAACACCAAAGCGAATGTGAAATGGAAAAAAAATTCTTTGCCTTTAAACAAGCCTGCGAAAATTAATCGGATGTGGAATGAGAAATCATGTGTGCCAAAAAAAATTAGAACCCAGAAATTTTTAACATGAAAACCCCAATGAGGGAAAAACCATGGGACCTAGTCCATAAAGATGATCCACGAAAATCAATGAGTACACGATAGAGACTCCCAAAAATGTAAGGGGTCTTAAATGTATAACTCTCTGACACACCAGAAGAAAAATTATAGTGGACAAGAGGGGAAGAAAGTGTATTTGACCAAGGAACATCATTCGAGAAAGAAGAGAAAACAATAAATCTGACTGTATGGATATGAAGATCTTCTATTGAATAATCAAGTACTGAAAAATCACCAAGATCAGAAGAAAAATTATCATAGATCAAAGTCAATCACAAAATTGAGATTTTCTCTCCATATTGATATTGTATCTCATGGAATGTAAGCTACCTCCTTTTAATGGAAAAGTGCCCACGTTGGAAATGAAACTCCTCCGAGAAAACATGCCTTTGCATTTTCTAAAAACCATGTGCGCCAATTGAGGAGGCTCCCAATAGACAGTGGGCAAGCTGGTTGTGGCGACGGGTGATGACCAATTGGAGGAGGATGGTGCTAGACCTTGAAGCCTTGGTGGTGAAAGCACTGTTGTGGCATCAGGTGCTGATGGTGCAATGGGACAGATGGTCAACACGGAGGCTGTGATCAGTGATAAATCTATTGGGAAAGGCAGAGCGGATGGATGTGATGTGCACTGGGAAGGACGAACTACACGGAGGCTACAGGACATGATAAATCTGTCGGGAGAGGCGGATGGATGTGTTGTGCTTCAGGTTAAATAATGGACTTCATGTCCATCGGGATTTCAGGCCATGTAATAAAAATAAATAAGGCTTGACGAGTGGGCCATCCCTTGGGGGGTTAGGGCTTATCTTTTCAGCATGTGTATGTGGTGTGTATGTTTAATATAATTGCATACCTAAGAACCATATATATATATATATATGTAATTATAAATAAATTCATATTTATTTATAATTATATATATAATAAATATATTTATAAATACTTTTATATATTTATAAATATATTTAAATAATTATATATATTTATAAAATTATAAATATAATAAATATATTTTTTATAATTTTTTAATTATTAAAATATATTTATTTATTTATAATTATATATATATTAAATAATTATAAAATCATAAACAATATATATTTATTATATTTATAGTTTTATAAATGTATATAATTATGTAAATATATTTACAAATATATACAAATATTTATAAATATGTATTTATTTATAATTATATTTATAATAAATATATTTATAAATATTTGTATATATTAATAAATATTTGTATGTATTTATAAATATTTGTATATATTTATAAATATATGAAATTGGTCTAGCCAAAAGCCTAGGCTCCTGGCTATTTATTACAAATATAAAGAACAGTGACAGACAAGCATGAGAGAGATGAGATTAACAAATGAGAAAAACCCCTCTCCCAAGTAGAAAAACATCATATCAAATGAACCAATTTCATCACCACAGCCATAGCCAGAGGCTGCAGCATCATCAGATGACTCCCACTCAGATTGTGCTTTTTTTATTAAGGAGCGCGGTATACATCTCTCTGATCCTTTGCTTCTACGGTGTAAGGTGATCCCTAGTAGAATGCCTGGAGGACCACCCCCATGATGCAATCCAGACATCATGCCCACACCTCCAACCATGACCTTTGGGGTGCCTCCCTCATATCCATGTTTTTTTAAGACAATTTCCTTCTTTCTCACCATCCAGGTTGTCCTACAATGATCTGAAATCTAGAAGAGGACTACTACCCTCTATAAGAGAAACAAATTTGGAATCAGGAGTCTGGTCCTCTAACAGGACATCAGAAGGCACAATTTTCCCATCTAATTTTTTCTGAGTAGAGACCATTTGGAATCCCTTAGCATCCACGAGATCTTTTGAGGCTTCATGTGAGAAGAAACATTTGTCTTTTGCTTGCCTTTGCGGTAACTTGAGGAAATCTTCTACTTAGCCATGAACCGTTGATCAGCTACCCTTTGAATTTCATCTTTATTCAATTGCTCCACTTCTTGTTCTTATACTTTGTTAGTAACACAATTTTTAACAACATTTTCTTCATCTTTAAAGATTTCATCCCAATATTTCTCATTATTCCACTTACCCTAAGTCCCAGTAGAGGATTCTAAAAATATCATAACAGGTTTATCTTCTACTTGCCCACTTGTCTGAATGTTTGTGCCAGAGTCACTATAATGAGCAGCCTATCCACAACCGTGAAGAGGAGTGGGAGAACCATAGCCTATCCCCACGGTTGCCTGATCCATTTGACAGGGGGAATCCAAAACCCCACTTGCTCCAGCTAGTTTAGCTAATTAACCCATCTTATTATTTTTAAAAGATGATATTTCCCCATGTCCTCTACCAGAATAATATGAACACAAAAAATGACTTCTACAGTTTGAGGCCTCATGGACAATCATCTTGAAAACAAAACAGAAATAGGGCATATTCACGTACTCAATGTGCAAAATGAATTCACCCTCATCAGTTGAAAGCTGAACTCTAGCGACAGGAGTAGGGTATAGGTTGACTTCCACCATGAAGTGAGAGAAATGGCTATACCTTTCCAATTCAGTTTCGTTTTCCATCCTTATAGGCATTCCAATTACTGAGGTAACGTCGTATAAAATCCTGGGATACTAGAAAATCCAGTTCAAGTTGTGGACCTTGACCCACAATTGGACATAGGAGCTGCTAACTTCTAACAGGTTGACACTATAGTCCCATTCCTGAAAGTGAATAACACCCAGTTTGAGTGAAATCGAACCCATACCCTATGCTCTCCTCTTGATATCATCTGAAGGGAACAACATATGAGAAAACCCACTTTTTAAAGAGACGCACTTCCAATCGGTAAAACCCCAGATGCACCACATATGCTCAACCAATTCATCAATTTTTAAATGTTTGAAACCTTTGGGAAAAATCATTCGTGTGATTAAGAAAAACATACCTATTTCTAATCGACCCAAGACAACATCCATATTTAGTTTGACATAAGTGGTGTTACCCTTTCGATTTAAACCTCCCGTGGCGGAGCCCTTGAAAATTGAAAAAGAATGAGAAGATTCATCCTTCACCGCTTTCGATACATTATTTGGCTTCATCCTCCGCGAATCAAAGTGACTGGCATATCTGATACCCTCAGTGGAGCGATGATGGTGCGACTGGAGTCAGGGCCTGGTGTTGTTGTAGCCCGGAGGTGAGGATGTAGATCAGGATGGCAGTGATACGCAGGGAACATGGGATCCTAGTGGCGGAGATGTTTGGTTTCTTAGAGTTTCCACTTCGAAAGCGGGGATGGAGGAACAGGACAGAGGCGATGATGGCTCTCAGGAGCGGCCGATGATGATCTCAGGGTTGCAGGGGCTGGATGGCATGGGAGTTGGCCAGTGAGGACCTTGACCTGGATGAAAGAGCGGGCAGACGATGGCACTCAAGAGCATCTAAGAATGACCTCGACTGGGACAACATTGCGGGAAGGTGCAGACCTCAGGGTGCGGTGTGAAGAGAAGACCTTGGGAGGTAGGCCTCGGGACGCGTCAACATCACAACGAGAGTTCACATGTTGTACCTTGGGCGTGATGATATCATGGAGAGTGATGAATTTTGGGAGGAATATTTGGAATAGGGGTATTTTTATTTTTATTTTTATTTTTATAGATCAATTTTTTTCTTTAATTTAAAAAATGGGTTAGACCAGCATCACTTCCAGTGCCACTTGAAGTGGTGATGTAGATTTCTAACCATTAAAGTATCACTTGAAGTGGCGCTATGTGTAAAAATCCCCAAAATTCCACTTAAAGTGGCACTGTGGGTTTTCAACCATCAAAGCGTCATTTGAAGTGGCGTAGAACATTATACCCTAAATCTATCAGCATCACTTGAAGTGGCACTGATAGTTTGATATTAAATATATTAGCATCACTTCAAGTAGAGCTAAAATCCCCCCCCCCCCTATATAAGGGGGCTCGCCCCCCCTCCCCATTCCCACACCACCTCTCTCTCTCTTACTTCTCTCCGATCTGCTCTCTCAAATTCCTCCTGGTGCTCTGCCTCTCTTTGCCCATGTAACCCTTTGGTGCTCTTCCTCTCTTTGTCCGCATGGCTTTTGTGCTCTGAAGGATCACCACCTTTCGGTAAATTTGAGGTAATTATAATTTTTAATTAGTTTAATATGTTAATTAATTAATTTATATGTTTAGTTCATAGAAATAGTTCATAATTAATGTTTTATATTTAGAAATGATAACAGTTTATTTTAAGTTATTGTAATTAATTAACTATAATTGGGTGTTTAATTAATTGTAATTAGGTGTTTAATTCATTATAATTAGGTGTTTAATTAATTGTAATTAGGTGTTTAATTAAATATAATTAGGTGTTTAATTAATTTTAATTAGGTTTTTAATTAATTGTAATTAGGTAATCCTGCAAGACTCATCAGGGTCGGTTTTCCTCGCCTTTAGTGCCTTTTATGGGCCAGGAAATTCTCTGAGTGCGGAGGTCCATGCACTGGCCTCGGGTCTGTTGGTGTGTAGAAGGAAGAGGTTGACAGTGTCCGAAATTGAGACAGACTCAGAAACCCTTTTGAGGATCATGAATGGGACTAGTGGGGTTCCTTGGGAGCTCACTTACACAATTAGAAGGTGCAAGATCGGTACCGCACATGGGAAGATTGTTCATCACAGTTGGAGGGAGGCCAACTTCGCGGCAGACTCCCTTGCCCGCTTGGGTAGGCAGGATGTGCCTCTCATTATTTATGACTCACTTTCTTCCCTCCCTCCAGAATGTGCTTCTTTTGTGCTGGGGGATTCCCTTGGACTCCACCATTTCCGACCCCCTTGAGGGGTGTTGTCTCCCTTGCCCCTTGCCCCTTGCCCTTTCCTTTCGAATAAAAAATATATGAAGAAGAAGAAGGTAATTAATTAATTGTAATTAGGTGTTTAATTAATTGTAATTATGTGTTTAAATAATTATAATAAGGTCATTAATTAAGTGTAACTAGGTAATTAATTAATTATAACTAGGTAATTAATTAAGGGTAACTAGGAAATTATTTAATGGTAACTAGGTAATTAATTGATGGTAACTAGTTAATTAATTAATGGTAATTAGGTAATTAATTAATGGTAATTAAGTAATTAATTAATGGTAATTAGGTAATTAATTAATTCTAATTCAGTTATTAATTATTTCTAATTCGCTGATTAATTAATTCTAATTTGGAAATTAATTGACCGTAATTCAATAATTAATTAATGGTAATTGGAAAATAATTAATTCTAATTGCGAAATTAATTAATTCTAATTAGGCAATTAATTAATTCTAATTCAAAAATTAATTAATTCTAATTCAACAATTAATTAATTCTAATTAGGAAATTAATTAATGTTAATTAGGTAATTAATTAATTCTAATTAGATAATTAGTTAATTCTAATTTAAAAATTAATTAATCCTAATTAGTCATTTAATTAATGGTAATTTGGTAATTAATTTATGGTAATTATAAATTAATTGATTCTAATAAGGTAATTAATTAATTATAATTAAGTGATTAATTAATTCTAATTCAGCGATTAATTAATGGTAATTCGTCGATTAAATAATGGTAATTGGGAAATTAATTAATGGTAATTGGGAAATTAATTAATGTTAATTTGATAATTAATTAATTTTAATTTGACAATTAATTAATTCTGATTAGGCAATTAATTAATTTTGATTAAGCAATTAATTAATTCTGATTAGGTAATTAATTAATTCTAATTAATCAATTAATTAATTCTAATAAGGCAATTAATTAATCCTAATTGGGGAACTAAATAATTCTAATTAGGAAAATAATTAATGTTAATTAGGAAACTAATTAACGGTAATTAGGCAACTAATTAATGGTAATTAGGAAACTTATTAATGGTAATTAGGAAATTAATGAATTCTAATTAGGTAATTAATGAATTATAATTAGGGGCTTCATTAACTGTAATTAGGGGATTCATTAAGTGTAATCAGGGGCTTCATTAAGTGTAATTATCAACGTAATTATATTAAGTGTAAGTAGGGGCTTCATTAAGTGTAATTAATGAAATAATTATACTAATTAGAGAATTAATTATACTAATTATCGAAGTAATTATTTTATAAATTGATTCTAGAATATACCATTGCATTACATTCTATACATGATAATGAATTTAGTTTTTTATCTACCTTGACCTCAGTTTGTAATTGAAGTTATGAACTTGAATTTAGTCGTTGAATATATTTTGTGCATATTAAGTGTTAGAGTTGTCATGAATTGAATGCTCTCTTGAGTAAAGTATCCCCGCGTAGAGGGGCTTTGGGTCAGACCAACTACTTTTTTGGAGGCTTTCCTTGTCTAAAAAAGTGAATGGGGTTGGCTATCTGTCGCTCTGAGCTTACTTGCGTACAGTTTGGAAATCTCATATAACTCTATGCTTTTACATGATGTGTTCGTGTACCTCATGCATATAATGCATGAGGATCTGTATGAATATGTTTGACTTCTATTTTTAAGTAAAACAAACTCGTGGTCTGAGTAAAGAGTTACACATCAATATGGTATGAACATATTGATTTGGTGGATGGATTAGGATTCCAACCAAAATTACTAGAACAATGCATATATAAATTGATTATTTGATCATATTTAATTAATAATGATGGTTTATTTTAGATATAAAAATATGGCTTCCTTTATTTATTACAACGGTCAAATAATTGAGATAGATTAAGGATGTAGTTATATTATACAACCAGAAGGTGTTGTGATGCTTGGAGGATGTATAAATTTGGAATCTATTCAAAGTAAAATTCATCGAAAGTTAAAAGTGACGAGAAATCAAGTGATAGAATCTATCACATAAAGACATATGCAATTTGTAGATAGGTTTTGGCATGTGGCCTATCCAGTAACTGATGATGAAGAATGTAAATGCGTACTTTCTTTGGTTAAGTGTCAAACTTAGAATCAAATGATGGAGTTATATATCACTATAGCTACAATGGTGGTTCCATCGACATTGGAAGTCGGTCCATCACAACTTCATGAGACTATGTCATATGATCCTGCTATAACACATCAAGAAGTTCCATCAGCAATGGAAGTTGTTCCATCATTTCCTTCAGCATCTATTTCAATGGATAGTTCTTCATGTACTTTAGATTCATTGGTCAATGATTTTGAGGATGATGATAATTTAAAACAAGAAGATGAAGAGGGAGTTGAAGAAGATGAAGAAGAGCATGCATAAGAACAGTCTGCGCCCACTCATGTGAGGTTCAACCAACCATTGAACCATCCTCTACTATTGGCTTCATGGTCGACTGATGGCTTGAGTTTTGTAATGTCCCGGACCCAGGTGCCACTCAACAGGTGCCCCGAACCCGGTTCGCCACGTGACCACAAGCACATTTCCCCAAACTCTAGAGGCTGCCGAATAGCAGCGAGGGCCCAGGTCTGATAGTGGGGAAACTATTCCCTCATTTGTCAAAGTGTAGCATAGATTAATGTAAATAAAACATACAAAAAACAACGGAAGCAGAAAACAATACACAACTGAAATAAAAAAACAGTATGTAAATAATGATGCTACATGTCTCAAGTACTAAGAAAATAGCCAGAACATGTTATACCTCAATATAGTACAACAAAATGCAGAGTACATCAAAACAAAGAAAAAAAACTAGCAGCGGCATCATGAGTCTAGGCTCGGTCCCATGCCCTCCTACTACTCAGCAACAGTCAAGTACCTGTATAGGGACACTTTCCCTTATCCACTCCTACAGAAACGTAATCTGTTTGGGCCAAAAAGCGTGACAGGGTGTGAGAAATATATCTCAGTAGGCACCCACCAAAGGCTCATGCTCAACTGTGTGTAAAACATGCAACAAGTGTACAGTAGTAAAATGCAATAAACTAAGCAGTACTCAAAAGTAACAAACTTAACAGTTAAATTTACATTTAATTATTTATTAAATCCATTAAATATTAGAAATCACCACAGTGCATTTCTAAGTAAACAGTCCACATCCTCAAACAAGAAAAACCTTACCATCAGGTAAGCAGAACCCAACACGCAAGTAATTTCCCTCAGGCATAGCATAATTTTGCCCTCAGGCATAGGTAGTGTCGCCCTCAGGCACAGAAGGCAAGCCCTCAGGCACGAATGGTTTCCCTCAGGAGAAATAATTGCAGCCCTCGGGCCAAACAGTGCAGTGCCATCAGGCTAATCACAACAACGCCTTCAGGATAAATAGGTAACCGGGCCATGCCCAACAGGTAAACAAGAAGTAAAAAAGCAATTCCTCTCAAGGAAATTTTACAATTACTACTTTAAAGGCATACCCTTGGTTATCCTGGCCAAACGGCTAAATAGTGGAACACACCCCCGTGGTGGTTCCGGATCCAACCAACGATCCCAACCAGCATTTATAATATCATATTTAGATACCTAATCAATTATAGGTATTTAAATATAGTAATGGCCTCAGCCACATGACACCCCAACATGGGTTCGTGGCACAAAACTGCACAAACACACGACAGTTGGAAAAACAAACACCAAGCCACATACATTATATGCCAACGAGCGTTATACACGAACACCGATCCAAGAAACGCCCAAGAACGACGTAGATCTGACGAAGAAGAAAACTCATTCAAACGTAAATAACTCTCCAACAGGAAAGAATTGGTAATAAATACACCAGGAGGAGGAAAAACTTACCCGTGCGGTTCCAGGGAGATCGACGGTGCAAAAATCGGATTCCCGACGGGTACTCAGTGGATCTCCCAAGCTCCGGCCTCCCTCTCCCGCTCCTCCTTCCTGTTCTAAGACTTCCCTGTGAACAGGGGAGGCTACTACTGATTTAAGTGAAAAAAAAATTACACGGCATGTAATTCCTTCATTTAACTGTTCCTCTGGCAGCACCGCCATACTATTCATCTGTCGACATGAGTACACGGCATGTACTTCCGAGTACACGGCGTGTACTGTCGCCCAGCTGGCGGCTGCTCCACCGCCTTACTATTTTGGCATGCCGACTGACTACATGGCGTGTAAAGGACCACTACACGGCATGTGGTCGGTTCCTACACCCTTCATCGCTAACATGGCTACACGCCCTGTGTACTCATCCCTACACGGCCAAAAGTACACAGCGTGTGGAAAAAGTACACAGCGTGTATTTCCAAAATTTATATTTTTTCCCCATTTTCCATATTTTCTCGAAAACACTTAAGGAAAAGAGAAAATAAGAATCTCGTACCTCCAAAATAAGAACTGATTTCTCACAAACTTCCCCCCTTATAACAATTTTTCCCTGAATTTCCCTTCCAAGGGTGGAGAAGATATAGCTCAGAGCAGCTCTAACCACTGAGCACGTATATCGGCCTCCTACTCCCAAATCATGTCCTGCACTCGGCCATGCTACCATAGCACCTGTACGAGAGGAACTGACCGGCCTCGGAGAAACTTCGTGCTCCTATCAACGATACAGATCAGATTCTCCTCAAAGGATGCATATGATTCCATCTCAACCTCCTCAGGCTGAAAAACGTGAGACAGGTCTAAATGATAGCGGCGCAATTGAGAAACGTGGAAGACGTCGTGCATGGCTCTGTATCACTGCGGTAACTGTAACCGATAGGCAACCAGCCTGACTCTCTCTAGAATCTCGAATGGCCTCACATACCTCGGTGAACTCTTACCCTATCTCCTAATCCATTTGTGTCCCAACCTCAGCGAAACATGTAAGAAAACCTGATCCCCAACCACGAACTCCAAAGGTCGTCTGCGTTGATCAGCATATGACTTCTTTCGAGACTGTGTGGTATCCATCCACTTCTAAATCAACTGGACCTGCTCAGATGTCTCCTGCATGAGTTGTGTCCCCAGTAAAGTAGCCTCACCTGCCTCTAACCAGCACAAGGGTGAACGGCATGGCCTACCATATAAATCCTCGTATGGTGCGATCTCAATATTTCCCTGGAAGTTATTGTTATAGGAAAACTCAACTAAGGGTTTATGCTTCTCCCAAGAGCCCCCAATGTCCAGGACACATGCACGCAGCATCTCCTCTATCACATGTATCGTACGCACTAACTTTCCATCGGTTTGAGGATGGTATGCTATGCTCAGAAGCACCTGTGTACCCAGTTCCCTTTGAAAAAATTTCCAGAAACGAGATTTAAAATGGGTGTCCCTATCTGAAATGATAGAACGAGGGACCCCATAAAGACGAACGATCTCTCGGATATACAACTTTTCGAGCTCGTCAACTCCGAAGGTCTCCTTGATCGGAAAAAAGTGAGATACGTTCGTGACTCTGTCCACAACAACCCACACGGCGTCATTTCCACGAGGTGACCTTGGAAATCCTGTCACGAAATCCATCGCCACATCATCCCATTTCCACTCTGTAATGGGTAACTGTTGTAATAGCCCGGCTGGCCTCTGGTGCTCTGCCTTCACTTGCTGACATGTGGAACACCTCGTAACAAAACCAACTATCTCTCTCTTCATACCCGGCCACCAGTACTGACGCCTCAAGTCACGGTACATCTTGGTAACCCCAGGATGAACTACCCAAGCTGAAGCATGAAACTCCTACATCATCTCCTCGTGTATATCCCCTAGAACCCACACTCGTCCATGGAAACGCAAAACCTCATAATCGTCTATCGTCCACCCAGGAGAAGGGTCCCCACTTTCCACCGACTCTCGTAGAACTAGGCCTTCTGAATCTGATAGTTGTATCATCCTCACTCTGTCCAGGAGGGTAGAAGTAACAGCTAAAGAGGAAATATAAGTCTGCCCCTGACTGTCGTGCACCTCCAGATGCATCTCAGAGAACAAGACCATGAGCTCCCACTCACCACTGGCCTCCTGCACCGCCTATATCTAAGTCTTCCTGCTCAGTGCATCAGCTACTACATTAACTTTACTAGGTGTATAGGAAAGCTCAAAATCGAAGGACTGTAGGTACTCAACCCACCTCCTCTGCCTCAGATTCAGGTCACGTTGAGTAAAGATATACTTGAGGATTTTTTGGTTGGTGAAAACCAAAAAATTATCTCCCAGAAGATAATGTCTCCAACAGAGTAAAGCATGAACAACTGCAGCTAACTCGAGATCATGTGTCGGGTAATTCTGCTCATGTGGCCTCAACTGCCGAGACCCATACGTAACAAGTTGGTCGCCCTGCATCAACACTGCTTCCAGCCCAATCCCTAATGCATCACAGTAAACTGTATAGCTCTTCCACTACTCTGGGAGTATTTGGATTGGTGTTGAAGTCAACCTTCCCTTCAGTTCCTGAAAGGTTGTCTCGCAAGCTTCAGACCAAACGAACTTCACACCCTTCTTAGTCAGACCTATCAACGGTGCTGCTAAGTGGGAGAATTCTTGTATGAAGCGTCTGTAGTAACCAGCCAGCCCTAAGAAACTTTGTATCTCAAACACGTTCTTAGGCTGCTCCAAGGAAACTACTGCTCTCACCTTCTCTGGGTCTACTGCAATTCCTTCCTCTAAGATGATGTGACCTAGGAAGTGAATCCGGTCCATCCAAAACTGGAACTTTGAGAGCTTAACATATAGCCGATGCTCTCTCAGTGTACTCAATATGATATCAAGATGGGTGGCATGGTCATGTCGAGTGTGAGATTACACCAAGATGTTTTTCATGAATAATACCACAAAAGAATCAAGATACGGATGGAACACACGATTCATCAGAGCCATGAAAACTACTGGCGCGTTCGTGAGTCCGAACGGCATAACCAAGTAATCGTACAGACCATATCTGCTCTGAAAATCTGTAAGTGGTATATCTGATGGTCTCACGCATAGCTGATGATATCCGGATCTCAAGTAAATCTTCAAGAACACTCGTGCTCCATGAAGCTGATCAAACAGATCATCTATCCTCGACAAGGGATATCGGTTCTTAATCGTCTACTGG
The DNA here is from genome assembly GCA_963277665.1 of Viscum album. Taxonomy (NCBI): domain Eukaryota; kingdom Viridiplantae; phylum Streptophyta; class Magnoliopsida; order Santalales; family Viscaceae; genus Viscum; species Viscum album. The sequence continues at coordinate 1,615,014,373 of OY728163.1, forward strand.
TTCAGCTTCCGATAATCCGCACAGAGTCTAAGGGTACCGTCCACCTTCTTCGCAAAAAGGACCGGAGAACCCCAAGGATAATTACTAGGTCGGATAAAACCTTTTGTCTGTAACTCCTCTAAATGCCTCTTGAGCTCCTGTAGCTCAGGTGTAGCCATCCTATATGGAGGAATGGACATAGGTGTTGCTCCTGGAACGAGCTCAATCGAAAAATCCACCACTCGCTCCAGAGGTAGACCTGAAAAGTAAACTGGGAATATATCCCTGAAACGATCAAAAACTACAGGGAAATCCATTTGACAAGTCCCCTGGTCATCCAGATACAATATCGCAATCTAGACTGTGACTCCACCTTGCCCATGATGATCTGGTCCAGCTCGACTCACCTAAACATCCCATTCTCCCTTGTATAGAAACTCTCCGCCCTCTGGTGACGTGAAACACACCCTGCGATGATAACAGTCTACAAAGGCTCGATAGGGAACCAACCAGTCCATCCTGAGAATGACTTCATAGGATATCATCTCTAAGACATAGAGGTCCCATAGAAAGTGACACCCACCAACCTCAAGGGGGAACTCTTTGCACCGATGTACACCATCCATTCTAGTCCCCAATGGAGTGTCTAGTGTCATGATATCGGAAGAAGTAGAAACACAGAGCCCGAGGATCTCCACAACAGGTACAGATATGAAACCATGTGTAGCACCCTTATCGAAAAGTACTGAAGATAAGGAAGAAGCTACTAGAATAGTACCTATGACTTTAGAAGGTCCGGGATCCTACTCCTACTGGGTCTGTTGCACTGCACAAGCCTGCCTAGTGCCGCGGCCCTGCGACACAGCCTGACTACCATGAGCTGTCCTGCCCTGCTGCCTCTGAGATCCTGGTGTCTGGATACCATGGACACGACCACCATCTTTGCCTGCATGCCCTGTCGTATTCTAGTTCCCTGACTGGTAATAAGCCACTAGTCCTACTCCCACACGTGGAGTCTGCACAGAACCCCTCTCAATATCCACTGGTGGAAACTCCCTACAAAAGCGCTGCAGATGACCCATCTTTCCGCAAGCTCGGCACTCCACTGGGTCTCATGGACACTGTGGTCTCTTGTTCACCTCTCTGCCACACTGGTAGCACCTGACCGGACCACCTGAAGAAGTTGCCTAGCAGGTACTGCCACCCTGAGAGAAGTCCATCTGTCTCTTCCTCTTGCCAGCAGAAATAGTAATAGTAACTGGTGCTGAACCGACCTGGCCCACACCACTAGATTCTCGCAGGTTCCTCTCTGTAATCAGTGCCTAATTCACGATAGTTTGTAATGAATGTAACCTGAAAAAATTCACCAGCACTCGGATGTCATACCGAAGACCATCCTCAAAACATTTGGCTCTCAACGTGTGATCACACACCAGCATGGGTGCCAAACGCTGAAGTTCCGTAAAACCAGCGGAATAGTTCATCACTGACATAACGCCCTGTTGCAGATTCATGAACTCTCAAGCTCTATCTGCTCTCAGCATCTCCGGGAAGAAAAAGTCATAGAAGACTGTCTAAAAGTCTTCCCACGCCATGTCCCTGTGATGCTCTGACTAGGTGGTAACATCCCACCACCTCTTGGAGGAATCTTGCAGCATATATGTCGTGAGCTTGACCCTCCGCCCTGGAGGCATCTCAAGATGATCGAAAATAGTCTACATCTACCCCAACCAAGACTCTATAGCCTGTGGTCCGCCATCCCCGGAGAACGTAGGTGGATGCTGTTGCTGGAAGATTCGCGTCAACTCGGCCATAGATGTGGCAGCCTTCGGTGCTCCCTGAAAGGTCTGCATGAACCGCATAAGTCCTTCACGGAAATGCGCCTCCACGCCTGTGTCCGGTATAATAGCTGGCGCTGCATCTGGATCTTCTGGAGGATCCACTGGTATCCCATGGCCCACCATTTCTGGAGTATAGTCTTCACCGCACTCCTGGCGAACAACGCACGGTCTTCTAGGTGTCATGACACTACAAGGCCAAAAGCACGCCTTAGATTCAAGATTATTAAGGCCAAAAAGCGAAGGAACCACAAGGAAAAAAGAGGAAGAAGGAATTTCAAGATTTGCAAAACAAGACAACATGACGAGTATAATGACTACACAGCATGTACTTGACTTCCCTTCCCCTGCCTGGGTCCTTCAACATGGCTAAGCCACACGGCTCCCATTAAACAAAAACTACACAGAGTGAATATAATCTACATGGCGTGTATGATGTTATTTTCCAACTACCCATGTCATTTGTGACAAAGCCGACTACTCGGCTTCAAACTACACGATGTGTTACACTCGCACACGGCATGTACACCACCTCGTTTCCCGGTCACACTGTTAAGTCCAAACGGTCTATCCTCAGACAAGACTACACGGCGTGTCCCACAGGTACACGGCGTGTTCTCTGAGAGGTGACACCGGCCCGTGTTGTTAGTTACACGGCTGAGTCCCCATGTCACACTACACGGCGTGTTCATCATGGACATGGCGCGTTCTGTACAGATGTTCACCGACCTGTGTTGTTAGTTACAAGGCCAGACTCCGGGTCAACACTACACAGCGTGTAAAAAATCTACACGGCGTGTTTTAACCAAGTCTTTCCCTACCCCGTGTCGCCACCCACACGATTTCTGACACGGGAAGAGACTACACGGTGTGTGATCAGGGTACATGGTGTGTACTCAAAAGTTATTTTTTTTCTTCCCAAAGAGAAGAACATACACAACATGTATAAAGTACTTCACGGTGTGTATACTGGGTTTCCGGACAGTATGCCTCAGAAACTTCCCCGAAACCCAGAAAATACTAAAAACCAACACCTAAGTGTCAAATTCCGATCTGTGAGTGCCCATACTCCCCGCGAATCAAAGTTTGACATATTATCTGTGTTATAACAAATAAACAGTCAATGATACACCAAATTCCGGTCGATAGGGGCCCATACTCCCCAAAAACTGAAGTTTGGTGTCCATTCTATAAACATGATCAAACAAAAATAACATATTACAAAGCAGGTATTTATCAAGCAGCTATCACAATAGCATGATTTATTAGCATATCAACTATGACAACAACATGCAATTTCTAATACACCTACATGTCATGGAAACTATGCATGGAATGTGATATCTAGAATGTGCCTATATGATGCATGAGATGGAATACCCTCATATCATCAGGTTGCAACTAAATAGAACCCACAGATAAATTACAAACAGCACAATCTCAATTGTGTCACCCAACGGTGAAAAAGAATCAACTATAAATTGAAAAATCAATAAAATTGCAACATGAGGTAAATTGGATTTTCCCTGTACAAGGGTTAGCTATGCCCGGGAATAGCTCATTACCAACTACCGTTCGCCTTATCCCTGACTATGGCTCCAAATAGTAAATCAAGGAAAAGAACCCCTCTGATACCACTTTGTAACGTCCCGGACACGGGTTCCACTCAACGGGTGCCCTGAACCCGGTTCGCCACGTGACCTCAAGCGCATTTCCCCAAACGCCAGAGGATGCTGACTAGCAGCGAGGCCCCAGGTATGATAGTGGGGAAACTATGCCCTCATTTATCAAAGTGTAGTGCAATGGAATGGAAATAAAACATACAACAAACACCGGAAGTAGTAAACCATACACAACTGAAATAAACAATAGTATATAAATAATTATGCTACATGTCTCAAGTACTAAGAAAATAGCCAGAACATGTTATAAATCAATATAGTACAACAAAATGCAGAGTACAACAAAACAAAGAAAAACAACTGGCAGTGGCATCGCGAGCCTAGGCTCGGTCCCATGCCCTCCTACTCCTCAGCAGCAGTCAAGTACTTGTATAGGGACCCTTTCCCCTATCCACTCATGCAGAAATGTAATCTGTTTGGGCCGAAAAGCGTGACCCAAATAGGGTGTGAGAAATATATCTCAGTATCCACCCACCAAAGGCCCGTGCTCAACTGTGTGTAAAACATGCAAAACGTGTGCAGTAGTAAAATGCAATAAACTAAGAAGTACTCAAAAGTAACTAACTTAACAGTTAAATTTCCATTTAATTATTTATTAAATCCATTAAATATTAGAAATCACCACAGTGCATTTCTAAGTAAACAATCCACATCCTCAAACAAGAAAAACCTTACCCTCAGGTAAGAAAAACCCAACCTGCAGGTAATTCCCCTCAGGCATAACAGAATTTTTCCCTTAGGCGTAGGTAGTGTCGCCCTCAGGCATAGAATTAAAGCCCTCAAGCATGAATGGTTTCCCTTGGGTGAAATAACTGCAGCCCTTGAGCTAAATAATGCAGTGCCCTCAGGCTAATCACAACAACTCCCTCAGGCTAAACAGGTAATCGGGCCATGCCCAACAGGTAAAAAAGTAGTAAACAAGAAATTACTCTCAAGGCAATTCTACAATTACTACTTTAAAGGCATACCCTCGGGTATCTTGGCCAAACAGATAAACAGTGGAACACACCCCCGGGGCGGTTACGGATCCACATAACGATCCCAACCAGCATTTTTAATATCATATTTAGATACCTAATCAATTATAGGTGTTTAAATATAGCAATGGACTCATCCAAATGAAACCCCAACATGGTTTCGTGGCATAAAACTGCACAAACACATGACAGTTGGAAAAAAAACACCAATCCACCGACCTTATATGCCAATGAGTGTTATACACAAACGCCGATCCAAGAAACGCCCAAGAACGACGTAGATCTGAAGAAGAAAAAAACTTGTTCAAACATAAATAACTCTCTAATGGGAAAGAATTGTAAGAACTACACCAGGAGGAGGAAGAAATTACCCGTGCAGTTCCAGGGAGATCGACGGTGCAGAAATCGGATTCCCGACGAGCGCTCGGCGGATCTCCCAAGCTTCAGCCTCCCTCTCCCGCTCCTCCTTCCGGTTCTAAGACTTCCCTGTGAACAGGGGAGGCTACTGAAGATTTAAGAAAAAAAACAAAGTACACGGCATGTACTTCCTTCATTTAACTATTCCTCTGGTGGCACCGCCATATTTTTCATCCGTCGACATGAGTACACGGCATGTACTTCCGAGTACACGGCGTGTACTATTGCCCAGCTGGCGGCTGCTCCACCGCCTTACTAATTTGGCCTTCCAACTGACTACACGACGTGTAGAGGACCACTACACGGCGTGTAGTTGGTTCCTACACCCTTCGTCGCCGACATGGCTATATGCCCCATGTACTCATCCATACACGGCCAAAAGTACACAGCGTGTGGAAAAAGTACATAGCGTGTACTTCCAAAATTTAGGATTTTTCCCCATTTTTAATATTTTCTCAAAAACACTGAAGTAAAAGAGAAAATAAGAATCCCTTACCTCAAAAATAAGAACCAATTTCTTACAAGTTTCTTTCCATAATTTGATTGGTTAGTTATTACTCCTAGTACAGAATTTTCAGGAATCATTAGTGGCAAGAATCGAGTGTCTGATGAAGGTAATCTGTATATTGGAAGAGAGTTTGAGAGAAAATATGCAACGAAAAATGTTGTAAAACAATATAAAATAGATAGATATTACTCTTATGTTGTATAAGAGTCAAATAGGTCTTATTATTTGATTCATTGTAACAAATACGATTCGAACTGTCAAATGCATCTAAGAGCTATAATTGATAATAATTTTCACAGTCGGCGCATCACTAGATTTACTCCACACACAACTATGAACCCAAGAATGTCACATGAACACTCTTCATTAGATGTTGAGTTTGTTTCAACTATTATTTTTGAAATTATTATAGCATGTCAAGATGTTCTTGTCATTCTGGTGGTGGAGCGAATCAAAAAGCAATTTGGGTATCAAATATCTTACTGGAAGGCATGGGCGGCATGAAAAAAGGCTATTGTGAAAGTTTAAAATGATTTGGATGACTCCTATCAAGTTTTACCACAACTTATTGAGATTTTACACCACAATAATCAAGTAATCTATCAGTTATGTACTACTGAATATGTTAACCAACACAACCAAGTTGATCAGTCGATGGTTGTATTTGATAGATTGTTTTAGAAATTTTTACCACGTGTGGAGGATTTTAGACATTGCAAGTAGTTTAGACAGATTGATGGCACATTTCTATATAGAAATTACACTAGAACTTTTTTGATTTCCGCCATTCAAGATGGAAATCGATCCCCTCTACCTTTGGCATTTTCAATTACGGAGAAGGATAACTTCTCATCATAGAGCTGGTTTCCGACATGTCTTCGAGAGTATGTTATGGACACGTAAGTGATTTGTCTTATTTTAGATCACCATCGTACAATCAAGGAGGAAATATAGTCTGAGGGTCATTCCTGGAGACCACCCTATGCCCATCATCGATATTGTATTCGACGTATTGCTATCAATTTGTGAAAGAAGTTCAAGAATTATTTGATGAAGAAAACAATCTTAAAAATTGGTATGAATATCCTTTTTCATTTTATAAATCATTGTCATAGTTACTTCCATATGAGCCTCAACAACAAAGAATGGAGAGTGTCTTGAAGATATTCACAGAGTGAATCTGGAAATTTATGATTACATGATGAAAATACCAAATCATAAATGGTCGTTGGAATATGATGATGGGAGGAGATATTGGAATATGACGAAAAACATCATAGAATGCATAAATAGAGTTTTCAAATGAGTTCAGAAATTACATATTATGGGTAAATAATAATATATTACTATATATTACTCAAAAGAGCTACCATTATAATATATTATTAGTATAATGTTTTAAATATAAATTACAGGTTTGGTATAATAGACATTCTATCATAGTGTAAACTATTTTCTGGAACAAGGAAAGTAGGATGAGGAGGGTCTGAACAGAGGGGTAAGCTATGAACACCATTTCCAGCATGATCTAGATAGAGTTCTTCAAGTGGCTAAAACTTATCATGTAACTACATTTAATCGTCTAGAGCAACGATTTGAGGTCGCTGTGCCCGATAAAGCTGTGTCGTGTAGAAATAGTTGTGTGTGATTGGTTTTACTGGATAAGCGTTATTATGAATGTGGGAACATGGAAGCATTGAGATATCCTTATGTTCGTGTGATTTCAGCATGTGCAAATGTACACATATCTTGGGATCAGTTCGTTGATCCATCTTATTGACTAGAGAGTATCAATGACTACTACAGTAATTTGTGGATGCCAATAGGGGAATATCATAATTTTTGGTTGTCTGATGGTGCACCCATGCTTCTATCGAACAACACCAGGCTTTGACCTAAAGGGACGCCAAAGTTGTCTCATAATTAGAATGAGATGGATTGGACCAGTGAATGGTCCCGTGGATGAAAGTACATCATATGCCTCCAGGAAGGTCATAAGAAGACATGTTACCCTAGACACATAGGGAAATCATCTAATGTTTAAAATGAATCATGTACTCTATTAGTTACTGTAAAAGTTTTTACAAGTAATCATTTTCATCATTATCACCATTGACTTTCTTTATCAAACTTCCAACACTTCATGAGTAGCTTTAAACAAACCAAATTGAAAAAAATAATCCACCTCTATAAGAAAACAATTATTATGATTAATACTAAAAAGAAATAAATTAAATATAAAAATGAAATCATACATTAATTCTATGTACAATGATTTTACTGTGAAAATATCAAGATTACCTTTACATATTTCCAAAGGGTTTCTTTGACCTAGATATAATCTAATAACAAATCTATAAATTCTTTGTGCACTTCACTACTGATGGTTAACTACCTCTTAGCATAGCATGTGATCTAAACTTCCTGATCGACGTCCCCATAATGCTCTCATCGCACACACGCTCACCACCATCTGTATCATATCACCATTCTAAATTCACTTTCCTTCTCTTCTTGCACCCATTTACTACTTATAAAGATGCATGATGCATGTAGCTACATGCATATAGTAAATGGGTGTAGGAAGATAATGAAAAGTGAATGATGAATGGTGATATGATACAGATATTGGTGAGTGTGTGTGCGATGAGAGCATCATGGGGATGCTAGGTAGGATGTTCATATCACATGCTATGCTTAGTGGTAGTTAACGAACATTAGTGAAGTGAACAAAGAATGCATATTTTGGTGATTAAATTTGTGAGTGATAAAAAACCAATCCATGTTTTGGATTCATGAGATAAAAGTTTAGTTGGGAGATCTAGAATCCAAAGGATTCATGTGGCCTAGTACTTCTCCATAAGGTTCTCATATTCTTTTCACTAAGAAGGTTGATTAAACATTGCACTTATGTATGGATTATTGAATACTGAACAAGATGATAGTAAAGAATTAGTTTCCCCTTACACACATCAATGATCTATTTGATTAACTTAGAGGTTCCAATATCTTATCCAAGTTCGAATTTAGATATTATTACGATAAGTTTATGGTGATGCTATATAACATTCCTCTATCTTCTTTTAAGAGTATGTATAGATTTTATGAGTTCATGGTAATGCCGTTTTATCTAACGAATTCAACAGGTGAAGGCCAATAAACAAAGGCCGAATGGGTTTTTGGAGCCTCTACCAATTCCAGAATTGAAGTGGGAAGATTTCACTATGGATTTAATGACAAGATTATCCAGGACACATCAATAGAATAATGTAGTATGAGTGATCATGGATCGACTAATGAAGCTAGGCCACTTCTTGCCACTCAGGGGTACCTTCACTGTTGATGATACAAGAGTATCACATTCCTTTTTATCTACTCAATTTTTCAATGGTTTGGGTTTGGTTGTGGAGTGATTTGATGGTGTTGTGAACATGAACATTCTAGTGGGAGTTTGATCTAAATATATCTGATGTTTTAAGGAATGTTCTTCTAAAATTGTTGGCTAACATTTCATTTTTGATTTATTTGTGTAGTAAATAATAGTATTTGGTTTAATTATGAGTATGGATTGGCTAGTTCTCTACTAGGATCATATCGAATATTATCAGATGATATTTTCCTTTCTATATCCATAAGGGCAAGCAACATCCATGAGGTAGATTGGTACCTCTAATCTGGTTATGTCGTACCAATTTAGTTCATATTATATTGACTAATGGCTCAGATAGCAATACTTTTTTTGTGTCATTCATACATTACATAGTAAATTTCATACCTTACATGATAAATTCCATATCTTACATGAAATTGAGGTTTTACTATTAGTACATCTAGATGGAGAAACCAATGTTATCTTCCCAGGTGATGCATGTGTCACATGATGTGTTGGAATAACAACCGGTTAGATTTCTTACTGTCCGTAGAACACTTTGTTTTCATCATGATGCACACCCGACATCTATTTTTCCATACCTCACACATGCTAGATTTTAATGGAGTCTCTATGTGTGACTTCAAGACCATTAATCACCATTTGATTACTGCATTGGTTGAGAGATGGTGGCCAGAGACACACACATTTCATCTCCCAAAGGGGGAGATGACCATTACTTTAGAGGAAGTCACCAATATACTCGGTTTACCCATCCAAGGATGGGCATTTATGGGTGCCACTAGTGGAAACTGGTCTACAGTTATACAACGTTTACAGGGAATTGATTTCGTCAGTGTACGAGGTGTCCTCAAGGGTTTGCGCTTGCCCATGGGGTGGCTTGATGAGCATTTCTCCATCATTCCTAATGATGCAGGCAAGTAGATGCTTATTCAGCACACACATGCATATATTTTATGACTGATCAGAGGCATGTTGTGGGTCAACTACTCCACCACCTTGGTACACATGATGTACCTCCCAATACTTGAGGATCCTGATCAGACAGCTACATACAGTTGTGGTCCACTTTATTGTCACATCTGTACAGATGTCTTTGTACCAGTTTTCATGCCAATGCATGACAGATTGCAGGTTCTATGGTTTTGGTACAAATGTGGGCCTAGGATCATTTTCCACGCATCACTCCTCAAGTTACCACACCACAAGCACCAGAGCTATTTTGGGACTATCCTTGGGGACGCTGGTATATTTAGGTTATTACTTTCAATTATTTAGTACTACTGTTATTGTATTCTATAAACTTACCATATATTACTCTTTTTTAACTAGGTGGATTGAGTGTCAAAAGTATGCACAGACTCTGAGATATAGTGTGAATATTTTTCAATAGATATTTGACACCATAGTGCCAACTAATGTAAGTTAAACTTTATTTTTTTTGTAGATAATTTTTTTCTTATTACCTTTTTAATTTATTTCAATGTAATCTTAGTAAAATTATCAGGAAAATATATGACTTATTTTTTTAGTTTACATTTCAGGTTTCATGGACTCAATATAGAGTTTTTTTATGCATCCCTTCCACCATATTGCACAACTATTATTGGATATTGTGTTGCAGTGGTGCCACTCATCCACTTCCACATCATTGATTAGAACCAGCTAGATCAGGTCATGCACCAGTTTGGTTAGATACAGCATATCCCCATAGCACCATTACAGGATGATTCGTCACATTCTATTATACTTATAGGTAGACAGACAACGGACTGACGGCAGATTCATGCAACATATATTGAGCTTTGGGACACACGTTCCCAATATGGTATCTTTCCATACAGCTATCCCACAACACACTATCAGTTATCTGATCAGAGGGAATATGCAGATTGGTACTAATGAAACATCATCATGCACCTCACACATCAGGGGATTGGAATTCAGCAGTTGGTATGTTTACTTAGATTTATTGTATTTTTTAAATCAGTTTTGGTATTATATTGAGTGTTATTTCATTTTCAGTCAGACGACATTGCTCATCTTTCACATATCACACATCCTCAGGAGGATTCATATATCAGGAAAGATGTAGTTTACCAAGATGTGTTGGCTCTTAATGATTATCTCTAGTTCATACGTGACAATTTCTATGTTGAGGTGCCACAGGAAAATCCTGATCCATAACCTCCGACTGAAGCTCCTATGGATGATGATGTCCCTACTATGCCTACTGAGTACGATGCATTGCCACTTCCACCACTAGTTGGAATATAGAGACGAGTACATTAGGAGGGGTAGAGGCGATGACATAGATGTCCGAGAGCAGCTCCTGTAGATACTTCTGCATCGTACAGAGATGATCCTACCCAACTGTCTGATTATCTTACACAATAGAGAGATGCTTATATGCCACATATTTCATCTATGATGACTGGTTTTCAAGATAGGTGTGCTAACACAACTTCTGGTGGGCCCCTCTCCTACCAATGAGGACATCTTCAATGTTCCATTTCTGCCATTTTGAGGAGCTCTGTGGTCATATGGCTCCACATATAATTTTGGGTCATCCTCCACACGGTATGTTGGCTAGTCCTCTACATAACACCATGACGAGGCACTATAAGCACCCGAAGAGGAGGATCCTGCAGTTAGGAGACCAGAGCAACCCAAATGTTGGGTGCAGAGTGGGCGTCAGGTTTAGACACCACATTGTGGTACCAAGGGGCATCAACATTGATTTATTCAGATGTCATGTTGTATATATTAAAAAACATATTTATTGTGATAATTAATTGTTGTTTTAGACAAATAAAAATAAATTCTAAATCTCATAATAGTAATATTATTATGTTTCATGTATGTGACTTTAGAAGCATATAAATTATAAAGTACAAATACAATTTAAATGAAATTTGTGACACTAACTAATAAATGTAGATTTATAACTATATATTTAATGAATATATTTATTATTATATAATTATACATGTTTATGTATAAATAAATATTTATAATTAGATAAATATAAATATATTTCAAATTATATAATTATTAATAAATATTCATAATTATATAAATATAAATATGTTTCTAAATATATAATCACAAATCTATATATATAAATATTTATTTACTTGTAAAAAAATTTAAATATTTATAAACATATAATAGTTTTTAATTATTTATTTATGAATATAATTATAATTATATTAAATAAATGGTAAATATTTATTTATATAAAAATAAATTTAAAATATTTATAAACATATATTAATTTTTGAATATATCTTAAATAATTAAATATAATAAATATATTTATTATCTTTTCAAAAATATTTCAAATTTTTTTATAAATAAAAATTTATAACTATATAAATATATATTTATAATTATATAATTATAAATAAATTTGTAAATATAATTATAATTATATATTTATTGTGAATAATTATTACTATATATTTATTATAAATATTTACAAATATATATTTATTATTAATGTATATATACTTATTTATAAATAAATTTTAAATATATATGTAACCATATATTCATAATTATATATTTATAAATATATTTACATTCATATTATTATAAATATTTATGTATAAATAAATATAATGAATTGTGATTATGTATTTATTATATTTATTATAATATATTTATTGTAGTTATATAATTATTATATTTATAGTTATATATTTATTATAATTATATAATTATTATAATTATAAAATTATTATAATTATAATAATTATATTTATTTTTATTATATATTTATTATTATTTTATATTTATTATAATTATATAATTGTTATAAATATAATTATATATTTATTATATTTATTTTAGTAATTATATTTATTATATATATATTTATTATAATTATAATTATATAAACTTAAATATTTATATGATACATATATATAAGGGGGGTTGCGGAGGGGTGGCGTGGGGGTTTAGAAAAATAAAATCCTCAAGCACTTAATGAATTGGCGCTAAAGGGTTTTTGAAAAGTGAAAATTCATTTGGTGCTAAAAAAACCCATATACCTAAATAAAAATATCATAAATCCCTTAAATTAAAAAATAAATAAAAGTCCCATTTAACAAATTTATCCCTTTTGCGATGCTTTTTCATGAAGTCTCCGTCAGGCAACTGGCGCAGCCGGGCTATCATCGGGTGAAATCATGGGTTGATGGGCCATGATGAGGTAGTGCTAAGGGACAATATGGGCCTTAGACTGGTTAGTGGGCCGCCTTTTTGAACTAAATTTGTAGCTTTATTAGGTAGACTTTGGGTGTGTTTTTACTTGGGTTGTACCATTTATTTCTCTTGTATGCTTTATCTTTTTAGTAAATTTGAAGGTCATGGATTTGGACCCCCAAATCCATGACCGAACCGTTTCAAGTATAATTATTTAAATATATATATATAATTATAAATAATTATATTTAAAAATTATTTATATATAATTATAATTTTATAATTATAAATATAATTAATATATTTCTAATTTTAATATATTTATTGTAATTTTAAATTTATTTTTGAGAACATAATAAGTTCATGGGTATAACATGAATGAATCATTCCAAGTAAAGTATTGATCATAAAAAATAAGTTGTCACATATATGGAAGCAAGAATAATAAGGATATCAATGTATAATTGAACTTAATGAGTCATGAATATATAACATATGCATGTGTCATCATAATATAGGCGATCTTAACATTTGAAACATAGCAACCCATAATGTCCACAAACAAACATATGATCATATAGTGTCAATTATACTTACACATCAATATATGAACCTAAATTACGGTAATCATGTCCATGAATATCATCACTATCTCGGAATATATATATATATATATACTCAATTCATTAGAGACATGTATATTTTTAAATATATACTTATTTAACTATTTATTTATATATATATAATTAAAATTATAAGAAAATGTAATTAAAAAGTATTTATATATAATTATAAATATATAATTATAAATATAATAAATATATTTATTATTTAAAAAAATATTATAATTTTAAAATTATTTAAACATATATGTATATATATGTATATATGTTTACAATATTATAAATAATTTTTTTAAAACATTATATATATATATATATTATAATTATAAAAAAATATTTATATATCATATTTATATTAATTATAAACAAATATTTTTTAATTAATATATATAAATGAACATTATTTTTGGATTTAAATATAATAATTATATATATATATTATAGGTGATTAGGGGTAAAATCACAATAAAACACACACACACATCACACAGTCCAGTGGATTGGTCATAGTCCCCCCAATGGATAACCCACCCATAATATAGGTATATAGCCCCCATACCAATAGCAGTTATATATATTAATAATATTTTTTATTAAACTTTTTTATCATCGCTAAGAATAGCACTAATAAAGATAAACTTTTATCAGGTCTAAAACAAGCACTGATAAGGTAAACCTTTATCAATGCTGATAACAGTTGTCCTTATCAATGCTTTTAGCTAGAACAGATAAAGGCGCCCCTTTTATCAGTGCTTTCTATTCAGAACTAATAAAAGAAGGCACTAATTTTGCATTGATCTTTAGTAGAGTGTGAAATTAATAGCCTAATTAAGTAATCTGATCTTCTTAATGGTTGATTGTCGTGGAAATGAGGAATGTAGTGTCTTAAATAACATTAGTTTTATTTAAGACATTCGCCTTCAGTTTCCCAATATTTTCACAATCCTTCTTCGAGTTCCCTTTTTGAAGGCAGTAGGCACACAAGTCTTTTACTAGATGTATATTTTTTAACTCACCACTTGACTTTGATTTTGATTCACCTATTTTGAATACTATGAGTATCCTTCGAGATGATCTTCTTTTGGTTTCCATCAATGCCTCTGATGTGGAATCTATATGGTCATACATGTCCTTCTGTCTGTACTCATTTTTAACTGAGGATTTGGATACATCAAAAAATTTACCCCATCCTTACCATACAAAAATATGGTAGTAGGATTATCATAACTCTCTGATAGAGAGTTCAACAATAGAAGAGACTTATCTTCATCTTAGATTGTTGCATCTAAACTTTGAAAATCTACCAGGATTTTATTAAAACAATTTAGGTGATTAATCATAGAAATATATTCCTTGTACTGAAATTTTTTTAAAAAAATAATCTTTATGTAAATCTAATTTTCAAATATTTTATCCTTGTACATTTTCTCAAAAAAATTCCACAAAATCATCACCAAATTTTCTTGCATCACACTGTATTTCAGAGATTTTACAAAACAAATTCAAATCATACTGAAGGGTTGATAGCTGAGTCTCCTCTAATAACTATAATATATGTAGCAGCCATTCCTTCTAAGGTGATATCTAACTCTTAATGAGTTAGGTCATCCAAAACATCACATTATAACATGATTAATTTGTTTTCCCTATCGAATTTCTCCACCTCAAATTTGGTATTGGGTGTAATAATTTAATGACTGAAAGTAATTGTAGTCTCGATATGAATATATAGAAAAACCTCTTGGGGTGGCATGATACTGCTTTTGATTTGGGGATTCTCCAACAACAAAAATATTTATATATCCAAAAAATAGATAGCACTGATGAATATGGAATAAGAAAAAAATGACTAAATAGATTATTTAAATAATTAAATCAGTTGACAAATGAGTGTAAATTTTTTTCTGAAGTATTTTTTTAAATATAGAAAAAGTTCTAAGTCATTGTTTTAACAAATATCCATTTTTTAAGTGGGAATGGTCATGCGCCACCACGCCTTTAGCGTATAATGTGTCTCCTTCACCCCTACTGGATAACAATACAAACAAATAAACCTCTTTCAATTTTTATTTTTTATCACTTCATTCCTACGCGCAACACTCCTCTTCCCTCTTATATTTTATTTTTTTCCTTTTTTTTCAATTCATCCACACACCCCTTTCCTCATTCCCCTTTTTTGTTTTATTTTTTCAGGATTCCTCTAGGTTTTCAGGTATCTCACACTAAATATAAAGACAAAAAAACAAAGTTGATTCCTAGAGGGGAAAACATCTCAAACCGGAGGTTGATGGATGTGGGAAGTATCTTCCGATTATAGCAGAGGCATAGATGATCACACTGAGGGGGTTTAGGAGTAGAAAATAGAACTCGAGGGAATATTCAGAT
Organism: Viscum album; assembly: GCA_963277665.1. Taxonomy (NCBI): domain Eukaryota; kingdom Viridiplantae; phylum Streptophyta; class Magnoliopsida; order Santalales; family Viscaceae; genus Viscum; species Viscum album. The sequence continues at coordinate 1,615,030,382 of OY728163.1, forward strand.
TTCCAGACACTATATTTGAGCAGGAAATGAAAATATTAGAGAGTACAGGTTTTTCACAAGGGGTAGGTCGACTAGAATTTGATGGTCATCCAATTTATTAGTGCTAAAAAAACTGATGTTCTATGAAATGATAAAAGAGAGCCCCAGTTATTAGGTCTAAAAAATAGTGATAAATGGGGTCATTATCGTTTCTAGTTTATGTCTGATAAATGGTCATTTTATCAACGCTATTTTGAGTGCTAGTAAAATCCATACCATTGCAATGCTTCTAAAATTAGAGTTAACTACAACAGAAAATACAGGGATCAACAAATACATAATTTAATAGAAATAAAATTTATGTCATAAATACAATAAAAAAATACTATAGACATTAAAAAAATTTCTCTGAAAAACTACATTAATAAGTACAATTTATCATAAAAATTCAAAAACATCATTGTTCCATTGTCTTCGGCCCCCAACCCCCTTTCAAAAGCGCCTGGTCATGCTATTAGTTTCCCAACAAACCACCAAAAATCGACCAAAATAATGAAACTATATAATTAAAAATTTATTATGTTAGTAATACTATAAATAAACAAATTAAAAGATAAATATGAAACAATACATTAATAAAATTTCATTTCTAAACTAAAACCACACATTTGAGTCATAATCGTCACACTGTGTATCATATTGAGGTGTGGATAATTCTTATACATCATAAATAACTTGTGAAATTTTTTTCTAAAGTATCAAAAAAAATATGAATCTTATTTCTTAGTTTTGAGTATGTCGTGTGTGTTTTGAAATAAAATGTCAATTTTAAATGTAAAAACATACTCTTAGAGTCATACTAGACACATCATGTATCAGATTGAGGTGAGGTTTATTCCTACATGTCACAAATGACTTAAGGATCGTTTTTATAAAGTATCAAAACAATATAAATGTTTTTTCTTGGTTTTGATTATGTGGAATGTGTTTTGAACAAAAATATCAATTTTAAATAAAAACACAAAATTTGAGTCATACCGGTCACACTGTGTGTCAAATTGATGTGTGAGTGATTCCTACATATCCAAATTGTCTTAAGGATCATTTTACAAAATTATCAAGACAATATAAGAGTGTTTTCTAGGTTTCCAATGAGTGAGACTCATTTTTAACAAAAATATCATTTTTAAACTGAAAACACACACTTTGAGTCATACCGATTACAACATGTATTAGATTATGGTGAAGATCATTCCTAAATGTCAAAAATTAAATATAGATTTTTTTTCTAATGTTTAAAAAAAATTAATGTGTTTTCTCGATTTTGAGTATGTGAAATTTATTTTGAACTAAAATGTCATTTTTAAACCAAAGACGTGTACTTTGTGTCATTCTACACATGTCGGGTATCTGAATTTGGTACAGATAATTCTCGCACATCAAAAATGAATTATGAATAATTTTCATAAAGTATCAAAACAATATGAATTTTTTTTTAAGTTTTGGGTAAGTGACATGTGTTTTGAACTAAAATATCAATTTTAAACTGAAAGCACATAGTTCAAGTCATCCTGGTTACACCATGTATCATATTGAGATGCTTGTAATTCATATATGTCAAAAATTATATATAGATCATTTTAATAATGTATCGTGACAATATGAATGTGTTTTCTGGGTTTTGGGTATGTCATGTGTGTTTTAAACTAAATTTTCAATTTTTAACTAAAAAGACACATTTCGAGACATACCAGGAACATGGTGTTTCAGATTGAGGTGTGACCAATTTTTACATGTCATAAATTTCTTATGGATCATTATTGTAAAGTATAAAAGCAATATTAATGTGTTTTCTGGGTTTTAAGTATATCGTATCTATTTTAAACTAAATGACAATTTTAAGCTGAAAACACTCAATTGAAGTCATATTGGTCTCATCATGTTTTAAATTGAGTTGCACATGATTCCTACATATCACAAATGACTTATGGATCATTTGAAAAATTTATCAAAACAATTTGGATGTGTTTTATCAATTTTGAGTATGTCACATGTGTTTTGAACAAAAATTTTAATTTTATACTAAACACATACACGTCAAGTCATACAGGGAACACCATGCATTGGATTGAGGTTTGGTTGATTCCTACACTTCAAAAATGACTTATGGATCATTTTTTCAAAGTATTACTACAATATGAATGTTTTTTCTTAGTTTTGAGTTTGTAATGTGTGTTTTGAACTAAAATTTCAGTTATAAACTAACAAACACATCGATTGATTTTGGGAACACCATGTATCAGATTGAGGTGTGAATGATTCATACAAATCCCAAATGACTTATGGATTGTTGTCATAATTTATTAAAACAATCTAAATGTGTTTCCCTAGTTTTGAGTATGTGATGTGTGTTTTGAAATAAAGTGTCAATTTTAAACTAAAAACATAAACATCAAGTTATACCAAGAACAATGTATATCATATTGAGGTGTGACTGATTTCTGGACATAATAAATGACTTATTAATCACTATACTAAAGTATGAAATAATATGATTTTGTTTCCATAGTTTTGAGTATGTGATGTTTTAAAACTAAAATGTCAATTTTAAACTAAAAATATACACTTAGAGTCATATCAGGAACACCATGTATCATATTGAGGTATGGTTGATTATTAAACATCAAAACATTTATCTTTATTGTCTAAAGTAGTTTCTCTTGAATTGGATCACATCCATGATGATAAGAAACTCACACCATGGATGTGATCTAATTCAAGACAACCTAATTTCAAGAACAAAAATCCATTGAATTTCAAACCATTTCTTCTTCATATTCAATAATTATCTTCGTGAAAATTAACTAAATAACTATCAGATAAAAATAATATGGAAATTAGATAAAAAAAAGTAAATAAAATGATGGTAAAATTATCTAAATATGTAGTAGGTTTTCACATTTTCATGATGTTTTTATACATTCTGACACCATGTATTATATCAATCTATTTCTAAATAAATTTATTTCCACTTTTGAAAAAGAGGACTTTCAACAGTCCTGGTAATATTGGAAAAATATAAATAAACATAAGATTAATAAATATTTTAAATGAAATTGTAATTATCATCATAAATACCTCTTTGGGTATGTTAGTTGTTTGATGGAATACAATATATTTCATAATTTTTCAAACATAATAACCACAATCATTTTCATTGGTTTGTTTTTAACACTATATAAAAATTAATGAAAACAAGTAATTTTTTTTGATATACGTTTTGATAGTGAAATCTTATTATATATATCCTAATATATATCCATATGTAGAAGTCGTTGGGATTCTTTTGCTCATGTACTATTGTCATTTCATAATTTTTATGATATTTAGACATTTCCCTATCTTATCAATATTTTCATTCAAACAATATAATATGTACAATTTGATTTTTATTTGTACAATGTTTCACATAGTGTATTTCAAATTGATAGGCATCATTATGTGTGGGGATTTTTTGTGTATCCATACATTGAATCTCAAAAATAAATATTTAGAGTACCCAAATTGATTGTAATGAGAAACCAAGGCTACCTAAAAAAATATGTAAGCAATGAAAATAATGAAAATATATTTTTTATGATTAAATTATATAGTTTTACCCCTGCATCATGGTAATTAAGAAGAGTCTATCATTTTTAAGTCTATTTTTAAACATTACGGAAAATTTTCCACTATTATTGAATATTCTTCATCTTTCAATGAGTTTTCTTTATATAGAAGTTATGTAAGGAATAAATAGTAAAAATTATTGTTCAAATGGATTTCCTTTCAATTATTACAAATATATACACTTAAAAATGATTAGTAATTAACTTAATTAACATAGTATATCAATTATTGTACAAAAAATTATGAAAATACATCTCATGTATACAATTAAAACTAAGAGCCCTAAAAATTCATGCTTGAGGATTTCATCTACAATCATAATAGCATGAAAGTATGTACTATACTCTATGTGCATTTTTTATTCAAAATCAATTATGTTTGTATAACTATTTTAAATTTTTTATCCGCATAAACTTATAATATTAGTAATTTTGGATTTTTAACTTGTGGGGTAAAGGTACTTTCTAAAGGAATTTTCTATCAATTGGTTGATCCTTTTGTTTTTTTTTTTTGATTCAAAATTTTGTTTCACACCTTCCCTTCTCCATATTTAACAAAATTCATCAGTTCAAGCCTTTTTTCATTAATTTTTAAAGGTTTTTCATAAAAACATAAATTGCAAAAGAATACCTCATTGATGAAATGTATTTTTAGGAGATCAAAAATACATGATATAAAAGTTCCAATTACAATCACGAACATATGAAAATTCAGATCATCAAGGGGAATAGGTATCTCACCACTCATCTCATGAACTATATGAATCCCCACTCTCACATGACCTTTTGGAATTTTTTTGCTGTATAGAGTTTCTCATTGGATTTTCCAAATTATGTCCCTCACAACAAGATTATGGTTGGGTGGTGATAGAGATAAATCAAATCCATTTTCACTTTGTATAATATCAGTACAAGAAAGGTATTGATGTATGTTAGATTTAAATTTCATAGAAATATTTATGAAAATTTTGATCACCTATAGTAAGGTAGACCTTTGAGTAGAATGGCTTGCCTCGAAGATTGTAGGGGTGGGGGTATTCATATAGTGGTTTTTTTGGGTTTTTTATTCTCTTTGATGTATTCCCATAACATTATTTGAAAAATTGGACTACCAGTTATTTTTTACTTCTAGTGAAGCTATTTTTGTCTGCATATCATTCATTTTCTTATCTTTATCTGCATATGCATTATTTTCTTTCTCAAAATTGGTTTGGGGAGACACACCAAGTCCCATACCATTATGGTGACCATATAGTTATGTCCACTTAAAGGCCACTAATAGTATTTGTTTATCAGGTACAACCAATTTAAAGAAGTAAAATTTTTTATTACGTCATACATACTCTTTTTTCATAATTTTTATGTGGTTTCATCTATTATTGTCCCACATTTATTTACATGAGACTCATCCCATAGAACATGATGTATGATGGGTGTGTATTTGGATTTTGATTCACCAATCTGTATATAAATAAAAGAAAATAATTATGTTGTCATTTCATTCCATAAAAAACTATTAATATAGATTTAAAATACATACTATTGTTTCATGTGAAGAAAACCCCATCATTTATTTATAGTAGGAGTATGTTGGTTTTTCTACACACTTCTTATTTTTAGAACTTAGTTATTGTTTCATAAATTAACAATTCTTAATCAAAGTGATTAATACATTTATTTTCAAGTAATGTATTTCCAATATCAATGAACCTGAAAAGATCTCCCCTCATGATGAAAAATAAACCCATTCAATGATTCATGGTTTATCATGTGGACATACATCTATGGTGGGTGTGGTTTTAATTTTCATTCAACATCACTGATATGATGCTTCCAAATAATTATTTAAAATTCTCTATAATCCTTTCCAATGAGAATAAATAAAAATTCAATTCGGTAATAATCAAGTATAAATATACTGTACAAGGGATAATTAAGAGAATGTGAAAATTTCATTTTTTTGAAAAATAAGAGAAATTATATCATAATGTTATATTAATTTATTCTTAGTTTAGTTTCTTAAGCACATGAAAAACATTATTCCATGTATCTACATCAACTGACATGTGCATTTGAGTGGTGATCCCAATTTTAATAATGAACATAGAATTGTTACGATTAATAGGCTAGTCTCATGCGTTAAATCCTACATCAAATTTGATGCCTCTACATATCACCATAATATTTTTTTCAACACCATCACTCCATGATGCTCCAATTTTTTCTAGGGCATAGGTTGTTCACCTTCTACCATTTTTTCAGCTTCAACATAGTCAATATGTTGTTCCTTTCCATTGGTAACATCATCATGTGAAGAAAATTGTAGTATGTATACATTGAAGGAATTATAATATTGAGAAACCAATATTTTATAGGATTGGGAGCATCGAGATGTAAAAAAAATCATTATCTATAGAAAGAGTTTAACATTTAATTTTTATTATGTAAAGGAAGTAGTGAACATATAATAATATGAGTTAATACGTTGTATATTAAAAAATATATAACATGGTTGTTGATCTCTATTGTTTATTAAAAATTTAATGGGATTTAACCCCTCAATAAAGTATACAAATCCCTTCATTGTGTTATCCTCTTACATAAAATAACTCATCTACATTGGGACCAATATGAAATGATCGCGACATACCAATAAAAGGTTCATCTTCAGTTGAATTAAAATATAACCCTTCAATGGTCTTGGTTGATAATAAAATAATTGAGCAATTTCTTTTTATAGTATTTGGAACATATAATAATTCTACTGCCTATGATTCTATTATAAATGATTCATATTTATACCATTCCTTACTAAAATCCACTTTCATGAATCCTAATTCAATGAATTTATCTACACTCATGTTATCAACAAAATAGCATCGAAAAATTGAAACTTATAATATTTTATAATCCAAATCTAATATTTTCTCGATGATTACAAAGTATAAAATATTCACATATAATTTATTTCTTTCGTTGGTACATGATACATGAATCGCATTAGCCACAAGTATAACTCCACTATTTTTTATTATACCGTGTTCATCATTTTTCATTATATAGAATATATAAGCCTTATTTAGTTAACCATTATATGATAATACATTCACACTTGGTCCTTTGGATAGACATCGTAGCTGATCTGAAATTCAATTCAGGTTTTCAATTTGATCCATAAAATTATAGTCTCAAAACCATCCTATATATTTTCATTTGTGTGTATTTAATATCCATATTTTATCCCTTGATGGATCCAATTGCCTAATAATTACTATTTTTATTTCAAAAATATGGAAAAACCTCTAAAGTATTATAAAAAATTTAAAGGTTATCCTACACCTGCTCTGTAATAATAATAGAGAGAAAATCTATTTTAGAAATTTCTTCACCCACAAGATGCCTGGTGTGATGAGATTTTGGTGAACCAGTCCTTCTGACATCATATAGGTATTCGATACATAATTCAACAGTTTCCTCAGAAATATATCTATTTAAAATTCAGAAATTTGGGAAACTTCTATTTTTTACATACCCTTTGAAAATCCTCATATACCATTCAGTGGGGAACATCCATCTATAATGCATAGGACCACATTGTTGAATATATATAACCAAGTGAACCTTTAATTGAACCATTATATCAAATAATAATGTTGGGAAGAATATATCAAATTCACATAATATGGGAGAATTTTCCTTTTATATATTTTGAAAAAAATTAGGTCTATAACTATACTGTATATAGCACTAAAAATGAAATAGAGCTTGGTGAATGTATAAAATAAATTCTAATGAAAAATGAAATGTAAACCTATAGACATTAGATCTTACATCAAAACATGATAATTGTGGGATTTCATGTCCTTTAACTTTAAATCAGTAACTGGCTTGATAATATTGATATTTTATGAATGCCCCTATGGAACCTTTACATCATTCAAGAAGTTGAAAAACTGATATCTCCCTTTCCTGGAAAGAGTGAACACTACGGAAGGAAGAAAATTCTATCTTTTTTCCTTTCACTAGAGCCGAATCATCCTTTATCTCCATGTTAATCATGTCCAACCTAGACTTAATGACAACATTTTTTTGTTATGTTCAATAAGTAATGTTCTAATGACATTATCACATATATTTTTTCCATATTCATGACATCAAGAAAACGTATGATGTAATAAAAATTCTAGTATGAAAATTCAAAAAAAACCAATATCTTTTTTCCAACCGGATTTTACAAGGTTTTTAGAAGAAGTTTTACCAAAATTGGTGCCCATGTCATTTATTTTATCAATAAATTGTTCACGGGTTAGTGGAAACAATGTTGTACCTTCTTCTAAACTCCCATTGAATGATTTTTTCTGAGATCGGTATTTATATCATTGAGGTAGATATTTTTGATATCCTAGAAACAAAGACTTTGAGGAATGTTTCAACCTAACTAAGTATGTACCATGTTCATAAATGGGACACCCCTAAGATTATTTAATTATATATCCTGAAAAAACATCATAATAAATAAAATCATTTATCATCCCATACAACATGTATCTCAATATGAAATCTTTATTTTTTTCAACTATAATAAAACATAACTCCTTCAACCCACATTAATTTCAAATCATATTTCAATGGATCCAAATAAACATGAATATCATTACCCAGTTGTTTTGGTCCAGATATAAGCAGTGATAACATAATGTAATTTCTATTCATGCATAGACATAGTGGAAAGTTATATTTTACCAATATAAATAGAATATGTACAATGAGTGCTACTTTGAAAACTGAAATGATTCCCTCCACCTATAGATAGTACAAGAAGAATAAGGTTTCTTGGTTCATTTTCAAATTTTGGATAATTGTTATCAATTTTCTTCCACTAGGGAGAGTCTGATGGGTGATGAAGTTTCCCAAATTTATTTCTTTTATCTATGTGCAACATCAATTTTCTTGTAGTATCCTCACTTAAAATAGGCCCCTAAACCATGGGATAATTGGAGCGTACCATACAGTATTCAAACTACATGATTCATCTTTCATGTATCAAGATGCATCACAATTTGGGAATTTTTAAGTGATTCATGGTCCTTAAGAAATAGTATACATCAATTTGGGAAGGCATGTATTCTTTCATAGATCATACCCATTGAACATAACCTTCATTTAGTGTCATATGTTCTGATTAGAATCCCTTTATAGTTAAGAAGAATATCATTCGAGAAAGAAAGTAGTTCAATAAATCTGGTTTCACTCCATCCATTTCCATATTTTACATTATATAGATTTAGTATTGCTAATGATGATGTATATTTAGTACAACCTGTATAAAATGGAATCTTCGCACAACTCTTTATCTTCTAAAACAGTTTTAAAAAATCATGATACTCACCTTCAACTATCATTTTCACTTAATCAATTAGATATTCATCATCATTTACACCTATAATCATAACCTTGATGTGGTCTTTATAATTTTTCACACCTTTAATCAGATTATTTGACACATAAAAAGTAGTGTTATCCTAGTTAGTAGCAATATTCAGTTTTCCCCATGTTTTTTCCAGAAATTATAACATTGATCTATTTAGTGATAGATCAAGTGTTATTACAACCCCTTTAGACTAATTAGTCTTGAATAACAACAACATAAACATAAAAAATGATTTGATAAGGGTCATATGAATGATATATTGTAAACTTGATGAACTCTTTCACCTCACCCTCATAATATTTTTTTGTAGGATTAGAATTCATCAATTTTTAATTCATATCCATCCTATTTGATTTAAAATTATTAATATTTAACTAAACAAATAAATATAAAAAAATTAGGGTCTTATAACCCTAAAAGGACATTCTAAAATAATAATTTAAGGTATGTGAAGCTAATGTTCTATGATAATAGTAGTCAAGTAAAGCATATTGAGATTGTTTTATAGTGGTGAAAACCATTGATGAAAGGGAATGTTTGAAATTTATAAAGCTATCAGGAATAAAATTAGATTTTTCATCCATATCCAAACACATAGATCATGGATGGTTTTTCTAAATTTTCTATGTGGGAGTATAGTAAGACAAAGGATTTGATGTTTATTCATTTCGTCACTAGGTATGTGGAAGGCCATGAAGAGTTTTAGTGATAGGATTCATAGGATACAAAGTTGATCTTTTTTTAGATGTTGAAAACATTGATAGGGCCCAATCACTAGGTCTTGAGAACCTAATTTTTGAATAAATTCTTGAATTTAAGTGGTGTTTAATGAATAATTCAAATTTAAATAGTTTATATACTGACATAAAGTCCCAAAGAAAAACAATGAAAATTATTATTAGGTCCAAAATTAATGACCAAATTAAACAAAATTTGAAGAAGTGACCTATTGGGATTAGCATAAAACCACATCTCAAACTAATGATTAGAGTATAAGCCCAATTAACTGGGATCACCTAAAAAACTTAGCCTATGTGGAACCAACATAGAGAATCATCCCTTGAAAAATTTCATAGTGGAAATGGTGAGTGAGTGTTAAAAAAGGAAACATATATGGATGTTTTGAATTCGTGTCACGATTCCAAATTTTAAAGTGTTTAAAATTTAAAAAGTGTGTCATGTGATCAAACTGAGAAAAATAGGTCAAAATGAAGTGAAAGTTTTTTCCAATGGTTGTTGGTTTATTTGGGACATTTAGAAATTTATTGTGTGTAAAAATCCATGTGATTACGACATAGGAATTCAATTTAAATTTAGTTAGAAAATATTTATTTTGACATATTTTTGGTTGTACAAAGGATTGGAGAAGTCTGGGGTTTATTTTTTGAGTAATAGGGACTATAAGGTGGAAATATTTCACTGCAGACATTGTTTGATGTGGTTGTAATGGTTTGAGAGGGAGAGATTATAATTGACTTAATTGGGACTTGGAATTACATAGTGGAAAACAAACTCAATAGTATTCTGATGAAACAAAACATAGGTAGTGAGGAACCATGATGGATAGAACAAGTTATGATGAATAGGTGATGATGAATGGTGATTCATCGAGTGAGTTCTGTTGAGCTGCTAATGGTGAACTATGAAGATATGTAATGGATCTCCTCAAACTCAAATTCGCAAAATCGGGTGGGGAGTGTTTGAGGGAGGATGAAATTGGGGTGCCCTGATTTTTCTCTTGAACGTCATATATTAAACAAATAGAATCACATGCCTCGAGTTTTTAGAGGGTACATTCATCCAAGAAGTTATAGGGGGATCAACAGAAGTGGTTAACTTTCATGAGAGAGCATGAATGGTGTGAATAAGTGAGTTCTCTTAGGGTTGAATTTATGATATTGAGAAGGGACTATCAGTGCTTTCCAAAAACAAAACTCTGATAAAAATAGCTTTTATTAGCATTAATTTTAGTACTGATAAAGATACTCCTTTATCAGTGCTACATAAGCACTGATAAAAGTTATATTTATCATCGCTATTATTTTAGTGATGATAAATAGAGGTTTTATCAACACATTTTGGACAACGCTGATAAAAACTATTTAAAACTAATTAAATGAATATATATATATATATATTAAAAATGAATTAATTATAAAACAGTAAAAAATAATTAATATTATTAATGAATATACAATATTAAATTCATGAATGTTAAAAAAAGGGAAATTGAATAATTAAAAATGAATAGATTTCAAAAATATTAAAAATGGTTAGGTTTTATTAATTATATAAATTATTTAAAAAATTAATATTAAATAAATATTAAAATAAAGATAAATACATATTGAAAATATTAAAATATAGTAAACACATAAAAAATGAATTCATAATATTAATCACATGAATTGTAAGCACATACAAAAAATAAAGAAAATATTAAAAAATGTATTTAAAAAAATTAATTATATAGTTTTCAAACATTTTAAAAATATTACAAATTAATAAATAAAATTGATTGAATATTAATCATATAAATTAATAACATATTAAGAATATTAAAACTTAGTAAATAATTATGTATAATTTGAAAGATTAATTACATTTATTGTTAACATGTAAAAAAATAAAGAAAATGTAAAAAAATGCATTCAAATTAATTTATCATATATAATTCAAACATTTTAAAAATAGTAATCATTGATAAGTGAAATTGAATAAATATTAATCATAGAAATTGAAAACATATTAAGAATATAAAAACATAGTAAATAGAATTGTATAATAAATTTAAAAAAAATGAATAAATTCCAAAAATATTAAAAATTAATAAATATTACAAATTAATAAATAATTTGAAATTAAATAATATTCACAATGAATAAAAAAATAGAATTAATTAAAAAATTATTTAAAAAAGTGAATTTGAAACATTAATAAAGTGAATTACAGACACATAAAAAATGAATAAATAGATGATTTAATTATATAAACAAACAAATTAATAAAAATGAATTATGGAAACTATATAAAAATATTAGTAATTAAATTAAATCAAATTAAATTATATACACATCCACACAATCAGAATGATTAATTTAAAATAAATATGATTACATGAATTAATTAATTTAGTTAAAAATAGGAAAAATTAGTTAAATAATATTTACTTTTCATATATTAAAAAATGAATCTAATTTAATACCATAATTGAATAAACAAACACCAAAATAGTGTTGGGGATAATATATATTGGGGTTAAATTTCACACCAAAATGGCATAAGTTGGAGATGAACTTATAAGAATTAATTATATAAATTTCAAACATATTAAAAATATAAGCGCATAATAAAATAATGAATAAACATTAATCGTATAAATTACCAACATATTGAAAATTTTGAAACTTATTAAATAAATCTATATAAATTTCAAAAATGGAATAAATTAAAAAAAATATTCAAAATTAATAAATATCAATAAATGAAAAAATATATTTAATGAAATAATATTAAAACTGAATACATAAAATTGAATAAATTAAAAGAAAATATATTTTTTAATAAAGTTAATTTATAACATTAATTACATGAATTGCATATTGAACACAACACATACGTACATACGACATATGCATAACATGCACACACACATACAAACACACACATACATCGACATATATACACATGAATACATATATATGGAGATAAATATATATTTTAAAATATTTAAAATGAGTATAAATATATAAATTCAAATATTAATAACATATTTAAATTAATATATTCTTATTTATAATAAATAATTGTTTAAATAAAATATAAATATATCTTATTTAAATTAATTATATAGAAAATTTTAATTAATATATATTAATATATTATAAACAATTTTTATCTAGTAATATAAATTTAATAATTTTATATATAATTTTTTTTGAAAATAAGAATAATTTGTTATTAAAATTTATATAAATCATATTTATATATTATATATTCCTATATATAAACTTATTGTAAATTAAAACTCATTTACAAATATATAAATATGTATATGTAAATTAAATTATTCACTGTGACCTTTATCGGTGTTAAATCAAAAGTACTGATAAAGGAATAAATTTTATCAGTGTTAGAAAAAAAATATTAAAGAAGGATACCTTTTTATTTGTTCTTTTTTTAGCACAAATAAAAGTTACCTTTATCAACACTTTTTGATAGCATTGATAAAAGTTTACCCTTTATCATTGTCTTTCATTTAGAACTGATAAAAGTTGGTGCTGAATATTTCACGACCTGTAGTAGTGAGCTTGCAATTTTTTCCTAAGTAATCGAACATGTCCTATAATGTTGTTTTTTGTGTGGAATCCAGACCCTCACTCAAAATATCACACTCAAACCCATTGAAATAAAAAAGGGAGGTAAATTTACATGGATTAGTCCAGGTGACCTATATCCACAAGTAAGGTAGTAGTTAATTCTATTCAATTAGAGCATAACCAATTAAAATATTTTTCCCATGAACAAACCCAATTTATAGAAGCAGAAGATAATAGGATTCAATAGGCCACTACAAGTTTCATTCACCAGTCACCAACTACTACCAAAAGTCACCGGGTGACACCAACACACCTAGTGCAGGTCTCCTCTATAGGTCACATATCGTTTTGGTGATGGTATTTATGTGGTCCACTCTAAATTTATTGATTGATTTTTTGAGTATGAATTTATTGGGAATATGATTTCAGAAGTCTAGTTTTTTCTTTGTCCAATAACCAACCATGCCAACCACAGATGCAGCCAACAGTGAAGAATTTTCAGGGGTATATGATCTACAAAAACAACCACTGATGAAACTTTATTCCTTATTATATAAAACAAGATTCAATCCCATTAATTTTAATTAGATAAAAATATGTTGTAACCCTTTGTGTATCCTCTGATGTTTATCCAAAGAAGAAATAAAAAGGTCTCATTTCCCCCATATACAAAGAAAACCCTTTCTAAAACACATTAATCCTTAATATTCTTCCATTTTTATTATTTAATTGTGTATATTTCAACACCTTATACTTCCTCTTCCCTAAAAAAGTGGTTTCAGACCAACCGAGGTCGAAACGACGAATGCGTAGAGAGGTTTTTTGGTGACCAGAAAATTTTAGGTGTTTGGAAAAAAAATTGAATCTATATTCAAGAAGAGGTCATCGATATGATTCTAACTATGAAAAAAATGTCAAAAATAGAGTTGAATAGACTTCAATAGAGGTAGCCAATGTTTTTATCAAACCTCGGGTGCTATAGTACCCCCTTTATGGAGAAGGCAGTGTTGTTCATGTCAGTGGAAACTTGTTGAAAATTTTTCTAATGACTATTCCCGTGAGCCATGTCGAAACCTCTTTATTGGTTGATCGATACCGTTTGAAACTATTTTGGAAATATCTTGTTCAATCAAATTATTTTTTTCTGTGTTCTAGGAGATAGTTCCATCTATTTCAACTATGCCAGACACATCCATATAGTTTTATTTTTGAGATTCCCGCTTTATTGATGTAATAAAATATTGATAACATGATCAAGCTTATTTATTTTAATTATTCCAGCTGGAAACCTAAAATTGAATATCTTTTGTGTATTAAATATTTTTGTAAACCAATATTGGATACCTCTAAGACCATTGAAGTGAAAGCATAGGAATCATTAAAAAGTGGTCAATCTGGTGAGATGATGTCTACCAGTACCCCACCAATTGATGTAGAGTGGGTCATGATTAACATGAAGTGCACAATCCAAATAAAAAATTGGATTACTAATAGTATATTTTATAAATTTTATAATGAACACAATTCTTCTATTTTATAATAAAAATTAGAAAAGGCGTATGCAAGGAAACTTGCATAGAATAAATAATATATGATACATTGAATTTTGAACTTGTTTTACAAGAATGAGACCAACATATAATAGAACATGAGAAAGTTCCAATGTATTTTTGATACGTTTAATTCCATTAAAATGATGGTCGATGATGAGTTTTAGGAACTGTAGATGTTGAGTTCTTTACAAAATTCATGGGTAGGGTCGATCAACAATTCATCTCAAGATGAAAACCTCACTATGGAAATGGTGAAAGATGGGATGTTGAATGAAGAGTCCCTAAGGAAAGATGAGGGATATACACATAAATTATAGGCTCTTTTTAGTAAAATAAAATGTAAGTATAAATGGCATCGAAGACGTAGAGGAGTATAAGCATGTGACTAATGTCTATAAAGGAAGCGATCAAAATAGAAATCGAGATAAGATATAATGTATCGCCGCTGTGGAAAATACAGACAATTAATCCAGGTGTGTAGGAGGATAAAGGAAGAGTAAAGGAATCAAGAAGGTAAGACCCAAAATAATGATTTAGTATTTTTCAAAGAAGATATTTTTATTTTTCAGGAAGATAATCAGATCAGTCTTGTAAGCCAAAAATTGACATGGTTTATTGATTCAGGTGAATCCTACCATGTCACAGCTTGAAGATATTTCTTCTCATCTTATACGTCAAGGAATTTTGGACATTTGAATATGGGAAATGATGGTTCATCCAAAATCATTAGTATTGGTAATATTTTTCTAGAGACTAATATTGGATGTAGGTTATTGTTGAAGGATGTGAGTCATGTTCCTAATACTTACCTCAATTTGATATCCACTAGAATTCTTGATGATGATGGATATGTTATTAACTTCAATTATGGGAAATGGAATCTTTATAGGTAAACTAGTAATTTCTAAAGGAAATAAAGATACTTTTATTTATCTCATAGATGACAAACCATTTAGCAGTGAAGTCAATATAGTTAGAAAACATTTTCTTATAGAAGTGTGGCATAGATGGCTTGATCACATGAGTGAGAGAGGAATCAGAATGATCATCATGAAGGATATCATACTAGTAATTGATGGTAATCATTTGGATATGCGTGTTGATTTCATCATGGGAAAAAATGAAAAGTATCATTTCCTTGTCATTTACCATCCAAAAAATATAATACTTTAGATTTTATTCATAACTATGTCTTCATGATGAGTATTAAGGCTATGGGAGGTGTTATTTATTTTTTTACCTTCATTGATGTCCATTAGAGAAAATTTTGGGCCTTTTCTTTAAAAACTAAAGATCAAGTGTATGATTTTTTCAAGAAGTTTTATATAAAGGTGGAAAGAAAAAAAAGAAGATAGTTAAAGTTTGTGAAAGAATACTATGGGAGAGAGTTCCATTCTCTATTTGAGGAGTACTTCAGGAGTTTCTCAATTAGGTTGTAAAAATTAGTACTGAAGATTCCATAGCATAGCAGCTTTCCTAAGTAAATTAATGGAACAAGTTTTGGGAGATTCAGGTGTATTATCTCAAATTCAATGCTATCAAGCACCTTTTGGGGAGAGACACTCACTACTACAAATAGATCCTTTATTATGGGGACAAAAATAATTTATTAGTTCTAAAAAACACCATTGTTCTATGTGACGTTAAAAGGGTCCACAATTATCAGTACTAGAAAAGAGCTAATATAGGGGGCCCTTTATCAAGGATTTTCTAGTGTTGATAAAGGGGGACCATTATCAATTATAGAAATAGAAATGATAAAGGATATACTATGGTAATGTGATATTAAAGTTACAACACACAGTAATGGAAAATACAAGTATATGTAAAATTCATAATTTAATTGAAATAAAAATTACATCAAAGATAAAAAAATGAAACACTATATTATATAAATTTTAAACATTTTTCTATAATTATGTTATCAAGTAAAATTTATCACAAGCATAAAAAACATCAATGGATACATTGTCTTTGGTAATCGAACCCCTCTCAAAAAAATCTTGATCATTGTATCAGTTACCAAAAAACCAGCACAACTTGAGAAAATTAATCCACCTATATAAGAAAACTATAATGTTATTAATACTAAATAGAAATAAACTAAATATAGATATGAAACAAAACATTAGTAAAATTCCATTTTTAAACAGAAACCACATAATTTGAGTCATACCAGCCACAATGTGTATCCAAATGAGGTGTGACTAATTCTTACGTATCACAAATCAATTATGGATTGTTTTCCTAAACTATCAAAAAATATGAATTTTTTTTCTCATTTTTGAGTATGTCACATGTGTTTTGAACTAAAATGACATTTTTAAACTCAAAACACATAGTTTCAGTCATACTGGACACACCATGTTTCAAATTGAAGTGTAGATAATTTTTACATATCACAAATGACTTATGAATAATTTTTATAATTTATCAAAAAAAATCCAAACATGTTTGCTCAGTTTTGATTATTTGACGCGTTTTTTGAACTAAAATGTCGATTTTAAATAAAAAGTCACACTTTGAGTCATAACGGTTATGTGCATTGGATTACATGTGGTTAAATATTACATGCCCCAAATGACTTAGGATTGTTTTCCTAAAGTATCAATAAAATACAAATGTTTTCTCTCATTTTTGAGTATGTCATGAGTATTTTTTACTAAAACGTTATTTTAAACTTAAAACAGACACTTTGAGTCTTACCAGTTGCACTGTGTTTTAGTTTTAATTGATTATAATTCTGACATGTCAAAAAATAAATAATAATTGTTTTACTAAAGTATCAAGACAATATGAGCATGTTTTCTTGGTTTTTAGTTAGTGACATAAGTTCTGAACTAAAATATAAATTTTAAACTGATAACAGACAATTTTAGTCATATCGGGCACACCATGTATCAGATTTATGTGTAGACAATTCCTTAATGTCAAAAATGTATTATGGATAATTTTTAAAAAGTATCAGAATAATCTGAATTTATTTTCTTGGTTTTGAGTATGTGATGTTTATTTTTAACTAAAATGTCAATTTTGAATAAAAAGACACACTTTGAGTCATATCAATAACATTATTCATCATATTAGTATATAATTTATTCTTACACATCACAATTGAATTAAGTATTTTTTACCAAATTTATCAAAACAATCCTAATGTTTTTTCTCTATTTGGAGTATATCATGTATCTTTTAAACTAAAATGTCAATTTAAACTAAAAATACACATTTCGAGTCATAGGGTCACATAATGTGTCATTTTGATGTGAGACTGATTTCTACAAACCACAAATGACTCGTGAATTTTTTTCCTAAAATACAAAGATAATCCAAGCATGTTTTCTCAGTTTTTAGTGAGTGGCACATGTTTTGAACTAAAATGAAAATTTTAAATAGATAACATACACTTTGATTCAAACTGATCACACTGTGTATCGACTTGATGCGTAGATGATTGATTCACATCAAAAATTATTTATGGATCATTTGAAGTATCAAAAAAATATAATTCAGTTTTCTACATTTTGAGTATGTGACGTGTTTTAAGAACTAAAATTTTGATTTTAAATAAAAATAAACATTTAGTCATATCGGTCACACCATATTCCATATTGAATATTGGTTGATTTGTACAAGTCAAAAAATAAATAAGGAACACACACAAATGAACACATTTCAAACCCTCAATCTAGTAGGAATGGTCATAGCCCCCCCCCCCCATGGGATTACACATCCACCAACACCTTTTATTCAATTATATATATTCCTATAGACCCCTTACATTCCAACCCAATATCCCTCTAGTAGTATATGACATAATCCTAAAAGAAGACTCGTATCATGGACCATATACTCCCTGTTGAATGTGTAAAAAAATCCCCTAAGATTATTTTAATATCATTTCCGACAGAAGCTCACTCAAGGTCATCATCACCTTGAATTATTAGCGCTCTTTATTCATCATCTTTCTACCATCAACCTAACCACCATTCAAATATCCCCTTATATATATCATTTTTTCTACTGTGACTGGTGTGATCAATGAGGGAATAATATTTTATCTCTACTTATAATGATCACTGCAAACATATTTGTTTGTTTTTATTTCCCAAAATGCATGTCTAACCTACAAACTCTCATGCTTTCCACCATGGAAATGACCACAGTATGCCTGTATAGCTCAATCACCTTGCCCAATATAGGCTGCCTCTTAAATATCTCCAACACTAATGTAGTTCCTACCCATTTCCATGGTACTCCCATATATGGGAAGTTCATAGCTTCCACGTAGCTCATTTTTGTGTCTCCTATAAACCAACACTCTACCGATCCACCTTGTAACATTTACATGAGACTGGGCTACTTTTATATTTCTATAAGAGTCCACTAGTGTAATTTCACATGTAATGGAACTCAGTACATGAATCACTCAGACTTACATGATCCCATGATTTTCCACAAACAGTAAAAATTATTTACATCCACGAGCTACTCCTATGATCAATTGGTTTTAGGATTGTGAATTTTATTTGGTGTGATTTTTTTTTGAAAATTAAATGTTGATTATTTTATAAATTTCATTGTTTTGTTACGTCAAAGATCTGGGTGCCACTCAACAGGTGCCCTAAACCCAGTTAGTCACATCACCCCAAGCGCATTTTCCCAAATTCCATATGCTTCCAACTATCAGTGAGGACCTATAACTGATAGTGGGGAAACTATGCCCTCATTTGTCAAAGTGTAGCGCAGTGGAAAAAATAACATAACAAAGCGAAAGAAGTATAAACCTGAAATGGAAAATGGAACTGAAGTAAAAGATAACCAATAGTCATATATATATATATGATGATAAAACATGTCTCTAATTCTAAGAAAGCATCTAAAAAAGGATACACTGCAATCTGATACAATATAGCACATGGTACAAAGTATAGCAAAACAAAACCAAAGCAGTGCAATAGGAACGCAGCAGCATCACAAGCCTAAGATCGGTCCCATTATCTCCTACTTCTCTAAAACAATCATATACCAATCTAGGGACCCTTTCCCTTATCGACACCTACAACAATATAATCTTTTTGGGCCCAAGACATGACCCAAAACGAATGTGAAAAATAAATCCCAGTAGGCAACCACTAAAGTCCCGTGCCCAACTGTCAGTTAAAAAGTGAAACAACAGTGTGAAATAATGAAATGTAGTAAACTAGGAAGTACTCAAAAGTCACCATTCCTACCAGTTACATTTCCATTTTAATAATTATTTAACAATTCAATATAATTGAATTAAGATTTTTTCAAGACTCGGCGTCGACTGACAATCTCCTATACCAGTGCCACAGTAGAAACCACAACAGGCTATCTAACAAGTAAAATATAATAATAATACCATGCATGTGCTTTAACTTGGTAGTTACAACATAAGAAATCACTACAGTGAATATTTAAAGTAAACATTGTCCTCAGACATGAAAGTCCTCACCCTCAGTCAAGCAGAAATGAAACCCTCAGGTGACTGCCCTCTAGAATAATGAATATTTCCCTCAGGCATATTAGATATCGCCCTCAGGAAAGGAATCTACTACCCATAGGCATAAGAAACATTTCCCTTAGGCTAAACAATACACTACCCACATGCTAAAAAAACACTGCCCTCAGGATAAACAAAACACTACCCTCAAGCATTCCAATGGAAAAAAGAAAGTAACCGGGCCTAGCCCAATGCATAAGCAAGAAATTTAATATATGTTTCCTCTTAAAAAACTCTAAACAAGCTCTAATCATGGAATACCCATGGGTATCCTATCCAAATGTCTAACCAAAGGAAACTCACCCTCAGGGTGGACCTAGATCAAAGCAATGAACTCAAACGGCAGTTTATACTTATTCCTTAGATTACCTCTGCAATTCTAGGTATCTCAATAGTCAAAGTCTCAGCCATATGACACCCCGAACATGGGTGTGTGGCACAACAGTACATAAAATCAAATTGATAGTTGGAATTAAACACAAGACCACCTACCACGATCTCCTATGATTGTTATACATGAAATGTTCCATCCAAAACAACCAATAATGGCATAGATCTGAGATAAATTAATACCCATTCAAACCTAAATAACTTCCCTTAGGGAAATAATTGGAAGGAAATATTCAAGAAGATGGAATACCATACCTGCTCAGTTCAAACTAGACCGACGGCGGAAGAATCGAAGTCCCGGTGAGCGATCGGGAGCTCCACCATGTCTCGGCCTCCTCTCCCACTGCTCCTGGTGAGAACTCTGGCTTTTCTGTCGAATGAGGTGCCTAATGCCTGTTTTTAATGAAACAACATGACTACATGGTGTGTAATCTCAAGTACACAGCGTGTACTATCCTATTTAACTGTTCCTCTGGCGGCTACTTTCCACCGCCTCACTGTTCAACTACCGATTGATTATAGAGAGTGTATTACTATGTAAACGGCGTGTTGTTATTTCTTACACTATTAATCACCTACAATCCTACACACTCTATATTCTTGTCCCACATAGCCAAATTACAAGGTGTGTGTACAAAATTACATGGCCTGTACCCACAAATTTGGAATTTTTTCCCACATTTCCCTTGTTTTCTCGAAACCACTTAAGGAAAAGGAAAATAAGAGACATGTACCTCAAGAATAAGAACTGGGTTCTTAAAAACATCCCCCCATAAAGAAATTCTTCCCCGAATTTCCCTTCCAAGGGTGGTAAAGATAAATCTGGGACCAATTCTGGCCACTGAGCACGTACGTCAGTCTCCTGCTCCCAGGTTTCGTCCTGCACTCGGCCTTGCTGCCATAGCACTATGCGCGTACGAGAGGAACTGACCGGCCTTAGAGAACCTTCATTCTCATATCAACAATACAGATCAGATGCTCCTCAAAGGATGCATCAACCTAAACGTCAACCTTCTTAGGCTGAAAAACGTGAGACGGTTCGGAGTTATAACAGTGTAGCTAAGATACGTGGAAGACGCCGTGCATGGCCCGGTACCTCTATGATAACTACAACCAATAGGTAACCAGCCCGACTCTCTCCAGAATCTCAAACATCTCTACATACCGCGTCTAAAGTTTACCATTTCTCCTGATCCTCTTATATTCTAACCTCAGTGAAACACGCAAGAAAACCTGATCCGCGACCACAAACTCTAAGGGTCATTTGTGGCGATCAACATAAGATTTATGACGAGAATATGCAGTAGACATCCGATTCTGAATTAACTGGACCTGCTCTAAAGTCTCCAGCATGAGACATGGTCCCAGTAAAGCTGCCTCACTAGCCTCCAACCAGCACAAGGGTGACCGTCATGGCCTACCATATAAATCCTCATAAGGTGCCATCTCAATAGTTACCTGAAAACTATTATTGTAAGAAAACTAGAACAGGGTTATGTGCTTCTATTAAGAGCCCCCAAAGTCCTAAACACATGCACACATCATTTACTATAGCACCTATATTATACACTCTGACTGGCCATCGTTTTGAGGGTGGTAAGCTGTGCTTAGAAGAACCTGAGTACCCAGTGCTCTCTAAAAAATCTGCCAGAAATGAGACGTAAAATGGGTGTACCTATTGGAAGCAACAGAACGAGGGACCCGATGAAGACATAGTAACTCTTGGATATACAAATTCCTGAGCTCGTTAACACCGAAGGTCTCCTTAATCGGAAAAACGTGAGCTACCTTTGTAAGTCTGTCCACAAAAACCCATACAACATAATTGCCTCAAGGTGACCTCGGCATCCTGGTAGCAAAGTCCATTACGACATCATACCATTTACACTCCGGAATGGGTAACTATTGTAACATCCCAGCTGGCCTTTGATGTTCCGCCTTCACCTACTAACAGGTGGAACATCTCGTAAAAAAACCAGCTACCTCTCTTTTCATACCTGGCCACCAATAATGATGTCTCAAGTCACGATACATTTTTTAACTCCAGGATGTACTTCCCAAGTTGAATCATGAAATTCCTACATCAACTCCTTGTGTATATACCTCGGAACACACACTCATCCATGGATACGCAGTACCTCATCGTCGCCTATCATCTAACCAGGAGGAGGGTCCTCACTTTCCACCGACTCCCGTAGAACTAGGCCTTCTGAATCTGATAGTTGTCTCATCCTCACTCTATCTAGGAGGTTAAAAGTCACAGCTAAGGATGAAATATAGGTTCACCCCTGACTATTGTGCACCTCCAAATGCATCTCAGAGAACAAAACCATAAGCTTCCACTCACCACAGGACTCCTACACTGCCTGTATCTGAGTCCTCCTAGTCAGTGCATCAGCTATTACATTACCCTTACCAGGTGTATAGGGAAGCTCAATGTTGAAGGACTGAAGGTATTCAACCCACCTTAGTAGTCTCAAATTCAATTCATGATGGGTAACGATGTCTTTAAGACTCTTTTGGTCCATAAACACCAAAAAATATTCTCCCATGAGATAATGTCTCCAACATCGTAACGCATGAACAACTGCAGCCAACTCGAGAACATGCGTTGGGTAATTCCTCTCATGTGGCCTCAACTTCTGAGACCCATATTCCAATTCTCGATTGCCCTGCATCAACACTTATCCCAACCCAATACCTGATGCATCACAGTAAACTATATAGCTTTTCCCTTGCCCAATAAGTTTCAGGACTAGTGCTTTTATCAACCTTCCCTTCCGCTCCTGAAAGGATATCTCGCAAGCTTCTAACCAAATAAACTTCATACCCTTCTTAGTCAAACCCGTCAATGGTGTTGTTAAGCAGGATAAGTCACGTATTAAGCTCCTATAGTAACCAGCCATCCCCAAGAAACTCTATATTTTAAACACACTCTTAGGATGCTCCCAGGAAACTACCGCTCTCACTTTCTCTAGGTCTACCGCAACTCCTGCCTCTGAGATAAAATGACCCAGGAAGTGAATCTGGTCCATCCAAAGTGGCACTTTGAGAGCTTAGAATATAACTGATTCTCTCTTAGTGTACTCAGTATGATCTCAAGATGGGTGGCATGATCATGTCGAGTGTCAGAGTACACCAAGATATCAACCACTAAGACTACCACAAAAGAATCCAGATATGGGTGGAACACATGATTCATCAAATCCATGAAAACTCATGGCATGTTTGTGAGTCCGAATGGCATGACCAAGTACTCTTATAGACAATATCTTCTCCAAAAGGCTATAATCGGTATTTATGATGGTATAACGCGCAACTGATGATATCCAGATCTCAAGTCAATCTTAGAGAACACTCATGCTCCTCGAAGTTGATCAAAAAGATCATCAATCCTTAGTAAGTGATATTGGTTCTTATCCATCAACTAGTTCAGTTTCCGATAATCCACACAAAGTCTAATGGTACCATCAACCTTCTTAGCGAAAAGTACAGGCAAACCACATGGAGAAATATTGGGTTGGATGAAACCCTTGTCTTGTAACTCCTTTAACTGCCACTTGAGCTCCTGTAATTCTGGTATAGTCATCCTATAATGAGTAATGGACCCCGGTGCCACTCCTAGAATAAGATCAATAGAGAAATTCACCTCTCGCTCTGTAGGTAGACCTGAAAATTCATCCGGGAAGACATCCCTGAAACGATTAACCACTGGAGGGAAATCCTTCTGACAAATTCTCTAGTTATCCAGGTATAAACTCACAATCCGGGCTGTCACTCCACCTCGACCATGATGCTCAGGTCCAGCTCGGCTTACCTGGACATTCCATTTTCTCTTGTATAGAAACTCTCCTCCCTCTGGTGTCGTGAAACTCAACCTACGATGATAGCAATCTAAAAAGTCTCGAAAGGGTACCAACAAGTCCATACTTAGAATGACATCATAGGTTGTCATCTCTAAGACATAGATGTCCCATAGAAAGTGACACCCACAAAACTTTAGGGGGAACTCCTTGAACTGACCCACACTTGTCGTTATAATTCCCAACAGAGTGTCTAGAGTCATAATATCTGAAGAAGAAGAATAACAGAGCCCAAGGCTCTCCACAACGGGCACAGATATAAAGCTATGTGTAGAACCAGTATCAAATAGTACAACAGATAAAATAGAAGCAACTAGAATTGTACCTCTGACAGTGGAAGGTCTGGGATCCTTCTCATGTTAGGTCTGTTGCACTGCATATGTTTTCCTAGTGTCGCGGCCCTGTAACACAGCCTGGCTACCCTGAGCTGACCCGTCCGGCTGTCTCTGAGATCCTGGTGTCTGGCTACCATGTCCACGACCACCACCTCGGCCTGAACAACCTGACGTATTCCAATTCCTTGACTGGTAAGAATCTACTGGCCCTGCTCCTACAAATGGAGTCTTCCCAGAACCACTCTCACTAGTCACTGGTGGAAATTACCTTCAAAAATGTTGAAGATGACCCATCTTTCCACAAGCTCAGCACTCCACTAGGTCTTGTGGATACTGATGCCTCATGTACCCCTCTTTACCACATTGTTAGCACATTACCTGGACACCTGAAGAATTATTTAGGCTAGTACTACCACCATGAGAGAAGTCTATATTCCTCTTCCTCTTGCTGGTAGTAATAGTACCAGAGACCGGTGCCGAACCGCCCTGGTCCACACCACTAGCTTCACGTAGGTTCTGCCCAGTAATCAACACCTGGTTCACAGTAGTATGCACTATAGGAAACATGAAAACATTCAACAGTGCTTGGATTTCATATCAAATACCATCCAAAAATCATCTAGCATTCAACGTCTCATCATCCAACAGAACAGGTGAAAAATGTTGTAGCTTAAGGAATCGGGCAGAATAGTCCATCACTGACATGGCGCCCTACTGTAGATTCATAAATTCTCGAGCCTGATCTACCCTTAGCATCTTCAAAAAGAAAAATTCATAGAATACTGCCTGAAAACGTCCCACGCCATGTCTTGGTGATGCTCAGTCTGGGTGGTAACATCCCCCCATCTCTTGGCAGAATCACACAACATGTAAGTTGCAGGCTTGACCCTCCTCCCAGGAGGCATCTCCAAATTCTTGAAGATCGTCTGCATAGAATTCGTCCATGACTCCGCAGCCTATGGTCTTCCATCCCCTAAAAACGTAGGTGGATGCTACTTCTAGAATATATGTGTCAGCACCGCCATAGATGTGGCAACCGGCAGTGCTCCCTAGAAGGTCTTTATGAACCACATGAAGCCTTTACGGAACTACTCATCTGCACCTGCGTCTAGTATAATGGCTGGCGCTACATCTGGAACTGCTAGAGGATTCATCAGTAGCCTATGGCCTACCATCTCTGGAGTATAATCATCGCCACTCTCTTGGTGAACAACTTGTGGTCGTCTCAGTGACATGACTCTGCGAGGTCAAATGCACACCTTATATCAATATCATCAATGACTAAAAACTGGAATCATAAGAAGGGAACATGATAAATAAATCCTTCAAGTTTTACAAGACTACATTGTGTGTATAATTACTACACGGCGTGTTCCTTTATGCTTCTTACATGGGTGTGTAATCCTGCCAGAACTGGTTAGGTAACACCCCAAACACACAGTGTGTTTTCTCAACACACGGCGTGTACTCGAATTCTCTCCCCCAGCTCGAGTCCTTCTACATGGGTAATCCACATGGTTCTCCTTAGAATGAGACTACACGGAGTGTTAATTATAAACATGGAATGTACTAGACGAACCTCACCGACCCATGTTGTTTGTGAAATGGTCGGATACTTGGCTCACACTACACGGCGTGTTCCTGATGGACATGGTGTGTACTGTTTAGGTTCCAACTACCCATATTGTTAGTGACACGGCTAGATACTCAGTTGACACTACATGGCGTGTTCTATATAAATACCACATGTATATCCTAATATTTTTCCATCTGTGTTGTTAGTCACACGGGCGGACATAGGTTCAAGCCGACATAGCGTGTACGTCCGGTACACGGCATGTTCCCACAAGAACTTCCATATCCTGTGTATCTGCCCACACGGCCTATGACACGGTTAGAGACAACATGGTGTGTACATAAGGTACATGACATGTACTTAAAAAAAATAGTTTCTTCCCGAATAGAAGAACACATGGCATGTAGTCAAAACTACATGACGTGTATCTGGGTTTTTCTAGTCAGTATGCCTCAGAAACTACTCTGAATCCTAGAAAACACTAAAACGAACACCAAACTTCCAAATTCCAATCCGTGAGGGCCCATACTCTCCACGAATCAATGCTTGGCATCTTATACGTGTCTTAAACAAGGTAACAAGTCAATAATCCACAAAATTACAGTCAACGAGGGCCCATAACACCTAAATAACCAAAAAAAAAATTTCATTTAAACAAAACCTTAATCAAACAATACCCTATCAAATAGCAGGTATTTTTATCACGACATCTATCAAAATATCATGCATTTTCTAGATAAACATCTATCACAACAACATGAAATTTTTAATGCACCTACATGGAATTGAAACTATGCATGATATATGATTCTAACATGTGCCTAAATGATGGTTGAGATGGAATACCATCATCTCATTAAGTTGAAACTAAATAGATCCCAAATATAAAAATATAAACAGCACACCACAAGTGTGTCACCCAACGATGAAATCAAATCCACTATACTAATTACAAAACAAGAAAAATTACAACACAAGGTAAATTGGATTTTCCTTGTACATGGGTTAGCTACTCCCAGGCACAGCTTAATACAAAGTACCTATTCCATCCTATCCCTGACTATAGGCTCCAAACAGTAATTCAATAAGAAAAGAAACCCCTCTGATACCACTTTGTAACATCCCAGATCTGGGTGCCACTCAACGGGTGCCCCGAACCCGGTTGGCCACATGACCCAAGTTAATTTTCCCAAACTCCAGAGGCTACTAACTAGTAGAGAGAGCCTAGAACTGATAGTGGGGAAACTATGCCCTCATTTGTCAAAGTATAGACCAGTGGGAAAAAATAACATACAAAGAGGAAGAAGTAAAAAATATAGACCTGAAATGGACAATGGAACTGAAGTAGAAGATAACCAACAATCATATAAATATGATGATGCAACATGTCTCTAATTCTAAGAAAGCATCCAAAATAGGATACACTGCAATCTGATACAATACAACACAAGGTACAAAGTATATAAAAACAAAACCAAAGCAGTGAAAAAAGAATGCAATAGCATCGCAAGCGTAAGCTTGGTCCCATGATCTCCTACTCCTATGAAACAATCATGTACATGTGTAGGTACCCTTGCCATTATCGACACCTACAGAAATATAATCTATTTTGGCCCAAGACGTGACCCAAATAGGGTTTGAGAAATAAATCCCAGTAGGTAACCACCAAAGGCTTGTGCCCAACTGTCAGTGAAAAAGTGCAACAATAGTGTGTAATAATGAAATTTAGTAAACTATGATGTACTCAAAAGTCACCATTCCTACTAGTTACATTGCCATTTTAATAATTATTTAAAAATTAAATATAATTGAATTATGAGATTTCTGAGACTCGGCCTTGACCAAAAATCTACTATACCAGTGCCACAGTAGAAACCACAACAGGCTATATAACAAGTAAAAGATAATAATAATATCAAGCATGTGCTTTAACTTGTCAGGTACAACATAAGAAATCACCATAGTGAATATTTGAAGTAAACATTGTCCTCATACATGAAAGTACTTATCCTCAGGAAAGAAGAAACGAAACCCTCAGGTGACTGCCCTCAGGCATAACGAATATTTCCCTCAGGAATATCAGATATCGCCCTCAGGAAAAGCAACTACTGCCCACAGGCATAAGAAACATTACCCTCAGGCTAAACAAAACACTACCCTCGGGCTAAACAAAACACTTCCCTCAGGCTAAACAAAACACTACCCTCAAGAATTCCATATAAAAAATCAAGTAACCGGGCCGAGACCAACGCATAAGAAAGAAATTTAATATATGTTTCCTCTCAAGAAAACTCAAAACATGCTCTAATCATGGCATACCCATGGGTATCCTGGCCAAACGGCTAAGAAAACGAAACTCACCCTTGGGGTAGCCATAGATCAAAGCATCAATCTCAAACAGCAGTTTATACTTATTCATTAGATTACCTATGCAATTCTAGGTATCTCAACATTCAAATTCTCAGTCATATGACACTCCGAACATGGGTGTGTGGCACAATGGTACACAAAATCAACTCGATAGTTGTAATTAAACACAAGACCATGTACCTCTATCTCCTCTGATCGATATATGTGAAAGTCGCCTTCCAAAACAACCAAGAACGAAGTAGATCAGAGATTAATGATTACCTATTCAATCCTAAATAACTTCTCTTAAAGAAATAATTGGAAGGAAAGATTCAATAAGATAGAATACCTTACCTGTGTGGTTCAAACGAGACTGACGGTGGAAGAATCGGAGTCCCGGTGAGCGATCGGGAGATCCTCCAAGTCTCGACCTCCTCTCTAGTTGCTCCTGGTGATCCTTCTACCTTCTCTATCGAATAAGGAGGATAATTCCTATTTTTAAAGAATAAACATGACTACACGGCGTGTACTATCCTTTTTAACTGTTCCTCTGGCGGCTACTTTCCACCACCTCATTGTTCATCTGCCGACTGATTACACGTTGTGTATTAATAAGTACACGGCTTGTAGTTATTTTTTACCCCATTAATCACTGACAAGCCTACACGCCCAGTATTCTCATCCCACACAGCCATATTACACTGTGTGTGTACAAAATTACATGGCACGTACCAATAAATTTGGTATTTTTTCCATTATTTCCATTGTTTTCTCAAAACCACTTAAGGAAAAGGAAAAGAAGAAACTTGTACATCAAGAATAAGAACCAGGTTCTTACAAACTCCCCCCAATAAAGCAATTAGTCCCTGAATTTCCCTTCAAAGGGTGGTGAAGATAAAGCTGGGAACAATTCTATCCACTGAGAATGTACGTCATTCTCCCGCTTCCAGGTTTCATCTTGAACTCGGCCACGCTGCCATAGCACTCGTACGAGAGGAACTGACCGACCTCAGAGAACCTTCATGCTATTATCAACAATATGAATCGGATTCTCCTCAAAGGATGAATCAACATGAAGTTCAACCTACTCGGGTAAAAGAACATGAGACAGGTCTAAGTGATAACAGCGCAGTTAAGATACGTGGAAGATGTCGTTCATGTCCCGGTACCTCTGTGGTAACTACAACTAATAGGAAACTGGCCCAACTCTCTACAGAATCTCAAACGGCCCAACATACCTTGGTGAAATTTTACCATATGTCCTGATCTGTTTGTTTCCCAACTTTGATGAAACATACAAGAAAACCTGATCCCCGACCATGAACACCAAGGGTCATCTAGAGTGATCAAAATAAGATTTCTGACGAGACTGTGCAGTAGCCATCCGCTTCGGAATCAACTGGACCTACTCTGAAGTCTCCTACATGAGAAGTGGACCCAGTAAAGCTGCATCACCTTCCTCCAACCAGTATAAGGGTGACCGGCATGGCCTACCATATAAATCCTCATAAGGTGCCATCTCAATAGTTTCCTGAAAACTATTATTGTAGGAAAAATCAACCAGGGGTATGTGCCTCTCCCAAGAGCCCCCAAAGTCCAAGATGCATGCATACAACATGTCCTCTAGCACTTGTATTGTACGTTCTGACTGGCTATCTATTTGACGGTGTTAATTTGTGCCTCTCTTTTCATACCCGACCACCAATAATGAAGTCTCAAGTCATGGTACATTTTGGTAACTCTAGTATGTACTTCCCAAGCTGAAGCATGAAATTTGTGCATCAACTCCTCGCGTATATCCCTTCAAACCCACAGTCATCCATGGATAAGCAGTACCTTGTCATCACATATCGTCTAACTAGGGGGAGGGTCCTCACTTTCCCCCGACTCCTGTAGAACTAGTCCTTCTGAATCTGATAGCTTTCTCATCCTCTCTCTATCCAGGGGAGTTGAAGTCACAGCTAAGTATGAAATATAGTTTTTCCCCTAAATATCGTGAACCTCCAAATGCATCTCATAAAACAAATCCATAAGCTACCACTCACCACTGGCCCCCTGCACTACCTGTATCTGACTCCTCCTACTAAGTGAATCAGCTACTGTGTTACCCTTACCTGTTGTATAGGGAATTTCAAATTCGAAGGACTGAAGGTATTCAACCCCCTTTCGCTATCTCAAATTAAATTCATGCTAGTTAAAGATGTATTTAAGACTTTTTTGGTCCGCAAACACCACAGAATGTTCTCCCAAGAGATAATGTCCCCAACAGTGTAAAGAATGAACAACTGCAGCTAACTTGAGATCATACGTCAGGTAATTCCTCTCATGTTGTGACTGAAAATAATATGTAGGTAGATATTTTTCATTACACAAATGGTAATCGGATCTAATTTACAAGTATACATCCTAATCCCATGGAATAAAATCAAAAAATTCAGCCTAATGTTCTTCCATTACTTGATAGAATAACCTCAATCATTTTAATATATTCCTATTTTTTTGTAATATATATAGGAATTATGAAATGAGTTTAGTATATTTTATTTGATTTGTTCCAACTTTTCATATTTATATCTCTTGATAAAAATTATTTCATAATAATTTTTAAACTTATAAGCATACTCTTTAGTTATATTCTATATTTTTTGTTTTATGTTTTTTCTTAATAATTTTTTCTTGTTATTACATCAATAAATTTTTTTAAAATTTTTATTATTGTTTAAATTTTTTCGATATTATTATATATTTTTTAGGGATACCAATTTTTTATATATTTTAAACATGTGATATGGTATTAACACATGGGTTATTCACACTGATTATTGATTCATAATGAACTATCACATATGAAAGAAATTGAAATTATGATATCACCATAACATGGGTGGCTTCAATTTCTTACATGTTGTCAGAATTCGATATTACATCACAACCCAACCCATATTACATTACCACCATTGGAGTATGACTATGTCGACATAAGATATGTTATTTCTCGAATGCCAACATATCTAACAATTTCAATCCAACCTAATGAGAATTGAGATGCTCAAATCCTTTGATATTTTTAAACTCCAACCCGATACACTACATACTAAGTATTTAACACTGATTTTTCTTATTGATATTCTTATTTATTTAGCTAAAAGTTAAAGGTACTTGATTTCATTTAAAGGTGGTTGATATAGGCTCAAAAGATTTATTAGATCATGAATATTATTTTTTATTTATACAGTGCATTACCAAATTGAAGAAGAAATGTTTTTTTACCATTTCTTGTAATTGAAGGAATTAAATTATTACTTTATAGATAAAAAATTATATATATTTTTTCATATATTTTTACAATGATGTTTAAATATATAAAACTGTATTATTATTATCTATACTTATAAATGTATACATGTGTAAGGAAAAAGGGTGGTTTTGGGACTCAAATTCAATATTATGAACTTGGTTTTAAAATGTTGTTCTTATAAATGGGATTCCCTAAATGGTATTTTCAAACATTGGAAGTAATTTAAAATTTCAATGCCTTGGTTGGATTTTTTTTCTTTCATTCCATGTTTTATAAAATGAGATTTAATTTTTTTCAATCCTTGTTATGATGATAGTTATGGTTTTTTATATGTCTTGGTTTGTTCAAAAAAATTTACTTTGATTTATGAAATGTAATGTTTCAATGTATAATGTGTTGTTTAATTAATGTAATTTCTTTCAGAGTTTTTTTTAAATAACCCTTTGATAAAATTTGAAATTTCTAAAATTAGAATGGAACATGGGAACCACAACTCGAGAATTCTGGTTCATTTGACTTAAATTCAAGAGTTTATTCAAACATTGGGTTCTCAATACCATGTGTTTGGGTACTATAAATATTTTCATCATTTAAAAAAATATCATCTTTAGATCCTAAGAATCGGGTACTGAAACTCCACCTGGACCACCATGTACCAAGCGAATAAATGAATAAAAACCAACACCTCCCTCTTATTGATTTGAATTGCTCACAGCTTTCCCTAGAACATGTGTATCTATTTAATCATATGATATATCATCAAATTAATCCTAAAAAATATCTATATTTTTTAAAATTGAAAAAAAAATAATTATACTCTTTGTAATATTATAGATTTCACACATTCCTTTCCATCAATTATTTACACCACTATGAAACAATTTGAATACTCATCATTCAGATCTTATTATCTTAGAACAATGACTTCATTGACTTAAATTTTTCTTTGAGAATTGAATTTTATGGGTTCTAATCTCATACATTATGTATTATTTTAAATAATAGTATTATTAAATCAAAGAGAATGAATATGAATCAAAAACGTATTGATGTCAATCGTATGAAAAAAAGTATGAGGTTGTTGTGAAAGAGTTGATCGATTTTTCAAAAGATCATTCATATGAACTTTCCAAAATTCTTTTTCCATGTTTACACTATTGTAAATTCAAAACTAATTAGTCAATTGTATTTATAAGAACACATGACATGTCATGAAATAAATCAAAGTTACAAATGTTGGACTAAACATGAAAAAAAATGAATGTAGATAGTGACTAGGATAATACTACATTTTATAGATCATCTGATATGATTAAAAGTGTGGAAAATAATGAAGAATCTATCAAGGATTTGATTATAATTGTGAATGGTGATGATGATCGTATTTAGGAAATGATAATGAACGTAGATAATGAACTTTGTGATTGTGAAAAAAAATTAAAAGTTAAATAGTTTTGTAAAGAATCCATTGTGTTCTAGTTGTTCTAAATGTATAGCATTTTTTCTATAATGATCCAATATAATTTAAAATATAGAAATGGATGGAGTGACACTAATTTTACCGAACAACTTTCTTTCTTTAATGATATGCTCCTTTCTGAACATATGATGCTAAAAAATTATATGTTCAATGGGTATGATCTCTGAAATAATAAATGTATGTCAAAATAACTGTATACTATTTCATGAGGACCACAAATCATTAAAATACTCCCAAAATGTGCTTATTGTTGACACAAGAAAGATGAATTGGGTCCTATGAAAATTTTATAGTACTTCCCAATCATTCCAAGATTTAGGTGCCTATAGAGACGTGAAGAGACTGCAAGACAATTAGCATGTCCTGCATATACAAAAAATAGAGATGTGAAACTTTATCACCAAGAAGAATATCCTCGGTGTAATAGAATTGATCACGAGTATACTGAATTTAGAAAAGAGACTAGAAACATTCATCTTTCTCTATCTACATATGGAGTGATTCCTTTTAGTTTTCAAAGAAGAACTCACAATACATGACAGATTATATTAGTAAATTATAACTTTCCATTGTGGTTAAGCATAAAACAAAAATAAATTATGTTATTATATCATGAAATAATAAATAGGTAATGATATTGTTGTTTATTTTTTCTATTTATCAAGGATTTGAAATTATTATGGGATTCAGGTGTTACATTGTATGATTCTTAAAGAAACTAATATTTCATGTTGAGTGACATGTTTTGTTGGATGATAAAGTAATTTCTTGCTTATTGAAATTTTTCAGGATATAACATTAAATGATGTCATTTTTCTCCCATTTTTTATTTGTAGAAATTAGTCCCAACTCAATCTGATACATGGTGTGCCTTATATGACTCAAAAGTGTCTTTTGTTAGTTTAAAATTGATAATTTATTTTAAAACATCTATTACTCACTGAAAACCAAGAAAAAATGATTGAATTTTCTTGATAATTTATTAAAATTATTCACATGTCATTTGTGATGTATAAGAAATAGTCTCACATCAAAATGACACAATATGCGACCGGTATGACTCAAAGTGCTTGTTTTTAGTTTAAATTTTTATTTTAGTAAAACAAACACATGACATACTCAAAACTAAGAAAAATAATTTGGATTTTTTATACATTATGAAAAAAATAATTAATTCATTTTTGAAAAGTATGAATCAACCGCATGAAAATTTGATGCACAATATGACTGGTATGACTCCAAGTGTGTTCTTTTATTTAAAATTGGCATTTTATTTCAAAACACATATCACATAATCAAAACTGATAAAAAAAATTCATATTTTTTTGAAACATTAATAAAATTATCCATAAATATTTTTTGATGTGTAAGAATCAACTTCACCACAATTTGATACATGGTGTGCCCAATATGACTCAAAGTGGTTATTATCAGCTTAAAATCGATAATTTAGTTAAAAACATGCATCACACACTAAAAAATGAGAAAAAGTGATCATATTGTTTCGATACTTTAGTAAAAATATTCATAACTAATTTTTAATGTGTAGGAATCAATCTCACATCAAATCGACACAACATGCTACCAGTATGACTCAAAGTTCATGTTTTCAATTTAAATTGACATTTTAGTAGAAAATTCATGTGACATTCTCAAAACTGATAAAAAAAATTGGATTTTCTTGGTACTTTATTAAAATGATACTTATTTCATTTTTTATGTTTAGGTGTTATCCATACATGAAACTGACCCACGATATGAACAATATGACTCAATGTGTGACCTTTTATTTAAAAATGAAATTTTATTTCAAAAGAAATATCACATAGTCAAAAATATATAACACATTCAGATTGATTTCATAAATTATAAAAATTATCCGTAAGTAATTTTTTACATGTAGTAATTATAAGCACCTCAATCCGATACAAGGTGTTCCTGGTATGACCCAATGTGTCTGTTATCTGTTTAAAATTGACAATTTAGTTTAAAACATTTGTCACCCAGTGGAAACCAATAAAATGAACTCATATTGACTTGATAATTTATTATAATGATTCATAAGTCATTTATGATGTGTAAGGATTATACTCACATTAAGCTAACACACAGTGTGACCAATATGACACGAATTTCAGGTTTTTAGTTTAAATTGTCATTTTCGTAAAAAATTCACATAATAATATCAAAAACAATAAAATGATTTTTTATTTGTTTGATACTTTAGAAAGATGATCCTTTCTTCATTTTTTACTTGTAGGAATCAACCACATGTCAATCTGATGCATGGTGTGACCAGTATGACTCCAAGTGTGTCCTTTTTTTAAACAAATTACATTTTAGTTTAAAACACACCTCACATACTCAAAACCCAAAAAAATATTCTGAATATTTTGAGTCTTTTTGAAAAAAAATCCATAAGTCATTTTTGACATGTAGGAATCATCCTCACATTAATCTAATAAACAGTGTGCCTGGTATGACTCAAATCATTCGACATCAATTTAAAATTGACAATTTATTTTAAAACACATGTCACTCACTAAAAATTGAGAAAACATGCTTGGATTGTATTGATAATTTAGGAAAATGATTTATAATTAATTTATGATTTACCAAAATTAATATCATATCAAAATTGAACATGTTTTAACTGGTATGACTCAGAGTATGCTTTTTTCAGTTAAATTGATATTTTAGTAAAAAATATGTGTGACATACTCAAAAACAAGAAAAAACATTCAGATTATTTTTATGCTTTAAGAAAACAATTATTAAGTCATTTTCAATACACAGGAATCAATTGCTCGTCAATATGATTCATATTGTAACTTATATGACTAAAAGTGTGTCCTTTCATATAAAATTGACAATTTATTAATGCATTATTTCATATTATGTTTAATTTATTTATTTATAGTATTAATAAGATAATAATTTTTTTCTTATAATTATTGGGCTTTATTGAGAGGGGGTCAGGAGCCAAATACAATGAAACCATTGATATTTTTAAATGTTTGTGAAATTACTCACTAATGTCATTATACAACACAATATTTGACTTGTTTATAATATAGTATTATTTCATTTTATTTGTGATGTAATTTTTATTTCAATTAATAATGGGTTTGTGATTAAATGTGGTTTCTAATGAAAAATGAAAGGAATGGGATGTTTAAATTAAATTGGCTCGGCATGTAATTAAAATTGGGAATTGGAATGTGGTTTGTGATTATTGTGTGGGTTTCACCATTTAAAGGAGGTAGAGAAATGTGAGACGTTGGGAGTTGGTTAGTTCTTGTTGTGGAGAAATAGATTGGGCATGTGTGTGTGGATATATGTATATACCTCCTATTATTGTTGTTATTTCTATACATACCCCTCCTGTATCGAGCATTATGTGTCAACACCTATATATTTATATGGGGGTGTTTTTACTAACATCCCAATGATTAATATAGATGATTGGATACCCTATATTTCCTAAACTCTTTTCTAGCTGAGTATATGTGCATAGGTTGTGATGGTCAGAGTTCTGATAGTGCACTATGTGATGGTTGAAGTGTCTTCGGGCAAGATGTGTTGTGATTGTGTTGTGGGTAATTGACCCAGTAATTTTTAGGCAATATGTGGTGAGACTATGATTTGGGGAAGCTTATGGTGGTTATCTTTTATGGTAGGATGAGGGAACAAGGTTGATTTCCTTCATGTTGATAATACACTACTACTTTGGTTATGGTTTTGTTGTGATATCCTAGGTGTCTTCAGGTGATATGTGATCTGACCATGTTATCGGGTTGTGTCCCAAGTGTATTTGGGCGATGTGATCATGATATAGGGTGGTGGTATATGTTATATGGAAGATATGGGATTTCCAGGACATATGAAATTGGGGTGTGAGAGTGGATAATTAGTGGGAAATCGGTGTGGGGTACACTTTATCAATATGATTCATATTATGTTTTTATACTTGGATTGTGCTACTTGGTGAGTGTGTCATAGTGAGGATGGGCTTGGGTAGTTGACCTGTTTAGGTGTTGTTGGTTCTGTTATTTTTTCATCGGTGTAATAATATGATTCTTTGACATGTTCTATAGAGACTTCATTTTTTCCACTGAGTATATTTTTATGCTCACCCTACATATATAAAACATTTTTCTAGTTCCTAGTAGGATTATGTGAACCTTGTTTTATATTACTAGCTTGGATATCAGGATAGTTATTGTGTCACTACTATAGATTTTATTTTGGGTATTTACTTTTGAGACTTGTATCTTGTCTATTTTATGTATACATGAACTTTGGGATGGTTTTTGGTTTCCTTTTATATTATTTCATTTATTTTATTTTGGTTTATTCATCCAATATCCCAATGGTTTTTTTATATAGAGGGTAATGCCTCCTATTTATGATATTTCTATACACATAGTGATATTCACCAACCCAGGGCCTTCCGAAGATGGGAATCAGGGCTCATTATCTCTCTCCCTTCATTGTGGTATCTTTGGGGAGAGGTGGTCATGAAAGAGTTGTATCATATATGATGGTTGAAGGATAGGATTTATTTCAATGTTAGGCATAGTAAGGATTTTATTGGTCAGTATGGAAATAGTTATAGTTGACCTTGGTATGTGACATATTCTAAGGATACTATCTTGTACATGAGATTTCATTGCTTCGATGATCTAATACACAGACTCTGAGCTTGTTGAATGATCAAGTGAGGTGGACTAGTTTATAGGGTTAAGACCTATAAAAGGTAAATTCATCATGATGAATTTTTTTTATGTTTTAATTGGGAGGTTTTAGGAATTTAAAATAAATTAAAATTCAGTAAAATGAGTTAAATGAATCTTAATAAAATTCCATGATTTTGAGAATAGAAATCCTCTATTCTTTTAAGTAATGGATCCTGATCATTGTCTTTGTGTGGTTTAGGTAGTGGGGGTTTATAAGGCAGATCTGGTTGATCACTAAAGGGTTGATCAAGATAAGGAAAATGATTACTGGAAAAGGAAATTTCCGGATTTTTAGTGTTAATGTTTTGTAGAAGTATGAGGGTATTGTTTCATATTTGGAGATAGAAAGATGGTTAGAGGATCTTGGGATCACCTTCGGTTTTATTCAGGCCTTGGTGATGTATGAATTCCAATTAGCTATTAGTCAAATGTGAGGATCTATGTTTCAATGGTGGATGTTGTTTCTGGGTGTATGGAAGGAGGAAGATGTTTTGTGGGTCTACATTCAGAATGAGTTCCAAGAAGAGTTCCTTTTGTTGGCCATGAAGGTTGTAGAGAGGTAGGAGATTCGTTTTCTTCAGCTATGGATTTCTTCAGTGCATTAGTTGTGAATCAAGTTAAATGAACTCTTTAATTTATTCCTAGATCTTTTTCCTAATGGGGAGTCTCATGCAAGAAAAAATGAGGAGGAAATCTGTCTTTCGATCCAGTATGTAGTTACTCCTTTAACATTGTGATCATATCTATATGTTCAAAAAAAAGGTAGAGGTGATCAAGTGGATACATTTCTTAGGAGTTTTATCCTAATTTGGGAATAAATAGGGTTTCTCAATTAGTAGATTTATTTTTGGCAGGTCTTTGGTGCTAGGGATTTCAAAGATTCAACCAGTTGGGAGTTTACCTCAGCAATATCCATTTCGAATTTATGGGTCCAATGGTTTCCATTCATCTCTTGGGGAATTTATTCTAGTGTGTTTTTTATATGGTTTTCATGGACATCCTTAAAACCAATTCCTAATACCTCATCGAACTCATTTTGGTGGAGGCAGTCTAGTTCAGTGACAACCTAAACATCAGTTTAGTGAGGTTGTTTCAGCAGGAGGGGAATAAGTCTTATGCTCCACTAAGGGGAGATATAGTAGGTAGTGACAGACCTTAGGATCTTCCTCATGTGCAAGGACCTTGTATCGAGTGTGGTTGTAGAGGTGGTTGTCAGTAGAGAGGAAAAACAGTTATGCATGGTCATTTGTAGGCCTTGGAGGCAGCGACAGTAGAGGGGTCAGATATCATTAGAGGTATGATTAGCCTATATTGTACACTTTTTATTCCTTTTTGAAATTGGAAAATTCACAGTACTTTCTTTCTCCCACTCTAGTCCATGCTCTATGACAATATGTAGATATGCTTTCCATGAACTTAGTGTTGACTACACCATTCAGGGGTTATACCAACTTGTTTGATGTGTTCTGGTTGTGTAAATTGATGATGAGGTTGAATCAGTCCCATGGAGATCTTTTCTAACATCAGATGAGGCCATACGATATCATCCCTAACATCAAGTAGTTTTATTGTGGGTATGTTTTTGTTGACTTCTTCTAGGGGAGGGTCGTGTTATCAAACGTGGATCAAAAACTTGTGTACCATTATCATGTGAATCCCCTTTCTTACTCTATGAATTATTAAAACTGGTGGAATTTTGGATGGTATAGGTTCCCAAGGTTATTTTGGAGTTTTCCGATGTTTTCCCAAGAAGTTTGTGATTCTCCCTCCTTGATGTGATATAAAGTTTAGGATAGACTTGTATCTTGATTCTTCTCCAATTTTTATGGATACTTATCAGATGTAACCTTCCAAGTAATGG
Source organism: Viscum album (assembly GCA_963277665.1). NCBI lineage: Eukaryota > Viridiplantae > Streptophyta > Magnoliopsida > Santalales > Viscaceae > Viscum > Viscum album. The sequence continues at coordinate 1,615,070,750 of OY728163.1, forward strand.
TAGTTAAGGAATCATAAAAATTATCTGATTCTGCAATGTTTCATACAGCCTAGTGTGTCGCTATGGGGTTCTCTAGTGTTATTCTCTATGAAGTCTGATGGTAATATGAGGATGTTTATATCTTAATGGAGGTTGAATCATGTAATGGAAAAGAAAATTTACCCTATTTAAAATATAGATGATATTTTTACCATTTGAGAGGGGAAATCTATATTTCTATGCTTGATATGTGGTTTGGGTATCACCAATTGAGGGTAAAGTGGGGTGATATCCTGAAGACTATCTTCAGATGCCAGTATGTGAACATTAAGTTCTTTTTTTATCATTCAGTGTCATAGATGCACCAGCTATGTTCATGGGGATCATGATCTCCATATTCCCTGAATTCTTGGAGTAGTTCATAGTTCTTTTCATCAATGAAATATTGATCTAGTTGAAGTTAAGGGAGGAGCATGTCAATCATCTCAGAGATCTCTTACGAGTAATTTAACACCACCAGATCTATGATATGTTTTCCATGTGTTATTTTTGGATATGATAGGTTCATTTACTTTTCCATGTGTTTTCTTAGTAGGGTTTGGAAGTAGACCTGTTTAAGGCTGAGGAAGTTGTTTCTTAGACAGCCCCCTAGGACGTGGAAGAGGTTTGTAGTTTCCTTGATCTTAGGGATATTATTAGAGGTTTCCAAAAAATATTATTTTGATTTATAACATGTTGATGGTGTTTAACAATAAGAACCATGATTTGGGGTGGATCGATTAGTGTCATCCTACATTCAAATCCTTAAAGGGGAAGTTAGTCAGTGCTCTAGTGCTTTAGTTTCCCAAGGAAGGTGTGATGTTCAAGGTATTTTGTAATGCTTACCATCTGGTCTTGGGATTTTTTTCCATGAAATAGAGAGTGGTGATCTAAATTGGGTTGATGGATTTACATCCCAAAAAAGTGTAACTATTCCACCCATAACTTTGGGTTAGTGGTAGGTGTGTTTACACTGAATTTATGGGGGGCACTTCCTCATTGGGGAGCACTTTATGTGTTAGGTCGGGATAACAATGAAGAATACAAATACACAATATGGGAGTGAATTGTTTTCTTCAAAAAAAATGATGAATTAATATCACCTCTATTGTTATGTAGTTAACCTTTTCTTCTTTATTAAAGATAAGTGAGCAATAGAAATAAATAATGGAAAAGAACGCAGTGGTGTATATTATTTTAGGGCACAAAGATCCCCTTTTACACTCCACTAATTCTTAACTCTATGATTTTGGTGATTTTCACAACAATATACTCTTATCCATAGACCTTAACAACTGGCTAAAGCTATTTGAAACCTTACAAGGCTTTTATAGGGCCTTCTTGTTCTTCTACAAAGAACCTAAAATCCATAGCTTAGTACAAGAAGCTGACACTTCAACATGAATGAGTAAAAGCATTCGAACCTCCAATAAATCAAAAGTGTTGATTTGATTGAGATCATAGATTAAAATTAATAATTATATAATCAACTGATAGATGCAATTTATATCTTAAATAATACATAATATCAAATAAATCTTCAACATTTCATTGGTTTTCTTCAAATAGTATAAAAAAACTCAAACAAATATATAAACATGTATGTATCCAAATTGTATCTTTTCGCAATGATTCAAAATTATTACAGAAGAATATCCAACAATGAAATATAGTAGAAGCAAAAAAAGCTAGATATATATAGCATCCCGCCCTTTTTATCACATAAACTTTCATTACATTTTACAAAACCGAGGATCTTTAAGGTTTAGTGTCTTGGAAACCAGGAACTTTAAACATGAAAACATAAAACATTCTTCTAAAACACTTGAATGTCTTCTCCTCATGTTCATCCTAGGTTCATTACTATATCACATAACCTGGGGACATTCATCAAAGAAAGGGTGAGCAAAAAGCGCAGTAAGGGAAACAAGAGAAACATTTTACATGTGAACTTGAGATACTTCAATAAGGTCATGAAAAGAACTTTAAGGCATGAGAGTGAAATCATGAGGCATATCATAATAAAAATAACATTTTCATAACTTGAAGATGTGGATACATCATTTAACATAGACAATCATGAACATATCACCAAGGTCCATCCCCAAGGTGTCATTTGAAAATTACCAAGGTTATTCACCAAGGTATCGTGAAAATTGTAATCTCTAGTGGTTACATCATTACCCAATGCATTGGAGCGCTATCAGGGTGCACCCTTAAATTTGCCTTTATTATCATGTGAGACACATATATCATCATCAAAAATTTCATAAATAACTCATATAGCATAAAATAAATGGGTTTCATTTCATAATCACAACGTTTTAAAAACTGCTTTAAAGACATGATCTTTACGTCACTTTAAAACCCACAGAAAAGGAAGGTGGGTCTCATGTATGTAAATCCCAGAATTTAAAATAGAATATTTTGGTATATATGTGAATACCCCTTTAGAAGAAAGAGCTTTTAGTATTCACTTAATAATATAAAAGAACTTTAGAAAAAGAGAGAGACATTTTGAGACGGAAATTCTGCAGCATAACGGCTATGTTACGAGGTTTCAGAAGACATTAAAAAGAGAGGGAAAATGGGTCAAACATTCATAAATGACCCATAAACCAGTATATGGACAGAATAAGAAGGATGCATGATCATGGTAATGGAATTTCAAGGACATACCATTTGAAATGAAAAACATGGAAGGAAGACAAAAATTAGATTTCTCTTATGAAAGTTCGGCAGCCTAACGGCGTTACTTAAACTTCAACAAAAATGATTTGAAAAGATAAAATAGGGTATCTCATCATGTGAACATAAGAGTTAAGTATGATAGATATAGAGATAATTCCCCAACATAATTAAAAAGGAACTTGAAAGACTTGACATGAAAGTAGAACTTTGAAAAGAATGAGAAGGGTGAAAGAATCCCCTAAACAATTCGGCAGCCTAACGGCGCCACTTAAAACATCAAAATACTGAATTGAAGAGATCAACTGTGGTCTCTCATCATATGATCATAAAATATCAGTATGATAAATTTAGAGATCATACCCCAACATAATAAAAAGGAACTTGAAATACTTTACATGAAAATAGATCTTGAAAAATGAGAAGGGAGAAAGGATCCGTTACAAAAAATTCGGCAGCCCAACGACGCCACTTAAAACTTCATAAAACGAAATAATGAGATTAAGAGGGGATCTATCATTATATGAACATAAAAAGGGCCATAAGAGGAGTATAAAAGAACATCCTCCAACATAAGAACATGTAGCATAAAAGGAATGACATAAAAGAGATTACTTGAAATGAAAGAGAGAGGTCAGATCCCTTACCTTAAAACATAACTCTTAAAACTCAAAGGTTGGGACCTTGAGGGCTTGGGGGCACCATGGGAGGTAATGAGACCAAAACTTCGTTTGGGGAGAGTGGGGAGTCGAATGGATGAGAGGATGGCTTGGTATTTATAGGTAAAGTGAGGGGACAAGGCATTAATGGCCAAGGGACACCTCATTAGTGGTTTTGGAAAAACCATGGGCTTGCCCATGGTATTTGCCCATGGTATTGGCCACTTGGGACGCCTCATACCTTATATTACTATTCATAAGTCGACCATATTGATTACATACTTAATACATCATTTAATGATGTCATTAGACACCCGTAACTTAAAAACTGTATTTTCACTATTCATCGAAAATTCAACTTTCTCAGAATAATCCCAAAATTTCACCTTATCCAAATATCAACACTCTGATTACAAATATGAACTACCTTTTATAAAAATAATTTTCTAAATATTTTTAATTTAATTTTTCAATAAAAACACTATTCACCGAAAATTCATTTTTTCAGAAAAAACCCCAAAAATTACCATAGCATAATATCGGTGCTCTGAGTTCAAAAATGAAATCCGTTTTATAAAAATAATTTTCTAAATATTTTTAATTAAATTTTTAATTAAAAAACACTATTCACCTGAAAGAAACTAATACTTGAATAATAATTTATGAAACCGTTATTTAACCATTTTATTGAATCACATTACTTAATCAAGGTGCCTAGATTATATTAATACTTTCTTTAAGTGAGATTCCTAATCCATTTGGACACATTACTAATCCTAATCATAAAATCACTATTCATAATTTACTATTCATCAAAAATTAAGTTGATCTTATTAGACTCTAAATTTCGTACTGAACATAATTGTAGAAGACCATTTTTCAAAAATCATTACACATTTTTAATTATTTAAGGTTTACAAAACCATTTTTAAAATATCCTTTTTCTAAAATTCATCAAAAATATGCATACTATATTTATCCAGTCATTTGAAAATTCATAAACTTCATCATAAGAAGAAATCCCAATTTTTATTTAAAACAAAGGATTACACAAGGTAGTTACGGTCTCCTTACATATCCGCTTATCACACCATCATAGGACCTAAGTGTAAGGTGTGCTAAGGTGAGAGAATCTGAGGGAGGCTCGGCTAACATCGCACGAGTATTAATTTCTATTATTTTGAACTTCTCGCAAAGGCGATTCCATTCTAGCTTCACACGATGAAGTTCGGCTTGGGTTTGGTCCAGAGCAAAGCCCAGTGGTGCTACCTCCTTCCCAAGTTCTGTTAGATGGGCTTTGATCGGTCCAAGACTACTGGGTGAGGCCATCGAATCTTCTTTCTACAATAATTAACCAAGATTACTTGTATTTAGAGTCAATAATCATAACATTTAGTTTCCAGTGGTCATATTGACCAATGGTAATATAACAGTCAAAGCCCAACAGTCTCATTTTAATTATACTCATGTTGTCAAATGAAACATTTTTGTTGAGTATAAAAAATAAAATAAAATAACACACAAAATTAGGAAACAATATTTATTCAAAATTTCAGGTCGTTACAATATATCAAAAAAAATATGTATCCAAGGTGTGGCTATGAACACAACGGCACACTTGTTTTATATAAAACATGAATTTTCCTTATGTATATATACTCTCCCATGTATTTTGATGAACAGAACCTTGGTATTTATACTGTAGGTTGGAAAAATATAGGTCAAACTAGATCCATAAATATTACACAATAAATCATGAATATTTGAATTTAAAATCATTAAAGGGGTTCATAACTTTCCATAAGAATATAAATTCATTAATACATCTAATACAAGCCTTTAAAACCACCATATTTATCCTTGAATCATTTATAAAAATAGATTTTAATAGTTATTTACTTCCATAAATATCATTTCAGCAATATTCAAAAATATCTTAAATTTAAACTCCATCATTGAATAGTCAAATGTAGGGTTCCTTCATGTGATGAAAAAACTCCAAACGTAGGGTTGGCAACGTACAATTGATCACAAAAGTAGGGTTTATATTTTGTATGTTTGTTTTTTTAAATTAGGATTGCTTACGAACATAAGGTTTCTTATCTAGAATTTTCCTTTTCACAAACGTAGGGTTCCTTCCAAATGTAGGGTTATTGAACCATATGTTATGCTTACAAATATAGGGTATGATCATTGTTTTCATAATATGTTTAAAACACATCCATAATACTTCAACAAATATTCCCCATAGATAAATAACTTGATAGATTTCATGAATAAATATTTTAATGAATATTTGTTTCCTAATTGTAACTTAAAATCGAATTCATTAATACCATAAATGTGGGTATTTGTGAACATCAAAACCAAAAATTAATTAAAAAATATTTTGAATCCACACATGCTCAACAATTTCCCTCTTTTTTATGATCACAAAACCCATAACTGAGATATGTAAAACAACTTTTTCATAACCATGAAAAAAACATTTCTCGTTTATCAAACATTTCATATATAAACTTCTTCCCCTTTATCCTTTTATATATATTTTTATAGAAAACTTCTGGCCCATTATAAGGAATGGAACTTATACCCTATATTAAGGATAAATTTCTACAACTTCTTCAATATGATAGTAAATATGTAATCTAAAACTATAAACTTCTCCCCATTTTTGTGACATTAAAAAGATAAGAGTAAAGAGTATTTGAAATAAAATCCCCCTAAATTCATGCTTTAAAAATAAATAGATTAGTAAAAAAGGTGTGTTTATTTAATGAATAAAATAATAATTTTCTTAAAACTACCCATAAATTATATCGTATAGGATATTCAATTATTTAAAACATTTGAAAGGGAAATAAAATACTTTTATCTAACATTTTCACAAATAATATTAAAAAAAATTTATTTACATACAATAATAAATTAATTTATGTAATGAGAAAAAAATATCAAGATCATTCTTATGCAAGATAAAAAGTTAAAAAGAAATTATTAAAAAACTTATAGAACATATCTTTACTAAATAATACTTTGAATACAATATATATAACATTGAATTTATATAAAAAACAAAAACTAAAATTAAATATTTATAAAGGAGTATATGGTTTATCTGAACTTTCTGAACTTCAAACTTTTTCTATTAAAGTAGCTAAATATCTTAAAAATTATTCTAATCTATTTTTAACATATTATATTCTTTGATATGAAGAAGATAAACACTATTTAACCTTTGGTAACCACTTTTTTTCTCATTAACTCTATCTAACATAGCATTTCTTCTTTAAAATCTTAAAAGTATTCTTTTGAGATCAAACTACCTTTCATATTCTCATACTATTTTTATAATTAATCAAAAACTTTTTTTATATAGATTATTTCTATAGTTATTCATATTATTTTTTTGATGCATCAAGATGATCTTGTAGATTCACTTTTTATTCATTCAAAGTGTTGACTTTGAACAGAAGCTTCTCATAAGTCATTTGAGACAAATAAACTTCCAGTTCTTTATGATTTTCAACTTAATTATTTCTTTTCGAATACTTTTCTAATTAATCTTCTACATAAAAAACTAACTATCCTTTTAAAATATCAAAAGGATTACCTTTTTTCCTTTTGTGATAAATATTTTCTTCTAAACTTGAAGAAATTAGCCACTTCATCTTGTTGTGATTGGTTCTCAGAAGTATTTGAAAAATATATTTGTAAGAATAATATATAAAAATAAAAAGTTTTAACAAGAATATTATATGTTTGGTTCTCACACAATGCAGACGAAGTTTCATATTCATTAACCTAAAAATAAAAAATAATATTGTAGATTTTAATTTTTGTAATACATATTACGTAAGAAAGATAATCTAGTTTTGTAACATAATATAGAGAATTTAACAGGTTTAAATGATGGAAAATATAAAATCATTCATTATTTAAAAAAATAATGTATTATTTTAATGTTTTAAACAATGTTTATAAATACTTGAAATTTTTTAGCAAATTTATTATACCAATGTGTAAAGAAGAGTTTTTATAAAATTATAAAATATCTTTATGCTCCTATATAAAATTTTTAATGTACCAAAATCATATAAATATAAAAAAATGAAATACATCCCAGATCAGTGATTTTATTATTAAAAATTTTTTGATAATGAACTACTTCATAGTTGATCACTCTTTTAAGACCAAGATTTTCCATGCTCTAAATAGAAAATCAGTTCTTTATTTAATGATGTAGCTCAGTGGTGTATTCATATAGATCATCAAATACATGTTCTTTTTTGGTACCCATATGCTTTTGGGTCCATTAGTGTTAGTAATTAAATTCTTAGGTAACCAGACTTTTTTATTTTGAGTAGTAATTATACTGTCTAAGTTAAATAATTATTTTGTGAAATAAATATTTTAAATACTAGAAGTTTGAAGTTTTATACATCATAAAACATTCACACAATTACCATTAATATAGAAAAAAATATTTAACTGTAGTCTTGTTTTTTCTATTCTAACCAGGAATAAAATAATTCTTATATAGTTTCAGTCTTCAATATTTCCTCCTATTCCAGATTTTCCTTTCTAAATTTTATTTTTCCCAGGGATTTGATTTAAATATTTTTCTCCTTTTATTATAATACTATAAGATTGTTTTATATTATCAACTTAATTCGATACTTATTTAATTTTAGTATCATGAAAATCATAAGAAATTTTAGAATAATTAGATTTTAAACCTATAATATGTTTTGAAAAAATTTCTTTATAGAACACTATAATAATATTTTCTAATTTTTATATGATAGTTATTTAAAGATTCATATTTATCTTATAGCATAAATAAATGCTTATTTAGTTCATCATTAGATAGTTTTTCACGACTAGATTTTTTCACCTTATCATTATGATCCATAAGACATACCATTTTCCTTTTTTTCTCAGTATAAAAATATATAGAAGATTCATCATTTGAATCATAAGAATTACTCTAGGTAGCCTTCAAAATTTTATTTCCTTTTCTCTTGTAATTTTCATTCCTTTTATCTTTAAGTAAAGAAAAATTATCCTTTGCATGAAAATTTTCCTTTCATTCATAGTATCTATTTTCATCAGTCCATTTCTTTTTCAAACTATACAAATTTTCAAATATTTTAACAAGATATGATAAATATTTTCCCAAATTTGGGTGAATTGAATCAAATGATTCATCCATAGTAGTTTTGAGAGAATGTTCTTTGTGTTTTATATGATTTTCATCTTTATTTATCATCTCATATTCATACATCATTAAATTCCCAATAAATTCCTTCATATCTAATTTTTTTGTATATATAGATGTATATGAAGTTTTCAAGGATCAAATAACAATTAAGAAGGTGGGGTTGAATTAGTTTTTCACTTTTTATAAGTTTTAATTCTTTTTAAAACATAATCCCTACAACCTGCTAAAGTTAATATCCTTTTTATCTTTTTGTAAATACTTATTCATGAAAAAATAGGAAAGCAAGTAAAGAATGTTATATTTACATGGTTTGAACTCAATATGAGAACCTATATCCTTTCCATAGCCACTCATACGGGTCTATGGAAATTCACTATTATGAAGAAGGGAATACAACTTGGGCCAAATCCCATTAGACATCTTTTATCTCCCAATAGGAAATATTACACTAACTCCCATTAGTTTACAAAGTTTTATTACAAAAATTGATCCAAAAAAATATTAAACAACTTTTTTTAATTTTCTCCATAAAAATTTCCTAGGTTTGATGACCATGAATCCGATGAACTTTAGTCTCATAGACCTAGTTCGATTGAATTGGTATGATAGACTCAATAAGATTTTCTTTTCCCAATATGTACTTCTCAAACTCTACTAAAAAACTCAGTATAATCTCCCCCAATCTGATTGAATCAATAATATTTTCTCAAAATGATGTTTCTCAGTCTGATAAACAAAAACAAAAGATGTCTGATCTTCTAATGAGATATTTTTCTAGAAAGATCTTTCACTTGAATTCATCAGTGCTCCTCCTTTTTTGATAACATTAAAAGTTAAAAAGTATGAATATACTGAGAAAATATTTATAGGAAAACATGATTGTAAAAGGATGGAAACACGAAAACATTCCTCACTTCCTCAAATTCAAAAAATTCAAGATTTACACATAATTGAATTTCAAGTATGACTATTTCAACTCTTAATAAATCTTATGGAATCTTTTTGAGTCTTTTCTTTATTCAGTCTTTTTGGACTTCCTTGATTTTCTTCAGTTCAATATGACTTCCTCAACTTCATCTTCCTATTATCATTGTTATATTCCTTTCTTTCTCATATCATTATGATCATTCTTTCTTTCTCAGATCATTATGAGAAACTTACTCAAAAGATGACATATTGGTGTCACAATCTTATTCGATTGAAAACATGAAATTTCCCTTTTCTTCTCAATTAAATGAAACACTTTTACAATCTTCACTTATTTTCAGAATTGATCTCCCTTTTATGGGTCAACATCATCAAATATGATCACTCTAGTGTTCTAAATATGATGTGTTATCAGTGTGAGGCATTCATTTGATGAATTGATGCCTTTTCCTGATCCGATTGATCTTCCTCTTTAGATCTAGTTTGGTTAAAAACCTCATAATGATGGATTTATCATTAAGATATAATTATCATGATGATGTTCTATATCTAATGATGACTCCACTCAAAAAAAATTAAATTATTCAATAATAATCATCTTTAAACATTCTAAATTATAACAACATCTGAGTCTGGTACTTCTAGATATAATCTTCTGTTTCTAGGTTTTTAGAACTGATACAATATTTATGATCCCTATGTTTCTTAAAAATATTTTATCATGAATGTTTTCATGATTTGTGAGAAATTCATGACTCTAAAATCATCTTCTGATTTTAGATTATAAAGTTTGATAAATTTCTAACACCTAAATTCACATTCTTCAATAAACCTATTCAGCATCATTCTGACTTTCTCACTCTACAACTTTATACTTTCTAAAATACACCAAGACTGGTGAAACTTATCCATTATCATTTAAACCCACCTTTTTATGATAATATGTTTACCTTTTTTATGTGGAATAAATTCTCTTGTTTCATTTTTCTCAATATGATATAACTCTTCATTCATAACATCCACCCATTATTATTGTTAAATAGCTTCTAAAACTAATTCTGGTTGAACTTTTGAGATAATTTAAGTTTGATTTTATAATTTCAACTTTATTATGGTCTAAACTGGAGCCTTTTAATTTCCAATAATGTTTTTAGTATCAAAATGTTTTTTTAATGTAGTAAATTTAAAATTTTCTTCTCCAATTAAACATTCCACATCTCATGGTTCTCCAAAATATTGTTAAGGATGTTTTGAATCACTTTCACTATCTTTAGAAATATCCTTTTTATCCTCCACATCATTCTGAAAAAAAAATTAATGAATTTTATTTTTCAATGAATTTATCATCATATGAGTTCAATACATTTTGTAAACGTTTGTTCCAATATTTGTAACTTCTTCCATCTATTGAATAACCCATAAAAATTACTTCCTCAACTTTCTCATCAAACATTCTGGGATCCATATTTTTTATTTTTAGTAAACATAGACTTCCAAGAACTTTTAAGTACTTCAATTAAGGTTTTTTATTATAACACATTTCATAATAAGTCATATTGGTTTTTAATCTCAACAAGAATCTGTTTTGAACATATACAATAGTACTAACAACTTTTTTCTAATAGAACTTTGAACGTTTGTATTCTTCTAACATACTGCTTCCCATTTCCACAAAACTTATATTATTTCTTTCTATTACTCCTTTTTTTGGATTATAGGGAGCACTATACTACTGTTTGATACCATGATTTCTTAGATATGTTTCAAAAGTATTTCTTGTGAGTTTAGTAACATTAGATATTCTCAAATTCTTTATATAAACCTCCATTTCTATCTCAACTAATTTTCAGAAAAAGAAAAACACTTTTAAATCCACAGACTTATGTTTAATAGAAATTATGTTTGTCATATGAGTGAAATAGTTAATAAAAGTGATTAAGTATAAATATAATTCTATTGATTTATGTATCATTGGTCCATATAAATTTTAATGATTAAGATCAATAGGTTTGGTAGATTGAATCTCAACTATCCTATGACTTTTTCCAGTCATCTTCCCTTTTTTAAAATTAACAAAAACATCTTTATCTATTCTTTTTAATTCAATAAAATAAGGGAAAAAATAAAAATTAAAAAAATCATGTTTTTATAACCAATATGGACATGTCTTCGGTGCCGTAACATATTTTTATCTTCAGAGCTCAAGTAAAAGGAGTTATTAAACTTTTTTATTTGGAAGAGATTCGCATCGATTATTTTCCCATTTTTAATAACTTTTCCATCTTTCACAATTTTTATAAAACGAGAATCTTTTCTAAAGATAAACTATTTTATATCATAAAAAAGTTTAATTGCACTAAGTAAGTTATTTTTTACCCTATTAACAAATAAAAATTCATTAGATTTTATCTTTTCTACTTCAATCTCATTTGTTCTGATTCCTCTGATTTTAAGGAACTATCATTACCAAAGGAATCTTCTACTCCATCATGAGTTTCAACATGTTTAAATATTTTTATATCACCTTTCATATGTGAAGAACAACCACCGTCAAGTATATGTGTTTTATTCAATTTAATTACTTTCAATTTTTCTCAACAACAAATGCCATTTCTTAAATTTTCTTCTTTCCATCTTCCTTTTCTTTTCTACCATAAAGAAATTATTCCAAAAGGAGTGTCATACATTTTTTTTCATGATAACCATCTTGATCACATATTCCAAAAACTTCTTTGATACATTCAATTTGATTTTTTTTGGAAAGTTTCTAACATCTTGAATTGTTCCTTTTCTAACTTCCTATGGGTTAGGAAAGTTACTCATCCTTCTTCTTACATTTCTTTCTATTTGTTAAAACCATATTCGTGTAGGTGACAAGTTGTGAAAAAAATTATAATCTCTATAACCATATATTATAGAACCCTAGCAATAGCCATCAGAACATGTTTTTCTATTGAAGAAAGATCTTTCTCTATAGAAACTTGGTTGAGGTTGATAACTTATTTCTACTCCATCATACAAAGGACATGGTCCATATTTCTTTATAAGTGAGTTTTCAACATTTTTAGATGTTATAGGTTTTTCACATCATTTTTTCACCAAATATATCCCAACACCTTTTCTAGAACTTCAAATTTTAGAAGAATTAGATGAAACGTTATCTTTGGTGAGTAAGGATTTCACTTGATTCTTGTTTTGAGCCTTCTCAATAACTTTAGAAGTCTCGTATTTTACATCTGAAGATTTTTTAAAGTTTTCATTCATCTTTCTCAAGGTATTTTTGGACTCAGAAAGTTTTTATGTAAACTTATTAACTTCTTCTTCCATATATTCCATCTTTTTACTGAGATATTAAACTATCATTCCCTGTTCAAAAATTCTAAGTTTATAACTTAAAATCTCTTGGATGTATTCTTTATCCTTCTTAATGACATATTTCATTCCTTTAGCAACTTCTTCACAATCATTCTTTATTACTCCTATTTCTTTCTTGAGATTCTTTTTTTCTCAAGACATACAATACATTTTATTTTAAGTTGATACTCTCAATATGATTCTTCACCACCTTATTAACTATTTGTGGAATATTTTGTTTTCTCAACTTTTTCAATGAAGGTTCTGAATATTTTTCTTCCGAAGAATTGTTTTCAGTTGAGTATGATTCATATTTCTTACCCAACATACTTTTCTTATTCCCAGTAATTTTTATTTTTATTTTTTGGATGGATTTTCTTCTTTAAGGTTTTTTTCCCACTTCTTTCATCATGGTTTCTCATCAGAATCATCTCAATATTCTCCAACATTCTTCTTGGAATAATTCATAGCAATGTTTCTAATTCAAACACACTCAAAACAATTAAGATGAATTCTTGATCTATACTTTCATCTTCCTTGTTGATATTTCTTAGATATAAGGGACATGATTTTTGTATTCAACTCATTATCCTCTTTATCTATAGAGTCACAATGATCAAAAACTTCAACATCTTGTGTTTTTATTTTTCACATGGCTTCAAAATCCATTTCATCTTTTACCATCTTTCTGAACATTGTAGGATTCATCATTTCATAAACAACAATAGAATTATGAAATTCATCAAGAGATAAATCTTACTTATCTTCAAAATAGAAAATTTTAGAATCAAACATGTCTAGAATGTTTCTCATAAGGTTCTTCACAATTGTATAATCTTCTCGTATATCTACAAATCCTATGATGTTGTTAACAATTTCATTTACTCTAGTGAAGTATTCATTAAAAGTTTATTTATCTCTCATTATGATGTCTTAATACTTACTATTCTATATTTGTATCTCTACTTTATTCACTTTAGTATTCCATTTTAAAATACTTTCTAACTTGTCACACACACTCTTTGAAGTTTTAAGTCCCATCACCTTTATATAAACATTTTTTAATCGGAATAAAAGGATAAAATTTCTATATTTTACATCAACTTAGATATTTCTCTTATCAGTAAAATTCATCAGGGAATCCTTCTCAATAGGTGGAAACCCAATTATAGTAGTATCAACAACTTCTAGGCCAAGAGATAAGATATGAGAAATTATCCTATTTTTTCATCCATAATATTTTTATATTAAATGTAGAAGTTTCTATACTATTTATAGAATTGATATTATCCATGATAATGCTTAAACAAGGTAACCTTTCCTCTGATTCTAATTGAAGTTCCAAATTATTGAATAATAACTGAGTGGGGGAGGGGGTTGAATCAATTGTTCACTTTTTATAAGTTTCAATACATTTTAAAAATTAAATCCTATAACTAGTTAAAGTTTATGTCTTTATCATCTTTTTATAGATACTCATACATAAAAAATAGGGGAGTTTGTAAAGAACATGAGATTCATAAGGTTTTGCCTTAGTTTGATAACCTACATCCTTAACATAACATCACCCATGGGACTATGGAAGTTCACTATTATTAAGAAGTGAATACAACTTGTGACAACTCTAGTTATATACCTTCTATCTCCTAATAGGAAAAATTATACTGACACCCATCAGTTTACAAAGTTTTCTTACAAATAATTGATCCAAAAAAAGTAAAATGACTTTGTTCAATTTTCTTAAAAAAAATTATAGGTTTGATGACCCTAAATCTGATGACCTTCAGTCCGATGAACCTAGTCGGATAGAATCAGTACGATCTACTCAATACAATCTTCTATTTCTTAATATGCACTTCTTAAACTCTTTTAAAAGAACTCAGTTTGAACATCCTCATTCTTATCAAATCAATATGATATTCTCAAAACAATGTTTCTTAGTTCGGTAAAAAACAATAGATGTCTGGTCTTATAATGAGATCTCTTTTCGGAAGTAAAATTCACTCAAATTATTCAGCGCTCCACCATTTACGCTTACATAAAAAGATACAAAGTAATAATGTATAGAGAAAATATTTATAGGAAATACATAATGGGAAATGTGGGAAAAATAAAAACATTTCATGTTTCCATAAATTTAAAAACAATGAGATTTCAGCATAATTGAATTTTAGGTTTTATCACTTCAACTCTTCATAAATATTCTAGAATATTCTTGTGTCTTTTTCTTATTCAGCCTTTTCAGACTTCATTTATTTTATTCAGTCCAATATTTCTTCCTCAACACTATCTTCCTATAACCATTATGATCTTCCTTTCTTTATTAGTTCATTATAATTTTCCTTTCTTTATCAGCTCATTATGATGAAATTCCTCAGCAGATGACTTATTGATGTCACAATATTATTCGATTGAAAAATTGAACATTCCCTTTGATTTTTCTCAATAAAATACAACTCTTTTAGAATATTAACTTATTTTGATAAATGATATCCCTTTGATGGATCAGAATCAGCAACTCTAATCACTTCTATATTCTACATCTGATGTGTTATTGGTGTGAGGCATTCAATTGATGAACTGATTCTTGTTCTTAATTCAATTGATCTTCCTCCTCAAAGTCACTATGGTTAGAAACCTCATAATTATATAATTCTCATTAAGATAGAATTATCATCATGATGTTTTGTATCTGATTATGACTCTACTTAGTAAAATAGAAATTCTTAAAACTTCTCCATCTTTACAAATTCTGACTTTTGACAACTTCTGAGTCTGGTACTTCTCAATCTAATCTTCTATATTTGGGTTTCTAGAACTGATGCAATCATTAAAATTCCTCCATTTATTCAAAAGATTTTATCATTATAGTTTTCATGATTTGTGAGAACATAACGACCATAAATTAATTTTCTTATTTTAGATTAGAATGTTTGAGAACATTCTAACACCTAACTTCACTTTATTTGAAAAAAATCTTCAGCATCATTCCAACATCCTCACTCTGAAACTATATAATTTATAAAAAATTCCAATTCTGATGAATCTGAAATTCAGGTCGATGGATATGTGACTCATGTTGTTTTTGATCAACTACCTCTTCTTTTTAACGAATCCTATGACTAGTGGTGATCATTTAGAAAACCTAAGTCAGGAGCTTCTTAGTCCGATCTTCTGTGTCTAGAAACCTATGTCCAGAAAACAAAATCACAATGAAAAAACTTTTAACCCCATTTATGTTTGGGTTCGAACTTTCAACAACTTTTAACATTCTTTCAGAACCACATTCTGATGGACATGGTCTGATCCTAAAAAACAAAAACATTCTTATAAAAAAAATTAGTTGTCAAAAAATTAAAAAACATTCTTAAAATAAATTATCACAAAGGTTATTCAGTATATCTATATATATTCCATTCCACTTAGTGGGTAGTACTATGAGTACTTTTAGTGCTTGATCTAGTGGTGAAATTAGATCTCCCAAATAATTAATAGTATTGGAAATCCCTATCAATATTTCATTCATTTAAGTAATAGTTTCATCCTCACAGATTAGGAATATATAAAAATTTAGTTTTACAGTAGTGTACCTTAGTTTTATGACATTATTAGTTCCTTCATAAGAAATAGAAATAGTCTACCACATCTCATATGGAGTAGGACATTTAGATACTCAATTAAACACATCAGTTTCTAAACCACACACTACATAATTCATTGATTTGGAATTGAGATCATATTCTCTTTCTTAATTATCATTTCAATATTCCAAATGTTCATTAGGAATCTCATAAGGCATAACTGCCTTAAAATAAACCCTTATTCCAAGGTTTTTTAAATAAATGATTATACGAGCTTTCCAGTATCCATAATTATCACTTTTAAAATAAGGATCATGGATCATTAACATACCTTATCTAGAATCATTCATTTCAATATGTCTTCATATAAATATTTAACTCCTGATTTTTAAAGCCATCAAATATTTAGTAGATCCCTATGTTTGTACCATTTGTTAGGTCGGGATGAAAATGACCACGACAAAGATGCAAGAGGGGGGTGAATTGTGTTCTTCAAAAAAATGACAAATGCAGATCACCTATATTGTTCTGTAGAGAACATTTACTTCTCTCTTAAATATGAGTGAGTAGCATAAATAAATAAATAAAGGAAAAGAAAATTGTGGTGTATAGCGGTTCAGGGAACAAAGATCCCCTCTACTACTCCAACAATGTTATACTACACAAGCTTGGTGATTTTTACTAACATGTCCTCTTATCCTTATACCTTAACAACTATGTTCATGAATTTAACACCTTACAAGTATTTTATAGGGCCTTATGGTTCCTTTCAAAGGAACCAGAAATCCAAATCATAGTAGAAGAATCTTACACTTCACCATGACTATGTACAAGCAGTCGAAACTCTAATAAATAAAAATAGTTTGATATGTTTGAGAACATGGATTAAAATTCATAGTTGCAGTAGCAATTGAAACATGTAATTTATATCTTTAATAACCCATAGCAGAAAATATATCTTCTATGTTCAATAATATTTCTTCAAATAACATCAAAGAAAATACTATATAGCTATATAAACATGTATTTCTCCAAAGTGTATCTTTTTAAAATTCTTATTTATTCTTGCATAAGAAGATGTAATAATAAAATATAGTAGTAGCAACAATAGCCTGACAGATCAAAACATTTATGCCTCCAAGGTGTATCTCTGAACACAATGAAAAACTTGTTGTATATCAAATACATATTTTCTTTATATATATCACCTCTCCAATGTATTCTAATGAAGAGTGTCTTGATATTTATATTTTCGGTCGAACATCTCTAGGTTAAACCAGATTCATAAATATCACACAATAAATCATGAATATTTGAAATTAAAATCATTCAATAGATTCATAACTTTCAGAAAGAATATAAAACATTTTCTCCATTGAATATGGGATTTAAAAATATAGAGATCCATGCTTAATATACATAGATATTACATTAATTTAGATTAATATTAATCATATTATAAAAGTACATGCCCAAGGACTATAATATCTTAGTGTCTTTGAAAACTTAGAAAACATTCTTCTAGTTTTTTGAAAGATCTTCAACAACTCTTGTAAAGATCTTCCCCTTTTGTATCCATACATAAAACCTTTCTTCATAACCTGGTGGAATGGAAACATAAGAAAGGGGTGAAATTAGATGCTTAGTAAGGGTAAATAAAGGATATACTAAACATATTCATAAACTTAAGAGTATGAGAACATGATCACAACATTAGAATATCATACCCTACATATCGAAGATCATACACATGGGTCATGGAATAAATATTGGTAGTTCATAAAAAACGAATCATAATGGAATCAGGATAACAATCCATGAAATCATAACATATTAATAATACATAGAATATTTGGAAGACACATAAGAATATAAAATGATTTCTATAGTATTCAAGACATTGCTTCTAAGGATATCTCATTATCTTGTGTTCACTCCCCATACCATCTTGGTAGTCATGGTTCACTCCCATGACCATATAAGTAGTCAATTTTGACTCTCAATACCATATTATCAAACAAAATCTTTTACTAAACTGAGTTCACTTCACATTACATCCATTTATATCTCATGAGATATAAATCATTACCCAATGAATTGTAGGGATATATATGTCCCACCCATCTCATAATAAAATCTTGCATATGTGTTCCAGAAGATCATAAACGATCATATCATAACCCATGAAATGAAATTGGTATCATAAACATGTAATAGTATCATAACCTATGGAAAATAAATAATTTTAATAATCATTTCATCAAAGAATAACCCATGAAAATAATAATGTTTCATAAGCATATAACCCATTAATGGTAAACATGTTTTTTAAACATATAACCAATGAAAGAGAAAAAAGTTTCATAAAAATAATGACATCAAAACATAAACCATTATGAGAAATAATATTAATGGAACCATTGGATAATATCCCCAAAAAGGCATGTGTAACATCATTGTATTAAATTTAAATTGAAAATAATTTTGAAATATCTTTTCAAAAAATTTCATTAGAAAAATATCCTTTCTTATTTGAAAATAGATTTTTAAAACATAAAACCTTCTAAAACAATTTTCTTTGAAAGTAAAATTTAAAAAATTATAAAGAAATCTAGAAAAAAATTTGAATTTTTTTTCTTCAAGCAATATTAAGGAAGCTTGAAAAAAATTTGAAAACCTTTTTCTTTGAAAACTTATAAAGGAAGCCTAAAACATTTTAAAAACAATTTTCTTCAAAAATACTTTTGGAACATTTAAAGAAGGATTAAAATCATTTTGAAAACATTTTTACAAAAAAAATATAAAATAAAATTGAAAACATTTAGAAACCATTTTTTAAAATAAACTGAAAACATAGAAACGAGGCTTGAAATCATTTTTAAAACTTTTTTTATAAAACATATAAAATAATATTAAAAACATTTTAAAACCATTTTCTTTGAAAATACATTGGAAACATAGAAAGAATAATTGAAATAATTTTGAAAAAAAAAATTCTATAAAAAAGATATTCAAAAACTTCAAAACAATTTTTGAACATAGATCATTTTTTGAAACCTTTTTTGAAAACATGGTTTTGAATGAAAATAAACTTCTGACTGAAAACATAAATGAGATCGTATTTTCTTAAAAACAGTTTCTTAATTATCTTAAGTAACAAATATTAAGAAAATGTTACCAATACATGAAGATTTCATGAATTACCATATGAGAATAAAATTCATGAGAGTTCTTGAGATATGGATCAAAATATTTCATCAATGTAAGAATAATAAAAAATAATCCCGATAAACGATGAGATTGTTTCAATAGACTCTTACCACTTAGTAACTTTGATTTATACTCCCCATGTGAGAAAATGAAATTAAATGAAGCTTAAAATATCATGAAAATATTGATATTAATAATATAACCTGTAAAATGTATTTATATGCACCTTATAAAATAACGTAGGTTTTTAACAAAAAATGTGTCACAAAGAAGGCAAATTGAGACAAAATTACTTTACTGATTTGGAAACTTTTGAATGATAAAACTTGTGAAATAAAGATCATAAAATAGATATTTAAATAACCATAAATTTAATTATATTAATTATATAATAAATACATGTTTATTATATACACAAAAAAAATAAATGAGGGGTGAATAATGCATAATTCCCACATAAATAAAATTGAGAAGAGAAAACCCTTACGTTATGTCTTGACTCTCATTGCACTTGTCCAAACCTCTTGTATAATATGTATAAGTTTATTATAAATTCATAAAAGAAACATATTAATATATATAATATCATGTATGATTTAATTATGACTTTATATTACCCATTCATTAATAACTCCATGTTGAAGTTATGTTTCGGGTGATAACCGCCTTGTTTTTCGTATATGTTTTTACTTGTTATTATTGATCATATTACTTAGATCACAATTTAATTATTTATAGAATGTAAAAAATTATAAAAATATAATATATATTCATTATATATTCATTATAATAATCTTTGAAATATAGAAGTATGAAATGGAATACACTGTTCATGGAGACGGTAGGTCGTATGTACACATGAACGATGTTTTGATTTTATTATTGTATTGAAATAAAGAAATTAAATGATATGTATATATATGTATATATAATAATTAAATTATAATTAGTATTTCAAATATGTCATATAAGTTTACTAAATTGATCCTTAATACATTCCATGTAAGGCTTGAATAAATCACATCGCTTTGAGGAGGCGGTTTTCCACACATCCTCAAACGAAGTTATCGTATTTACACAAAATTGAAAGCATGAAGGTATTTTATTTATAAAAAATACAAAAGCATATATAAATAAAAAATATCATTTTAGTCATATATAAATATATTTTAAATCATAATAAAAACCATGACATGTGGTAAAATAAAAATGAACAACATCATTTCGTGAGGTGGTAGATTTTCCATACACAAGAATGGTAAGTTCATTTCCCATTAGATGGATGTGTGTATAAGTGTAGGTTTAAACCTTATAATAAAAAAATATAATTATATTTAGTATAATTAGGTTATTATATAATCATGGAATAAGAAAAATATATTCGGAGAAGAAAGAAAATAAAATAAAGGAGCTTGATGAAGGATGTTACCCCTTATTTGGGTAACTCTTTATGGTTTGCATCAAAATGCTTTCTTGGTTATATTTATTCCCAAAATGAGTCTTCAAGAAGAAATGGAGGGATTTTGGGAGATTATTTTATTAGATTTTTTATGAGAAAAATGTATTTATATGTGTGAATAAATGGTGGGGGTGAGTGACTTTTTATAGAGGAGGAGTGGAATTCCTGCAAATTTTTTAAAAGAAAATTCCAACCACATTTTTCCTCTGAAGAGCAGGTAAAATAATAGTAAAAATAAAATAAAAGGTATTATAAGGTCTATATATGGGGATAAAATGGATTTTTTACAAGCTTTTAAGTCATTTGGGCAATTGAGTTTAAAGTTTAGTCTCTTATTAAGCTAATTTTCGTCTTTATCGCTGTAATTAATTTTAATCCATTTTAAAAATATTTTATCTCCAAAAATAATTTGACCATATTATATTTTATAAATTATTTTTATTTCAAATATGGAATCAATTTTTTTAAATTATTATCACAAAATTGGTAGAAATTAATTTAAATTTAATCCTATAGATGGGACGACAAAGAAGGTTTTTAAACGAAAATGTTTAAAAGTTTGAAATTGGCTCCAATGACCTAAATTAGATTAATTGATTTAAAATTAATATAATTACAATTTTAAACCAATATAAAATATAATTTAACTATATAAATAATTTAGATGAAAAAATGTAGTTAAAATTTAGTGTTTTTCACTATTCATCAAAAATGAAATTGCTTAGAAAAATACCAAAAATTCACCCAAAGTAAATTTTAGTAATAATATTCCAAAAAAGAAGTTTAGTTTTTCAAATGAAAATTATAAAATTTTAAAAAATTATATTTAAAATTTTTCTACACTAAAAGGTGGTAAAATTACCTTTTAGAAAAATACTTATTTTTCTTTATAAAATTAGATTTATTCTTATATTTTACCTATCAAATATATTGGATGAGTATCAAAAATATTGATCAAATGTATAATATATAAATTTTATTGAAAAAATTAATCAAAAGTTTTGTGTTTAATTTATTGAGAGAAAATTGTGATTGTACATAGAAAAATAGTTTTCTTAGAAAAATAATTTCTTTATTTTCAAATAGTTAATTCATTTACTTATTCTAATTGATAAATAAAGGATTAATTTTATATATATGTGTTAATAATGTTTTTCAAAATTTAGTTAATCTGTTTCATAACTTTTATTCCAATGGCTAGGTGGCAGCTATAATAATATTTTAATAATCATATTAATATTATATTATAGTTCGATAAAAACTCAACCTTGCATGTACCACAAGCTATCGAAGAGACTCGGTATTGTGTGTAATCAAATCCAAACTTAGTGTTTTGTGTACTGAATGATATTCTAAGTGTTTCATATAGTAAAATATTAACATGGTGTTGCATATAACACATTCCAAACTGAGTGATTTTATTTAAAAAAACAATATTCAATGTTTCTTGAAATAAAAAATATCAAAAAGATTAAATTAGTTAGAAAAAAATATTTCATAAAATCTCGAGGTGTTACATTTTAACCCCATTAAAATTAATTTATCCTTTGAAATTCATCTAGGTTTTTAAATGTTTACTACTTTAAAGTTCCATTCATATAAACCCACATTGAAAAATAAATATTAAAAATTCCCTTAAAAATTTAAAGTTGGAAGTATAATGGATGCCAATAATAACACAAGAATAGTTTTACACAAAGGATAACATTGGGGAAAAGTGAAAATATTGTCTTGGAGGAAAGGAATCCATATTTATAGGGAGTTACTGAGGTCATAAATCACAAAAAAATGAATGATCAATAGAATGTTGAAGGCCTCAAAGTCATAAATGTGTGATGATTTAAAATTCCATTGATTAAAAAAATGTATTAGGAAAAAATTTATTTTTATAATGTTTTCTTAAAGTTGAATAATTTTCATGAAAATATATACTTGCATGATTTTTGGACATCCCCACCCTTTGTTGTTCCATGATCAATTTCCACTTCATCTCTTATTTTAAGAAATGAAGGAGAATTTGACATTCCCAAAGCATTGTAAGAACATGATACCCATAAATATAATGATAGTTAATTCCATATATCACAAAAAATGTTTTTCATAAGCTATTAAATATGCATAAATCCACATATGGTGAGATAAAACTTTAATCTCTAAAACCTCATCCAAATATTAACATAAACTATTCAATAAATGGTTAATGTTATAACCCTTTTGAAAGATTAAAATCTAAAACTTTAGAAATAAGTTCATGAAATAATATTAACATTGATCCTCATATAACATAAAGTATCACTTGTTATAAAATTCCCAACATGTGAATACCCTCATCGTATATTCTCTTGAAACATGGTAATAACCTAAATTACCATATATCCTTTTAGAAAACATGCATGATTTCTTTATTATGAAGATTAATAGATATTTTTAAAAAATTAAATAAGTTGTAAACTTTATCCATGATAACATAGACCACTTTTCAACAAATCCTTTATTAGTTATGAGGTTATAAATACATTCCAAATAACTTTATCCAAATCAATCGTCTTTTTATTCAATATAAACACATTTTTCTCAATATTAGGGACACATTAAAGGTTACCTTCCCTTAATAAAAATATATATTTCCATTAAATCCATTTTCCAGTTCATCACTACCATTAAATATATTTTTTCTAATCCTTAATTGAAAACATATACTTCATGATTCATGTAACATAATTCTTGAATTCCTATACATACACATTTCAATCATCCAACTTTATTCTTAAACCATTACTCAAGCTTCATCATCTTATCCCTTAATACCCATTTCCTAGAATATGAAATATGAATCATGAATTAAGGTTCCTCAACATAAATATAATCATGATTCTTATTTTTATGTAAATAATATTGGAAGAACATCCCAAACCTTTCACATGTCCATCCAAAATAACATTTTTATTTTTCAAAACACTTTTAAGGGGGAAAGTGAGAACCCTGACAACGCAACACTTTAACCACCAAAATTTACTAAATTTTTATGGAAGAAAATCTTGAGCCGATTGGAATCAATCTCCCTGAACAGTATCCAGGGAATAGAATTAACCTAGGACTCCAGATCGTCCTTTAGGATGTCTTCATAATGTTTATCCAAGATGTTCCAAGATTTCATGTACTTCTCCATGTTGATCTTTCCCATGTTTAAGACTCTCTTCAAAATATGGTTCTACCTATCAATCCATTCACCTTTCCCTTTTGTAGTTTCCACATGAAGAAATCTTCCCATCATTTGTTTGATCACTTCCTTTGGTGCTTTAATATCTAGAACTTTCTCCACCATTTCTTCTTCCGAGTTCAAAAGAAGTTCCATGTAAACTAATACTAATTTTATCTGACTTTGTGGGTCATCATGGAATCCTTCCTCGCATTTCTTTCCTGGAGGAAGTAAAGCCTCCGCCCGACACACCTCCTCAAAGTTAAGAATCCCCTCCCCTAGCTGGCCCTTTGTATGCTCTTCTGCCTCCCCTTGAGGAGACGTGGCCTCAACCAAAAGTGGGGGGTCATCACCCCCACATGTATCCAACTCCAGATCTCCCCCAACCTAAGATCCAGAATCCTTAGAGGAGGAAACACCTACCTTCTTTTTAGTTCCTTTTCACACCTTCGAATGAAGTTTGACTATACTAGAGGAAATGGTCACTGGAGGGCTTGGTAAGTTAGATTAGTCTATCAGTTGTCACGGACTCCTGGTATGTTAGACAAAGCCTTCTGAATCTGTAATGGTGTTCCTTCACTTCTTTCAAGAGGCTCTAAAAATATCTTCTTCAATGCCAGCTTCCTTTTATTCAGTAGGGGAGTCTGAAGATGACTCTGAAAGAACTTGGCTATCCTCCTCTTCCGTAAAAGGATCACCACCAAGAATAGCCTCCATCATATTTCCATCCCCAAGATCATGGCCCTCAACTTCACCCATCACTGTATACTGGTTATGAGAATTATTAAACATCCCACCATATTTAACCTTCTCAGCATAAGAAGGTTTGATCTGCAAGGCCTGCGCAGGAACATCAGATCCACTTGGTTGTTCGAAGCCATGTCCCATGTATTGAAAATGCAGATCTCCTAAGACCAGACTAAGGGGATTATCACCCATGGATATTTCCTCTCCAAATTCATCATTCACCCTCGCTGCATTGATTGAATCCAAATACATACCCTTAACTAAATCCTTTCCAACATCTAGGTGCACCTCCCTCTCCACTTGTCCAACCTCTTCCTCGACAATATCAGCATTCATGCTAGTTCCAGCACCCTCTTCCGAAAGAACAACAGAGGAACAGAGAACACCCAAATCCCTTTTTAGGTGATAAAAAACCTCTGAAACATTTGGATTCAAATGAGTATCCTTTGAATACATATTAAGAGTCACCACCTCTCTGGGGGGGCAGAACCAACAGGGACTTGACTGTGTCGTTGACCATCATCAGCACCAGAAGGGCCACCCTGTCCTGTCCCATTAGACCTCTCCCCTTGAAGAGTCTAACTTCCTCGCTGGAAAGAAGAAAATTTATGTAGAAGATGAAGGAAAAGAGCGCATAAATGCATCCAGGACTCAAACACGACAGGTTTCTTCCACCGAAACTCCTCACCAACTGAGATCCAAAGCCATTTGATCGGAGGTTTAGAGAAATAAACTTTGACACATATGTGTGGAGAGATTGGATGAAAGACCAAACTATTTCTCAAGTATATACATTGATATCTACTGACCAAGTTCCCAAGCATGAGAATAATAGAGGGGGTTTTGAAGGGGAGAGTGAGTTCCGGGAAACTTACCCACTGGGCTGGCATCGGAGCATCCAACTTCATATGCAGATCAAAGGACCATCTTATCAAATGAAAGTGGCAGTCATTGTAGGAACGAGGATCCCGAGACCACGCAGAGATCAGATCTTTTGAAGACACAAAATTAATCATGATGTACCTCTTATCGATGATACCCGTTGTCACTCATTCCTAAAGTCCCCAAGAGGAAAATACAAAACAGTCGAAGACATCAACCAATGGACTCTGCGAGATGAATCGGGTGACCAAGGTTTGATTATGGAGAGTTGAAGCATCGTAAAATTTAGAAATTGAAATTTCGAGTTGAGGGAGACCTTCGTAAAGATCTGAGACCTTAGGGAAAATTGCAATTTCAGGAAATGGAGGGAAGCATTCGGGAAAGGAGAACTGAATGAAAGGAGAAGGGAGTTCCAAATCGGCAGGGTGATTTCCCTCCCCTGCCGACGAGGGAGGGGAAGTGTTGAAAACCATCACCACCAATATCAAATCAGTTTTCACACCTTTCACATTTCATTTTCGGTATTTTTATCTTTAGTAGTATAACCAAAACGCATATACCATCCTAATTATCTTCATGATACTTCCACTTAGGAAATTTATTTTCATTATGCACATACCTTCGAAATATAAAACAATCAAAGTTAACCCAGTTCCTTCTAGTTCCCACTATTGACTAAAACCAAGAAGCATAGGATGAGAAACACTTATCATAAACATAATCACAAAAAAAATTATTTATAGGATTTTTAAATCATGACAAATAATTGATTAATATATAGAACCTTTGTTCTATCCTAGGTTATTCATAGTCATATTCTATTTAAATCCATCATTACGGTACATAATGAGTTTTTGAATTCCCAAATCATACCCCTAGGGAGTGTCAAACCAGGTGTGTATCAAGGCATGTTGTCATGTAGCAGATTATGCTTGAGTTAGGCCCAAAACACCTTTTTAGAGTTATTACCCTTAGGTACATCTATGATAGATCCACATACATTTTTAGTATCTAAACAGGTATGTATTGGAAGGAAACCACTCACTTTATCCTTTAGAAAATTCCCATGACATTTTTCTATACTTTTCCTTATCCTTAGACTTATCCTTATACATGTCCTTGGGGTTCTCACTAATGTTTTATTATCCCAATTTACAATGGTTTACTAAACATTCCCTTTGATACCAACTATAGAGACTTGAGATTAACATACATGGATATTACATCAATCTATATGAATATTTAGCATACTAAAAAATTAAATCCCCAAGGACCATAATAGTTTAGTGTATTTGGAAACTTAGAATACATTCTTCTAGTTTGTTGAAATATCTTCAACATACCCCATAAATATCTTCCCCTTTTTAACCCCTGCATAAAATCTTTCCTCATAACCTAGGGGAAAGGAAACATATGAAAGGGGTGAGATCAGATGCTCAGTAAGCGTAAACAAAGGAGACACATAAGCATAATCATGAAATAAGGGTATGAGAACATGAGAGTAAAATTATAAGATCATACCCTGTATATCAAAGATAATACACATGAGTCATGGAAAAAATATTATCATTTTATAAGATATGAATCATAAGGGAATTAGGAGCATAATCCATAAAATCATAACATATGAATAAGACATAGAATTTGCGGCAGACACATAGGTATATAGAATGATTTCCATAATAATCAAGGCATCACTGACAAGGCCTTTTTAGCATCATGGGTTCACTCCCCATACCATCTTCATAGGCATGGTTCACTCCCATGACCATCTTAGCAGAAAAAATATTGTACTGAATTGAGTTCACTCCCTGTTCTAGCCATGTTTATCTCATGAGATATAAATATTTACCCAATGAATTATATGTATACATAGGTCTCACCCATCCATTAATTAAATCATACATAAGTGTTCCTCAAGATCATAAACAATCATATCATAACCCATGAAATGGGTATCATAAACATGTAATCATATCATAACCCATAGAAAATATATATATTTCATAATCATTTCATCAAAGCATAACCCTTTAAAATAAGTTAGTTTCATAAGGATATAACATATTAAAGTGAAATGGGTTTTCTAAATATATAACTCGTGAAAGAGAAATGGGTTTCATAAAAATCATACCATCAAAACATAAACCATTCAGAGAAAGAATATGAATGGAACCATTGGATTATATCACCATAAAGTCATGAGTAACATCAACAGATGACATATGAGATGTAAAATAGTTTTTAAATATCTTTTAAAAACATTTCTTGAGAAAAATACCCTTTCTTCGTTGAAAAAGTCTTTTTAAAACATAAAACATTTTAAAAAACATTTCCTTTGAAATTAAAACTTGAAAACTTATAAATGAAGCTAGAAAAAAAAATTGAAAACCTTTTTACATGAAAAATTATAACGTAATATTGAAAACATTTTTCTTTTAAAACTTATAAAAGACGATTTTAAACATTTTTAAAACCTTTTCCCTTGAAAATACTTTGAAAATATTGAAAAAAGGCTTGAAATCATTTTGAAAACATTTTTCAAAAAAAATTATAAAAGAATCTTGAAAATATTTTGAAAACAAATTTATTTTAAAGTAATTTAAAATCATATAAATAAGTCTTGAAATAATTTTGAAAACCTTTTTCTAGAAATATTATAAAATAAGCTTGAAAATTTTTTGAAATTCATTTTCTTTGAAAATACTTTGAAAACATAGGAAGAGGGATTCAAATAATTTTGAAACCAATTTTATTTTTGAAATATATAAAACAATCTTTATAAACTATAAAAAAAATTAAACATAGAAAATTTTTTAAAACATTTTTAGAAAAAATGGTTTTGAAAGAATACATATTTCTGATTGAAAAGAGAATTGAGATTGGATATTATTAAAAAGATATTATTAATTATTTGAAGGACCAAAGAGTGTAAAAATGGTTCCAATAAATGAAGATATCATGAAAAAAAAGAGTAGAATAAAATTCATGAGAGTTATTGAGATATGGAACATAATATTTCATCACTGTAAGTATAATCATAAACAATCCTGATAAATGATGAGATTGTTTCAATGGACTATTATCATTTGGTAACATTGAATTATACTCCCCGTGTAAGAAAATGAAATTAAATGAATCTTAAAATATCATTAAAAGAAGTATATTCTTGATATAACATGAAAAATTTAAGTATATACACCTCATAAAAGAAAAAATGTGCATAACAAGACACGTGTCTTAAAGAAGGAAAATTGAGACAAAATTACCATACCGATTTGGTAACTTTTGAACCATAAACCACACAAAATAAATATAATAAAATGGATATGTAAATTACCATAAATTTAATTATAGTAATAATATAATATATTCATGGTAATTATATACACCACAAAAAAAGTGAGTGGTTAATAAGGCATAAGTCTCATAGAAATAAATGTGAGAAGAGAAAATACTTACCTTTATGTATTGACTCTCATTATAATCATTAAAACCTCCTGTATAATAAGTATTAGTTTATTATAAATACATCACAAAAACGTATTTATATATATAATAACATGTATGATTTACTTGTGAATTTATATTACCTGTTCATTAATAAATCCACGTTAAATTTATGTTTCGGGTGATAACTGCCTTGTTTTTTGTATATGTTTTGAATTGTTATTTTTTGTTCTCTTAATTAGATCATGATTTAATTATTTAAATATTATAAAACATGATATAAATATAATATATATTCAGTGTATTTTTAATAAAATAATCTATATAATATTGAATTATTAAATGGAATACACCGTTCATGGAGACGGTAGGTTGTATGTACACATGAATGATGTTTCCATTTTAATGTCATATTAAAAGAAAGAAAGTAAATGTAATATATGTATATATATATAATATCATTATATTATAATTATTATTTCATATATATCATATATCTTTACTAAACCCATCCTTAATACATTCCATGTAAAGTGTTAACAAATCACATTGATTTGAGAAGGTGGTAGTCCACACATCCAGAAACGAATATCGTATTTACAGAAAATGGAAATCAAGAATTCTTTTTTTATAATAATTAAAGAAGATTAAATAAATAATAAATATCATATACATAATTTAAAAACATATTTTACATCATAATTTCCAACCATAAGAGGTGGTAAAGTAAAAACGAACAACATTGTTTTGTGAGGCGGTAGTTTATCGTACACAAGAACGGTAATTTCGTTGCCCATTAGATGGATGTGTTTGAAAGTGTAGGTAGAACCATTATAATAAAAAAAATAGAATATTGAGTATAATTATGTTATTATATAATCATGGGATAATAAAAATTTATGTGTTGGAAAAAAAAAATAAAATAAAGGATTTTGAGGAAGGATGTTACCTATTTTTTGGGTAACTCCTTTTGGTTTGCACCAAAGGGATTCTTTGCTTTGTATTTATACCAAAATTGAGGCATAAAAAAGTAAGGTAGGTATTTTTAAAACTTATTTGAGTATACTTTTGGATATACAAATGGATTTATAGGTGTGAATAAACAAGATGGGTGAGTGCATTTTTTTAGTGGAGGAGGAGTGACATTCTTGTATATTTTTTAAAAGGGAATTCCGCCCACATTTTCCTATGAAAAGTGACTCTAATAATGGTAAAAATAAGATAAAATGGAGTATATGGTATATATATATACATAAAATGGATATTGGACAAGGTTTTAGGTCATTTTACCCTTAGGTTTAAGGTTTAGTCCCTTGTTAAGCTAATTTTCCTCTTAACCACTCTAATTAAATTTAATCACTTTTACTAATATTTTTGGTAAAAAATAATTTTACCCTATTATAAATTATAAATAATGAATATTAAAAATATGGAATCTATTTTTCCAAATTATAATCACATATTTGGTAGAAATTAATTTAAATTTAATCAATAATATGGGAGGATAAAGCGTGTTTTTAAACAAAAATTTTTAAAAGATTGAAATGTTTTCATATCTAATTTCAATGTGAAATTGGTTAAAATGACATAAATTGGATTGATTTATGTAAAATTATTCTAATTAAAATTTAAAACCAAACTAACATATTATTTAACTATATAAATAAATTATATGAAAAAGCAATTTTGAATTAAAATTCAATGTTTTTCATTATTCATCAAAAAATGAAACTTCTCAGAAAAATACCAAAAATTAACCCAAAGTAAATTTTAATATTACTAAGAAAAAAATTAAGTTTATTCATTAAAATGGAAATTATAAAATTGAAAAAAAAAATCATATTTCAAATTCGTTCACCATTAAAAGGCGATACAATTACATTTTTGAAAAATATATCTTTTTATTCACAAAATTGTATTTATTATTCTCTTATACCTATAAAATATATTGGATGAGTATAAAAAGTATTTATCGCACATATAATATATAAATTTCATTAGAAAAACTAATCATAAGTTGTTTTTTTAATTTATTGAGATAAAACTGTGTTTGTAAATAGAAAAATAGTTTTCTCATAAAAGTAATTTTTTTATTTTTAGACAGTGCTCTCATTAAATTATAATAATTGATAACTAAATGATTCATTTTATATACATGTGTAAATCATATTTTCACAATTTATTTAATCTTATTTTTAACTTCCCTTCCAACAACTAGGTTGTGGATATAATAATATTTTAATAATCATACTAATAGTAAATATAGTTCGATAAAAACTCAGCCTTGTGTATAACACAAGTTATTAAGGGACTCGGTATTGTGTGTAATACAAGACAAACATGGTGTTTCATGTACTGTAAGATAAGCTAACTATTGTGTGTAGTCAAAGATTGACTAGGTGTTACCTATAATTCAATCCAAACATAGTTCTTTTATATAAAAAACTATATTACATGTTGTGTGAAATGAAACATATAAAAAATATTATATTAATTCGAAAAAATATATTTTAAAAAATCTCAGGTTGTTACAAAAACAATCCAAATGAGCCTTTGAATCTGTCATAAAAAATAATTCAATAATTCTTTACTTCTGTCAAGACCATTGTAAAAATCTAAGATAATATCTTAAATTTATACTTTTTCATTGAATAATTAAATTTAGGGTTCCTTCAAGTGATGAAAAACTCTAAATGTAGGGTTGAAAATGAACAGTGGATCACATAATTAGAATTGATGTACCATATGTTTTTTTCTTTAAATGTAGGGTTGCTTATGATTGTAGGGTTGTTTATCCATGATTTTCCTGTTATCAAACGTATGGTTACTTTAAAATGTAGGGATTCCGAACCATACGTTACACATACAAACATAGGGTATGAATAGTTTTTTAAGAGTACATTTAAAACACATCTAGAATAATTCAAAAAATATTCCCCACAGATCAATAACTTGAATATATTCTTAGAATAAATATTTCAACAAATATTGTTTTCATGAAAAGTTAATTCATCGAAAAATCATTAGTAATATAAATTTGGGTGCTTGTTAGCATCAAAACCAAAAAGAAAATAATAAAATTATTGAATCAACACATGGTCAACATTATGGTCTTCACATATCACAAGAACTTGAGGTATATCTTTTCTCATTATAATCTTAATCTATAGAAATATATGTGGATGGAGTTTCTTTAGGATTATGATGTTGATATCCCCTACACCTCTGGAAAGGGGAATTTTGTAGAAAATGGTTTTATAATAATGTCATAGAGGGATGTCATTCAGGATTTTGAGGATTCATTAAGAGTGATGGAGGAGTTGGAATCCATTAACTTGGATGCAAAGTTGGTCGATGGTAGAGGCCATTTGTTTCAGATGATGGTGAATTATTCTTTGATATATCAGGTAGAGGATTCTTAGTGGGAGACTCAAAGGCAGAGGTGATTCATTATTGTGTTAGACCTAACGATGCTCCAGAGGGATAGTTAAAATATGGTCAGAACAAAAAGGTGTTTTAGGGGAGGATGTTTGTTCTGGTAGTGATTTTCATGGGATTCATTGAGTTTCATAAGTCAACTCTAATGGTACACCCTGTAGTATCCAAAATGTATCATGGCTGGTGGCCCATGATTAAATGGTTGGTGGTGTAGATTATGGATTGGTGATTGGTTTTTTAGCAGTTAAATTTTGAGCATCATGTTCCTTGTAGTTTGTTGTGGCACTTAGATGTTCCCAAATAGAAATGGGAAGACATATCAATGGACTTCATCACAGGTCAATCCCAAGATCTGTTATGTTGTGATATTATATGGGTAATCATGGATCAATTGATGAAATTGGCCCACTTCTTATCGATCAGATAATCATGCATCCTGGATGTTTTTGTGTGGAGGTATGTCGATGAGGTGGTTCAATTTCATGGATTTATAGGGTAAAATATATTCAATTAGGGTTCATTTTTAACTCCTGGATATATACTAGATTACATCATGATTTTGGCACTTAATTACGCCTAAAAACTAATTTCCAACCTCATAAGGATGGGTAGAAAAGGTGGAATATGCATACACTAGAGGATATGTTGTAGACATGCATCTTCTTCTTTGGAGGATCATGGGAAATAAACTTTACTTTGGTTAGGTTTTCTTATAATAAAAACTAACAATATTCCATTGGTGTGGAACCATTTTTGGATTTGTATGAGTGGCCATTTCGTTCTCTATTAAGTTGGACAGATGTTGTGGATGCATCAGTTCTTAGTCCCAATGTGGTGCAGATCACAACAGAAAAGGTTCTTCTTATTCATGATAGTATGAAGGAAGTACAAGACTGGAATAATTCTTATTTCTATCAAAAGAGTAGGCCCATGGAGTTTGAGGTTTGAGTCTACATGTTTTTTATGGTCTCCCCTTGACATGGGAAAAGTGGTTTGGCAGGGGGTAAGCATTATATCTGGTTTTTTGGGCCTTTTGAGGTGTTGGGGGAAGTTGTAATGGTGGAATATCAGTTGTAATTACCACCACTACTAGACAGGATCCAAGAAACCTTACACATCTCTCAACTCCCTTGGTATCTTTATGATTAATCCCGTGTTATTGACTAGGGAGATTTGGATATCAAGTATGATTCTACCTTTATGGAGTAATAAGTTGAGGACTAGGATCATTGAGAGAAGGTGATGTGTAGTTAAACCATTCCATTGGTTCATGTGTTGTGGAGTCATAGTGGTAAGAATTAGATTACTTTAGAAAATTAGATCCATATGTGCGCCTAATACCTGGAGTTTTTTATGTTTTTTTACCATTTTATCCCTTATAATGTTTGGATCTCTTAGTTCTATGTGATGTGTTGTTATTTTGTTGTGTTGTTTTCATGATGTGTGATTTTTTATGGAGATTATAGAATATGGAAAGTATAGTACGTGATTTCTAATTGATAATAATTATACTATGATGTAATTATCACCATTTATGTGAGTTAGTGTCGGACATAGTGGATAGTATCATGACATGGAGTAAAGACCTAAGAGGGGAGTCATCAGAAGTTACTAGATATAAAGGCAGCAGTTTTAAAGGGTCCATATTGGATAGGGAATCCATTGTATGCATCAAATTTGGCTCAAAAAATATATACATAAAATATCATATATAGAATTAGATCCTTTGACCTAGGAAGATGTGTAAGGATGGGTGAATACCATAAATCCTCTTGGGAAATCCTTCTAATTCACATATATCATAAAAAAGATAGAAAATCAGGAGGTTTTATAATCAATTGCACCTCTAATTGTAAAATATAAGGAAGGTGATATCATTATCTTTTTCAATCAGGGGGATGTTCAAGGAGCATTTGGACTCCTTTTATTTTTCCCTGATTAGAAGGTCGGTTCTTGAAAAGGGTGATAAACTCCCGACTTTGGAATATTTATAGCTTAAATTTAATTGAATCTAGGGTTTTTTAAGTTATAATATCGGTTGCATGTGAAGGGGATACTTTCATTTAATTTTCTAATCCAAAACTCAGAAATCCTTATCTCGGGATGCTAGTTCTTATAACTTGAATCCTATAATTCTAAGAATTTTATAATGGAAATTTTTTTAACCTTATTCATCAGAATCACAATAATTCTAAAATATTGGTTAGGTTTGATGACTTCATCTAGGTATTATAGAATCAATATATTTTGAAAGATATCTCATCCTTCATTTTAACACCTCTAAATCTTGTTGATAATACCATTTAGGGGAAGTTCAGTGATTATTATAGGATCTTGATTGATGTGGATTTATTTAAACCCAAGCCTAATTATGTAATTCTTATTGTGAATGGTTAAATAATTGATGTAGAGTTTGAATATGAATAATTACCCTATTTATGCAATTCTTTCAAGATTTTTTGTCATGATATTGGTAATTTCATGTAGGATCACAAGATCAAATCTAGGATTTTTAAGGGAACAAGGGGGGGATTGGTTAAAAAGGGAGGGGTTTCCACATTAAAGGCTAATTCTAGGGATCGAAACTCAGGACCATCTAATGAAACCCCTCATAACATGACAGGTTTGTGAAAAATCAATGTATGGGAACCCACTTCTCAGAATGTGGAATATCAGGCCTCACTGAAGGGCCTTTTTGACTCTAGTCTGGAAAATCATGCTCAATAAAATGAATTGGGTATTGCTGGTGTCTATACTGATATGTGATTCTCTTTTTTTGAGGTTGGAACATCACCTATGAAAGTTCACCAAGGATCCTCTCTAGGTGGAACCATTGAAGATATTGGAAATAAGTATTTCCTATAGGCTCTCAATGGTTCTAGTGAATTTGATATTCATAGAAAGAGAAAGAAATATATTAGAATTAATAGATATGTTCCAAGATATATTACTCTAGTGCAGTATAAAAAGACCCTTGGATCTATTGGTGATCATGGAGTATCTGATAAGGTATTCGCTACTCAGGTTGTAGAAAATTTTCAAATGAATCAAAAGGACCTTATGAATGCCTCTTTTGATCACAAAGGGAATTAAAAACATATTATTGATTCTGGTTTGTAGGATATATCTTATATAGGTTCTTTTACAATCAATGGTACTTTGGATTAAGTTTACTTTAGAGTTACTCATCCTATTGAGGATAATAGGCATGATACATCTAGTGAAGCTGAACCCACTGAGGATTCCCTAGAAGGGAATGGGAAGTATCATAAGGCATGGGATGATGTTCTATAGATGTCCAATGATGTCTAGATTCTCTACATTGTTACTCCATTAGACATTTCTAAATATAATTTTATTCTACTTAACATCCTAAATAGAAAAAAAATCAAGGATTTACTCCATGATAAATTTTTCAATGCTCATGGAGTTCCCCTTATTGAAAGCATTGAGACTAGAAATTTAGTATTGGGGGGATTAGGTCCAATGTAAGATACAACTACACTAGATGATAATGATGATGAGACATGTAAGGATCCTAAAACATGGAATATGGGTCTTCATCTGATATTTAATGGTCGTGTTTGATCCCATAGATGAATATTTTTCTTATTATGTAGTGGTATGTCACTTTTTTACATTACCCATATCCTCTTATACCATATTATTAATTTAATTTCAAAAAAATTTAGAACCATGGGATATCCAATGGATCATTACATCTTGGTATATT
This sequence comes from Viscum album, assembly GCA_963277665.1. Classification (NCBI taxonomy): domain Eukaryota; kingdom Viridiplantae; phylum Streptophyta; class Magnoliopsida; order Santalales; family Viscaceae; genus Viscum; species Viscum album. The sequence continues at coordinate 1,615,107,319 of OY728163.1, forward strand.
GATATAGTGGATGTAATTCCTTTATTTTTATGTTTGGGGTAGTGTGGTTTGTTGGTTATGGCAGTTGTTGGTTTGGGTTGTGTGGAGGTTGACATGGTTATGCAGATGGATGAGTGTTTGTGTGAAAGAAGGTGTTTTGTGGCTGGTACCAGATGATTTGGTGTTGTTCCTGATGATTAGTGGTTATTTTTATCTGTGGTGATGTGTTTTTGTGGTCATGAAGTTTGTTGAGGTGGTGTTGGGTGTTTCGATTGGTGAGTTTGGATGGTGGTAACATTTGCGATGTGATGAGAACCATGAGAGGTATCTCATAGGGTAGTTATTAGGCCCCAATTCTATCCCTAGGTTTGGTTTTTATTCTCAATTATGAGAACCATTTGAGAGTTATCTGATGTAATATACCATGTCTTCCTGGCCGGTTACTTTTTCGTTTGGGTAGTTAGATCCATTTAGGGGATGTCTAAGTGGGTTTTAGTGAGGCTAGAGTTATAGAGTGATACAACAGGTAGTTTATGACATGAACCAAATTCAAGTCATGAATTGGTAGTTTGTAGATTGTGTAGTTATCCAAATTCACATATTGTATATGGTCTAAGGGGGGTTCTGTGAGATGGATTAATGTCGTTAAAAGGGAATTCATGACATGTAGTTAAATCAGTCCAAGTTAACTTAAGTTTCAGTAGAAGTTGGAATTATAGGTAATTCCCAAGGAATAAAAATCATGAATTGATTTTATGTCATGAAAGTTCTGGTCTACATGCTTTAAATCCATTTTTTGGCTGATTTTTTTTATTATACCACCCTTCCTTTCTCTCATATTTGGTAGAGCCCCATGTTATTTTGAGGGATCATCCAGTACTCCTTCTCTCACCTTGGTCTATTGGTTTTGGTGGATTCCCATTAAAGATCAGTGGTAATCCCTTTTATTCTTATTAGTTATTTTCTTCCACTTTTCTCCTAGGGATCTACTTTAGTGGAATGGTTTTTGTTTTGGGTGTGAGTTCAGCTACTCTTTTGATAATCCTTTGTAAAGACCCATAAATTTCAAGGAAATTTTTTTCTTAATTTTCTTTGTACTTTACAAGAACGCAGTTTCTGACGGCACCTGATTCCGAGGCCCGGTGTGCCCGGAATCATTTTCTGAAGTTTGGCTCGGGTATGTTCAGTGAACGAACGAGCGGGTTTTTCTAACTTTTAAAGCGGTGCTCGGAATCGAATTCTGAGGGCACCGATGGAATCGCAGCACCGATATTTTCTTAGAAACGCCTCTTCTGGAGTTGCGTTTGCTCAGGTGTGGTTTTTAATTTTTGGGCTTAAAGTTAAGAAATAAAATAATTTGTACGACAAACTTTATTTTATTTCACTTAAAGCCACTTAAAAGCCACTTTAAGCTGCTTAAGCTGAGTTGAAGCGGATAGGGTAGAACCCGAAATATCCTACCCTCCTGGTAGGATATTTGTGAGGTGGGGCCCGCACGAGCCCCACCGTTTCTTTTCCGCTAAGTAACGCACCCGCGAAAACCCATCATTATGAAAGTCAACTGACGAGTTTTCTTAAATTCTTAACGCACCAATTAATTGGGTGGTTTTATTTGTTGAATTAATTTAATCGTTTCTTAACCTGTTTGAAATCCGTTGGCGTAATAATAAAATAAGACCAACGCACGACATCTTGAGGATTGCTCGTTGAGAGGATTTGACAAAACCTTAAGTCCTTCAACCTCCTTCGCGAAGAACGCCGGCCTTCGATGAAGAACGCCGAACCCGCGGAAATCGACGATGCGACGCCGTGTGCCGCGACGCCGACGTTTCCCTTCCCGCGACGTTCTTCTGCGACGTTCCTTCATCTGCAACAAAATCTTCGATCATCCGTTAAGGTGAGAGATTGCGGTTCTTCAAATTTATTTGCGGATTATAACAATACATGGATTTAATCGATATAATTAAATATATTGTTTCTTGCTCCTCGGAGTTCGTCGACGCAATGTCGGATACCGCGACGACGCGACGGTCCCCTCCTTCCGCGACGATCAATTCCGCGAGGAACGCGCGTGCGATGCCTTGACCGAGGTAGGGGTTTGTTTGTGAAATAATTTATATTCCTGTGATTGTTTCTTTTAACACAAAGAACCCGGATCAAGTTCAATTTTAATTCTATTAAAATTGTGCCTTGCTTTTATTCATGTGTTGAATATTTCTCCCGACTGTTATCTTCTAACGCGGAGGGTGCGGGCCAAAAAAAACGGCCCGACAACCCTCCGCAGTTCTCCGTTGATGCGCGGATTGGCGGGCGACGACAAACATGGCGCATGGACAATTTGTTGTTTCCGCAGTGAAGAACGGGACCCGGGAGGAGCTTCGGCGCAGACGGGAAGGAAATCGGACCACCGGAGCAACTCCGGTGGCCCGCGGAAGCCACCGGCGGCGCGGGTCGCTGGTGCGGCGGCGCCCCGGCGCGCCGCCGGACAGGGCCGCTGCGGCTGAAGCGGCGGCGGCGGCGGCGCCAGCGGACCTGCGGCTGTGCGGGTCCGACGCACACGGGACGTGGCTTTGCCCCCTCCGTTGACCAGGGCGGCCCCCCGCGGGGGCCGCGGTGTTGTCACGCGGGGGCAGCGCGCCCCCCCGCGTTGCTCGGCCGCTCGGCCCACTACGGGAAAAATGGGTATCTGCGACGGGTTATTCTGCGACGGGGATAAATCCCGTCGCAAATAGCCCCGTTAAAAACTTATTTGCGACGGGGGTATTTGCCCGTCGCAAATAAGAAGCCTTTTGAGACGGGATTGCTTTCCCCGTCACAAAAGAACTGGCGCGCTTTACGCGCCAAATCGCGGGAAACATATTTGCGACGGGCGGTTATTGCCCGTCGCAAATAATCGGCGGCGGTAAAAGGTATTTACGACGGGAATATTCCCCCATCGCAAATAGTATGTCGGCAGGTGGTTATTTGCGACGGGACCCGTCGCAAATAACTATTTAACCGTTGACCGTAATAAATGATGGCTAAGGTATTTGCGACGGGTACCGTCGCAAATAATCTAACCTATAAATACCCTCATCCGTTTTTTTCAATTCATTCTCAAACTCCATCTTCTCCTTCTCTCAAAATTCTATTTCTAGAGTTCAGCGTTTCTCAAGTTTAATTTTTTTCTCCGGAGTTGATATTGAAGTTTTCAAGAACGATCAGAGATCAACCTGAGATCAATTTTCAAGGTATTTATGTTCATTTTAAATTAATATTTATTTTAAATTTTTTATTAGTTTCAATTATTCTTAATTAGTTGTAATTTAATTATGTTTACATTGTTTTGTTACTTAATAAATTTAAATTATTAGTATTGTTCATAGTTAATGGTAATTAGGAATAATTAGTAATAATTTTCAATAATTAAGAATAAATATTAATAATTAGTAATAAATACCAATAATTAGGAATAATAACATTATTACATTATTAGTATATTTTATTATTAATATTAAAATAATATAATTTTTTATATTATATACAATTCTCCTTTCATCTGTGTGTTTTCTGTCTCCACGTGTATTATTTGTATGTGGAGACAGAAAACACACAGATTAAAGGAGAATTGTATATAATATAGAAAATTATATTATTTTAATATTAATAATAAAATATACTAATAATGTTATTATTCCTAATTATTGGTAATTATTCCTATAATTACTAATAATTAGAAATAATTAACAATAATTAGCAATAATTAGGAATAATTCGTAATAATTACTAATAATTACCAATAATTAGTAATAATTACCAATAATTAGTAATAATTACCAATAATTAGTAATAATTACCAATAATTAGTAATACTTACCAATAATTAGTAATACTTACCAATAATTAGTAATAATTACCAATAATTAGTAATAATTAGTAATAATTATCACTAATTATCAATAATTAGTAATAATTAGTAATAATTACTAATAATTACCACTAATTAGTAATAATTAGTAATAATTACCAATAATTAGTAATAATTAGTAATAATTAGTAATAATTAGTAATAATTAGTAATAATTAGGAATAATTAGTAATAATTACCAATAATTAGTAATAATTACCAATAATTAGTAATAATTACCAATAATTATCAATAATTACCGCTAATTACCAATAATTAGGAATAATTATCAATAATTAGGAATAATTACCAATAATTAGGAATAATTACCAATAATTAGTAATAATTACCAATAATTGGGAATAATTACCAATAATTACCAATAATTAGTAATAATTACCAATAATTAGTAATAATTACCTATAATTTGTAATAATTACCAATAATTAGTAATAATTAACAATAATTAGTAATAATTATCAATAATTAGGAATAATTACCAATAATTACCAATAATTACCGATAATTAGTAATAATTAGTAATAATTAGGAATAATTACCGATAATTAGTAATAATTAGTAATAATTACCGATAATTAGTAATAATTCGTAATAATTACCAATAATTAGTAATAATTAGTAATAATTAGTAATAATTACCAATAAAGAGTAATAATTACAAATAATTAGTAATAATTACCAATAATTAGTAATAATTACCAATAATTAGTAATAATTACCAATAATTACTGATAATTAGTAATAATTACCAATAATTATGAATAATACCGATAATTAGTAATAATTACCAATAATTACCGATAATTAGTAATAATTATCGATAATTAGGAATAATTACTGATAATTAACAATAATTAGTAATAATTAACAATAATTAGTAATAATTACCAATAATTACCCATAATTACCAATAATTACCCATAATTACCGATAATTACCAATAATTAGGAATAATTACCAATAATTAGTAATAATTACCCATAATTAGTAATAATTACCAATAATTACCAATAATTAGGAATAATTACCAATAATTACCGATAATTACCGATAATTAGTAATAATTAGTAATAATTAGAAATAATTTGTAATAATTACCAATAATTACCCATAATTACAGATAATTACCAATAATTAGAAATAATTACCAATAATTAGGAATAATTACCAATAATTAGGAATAATTACCAATAATTAGGAATAATTACCAATAATTACCAATAATTAGTAATAATTACCAATAATTAGTAATAATTAGGAATAATTAGTAATAATTACCAATAATTAGTAATAATTAGTAATAATTACCAATTATTAGTAATAATTAGTAATAATTAGATATAATTAGTAATAATTACCAATAATTAGTAATACTTAACAATAATTAGTAATAATTACCAATAATTAGGAATAATTACCAATAATTACCAATAATTACCAGTAAATAGTAATAATTAGTAATAATAAGGAATAATTACCAATAATTAGTAATAATTAGTAATAATTACTAATAATTAGTAATAATTAGTAATAATTAGTAATAATTACCAATAATTAGTAATAATTGGTAATAATTAGTAATAATTAGTAATAATTACCAATAATTAGTAATAATTGGTAATAATTAGTAATAATTAGTAATAATTAGTAATAATTACCAATAATTAGTAATAATTACCAATAATTAGTAATAATTAGTAATAATTAATAATAATTACCAATAATTAGTATTAATTACCAATAATTAGTAATAATTACCAATAATTAGTAATAATTAGTAATAATTAGTAATAATTACCAATAATTAGTAATAATTAGTAATAATTAGTAATAATTAGTAATAATTACCAATAATTAGTAATAATTAACAATAATTAGTAATAACTACCAATAATTAGTAATAATTACCAATAATTAGTAATAATTAATAATAATTAATAATAATTAGCAATAATTAGCAATAATTACCGATAATTACCAATAATTAGTAATAATTACCAATAATTAGTAATAATTAGTAATAATTACCAATAATTAGTAATAATTAGTAATAATTACCAATAATTAGTAATAATTAGTAATAATTAGTAATAATTACCAATAATTAGTAATAATTACCAATAATTAGTAATAATTAGTAATAATTAGTAATAATTAGTAATAATTAACAATAATTAGTAATAATTACCAATAATTAGGAATAATTACCAATAATTACCAATAATTACCGGTAAATAGTAATAATTAGTAATATTTAATAATAATTAGTAATAATCAGTAATAATTACCAATAATTAGTACTAATTACCAATAATTAGTAATAATTACCAATAATTAGTAATAATTACTAATAATTAGTAATAATTAGTAATAATTACTAATAATTACTAATAATTAGTAATAATTACTAATAATTAGTAATAATTAGTAATAATTACCAATAATTAGTAATAATTACCAATAATTAGTAGTAATTAGTAATAATTAATAATAATTACCAATAATTAGTATTAATTACCAATAATTAGTAATAGTTACCAATAATTACCAATAATTAGTAATAATTAGTAATAATTAGTAATAATTACCAATAATTAGTAATAATTAGTAATAATTAGTAATAATTAGTAATAATTACCAATAATTAGTAATAATTAACAATAATTAGTAATTATTAACAATAATTAGTAATAATTACCAATAATTAGTCATAATTACCAATAATTACCCATAATTACCGATAATTACCAATAATTAGAAATAATTACCAATAATTAGTAATAATTACCAATAATTAGTAATAATTAGTAATAATTACCAATAATTAGTAATAATTAGTTATAATTACCAATAATTAGTAATAATTAGTAATAATTACCAATAATTAGTAATAATTAACAATAATTAGTAATAATTACCAATAATTATGAATAATTACCAATAATTACCAATAATTACCGGTAAATAGTAATAATTAGTAATAATTAGTAATAATTAGAAATAATTAGGAATAATTACCAATAATTAGGAATAATTACCAATAATTAGTAATAATTAGTAATAATTAGTAATAATTACCAATAATTAGTAATAATTACCAATAATTAGTAATAATTACCAATAATACTAATAATTACCAATAATTTTAGTACTATGAAAATAATAAAAAATTTATATAATATTAAAATTATCAATATTTGTAACAGGTTTTGCTTTATTCTCAACATATTTAATTCTTAAAGGGTCAATTTTTAGGTCTATATCAATAAAAAGTTTGCGTCAGTCGTGTATGATGTAAACTCTATAATTATCCTAGCTTGAGTGTTTTTTCTAACAAATTATTCAAAACCAGTAATGATTTTATATTTTATAGAAAAATATGGAACAAAGAGGTTGTCAAAAATCATTTTTAGGTGACCGCATATGGATAAATCAATGTAGAAATCCAAACGGTTCTGGTTTAAATCCAGTATATGTAGAGGGTGTGGAGACTTTTTTATCATTTGCGGCATCAAATCCAGAATTTGTTTCAGAAGGCAAAATAAAATGCCCTTGCAGAAAATGTGCATTGAGAACGTTTGACACGTTTGACAAAGTGGGGGAACATCTCTTGCGTTTTGGTTTTCAACCAGATTATGTTTTTTGGTATCAACACGGTGAACGCAGTTCCAGAGCAAGTGATACCAACTTGATTCCTAATCCGTCCCGGTTTTAAGATTTAGTACATGATGTTCCAGGTTCATCTGTTCAACATACAGAAACTCTGGCTGATATAGCTTCAAATCCTGAGTTGGCACCGTCTGAATTTTATGAGTTGTTGAGGTCTGCTGAGGATGCATTATATCCTGGCTGCAAGATGAGCAAATTAGAAGTAGTTGCAAAATTTATGGCTATCAAATCAGATAACGGAATTTCAAACACCTGTTTTGACCAGATATTTTCTTTGCTTAAAACACTGTTACCCGAAAGAAATGTTTTGCCTGCAAATTACTATGAGAGTAAGAGGCTGGTTCGAAATTTGGGACTTACTTGTCAGAAGATTCATGCATGTTCAAATGACTGCATTTTATATTCTGGAGAAAATGAGTCGTTGGATAGTTGTCCCACATGTGGGAAACTGAGATATAAAGAAGGACAACACGGGAAGTCTGGTTTGATTCCTGTAAAACAGTTGAGATATTTTCCGCTTACATCCAGACTTCAGCGTTTATTCATGTCTAAGAATACAGCAACAATGATGTCATGGCATAAAGAGAATATTTCAATCGATAAAAGCTTGAATCATCCCGCCGATGGTGATTCATGGAAACATTTTGATAGAGTGCATCTATCCTTTGCTTTAGAAGCTAGAAATGTTCGACTGGGCCTTTCCACTAATGGTTTCTGTCCGTTTGGATCTTATGGTAGTCAATATTCATGTTGGCCTATTTTTTTAACTCCGTAAAATTTACCTCCATGGATGTTGATGAAGGAGCCATATATCTTTTTGACTTTACTAATTCCAGGACATCCGAAGAAAGATATTGATGTTTATTTGAAACCATTGATTGATGAATTAAATTTATTGTGGATTACTGGTGTCAGTACATATGATGTTGCAACGAAACAGAATTTCATACTAAGAGCAGCATTGATGTGGACAATTAGTGACTTCCCAGCTTATGGGATGTTATCTGCCTGGAGTACACATGGTCATAAATCATTTCCTTACTGTATGAGAGAGAACAAAGCATTTATGCTCATTCATGGAAAGAAACCTTGTTATTTTGACTGTCATCGCAGATTTCTTCCAGCAGATCATCCTTTTCACAGAAACAGATCTCATTTCAGAAAAGGAACAGTTGAAAGGGATGGACCTCCAAAAATGCTATTAGGTTCGGATTTAAAATCAGTTGTATTTTCATTACCTCCCATCACTTTTGGTCCCACAATAAACCAACATAAAATTTCTGGTTTTGGGAAAGAACACAATTGGATTAAACGTAGCATATTTTGGGATTTTCCATATTAGTCTGATTTGTTGGTCCGACACATGTTAGATGTCATGCATATTGAGAAGAACTGTTTTGATAATTTGTTTCATACAGTTTTGGATACACCAGGAAAGAGCAAAGACAATGTAAATGCACGTTTAGATCTTGCCCAAATTTGTAGGCGTCCAGAATTGGAACTGTTTGAGAATGTCAGAACAGAAAGGTTACTGAAACCAAAAGCAGCTTATACACTGTCTAAAGAAAACCGTTTATTATTTTGTCAGTGGATTGCAGATTTGAGACTTCCAGATGGTTGTGCTTCCAATTTGGGTAGATGTGTAAAGAATGGTCATATTACTGGATTAAAAAGTCATGATTTTCATGTTATAATGGAAATACTTCTACCCATTAGATTAAGAGGTCTGTTGAATTCTGTGATTTTGGATTCCATAACAGAAATGTCTCATTTTTTTCGGTAAATTTGTGCTGCTACAGAAGATTATGATGCTCTAGGAAAACTTGAAAAAGATGTTGTTGTAATTATATGTAAACTGGAAAAAATATTTCCTCCATCTTTCTTCGACTCAATGGAACATTTGATGTTACATTTTCCATATGAAGCCAAATGTGGAGGTCCAGTACAGTTTCGATGGATGTACCCATTTGAAAGATGAATGTAAAAATTGAAAAGAAAAGTACGTAACAAAGCATCTGTTGAAGGATCTATTGCAGAAGCTTATTTGCAAGAGGAAATATCTTTTTTCTGCTCCCATTATTTTGAATCTGAGTATCCTTCAAAACACAACCGAATGGGACAGAACGAGAGGAATATTGATGAAATCGACAATCAATTATCTGTTTTCAACCAACCATAGCTTGGTTTTGGTGGAGTTTATGAATGCTGGCTTTCAGATGATGAACATCATAGAGCTCATACGTATGTTCTGGTCAACTGTGAAGAGATGACATCAGTTGTACTGTAAGTGTTTATATCACTTATTCTATCATTTATGTTACAGTAAATAAATTTAGTTTTTATAGGTTGTATGATAATCATATCAAGAAACAAATTCCACAAATTACAGCAGCTGCTCTCAAAGAACGTCGACTGAAAAATTTCTCTCAGTGGTTTCAAAAACTGGTAACATAAATTCTTTATCTTTTAGAAACTCATTCAATGTATAGTTTACTATATTGATAATTATTTCACAAATTTTCAGGTGTCTCGACATGCTGATAAAATTGATAAACAGCTGTGTGTATTGAGTAACCCACCTTCCAAACTTGTTAAAACATATAATGCATATGTGGTGAATGGATTTCGATTTCACACACATGCATATGGGGAATCGAAAAAAACAATGAACAGTGGAGTTAGCTTGAGAGGATCTCATCATCGAGAAAATGAAGTTGACTTTTATGGCATACTTGATAAAATTATTGAACTCTGTTATCTTGGAAAACATTACATAACCATGTTCAAATGTCGGTGGTTGGATACAGAGAGAGGCGTGCATGTTCATCCGACTCATGGAATCATCGATATTAAATGTAAAAGTGTTCTCGCAGTAAATGAACCATTCTTATTGGCTCAACAGTCACATCAAGTTTATTACGCAAAGTAATGTGCTACATCAAGAGACTTGACTGATTGGTGGAGTGTAATAAAAATCAAAATTCGAGACAATCAGTTTAGTCAAAGTGAATGTGCTTTCAATGATGTGCAAAGAATTGATGTTTTTCAAGAGAGTACTCAAAATCAATCTTTTTTACAAAGAGACATGAGTATCGATGATGACACCCCACATTTAAGAGTCGGTGATGACGATAATGTTAATGATGTCACATATGAATTTGAAATGGTAAGAGATGAAGCAACTGTAACTCGAATGGATATCGATGATGTTGAGGAGGAATATGAAGATGACATTGACATATATGAAGATGATGATGAAGATGAACACTGATAGAATTCCATGGTATTTATATACAATCATAATATGTATATATGTATATATAATAGTAATTATCAATTATTTGCTAACAACATTAACATTTTCTGTTTCAGATGGATGACGCCACATTTCGTGAGTTGGCGGATGCTGACCTGCCTTTCGATGCAGATGAGTTCCTGGCAGATGACCCTCAGCCTGCAGGCGCTCCAGGGAGTACGCGGAGGGGGCGCAGTCTTGCACGATTGATGATTCCTGACCCCTTCCCCGAGCGACGTCCACATCTTGGGTTTGATCCACGCACATGGAGGTGTGATAACCTGTGTGATAACCTGTGGATTTGACTAATATTTCATTAATCTATTCACATAATAAATGTTTATTATTTTTATAGTTTTCCGCATATAGCAGTCGGACAGGGCAGCGCTATTTTGCGCAACTATTTCTCTCAATCGTGGACCACATGGGAGAAGATTCCCATTGATATGCAGCAGGCCATGTTCGGCCATTGGTTGGTACGTATGTAAATAAATAATTTTTATTTTGAAAATTATTTCATTTCTAACTTGATATTTTGATTTATTTGTAGGGTTTATGGTATCCGATCGAGGATACCATGCGTGACGCCATCCACAAGGCATGGGAGGTGGCCATGCGTGATCGCCTTCGTCAGTTTTTGCACAATTTAAGAAAAGCTTCCATGAAGAAAGCAAGAGTGTCAGATTTTGACGAGTCATGTAGAGCACACCGACCAGAGTACATTTTATCCCATGTATGGGATGGATTATGTGCGCACTGGTTGAGTGGTGCCTTTCAGAGGAGATCATAGGTGGGGAGGTAGAATCGGGGGAGACAGGAGGTGACTCATCGAGCTGGGAGTCGTTCTTTCAGTACTCATAGACAGCATCTGGTACGTACATTATTTATAAATATTTTATATAACTATAAATATTAACAGTTTATTTTTTATTCTTATAGGCTGTCGAGCACCCCGATATTACGGAGTACGACGTATATCAGAGGATGTATAGTGATCCTGCTACTGGGGAGCTCAGAGGTGATCGTCAGCATCACATCGTGGTCAATATTATTTGTTTTCAAGTTTAAAAATTAACTGCATATAATTTATTCACAATTTTAATTTTAAATTGCAACTACAGGAGTCATATGAGGCCGCAGCGTCACAGGCCCGGCCTGAGAGTCAGGCCAAGTCATCAGATCAGACCACTGGTCGTCAGTTTGATGAGGCGGCATGGATGCAGACCACCCAGTATGCCTTCGAGAAGGGCCAGGTAGTTGGTATCAGCTCTCTCTGACTCCCAGAGATTATTATGGCAGTGCTGTGATGTCAGCGTCCAGCTCGAGAGGAGCTCGTGCATCTTCTTATGCTACACAGTATGAGGATCAGTTGCGATCTCAGACTGCACTGATAGAGATTCTCTGACAGGATCAGGAGCAGATGCGTCAGTAGCATGAGGAGGAGCGTCGACGCCAGCAGCAGTTGTACGAGGAGCAGACGAGTCGGTGGCAGCAGCAGCATCAGGAGCAGATGGAGTACATGCGACGACTCACTCATGCTTTAGGGATGAAGTTTCCTCCACCACCATCTGCAGATCCCCCCCTCCCCCCCCCCCCTTCAGATTAGAGTTTGTTTTTATGTTATAAAATTTGTGAAATCAAAATATGATTTTTTTTTCTATTCGTAGTTTCTGTCTCATTATAAAATATTAATAATATTATATTTTTAAATAACAATATTAATATGAATAATAATATTATTTATATTTTATAATATTAAAATTTATATATATATTAAAATTTTATAATATTATAATTTAATTATATTTTTTTGTAATACTTGAATTATTTTAATATTTGAATGTAACATAATTCTATTATTTTTATATTAATTAAAATAACTTATTAATATTTTTTTATTTATAAATTATAATTCTAATATTATTATATTAATTAAATCATTTATTAATATTCTATTATTTTTTATTTTTGAATTATAATTCTATTATTATTATATTAATTAAAATAATTTATTAATAATTTATTATTTTTATTTGTGAATTATAATTCTATTATTATATTAATTAAAATCATTTATTAATATTTTATTATTTTTTATTTTTGAATTATAATTGGATTATTATTATATTAATTAAAATAATTTTTTAATAATTTATTTTTTTTATTTTTTTTATAGTATTTGCGACGGGATACTATGCCCGTCGCAAATAGTATTATTATTATATGCATTAAAATAATTTATTAATAGTTTTTTATTTTTTTTAAATAGTTTTTGCGATGGGCCCCGTCGCAAAAACTATTTGCGCCGGGCCCGTCTCAACAGGTATTTGCGACGGGGCCCGTCGCCATTACTATTTGAAAAGTTTTTTACAAATATACGGAGTACTATTTGCGACAGGGAGAATCCCCGTCGCAAAAAAAGGCTTTAGCGATGGGCCCGTCGCAAATAATTGTTGTTGGGACACCGTTTTCAGCAACGGGCCATTTGCGACGGGCCCCCGTTGTAAAAAGCCATTTGCGACGGGATCCCGTCGCAAATGACCCGTCGCAAATACCTGTTTTTCTAGTAGTGGCTGAGCCGAGCCGGGTCGGACCCGGGTCGGGTCAACCCGGTTCGGCCGACCCAGGGGGGGTCGGGCCGGGTCGGCCCGGGCCCAGACCCCCCGTTTCCGGACCTTTCCTGTCTTTTGCTCATAACATTAGCTGAGGGCCTCCGATCGACACGCCATCAATGGAAAGGCGATCCTTGGATCGAGACGGTCGTTTTGGTATATTACACTCAAGGTTTCGGGATACTTTGGGTTCGGCTGGGTTGGTTCATACACGAAACCAACCGGGCCCTCGGAGCGGAAACACTCATATCTTGAGCTCCGGATGTCCGATTGATGTGCCGTCGACTTTAGTGGATTCCTCTAAGTGAGACAGACCTTTTGGCATACTTAGCCCGAGGTTTGGACATAGGTGGAGTACAGTCGGGTTGGTTTTTCCTTAAAAACCAACCGGGCCCCTAGGACAAAAACGCCAATAACTCTCAGACCGGACATCCGATTGACGCGTCGTCTGCGACGTTGAGTTCCTGTTGACGTTACGGAACTTTTGGATACATCAACTCTGGACTTCGTGTCAGTTGATGAATCAGCCTCTCGACTCGTGGAGCGGACCCTCCCGAACGAGCTTGCTGTGTGCGGGAACCCTAGTGTTGGCTGCGACTTCGACGACGACGACTGTGCAGAGATCCTCAGTGGACTGCGACGGCGACTGTGCAGAGATCCTCAGTGGACTGCGACGACGACTGTGCACAGATCCTCAGTGGACTGCGACGACTACTTCACTCAGTGATCCTACGTGGATTAGTGCTACAGATCTTGTGTGGATCCGATCCTTTGTGGGTCAGCGCTCAGCGGTTCTGTGTGAGCCAGCGCCTACAGGTCCTGTGTGGGCCCGATCCTGTGTGGGTCTTTGTGGGAGTTAGTTACCTATTGATCCTGTGTGGGTCTGATCTTGTATGGGTCATTGCGGGGTTTAGTACCTTTCGATGCTTTGTGGGTTCGACGGCTTAGATGGATCAGTGATCATCTTTATCGTCATACAACGAAGTGTACCTGTGTGAGTTGAAACTCTGTTTTACTTTCCTTTGTGGATTGTGTTGAGCTATCCTGTGTGGATTTACATTTTACTTTCCTTTGTGGATTGTGTTGAGCTATCCTATGTGGATTTTACGTTTTGCTTTCCTGTGTGGACTGGGTTGTACTTGAGCTCGGATGTTGGAGTCGAGCGAGAATTGATGACTTAGGTATATGTATGGGCATATACCTAAGCAGTGTCTTTTTTTACTTCGTGATTGTATATTTCCTTTGTGGTTTATCCTTTGTGGATTTCGGGAGACTTTCGGGGGTCTCGGGGTCCCTACTGAGTAGCTTATACTCACCCCAGCACGGGCTATGCCCGCACTTCGTTGTGTTGGTTGCAGACGACGAACAACGCTGATCGTGGTGGAGGCTTGCGGAGCAGGACGGTACCTGGAGGTGGACCACTGGGCGGGATGTACTCGGAGTGGACGGCTGGACCGAGGAGCTGTGGAGGCTATCTGTGCTCACCCTTCAGGTGGGACTTCCAGAGGACGGCTCGACGCTGCGGCCTTTCTTTTCAGTTGCTGTTTTCCCCATTCAGTTGTACTTTACAGTTGGGCTTGTATTTCCAGCCCCTTTTACTTTCATCACAGCTTGTTACAGTTTCTACTTAGTGTTTACTCTTTCCGCTTGCTTACTATGTGGTGGTTATTCACTTTACAAAGGCAATGCCTTCCCTATTTATCGGGATTTAGGCCTTGGTTCTAGTCGCCAGCCCCTGGCCTATGGAAGGCGGGCTTGGGGTAGTCACTTTACGGGCCCTGAGGACGGGTCGTGACAAATTGGTATCAGAGGAGTTCGGTTCTACCGCAGACTCTGATCTTTCTTCTATGTGAAGCAATAGTGTTAAGCGTATTAAGTGTGGTTATCAGTCCAGGGAGCCCAGTGTTGGTGCGGTGGCCGACGTATCCGTACACCAGGACCCTGACTTCTGATTTCCGACTTAATGCACAAAAACATTGATTGCATGTGTGTTTTAAGTTTTTTTTGTGATTACTTTGTATCAGCTCACCAGGTATATTGTTCTGACCGTGGCGCACTTGTTTCCTTTTCAGGATGGCCCCACGACGGCATCCAGCTAGGGTTCCGAGAGTAGAGCGCGACGACAGCCCACCGAGCGACGAGGCCTCGGTATAGGGCCCTTTGACGGCGGAGGCACCAGCGGTACCTCTACCCGCCGAGCTACCGATGCTCCCCGCCACGACCGCTGACAATGCACCTCGCCTTGGAGCTCTGCACAAGTTCCAGCACCAGCGACCACCCAGGTTTCATGGGGAGACGGACCCCCAGGTAGCCGAGGACTGGCTGGAGGCAGTCGTACGAGTTTTCAGGCTAGTGAGGACACCGGCAGAACTCATGGTGATCCTCGCAGCGAGCCTACTGCACGCAGCAGCAGGACGATGGTGGAGCTTGATGATCCAGGTGCACGATGAGACATCTCTTCTCTGGACGGACTTCGAGAGCCTCTTCCGCTCAAAGTTAGTCCCGGCCACCCTCCGTGTGGTGCACATCCAGGAGCTTCTTCAGCTACGACAGGGTAGCTTGACGGTTGCCCAGCACGCGGCGAGATTTACCGATCTCTCGCGCTACTCAACAGATATGGTACGAGACCCCTTCTTCCGGGCCCAGACCTTTGGGCAGGGTTTGAGACACGAGATCAGGGCATCTTTGTTCTCCCTCAGCATTCCGACTCAGGCAGGAGTGCTGGAGTGAGCCCTTTTGATTGAGAGATTTCTTGCTGAGACTTCTCCAGTAGCGAGACCTACCGCATGGGCCGCAGGTAGCGGAGTCTTCGGCAGCAGGTAGCCAAAAATGAATCAGGGTTCCAGGCAGACCAGACCCTCTTGTAGACGACCTCAGGACACTGGATCAGCAGTGCGGGGCACACAGCGAGGAGCCAGTCTTTCGAGAGGCAGGCAGTGCTACGCATGCGGCGGGCAGGGCCACATGGCTCGTGACTGCCCGACCCGTCGTGCCGAGGAGCAGCAAACGGTGGAGGGGCCACCCAGGCATAGGCAAAGGGTCGACCGTGGCGGTCCGAAGGGAGGAGGCGGACGAGGTAGAGGAGCTGGCTGAGAAGCGGGTGGTGGGCGACGCTTTGAGGCTCTACCCCCACCACCACCAGGAGGGCCACCACGACCACCGGGAGCTGGCGGGCAGAGACAGGCACAGCTCCAGGCAGTGGATGCCTATGACCACGGCGTGCCCGAGATGATTCGAGGTACGATCTATGTCTATTCCACCCTTGCTGCAGTTCTTATAGACACAGGAGCGAGTCACCCTTTCATAGCGGCTGCCCTTGTTCGAAGCTCGGAGATTCCGACAGAGCCATTGGCTCGATCCTTACGGCTAGAGACCCCTACGGGAGCAGACTCGACGATTACGCACTGGTGTTGGTAGTGTGATATTACTCTAGGAGGCGAGAGCTTCGGCTGGGATCTTCTGGTAGCGGCGTCGAGGCCTTACGATGTCATCTTGGGCATGGATTGGTTATCCACAGTCCATGCTCAGATTGACTGTATTAGGCGCAAGGTGCGATGTGTGCGCACCGATGGGATCAGGTTCACCTTCACCGGCGAGAAGGGAGCCTTTGCAGCACCGGAGGGACTCTCGCAGAGGAGGGGACAACCCATTACTCATCAGTTGTCTATCCTCATCCTAGGAGCAGTGGACGTGCAGAGTCCTAGTTTTCCTGAAGTGGTGGATAAGTATGCGGACGTCTTTACCGAGGACGTTCCAGAGCTACCTACTCGCAGAGAGGTAGACTTTTATATTTATCTATACCCCGGGACAGCCCCGATATCCACTCCAACGTATCGGATGGCCCCCGCTGAGCTTCGAGAGCTATGGGTACAGTTGGAGGACTTGCAGGGAAAGGGTTTCATCCGACCCAGTGTTTCACCCTGGGCTTCCTCGATATTGTTCGCCAAGAAGGTGGACGGGAGCTTGCGACTTTGTGTCGACTATCGTCGCCTGAACCAGGTGACATTGAGGAACAAGTATCCGCTACCGAGGATTGGTGACCTCTTCGATCAGCTCAAGGGAGCACGGTGGTTCTCGAAGATAGACCTCAGGTCAGGCTATCATCAGCTCAGAGTTCGAGACGAGGACGTGAAGAAGACGACCTTCCGATGTCGGTATGGCCACTATGAGTTCTTGGTTATGCCATTCGGTGTAACCAATGCTCCAGCAGTGTTCATGTGCCTCATGAACAGGATCTTTCAGCCATACCTCGATCGATTTTTCGTGGTCTTCATCGACGAAATTTTGATATACTCGACGACTAAGTAGGAGCACGCCTACCACTTACGGGTTGTACTAGACACACTCTGAGAGCACCAGCATTATGGAAAGCTCTCGAAGTGTCAGTTCTGGATATGTGAGGTCCACTTCTTGGAAAAAGTCATCTCTGAGGCGGGGGTTGCAGTGGATCCCGCGAAGATCAAGGCAGTGTTAGCTTGGGATCCACCCAGGAGAGTGACGGAGGTGCGGAGTTTCTTGGGACTAGATGGATACTATCGGAGATTCGTGCTGGACTTCTCCAGAGTTGCGGCACCACTCTCAGCTTTGACGAAGAAGGGAAAACCCTTTGTATTGACAGAAAGATGCCAGCATATCTTCTAGGAGCTGAGACAGAGATTGACTAGCGCACCTATCTTGAGGTTGCCTGAGGAGGGAGTAGGGTACGTAGTCTACTGTGACGCATCAGGGACCGGACTCGGATGTGTCCTGATGCAAGAGCAGGCATTGATCGCCTATGGATCACGTTAGTTGAGGCCGCATGAGCAGAACTACACTACCCATGACCTGGAGTTAGCAACAGTGGTCTTCACCCTAAAGACATGGTGACACTATCTGATCGGGCGAGCACTTTATAGTCTTTTCTGACCACCAGAGTCTTAGGTACATCTTCTCTCAGAAGGACCTGAACCTGAGACAACGGCGATGGCTTGAGTTCCTCCAGGACTATGACTTTAAGATAGTATATACTCCTGGGAAGGGAAACGTGGTAGCTGATTCCCTCAGCAGGAGGACGGGCATTCAGCTACTTGAGGAGGCGACATAGCAGCTTGCCTCTTTGCAGATATCCTTCATGGATAGAGATGGAGCAGCCTTCCTTCAGTCTATCACAGTCACTCCTCCACTACTACAGCGGGTCAGAGAGGAACAATGTGGGGACGCTGACTGTGAGACGCGGCGTGCACAGATATCCTCAGGACAGGCACCTGATGGCTTCTCCCTTGGAGCAGAGCACGACATCCATTTCAGAGGACGTACCCTAGTACCAGTCGCTTTACGAGAGGATGTGTTGAGAGAGTTTCACACTTCTCTTTTGGCGGTACATCCTGGAGTGGCGAAGATATACCAGGACCTCAGACGATATCACTGGTGGCCGGGCATGAAGAAGGTTGTGGCAGAGTTCGTTTCTCGATGCCTCACCTGCCAGCAGGTGAAGGCAGAGCATCAGGTACCAGCTGGCTTAGTACAGCCCTTGGAGGTCCCGGAGTGGAACTGGGACGGGATATCTATGGACTTCGTGACTGGACTTCCACGCACTTCCAGAGGTCACGACTCCATCTGGGTGATTGTCGACCGACTCACCAAGTCGGCTCACTTCTTACCCATCAGAGAGCAGGGCTCAGTGGAGAGCTTGGGGCGTCTCTACGTTTAGGAGATTGTACGGCTTCACGGTGTTCCATCATCTATCGTCTCTGATCGAGATTCTCGCTTTACTTCCCGGTTTGGAAGGGGTTGCAGGAGGCGTTCGGGACGCAGCTACGTCTGAGCACCGCCTTTCACCCTCAGACGGATGGTCAGATGGAGGGGACCATTCAGACTCTCGAGTACATGCTCCGCACATGTTTCCTTGACTTTGGTCGTAGCTGGGAGGACCACCTACCCTTGTTGGAGTTTGCGTACAACAACAGCTACCACTCCACCATCGGGATGGCACCATACGAGGCGTTGTACGGCAGACCATGCAGATCTCCTTTGTGCTGGACAGACCCTGGGGAGTCAGCACTTGTGGGACCAGAGATGGTATGCGCCATGACAGAGAAGGTCCAGGTCATCCAGGAGCGGATGAGGACAGATCAGAGCCGGCAGAAGTCTTATGCTAACAGGAGGCGGAGGCCACTAGAGTTCGAGGATGGTGACCACATCTTTTTGCGTGTCTCACCTCAATGTGGATTACGGAGATTTGGTCGAGGCGGCAAGTTGTCTCCACGCTTCATCGGATCATTCCAAGTCCTCAGCAGGATTGGTGAGGTGGCTTATCGCCTGGCTCTACCACCTCAGTTGCACCGGGTGCACGACATCTTCCACGTATCTCAGCTGAGGAGATACGTGCACGACCCGACGCACATCATTGACCATGGGGAGTTAGACGTGGATGATGGGGCAACTTTTGCGGAGGTCCCGGTGGAGATCGAGGATCGACAGGAGCGGGTCCTACGTGGATGATCGATTCCTCTTGTGCGCATCAGATGGTAGCACAGGAACCTCCAAGAGAGCACTTGGGAGCGGGAGGCTCAGATGCGTGCTCAGTACCCACGTTTGTTTCCCTAGTTTATGATATATCTTTACGGGGACGTAAAGCCCTGAGGTGGGAGTGATGTAAGGACCCGTCAATTTCAAGGAAATTTTTTTCTTAATTTTCTTTTTAATTTTAAAAGAACGCAGTTTCTGACGGCACCTGATTCCGAGGCCCAGTGTGCCCGGAATCATTTTCTGAAGTTTGGATCGGGTACGTTCAGTGAACGAACGAGCGGGTTTTTCTAACTTTTAAACCGGTGCTCGGAATCGAATTCTGAGGGCACCAATGGAATCACAGTGCTGGTATTTTCTTAGAAAGGCCTCTTTTGGAGTTGCGTTTGCTTGGGTGTGGTTTTTAATTTTTGGGCTTAAAGTTAAGAAATAAAATAATTTGTACGAGAAAATTTATTTTATTTCACTTAAAGCCACATAAAAGCCACTTTAAGCTGCTTAAACTGACTTGAAGCGGATAGGGTAGGACCCGAAATATCCTACCCTCCTGGTAGGATATTTGTGAGGTGGGCCCCGCACGAGCCCCGCCGTTTCTTTTCCGCTAAGTAACGCACCCGCGAAAACCCGTCATTATGAAAGTCAACTGACGTATTTTCTTAAATTCTTAACGCACCAATTAATTGGGTGGTTTTATTCGTTTAATTAATTCTATGAATTAATTTAATCGTTTCTTAACCTGTTTGAAATCCGTTGGCATAATAATAAAATAAGACCAACGCACGACATCTTGAGGATTGCTCGTTGAGAGGATTTGAAAGAACCTTAAGTCCTTCAACCTCCTTCACGAAGAACATGAAGAACGCAAAGAACGCCGACCTCCGACGAAGAACGCCGAACCTGCGGAAATCGACGACGCGACGCCGTGTGCCGCGACGCTGACGTTTCCTTTCCTACGACGTTCTTCTGCGACGTTCCTTCATCCGCAACAAAATCTTCGATCATCCGTTTAGGTGAGAGATTGTGGTTCTTTAAATTTCTTTTCGGATTATAACAACACATGGATTTAATCGATATAATTAAATCTGTTGTCTCTTGGTCCTCGGAGTTCGTCGACGCAACACTGGATACCACGACGATGCGACGGTCCCCTCCTTCCGCGACGATCAATTCCGCGAAGAACACGCGTGCGACGACTTGACTGAGGTAGGGGTTTGTTTGTGAAATAATTTATATTCCCGTGATTGTTTCTTTTAAAACAAAGAACCCGGATCAAGTTCAATTTTAATTCTATTAAAATTATGTCTTGATTTTATTCATGTGTTGAATATTTATCCTGACTGTTATCATCTAACGTGGAGGGTGCAGGCCAAACAAACATGGCCCGACAACCCTCCGCAGTTCTTCGTTGATGCGCGGATTGGCAGGCGACGACAAACATGCCGCAGGGACGATCCGTTGTTTCTGCAGTGAAGAACGGGACCCGGGAGGAGCTGCGACGTAGACGGGAAGGAAATCAAAACACCGGAGAAACTCCGGTGGCCCGCGGAAGCCACCGGAGGTGCGGGCGCCGGAGCGGCGGCGGCGGCCGGCGGTGGCGGCGGCGGCGCCAGCGGACCCGCGACCGCGCGGGTCCGGCGCACACGGGACGCGACTTTTCCGCAACCGTTGACCAGGGCGGCCCCCCGCGGGGGCCGCGATGTTGTCACGCGGGGGTAGCCCCCCCCCCCCCCCCCCCCCGTGTTGCGCGGCCGCTCGGCCAAGCCGAGCCGGGCCGGGCCGCGCCCTGGCCGGGCCGGACCGGGTCCATCCGGGTCGGCCCGGGCCCAGACCCCCCATTTCCGGACCTTTCTGGTTTTTTGCTCATAACATGAGCTACATGCCTCCGATCGACGCGCCGTCAGCAGAAATGTGATCCTTGGATCGAGATGGTCGTTTCGGTATATTACACTCAAAGTTTCAGGATACTTTGGGTTTGGCTGGGTTGGTTCATACACGAAACCAACCGGGCCCTCGGAGCGGAAACACTCATATCTTGAGCTCCGGACGTCTGATTGACGTGCCGTCGACTTTGGTGGATTCCTCTATGTGAGACAGACCTTTTGGAATACTCCGCCCGAGGTTTGGATGCAGGTGGAGTATGGTTGGGTTGGTTTTTCCTTAAAAACCAACTGGGCCCTGGGACGAAAAAGCCAATAACTCTCAGACTGGGCGTCCGATTGATGCGCTATCTGCGACGTTGAGTTCCTGTTGACGATACGGAACTTTTGGATACATCAACTCTGGACTTTGTGTCAGTTGATGTATCAGCCTCTCGGCTCGTGGAGCGGACCCTCCCGAACGAGCTTGCTGTGTGCGGGACCCTAGTATTGGCTGCGACTTCGACGACGACGATTGTGCAGAGATCCTCAGTGGACTGCGACGATGACTGTGAAGATATCCTCAGTGGACTGCGACGACGACTATGCAGAGATCCTCAGTGGACTGCGATGACTACTATACTCAGCGATCCTACGTGGATCAGTGCTACAGATCCTGTGTGGATCCGATCCTGTGTGGGTCAGCGCTCAGCGGTTCTGTGTGAGCCAGTGCCTACAAGTCCTGTGTGGGCCCGATCCTGTGTGGGTCTTTGCGGGGGTTAGTTACCTATTGATCCTGTATGGGTCCGATCCTGTGTGGGTCATTGCGGGGGTTAGTACCTTTCGATCCTTTGTGGGTCCGACGGCTTAGATGGATCAATGATCATCTTTATCGTCATACAAATAAGTGTACCTGTGTGAGCTGAAACTCTGTTTTACTTTCCTTTGTGGGTTTTGTTGAGATATCCTGTGTGGATTTACGTTTTACTTTCCTTTGTGGATTGTGTTGAGCTATCCTGTGTGGATTTTATGTTTTGCTTTCCTGTGTCGACTGGGTTGTACTTGAGCTCGGATATTGGAGCCGAGCGAGAATTGATGACTTAGGTATATGTATGGGAATATACCTAAGCAGTGCAGGTTGTTACTTCGTGATTGTATATTTCCTTTGCGGTTTATCTTTTATGGATTTCGGGAGACCTTCGGGGGTCTCGGGTTCCCTACTGAGTAGCTTATACTCACCCATGCATGGGCTATGCCCGCACTTCGTTGTGTTGGTTGCAGACGACGGACAACGTTGATCGTGGTGGAGGCTTGCGGAGCAGGACGGTACCTGGAGGTGGACCATTGGGCGGGACGTACTCGGAGCGGACGGCTGGACCGAGGAGCTGTGGAGGCTATATGTGCTCAACCTTCAGGTGGGACTTCCAGAGGACGGCTCGACGCTGGGGCCTTTCTTTTCAGTTTCTGTTTTCCCCTTTCAGTTGTACTTTACAGTTGGGCTTGTATTTCTGGCCCCTTTTACTTTCAGCACATCTTGTTACAGTTTCTACTTAGTGTTTACTCTTTCTACTTTCTTACTTTGTGGTGGTTGTTCACTTTACAAAGGCAATGCCTTCCCTGTTTATCGGGATTTACGCCTTGGTGCTAGTCGCCAGCCCCTGGCCTATGGAAGGCGGGCTTGGGGTAGTCACGGAACGGGCCCTGAGGATGGGTCGTGACATCCTTCATCCATTATAGGATGATCTGTGGGTTTTGAGTGTAGTTGTGGTTTGCAGGCATTTCATCTTTGCCTTGTAGTGCGTAGTGAGTTGGAAAAGCTTCTTTTAGGTTGGATTTCCTTTATTTCTCACCTTATGTATCATGTGTAAGGTATTTTCCATTATATATATTTGGGAATGTATTATATATGGGATAATAAAGATAAATAAATAGATTAACTAAATTTAAGGGTAAAGGGATTTGTTTTCACAAAATTTTATAGCTTTGATATTATTGTGAGGTTGTGTTTTTACAGTTTGAATGTCCAATTAAAAATTATTTTCATTTTGGTATTTTTTTTCACTGATTTTTCACGAGTTGTAAAAAAATTTATTTTTGTTATTTTTTTAACATCACTCTAAAATGGAAATTGGATAAACTATTATATTTTTCTAATAAAATTGTTTCCCCTGGATTATGGGTTGTGTGAGATTTCCCAAAATAAATAAGTGGAATGAGATAAAAATACCCCTTCTAAATATATAAAATTATTTTTTGGGTGTTGTGATGTGTGTGCGGTGTGGTGATTTATGGTATGTACGAGGTCGTGATGTGGGGAGGTGATGTGAATTTGTGATGTGGGAATTGTGTTTTTGTTATGAGGCCTTTTTGTGGGTGAGAGATGATCAATGGTGATATAGGTTTTGTTTTGGTCGGTATGTGTTCGTTTTTCAGGGTGGTGATGTGTGGTTTTGTTATGTGGCGTATGAAACAAGAATGGTTGTTTTGTTCTAGATTCCCATGTATTGATTTAATAACAAGCTAATAATGTTTTAAATGGTTTTGTATTGTTTGTTTAATGGGATTGAAATGTTAAATGAAAAAAATAATAAGGGGTGTGTGGTTAAATGATTTTGTTAATGAATAATGAAATGAATGGGATGTTTTAATGAAAATGTCTTGACTTGTAAAGAGAAGTGGAAATTGTCTTGTGGCTTCTGTTTTTTGACTTGGTTAGTTTTTTTTACCTGTAGGTTGGGATTGTTTTTGTGGATATATATATATATATACCTTGCATGTTCATGGAAATCTATACACACCCTACCTGTGTCGATCATTATGTGCTGACACCATTACATTTATATGGGGGTGCTTTTCCCAACATCCTAATGATGATGGATTGATGGTTGGATACCTTCTCTTTCCCGATATATCTTGTAGGTGAGTAGATATGTACAAGTTATGAAGTTAGAAGGTCTAATAGTTCACTATGTGATGGCTCATGTGTCTTCGAGTGAGATGTGATGTGATCGTATTGTGGGGTGACGACCCAGGTATCTTCGGGTGAGATGTCATAAGATTGTTCTATGAGGAGACTTATATAGTGGGGGTTAAGTATGGTTGGAGGGGGGAATGAGGTGGATGTCCTTCATGTTCACAAAACCCTATAACCCTAATTATGGTTGTGATGTGATGGCCCATGTGTCTTCAGGTGAGATGTGATGTGATCATGCTGTGTTGTAATATCCCATGTGTTTTCTGGTAAGATGTGACATAACCGTGTAATGGGGGAAGTGTTATATGTTATACGGAAGATATGGTAATTCTAGGACTATTGATTTTGGTTTGTGGGAGAGGAAAATCAGTGAGAAAGCGGTGTGGGGTTCCCTTTATTTATATAATTCATATTATTTTATTATACTTGGATTAATTTATTTGGTGAGTGTTCCATGGTGAGGATGGGGGCTTGGGTAGTTGGCTTGTTTAGGTGGTGTTGGTTATGTTGTGTGCTCATGGGTGAATTAGTATATTTTTTCACGTGTGGATGAGAGAAATTAGTTTCCCTACATATTATACTTGTATTCTCACCATATATATATAACTATTTTCAGGTTTCCATGAGTATTATATGGACTGTGTTAGACATTACAACCTCACCTACGGACTGTAGTTTTATTGTTGATTTAGCATTTCTTTTGGGTATTTACTTTGGATACATTTATCTATATCTTTTTTATTTACACATTCGTTGTGGTATTTTTTTTAGTTTCCTTTTATATTATTTCATGGAGTTTCTTGTGGTTGATTCACCCCATCTCCCGATCTTATTTTTATATAGAGGGAAATACCTCCTATTTATATTATTTCTATACCCTCAGTGCTTGTCACCAACCCAAGGCCTAATGGTGGTATGTATCAATATTCATTATCTATCTCCCTTCATTGTGGTATCATTGGTGGGAGGGGTTCATGAAAAGGATGATTTATTTACAATACAACTACTAGTTTAATGGTTGAGGGATGGTTGATTTATATAATTAGTGTCCAATTACAGGAAGCAATTGATTCTATACACCCCCAGTTCATCTCTTATGTGGTAGATTGGGCTATGTCCCAGAGTTTCAATATGATTATGAGATGATAAATGAATTAATTAACGAATGGGGTTAGTTATTGACTCTTTATTATGAGGATGAAATTCTTGAGAATACAAGAAAAAAATTAATAGTGTCATAGACACTTTGATCAGAAGAAGAAAACGATTAATCTTGGAAAAGAAAACAAAATAATATTAATTTATCAATAATTAATTAATTAGTGTTGATCTTTATGCTTGTATGATTTTGATACCTTGTCCACAGTAATGGAAGCTGGGAGTCACGTGTGACGTTAGAGGTAGATGAGTCTATGGCTAGGTAGTTTCCCATTGTTTGGTTGTGATCTTTATATATATCATGTATGTTTTGTTATTTAATATGCTACCCACCCAAGGAAGTAGGGTGAATGACACCTAGTGGACTCTGGGAGGCTGTTTCCCCCAACATCCAGGTTAGCGAGGAATGGATGGATGACTACATCATATTACCCTACTCTCATCTCATAACAATATTATGTGTTGGTATACATGATGGTTATCATTCCTGAAATATGTGTGTAGAGTGTTATAATGGATTAAAATTATTTTCACATGCATATCTCCAAATATAGTATCTTATAGATCATTATAGGTATTTCATGTATGGGATATGATGGATTTAGGTATAATACACAACTTACGAGTTGTGGTGGATCCTAAAGACTGATCAGTTACTATATGGATATGTGGTTGGGATGACGTGATGATGTGATGATGTGATTCATGGGGAGCATTATATATTAACCTAGGTTTCATCAGTCTAGATTACTTTATCCCATGTGTATTTGGGATGGATTTTGGAGAGAGATGGATTAGGACGCATGACGTTGGAGATGAGTGAAAAACTAATGAGAAAGTGGTTGTGGGGTACCCCGTTTTGTAATTATATTATTTGATTTGTTGTATTCGATACATGGTGAGATATAACCATGTTGAGGGTGGGAAAATAAAATAAAACCTGTTTAGGTGATGAGTTGGTTTCATTTGTTTAATTATTATGCTTTAGTTCACATTTTACACAAGATGTTGGAGGGAGGATCCTATTGAGTTTACATGTTATGATCACTATATGTATATATAAGCTATTTTTCAGGTCAATATGAGTTACTTGTTGATTGAGCTGGACAATATTAGTTTGAGGAGTTATTTAGGACTTGTTGGAACTTTTTGGTCACCATTGAGGATCCGTTTTACTATTTTTAGTTGTATCAGTTTTTTTCATTACATTCATATCATGTATGGGGATTTCTTCTTCTTTTATTATGATCAGAAATTTTTTGGTGGTTTCTATTTTATCACCATCATTTCTCTTATCTTAGAGGGTAATGTCCCCGATCTTTGTGTATATTATATCAATCGATACTTGTATCCATGCCATTGCCTATTGGTGGTTAGATGCAAGCGTCATTATCTCCCTTCTCTCAACGTCGACCCAAGAGAGATACCTTTAGGGGGAGGTTCATAAAAATAGAGGTCCATTGTGCATCTGCTAGTGATTATGATTTACTGTCCCTTACATTTTTAGATGAGGCAGCAGTGCTTAATTAGGACTAGAGAGTGTTTCAATTGACATTTTACCCCCAGTGAGGAGATACCAATTAAACAAATATCCATATCTTTCTGAGAGTTCTAGATAGTATCCAATTTCCTTTTTCCTAGGACAGGGTATGAACATAGTGACTTTGAATCCACATCCTTCACACAAGATAATTTAGAGGCAGCTACAACATATGTTATAGAGGAGGCGTGTGAGCATCCACTTCAACAAACACGGCCTGAAAGAATTATCTATACATAAGGTTGTAGTATAGGGGGGATCTGAGACACTAATATAGACCATAGTGATACATTTCTCATTGTTCATAAATTTTTAACTGAGATCGATGTTATCTGTTTTTAAAATTATTAGTTGCACACTATTTAAAAGACAACATATTATAATTAGTTAAAATAATTAATAATTAGCAGTATTATTAATATTGTTAAGAATTATTTCTATTTTTTCATTGTTTCATAATTAATAATTATATTATTTATTAATAAATTGTTAATAATTATAGTAATATTTATTAATAATTTATTAGATAAAATAGGTAAATATATCATATTATAAATTAATTAATATTTATTAATAAGTTAATTATATATTAATAGTTAAAAAATTAACCAAATTTTTTAATTAATAATTACCTACTTATTTTTTAGTTTTATAAAATTATTTAATTAATTATGTACTAATTAATATATTATAAAATTATTTAATTAATTATGTTTTGATTATTATATTATTAATTACTAATTTATTAAACAGAAATCGATGAAAGAAGGGCAACCATTATCAGTGCTATCTAAAAGCGCTGATAAAGGTAACCTGTATCATACTAAAAAGTGTTGTTAAAGGTGTGTCCTTTATCAACCTTTGTTTTAGAAATGGTACAGGTGGATCTTTATCAGCACAATTCTTAGTACTGATAAAAACTTTTAATAAAATATATTGTTCATACATATAAAATTATCATATTTATATTCAAAAATTGGTGTTTATTTATATACATTAATTAAAAAACACATGGTTATAATTAATATAAATGTGATATATTATATAATTTTTTTAATAATTCACACACATATATATATATATATATATATATTAGGTGTTTTGGAGCTACAATTACATCAAACACACACACCTCACACACAGGCCAGAAAAGCATGTCATAGACCCCCAAGGGGATATCCCACCCATCAAGCCTTATTTTATTTAAATATGGATGGATCGAAGGCTCTTTGGGCCATGAAAGAAAGATTTTTTATTTCCCAAAGGTTACCCAGCATCACACTCATCCCCACCATGGTATGTCATGCACATCATCCAGAAATCGCACACATCATCTCTCGTCAACCGCATCAACCGCTTTCAAGCCAGCAGTGACACCACCATAGCCAACCCGCTCCATCTATAATCACAACCACACCCAACAACGATCGCCCCATCCATCCAGTAGTGATGTCACCACAACCATTGTCTATGCTGTAGTCATTGACGTCACCGCTGTCCTCCCACTTCATCTATAATCACTGCATCACCCAACAGTGGCAGCCCCATTTATTAGTGATGTCACCGTCGTCATCATATCCGTAACATTCACCACCTAGCAACGCCGCATCACCATCGAGAACCATCAACGACGTCCAACACCCTTACCAGCCACATTGTAACCTCATCCCTCACCCTTCGCGCATTCTGCCCCAACAACACATGTTGAAACCTCATCCATCACCCTCCGCGCATTCCATCCCCACAACACATGCTTCCCAGAATAGTAACCATCAGTGCAGGTAAATTGTACAGACTGGGGTTTGAACCTTAGATCTGCCAGATGTCAGGGTGGGATGAGTTCCACTCAACTGCACCCTTGACCACTATATATATATATATAATGTTTTTAAAATTTATTTATAAAATTATAAACAAATATATATATTTAAATAATTATAAAACTATAATTTATATATTTAAATAATAAATACAAATTATATATATATATATATATAATTTTAAAGAATAATACACTTGCTAAAATAATATATATTTTTATTATATACATTTATATATTACTAAATATATATATATAATTATATACAAATATATAATTATATAATTATATAAATATAAATATATTTATATTTATATAAAAAAAATTATTAATATATTTATTTATAGATAGAATGATAAATAAATATTTACAATTATATATATATATATATTAACTATATACAAATATTTATAAATACATTTATTTATAATTATAATTATAAATATATATATACATATATACATATTTTTAAATAATATTTATTTTAGAATAAGTATATATATATATATATATTTAAAGTAATATAAAAATATGAATTATATAACTTTTAATAAAAAATGAATCTTATTTTCATAATTTTATATATAAAAAACTATCAAATTTATATTAGTCCAAATGTTCAATAGTTTATTTATATACATTGATTAAAAAATGAAAATATAGTTAAAATAAATAAAATGTGTTAATATTTTATTTAAATAATTATATCATATATGAATGAATATATTTATTTAGATGTATATTTATATTGATATTAAATAATTTAAAATATATGTACATATATAATTGTTTGTGGGTGTGTGTGTGTGTATACCTCTGTGTATGTATATGTGTATGTAGATATGTATGTGTACATATGTATGACAGCACTGCTGGGTAGGTCAATGACGGTAGAAGGGGTTTGGTTCTTGATGACATTCGGGCGACGAGTGAAGGTTGGTGGGCAGTTGTCTGATGTCAGTTTCAATGGACAATGATGATGGAATGAGCGGAAGATCCTGGTGACGCGACCACCATGGCTTCTAGTAGTGAGGTGGATGACGACACAGGTGCAAGGCCTTCTTTCGGTGGAGAGACGGGATAAGTCTAGTGCTCTTCGATAAGGGGAGACGACGTGACACCTAACATGGCAGATAGGGACAAATAGGGGCACCATAGCAGCGACGTTCAGGGGTGCTGGGGCAGTAGTTGATGAAGGAGATGCAGGTTTTGGCGTCGTCACTGCGGGAGTTGGATGGTGGGAAGGGCATGACGATAAGTGATGGAAAGTGATGGAGATGATGTTAAGGGATGGCCCGTACGATGTAGGGCGTCTTAATGGTGAATGGGATTGGTGAACCCCCCATCGACGGTGGGGGTGGTAGTCTGGCGGTTGTTTGTGTCACGGACACGTTTTTTGGCAAGACAATGAGTTTTCCCATCATTACCTTTCAGGTGAGGCTCATTCGATTGACAACGCATAGGTTTGTTGGGGCCATATGGGCTGTAATTATGAACCTTTTGGGTCATTATTTGTAAGGGTCCTCAGACACTTAATGGGTGAGTTATCCCTTAGGGGGGCTATGACCTACCCATCAAGGGTCGAGATTTGTGGATGTGTGTTTCGCTGTAATTATACCCCTAACTAACTAATATATATAAATAATTATAAAATGATAATAAAAATATTAAAATAATAAATATATTTAGTATATTTTTAATTATATATTAATAAATATATATATTTATACACATTTTTTGTATACATATATATAAATAATTTTTAAATATATTTATTTATAATTATAATTATAAATAAATAAATACATATTAAAATAATTAAAAAATTATAAAAATATATTTAAATAATAAATATATCTATTATATTTATAATTATATATAAATATTTTTAGAAGAATGAGATGGTGAGTTTCGGGCATCGAGAACGGCTCATTTGGGTGTAGGGTTCTTTTTATTTTTATTTTAAATTTAAGGGGTATGTATTTTTTATTTTTAAAAATGGGTGTGTCGAGCGCCAATTCATTTAGCACTCGACACATTTACCTAGAGCGCCAATTCAGTTGGCGCTCTTGGTTTTTTGTTTCTAAACCCCACGTAACCCCTCCCCAATCCCTTTATATATATATATATATATATCTTATGTATATTGATATAATTATAATTATAATTATAATAAATATATTTATTATAAATATAATAACTAAAATAAATACAATAAATTTATAATAATGTTTATTATAATTATAACAATTATATAATTACAATAATTATAATAATTATATAATTGTAAATATAATAATATAATAATTATAATAAATATACAATTATAATTAAAATAACTATATAATTATAAATATAATAAAGTTATAATTATAACAATTATAAAATTATAATAAATATATAATTATAAATATAATAATTATATAATCATAATAAATATACAATTACAATAAATATATAACTACAACAATTATATAATTATAAATAGAATAAATATATAAATATAATAAATATACAATTATAATAATTATATAATTATAAATATAATAAATATACACTTATAATTATTATATAATTATAATAAATATATAATTATAAATATAATAAATATATAGTTATAAATATAATTGTTATAATTATTAATAATTATATAATTGTTATAATTATTAATGATTATATAATTGTTATAATTATTAATAATTATAAT
This sequence comes from Viscum album, assembly GCA_963277665.1. Lineage (NCBI taxonomy): Eukaryota > Viridiplantae > Streptophyta > Magnoliopsida > Santalales > Viscaceae > Viscum > Viscum album. Next base: position 1,615,139,339 of record OY728163.1, read on the forward strand.
AATTATATAATTATAATGAATATATAAGTATTGTAATTACATAATTATTATAAATATATAATAATTGTAATTGTATAATTATTATAATTATATAATTATTGTAAATATATAATTATTGTAAATATACAATTATTGTAAATATATAATTATTATATATATATAATTAATAAGGAATATTTATATAAAGATATAATTATAATAATTATATCATTATAATAATTATATAATTATATAATTATAATAATTATATAATTATAAATATAATAAATATATAACTAAAAATATAATAAATATATAGTTATAAATATAATAAATATATGATTATAATAATTACATAATTATAATAAATATGTAATTATAATAATTATATAAGATTTAATAAGGTTTATTTATATAAAGATAAATAATTTTAATAATGATTATTTAAATATAAATTTATAAATATTAAATTTAAGGTTTATTTATATATAATTATTTATAAATTTATAATTTTATATATAATTATTTAAATACATAAATAAATCACATTAAATTTATTTATAATTATATATATATATATATATAAATAAATATTATTAAAATTATTTATATTTATTATATTTATTATAATATATTATAATAATGTTTTTATTATATTTATAATTATATATTTTTATAATATTATATTATGTATTAAATTTATAATTATATATTTATATTTAATAAGGTTTATTTATAATAAATATATAATAATAAATATATAATTATTATAATTATTATAATAAATATTATAAATATAAATAATTATATATATATATATATATTATAATAATTATAATAATTATATATATAATTATTTATATTTAAATATATAATTATAAATTTAATATTATAATAAATATATAATTATAAATTTAATAAATACATAATTATAATATATTATAATATATTATAATAAGTACATAATTATAATATATTATAATATAAATACATAATTATAATATATTATAATACATTATAATAAATACATAATTATAAATTTCATAAATACATAATTATAATATATTATAATAAATATAAATAATTTTAATAATGTATATATATATATATATTTATAAAAAAAATTAATATGGTTTATTTATGTATTTAAATAATTATATATAAATTTATAAATAATTTATAAATAAATTATAAATAAAATTAATATGGTTTATTTATGTATTTAAATAATTATATATAAATTTATAAATAATTTATAAATAAATTATAAATAAATTTAATATGGTTTATTTATGTATTATAGTACATAATTACTAATTTAATACATAATTATTGTATTATAATAAATAAATAATTTTAATATATTATAATAAATATAATAAATATAAATAATTTTAATAATGTTTATTTATATATATATATAAATTTATAAATAAATTTAATACGGGTTATTTACGTATTTAAATAATTATATATAAATAAACATTATATTTAAAATTTATGAATTTATATTTAAATAAACATTATTAAAATTATTTATCTTTATATAAATAAACCTTATTAAATCTTATACAATTATTATAATTACATATTTATTATAATTATACAATTATTATATATATAATTATATATTTATTATATTATCATATTTATATATTTATAATAATTAGATATTTATTAGAATTATATATTAATTATAATTATGGATTTGTTGTATTTATAATTATATAAATTATTGTAATTTCATATTTATTATATTTTATATTCATTTTATTATAAATTTATTATAATTATATATATATTGTAATTATATAATTATTATAATTATTATATTTATATATTTATATATTTATTATAATTAGATATTTATTATAATTATATATTAATTAAAAATATATATTTGTTATATTTATAATTATATAAATTATTGTAATTTCATTTTTATTATATTTATATATTCATTTTATTATACATTTATTATAATTAAATATTTATTATAATTAAAAATTCATTACAATTATATAATTATTCAATTTTTGTATGTATTATACTTATAATTACATAATTAGTATAATTGTATAATTATTATATTTATATAGTTATTATTATTATATATTTAACATAATTATATTTATTATAATTATATATTAATTATAATTATAGATTTGTTATATTTATAATTTTATAAATTATTGTAATTTCATTTTTATTATATTTTTATTTTTATTTTATTATACATTTATTATAATTAAATATTTATTATAATTAAATATTCATTATAATTATATAATTATTCTATTTTTGTATTTATTATATTTATAATTATATAATTATTATAATTGTTAAACTATTATATTTATATTGTTATTATTATTATATATTTATCATAACTATATACTTATTATCTTTATTATCTTTATAATTATAAAATTATTATAATTATATAATTATAATTATAATAATTATATGATTATAAAAAATATATAATTATAAAAATAATAATTATATATTTATTGTATTTATTTTAGTAATTATATTTATTATAATAAATTTATTTATTATAAATATTATATTTATATATATGTGTGGGGGGTTGGGGGAGCCGAAGGGGTCAGCGCCACTTCAAGTGGCGTTGTCCCACCAATTTGTCCAGCGCCACTTGAATTGGCGCTGGACAAACCCATTTCCCCAAATAAAGTTAGCCCTACCCCATAAACCAAAAAAAAACCCTTATAGCAAATTTATCCATCGAGAGCTCTTCTCTCCCAAAAATGGCGTTTAGGGTTTGCACTGTCTTCTTCCTCTTTCGATGGCAGATTGATTTCTCACATAGGGGCGTTTTGATGCTTACAAGCCTCTCAATGATGAATCGTCTTCCAGAACACATCTTCGCAAGGTGTCAATAGAGTGTGATGAAGGTTCGAATAAGCGATCATTTTCTCTCCATAAAGGATCGATTGTCATCAACATTCATCGCAAGGGTTCCATTGCCCGAGTTAAAGCGGATCAGGTTGTGGTGCCAGAGAGACTGGAATCTAGTAAGCATTCCATTTTCGCTCACCTTATATTGCCTAGGGGTTTGATTCTGTTGATGGTTGATGATCTGGTTGATCATCAGTTGGGGATTTGTGGATTTTCTAGCTGGCCTTGTGTTTCACTAGGGCACAGATTTTATCATTTTCATTTCCCTTCTCACTTGTTGAAGTCTTGGGCATGGGGATTTTGATCTATCTCTATGAATCTTGGATTTATCCATATATGGGAATGGGATAAGAAATTTGATCCGATGAATGCAGGTTGTTCTTATGCACAGGTGTGGGTTACAGTTTACAAACTTCATTGGATGCTCTGGCATCCAAGGATTCTCCATGACATTGCTATGTTTCTTGGTCTTCCCATCATAATGGACAAGGAAACAAAATATGTAAGATATGGGAAATTGTCCTGGTTCATGGTTGATATTGAGCAGAGTTCAACATTGGTTTACTGAGTGTTTCTATCTTCTGATGATGAGAAGTTTGATTTAAAGATCGTTTATGAGAGGATTCTGAAATTCTGTTCCAAATGCAATGTTATCATGTATGATTGTGGTAGCTTCAGAAGAATGTTTGTCTATGAGAATTTCTCTATGTGTGGTCATGATAAGAACTTATGTTTGAAATGAATTAAGAAATCAATTCGCTCTGATGTGTTTGATATACTTACTGAAGGTGATGGTTCTGGGCAGATGGACGTTTCCCCTACTGCAGGGCACGACCATCCATGGAATAATGTTTTGAGTGCTTAGAATTTTAATCTTGGGCCAATGGAGTTTGATTCTAATGCAGGGCGTGAGGTCCAAATTAGATAGTTTTCCTATGGAGTGCAAGTACAAAATGTTGAAGGTGATGTTTATGGTCAGATGGATAGTGCTGAAGTGAATTTTGTGCAAGATTTTTCTGGGTAACTAGAGATTGATCATGTTAATGCTATTTCAGGGATTTATTAGGACCTTTCTAATGGAAAAACTTCTAGAATTCATGTGCCGAAAAGGGCTGATAGTATTCAGTATGCATATCTTATGCAGTGATCTGATAAGAATAAGCTCTGGTTGGATCTTGTTGTTGATGATGAATAGAATGCAGGTGAGGGTAGTGTGGGAAGATTTTTCTAGGATTCCCATAACCACAGTGGGATTTTGAATGAATCTATGTTGGTTTCACCTTTGGTGGAAAGATTATAGTTCCTTGAGGGGAAAACATGGGGGAGATTGACTTGTGAGCCTAGACTTATGAGCTTATCGTGCATTAGAAAAGGGCCTTAACCCATGGTAAATTGAACAAGAAGAGTGCTTTTGTGGGCAATGAAGTCTTTTAAACGATCTCAAGGAAAACTGGTTCAAAATCTGAGCCAGTTATGTTTTCTATACAAAATCTACCAATGAATATAGAAACTATTAATCTCTTTGAGTCAATTAACAATGATAAGGATGGCATATAAAATGCTATACAACATGTGGCTGATAGTCAAGGTATGCTGGAAAAAATTATTGTTTCATGCAGTTGTAAAGAAAAGAAAATATTTGATTACTCAATTAAGGGGGTTGTCTAGGGTTGGGTGGCTGCATCCAAAGTGTTGGAAAGGCCTTTGGAATGTTGTGTTTTTACTACTCTGGTGGATCACCATGATCCTATTATTCTCATAGAAAATATACCTTGGGATTCCCAAGTATCAGAAAATATGGATCCATTAGCAGAGTCTGATACTCCAAATTTCATGAATGTGGGGGTCAACCAGATTCCAATGAAAAATGAAAAGTTGGAGATCAGTTATGATTATTTGGAAGATACTTGAAGAAAACCAAGAATTGGAGAAGGGGACATCATCAAAAAAATTGTAGAAGAGGGTGTGGTCATGCTGAATGGGATTCTAAGGTGGATGCAATTATAGGGCATATGGATCCAGATGCCTCTTGAGTATTACACTAGGGGTCATGGACATGGTCGTGGTTGAGGACATGACTGCCAACTCACTCCGGAGCAAGAAAAGATCAATGAAAATACTGTATGATTTTCATTCAAAGGAACTCACAATCAGAGTGGGAAAGTGCTGATGATGATGAGAATCTTGATGAAGTTTGATCATGTATTTGGTTTTTTGTTTTTTTCATATGCATGGTGGCGTGCCTTTGTTTGACCCCACCCATAATTCTTTGTCTTCTACTCATTTTTAATTTTTTTAATATTTTTTAAGAGCAGGCTAGCCTGTCTCATGAAACTTTTGAATATAAGTTCTTTTTAAATATATTTATTTATAATTATAATTATAATTATAAATAGATAGATATTTAAAAAATTATAAAATTATAATAAATATATTTAAATAAAAAATTAGTTATTATATTAACAATTATATATATTTACATATTGATATATATATATATATATATATATATTTAAATAATTATAAAATTTTAATAAATATATTTAAATAATAATTAGAGTTATTATATTTATAATTATATATAATTATATATTGATATAAATATATATAATTATATAAATATACCAAAGTGGTGTGGACCATGAGATATATTCAAATAAATATATATAATTATATAAATATATTAATAATTATATAGAAATATTTTTACATATATTTATTTATAATTATAATTAGAAATAAATATATATATATATTTAAATAAATATAAAATTAAAATAAATATATTTAAATGATATATGTATTTTTTATAATTTTATAAATATATATATTTATACTCAAAACGGTGCAAACCATGAGAAAACCCATGGTCTCCAAATTTATTGAAAAAAAAAGATAAGTACATGAAGGAAAGATAAAGAGATGAATGGAAAAACATGACCAATATCAGAGAGTCCAAGCAGAAAGTACTTGCTCATCTTCTACTACATCCCCTTCCCCAAGGATGTCGACCTCTTTTCCACTTTGAAGTGATCTGTGGATTTGGATCCACCATCTATGCCTCAATCAACGGTTCTTTTTCAATCACCTCTAAATCAGTGTCTATTTCATCAAGCACAACCTCATTGCTTCATCCACATTCCACTTCAACTTCCACTTTGTCAGACTCAGATTGATCAATTTGTAACACTGGTTGGATTACTCCTTGACTCCTTGCCATAAGTGAACAACGTACCTTTCTAGACTTGAGTCTTATTACAAAGATCCTTGGATTTTTCTAATTCATGTAGATAGGACTCTCTTCTAATAGTGATATTAAGATGATCAAGAATATTTAAAAAATAATAAAAGAGTCATTAGACCCAACCTTCTTAGGAGAGGAGGGAGAAACCTTCTTAGGAGAGGAGGGAGCAGCAACTTCCACTTCATTGAGATGTTATCCCTACACAACCACCAGATCATGTTTCACCCCCTCAATGGACTGAGCAAGCTAGGTTTCACTAGCTGCCACCCCAGCCAGATTCACATCCTCCATAAGAACTCCTTTTACATGTATTGCAACAAAATTAACCTTGCTTATTGGGAAGAATTTTTCCTCTAACAAGAAAAAAGAATCACCATCAAATTCACTAGTCAGTTCTTGATTCTCGAGACACATAGAAATATCACCCCATTTACATAGAGAGGCCTCCCCATGGCTTCGAATATCATAAAAAGGTAGCTTCTCTCCCACAATCTGCAATCCATTCCCACGAACACCAACCACATCAGCATAATAGAGTCCCTGACCTATAAGATCGTTGCATGTATCCTTCTACTCACCATTATCCATGTCCATAAGATCAGCAATTGGGGATTTGAATTTGCAGTTATCCATATTATAACCAAACTTCTTAAAATTCTTAAAAAATAAATTTATATAGAACTAACCAAGAGAGTTTCCAATACAAGAGCATTTGATACAAAATACTAGTTTATGTTCAAACTCAATATACAACTCAATTCCATGTTCTCTAGAAACTAGGATGAAAGTTTCTGTGAGGGGTGTATAAAAATAAAATTCTATGAAGACCCTTGAAAAGTGGATACATACTTACCCTTTGTAGCATAATTCACATAGGTTTTCACTCCACTCGAAGCATGGTCAAATCCCATATGGGAGCTAGTGGAATCTAAACTTTCTCGGTTACCTTTCACATTCCCTAGAGGAGAGTGAACGTAAGTTGCAACAGTCATTGCGGGAGAGAAAAGTGTCTCCATCCTACTAGGGGAGTGTCCAGGTGACTTGGTCACATTAACCATACCTAAGAAGGAGGGAAACACATCTATGAAAAGAGGTAGGTCCTTCACATGAGTAGTTTTCACATGCAAACAAAGATCTAGTTGGTGTTTATTTCCATTGAAGGTAATATTAGTAGATGTATCTTGGGTGTTTTTTTTATTAAGGAAGCCTCCTTCTGAGGCGATGAAGAAGAAATAGATTTAGAAATAAGTTCCATGTCCATAGATCCAAAATAGCCACCATATTTCTTTATATAGAGGGAGGGAATATGAACCCTTTCATTTAATTTCTCATGAGTAGATATGAAAAAATATTGAACAGAGCCAATACTCCATGCCCACTTTTTTATATCCTTATAAGGGAATGGGATTTGGAATAATCCATGACCAATGGAGATGCATTTGAAGTCCAAATATCACCAAATATCAACTAAAAGAGAAACTAAATCAACAAATTTCAATGGTTTCATACCTTTCATCAAATATATTAGAGCGATTATGGAATGTTTACACAAATCAGTATGATCTGAAATCGCTTCATCTGAGGCCGAAACATGAAAATTTTATCCCTTTATGATGATATAGTGTAGATCACATTTTTCAAGAGGAACAAAAGAACCCCATGAGAAACCACAGAAGGAAGAAAGCTGCTTCAATAAAAAAAACTGATAAAATTACTCTTTGTCTGCACTAGAACTTTAGGTCTAATAAAGAATAATTTTGTCAGTACTTTATTATCATTGATAAAGTGTAGTGTTATCAATTTTTACTATTTTAGTGATGATAAAACATATATTTATTAATGATTTTTTGAAATAATTTACAAAAACCATTAATGATGTTTTAAATAGAACCCAAATTGAGTTCTCCTTCCTCGCACCTTCAAGATCTTGTGGAACCTAACTCTTACAGAACCGAACCCTCACAGAACTAAGCCCTCATAGAACTAAACCCTTGCCTCTATTCATAAATGAATTTATCCTCTCCAAATCTATGCTAAGGGATTATTTCTTCTCCCCTTTAATTGCTTCTTCCATCTAGGTATTTACTCCCTCTGAAATCTATTCATGTTGTACTGATGAGGTCCCAATCACATAAGTACTATTTTCCATTTACTTTCCTATTTTTGTTTATGATTATTGTTTCTGTTTTTTCACCACTCTTTTGTTTTCTATTTTTTCCTTCTTCCCAAATTTCATTTCTTTCTCAATATTTCTCTTTTCATTCTTGACTGGTTTAGTTCCATGTCGTTCAGACCAGATTCACCCCTTTTATTATTGATGGTGATGTTAGAGGTTATGTGTAACTCTCTAGAGGGCACTATTAATGTGACCCTCTTTCCCCTTAACTTCTTATTATTTTCATGAAGGTTTAGAATAATATAATGATTTTTTTGTGAAATAATACTCTAATTATCCTTGCCTCACCTGACAAGGATTCCAAAATGCACTTCCAATGTGATTTTTATCCCCAAAAATATAATTTTACCATATTATAAAGGTAAATGTTTCTAAATAAATAATGAATAATATTAATCCACATATAATTTAAACTAAATTTATTTTTTAAATCATTAATCACCATTTTGATCTGAGAAACCTTTGGTGTTAGCTTCTAGGGGTTGATATCAATGCAAATGTGAGGACAGATGGGATGATAATGCATGTTAGATATTTAGTTGGAGCAAATGTATAAACCAATAATTTTAGTTATAATATTTATGATTGTTGTGTTTTTGAATGGTATAGGTAATCATTGAATCCTAAGCTAAACCATGGAAATGAAGGATGCTCTTACTTCATATGTAAGAAAAAAATACTATATGAATCAGTATAAAATGGATGAATCCACTTGACATAATGTAACACAATTTTTTTTAAAATACTTTTATAAAAATATTTTGTTGGTAAAAATAATGGTTAGTGTTTTAATTTTAAATTTTAATCAAAAAACTCTTTTTTAGTGTATTTCATTATTACATTACTTTTAATAGTCTTTAAGGGGTGTTTTAAATTTATTTTAAAAGTGATTAATTATTATTTCAAGAATTTAAATGTGTTTGTGTTTAGTTGAAAACAATTTGTAATTCAAATTTATTTCTTTATCAAATATATACATTTATAGTGTGTGGATGTGTGTTATTATTAAAGTAATTTTTTTATTAAAAACATAGAATTTTCAATTATTATCTTATTGCTAATTTTCTTGGGTGTTTTTCTAAGAGAGAATAAAATTATTAAATTCAACTATGATGGAATGATTGAGAGCCTCTTAAGGTGGAATAGAAATTACCTAGGGTCCTCTATATATCCTAGGATTCTTTTAAATTATCCTTATATTCCAACCATACATCCATACTAGGTGAACATTATAAATCTTCATAACAGAATGTGATTGCCTCTTTTTTATGGCTATGGATTTCAAATTTGATGGGTATTTTCGTTTCTATTTCACGCATCATCATCATCATACAACCTTCTATGTGGTTGTTTTAAACTCCCTCAAGCTTATTGTTTTCATAATTAACATATTTTATACCCAGTTATAGTTTTGAATAACCCATATCCAAATTTATTTTGAATGATTCTATCAAATTAAAAATGAAAATTGATTATATTTTAATTTATAAATCAATTTTTTTAGAATAATTATTTTCATTATTATGTTTTCTAGTTTTGAATAATTTAAAAACATTTTTCGTGGTTATATTACCACCTTATTTTTTGATGCATTCATGATTATCATTTTATTATTCTTGTTTATTGGAACCATTAATTGAATTGTATTCATTATTTTTTTCAATGTTAAAAATATTTTAAAAAATATAATAATTTCATTTTTTATTTGTGAAACCATTATTATATTCAATATCAATGTTTTATATTTTGAAAAAGGTTTTAAAATAATATAGATTTTATTTTTATTATATTTCCATGTATATAGATATGTAAATTTTTATACATATTATACTCTATAATAGGTTAGTTAATCTTACCAAAGGTGGTTAGGTGCTGTTGAAAGTTTAAAACCTTGGTTTAAAATAGAAATGGATTGGTTTTGAAAATAGTGAGTGAGTTTTATAAGGAAGTTTGAAAATGTATTTGGTGTTTGATTTTCCAACAATTTTTTTTAATGGGTAACCATTTTAAAAAAATGATTTTAAATAAATGGTAACATGTTTTTTAGTGGTGAAAATCATTTTTAAAAACTAATATAAAGTTTCCTAATGAATTATTAGGATTGGTTTCATCAGTTTTTTATGATGTAAATGATATTTTTAGGGGAAATGATTGATTTTAAAGTTAATAAATTGGATTTATATGACGTTTCAAAATGAGTATGATATTTTGGATTTCAATGATGATATAAATAAAGGATCTTTGAAATTTTATATTGAATTTAAAATGGAGTATTGTGATTTAAAATTATAGTGAATATATTCATCAGTTTGTTTTATAATTTAGTATGCTCTATCAGTAATGTTTGATCCATGTCAACTATAATTTCATTCTTCTATTACAAAAAAAATTATTATACGATATATGGTACACAAAGTCCATGGTGAATATCATGATTATTTAATAATCATAAATTGTTCCCCTTATAAATTCCACACCATTATCTATTTAGATCATCTATAAGGAAAAATTATAATCCTTCTATACTTTTCTTCTAAAACATTTAAACATATTTAGATCCTATGATTTATGTCTCACAAAGAATATTTATTTAATTCGAGTACATTTATCAATAATTAAAATAATATACATCTCTCTATTTTTTGAATAAGTCCTCATAGTCCCAAAATTATATAAATAAATGATCTTATATTATTGGGTAGATCACATTTCTAAATTATTCTGTGAATAGTTAGAAAATTTTCCCTTTAGTCATGTTGATAAAACCATATTCCTTTATCTTTTTAGTATTGGAAGGTCACAAACATTTTCTATTTAAGTGATCCTACTCATATTTCTTTTGCTAAGATGATCAAGTTGTCTATTCAATAATTGGATTCATACTTTAAGATGTAAGTTGAATGAATTTCCCGGATCACCCACTTGAATTAGATTTTCACTTTGGTCACTGATCTCTAATCAAAATATATCCATAAAATTAGGGATAGGTTTGTTTTTATATGAAGTATGAAAGTAGAAAAAGGAAACAATGTATTACCTTGTTATCATCAAAGAATTCATCCACTCTAACCAAACCAAAGTAACATTGAATATTCTAGGGCAGTGGTAATTTTTCACTGAGAAGGGGTGATAAATAAGTGATACAATTTTTATTTTACAATTACTCTTCATAAATTATCCTCTTTTATTGATTAAATTCTTGATCGAGTCACTTACTAATTTTCTTTTCCTTTTCGAGCACTACTTATAATATGTGTCCTAAAGTTGAGTTGTATCTATATTTGTAAATGCATCAAGATGATTGGTATCTATATTTATAAATTTAAAAATGTGTAATGAAAAAGGGTGGTATCTATATTTATATGATCAAATTAACTTTCAGAGACCACATAGATACATAGAATCTCTCCTCCTACATAATATACATTGAAAATAACACCATATAAAGGGCATGTCACTAACTCCATCCTACCCATAGGTTATCCATCATGACCCTAATCCTGCAACCTTGGCCTCATAGGAATCTATTTGATGCTAAAATTCAGTCCTTATACCAAAATAATTTTTATTTTCACATAGTATTTTAAGGATTTCTTTAAATTTTGAAACTCCAATGGTCGTCCCAACATGAGTGTGTGTAAGACCATTCATCTGATCCTTCTCATGGTTGCACCAATCAAGGATACCCTTATGGGGATCAATCATCTACTGCTGATTTTTTTAGCATTAGATAGAAAAATAAGAAATTTTGTTTGGTGTCTGGTGCTTTGCCAACTCTCCATCCCGAGAATATTTATATTTAAGGAGATAACTGTCATCATCATCAGCTTCATCTACTAAATAGTAATTATTTCATTTTGTTTCCTGAGACTCATCCCCTGTCTATTTTGTACATGTACCTATGTTACTTAAAGTACCTTGATAAGTATTCATCCTACACCAATTATTGGTGATCATTATGGATGCATTCAGAGGATAACACCTACCACCAGTGGAGTAATTATTTTATTAAATTCAATTACCCATTTCTTTTAAAGAATGATGAAAATATTTGAAACATTCAAATTTTGAGTTCCCCTTATTTTAAAGGCCTCTTTATGTGTATTTATTTATTTTTTTGTATAATAATATTACCAAATAAAATAAGATGTTTCTGAATCGAAAATGGATGGATTCTAATTATATGACAAAAAAGTTTGAATATGGGGTAAAAAAGTTCATCATGTCTGAAAAATATCATGCATATGAGCCTTATAAAATCCATTTCCCATGTTTATTCTATTGTTATTCAAGACTAATTAGTCCTAAGGAGTTGGAAGAAAAATTGATCTGTCATGGAAGAGATCGAAGTTATCAATGTTGGAATAATCATGGGGAAAACTGAATTTAGTTAGTGACTAGGATAACACTATGTTTTATGGATCATATGATATGATTACAAGTGTGGAAAATAAAGAAGACTCCATCGAGGATGTGATTACAGGTGTGAATGATGTTGAATTTTGTATCGAGGAAATTCCAAAGAGAGTTAAAGATGAAATTAGTGATTTTCAAAAATTGTTTAAGAAGTTAAAGAGTTATTCAAAGACTCCATTTTTTACTATTTGTACTTAATATACAAAATTTTTAAACATAATGAAGATGTATAATTTAAAAGATGTAAATAGATGGAGTAAATTCAGTTTTACTAAACTACTTACTCTCTTTAATGATATGTTCACATAATTTAATGAGATTCCTAACTAGACATATGATGCTAAATAAATTCTATGTTCAATGGGTATGATCTATAAAATAATTAATTTCCATCAAAATGACTATATAATATTTCTCAAGGACCAAAAATCACTTAATGAATCCCCAAAGTGTGGTGCTTCTCGATACAAGAAAGAGGAATTAGTTCATATGAATGTTTTATGGTACTTTCTAATAATTCCAAGGTTTAGGAACCTGCATGGAAGTGAGGAGACTGCAAGGAAATTGACACAGAACACAAATACATGAAATAAAAATGGAAATCTTCATTAACCATCAAACTCTCCTCAGTTAAAGAGAATTGATTATGAGTATCCTAAATTTGGAAAAGAGCCGAGAAACCTTCATCTTGCGCTATCTACATATAGAGTGAATCCCTTTGGTTTTTAAATGAGTACTCACAATACATGGTTGGTTATGTTGGTAAATTATAACTTTCCACCATTGTTAATAATGAAATGAAAATAGATTATGTTATCTGTTATTATATCTATACCAAAACAACTAGGTAATGACACCAATATTTATTTGGCTCCATTGATCAAATAATTAAAATTATTGTGGGATTCATGTACTACATTTTATGATGGTTACAAAAATAAAGATTTGATATTGAGATCCATGTTTTATGGGATGATAAATGAATTTTCATCTTATGAAAATTTGTCATGATATAGCATTAAATTAATACAATGGTGTCCCATTTTTTAACAATGTGTACAGTGAATTAGATTGAAACATTCATTAATGACTCTGTTTCTAGGACATCATGGATTTCTACCGCTACAACCTAAGTACCGATCATGGATGAAATCATTCTATGAGAGTTCCAAAGAAGATATAACATCATCTCCACTAACAGGTGATCAAATTTTTGAGAACGTAAAATATAAAGACACTGATTTTGGTAAACCTTTTTAAAAAACCTTATGAAAATGTATTAGAGAAATTGATCCATTTTTTTTGAATTTCCACATTGGAATTTTTTGTACATTTGGAATTTTCTTAATGTTATGCATGTTGAAAAGATGAAAGTGATAGTGTCATTGACACATTACTAAATAAACCCACTAAAACAAAGGATGGAATTAATGGTAGGTTAATCATGATTGACATGGGAATATGAGAAGAGTTTGAGCTAGTGAAGGGTGAAAAATGGACCTTTCTTACTCCAGTTGCTTACTCTCTTTTCAGGAAGGGGATATATTAGTTTTTAAATTATTTAATGATGTAAAGGTTCAAGAGGGATATTCATCGAATATCAAGAATAATATTCCAATGACTCTTTTATAGTTAATGTGACTAAAATCACATGGCTATCATGTTTTGATACCAGATATAATGCATGTAGCTTTACATTTCATTTTTTACCAAGAATTTCCATCATACATTATCCATGATCTGTTTCTTTTTCAAAACGATATGTAGAAAAGTTATAGAACTTGTGATGTTTATAACAATATAAATGGAAATTTACATAATATTATTTGATTCAAAAATTCTCTTCCCCATGGAATTATTTGATATGATGGTTCACTTAGTAAGATAGATTCCACTATGTGTTGTTGTACATTATAGATCGGCATACCACATTAAATTATATATGATGATTTTGAAAGGATATGTTAGAAATAGAAGTCATTCAAAATGTTGTATTGTGGAGCGATATATAATTGAGGAATCTGTTGAATTCTATACCAACTAACTCTCCAATGTGAAAATAATTGGTCTATAGAAATCTCATCACAATGGGTGGATTATGGGTGAATGCATTTCTAGAATAGATTTTTTCACAATCACTATTATAGATCATGAGAAATCCCACCTTTACATTTTTCATAACAGTTTATAGGTTTCCCCATATGTTGAATCCCACAAATAAATTACTAGGTATTTGAATCCATCAAGGGTTGAAATATGGATATTAAATACACATAATAAATAGTTTCTGGATAGTTTTGAGATGTTATTTTTAAGGATCCATTTAAAAATTAGGATTCAATTTCATTACGATTTCGATGGATATCTAGAGGACCAAGTGTGCATGTATTATCTTGTAAAGATTATGTAATTAATGGATATACATTCTATAAAAATAAAGAGTTACACTTCTATATAAAGTGATTAATGTATCTAGTACCAAGGACAAAAATCCAATTTATGAAAATATGTCATACTTTGGGATCATCAAACAAATATGTGATTTGGATTATAAAACATTTGAAGTTCTAATTTTTCAATGAATTGGATTAATAATAAGAGTGTTGTTAAAATAGATGAATTGGGATTCATGAAAGTGGATTTTAGTAATAAAGGGTTTAAAGAAAAACCATTTTTAATGTAATCACAGGAAATAAAAGTATTTTATGTTCCAGATCCCAAAAATCAAAAGTGGTCAATTATTCTATTGTTGACCAAAACCACTAATGGTTTAGATAAAAATTCAATCAAGAATGAACCTTTCATTGGTATATCGAAAAAATTTCATAATGGTCCCAATGAAGATGAGGTCTTTATATCAAATGAGACCACAATGAAGAAATTTGGATACTCGATAGAGGGGTCAAATCCCTTCAACCTTTTAAAAAAATTGATTTCTATAATCAGGTTATATTTTTGGTAATATAAATTTTGATGCCTTATATTATTATATGTTCACTACTGCATTTACGTAATCTATATTAATTTTGGAACCAATTCTAAAGATAATGATTTTTTCACGTGTTTTTGCTACCAATATTGAGGAACAATAGGTTTTGCAACCTGCTGGTGCTCCAAGTGTAGAGGAACAACAAACTTATAAATATGATGATGCTATCAATCTATAGGAACAACATATTGATGATGTTGAATGTGAGGAAATGGTAGAGAAAAAAAGAACTAATTTCCTAGAAAAAAAAGATCTTCATAGTGTGGCAGTGTTAGTAATAATTATTAGGGAAAAAACTCATCAAATTTGAAGATGGATGGAATGCCTCATGACCAACCTGTTAACCCTAAGAAGGCTATGGTCAGTAGTTTCATTGGGCTCACCGCTCAGCAGTGCATGCCGATTGATTTAGATTCATGGAATCATGTTGTTATTATGCTTAAGACACTGATTTGGGAAGATATTAATGTAATATTATGATATAATTTCAATATTTTACTAAAAAATAAAACTATGAAACATTCACTTAAATTTCATTATCACTTGAAGAGTGAATTTATAGTAGATGAATCCTGAAATAAATTTGTATTAATGCTTAATGGAAAGGCTAATAGAGTTTTTTCACACAATTATAATGAAGTTTCAACTCAAAGATGCTAAAGAGAAAGTAAACCCGCACCTACCGCAAATAGATGAACACCTGATAAGATAATAAGTGTGTGTTGTGTTTACTGGTCCTCGTGGGGATACAAATTTTTAGGTAAATTGTTTCAAGTAATAAATTGTTTGACAATAAATGTATTAATCTCTTTGATTAAGAATTTTTAATTTATGAAGCAATGAATGGGTGTCGAAAATAAGAAATGGGAAGAAAAACAAACATGCCCCTATTGTAAATCCATGATGGGGTACGTTTCACTCGAAAAAAGAGGTATGTATTTTAAATTTACCATAATAATATTATGTGGCATGAAACAACAACATAATTATTTTCCTCTGTTTATATACATATTGATGAATCTAAATCCAAATCCACTTCCATCCCACGCCATGTACTTTGTAATGAGGAATGTGTAAATAATAATGTGATACTAATAGATAAAAACACATAAAAAGTGTGATAAATATGTGTAAGTATGCAATAATAATTTTTTTTCATTAAATTTCTATTATATTACAATGATTATATATTTTCCTATATTTTTATCCAAATTAGACACAAGAATCATCATCAGCGGTACTGGATGGAAAACTACTTTTAGTGGCCTTGAAGGGGTTAGAACGGTATGGCCACATCAGAGGTGTGGGTATTGGGGTGATACCCTAAATATATTTCAAGAAAACAAAATAAAATAGGGATAAAGATAATAAAATGGAAGAGATTCAAGCATTATTAGCTTCTCTTGAAGAAAAATTTCATTGGTAGCCTAAGTTTATAGAAAATATTATAGGAAGAAAGCAAATAGAATAAAAAACTTATGAACAACCACTGTATGATGATCCCCCACCCCCACCAGCTTTGAGGCAAGACATTCCCCTAAAAGATATTTCTTAGATGATGTAATCAATATTCTCATAATTATTTCCATGTAATGTTAATCAGACAGACACTAATACAATTACTGTACTAATATTATATAGGGTAAAAATTATTGTGATTTATATCTATCAAAACCTACCCATATTCTTATTGTGAGGGATACCATGTTCAATATCCAAGAAGATACTCTACACAATATACAACTTTCAACAGGTAATATGAGAGTGGGGATTGGCATTTATCATGAGGCAAACACTGAGCTTCCCATTCCACTTAATGACACATATATTAATATAGTTGAGTAAGCTATTGGTATATTCATAGAATAACTATCATATCTTGTAAACAAAACATATAGACAATGATCTATTCATTTATAATTTATTTTTCATGAAACAATTATCAATTAATGAAAAAATGTCTAAACCAATGAATGTTATTACAGATGGACATAGGGAATGGATTGAAATGAAAGTTCAAATAAAAATGATCTAAAGGATCAACCAAACAATCACAAATATATTCACAAACCACCTTTACCCCACCCGTTCAATATCTGAATTTACTAACATTGAAGGTTCATGAAGATACAAGGATACATAATGGTTGTAATGTCACAGTTGATTTGGAAGAACAAATGTTTGGAGAATCCATTGCATACTAAATCTCCCTTGAGTTTTTAAATGAAATCCTCAACTATGACTAAATAGAAGTCTCAATTTTAATTGTATACATGAGGTTTGTTTTCTTGATTCGTTTTCAATAGCTTATCAACTATGATAATTATGACTAAATACAATTAATATTTTCTACAGGTGTCTATATCAACACTATTTGAAGAGGAAACCCTTTGAACATAAATGTGGACTAATTATTCCTCACACCACTTCTAAAAAACTATCCTCTTTGGATATAGATCAAATTTACGCAATAGTAGAAAAACTAGACATAGGTTTTGAAAGAAAACTTACAGATGAAAATCACTTCTTATTAACAATGATTTTGGGGTAAAGCTATACATTTAAACCATACAAAATATATTTTCACTCCATTTATTAAATATTAATTTTTAATAAAACATTGGAAACTCATTAAATTCAATTTAGATACTCTAAATTTTTATATTATATATTCACTACCTAGATACCCAACAAACTGACCACACTTGATGAAATTTGTCAATTTTTAATGCACTAGATCCAATTTTTTAGAACTAAACAAAATGTTATATATTTTATATAATTTTTTAATGAGAATTATGTTATGATAGGATGGTGTCTAAATATCATAAAAATCATGTTATGAGGACATTCCATATGTACAAGGAGCATGTCTACATCTACAAGTGGATAAGTATTAGGGTATATAAAATAATATTTTACTATCAAAACACATATCAAAATAAATTAATTATTTTTCTAAATGTTTGTTTCATTTGAAAATATAGTGTGCAATGGGTTTCACTCATCGTGTTGCCATTTTCACTTTTCCCTGAAACTCCTAATGGTTCCCCCATCCACAACTAGGTACAAACCTGCTTTCCAAAGGCTGGAAATTTTCTGGGTTTTTATACTCAATGACTCATGGGGACTGGCATTGGCCGGGAGGATGGGAGGTCAGGATCATAAAAACCATTTGGGGGTAATTTTTTCTTACACTGTACTCTCTTGTAGATTTGATATATATTCGTGAAATCCTTCCCAGACCCCGATACATAATTTGTTACCCCCATGTCAATGAATTGATTAAGAACATGTATTGATGGGGACTGTCATGTGTATATAATGGTTTCTCTATCGCTCTCTTATTTAATTATGATTATTTATACCATGGCCATTCTTGAACACTCTAGAGTTTACTACTACCCAAGGAGATGGCTGGTGTCTTGGAAATTGGATTGAATCTCTACGAGGAATCCTATACATCCTGTGAAAATATAAATCAAAACCTATGTAGTTTGTCTGACATAGTTTAAGGTCATATGACTGGACCCATCCATGTAGTTTAACATCATATAGTAAGGACGTTAGTACTGAGCTCTAACTTTGATGAGGCATCCAACATATCCTATTTAATATAGGATAAGATTCTACGTAGTTCTTGATATGGGAATCTTCATTGTGATTCATATGATAATAAAGGACTTAAGTGGGTCTTAGGCATATAATACTGCTCCAAATTGCTTCTTTAGAAATATTTCCACTTTGAGATATGAGGGGATGTAATAATAGTTACATCTTGATGGTGAAATTCATGTCTTTAGGGAGTTATCATCATTCTATTAGCACAATATTCATTGAACCCTAAGCCCACATGACCCATGCTTGGTGTACGAAACAAGAGATAATGGTGGATTGGATACATTACATGATAACAATTTGTACAGGGTTTACACATTAAAGTTTCTCTTTGAGAGGAATGGTCACCCATATTGTGGAGGATATGGTATGGAGCTCGAGCCTTAGGAAGGATTCCTACATATCCCAGTTATGGAAGGAATCAAATTTCTCGTAGTTCAGTTCATCCAAAACCCGCTAATGGGTTATAGGCACTTAAGGGAATACTCAGGGGGCTTATAATGATGTTCATGCATGATTCCTCTTCTCATAATATGATAGAAGAGGAAGAGTGGTAGACCTATAGAAGTTTTTAATCCCATAAGTTAGGAATAATTGGAATGAAAAGGGACTTATACCGAGGTTAATGCATATTGGAGATCGAGGATTAGGAAGGCTTCCTATGTATCATATTTGTGGTGGGAATTAATGTTATCATAGTTCATTTAGTCCCTTAACCTATTGATGAGTTAAGGTGGATGATCACAGTTGGTGACATTATGGCCATCCTCAAGATTTTGAGAATGTTATGGGGATTATACCAAGATGGAGGCCCTCTTGATCGGGGACATATTATATTATGCTAGTAGATGGAGCTTACACATTGAGGTCTCCCAATTGGTGCACTCATATAATGACATTAGTCAGGGCTTACACTCTGAGGTTGCCCTTTTGGTTGGGGATTACACTCTGAGGTTTCTTGTTTGGTCGACTCAGTCTTTATACTCTGGGGGATCGAAGAGAGGTGGTGATGACCAAGATGGTTTATCCGAGAGTGTGATATCAGTAGGGTCACAAGAGTGTATGATCCCATATCAACATGGAAACTTCCCTTGAAAAGGGGGTTATGGATGAAGATTATTAGTCTGGTTCCACATGGTAGGAGTCCACGTAGGAATGCTGGACAAAGTGGGTGTGTTATAAGGAATTTTCCTAACATGTCTTGGTCATCTACTAGGAAGGTCCTGATTATTTGACTGATATGTTGGGACACCAATCTGATGTGGCATTCATATCCAAGGGTATCTGCCTAATCATTTATCATGCCTTGTATTCCTCCATATAGGTATATTAGACATGTCGAAGATGCTTTTTATGACCAAAGTTGGCATGTATGGGTACTCATGCATGATCAACCATCTTGTCTCAGATGCCTTCGCCTGATCAAAGCGTACATGTATGGGGTCTTACTCGTGATCAATTTACTTGTATCAGATGTATTTTACTAATCAAGTTGGACATGTTTGAGGTCTTGTGCATGATCTAAAAATGATTCGTATGACCAGGGCAGGCACGTATGGATGACTTTTCAAGAGATCTTATGAAGCCGTGTTGTGGAATTCCAAGGTGAGTCGCGTATCTTTCAGTGACCGAGAACACCTCTTGACTCCCCCTTTTGATCTCCTTTGTTTTATGTGACTAAGGTCTAGAGTCATGCAATATTTCATGAGTAATGTATATGATTTTTACTCTATTTTTTTATGATGCCTCAGGTGACCAATATGGGTCATATGGAGAGGGTGTGATAATGTAGAGGACATATCTATATGTCTTTCTTTGGAGCACTATGGGGTTTCCCGAACATACCTGAGGACTTCCATGTAGTGAATCAGACATGTCTAGGGTTCTATCCTTGGGATGTCGAATGTCAATATGGACTTGTGTATAGAAAATTTCATGATCCTTCTAACACATCAACGACTCCTTCATAAGGTCATCCAGACTTGTCCAAGGCTTGCCTTGTGACCATGCAGATATGTTAAGGGGGTGTCATCTAATAAATTTATCTTGCCCTATGGGTCATTGTATGACCATGGAGACATGTTTAAGGGTTGTTTCATGACCTTCCTTAATTTTTTGAGGCTTGTATTTTGATCAATAAGGAATTTCCATGGTCACCTAAGGATGTTGCAAGGCCATAAAAGGGGCTCGCAATCACATGCCCTTGAACTATATATTCACAAAATGGGATCTCACAAATATTATTAAGGTCTATCATCCATTTAGATTCTAAAAGTATTCATCCAAAGGGGTTATTCCTTATGTTCATATAGAAAATATTTTCCTAGGAAGAGGGATGCATGGATACCGGAACGGTATGCCCATGGATTCTTAGGTGTGCTAATTCCGCAGGCATGTGTGAGGGGAACCCTATTCAAAGGATCCACGTGATGCTTTTCCACCCACATGATCACATGTATTCAATCAAAGTATTATGATCATCCTAGTGGTGATACAAGAGGGTTGTATATCAAAAACTCCATGTGCACAGGTAAAGGCATGCATCACCTGGTGAGGGGTGCATGGCCCATGAGTCGCATACCCTAAATATTTTTATTCATGCCAAGGGTGTCTGTGGGAATCCCTCACGTCAAATAATCTAATTCTAATGAAATATTTGTATGTTGTGAGGCACATGGTTTTCTCACATGACCAAATATTTGTGAGGACATATCATGCCTACAATAGGATCCCATTTGAATCGTATGTCCTCCCAATGGGGTTTCACGATGGGCCATGTTTCCATGCATGTGGGTGGGGGGGGGGGGGATGGGTAACAAATTCTTCGTACATATGGGTGAAATAAATCCATGCACTATAATGGGTGCATGTAATATTAGGTGCTCATTCTGTTGTATACAGGCCCATAAAGTGACTTGGAGTGTATACTCTTGGATCCTTATGTTGAAGGGTCACTTTCTTAATCTTTATCTATACGCAGCATGATCACATGATCAATCATGTGGGTGCATGATCTCTAAAGGATCATGTAAATGACCTTGAAAACATATATATGGGTTGCACCCCAGTCTACATAGCTAAGGGTTTTCTTCGTACTGGGCCTCCTGGGGCCTCGTGTGTTCAAGGGTGCATGAGGGCGTTGCTTCTGTGGGACACCCGTATTAGGGACTATTTTTCTTGATCATTGAAAGATAGGGATGGAATCCCACATGATCATGGGATCATGATACCATAATTCCTTCTATTCATGTGATTTTCATGTCTTCAATAGAGGGTCTCGTGATTATTTCTTCCATCATGCAAAGGACTTGTGGGGAGTGTTCGTGGGACAAGATGATCATGTCCGGGGGCCTCATGATGTCGTTGTAAGATAAGGACACTCATGATATTTGTGAGACTGAGCTTTATATATTCACTGGAACATATCTACATTCAAGTTTTTTTAATAGGATTTCAGAAAAAAAAAATAGGTGAAGGTTATTTTAAAAAATAAAATATGCCTTAAAGGTGGAATTGGTGATGCCGCCTTTCATCCCCCACGCCGCCTTTGGCTCAGATCGATGACATGGAAAAGGCGACAGGGGGGGATGTCGTCTTTCCCTCATCTCCTATAAAAAGGCATCCCCCCCTTCTCCTCACTTCAATTTTCCCTCATCTCTCCCAAATCCACTGCTTCTCCCTTTAAAAAGATTCTTTTTCCGTGCGGTGGAGTCGGTGGTCCAAAAGAAGGTGGTTTTTTGTGAAGCATAATTTAGTGGTATTTTTTTATTTAATTTAATATTTTTTATTTATTTAATTTAATTCTTTTTAGTTCTAAATATTTTATTTTTTAAGTAGTTTAGTTATTTCTAAATATTTTGTTTATTAGGTTGTTTAATTAGTTATGTATAGTTTGAAATAATAATTATTATTAGTAATGATTAAGTATAGATTAAGTATAGATTAAGTATAGAATTAATTAAAAAATAATTATTGTGAAATTTTGGTAGCATAAAGATTATGTGGTTATCTAAGAAATCCAATCCTTGTATGGATACGAACAAGTGGATGTGGATCTGGCACAAATGTACCTAGGGGTAAAACTCAAAAACACTACTTTAAGCTAGACTCAAATAGGAACTGGTGCACGGAAATAGTACTCACTACACTCCTGGTTGGACATAATCATCATTTTCCTTTGTTAATAACATGAAGGGTACAAGAAAAAAGGGTCCAAAGAGAAACCAACAAGGAAAGAAGGGAGTTATGGGGGCCTAAAGTAATGTATTCCTAGAGAATCCCCTCTGATTAGGTTCCTCCCTACAGGAGGAAAAGAAAACACCTCCGCAAGAGAAAAAACACTAAGACCTTGCACCACCATCGAGGCTAGATAATCTGAAACCATTTTCCCCTCCCGCCACATGTTCAAAAAGATAGTGTTGCTGTTGATGATGTTCCTGTATCTCCTCAGAATATAGGTAGCCGACCAGGGGGTGTTGTGCTTGTGGTTCATGGAGTCGTGAAGGATGAGAGAGTTGGTCTCAATTGCACCCAAACTTATTCCCCAATGCCTACAGAGCTATAGACCTGTGAGAATGGCCACGACCTCATCCAGGAGGGAATGACCCCTTCCAAAATGAGAATAAAAAGCAAGGATGACATTCCCTCTAGAATCCCAAACTACACCGCCACCTTTCATGTCGTCCGAGGAGCAAGAGACATCAAAGTTGAGTTTCAGTCTGAACTGGTGGGGGTTCCATCTGAACCAGTGGGCAGCTGTTGGAGGGATCCACTTAGGGAGTCCATCCTGAATAAATCGATGCGAGGGGGCCTCTCCCCATTTGTTTTATGAGCGGAACAGATCAAGTAGGAGGAAACTTGTTCTAGCCACTAGGGCCCTACCAGAGCATGAAACCCCTCATACCTGGCTTTGTTCCGAGCCAACCAAATGCACCAATAGCCCAAGATGAGAATCATGGTGCGATCATTCCTCTCGAGGCCACCTCCCCCAGCACCATGGAACCACCGATCGAGAAAGGGGAGGTCCCTCAGTGCCACCAAAGAAAAACTAGTGAAGTCTCCAAAAGCCCGCCATACCTGGCATGCCCAGTCATTGCTAAAGAAGATGTGGGTGGATCTTTCCTCCCTAGGAGCCCTACAGCATAGAAAACGGCTGGCTAAGATGATGCCTGTACACTTCACATTCTCATCTGTAGCCAATGATCTGTTCCTGATATGCCATAGGTGGAAATTGAATTTCTTCAGGGCGTCTTTAAACCAAACCATCGAACCCCATGGGTCATTCTGGTTCTCACTATTGTGCACCCTCTTGTAATATTTAGAGGATAACATACTCAAAGAAGATGCAGTGAAAACACAGTAGTCTGGTTTATTCGAGGGGTCGATCAAATCAAAATCCTGGCATTGCATTCTGTCTAGCACCGCACTGATGAACTCTGGATACCATCTTGTCTCCTTGAAAGTGAGTTTAGTTCCATGGCATCTTGGAAACCCAATAATAGACCCAACCCAATTGTGGTGCCAGAAAGAGACGTCCCATGACCCCACGATCCATCTGGAGAAGGGTAGCAGGGCCTTCATGTGGGAGAGAATAGACATATGGAGCAGTGACTGGCGAGCATTAGTGTTGTTTCCCACTCCACTAGACTGGTCAGCCATGTACTTACCCCAGATAGTGTGCCCCTCAGTAGCCTCCCATGCCAGCTTCTCCCACATGCCATGCAATGTATCTGAGATGCTCTTGAAACCAATGCCCCCCTCTTGCACTGGCTTTTCCAGCCTATCCCAAGTTGCCCAGTGTTTTTTCCCCTCCTCGTGCGCATCCCAATTGAAATAAGAAAGGATAGAGTCAATCTTTGTGATCACCCACTTCGGAACCTTGGAGGCCACAAGTGCATGAAAAGGAATGGAGGATAAAACATTGTTCGCGAGGGTGATCCTACCTCCAAAAGACAGGAAGCGGTTATTCCAGTTCAGAATTCTTCTTGACATCTTCCCGATAATTTTTTTATAGTGAAGGATACACATCCTACCTGGAGAGACCATAACGCCGAGATACTCTCTCGGGAAGGAGACCTGCCGCATGCCAATCTGTGTGCTCAAGGAATCCACCCTGCTGTCCAATAATCTCTTTGGGTCATGAAAGGTACTCTTGGTGTGATTGACAACCTGCCCACTCCATCGACAATAGTCTTCAAGGATCCGGTTAAACCCCTGAACAGACCGCATACCTGCATTCATAAAAATGATAAAATCGTATGTAAACATCATATGGGAGATATTCCTTGGATTTGGGCTGCACTGATAGGGCATGATGGTTCCCTTAAAGATATCCATGTTGATAAGATGACTGAGGATGTCCTGAGAAAGGACGAAGAGGGTCGGTGAGAGAGGATCCCCCTGCCTCAGACCACGTACAACCTTGAAGAAACCATAATTCTGACCCATGAAATGATAATTATGATGATATATAATAAAATGGACAATGAAAAAGGAATTAAAGAATGAATGTTATTATTAGTAATTGAATTTTTTTTAGTCAGTTTTAAAGATGTTATTTATTAAGCAGTTTAATTAGTTATATATAGTTTATAAATAATACTAATTATTATTAATAATTAATTATAGATTAATTAATTATAAACTAGGATTAAAAATTAATACACGTGATTATTTAATTATAATTAACTAATTAATATCATATTATTAATTATTAAATAATAAATAAATAATTAAAGAATAACTTAATAATGATTAACTAGTGATTAAAGAATGATTGATTAGTTAAAAACTATACTAAGAAACATTAATATCATTGTTTTGGATATAACAAGATTTTATAAAATTTTAGTATC
Source organism: Viscum album (assembly GCA_963277665.1). Classification (NCBI taxonomy): domain Eukaryota; kingdom Viridiplantae; phylum Streptophyta; class Magnoliopsida; order Santalales; family Viscaceae; genus Viscum; species Viscum album. The sequence goes on from OY728163.1 coordinate 1,615,165,537, forward strand.
ATAAAGATTGTATAGTTTAGAAATAATAGTTTTTATTAGTAATTATTAATTATAGATTAATTATGGAATAACTTAGGATTAAAAGATGAATACATGTAATTATTATCTAATAATACTTATCATTGATAAAATAACAATTATGATTATATAAAATTAAATGGATTATAAAAAAACATTAAATGACACATGAATGTTTTACAACATACAAGAAATACCTTGAAATTTTTCAATTAAACATGGTTTGGATGAGATCAGCATGACTTCGAAAGTGAGGTAAAATCTAGTTTATTTTTATTTGGAAGCTTAATGAAATCATCTAAATATGTTTACTTAATAAGTTAATTACATACTTATAGAAGATGTTATTAATATATCAAATAAAAATCATTTGGGTTTTACCTCACTTCCAAAGTTAGGTTCATATCATCCAAACCATGTTTTGTGGAAAAATGTTGGTATTTCTTGTATGATATAAAACATTCATGTGTTTTTTTTATGTGTTTGTCCTTCCCTATTATAGAGTGATTGAAGAATGATTAAATAATGATTAACTAATGATTAACTTAGTAATTATTAACTAGTGATTAAAGAATGATTGAATTAGTAAAAAATGTACTAAGAAACATTAGTTTCATAGTTTAGGATATAAGAAAATGTTTTAAAGTTATAGTATCATAAAGATTATATAGTTTAGAAATAATTGTTATTATTAGAAATGATTATTTATATATTAATTAATAAATAACATAGGATTAAAAAATGAATCCATATAATGATTAGATAACGATATTTATGATCATATAATGTGAAATGAAGAAGAACAAACACATTAAATAACACATGAATTCTTTATAAGATATAATAAATTTGTTGACATTTTTCAATAGAATGTGGTTTGGATTATATGAGTCTCACTTTTTACATGAGGTAAAATCTAGCTTATTTATAATTGGAGTCTTAATAACATCTTCGAAGGATATGCACTTCACATTTGAACTTTCAAATGTTTTTGTCCTTCTAATGAAATCTAAGATGAAATCTAAGATATGTCATTAGAAGTTAGAAAGCTTTTGAAAGTTCAAAAGTGATGTACATATCTTTAGAAGATGTTATTATGTTTTCAATTAAAAATAAGTTGGATTTTACCTCATCCAAAGTGAGACTCATCTCATCCAAACCACATTTTATTGAAACATTTCAATGAATTTATTGTATGTTATTAATAATTCATGTGTTATTTAATGTTTTTGTTCTTCTTCATTTCACTTTATATGATCAAAAATGTAATTTTATTAATGATAAATAAACAAATTTGATGTTTCCTCTTCTTTTTACCTTGGTTTCCAAAACATTCTGTGAATTAGATTCTAATAAATTTTTATATAATGAAACATTACTAGCATATTTTAGGGTATAAAAAGTATTCCTAAAATTGCATTCTAATAAATATTATATGGTCAACCATCATTGTTAATATTTGTTACACTATCATAATTTTGATTAAAGAAACATTTTTGATGTAGAGAGTCATGTTTTCCTGTGTGTACTACTATGGGGAGGTTATTCAAACTGAGAAAGGAGCTTCTTTCAATAAAAAACCAATAACAGTGGTTAGTAAAGCTGATTATGTAACCATAAGTGACCTTTAAGATAGAATTCATGGTTTCTTAAATCTGGGACCTGATCAAGAGATCAAGTCTATGAGCTATAAACATTTTAAATTCCTAGAAACACTGTGGCATCTTGGTTTTTCATTGGTTTCTGATGGGCAGTGGGTCCAAGAAATTAATTTATTTTCTCAACAGTCATATTGTACCATGATGGAGTTATGTGTTGATGTTTCTCTTATACAACAACAATTTCTAGTTGTACGAAGACGTATACTTACAAGAGTGGTTGAAGATAGTCCACCCTGTGAAATTGAGCCTATTCCAAATGACATAGAAGAGGACATCCTAGATGATATCTCAGATATACATGTCAATCTAAATTCCAATGGGGATTTTTGTAATGATGGAATAGATGGTGACAATAGTACTTATGAGGAGGAAAAAATGGAAGTCAAGGAGGAGGTTTTGAGAAATTCATTAGTTTTACAACAACCTAGACCTACAATAAATCAACCACGAATCTCCTCCTTTTTTAGGGTTTCTATCTCCTACGGAATTGCGATTTTATCCTTCATGCTTTCTGATCCTGTTTCATCCTTCTCGGGTTGATATCTCTTCTTCAGTGACCTAGGTTTTCATCCTTTTCCCCTCTTTATTTCTCTCCTTCCTTGAAGTTCCTGTTCTTCCTCTATGTTTTCAGATCTTGTGGAGATCTTGGTTTTCTTCATTTCACCTCCTCCTTCGTAATTTCCCACGCTCCAGTTCTGTTTCTTGACTGTCAGATTCAGCGGTTTCCGCTTCGATGGATGTTTGTTGTTGAAGACGACATCTTCTTCGGTCATTTGATGGCTTTTCGATGGATTTGTGTTCTGTTTCGGTGGTTCAGGTTCAACAATATGTTATTTGTGGGTTTGATGGTGTTGGATCATCGTGGCTCACTGTGGAGGCCTCTCTGCCCTGACTCTGCTCTGGATTCTAGGTCCATCTCTCCTTCCATGTCGGTTGGGTGAGATGGTTTCCGATGAGGTTTTGGGATTTGTTTGTTAGGGGTGGTATGGTGTTTCTGGAGGCGTGACTTGGAGTGTCTTTATACCTTTCTCCAAGTTCTCTTGGTGACAGTTCTGCATTTTTTTTCCTCCGATGTTAGATGACAATGGTGGTGCGACCAATTTTTTCTAGTTTGTGGGTTCTTTTTCTGATGTTTTTCCGATGACTTTAGTCGGTGTGCTGGTGATTCCGTTCTGGAGGTGTTGATGCCGGCTGACACTCAGGCTGGTAACTGTGTGCTAGTGGGATGTGAGGGATGATCTGTTTGGTTTGGGGAATGTGGTTCTAAATTCACGTGAGGTTTGATATATTCATCTGGCTGAAAAGGAAATGATTAATGGCGGTGATTGTAGGAGATTCATTCGAGGTGGGGATGTGAAGATCAGTGTGCTGGGCTCAAGGATCGATCAACACACATGACGGTCATTTGGTTTTAAAATTTGAAATTTATATTCTCATTTTTGTATTTTGAATTTGGGTAGTGGTTTTTTATGTAATGGTTTGGTTGTTTGGGTTCCCACTTCATCCATTAAAATTGGTTTGAAAATAACAAAAATAGTCAGTTTGGGCGAATAACACATGTGCCTAAATTCAAAAATAATGTTCTCACACTGGCAACTGAGTTTCCCAGAGTTATACCAGATAGGTTTAATGAGATGCACAAAACCTTATATGTTGGAAGGAATTTTCTAAGTAAAGATGCATTAAAAATCACACTAACTAGATTTCAAATTGAGAGTCATTGCATCTATATAGTACAAGAATCAGGCCATACCAAATATCTCATGCGGTGGGAGAAGTATAGGGATGATTCTAGATTACTCTTGAGGGTGATTCCAGACATTTCATTTGGAGGTTGGAGAATCTCAAGGATTGAGGCAGCTCATGCTTACGTTCAGCTAAGCCTAACACAAGATCATACCTCATTAGATGCATAATTTGTGTTGTCTATTATTTTTGAGATGATTAGGACATGTAACAATGTTCTGATATCCCTTGTGCAAGAGAGGATATAACAGACATTCAGATATAATATTTCCTATAATAAGGCATAGATAGTGAAATAGAAGGCAATTGTGAAGGTCTATGGTGATTGGGATGACTAATATAGGGTGTTTCCACAATTTCAAGCCATACTGAGGCATCATAAACAAGTTTTATTTCATATTTTTACAAATAAACATGTGTATCACGATAACTGACTTGATCCATCTCGTGTTCAATTTCATCGATTGTTCTGGTCATTCCATCCCTATATATCTGGATTTTGTTTCAGAAAAAAGTTCATTAATATTGATGGAACATTTCTATATATAAAATACAAGGGCGTATTGTTGATTGCAGCATCCCAAGATGGGAACTGTTCACCTCTTCTTCTTTACTTTTCCATTATAGATAAAGAAAACTATGAATCGTGGAGTTGGTTTTTAGCATGTATCAACAACCATTTCACCAACATTCGGGGTGTTTGTTTGATATATGATTGACATAGATAAATTAATGAGGCAATTAATGTGGATCCTGATACATGGAGACACCCAAATGCACATCATCGGTTCCGAATTAGACACATTACTAGAAACATGCATAAAAAATTCCACAATGAATTGATGAATAAGGCAATCACGAGGCTTGGTACGCATTGTATTTGTTATTTTTTTTACTATTTAAACATAAAGATAAAATCAAATTATGTGAAATATCATCTATTCTATGTAGCATATAAGTCATATTAATGGAGGTTTAAAAAATGTTTTGAACAAATATTCTAGGCTAATCAAGAAGTTTATGATTATATGATGTGGATTCCAAAAAAAATGGATATTGACATATGAAGGGAGGAAGAGGTATGGAAATGTAAAGACCCGTAAAATTCAAGGAAATTTTTTCTTCTTAATTTTCTTTGGAATTTTACAAAGAACGCAGTTTTTGACGGAACCTGATTTCGAGGCCCGGTGTGCCCGAAATCAATTTCCGAAGTTTGGATCAGGTACGTTCAGTGAACAAACGAGCGGGTTTTTCTAAATTTTGAACAGGTGCTCGGAATCGAATTCTGAGGGCACTGATGGAATCGCAGCACCGGTATTTTCTTTGAAACGCCTTTTTCGGAGTTGCGTTTTCTCGGGCATGGTTTTTAATTTTGGGGGCTAAGTTAAGAAATAAAATAAAGTGGTGCAACAACTTTATTTTATTTCACTTAAATCCACTTAAAGCCACATAAGCCGGGTTAAGAGGACAAGGTGGGACCCAAGATATCCTACCCACTTGGTAGGATATTTGAGAGGTGGGGCCCGCACGAGCCCCACCATTTCTTTCCCTCTAAGTAACGCACCCACAACCCCCTCTTAATTGAAAGTCAACCGATGTGTTTTCTTAAATTCTAAACACCCCTATTAATTGGGAAGTTAAGTCGTTACCATTAATTCATCGAATTAATGGTTCGTTTCTTTACTTTGAATTTCAAATTGTTGGCATGGGAATAAAATAAGACCAACACGTGTTTACTTTAGGGTTGCTTGTTGTGAGGAATTGGAGGAAGCTCTAACTCTTGGAGATCTTCATCCTTCTTCGTGAAGAATGTGAAGAACGCGAAGAACACCGGCCTCCGACGAAGGGTGACGAAGAACGGTGTATCCTCATATATCGATGGCGCGACACCGTGTACCATGATGCCGGAAATCCTCCTTCTGCGATGTTCCTTCCCCACGACAATCTTCGATCAACAACCGATTGAGTTGACAGCGCAACGCCGTGTACCGCGACGACAGCGACGCCCCTTCCGCGACGCGACGATCCTCTTCTTCCGCGACGAACTCACGTTCGACGACAACGTTGAGTTAGGGGTTTTGATTCTTTTAAATCTTTGTGATTTATACCCGCGGCATATGATAAAATATTTGTTGTGAGACATTTAAAACCGCTAACGCGATGGGTGCGGACCAACGAACAAGTCTGAACCCACCGCCCTTTTCGTTCTTGGTGTGCGGAATGGTGGACGATGACAAAACAAGTCGCACAGGCAATGTGAGGTCCTCTCAGTGAAGGACGGGCCCCGGGAGGGCCATTGGCGAAGACGACGCATTTTTCCGACCACCGGAACTCGTCCGGTGGTCCACGGAGCAGCCTGCCGGCGCGCCACCGGAAGGAGCCGCCGCGACTGAAACCACGGCGGGAGGTCGGCCATCCCGTGACTGCGCGGGAACGGAGAAGGATGGGACGTGGCAGCCAGCCGCGCCCGCTGGCAATGGCGGCCCCACGAGGGGCCACGACTCCATCACGCGGGGGCAGCGCGCCCCCCGCTCCGCTCGGCCGTAACCGGCCGAGCCAACCCGTCGGTCGGGCCGGGTCTCACCCAGGCCGGGCCGGGACACCCCAGCCGGGCCAGGTCGCGCCATCCGGGTCGGACCCGGACCTGGGTCGGGTCGACCCGGTTCGGGCTGACCCAGGGGGGTTGGGCCGGGTCGGTCCGGGCCCAGACCCCCCGTTTTCGGACCTTTTCGGTCGGTTACCCATAACCTGAGCTACGGGCCTCTGATCGACGTACCGTCAAAGGCAATGCGATCCTTGGACCGAGAAGGTCGTTTTGACATATCGCACTCATGGTTTCATAATATTTTGTGTTCGTCCGGGTTGGTTCGTACACGAAACCAACCGGGCCCTCGGAGCGGAAACGCTCGTAACTTGAGCTCATGATGTCTGATTGACGTGCCATCAACTTCGATGGATTCCTCTTAGTGAGAAGGATCTTTTGGCTTACTCCACCCGATGTTTGAATACAGGTGGAGTACGGTCGGGTTGGTTTTGACTTAAAAACCAACCGGGCCCCTGGGATGAAAAAGCTTATAACTCTCAGACCGGGCGTCCGATTGACACGCCGTCTGCGACGTTGAGTTCCTGTTGACGATACAGAACTTTTGGATACATCAACTCCGGATTATATGACAGTTGATGTATCAGCCCCTCAGCTCATGGAGCGGACCCTCCCGAACGAGCTTGCTGTGTGTGGGAACCCTAGTGCTGGCTGCGTCTGCGATGACAATGAAGACAGTACGGGAATCCTCCGTGGGTTCGGTAGTGACCACTATGGTACTTTTTGGGATACATCAACTACGGAATACATTTCAGTTGATGCATAGACCTCTTGGCTCATGGAGTGGACCCTCCCGGAATGAGCATTCTGTGTGCGGAAACCCTAGAGCCGGTTGAGACTTGACGACTGCTGATCGAACGACTCGGTTTGTTATGGATAGCTCAGTGGGAAGCTCTTGGTTGTAGCAGCAGACCCACGGTGGAGGAGAGCTTGGTTGTAGTGGTAGACCCGTGGTACTCAACAGAAGGAGTACCTCTGGAGGCTATGAGGGGGAGCGCTTGGTTGTAGTGGCAGACCCACAATGGAGGAGCGCTTGGTTGTAGTGGTGGACCTACGACGAAGGAGAGCTTGGTTGTAGTAGCATGGGGGAGTGCTTGGTTGTAACAGCAGACCCACGGTAGAGGAGTGCTTGGTTGTAGCGGTAGACCCGGGGTACTCAATAGAAGGAGTACCTCTATAGGCTATGAGGGGGACCGCTTGGTTGTAGCAGAAGACCCATGGTGGGAAGTGCTTGGTTGTAGCAGCAGGCCCACAGTACTCGATAGGTGGAGTACTACAACAGTCCAAGGTTAGAGGGAAGCGCTTGGTTGTAGCGGTATACCCACTGTACTTGATGGAGAAGGAGTTTCCCAATATCTATGGTTTCAAATTCATGATCGATCCTTTGTGGGTCATTGCGGGGGTTAGTACCTATCGATCCTTGGTGGGTCCAACAACTTAGATGAATCAGTGGCTATATCTGATCATCTCTATCGTCATGCGAAGAAGTTTACCTGTGTGAGCTGAATCCGGTTTTGATTTCCTTGTGGATTGTGTTATGCTATCCTGTGTGGATTTACATTTTGCTTTCTTGTGTGGACTGGGTTGTACTTGGGCTCAGATGTTGGAGCCGATCGAGAATTGATAACTTAGGTATATGTATGGGCATATACCTAAGCAGTGTCGGATGTTACTGCGTGATTGTATCTTTCCTTTGTGGATTATCCTTTGTGGATTCTGGGAGACCTTCAGGGGTCTCGGGGTCCCTACTGAGTAGCTTATACTCACCCCTGCACGGGCTATGCCCGCACTACGTTGTGTTGGTTGCAGATGACGGACAACGCTGATCGAGGTTGAGGCTTGTGGAGCAGGACGGTACCTGGAGGTGGACCATTGGGCGGGACGTACTCAGAGCGGTCGGCTGGACCCGAGGAGTAGTGGAGACTATCTGTACCCACCCTTCATGTGGGGTTTCCAGTGGACAACTCGACATTGCGGCATTACTTTTCAATTGTTGTTTTTCCCTTTCCAGTTGTACTTTACTTTCAGTTTGGGTTTGTATACTGGCCCACTTACTTTTCCGCACTTACTGTTGTACTCAGTTTTACTTAGTGTTTACTTCTACTACTTGATTGCTCTGTAGTGTTTGTTTACTTTACAAAGGCAATGCCTTCCCTTTTTACCGGGAATTACACCTTCGTGCTAGTCGCCAGCCCCTGGCCTATGGAAGGCGGGCTTGGGGTAGTCACGGCACGGGCCCTGAGGACGGGTCTTGACAGGACACATGACCACAAACATTATGGAGTCCATAAATGGTGTCTTAAAAGGGCTTCTCAAGTTACATATAACTACCCTAGTTCAGAAGACATTATATCATTGCATGAAGTACTTTGTTATTAGACAAAAACTAGCATCAGACAAAATACAACGGGGGCTAAGGTATGAAATACACTTTCAATGAGAGATTGAAAATAATATTGAATAATATTTTGGTTAACATGTTTTCCTTTTTCAATGAGATAAATCTTGATTTTAAGTTTAAGAGAATTCGGACCCCATCACAAATAGCATTGGTGAAAAAATGGTGGTATTACTGGAAATGAGGCAATGTCAAGGTGGAAAATTTCAGGCCTTATGGTTTCCATGCACACATGCCATCGCAAAATGTGCCTCTATGAACATATCATGGGAAGAATATGTTGATCCAATGTACTGAATGCACACCACTTATAACTTTTATGTTGCACCATGGACGCCTATTGGGGAGTTTCATTATTTCCCAATGCCTGAAGGCTAGCCGGTAGTGATACCTGACATCAATCGGTTGCATCCCCATGGGAGAAGAAGACCAACGAGATGCAGAATGAGATAGAATGGAATCAACCACAAGGGAAGATTTTGAGATGCACCATATGCCATAAATAAGGTCATAACTAGAAACAATGCCCTAACATTTTTTGTTTGAGTTCACAGTCTCAGCCACAATGATGTATTTTCTTCATTATGAGATTATCATATTGTAAATTATATGTTTTTATCACTTATTTTTACCTCATTTTTCTAAACCCCAAAACCCAAAACCTGAACACTAAACCAAAAAACATCTCCCTTATACTGTAATCTCAAAATTCTAAACCCTAAACCTTAAAATCTAAACCTTAATCATAAAATCATAAACATAAACCTTAAAACCTTAAAAAAATCCAAAAACCCAGACCCAAAACTCAATTTCTGAAACCCTAATATCAAAATCCTAAAACCTAAAAGATGAACCGTAAACCCAAAATCATCTTCCCTTTACCTCAGTTTTCAAAACATTGTGTGACTGATATTCTAATAAACTTTTATATAAAAAAATAATAGTCTTATATATTACTGTACAAGAATACGTTGTAAAATTTCAGTATAATAAAGATTATATGATCAAACATCTTTTTCAATATTATTTACATTATCAGAATCAGGATCAGAAAACATTTTTGACATATAGAGTTTGGTTTTACCTATTTGTACCACTACGGGGAGTTTATACAAACTGATAAAGGAGCTTGTTATAGTACACAACCAACAATAGAGGTTAGTACAACTGATTCTGTAACACTAACTAAACTTCAAGAAAGAATTTGTGGGAAATGAACCACAACACAAGATGAATAATGACAATGATGGCGGTGATGGAATGAGTTTATGTCATCACCATCGTCATTATCATCGTTCCTCCTACATTGTGGTTCATTTCCCACAAATTCTTTCTTGAAGTTCAGTTAGTGTTATAGAATCACCTTTACATGGGAAAAATAATCATGAAACATACCATCAAGTGGATATTCATACATAAATTACAAATCACACCATTTTCTAATAAACATATACATAACAAAGACAAATTGTTTATATATATAAATATATAAAACCATATCTTACAAAACTCACTTTTCTAGGTTAAATAATATCTTAACAACATGTTAGTAATATGATTTGAAAAACATGAAGACATGCCCCTTTATTTTGGTAGAAATAACTTCATAAAACAATGTGAATAAACCTGGAATGTCTTGTATTCTACAAGTAATAACATTCTTCTAACCATAACATTATATTTACAATTTACACTTACAAATCATTTCATTTGTTAATATGCAGATGAATGATACCGTACTAATCACTCAGTCGGATACCCATATTTCCCAGGTCGTGGTAGAGGGTGGTGAGGATTGATCAATTAGGGAGTTTTGAATGCACCATTTTCATAATAGGGAGCCTCCACATGCCATTAGACCATATTTGCATCGTGTTGGATTCTATGGCATTTTCGTATCATATTTCACATTTTTCGACCATCACTTGCTTGCTGCCCTCATTGAGAGGTGGAGACGAGGGACATGAAAATTCCACCTACCTGAGGAAGATATGACCATTACCCTCCAAGATGTGGAAGTGCTTCTCAGTCTTCCAATCCAGGGGAGAGCTGTTATTGGACCCACTCTTGTATCTTGGCCCGACCTTGCTCAATGATTGTAAGGCGGTGACATTTTTTCTGACCGTAGGGTTACAGATGGAGTGTTGATATTTATGCCTTGGTTGGAGGCACATATTCTACATTTATCTGATGATACTGATGAGTATACTATCATGTGTTATGACCATGCATATATATTACGGCTCATTGGAGGGACCATGTGTATTGATCACTTAGGGATTCATGTGCAAATGATGTATCTACCCCTACTAGAGAACTTTCATCAGGCCAAGACATATAGCTGGGGATCATCCTACTTGGCATACATGTATAGAGAATTATAAAGGCTATCCAACTGGGACCTCATAGGTCTTGGGGGATGCGGCATCCTTATTCATATGTGGTCATGGGAGCGCATCCCTGCATTCCTCCCTGAGCTTTCTGGTCCACCGATCGAGATGGAGGTGTTGCATGATGCTCTACATGGACGCTGGTATGATCACTCATTTCTATTGATTTCTGATTCTTCTAGGAGTTATTGAATTTAATTTCTCATTATTTTTCACTATTGATGTTGTATTTTACAGGTGATGTCAGTGAAACAATTTCCACATGGTTTTGAGACACTATTTGGGCGTATATTGGCACCATTTGGACTATCTCTTACCTAACCAGGTCTATATATACAATCTATCACTGTCTAACAAATTTAATAACAACATTAATTTTTGTTTTTAGTTAGGAGATTTTTTGAAAAAGGTCACATGTCATTTCAGATTTCATGGCATCCATACTGAACTATTATGGACTAGTTTCCACCATACTACACTATTGGGATTGAGGATGATATAATTGTAGTGACCCTCATTCACTTCTATATTATTGAGTGGAAGAATCCTGACAGAGTCATGAACCAGTTTTTTTGTGCTCAGCAGATTCCATTGCCGTTGAAACAGACAGAGCAACTTCATGGGGTGAAGCTGACAGGGAGGCATGATAAGGACTGACACCGAGTACATGCCCTCTTTCTTGACAGCTGGAATAGACATGTAGATTTTCATATCTGGGGTGTACCTACAAATCTATTATTTCTTTCGGTTTAGGTTGAGTATGAGCCATGGTATAGACTAAAGTCTATACTGTATCTTACCCGACATGACAGAGAGATTCATAGTATTGAAAGTCAATAAATTTCCATTAGTTTTTAAATTGAAATATTTTCTAATTAATTTTAAATCTATTTACAGGTAAGTCACTCAGAGAATCTTTTTCATATGAGTGATGAAGAGGAGGAGGGGGTCTTTAGCTGGGCAGCTGTCCAGGCTAAAGTGCTGGAGCTGAGGTCATCTTATCATGTGCTTTCTGAGAGCATCCTCAAGCACCCATCCTGGATATAGGAGGTTCCTTCCCTAGAGGAACATCCTACAACATCTATTGGTGTTGATGTTCCATGATTATGATGAAAAAGATCGTTCCCTGCTATATGTGAGGCCTCACCTATTCCATAGGCAGAGGTTATCCCTCTAGTAGTCTGGCCTCCGCCAATTCAGGATGTGCCTCAGGTGGCATGGGATCCATCTTTCTTGACATGATATATGTAGTTCTATTCATCTTGGGGTACAGATCCATCACATTCTTGGGGTTCATATCCATCACATCCTTAGGGTCTAAATCCATCGTATCCTTGGGGTCCAGATCTATCGTAACCTTATGGTATAGCACCATCGTAGGCTTGGTTCCCCACTGCGATGATGGCAAGTCCTTCTATCACCCTAGTGAGAGAAGGATTAAAAGGGTAGTATGGGATGCAGTTGACAAATCTTCCCACTCACACACAGGTGGAGGATGTTATAGTCAACATTCTAGTGCCTACATCCCTCTCTAGTTCATCAGACTCCACATCGAACCTGATGCGGAATTCTTATCCATAGACCATCATGTAGGATAGAATCTCTTCTCCATAGACATAGACGTTGATTATACATGTTTGTTTAATTGTTTTATGTATATTGAAATGAATATACTATTATTAATATCATACATTCTTATATTTTTATCCAGTGTTTTAGTTTTCATTAATATTTTAGGCACAATTTATATTTTACAGCTTTCAAAGTCATCTACTTGAAATATATATTAAATTTTAAGTATATAACATTAAAATATTATAAAATATACAGTATAAAAACAATGTAAATAAAATTTAAAATATAGCCTGAACATCTGTTTTTAAAAAAAATAAAGAGTTTCGTAAATAAAATAAATAAATGAAAAAGAAAGGAATGTAATAAATGTTACTCAGTAGTGGGAGTGAAAAGAAGGAATGTTGAGGAGGATCCAAAGCCACCTACTTGACTTTGAAAACCTATAAAATATAAACTATAAGTCCAATATAAATAAAAATTAAAACTTAAACTACTTCTTATATGTTTAATCAATGTTTAAAATTTCATTTATATTGGTCTTATAGTTTATATTTTATAGGCTATCAACGTCACGTACTTGTAACATTTTTATGTTTCAATTAGGCAAATTAGAAATCTCATTAATTATTTTTCATCAACATTTTTTAATAAATTATTATTATTTTGAATAATTCTTATATGATTAATAAATATTTAAAATTTCATTTATATTGGTCTTACAGTTTATATTTTATAATCTACCAAAGTCACGTACTTGAAACATTTTTAGGTTTCAAGTAGGTGGATTAGAAAGATTATAAATTATTTTTCATCAACATTTTTTAGGAAATTATTTTTATTTTCTACTAACTCTTATATTTTTAATCAATGTTTAAAATTTTATTTATATTGGTCTTATATTTTTTATTTTATAGGATAGAAAAGTCATGTACTTGAAACATTTTTATGTTTTAAGTAGGTGGATTAGAAATCTTATAAATTATTTTTCATTAAAATTTTTTAATAAATTATTTTTATTTTAGTATACTTCTTATATGTTTAATAAATTTTTAAAATTTAATTTATATTGGTCTTATATTTTATATTTTATAATCTAGCAAAGTCATGTACTTGAAAAAAATTTAAGTATCAAGTAAGTGGATTTGAACGATTATAAATTGTTTTTCATTAACATTTTTTAAGAAATTATTTTTATTTTATAATAATTATTATATTTTTAGTCAATGTTTAAAATTTAATTTATATTGGTCTTATAGTTTCTATTTTATAGGCTAGCAAAGTCACATACTTGAAATATTTTTATGTTATAAGTAGATGGATTAGAAAGCTTATAAATTATTTTGCATTAACATTTTTTAAGAAATTATTCTTATTTTCGACTACTTATATTTTTAATAAATGTTTAAAATTTCATTTATATAGGTCTTATATTTTATATTTTATAGGCGTGAAAAGTCACGTACTTCAAACATTTTTAATTTTCAAATAGGTGGATTAGAAAGTTTATATATTATTTTTCATCAAAAAAATTTAAGAAATTATTTTTATTTTAAACTAATTATTATATGTTTAATAAATGTTTAAAATTTCATTTATATTGGTCTTATATTTTATATTTTATAGGCTAGAAAATTCACGTACTTGAAACATTTTTATGTTTCAAGTTGGTGGATTAGAAAGCTTATAAATAATTTTTCATTAGCATTTTTTAAGAAATCATTTTTTATTTTCGACTACTTCTTATATGTTTAATAAATTTTTTCATTTTTATTTATATTGGTCTTATAATTTATATTTTATAGGATAGAAAAGTCATGTACTTGAATAAGAGATAAATTATGTTGAAACATTCTGTTATATATATATATAAACATTACAAAATAATAATAAAACATTAAAATTATAAAAATATAAAAATAAACAATTAAAATAGAAAAAAAGTTATTGTTTTAGGGAAAAGGAAACATTGGTGATGCCGCATTTAAAGCATATTTTTTAAAAACAATTTAACCTACATTTTTTTAAAAAAAATCAGAAAACCTATTAAAAAATTCTCTGTGGGCACTAGTATGGGTCCCTCATGTATTCCAGTACATGTTTTTTGCGTCGTATGAGGTTTCATAGCTCATGAAATCACTTGATCTGAGGGGAGGCCTTATAGAAGATTCTGTGAGAATTCTAATGGGTCTTTTATGTGATCACGTGATCATATTAAGATCACATGATGGGTTATCCTAAATAAATCCTGTAGAAAATTCTCACGAGAGGAACCTCTTTTATTACTAGGAAGAGTTCTCTGAAGGTGGTGGTCAGTGACTCTGTTCCTCCAGTGTTTCTCTCTGCTACCCCTTTCTTTCCAGATCTTCTTTTCCTCTCCCTCACTCGCGTCCATTTTTCATAATGGGAGGGGGTTTATATAGGGATCATGAGGCCGAATATCCCACCTATTTTCATGGAATAAGGGACGCGTGTACTAGTTATTGGTAGTTTTTTTTATGGATGGTACCCCCCCCCTTGATTTGTCAAAGGGGGATAGTGGGGTAGATGGTGGGTACCCAACCCCACCCAATTCACTAGTGGGAGAATGCAGCGGGAAGGGGAGAGGCAGCATATAAATGAGGCTTTCTCCCAGCAAATCTCTCATCACGTGCAACTCCATCCAGTTTCTCATAACTGATATTCATCATTATACAAGCGGTATTTAGTGAGGTGGTTTCCCCACCATATTCAAGAGATATTTTTATGAGTGTTTTTTCCTTGTAATAAGAGAGGGAGTGTGTACCCACTTTTACCCCATAGTGATCCTTCTATTTGCCCGTGGTTTTTTACCTCTTCCATTTGGGGGTTTTTCCATGTTACATATGGTGTCTATTTATTTCTGAATTTTTCACTTTATTTTATCTAGTAATTGTCACTGCATCGGTGGTACAATCATTTATGGTCCCCACAAGAGGTATCAAAGGTAAGGTTCTGGCCCAGTGTTGTTCAT
This sequence comes from Viscum album, assembly GCA_963277665.1. Lineage (NCBI taxonomy): Eukaryota > Viridiplantae > Streptophyta > Magnoliopsida > Santalales > Viscaceae > Viscum > Viscum album. The sequence continues at coordinate 1,615,180,916 of OY728163.1, forward strand.
GTTTTCGGGTATTAACAATTCTCCTGAATTTGATTATGCTCTGTGATTGCAACTTTGGTTGATCTGTCACATCAGAAAAATTTATTGAGATTATTAAATACACCATTGTGAAACTGAGGAGGTTCTAGACTGACAACGTGTCCAAATAGTGGCGAAATTCGAGATCAAAAAGTTCAACGGGAATAATTTTTCTTTGTGGAAAATGAAGATGCAGGAAATGCTGCAGAAGGATAATTGCCTACTGACAATTGGTGAAAAGTTGGCGGGTGTGACAGAGGATAAATGGAATTATATGGATGGGAATTATATTTCCAAAATCCATTTGGCTTTGGTAAATGGGGTCCAATTGAGAATTGTGGATAAAAAGACAGAAAAGGAAATATGGGATACTCTGAAGAAGTTATATGAGGCCAAGTCACTGAACAACAAAAATTTTCAGAAGATAAAATTGTACACTCTTCACATGGTGGATTCATCATTAGTAACTGACCACATCAATAACCTCAATACCCTATTCTCTCAGCTCATTACATTGGGATATAAAATTGTGGATACTAAATGTGTAGAGATTATACTCCAGAGTTAGCCAGAATCATATGACCAACTCATCATCAAACTCACCAACAATATCCTGATGGATATACTACTCTTTAATGATGTTGCAGCTGTGGCTCTTAAAGAAGAAATTCATCATTAGAACAAGAAGGATAGACAAACAACTTCGCACCAAGTAGAGGCTCTGTCAATGGAGAGAGGATGGATGATGGAGCGTGGTTCAAGTGGGAGCCAAAATCATGGAAGGTCCAAATCAAGGAGTAAGAAGAAGAATGTCACATGTTTAAATTGTGGTAATAAGGGGCATGTTAAGAAGTATTTTTGGAATAATAAGAGTAGTGAAAAAGCTCTCAGTGAAATGTGTTGAGTACTTCTAGAAAAGGAGATATACTAGTCAGTGAAGCATTGATGACTGGTGTAAGTAGACAACATCTCGATGATACATGGATTATCGACTCAGGAGAAACATGGCACATGACATCTCGACAAGAATGGTTTAACTAGTATGAAACTATCCCAAAAGGACTTGTGTACATAGTGAATGATCACACCCTGAAGATTGGTGGATTTGGTACCATCAAATTGAAGATGCCTGATGGTATTGTTCAAAACATCCAAGGAGTACATCATGTGATGGGACTGAAGAAGAACATATTGTATTTGGGACTATTTTATGACATCAGATCCATGACTCGCACAAAGAATGGAGTGATGAGAATTATGAAGAGCGCGCTTATGGTAATGAAGGTAGAGAATATCTCGAAGAACCTGTACGAGATTATGGGTGAAACATACAAGGAGGCGAAGATAGTTGTTTTATCAACTACCTCGATGGAATCATTGACGACGTTATGGCATCAGATGCTTGGACATATGTCAAAAAAAGGTCTAAAGACTCTTACGGATAAGATATTTCTGCCTGGGCTGAAAAAGGTATCCTTACCATTTTGTGATCATTGTGTTTTGATCAAGCAACACAGGTTAAAGTTCAAGACATTAATAGCATGAAGCAAAGAGATCTCAGAGTTGATCCATTATGACATTTGTAAAGAATCGGTTATATCCATGGGAGGAGCAAGGTACTTTGCATCCTTTATTTATGATTATTCTAAGAGATATTGGGTGTACCAAATCAAGAGGAAGGCGGATGTTTTTTAAGTATTTAAAACATTCAAAGAACGGATGGAGCTTGAATTTGGAAAGAAGATCAAGTGTATGAGGACTGAAAATGGTGGCGAATATACAAGCGATGAGTTTGATACTTTTTATCAATAGGAAGGAATCAAGAGACAGTTCACGGTGTCATACACTCCTCAGTATAATGGAGTGGAAGAACGGATGAACAAAACTCTTTTGGATAGAACAAGGGCGATGTTGAAGACTACAGAAATTGCCAAAAACATTTTGGGTAGAAGTAGTGGATAATGCCTATTATGTGATCAACTGATCTCCTTCAATGAATATTGAGTTGAAGACACCTATGGAGATTTGGATTGGTAAACCTGTTGACTATTCCTGGTTACATACATTTGGAAGTCCTGTATATGCATTGTTTAATGACCAGGAAAGATCAAAGTTGGATCCGAGATCCAAGAAATGTATCTTCTTGTGGTACGCTGATGGTGTGAAGGCGTATCGTTTGTGGGATCCCACTACCCACAAGTCTTTCATCGGTAGAGATGTCATTTTTTCTAAAGATAAGGTAAAGAGGAAAAATGATCAAGACATGGAGAAGGAGAATATAGAAACTTCAATAGTTGAAGTACAGGAAAAATCCAAGGAAGAACTATTTTCCTCTAAGACATTACCATAGCACGATGATCATGTAATGGTTGAGTTTGGACCATGACAGTCAACTTGGGAGAAAATAGCACTAGTATGACACTCAGACTATGCCACTAAGAGCAATATTTCATACTGATTATTGACGGAGGATGGAGAGACATCTTGTTTTGTGGAGGCAACCCAGAGTCCAGATGTATCCTCATGTATGGTGGCAATACATGATGAACTTACAGCCCTGAACCAGAATAAGACTTGGGATCTTGTTCCATTACCTCATGGAAGGAAGGATATCAGAAAAAATGGGTCTTTAAGATCAAACGATGTGGAAAGGTCCAGGTGGAAAGATATCATGCATGACTCGTGGTTAAAGTATTTACTCGGAAGGAAGGTATTGATTTCAATGAAATATTTTCTCTTGTTTTTAGACTAACAACTATTCAGTTAGTTCTGGAGATGTGTGCAATATAAAGTTTACATCTAGAGCAGTTGGATGTGAAGACTACTTTTCTCTGTGGCGATCTTGATGAAGAGATCTATATGCTCCAACCAGATGGTTTTTCAGAAAAAGGCAAAGAGAACATGTTTTTTAGGTTGAAAAAATATATGTATGGTCTCAAATATACATTGAGGTGTTGGTACAAGAGATTTGATTCCTATATCATGAGGCTTGGATACGAAAGACTTCATTTAGATCCTTGTGCATATTTCAAGGTTTTGGATGGTAATCATTTCATTATTATTTTGTAGTATGTGGATGAAATGTTGGTTTCAGGCCCCAGAAATGATCAGATCCAAGAGACGAAGGCACAGTTGGATAGAGAGTTTGATATGAAGGACTTGGGACCAAAAAACAAGATTCTTGGGATATAGATTTATCGAGATAGAAATCATGGTAAGATTTTGATATCATGGAAGAGTTACTTATAGAGAGTCTTAAATGCTTCAACATGAAGGACTGTAATCCAATATCTAACCCTCTTTCTATTAATTTAAAGTTATCCTCAATGATGATTCCTAGTATTAAAGTAGAGAGTATGGAAATGTCTTGAGTACCGTATGCATCATTAGTAGGAAGTGTGATGTTCGCTATGGTTTGTACTAGACCAGACATTGCACATCCAGTGGGAGAAGTTAGTCAGTACATGAAGAATCCTGGAAGGGAGCATTGGATCATGGTGAATAGGATATTGAGATACATAAAGGAGACTTCAAATGCTGAATTATGTTATGGAGGATAATATTTCGCTGTCAGAGGATATGTTGATTTAGATTTTGTAGGAGATTATGACCGGAGGAAATCCACTGCTGGTTATGTGTTTACTCTCGTAGGAGGAGCTGTGAGCTAGATTTCAAAGTTACAATCGGTTGTGGCTTTATACATGATAATGGAAGAGTACATGAAATCTACATAGGATTGCAAATATGCGATTTGGATGAGAAGGTTTTTGGAGGAGCTCACTCACATATAGGAGAAGGTTCCATTGTTTTGTCACAGTCAAAGCACCTTGTACATTGCAAGGAATCCATCTTTTTATTCCGTGATGAAAATATTGGGGTGTAGTATCACTTTGTCTGATATGTGGTGGAGGAAGGAAGTGTGGACATGCAAAAGATTCACACTAAATAAAATATGGCAGATTTCCTGACGAAGGTGATTAACTCTGATAAGTTCAGATGGTGCAGATCCTTGAGCGGCCTCATAGAGATTTTAGAAGCATGGTTTGGTAGATAGAAAGGATGTATGGAGATGTGATTGGTTCTCAATCAAATATTTAAGTGGGAGATGTGTCGGTAGTTTTTTTATATATGGCACTTCCCCCTTGATTTGTTAAAGGGGGCTGGCGGGGTTGATGGTGGGTGGTCAACCCCACCCAATCCACCAGTGGGAGAATGCAACGGGAAGGGGAGAGGCATCCTATAAATGAGGCTCTGTCCCACCAAATCTCTCATCACTTGGAACATCATCTAGTTTCCCTTCACCAGTATTCATCATTATTTGAGTAGTATTTAGTGATGATGTTTCCCCACAATATTAAAGAGAGATTTTTTACAAGTGTTTTCTCCTTGTAATAAGTGAGGGAGTGTGTACCCACTTTTACCCCATAGTGATCCTTCTATTTGCCTGTGGTTTTTTACCCCTTCCATTTAGGGGTTTTTCCACATTGCATCTGTTGAATATTTATTTCTATATTTTTCACTTTATTTTATCTAGTAATTATCGCTGCATCGGTGGGCCAATCGTTTATGGTCCCCACACCAGTTGATGCGATGAAGATCTCATCAGATGATCTTTATTCGAGGTGTCGAATAATCATTTCATCTGATCATGAAACGCCTTTGTTTCCCTTTGTTTCATCATGTGACCCTGAAAATTCCAAGTTAAATTAGACGAAAATACTTGGAGGTGAAATGGGATCACCATCGTAAACTGATTGGTGACACCTTCAGCCTTTGTCCTTGGTTCGGTCACATAATAAAAGAATGATCATGTGGAATCCTCAATCCCTGTTGGGGGAACATGAAGAAGAGACTGGTGCTCGTGGCTTGGGTATCACGGTGGATTCTTCTAGGTGTCTCAGTATCATGGTTATCAGTAAAGGGCTGGAAGTGGAAACCCTAGTGATCAACTCATGACCATTCGACCATCTTCAAGTCGCCATGTCAAATCAGCAGCATCGGGGAGTGGTGAAAAATCAAGAGGTTGAGGATGACATCCATGCGGCATGCATAAGAATTTGATTTGAACTTGCAGTCCATGAGATTGAGATAAATGTCTAGGATCAGTGGAATACGTGATCGGACAGTATGGATCATCAGGAGGCCTGTTCTGATGAACCTGGTTCGATCACACACAAAAATGTTTTCCCACATTTATCTCCTGCTATACTTCCCCTATAGTATAAAATCCATTCCATGGATGACTTTAGATTCAATCAAGTAATGGGGTCAGCACATGTACCATCTACAATGCTTCCACCCAGGGGGCTTCAGCCCACCTATGTTTCTTGTGCACCACGGGCCATATATATAGGCCCGGCCTATGTTTGGCGAGAGCTATGTTCCCCTTCTAGTCCCATTGTTCGACCTAGGATGACTCACATGGGCGTGGTTAACCTACTATCCCATAGGAGCCTTGATTGAATTGAATTGGCCTATATCCAACTTGTGTCTATCCTTCATTTTTGGCTAAGAGTGGTATCAAAACTAAGAATAAAATTCTTAACAAAGAGTACCAAAGTTACCCCCTTAAATCATCTTTATGTATTCCATTTCCAATTTCATATTCTTGGTCTTATAATATCCAATGAGAAAGTGTGAAATAGAAAAATATTAGTTCCAAAAAATGCCCCCCCTTAGAATGAGATTCATCAGAATGAAAGAACCTGATTATAAGGTAAAAATAGATCAATTTTCTTATTTAATGATCCATGGTACTAAAATCCCTGAGAGGATCTATCTTGAGTATGTCTGAGGAAATTTCAAGCATTATGAAGATGATACATCTGGCCTCAACTGCTCAACTAAATACAATATAGGAAGTATCTTCAAGAAAGTAATGAGTTCGGCACCCATACCACCAGCAATGCTTCCACCCAGTGGGATTTAGCCCACCTATGCGTATTGTGAACCACAGACCCTATACATAGGCCCGACCTATGTTTGGTGGGATCTATGTTCCCCTTACGGTCCCACTAGTTATCCTAGGATGACTCGCATGGGCATGGTTAACTTATTGTCCCATAAGAGCCTTGATTGAATTGAATTGGCCTATAGATGACTTGTGGATAGACTTAATTTTTGGCTAAGGGTGGTATCAAAACTAAGAATAAAAATCTTAGAAAAGAGTCCCAAAGATATCCCCCTTAAATCCTATTTAGGTATTCCATTTCCAATTTCATATTACAGGTATTCTAATCCTTAATGATAAAGTGTGAAATACACAAATATTAGTTCCAAAAAATTCCCCCACTTAGAATGTGATTCATTAGAAAAAAAGAACCTGATTCTAAGGTAAACATAGATCACTTTTCCTATTTGATGATCCATGGTACTAAACTCCCTGAGAGGATCTGTCTCGAGAATATATGAGGGAATTTCAAGAATTATGAAGATGATACATATGGTCTCAACTGCTCAGCTAAATCCAATATAGGAAGTAGCTTCGACATGGGGCAAGAATACCCTGAAGTTGGGATGTATATCCATTCTATAATAGATCAAGGGTTGGGTGGAAAAGACTTGTGGTTGGATCTGATGTAAAATACTTGGGTGTCTCTTCGTATCCCATGAGGATTGGGGGAGCTATGTTCCCCCACTAGTCCCACTGGTCGGCCTAGGCTGACTCACATGGGTGTGGTTAACCTATTTCCCCACAAGATCCTTGATTGAATTGGCCTATAGATGACTTGTGTCTGGAATTGATTTTTGGATAAGTGTGGTATCAAAACTAAGAATAAAATTCTTAGAAAAGATTCCCAAAGTTACCCCCCTTAAATCGTCTTTATGTATTCCATTTCCAATTTCTTATCTTAAGTCTTTGAATCTTCAATGAGAAAGTGCGAAATACACAAATATTAGTTCCAAAAATCCCCCCCCATAATGAGATTCATCATAATGAAAGAATCTGATTCTAAGGTAAACATACATCACTTTTTCTATTCGATGATCCATGGTACTGAACTCACTGAGAGGATTTGTCTCAAGTGTGTCTGAGGGAATTTCAAGCATTATAAAGATGATACATCTGGCCTCAACTGGTTAGCTAAATTCAATATAGGAAGTAGCTTCAATATGGGGCAAGGATACCCTGATGTTGGGATGTATATCCATTCTAGAATAGAACAAGGATTGCATGGAAAATACTTGTGACTAGATCCGATGTAAAATACTTAGATGACTCCTCGTATCACATGAGGATGAGAATCAAGCCGCATGTAGTTCTGAATCATACCACTGTTCATATCAGACTCATGCATAATTATACATAGGTTCATGGATAAAGAACTCTGTGATGAATTTCCTTTTGTGGATTTGGATCATATGAATGAGGGGGAATGTCAATATTATATGATGACATCCCAGGAAAAGATACATGTCTTGGTAGAGATGTTGATCAGATCTTCCACGATGTCCATCCTTTATGTGTAACACCAAAAAAATATGATCCCCAGGATTTGAGTGCTTGACTTCCAATAGGTTTCCCAAGGCTGTGGTTAACCTATTGTACCATAGGATCCTTGAATGAATTGTCTTATAGCTGACTAGTGGCTAGCCTTCATTTTTGGCTATGGGTGGTATCAAAACTAGGAATAAAATTCTTATCAAAGAGTCCCAAAGTTATCCCCCTTAAATGCTCGTCCTTTATGTATTCCATTTCCAATTTCTTATTCTACATCTTTGAATATTCAATGGGAAAGTGTGAAATACTCAAATATTAGTTCCAAAAATCCCCCCCCCCTTAGAATGAGATTCATCAGAACGAAAGAACCTGATTCTAAGGTAAACAAAGATCACTTTTCCTATTCGATGATCCATGGTACTAAACTCCGTGAGAGGATCTATCTTGAGTATGTATGAGGGAATTTCAAGCATTATGAAGATGATGGATCTGGCATCAACTGCTCAACTAAATCTAATATAGTAAGTATCTTTGACATGGGGTAGAGATACCCTGATGTTGGGATGTATATCCATTCTAGAATAGAGCAGGGATTGGGTGGAAAAGACTTGTGGTTGGATCCGAAGTAAAATACATTGATGTATCCACATATCCCATGAGAATGGGAATCAAGCCACATGTAATTCTGAAACATACCACAATGCAGATCAGACTCATGCATAATGATACATAGGTTCATGGATAAAAAACTCTATGATGAATGTACTTTTTTGAATTTGGCTTAGATGTATGAGGGGGAATGTCAATATTCTATGATGACATCCTAATAAAAGATCAATGTCTCGGTAGAGATTTTGATCAGATATTCCATGACGTCCATCCTTTATGTATAACACCAAAAAAATCTGATCCCCTGGATTTGAGTGCTTGACTTCCAACAGGTTTAACTTTGAGGAATGTTCATCTATTCCCACTAAAATTAAATTCTCCATTGATGCACTAGCTCCAGTAGTCTTGAGAGCGTCTGATTTAAAAGGAAAATTTAGATGCAGTATCCTTCCTGAATGCTCTAACTTTTTCCTAAGTCATGAGACTTAGTGAGCATGGATTGATTTTTGTTGAGGCCATATGATGGACCCCAAAATATTTGTATCTATTTATTTTTCTCACCCTAAATTTTGTCTAATCTTCATATGGGGAAGACTTATTGGGAAATGAATTGTCTTCTTCTCAGGATTCCTTTTTATAGGTTTCTGACATGACAAGTCTCCATGCCTCTTCTATTTTATAGATGCTCCATATTTCCTGGATCGCACAAAGTGCATGTCTAGTGAGTGGGGATTCAAATTTTTTCCAAGATTCCCTTATCGGGATTTCATCTTGGTGAGTATCATGACTTTTTCTATTTTAAGGTCCTTCAAGTTAGACCAGTATTGTGTTTTACTTTAGGGTCTTTGAGCTCGAACCTTTGGTGCACTGTAGTTTAAGGCCTTATAGCTTAGACCATTTCATAATTTGGGGCTGGAGGACCAGGGATGACTCAAAACACTATGGGGTGTTGAGATTTTACAAGGCACTTCTATGGATCATGAGGATTGGAGTTCCTTTTATACAAGGAGGAGATGCCTTTAGATGGTGGGTTAAATACATTACACATCGATAGCATGGACAAAAAATGTTCTTCACTCTTTTCCAAGGGCTATGGGAGGTTTATGGAAGGAGGTATGGTCAAGGGTGAAATACTAGGGAATTTTGGCCTGCCTGGATAGTTGGAATGTGGGTGATGTAAATCAAAACCCAGAAGTTTGAGCCGAGTCATATGGAATGGGGTAGACATGTTAGGTATATCCCTTATCACTATGGTGTTTCAAGTTATACCACAGTTTCACTGAGGCTCACAAGGATTAAAAAACCCTATATGATGGGCTAATATGTCTCTAGTTAGTGGGTCTGAGCCCCTCTTCATCAGTATCATGGACAAACTAAGAGATCTATTTTCATTTTTAGGGGCTATCAAATATTTTTGAAGACATAAAGATCTAGATGATGAAGTTGGGTATGGAAGGAAGGCTATCCAGGATAGGTTATGGAACCCTAGGTCAACTTATCTCTAACTGAACTGATCGTTCCCTATGCCCTGTGGTTTCTAATCATGAGGTGTGGGCCACCAAAAGGTCAAGAATGAACGGTCACATTCCAACCTTGAGAAAGGGTAAAAAAACATGGTGAGAAATGTCAAGGATATCATATCTACCTGAATAGTTTGAAACGAAGACTGTAAATCATTTTCCAAAGTGTTCAGATCATGAGGAAGGTATGGGATAGTCACATAAGGGATATCTTAAAATAGAATGGGGTGATGAGTTCTGCTACTATGATTACAGCCTCATAAGAATCAGAAATACCTTTATGTTGGTCCAAGATGTCTCTGGTCAGTGGGTCTAAGCCCATATGCATTAGTAGCATGGATGAGCTGAGAGATCTCTTTTCTTCTTTAGGGGCAATGAAAGTTTTGTGATGACCTGAGATGCTTTAGATCATGAAGTTGGATTTGTAGAAAATTTGTGATCCAATAAGGGTTCAAGCACCCTAAAAGTTATGCCAGCACCTTTAAAACATATTCTCATGGTGAGGATATGTAAAAAATCATTGCTCAAATTTTTTCCTAGACCAGGGGGTTCAGCGAGCATAGATTGGCTTTTACTAGGGAAACAGAGTAGACCCTATGATATTTATTCCTTATTTATTTGTGCCCTAATTTTTTCCTAAGCTCTCGGGATGAAGATTTTAGCAGACATAGATTTGAATTTTTCTCAGGTTTCCCTTTTTGGGTTTTCAACCTGATAAGTTATGTGTCTCTTTGCTATTAGTTTAAGGTCTTGTAGTTTGGACCGTTATAGGCTAGAGTTTAAGGTCTTAAGACTTTGACCAAGGAATGGGTAGTTTAAGGCCATGACTAACATGTAAATAGTATGAAATATGTTACAAAAGAGACTAATTTGGATACCCATAGTCAACAACATTACAACATCTTTCCATGTGGAGGAAAGAGATGGTGTAAACCACGACTCTAGTTCCTCAGATCATGAGAAATGTTATGGGACAATCATTCTTGGGATATCCTAAAACACAAAGGGGTGATAGGTTCCTCCGTGGTGAATTCAAGATCACAATAATTAAGATTCCCTTTATATTAGACCATGATGTGTCCAATTCGTGGGTATAAATCCCTTTTTCATCGGTAGTATGGCCAACCGAGTGATCTTTTTTTCCCTTTTTGAGGGAAATTAAAGGCTTGCGGCAATCTAAGGTATACAAGAAATGAAGTGTGGAACATGGATTGAGGTACATTAAAAATATGGTAAAATCGCAATTTTCTCTAGTTTATCGGGGTAAGTCTCTTATGGTCCTTTGATAAGGAATAAAAAATGGTATACGGTCTGCATAGTTTATCATCATATAGTAGGGATGTTTTGTGTACAGTTTTAATATCATGTGACCAAGATGTTTGTCATGAATTTTAACAACATGAGGAAAGGATGTATTTATATTTATTTTAATATAATGCAGTGCAGACATAGGAACCGACATGAAAAGTGGTAATGTCGCAGATGGGCCGAAAGATAGGATCTTAGGAATCATTATGTATCCCATGAAATTATAATCAAGCCACGCGTAGTTATAGACAACTGTGTAGTTTAATTTCTTGTGGTGAGGATGAATGTTGTGATTCAGTTTATTGTCATGTGGATAGGATGATGTGACATAGTTTAATGTCATGTTGTAGGGACAAGTGCAGATTGTTTAGGGTCATTTCTTTTGGACCATAAGATGGAGTTCCTAACATGGAGACGTTCATTATAGTTCCTTGAAGCAAACCAGTGTGAATGAGGACCAAAGAGGTGTCATCCACACTATGCACCTTTCCAGGAAAACACATTCCAAAGGGACAAAAAATGGTATACCTATGGCTAGGATCGAAGATGAAATGTATGGGGGTCACTACATATCTCATGAAGATTAGAATCAATCCACACATAGTTCTGGGAAAGGAAATACTCTACGCAGTTCTGTCCCATACATAGAGGTTGGTATTATCTCCATTGATAGTTTCATATGGGCCTAGGATTGGAGATCCAGGCATCACTATGTATCCTGTATGGATAGGAATAAAGCTACATGTAGTTCTTGAAGTTACATTTAGTTTAACATCATATGGTGAGGATGAAGGTGGATCGATGTGAATGGGTGGGCACATCATGGTTGGTCCCAAGGATAGAATCTTGGGAGTCAATATGTATCTCATGAGGATGAGAATCAAACCACACGTAGTTCTTGTAGGACCATTCAATTTTAATGTCACATGAAAAGGACATCAACCATGCGGTTTAACGTCATTCGACAAGGACCTATGGAATGCCTTTTATGGACATGCACTCAAGACTATAATGGATCTGTTGTATACCTTTATGCATTTCTTGTGAGGGTATATCCCTACTGTAATTTCTAATATCATGTATTCTATGCTAGGTATGAAAAACAAGGAGTGTAGTGCAGAGATAAAAGAGGGGTATAACATGGGTATTTTTTGTGATGTAATGGCTAGGCCAAGATATAGGATCAAGGTGTCCCTATGCATCTCATTTGGAGTTAGAATCAAGTCATACGTAGTTCTAGAGAAACTGTTCAATTTAAGGTCATGAGGAAAGGACATCAACCATGTAGTTTAACGTATTGCAGAAAGGACGATGGATTACCCAACATGAAGGGGAAAAGGAGTTATGGATCTGTACTTTTTTATGTTAGGTGTTAAGGACATTGGCCATGTAGTTTAATTTCTTATGGTAAGGAAAAACTCCATACAGTTTAAAGTCATGTGTTAAGAACAATGACCTTGCATTTTAACATCTTGTGGTAAGGATGTTGGTTGTGCAGTTTAACGTCATGTGGTAAGGACGAAAAGGTGACTCAACATGATGGGGAAAGTTATAGCTTTGTGCAATTTTATGTCATTTGGTAAGGACATTGGATCACTTATCATGAAATAAAGACAATCCTATGGATGTGACCAGAGGTTTGGGTGTCACTATGTATCATGTGATGATAGGAATCAAGGAATACATAGTTCCTAAGAAATCATGTAGTTTAATGTCTTGTGGTAAAGACAAAAAAGGGGTAGTACCTTAAAAGGGGTATGTATCACCTAGACTGGTATATCTCGACATGAATAAGGACCACGAAGGACCATGTCATGTTTTTTGTTCCCAAGGAAGGCCTATGGCTTGGCCCAAAAATGAATTTTTTGGGCCTCACTACATGTCCCATAAGGATGGGAACCAAGTCATACATAGTTCTGGAATGCCAGTGTGGTAAGAGACCGACACTAGCAACATTGTTCCTCTCAAACAATGTCTATAGGAATGTATAGTTTTATGTCATGTAAGGGACATCAATCGTGCAGTTTATCTTCATGTAGTGAGAACACATTGGGACTATCATGAGATTACCTCAAGCCACCATGCCTTGTTTGGTGTGGGGAGACCCCTAATAGAATTCCTAAGCTTGTGTGAGCTATGGTTGGTGTGAGAAACAAGGAATAACAAGGGTTCCTTTCACCATTTATAGGCAATGAAGGATAGGAGAAGAGTATTTTTCATTGTGTGGTGGCTGATCCAATATATAAGATCAAGGCATCCCTACGTATCTCATTGAAAATGAGAATTAATACATACATATTTCTATAAGAATCATGCAGTTTAACGTCATGCGGAAAGGATGTGATCCATGCATTTTAATGTCTTGTGGTAAGTACAACATCCGTATAGTTTAACATCATGTGGTATAGATGATGTTCATGTAGTTTAACGTCTTGAGGTAGGAACTATTATCCATGTAGTTTAATATATTATGGTAAGGATGAAATTCCTTATAGTTTAACGTCACATGTTCATGATGAATGATGGGACTTACTCTAATGTGGATTCCCATTCTGAAAGAGCTTGGACAACTCTAATGCATGTTACAATAGTCTCAAGATCTTTCAACTATATCAAGCCTACAGATACATGTTCCACCAACTGATCATTGAAGACAAAGTATCTTTTTATTGCATGTTCAATATATCGATGGTAGGTGAAATAGTCATCATGGCCTATTAACCCTGCCATATACGGATTTCTCATTATTGGTAGTTCCATCAAACCGTTTACATGGCGCAAACCAAATATTTTTAAGACATGCTTTTCTAGGAAAGAATAGGGTTTTTCAATCTTGATTTGAAATACATTCACTTATCCTTGGGAGGTAGGCAGATCATGTTATGATGCACAATTGGTGTATCCTTTTTAGAGATATTAGGTGACTGGAGGGGGGATTCAGGTGTTGGTGGTTCCAATATTCCCATGTCCATCTTCACATGAAGCCATTATTTAATGTAAAATCGACCTCCTGTGATTTTCCCAAGGTGTCGATGGAAGTAAAATAGTTTTCATGGCCTACCAACCTAGCCTCTCTTAGCTTTCTCACCATTTAAAGCTCTATCAAACTATTCTTCATGGCATAATCAAAATACCTTGGAACATGTTTTTCTCAGACAGAATATGATTTTTTGTTCCTATATTTAATAGATGAGAGACTAAACTGTTTCTCTCCCCTATTACCTATGCCACCATTGTTGTGAGTGTATGTAAGAGTCTAGAGTCTAGGGTATAGAGTCCCGGTATCTATTGATCTGAGGACGGGTTCTGGATATTTGGGGGTCTTGGTTGACGCAGAAACTTTCCACAGATTAAAATATCAAACCTCTCTTGAGGGTATTGTGGTGACACCTAAGGTTAGATAGTTTCCATAATCTCCCCGATGAGTAGGTGTAAAATGTAAAAATTCCCCTAGCCCTACGGGTGGGGTGAGGTGTAACAATATTTGTATCTTTCCTGATGAGGGGATGATGAATATGAAAATTCCATCAACCCTTCAATCTGGGGAACTTCACTGTAAGGATGGATTTCATAATTAGACTTGGACACATTATCCTTGGTGATGATCTCAGGAGTATTCCCATGATTATCTCCAGAATGTCTCTATTATCTCGTTAGAGTTGAGAAATCTTATCTTCTGTAGAAACTACCTTGTCATCTTCAATGGGTCAGCTAGCAGAATCCATGAAAACACCCCTTCCTCTAACAGTGGCATGGTAAATGGATGATGTTGGGGGTTATGATGTGGATCCCAGGGACTTAATTCACTACTCCCACTGTCCATACAATCCATTGTCTTGACCCTCTAAAATACCAAAACAATCAGTAACACCTCCTGTAGAGGCCTAGTAGATACCACTGAGCCTTTATATTCTTGTTATAGTAGTAGTAGATTGGAAAAAATGCCATGAATCAGAGGGCTGCAAGAGGGTATGATTGTATCCTGTAGGAGTATACTCATATGAATCAAGTGGAGAGTCTATGGATCCGACAGATATTAGATTGACTGAAACACAAGCAGGTTGGTTCTCCTCATTGATGGAGCATCTCGTTTGATGGATCGATGCCAGATATACCATTTGATGGTTTGGTTCCCATTATGAAGATGATCCCAAGTTAAAATATGGTAAAAATGACCCTATCCCTTTAACATGAGGTGTTCCATGGGGTTCCATACTCACCGCGGTTAAGTGAGATGAAGTTGTAGGTTCTTGACTAGCAGTGATAAGGGATTGATCTTGGGACACCGTTGAGAAACACCGATGGAACTTAGTTATATATGATTTAGTAGGGATATAAGCCTACTATGGATCTTCATTGTTTGGATATCCCATATGGGATCTCATGTTGGGTTCCCTATCATGGATAGTTGGTGTAGGTACAACCTTCTCTGTAGCCCCTTGTGGAATCATGACCGCTTGTCAGAGATGATGATCATAAAGGATGGGACCCCTCTTAGTCATCTCCTGTGTGATTAATTTGTCATGATGACCATCTTTATCCACCTACATGACATAGGGAAGGTGTATGTTACATAATTCTAGTGATAGGTCCCTGAAGCGGTTAAACATGGTAATAAGGGTCACTTTCTCTCCCACAGCCTATCGTGGGAAAGATGGAATGCGAGGACTCATCCTTCAAATGATTTCATGAGCCAATTATAGAGATGCAATAGAGTTGTTGATGCGGTACTCCTGACCCAAGATGTTAACCAACCAATGTAAGAAGTGTTGTGTTGGTGATAACATATGTCAAGGCCTCAAGGCCAAAGTAGCTTTTCCAATGATCCCAAGATATGTTAGCACAGTTTTTGATATCATATAGATTGAAAGGAATCATGGTTAGTCTTTTACAGTTAAAGGATAAAGAGGCAATCACTTTTTTTATGCTAGGTCTAGTGCGGTCAAAATAAACATGTCGGGTCCACTTTCTTTATATGTGACCAGTACAACATAAACTGGGCTGACGGGCACTAGTGAAATCTATCATTTTTTAACTCTGAAAGGGATGATATAGTTAAAGGAATTCACATCATGTTAACCATTTTTTTTGTTAGGAAATATGGTTTGGAGTGGGTTTCTCTCTTCATGTTACCATTGTCAATTTTCCCTAAAACTCCCAATGGTTCCCCCATTCGTAGCTGGGTACAGACTTGCTTTCCAAAGGCCGGTGGGCATCTGGGTTTTTAGGCCTAGTGAATATTGGGGACTCACATTGGTTTATAGGATGGGAATTCAGGCACATCCCACCCTTTGGGGGGGTTTGTTGCATACTCTGAGACTCTCTTATAGATTTAACTTATGTTCATGAAATCCTTCTTAGACCCTGATATGGAAATGGTTACCCCTATGTCAATGTCTTGATTATGAACATGTATCAATAGAGACTATCATGTGTATATCATGGGATCTCTAACACTCTCTTATTTAATTTTGATTCTTTGGACCATTTCTACGCTTGAGCACTATTGAGTTTATTATTACTCAGGGAGATGGATGGTGTCTTGGAAACGGGATTGAACTTCTACAAGGAACTCTACGCATCCTATGAAAACTATAATCAAAACCCATGTAGTTCATTTGACATAGTTTAAGGTCGTATGAATGGACCCATCCATGAAGTTTAACATCATATAGTAAAGATGTGAATATCAAGTTGTAACCTTGATGATGTGTCATACGTATCTTGTTTAATACATGAATTAGATTTTACATAGTTCTTAAGATGAGTGTCTGTATAACAACCCAAACTTTTTAATTATATTTGTTTCCTAATTTTGTGGGTATAATTCAAATTTGACCATTGTGTTTCGATTGTTATATGACCGTTGGTTAATATGACCATTGGAAACTATAATCTTAACGTAGTATTTTTATAAATATGGTTATCTTGGTTAATTAATATAGAAATAAGATTGAATGGACTCATCCAGTAGACTCAATCCATATGAAGCCCATCTGTCAGAGCATGGGAAGGAGGTAGCATCACTGGGCTTTGCTCTGGACCAATCCCAAGCCGAACAAAAACGTATGAAGATTGAACGGAATCACCTAAGGGAGAAGTTCAAGCTGATAGAAATCACCACTTGGGAAATGTTGTCCGAGCCACCCCAAGATTATATCACCATAGCACACCTTGCACTTCAGTCCTATGCTGGTGCTATAAGGGGCTATGTAACAAGACCTTAGCTACTTTGCGTAATCCTTTTGTATAAATAAAATTGTCATTTCTTCTAATGGAAAATTTTGTGAATTTCAAATATCTGGATAAATATAGGATGTGTATTATTGATGAATTTAGTAAAAAGAAGGTATTATAAAATATTTTGGTATTCATTAAATATTTAATAATTTGAAATTATTTTCAAAAAATGGTCTTCTATAGTTGTGATCAGTGAGAAATTTAGAGTCTAATAAGATCAACTAGGTTTTTATTGATTAGTAAAGTAAGAATAGTAACATACCCTTATGAATAGTAATGAATAGTAATTTGTCCCAAAAAATAGAAACTTCACCCATGAATGTATAAATACATTTTAGACATATTAAAAGTAAAAAAATGATCATAGTTTAAGTTTTGGTATTGATGTATGCCATAAATATTTTATTTTCAATTTTATAATTATTTTAATAATTTAAAATGGAAATTTATTTTCCTAAAATTTAATCATAAATTGTTAATTTATTTTCTTATGGTTATATGATAATTTTATGGGACCTTGATTACTTTTTAAGGTATTACAAAATGAGTTATAGTTTTAAAGTTGTATTTTTGGAATAAATAATTATTTTATTTAAAAAGTAAATTAAAAATATTTAGGAAATTATTTTAATGAAATGGACTTCATTTTTGATTTCAGAGCACTAATTTTAGGTTAGGGTGAATTTTTGGGTTTTTTCTGAAAGAGTTGAATTTTCAGTGAATAGTAAAAATGCAGTTTTGAGTTTCAGGTGTTTAATGACATCATTAACGATGTAATAATGAAGTAATATTTTTGGTAGACTTATGAATAGTGATATATTCTATGAGGTGTCCCAAGTGTCAAATACCATGGGCAAATACCATGGGAAAGCCCATGGTTTCGCAAATACCACCGATGAGGTGTCCCTAGGAAATTAATAATTCATTCACTCACTTTTCCTATAAATACCAAGACATTTCTCTCATTCACTTCATTCCAAAATCATCCTCTACGAAGTTATGGTCTCCTTACCTCCCAAGAAGTCCTCCCAAGGTTCCCTCAAGCCTCCCAAGGTCTTGACCTTCAAGCTTTCGAAGTTACTCTTCAAGGTAAGGGATCATTTCTCCCTCCTCTTTTAAGTCATGAATTCCTTTATGTTGTGTCTTCTAGTTTCCATCTTTTTATGTTGAGGGTATGTTCTTATATGTCCTAATTACTGTCCATATCAGGTATAATTGTTGAGAGACCATTTCCTCTCTCATTAATTTGTTTTCTAAATTTTTAAGTGACGTCGTTAGGCTGCCGAATTTCTCATAAAAGAAATCGCATCTTCTTGTTCCTTTCAAGTTTCCATTCCTTGTGGTATGTCATTAAAATATCCATAACATGTTATTATCTCCATTTTATTCTATATTTATATTTTAATATGATTTATTTATGAGTGGTTCACCCTTGTACCCTCTCTTTTTATTATTTTCCAAAACCATGTTTTATAGCTGTTATGCTGCAGAAATTTCTTCTCAAAATTTCTATCTCTTTTTCTCAAGAAATTACCTTGTTTATTTATGAGAATACCCAGAACTATTTTTGTTTCTATGGGTGTTAATAAATATATAAAAAGGATATATTTTATTCTGGAATGGACATAGATATAACCCTCATTCCCTTTCCATGGGTTATAAATGATATAATGATCTCATTTTTTAGATCTCTTAAAAAGTCACAATTTTGAAATGAAACCCATTTCTTTTTATTCTAAATGGGTTATTTATGAAATTTTTAATTATGATATATGTGGATCACATTAAAGTAAATACATATCAATGTTGCACCCTGATAGCACTCCAATGCATTGGGTAAAGAATTAATCTCTAGAGATGACAAGTTTCATGATACCTTGGTGAAGAACCTTGGTAATTTTTATGACACCTCAGGGATAAACCTTGGTGATATGTTTGTGAATGTCTAAATGAAATGTTGTAGCCACATATTCATGTAATTTTACAAGTTCTTTTCATTATGATATGTGATAGAGAAAATATTTTCAATTAATTTATATTGAATATAATTGTTTTAAACCCAAAAAATTGTTCCTCTAAGATTAATTGTTTCATTTTTATGATAATGGTGTTATTTTGAGCTGAATAGTAAAAATTGGCCATTTTGGATTTTTAACAGTTTTAAATTATTTCGGTAGTTTGGCCATAACATTATCTACACTGATCCAAATTGAAAAATTCTTTCTTTTGCAGATTCTAAACATCTAGGGATTCATTTAATATATTTGGACTAAAATCTGAATCGGCCATTTTGAAGCTCAAAAGAAGCTCACAAGTTTGGTCAAGAAAACTGTTTTCAGTTCTTCCTAATTTTGATGTGGGATCCATAAATCATCCACTGTGAGCCCAAAGCTTGTGAAATTCGGTGGGTGGACGCGCAAGGAGTTTTGGAGAATATTTAATGAAGGAATCACCGAGCGAATTGGCCGTTTATTGGGTCATTAAATCACCCTAATCCGGAGGAGTTCGTTTTGGAGAGTCTGACTGGACAGAATAAATGCTCAAGGTAAAACGGCCATAACTCGCGTAATACATGTCCAACTCCGCTGGAATGTTGAGGAGACACGGACAAGGGAATTATGAACAACATTCATGAAGGGATCAACGCGTGAAGATGTCATTTAATGGGGCTAAAACTCGTCGACATTCGGTGGAAACATTCCGGCTATAAAAGGAGGAGAGCTCCACCCTCTCAAGGCATCCATTCTCCACCCCATTCCTTCCGGGACACCAAGAAGATGATCTTTTCGGTTTTATTTTTTATTTATTTTCTTTTTCATAGTTTTGTAATGCATTCTTCTTCCTCATTCAACTCTATTACCCTTACCATGGTGGGGTAAACTTTTGGAGTGATTGGGGAAGGGTTGGTTTTCTACATTGTAATGCTTGAGTTCTTGGACGCAATTGAATAAATTTCTTTCTTCTTAAAAGTTGTTTTAAATTTATTATAGCGGATTTTATTATCAAGTTCGATCATTCTTGAATATTAATTCCGTTATTTATTTTTGCCTTGGTAAAATAATCAATATCTCCCTCCACTAATTTCTGGTTTATATACGATGGAATAAACCAGGAATTAGTGTTGAAGTACTCGACGATCGTCAGTACGTGTAAAAGGTGTAGTGAATGTTCTTGATTGTTTGGGATAAAAAAAACCCGATCAGGAATTTCCCATTTCAATTAAGGATATTCAATACAACTATTTTACACATGGAAGGAGAGTTGACCAAACCAAGATCTTGGTAAGGTTTTCTCTCACAATAATAATTTCACCAAGGAAGTGAGAGGAAACGATTGTGGAAACTCACTTTAATCAACTAAGAAGAAGAGGTTTGAATTAAATTGAACAAGGATAACATTATAATTAGTAAACCGACCCCGACCTAATCACCCTTTTAAATTTCATTGTTTTTCAATCATTTGAATTTCAAATTTCCGTTCACAACATTTTTACCCCCGTTTTAAAGTGACAACCCATTTTGTGTGCACTCCTCTTCGGGAGACATCCTAGGTCAACCACATTACTACATTTTAACTTAGGAAATAATTTTTTTGCCACGCCCTACGACAGGCGTGCGTCAAACCGACCCCGACCTAATCACCCTTTTTAATTTCATAGTTTTTCAATCATTTGAATTTCAAATTTCCTTTCACAACATTTTTACCCTCGTTTTAAAGTGACAAACCATTTTGTGTGCACTCCTCTTCGGGAGACATCCTAGGTCAACCACATTACTACATTTTAACTTAGGAAATAATTTTTTTGCCACGCCCTATGACAGGCGTGCGTCAAACTTGGCGCCGTTGCCGGGGAGGTAGTGCCGCAATATTTTTGTAAATTTTTGACATTTTTTTTCTTTAAAAAAAACACAAATAAAATCTTTCCATAATGAATTCAAATGATTATTATTATACATGGAATGAAAATTACTCACAGGTGCAAGAACAAGACTACACTGAGGAGGCCCTCCAACGAAGAGCTGATGCACTAATGATAATGTTTAAGCAGTTGGAAAGAGGCATAACAACATGGATCTCACCGGAAGATTTGATGGCCATGGTCAATGAACTCTAAGTTGACTTAAAAAGATTAAAGGACAAAAAGGAAGTGCCACTGGTCTTCCCGGATTTCACTGAAGAAATCCATGAAATTGAATCCAAACTTGAGGTGGAGGAGCATGACTACCTACCTCCATCCAGCGATAATCAACTCCAAGAGGCACTTTCAAATCAAGAAGAGATTCAAGCTGAACCAACTCAGGGAGATGATACATTTTTGAACTCAAATTATTTTAATTTTATTGAAACTAATTTGAGTATAACTCCCAATTGTTTTGAATTTTCAGAATCAGATGACTCCTATTATGCCCTAGAGGATGAAGAGACAAAAGAAGATGCACCTGTTGAGGAACACCTGGAGCTCCCGGAAGTCATGGAATATCTACTAGAGGAGCCCAATCATAAAGAGATCCAAGTTACTAAGGCTGAGGAAATAATACAGGAGGTCGAAGCCCCCATTAAGCTAGCACTGGAAGACAAGATGGTTGCAAAAGTAGAAACAAAAGAGGTGGAGGTTCCATACTTCATTCTACCCCTTCCATGCAAGATGTACCAAATTGCGAAGGGGGTGGATCTGGTATACTCTATCTATGGAGTCCTCCTCCACAAGAACAAAGAACATCAAGCTGGAAAGAGCCACATGTGGTGGTTTAAATCAAAGAAGCTTCATCCACCAACAGATTATGGATAAAAGCTGGTACTTCCCTCTGGAGGCAGTCAAAACCCAGGGCCCACTTGGGGGATTATACCAAGATTTATACTTTTTTTTTCTTATTCAATTTCTGTTTTTATTTCTTTTAATAAATTTTTTATGTTATGTTTTTACTTTTTTTAGGTTTTCAAAGAGCAACACTTAGGAGTCAAACTTAAAGTTACATTGCCAATAAGTCAGGTTGTACCTCTCCTTCACACTTTCTTGATGTTGTGATTCATTTTAAAATTGGCTTACATGTTAAATCCACTTGAATGCATCGAGGACACTGCATTATTTAAGTGTGGGGGAGGGAACTTTTGTAGTATAGGATTTTTATTTGATGTTTGTTTTCAAAAATAAAATTAAAAAAAACGGGACCAAGGGAACCTTTGTAGTATAGGATTTTTATTTGATGTTTGTTTTCAAAAATAAAAAAAAAGTTTTCGTGTTTTCAAATTTTTGTGTGTTTATTTTTCAATTTTTGGTGTGTTTCTGAAACTTTTGAGCTGAAATGATTATCAATACCATTTTTGAAACCCATGTCAATGAGAGAACCAGTCTATTTCATGAAACTGATCTTAAATGAATGCTGAAATAACTTTGTTTCAAGTTCAAATCTTTTGGAAATTCATGAAAAGTACACTGATTTTTGAATCTCATGCCATATTTCACTGTCTATATCTTTGAAATAACTTTCCTGTGAGGCTTCTGAACCATTTTTGTCATATTCTTTTCATTCACCTCATTTCTTGAGAGAACCAGACCATGCTTGCTTTAACCAGAATTTGATTTATTCCTTTCAAAATTTGAGGGTTGGGGTACGTGTGTTTTAAATGATTGAGGAATTTATTTTGTTTGAAGCCCCCTTTTCAAAATAATCCTTTTCATTATGGCCCACCTTTACATTTATCCTTCATCGTATCCCCTAGTAGCCATGAATTGCCTGTTAGGTTAGCCACATTACAAGCCAATTTTCCCTATCATACCTGCTCTTGAAGTAAAATTGCATGATCTAGTTGAACTTAAGTGTGGGGGAAGATGTCTTGTGGTGTAATACCTCATTTGGTTATACTTTGGGTGGAAAATAAATTGTGGAAGAGATGTGTGTGATGCTGAAAAATTATTCTGTTGAAAGCTGTGCCTTTTCTGGAGCTTTTATGACAAGAGAAGTTGTGCCTTTATGGAGCTTCCAAAAGAGAAGTTGTGCCTTTCTGGAGCTTCCAAAAGAAAGTTGTGCCTATCTGGAGCTTTAAAAAAAATTATGTTTGAAAAGATTGAAATGTTTTCTACTGAGCTGATTTAATGATGATGAATCCTATTTTCAAAAAAGGGGAAGTGAAGGAGACCATATTTGAGTGAAAACTAGAATCTTGCAATTCTGCTTCAATAAGAGCCAAGCCTTCCTTTTTCGACCTCAGAACTTTTAACATCTAAATCCTACCAACCGGAAGCCACAAAACAACCCTGAAAAGTCCTCATGAGAAACACATGTCCTTGACCCACATCGGGTGGAGAAGTAGGAATTTATCAAACCTATGGTGACTCTTGTGTGAGTTTGGATGAGAAAAGCCTTGTTCAGCCTTTACATTTGTGAGATGAGAGAAAATTCATGTGAGGTAGGTGTTTTGTGTGCATGGGATAAGAAATGAAGTGGAAATATATTAAAATCTTAAATGGAGAACTTGAAATAACAGTTTTTGTTGAGGCATGATATCTTTTTGTTTCTTGAAATTGATTTGATTGATCTCATTGATATGTGTTTTGATTTTGATTTGATTTGATTTTTACTTGTCCAGGAGTCCAAGTGCTAAGTGTGGGGGAATTGATAGAGAAAATATTTTCAATTAATTTATATTGAATATAATTGTTTTAAACCCACAAAATTGTTCCTCTAAGATGAATTGTTTCATTTTTATGATAATGGTGTTATTTTGAGCTGAATAGTAAAAATTGGCCATTTTGGATTTTTAACAGTTTTAAATTATTTCGGTAGTTTGGCCATAAAATTATCTAAACTGATCCAAATTGCAAATTTTTTTTTTTTTCAGATTCTGAACATCTAGGGCTTCATTTAATATATTTGGACCAAAATCTGAATCGGCCATTTTGAAGCTCAAAAGAATCTCACAAGTTTGCTCAAGAAAACTGTTTTCAGTTCTTCCTAATTTTGATGTGGGATCCATAAATCATCCACGGTGTGCCCAAAGCTTGTGAAATTCGTTGGGTGGACGCTCAAGGAGTTTTGGAGCATCTTTAATGAAGGAAGAACCGAGTGAATTGGCCGTTTATTGGGTCATTAAAGCACCCTAATCCGGAGGATTTCGTTTTGGAGAGTCTGACTGGACAGAATAAATTCTCAAGGTAAAACGGCCATAACTCGCGGAATACATGTCCAAATCCGCTGGAATTTTGAGGAGACACGGACAAGGGAATTATGAACAACATTAATGAAGGGCTCAACGCGTGAAGATGTCATTTAATGGGGCTAAAACTCGTCGACATTCGGTGGAAACATTCTGGCTATAAAAGGAGGAGAGCTCCACCCTCTCAAGGCATCCATTCTCCACCCCATTCCTTCCGGGACACCAAGAAGAAGATCTTTTCGGTTTTATTTTTTATTTATTTTCTTTTTTATAGTTTTGTAATGCCTTCTTCTTCCCCATTCAACTCGATTACCCTTACCATGGTGGGGTAAACTTTTGGAGTGATTGGGGAAGGGTTGGTTTTCAACATTGTAATGCTTGAGTTCTTGGACGCAATTGAATAAATATCTTTCTTCTTCAAAGTTGTTTTAAATTTATTATAGCGGATTTTATTATCAAGTTCGATCGTTCTTGAATATTAATTCCGTTATTTATTTTTTCCTTGGTAAAATAATCAATATCTCCCTCCACTAATTTCTGGTTTATATACGATGGAATAAACCAGGAATTAGTGTTGAAGTACTCAACGATCGTCAGTACGTGTAAAAGGTGTAGTGAATGTTCTTGATTGTTTGGGATAAACAAAACCCGATCGGGAATTGCCCATTTCAATTAAGGATATTCAATACAACTATTTTACACATGGAAGGAGAGTTGACCAAACCAAGATCTTGGTAAGGTTTTCTCTCACAATAATAATTTCACCAAGGAAGTGAGAGGAAACGATTGTGGAAACTCACTTTAATCAACTAAGAAGAAGAGTTTTGAATTAAATTGAACAAGGATAGCATTATAATTAGGAAACCGACCCCGACCTAATCACCCTTTTAAATTTCATTGTTTTTCAATCATTTGAATTTCAAATTTCCGTTCACAACATTTTTACCCCCGTTTTAAAGTGACAACCCATTTTGTGTGCACTCCTCTTCGGGAGACATCCTAGGTCAACCACATTACTACATTTTAACTTAGGAAATAATTTTTTTGCTACGCCCTACGACAGGCGTGTGTCAAACCGACCCTGACCTAATCACCTTTTTTAATTTCATAGTTTTTCAATCATTTGAATTTCAAATTTCCTTTCACAACATTTTTACCCCCGTTTTAAAGTGACAAACCATTTTGTGTGCAATCCTCTTCAGGAGACATCCTAGGTCAACCACATTTCTACATTTTAACTTAGGAAATAATTGTTTTTCCACGCCCTACGACAGGCGTGCGTCAATATGCCTATACTTCCATTGCTCATGTCTTTATGTTTCTATTCAAGTTCTTATTGTTAAACAAGTAAATTGATTTCCTTGTTTACCCTTACTGGGCCTTCTGCTCGCCCTTTCCTTTGATGTATGTCTCCAAGATATGAGATGAAATAGTTGTACTTAGGATGAACCTATGATGAATCCCTACAAGTGGTTTGGAAGAATGTTTTATGTTTTTTCATGTATTATGTTCTTGATTTCCAAGACACTAGACTTCAAAGATCCTCTAGTTGTACAATGTAATGAAAAGGTGCGTAATAAAAAGGCGGGATTCCATAGTTAGTATCAAAGGATATTTTATTTATTTATGGAAATTATGATATAAAATTTTTAGGAAGAATCCTATAGAAAAGTTTAAATATAGGAAATATTACTGGTATTTTGGTGAGTATTAATTAAGTGGTTTATCAAGAAAATACATCCTTGTCTGGATCCGAGAAGGTAGAGGCAGCTGGCACAGATGTACATAGGGG
Organism: Viscum album; assembly: GCA_963277665.1. NCBI lineage: Eukaryota > Viridiplantae > Streptophyta > Magnoliopsida > Santalales > Viscaceae > Viscum > Viscum album. Next base: position 1,615,206,999 of record OY728163.1, read on the forward strand.
TAAAACTTGAAAACACCGCTTTGAGCTAGACTTGAATGAGAACCGGTGCACAAGAACATGCCTTGTTGCACTCTTGGTTATGACACTCCCAGAGGATATGTTTGGTTAATCATAAGCTTTTTATGAATCGTTATGAAGGATTTATAGAGAAATGTAATTCTTTAGAGAAGTTTTAAGGAATAAATGAAATAAGCTTCTCATTAAGGTTTTATTATTTTAGAAATGGCAGGAAATAGGAGGAACTGTGCAAATGGTGACTGTAATGGACCATGCATTGATGGCCCTCTGATGGAAGCCGGAATGGAAACATTCATGTGAATGATGAACCAACTAACTCAAGTTATGGGAAATAACTTGAATCAAGCTGAGATACCAATCTCACTGCGAAGGGAACAACATTATATTGAGTCCTTTATGCGTCAACGACCACCAACCTTAAGTGGATCGACTGACCCATTGAATTCTGAGCAGTGGATCAGATCTATCGAGAAGATCATTTTTGTGCTCCGCTGTTCAGAGAAAGAGAAGGTCACCCTAGCTGCCTATTTCTTAGAAGGAGAAGCTGATCAGTGGTGGGAGATGATTAAAAACATGAGGCAAAGATTGAAGGTTTAAGCTATAGAGTGGGAAGAGTTCAGAGGTATTTTCTTCAGTAAGTATTTCCCTCGATCCATGAGAATAAGAATTGAGAAGGAGTTTCTCGAGCTGAAGCAAAAGGAGAATGAATCTTTCGGAAGCTATGAGATGAACTTCAGCTGAATTTCATGATATACCTCTAGCTTTTTCATGGATCCAAATGGTAAGGTTGATAGATTCTTCGGTGTACTGAGGCCTCATCTGCGGAAGAATATATCCAATCAAGACTATGATAGCTACGAGGAGATCGCGCGGAGTTCGATGAAAGTTGAACTAGAGTTTGGTGAGACGCAGTGGTCTCATAAATCCAATGAAAAAAAGAGATCAATGGAGACTAGCATAGGGAGAAGATTTGATCAAGGAAGAGGAGGCAAGAAAGTGCAACATCCCATGTGTAATAAATGTGGGAAGAAGCATTACGGGAACTGCCTGCTCAAGAGTGGGAAATGCTACCAGTGTGGAAGAGATGGCCATATTGCGAGGAATTGTCATAGTGAGGTGAAACCTCAACTTCCAAAAACTAATGACAAGGGGAAGATGGTGCAGGCCCTACCTGATGCCCAGTGCTTTAAGTGTGGACAACTTGGGCAATTTTCCAATCACTGTCCAAATCTGAGGGCAGTGGAGGGGAACCACCATCAGCCTCATCAAAGTCCAAGGGAGAAAGGTCGTGCTTTTTCTATCACGACAGCTGAATTTGAAGCTCCAAATGATGTGATTGCAAGAACTCTTGTTGTTATCTCAAAGATAGCAAGTACTTTGTTTGATTCTAGTTCTACGCATTTCTTTATTTCCTCCAAGTTTGCAAAGAATTTAGAATCAACTCCCAAATTACTTGTAGAGTTATCAGTCAAGACTCAAGGTGGGATTATCCAAGAATCGTCAGTGTTTAGAAACACTAGTATTTACTTTAGTGAGCACAATCTTATCACAAATCTAGTAGTCATTCCCATGCTAGAATTCGACATTATACTAGGGATTTACTGGCTCTGAAAGTATAATGCTAATATCAATTGTAGAAGCAAGGAAATATCAGTAGTCTTGAATGGAAAACATACAGTTATCTTCCAAGGAGAGATATCTCCACCAGATATTGGTCTAGAAGAACCTCCTATATCCTTCTTTATAGAATTGATCGGTGAAGAAGAAGAAGGAAATGAGATTTTGAAGATAGAAAATGTACCCATCATCCAGGAATACATTGATGTATTTCCCAAGGAGTTGCCTGGACCTACCCCAGAAAGAGAGATAGAGTTCTCCATTGAACTCATACCTGGATCTCATCCAATATCAAAGACCCCATATAGGATGGAAAATTTGGAGATGAAGGAATTAAAGAAAAAACTCCAAGATCTTTTGGAGAAGGGGTTTATCAGACCCGAGTGTGTCTCCTTGGGGATCACATGTTCTCTTTGTAAAGAAGAAGGATGGATCAATGTGAATATGAATTGATTATAGAGAAATGAATGGAATCACATTAAAGAACAAATACCCTCTTCCAAGAATTGATTACTTATTTGACCAACTTCGTGGGGCTCAATTCTTCTCTAAGATTTATCTTTGATATGGTTATCATCAATTGAGGGTGAATAAAGAAGACATTCCAAAAACTTCCTTCTGATCAAGATATGGGCACTATGATTTTGTTGTTATCCCTTTTGGACTGACTAATGCACTTGCTATTTTTATGGATTTGATGAATATATTCTTTAAATACTACCTTGATAACATTGTGGTAGTTTTTATTGATGATATTCTGATATATTCCAAAAGTTGTGAGGAGCATGAGGATCATCTAAGGGTTATTTTGTCAACTCTACGGAAGGAGAAACTTTTTGGAAGGTTCCGTAAATGTAAATTCTGGTTACAACAAGTTGCTTTCATGGGGCACAATGTTACCAATAAAGGAATCACAATTGACCCTGCAAAGACAAAAGTTGTAAAGGAGTGGCCCCAGCCTACAACAATAACTGAGAATAGTAGTTTTCTTGGATTAACAGGATATTATAGGAGGTTTGTGAAAAACTTTTCATGACTTTCTAATCCATTAACCAAGTTAACTCAAAAAGAGGTAAAGTTCATCTGTAAAAAGGAGTGTGAGGAAAGTTTCTAAGAGTTGAAGAAAAGATTGGTTACTGCACCTGTGTTAACTCTGCCCTCAAGTGGAGAAGGATTCGTTATTTTTAGCGATGCATCTATGGAAGGTCTTGGGTGAATCCTCATGTAAAATGATAAGGTCATTTCTTATGCATCTCGATAATTAAAGACTCAAGAGAAAACTTATCCTACACATGATCTGAAGCTGGCTGCAGTCATTTTTTCTCTGAAGATATGGAGGCACTATCTTTATAGGGGAGAAATGTGATATATACACAGAACATCAAAGTTTGAAGTATATTTTCAAAAAAAAAGTAATTGAACATGAGACAAAGGAGAAGGTTGGAGCTTCTTAAAGACTATGATTGTTCAATTCATTATCATCCCAAAAGATCAAACAAAGTTGCAGATGCATTAAGCAGGAAAGAACCAGTTGTTATTTCCATGATGAGGATTCCAAAATATCCTTTGATCAAAGACCTAGTAAATATGGACATGGTAATTATATGGGAAGGGACATCATCAACCCTAACCCAAATTATTTCTCAACCGTAATTACTAGATAAGATCAAGAAAGATCATAAAGAAGATCCTTTGTTACAGAATAATTTTGAGGCTGTAAAGGATGATAAGTTTCCTGAGTTCAATATTGATCAAGAAGGTGTACTGAAATTTTGTACAACACTATGTGTTCCATATATTCCAGAAATAAAGAAAGAGTTGATGGATGAATCCCATAGCTCTACTTTCTCTATACATCCTGGTAGCACAAAAATATATAGGGAACTTTGTGATCATTATTGGTGGGATAATATGAAAAGGGAGATTGATGAATACACTTCAAGGTGCCTGGTATGTTAACAAGTGAAGGTAGAGAGACATATTCCTAAAGGGGTATTGCAACCACTACCCATACCAGCATGGAAGTGGGACAATATCACTATATACTTCATCACTGGTCTCCTGAGAACTTCAAAAGGAAATAATGTGATATGGGTTATTGTGGACCGTCTCACCAAGACTACCCATTTTATCTCCATTCAGGAAGATTTATCTCTTGATCAACTTGTTAGGATTTACGTGAAGGAAGTGGTAAGGCTGCATGGAGTTCCACTTTCTATCGTATCTCATCGTGATCCAAGGTTCACATCAAAATTCTGGAGAATTCTTCAACAAGCTCTAAGCACTGAATTGAATTTCAGTATTTCCTATCACCCCCAAATTGATGGCCAATCTAAAAGGACTATTCAAACACTAAAGGACATGCTATGAACTTTCTCAATGGAATTTAATGGTGGATGGGATCAACATCTCTCTTTAGTTGAGTTCTCTTACAATAATAGCTTCCACTCGAGCACTCAAATGGCACCCTATGAACCTCTATATGGGAAGCGATGTAGAAATCCCACTTGTTGGGATAAATATGGTGAGAGAAAGATTCTTGGGCCTGATCTTGTGCAAGAGATGACAGAAAATGTCTATGCCATCCAACATCACATTAAGGCTGCTCAAAGTCGGCAAAAGAGTTATGCCAACAACTGTCGAAGGGACATGGAGTTTGATGTTTGTGACAAAGTCTTTCTTCAGATTTCACCTTGAAAGAGAGTCATGAGGTTTGGGAAGAAAGGGAAGCTCAGCCCTAGGTATATTGGCCCATATGAAATCCTTGATCATGTGGGAGCAGTGGCCTATCAGCTTGCACTTCCTCAAAATCTAGCCCAAAGTTCATGATTTATTCCACATATCCCTCATGATGAAGTACATAACTGACCCTTCACATGTATTAAATCTAGAGGTGGTACAACTAGAACATGACCTCTCTTATGAGGAGCAGCCGTTGGAGATCTTGGATTGTAGAGACAAGGTTCTACACAACAAGACTAACCACCTTGTTAAGGTGTTGTGGAGGAACCACAAAAGTGAAGAAGCCACGTGGGAACTAGAGGAGTCCATGAGATAGAAGTACCCACACATTTTCCCATTAGAGGGTATGAGATACAATTTTGGGGATGAAATTTCGTAAGGGGGGAAGAATGTAACGACCCGAACTTTTTAATTATATTTTTTTCCTAATTTTGTGGGTATAATTAAAATGTGACCGTTGTGTTTAAACTATTATATGACCGTTGGTCAATATGATCATTAAAAACTATAATCTTAACATTGTATTTTTATAAATATGGTTATCTTACATAATTAATATAGAAAAAAGATTGAATGGCATCATCCAGTAGACTCGATCCATATGAATCCCATCTGTTAGAGCTTGGGAAGGAGGTAGCATCACTGAGATTTGCTCTGGACCAAGCCCAAGCCGAACATCAATGTATGAAGCTTGAAAAGAATCACCTAAGAGAGAAGTTCAAGCTAATAGAAATCACCACTAGGGAAATGTTGTCCGAGCCACCCCAAGATTCTATCACCATAGCACACCTTACACTTTGGTCCGACGCTGGTGTTATAAGGGGCTATGTAACGAGACCTTAGCTGCTTTGTGTAATCCTTTTATATAAATAAAATTGTTATTTCTTCATATGGAAAAGTTTGTGAATTTCAAAAATCTGGATAAATATAGAATGTGTATTATTGATGAATTTAGGAAAAAAAGGGTATTTTAAAATATTTTTGTATTCATTAAAAAATTAATAATTTGAAATGATTTTCTAAAAATGGTCTTCTATAGTTGTGATCAGTGAGAAATTTAGATTCTAATAAGATCAACTTGGTTTTTAGGTAATAGTAAAGTAGGAATAGTAACATACCCTTATGAATAGTAATTTGACCAAAAAAATAGAAACTTCACCCATGAATGTATAAATACATTTTAGACATCTTAAAAGTGAAAAAACGATCATAGTTTAAGTTTTTGTATTTTTGTATGCCATAAATATTTTATTTATAATTTTATAATTAATTTAATAATTTAAAATGGAAATGTATTTTCATAAAATTTAATCATAAATTGTTACTTTATTGTCTTATGGTTATATGATAATTTTATGGGGCCTTGATTACTTTTTAAGGTATTACAAAATGAGTTATAGTTTTAAAGTAGTATTTTTGGAATAAATAAAGATTTAATTTAAAAATTAAATTAAAATTATTTATAAAATTATTTTCATGAAATGGAATTCATTTTTTATTTCAGATCATCAATTTTAGGTTCGGGTGAATTTTTTGGTTTTTTCTGAAACAGTTGAATTTTCAGTGAATAGTAAAAATTCAGTTTTCTGTTTCTGGTGTTTAATGACATAATTAATGATTTAATAATGATGTAATCTTTCTGGTAAACTAATGAATTGTTTAATATGCTATGATTTGTCCCAAGTGGCCAATACCATGGGAAAATACCATGGGCAAGCCCATGGTTTTGCCAATACCACTCATGAGGTTTCCCTTGGAAATTAATAATTTATTCGCTCACTTTTCCTATAAATAACAAGCCATTTACCTCATTAATTTCATTCAAAAATCATCCTTGACGAATTTCTGGTCTCCTTAACTCCCAAAGAGTCCTCCCATGGTTCCATCAAGCCTCCCAAGGTCCCGACCTTCAATCTTTTGAATTTACACTTCAAGGTAAGGGATCCTTTCTCCCTCCTGTTTTAAGTCATGAATTCCTTTCTGTTGTATCTTCTATTTTCCATATTTTTATTTTTAGGGTATGCTATTATATGTTCTAATTAATGTCCATTTCATTTCTAATTTTTGAGATACCATTTCTTCTCTCATCAATTTGTTTTCTGAATTTTTAAGTGATGTCGTTAGGCTGCCGAATTTCTCGTAAAAGAAATTGCATCTTATCGTTCCTTTCAAGTTTCCTTTCCTTATGGTATGTCATTAAAATATCCATACCATGTTCTTATCTCCATTTTATTCTATATTTATATTTTAATATGATTTATTTATGAGTGGGTTACCCTTGTACCCTATCTTTTTATTATTTTCCAAAACCATGTTATATAGTCGTTATGCTGCAAAAATTTCTTCTCAAAATTTCAATCTCTTTTTCTCAAGAAATTACCTTGTTTATTTATGAGAATAACCAGAATTATTTTTGTTTCTATGGGTGTTCATAAATATATAAAAAGGATATATTTTATTCTTTAATGTACATACATATAACCCTCATTCCCTTTCCATGGGTTATAAATGATATAATGATCTCATTTTTAAGAACTTTTAAAACGTCACAACTTTGAAATGAAACCCATTTCTTTTATGCTCTATAGGTTATTTATGAAATGTTTGATTATGATATATTTGGATCACATGAAAGTAAAGAAATATTATGTGTGCTCCCTAATAGCGTTCCAATTCATTGGGTAAAGAATTAATCTCTAGAGATGACAAGTTTCACGATACCTTGGTGAATAACCTTGGTAATTTTTATGACACCTCAGGGATAAACTTTGGTGTTATGTTCATGAATGTCTAAATTAAATTTTTTAGCCACATATTCAAGTTATGTTCCAAGTTATTTTCATTATGATATGCCTATACTTCTATTTCTCATGTCTTTATGTTGTTATTCAAGTTTTTATTGTTAAACAAGTAAACTGATTCCCTTGTTTACCCTTAATGGGACTTCTGTTCACCATTTCCTTTGATGTATGTCTCCAAGATATGAGATGAAATAGTTTTATGTAGGATGAACCTATGATAAAGCCCTACAAGTAGTTTATAAGAATGTTTTATGTTGTTTTAATGTATTATGTTACTGATTTCCAAGTCACTAGACTTTAAAGATCCTCTAGTTGTAAAATGTAATGAAAAGTTATGTAATAAAAAGGTAGGATGCCATAGTCTGCATCATAAGAGATATGAAAATAGAGGCCTTATATAGGACTTATGTATATGAGACTACCCTGGATTGCTTCTTCAGGAATTTTTACCCTTTGTGTTGTGAGGGTATGTAATCATACTTACATCCCAATGGTCAAGGTTCCATCTTTGGGGAGTTCTCATCATGCTATTAGCACAATCATCACTGATCCATAAGCCCACATGATCCATGCTCGGTGTGAGAAACAAGATATAGTGATGGATTGAACACATTACATGAGAGCATATCTATACGGGTCTTACATATTAAAGTTTCCATTTGAGAGGAATGATCACCTATTTCATGGAGTATATGGTATGAATATCGGGCCTTAGGAAGGATTCTTATGTATCTTGGTTATGGAGGGAATTAGAGATCTCGTAGTTCAGTTTATCCCGATCCCTCTAATGGGTTTTAGTCACTTATAGGTATGGTAGGGGCTTATAATGAAGCCAGTGCATGAGTCCTAGTCTCATCCATTGATGAAAGAGGAAAAGTGGCAGACCTATGGGAGGATTTAGTCCTGTAAGTTATGAATAATTATAATGGGAAGGGACTTATACTGAGGTGGATTCATATTAGATATTGAGCCTTAGGAAGGCTTCCTACGTATCCCGGTTATGGTGGGAATCAGATTTCTCATAGTTCATTTGGTTCCTCATCCCACTGATGATTTAAGGTGGATGATCACACATGGAGACACTATGGTCGTCCTCAAGATTTTGAGAATGTTAGGGGTCTTACACTATGATGGAGTCTGTATTTATCAATGATATATTATATTATGCTATTAGCTAAGTCTTATGTATTGAGGCCACCCGATTGGTGCCCTCATATCATACCATTAGTCAGGACTTACACAATGAGGCTTCCCATTTGGTTTGGGATTACACTAAGAGGTTTCTATTTAGTCAACTCATTATTTATCCAACAGAAGATCGAAGAGAGGTGATGATGACCAAGATGGTCTATCTGAGAGTGTGATATCATTAGTGTTATATGAGTTCATGAACCTAGCTCATTAAGGAAACTTCCCTTAAAAATGGGGATATGGATGAAAATTCTTATCCTGGATCCACATGGCATGAGTCCAAGTAGGCATGCTGGAAAAAGTGGGTGTGTTATAAGGAATTTTCCAGACATGTCATGGTCATCTACTTGGAAGGTCTTGATTGTTTTCTCGATATATTGGGACATCAATATGATGTTGCATACACACCCAAGGGTATATTCCTGATCAATTATCACGCCTTGTATTTCTTCATATGGGTGGAGGAGACATGTCAAAGATTATTTTCATGACCATAGATGGCATGTCTGGGGACTCATGCATGATCAACCAGCTTGTCTCAGATACCTTCACCTGATCAAAGTGAACATGTATGGGGTCTTACGCATGATCAATTGACTTGTCTTCGATGTCTTTTCAAAATCAAGGTGGAAATGTTTGAGGTATTGTGCATGATCCAAAGACGATTCGCATGACTAGGACATACATGTTTGGATGACTTGTCCAGAGGTCTTAAGAAGCTGTGTTATGGAAGTCCTAGGCACATCACATATCTTTTAGTGACTGCAAAAACCTCTCTCCTCCCCCCTTTTGATTTCTTTTTTTTATATGAAAAAGTTTGAGAGTCATGTATTATTTCATGAGTAATGGATATGATTTTTACTCAATTTTTTGATGATGCCTCATGTGGACAATAGGGGTCATATGGAGAGGATGTGATCATGTTGAGGATAAATTTATCTGTACATCAATGGACCACTTCAGGGTTTCCCAGACATACCTGAGGACCTCTGTTCCATGAAGTGTCCATGTCTAGGGTCTTGTCCTTGGGTTGTTTCATGTCAATATGGATATGTTTATGAAAAATCACATGATCCTTCTAACACATTGATAACTCCTTCACAAGGTCATCCAGACTTGTCTAGGTCTTTCCTAGTGAACATGAGGATGTGTTAAGGGGGTGTCATCTAATAAATTTGTCTTGACCTATGGGTCATCACACGACCATGGTGACATGTCAAAGGGTTATTGTAAGACCTTCCAGACTAGTCTGAGGATTGTCTTTTGATCAAAATGGAATGACCAAGGTCACCTAAGGATGCCACAAGACCATCAAAGGGTCTCATTATCTGTCACAACCCATCCTCGGGGCCCGTGCCGTGACTACCCCAAACCCGCCTTCCATAGGTCAGGGGCTGGCGACTAGCACCAAAGGCGTAAATCCCAAAAAAAGGGGAAGGCATTAACTTTACGAAACGAAAGCACACACAAACAGAGTACAATCAGAAGCTACACTAATTAAATCAGTATAACAAACGTGCTGAAAGTACGAGGGGCCGAAAATACAAGCCCAAAATAAATATATAGCTACAACTGAAAGTAAAGTACAACTCAAAGGAAAATAGCTGAAAGGTGACAAGCATCTCCTAGATCATCTTCTGGGTTCCTACCTGAAGGGTAGGTACATATGTCATTCTCAGCACTCCACATCTGTCCGTCTCCTCCGGGTACCGACTCATCATGAGATCCACCTCCGGGTACCGACTCGTCATGAGATCCACCTCTGGGTACAGGGTCATTGTGAGATCCACCTCCGGGTACCGTCCAGCTCTACAAGCCTCAACCACGATCAGTGATGTCCGTCATCTACAACCAACACAATGAGGTGTGGGCAAAGCCCGTGCAAGGGTGAGTATACGACACTCAATAGGGACCCCGAGACCCTCAAGGTCTCACTAAATCCAACAAGGATAATCACAAAGAAAGTTCTCAACAGATAACCCTTACTTAGGTATAAGCCCATACTTATACCTAAGTTACCAAGTAACCCATCTCAGCCACAAGGTATCACACAGAAATGAAGTCGGCGGATAACCACTACTTAGATATATTCCCATACATATACGTAAGTTATCTAGTAACCCATCTCAATCATGAGAAAAACACAAAGGTCAATGACTCATCTCAAACCAGGATTTTCATTATCGAAACTGTAACTACTGAAGAGCTACATCTCTGACGAGTATGGTGATCCTGTCACAACTATGAGGTACTGCTCACTAACTTAAGACTGCTGAGGTACTCCTCCTGTCATGTATCGCAGGTCAGCCACCTCACAAAGTAGTGCTCCTCCTCCATGGGTCTGCCACCTCACACAGTAGTGCTCCCCCTCATAGCCTACAGAGGTACTCCTCATGTCGAGTACCACAGGTCTTCCACCTCACAAAGTAGTGCTCCTCCGCCATGGGTCTTACACCTCACAAAGTAGTACTCCCCACTGGGCTATGCAAGTCACTCTGAATTAAATCGGACAAGCAGTCATCATGTCTCATCCAGCTACACGGTCTCCGTACTCCATACGCTCGTCTTTGGTAAGGTCCGCTCCACGAGCTACAGGTTGATACTCCAAGTATCACAAAGTCCCACGAACAATTATCTCAAAGGACCGACTCTTCATTGGGGTCTCAACGCAACAGACGGCGCATCAATAGGATGCTCGGTCTGTGAGTTATTAGCCTTTTAGTCCCAGGGGCCCGGTTGGTTTTGTGTACGAACCAACCCAAACGTATCTCAACTGTACCTCGAACTCACATAGGGTATACTCATAGGGACCGTTTCTCAACGTGATCACCAACGCCGCTGACGGTTCGTCAAACGGACGTCCGGTCTGAAAGTTATCGGCTTTTCCGTTCCAGGGGCCCGGTTGGATTTCGGGTACAATCCAACCCGGCCATACACCAACTACGTCCAAACCTCAATCGGAGTAATCCAAAAGGTCCGTCTCACTAAGAGGAATCCAAAAAAGTCAAAAGCACGTCAATCGGACGTCCGGAGCTCAAGTTATAGGCATTTGAACGAATCTTCCCGCTTTTAGGGGGTTTGGGCCCAGACCGACCCGGCCCAAGACCCCCTGGGTCGGCCCGAACCGGGTCGACCCGACCCGGGTCTGGGTCCGGCCAACTTGGGCGCGGTATGGCCCAGCAGCGCGGCCCGGCCAAGTGGGCGGCCCGGTCCAGCGGGCGGCCTGGCCCAGCGGCTGGGCGCCCTGGCCCAGCGCGAGCGGCCCGGCTTGGCTGGGCGCTCGGTCTGTGACCTAGCGGAGAGAAGGAGGGGGGGGGGGGGCGCTGCCCCCTCGACTTGTAATGGAGGCCCCACGAGGGGGGACCATCTGTCCACACCGGGGGTTACGACCCCCGGAATTCTGAACGGTCGGCCCATTTGTCCAGCCGGTGCCAACGCCGCGGGACCCCGCGGTCCCTCCCTCCAAGTGCCCACGACCGGTTTATCCGGCCTCCTCCAGGTCTTCCGCCGTTGCCAAAGGGTCGTGGATCTTGATGCTCCGGCAGTTGAGGAGTCCGGCCGCCCCCTATCGGTGACCTCCACGGCCTTAGGTCGCGGCCCTTCTTCGACCGGCGGGGCGCGTCGGCGCCGCGACCTCTTTTTAACTTAACGGAGCAGCGTGACGGCGCTGTGCCATCTTCCTTCCAATCCACAATAAAGGACAACAGTAAAAGAGGAGGAGGGTCGGCCGTGTTTGTGCGGTCCGGCCCCCTCCCATTAATCGATAGCAAGGGGCTAAAAGATTAACGATGAACGCCCAAATATTCACGAACATAAAAACAAACCCCTACTGTAACGACCCAAGTCCGGAGCCCCTCCACTAGTGCCCAGTACCCGGTTCGCCACATGACCTCAAGCGCGTTTCCCCGAACACCAGAGGTTGCTGACTAGTAGCGAGGGCCTTAGTGAGTCGGTGGGGAAACTATGCCCTCATTCGGTAAGGTATACAGCGGAAAAAGCAACAGTCAATAGCGGAAGCAGTAACAACATGCATAACAACAGAAACCAAATAGCGGAAGCAATGTAGATATATAACAATGATGAAAATAATGCAGCAGGTACAAGTATCTATGGAAATCATCAAACACAACAACATGCTGGAATACAACTAAAAATATAGTTCCAAGGAAAACAAAATAAACTCCTCAGCATCGTAAGTCACGGCTCGGTCCCATGCTCTCTAGCCCCAGCGCGATCGAGAACCTAAAGTAGAAGGGCGCTCGCCCTTATCTATACCTCCAGCAACATAGTCTACTTGGGCCCAAAATCATAGCCAAAATAGGGTGTGAGATACAATCCAAGTAGGCAATCACCCAAAGATTTGTGCCTAACAGTCAATGAATACATGGCAGTAATAAAACAAGAAGTAGTAAACAGAAAAAACACAAGCAGCTACAACCCACAGTTCTAACATACAAGTGCACAAGTAAACAACCAGCAACAAGAAAAAAATAGGTAACCCTCTGGGTAGCTCTCACAACCTAACCCCTATGGTTCAACCTATAGTACTAGCAACCCTCTGAGAGGCAGACACAGTCTCACCCCTATGGTTTAGCTACGTAATTAAGCAGACTCTCTAGGGAAGCACTCAACGTCAATTCCCCCTATAGTCTCATATCGTGCTAAAGGCTCTCTGGGGAAGCACTCAACGTCAATTCCCCATGTGACCCATGTCGTGGAACTACAGACTCTCTGAGGAAGTACTCAATGTCAATTCCCCCTATATTCTCGCATCGTAATTAAAAGACACTCTGGAGAATCCCTTCTATCAATTCTCCCTTTGGTCTACTACTCTAGGTTCTCACGGTCCTGAGTGAAACTAAACATGCTCAGAGCCCATGTATCATCCAAGTAAACCTCAATAACTACTTGTCTATCATTTTACATCTCAATAGAAATAAAAAAACAATAGTTCCACTATCCTACAACTAGGCATGGCAACTGGAAAAACTCCCAACAGGAAAAACAAGTATGGAAAAGCAACCTGAGCATAAAATAAATTACTCTACTCACAAGAAATAACCTCTACTAAAGAAAACAAGAAAAAGAAGGCAAACAGCAGGGGAAAAACAGGAAACACACAATACCCCGTTCAAGGGTATTGGTGGAATTTGCACATAATATTCATCAACATTATACGGAAAGGCACAAACCACCTTCCTTGATCCTAGGAGATCGATATACGTGAACCTCGATGACAGATTCCTCCTATAACGACGAAGATCTGAGAAAACGCACAAAATTTTTATCCCATGATAACTGGGAAATGAGGAGGAATCAAGAAACAAGGCTAAAGCAGAAGGAAGAACTCGCCGTTGCGATTCCAACGCAATCGACCGTGCTCAAATCGTAGAACGGACGGCGAGACGGGAGCTCAGAGAAGATTTGGTCGTACGGTCGCTCTCAGGCAGACGAAATCTGGAGAAGAATATGATTTTGGGGGTTAGGCGCAACCTCAGTCCGTTTAATGAAAAAAAAGAAAGTACACGACGTGTACTTCATGAGTACACAGCGTGTACTTCAATTTTCCATACTCCGAATTAACCGGCCTCCACCTCAGCCTTACACACCATGTGTGTGGCCCGGCATGGCCAGAACAGGGCCTCAAGCTGGGAAAAAGTACACGGCGTGTACTCAGAAAGTACATGGCGTGTACTTCGTAAATTTCCAGAAAATTTATTTTTCTCAAAAACTCCAGAAAAAGGAAAAACATACCTGAAAAGATGATCCAAGTTATTACAAACTTCCCCCCTTAAAAAAATTCATCCCCGAATTTCACTAACGAGGCGGAGAAGGAGAAACACCAAACAGCTCTGGCCACTGCGATCATACATCAGTCTCCCTCTCCCATGTCTCGTCATGTACTCGCCCGTACTTCCATAGCACTCATACTAGAGGAACAGACCGCCTGCGGAGAACCTTCGTACTGCGATCAACAATCCAGATAGGATGCTCCTTGAATGATGCATCTGCTTCAAGCTCAACTTCCTCAGGCTGAAAGACATGGGATGGGTCTGAAAGTTAACATCAGAGCTGAGAGACGTGGAAGATTTCATGAATGGCCTGATACCTCTAAGGTAGCTACAACCGATAGGCGACCGGACCAACTCTCTCCAAGACCTCAAACGGCTCGACGTACCGCAGTGAAATCTTACCCTGTCTACGAATCCTTTTATGTCCCAACCTCGGTACGATACGTAGGAAAACCTGATCTCTGACCTCAAACTCCAGAGGTCGTCTCTACTGATCAGCATAAGACATCTGTAGAGACAGCGCTGTAGCCATCCTCTTTTTAATCAACTCTATCTGCTCTGAAGTCTCCTGAACAAGAAGAGGTCCCAGCAAAGCTGGCTCTCCTGCCTCCAGCCAGTATAAGGGTGATCGGCATGGCCTACCGTAAAAAGCATCGTATGGTGTCATCTGAATGGTCACCTGGAAATTGTTGTTGTAGGCGAACTCCACCAGAGGGATATGCTTCTCCCAAGAACCGCAAAAGTCTAGAATGCAAGCTCAGAGCATATCCTCAAGAACCTGGATCGTGCGCTCGGACTGGCCATCAGTCTGGGGATGATATGCTTTACTCAAAATTATCTGTGTACCCAAGCCCTTCTGAAGTCCCTACCAGAACCGAGAGGTAAATCGCGCATCTCTGTCTGAAACAATAGAGTGTGGGTCTCCATGCAGACAAACGATCTCTCTGATGTAAAGTCGTCTCAGATCATCGACACTGATGGTCTCCTTGATCGAGAAGAAGTGAGCAACCTTCGTAAGCCTGTCGACAACAACCCAAACAGCATCGTTTCCCCGAGGTGATCTCGGAAACCCAGTCACAAAGTCCATCTCAACATCATTCCACTTCCACTTCATAATGGGTAACTACTGTAGAAGCCCCGCTGGTCACTGATGCTCTGATTTCACCTGCTGACAAGTAGAACATCTCATGACAAAACCAACAACATCCTTTTTCATACCCGACCACCAGTACTGGCGATTATGGTCCCGATGCATCTTGGTGATGCCAGGATGAACTGCCCAAACAGAGGAATGGAAATCCTGCATCAGCTCCTCACGTATGTCTTATGGCACCCATACATGTCCTTGGAAACACAAGATCTCATCCTCACCCACTGTCCATCCAGGAAGAGGGTCCTCTCCTGACACACTCTCCTACAGAACTAATCCTTCCGAGTCTGATAGATTCCTCATCTATACCCGATCAAGTAGCATGGAGGTAACAGCTACAGAAGATAGAAAAGTCTATCCCCGTCTGTCATGCACCTCCAGATGCATCTCAGAGAATAGAGTCATCAG